>OX336391.1:641847585-644247585 GCA_946902985.2 Meconema thalassinum | reverse complement strand
TTACTCTGTTTGATTTTTCAGTATTTCCTCCTTGGAATAACCTTTTCTTGTAATATTATGTACATGCTGGATTAGATGTTGTATGTTACCTGCTTTCGAAATGTTAAATCCGCACCCGTCATTGAGTCAACTGACTGACCTTCTGTGTAGGCTATGTGAAGATGCTCTTTTAGACAGGACATTTGACTTTTCCCTCCAACGTCACATATTCACTGTTCAATCAACATCTTGTCATATAACTTTCATTTCACAATGAAAATAATGATGGTATTGTCGAACATAAAGTTCATCTACCCCTTGGTTTTTGGCTTCGTGTTCGTTTTCTTTTTTTGCTTTTGTTTTTGATTTTTGCTTTATGATTATGGTTTTGGGTTTGTTTTTTGCTTTCGATTTTGCTTCATTTTTTTAATGTTTGCTTTCTGCTTTTGGTTTCGTTTTTGAATTTTTCTTCGTGTTTTTGGTTTTGTGTTTGTTTTTTGCATTTGTTTTTGATTTTTTCTTCGTGATGTGCATTTAAAAGTCTTACCAATTGTCAGTAGGCCTATGACAATTTGAATTGTATGTATCAAGGTAATTATATCTTTCCAGGAATTTGTAATGTATTCGTGAACTAGGCTAATTGTTATTTGCCCCGTTTTCTTTTCTCTAGTGACGTTATGGCGACACGACATGCAATCTCTTGGTATTTTGATGTTATGATTATATGGAACTTCTTTCGATTGCAACGTTCTGATCAAGTGCTAATTACAAAAAGGTGTGTTCATTGAACAGTCATATACCAGTAGTCATTCAGTTCTAGGTAACGATTCCTATATACTGTACTGCACGCAGCACGTGATCGTCTCCCGCCCCAGACCTCGGGGTGAACTTGTCCGGTGACATGTGTAAGATAGCTGTCACTGAATGGTTCGCATCGCTGTTCAAGGCGGCTCAACATCTATGGAGTGCCCACTTTATTTTAAATATATTTATAATAGCCGCCAGGTTCCTTAAGCATTAGGTTTGAGTCAATAGACTACTACTGACCATGTTGCATATGATATTCTATGTTCGGAATTCGCCGAGTGTTTATTATTATGTGAACCAATAACAGTTCTTGTTGATTCTTTAGGGAATTTGAGTCATCTTGTATCCCCATGTACTTGGGTTGCGTTTCTAATTTCTCTGATAAACCGTGTCACTGTAATGTCTGTACCAGTGTGTGTATTTCTAATTGAGGTACGATCTGGGTTGGAAGTGGCCGTGCCCTTAATTTAGGTGCCAACTCGGCATTTGCCTGGAGTAGAAGTGGTAAACCACTTCCAGGATGGCTGAGGTAGTATTCGAAGCCGCCTATTCTCAGTTTTGCCTCACGGGGCTTAGTGTACCCCATTCCAGCCCTCAGATCAGAATTTAAATTTATTGGCAGAGCCGGGAAACTAACCCGGCCCTCCGCGGTGACTGCGACCCGATGAGAAAAGCAGCTCATTTCTAATTGTGGTTTAAACGTAGCTTGTCACGAAATGAACCAGCGAATTTCTACAGATGTAATATCACAGTGTGGAGTTTCTGACAATGTTATGCATGTGCAAGTGTATGCAAAAGATTATGGTGCAGGAATTTTGAGCAGTGGCCACCAACAAGCCCCGACTTTGCCCCTGTGATTTCTTTTTGTGGAGGTATTCTACGTACATTTGCTGCGTGGGTGTATCCGACGTCTAAGTAAGTGCTTGTTTCACTTGCCGTTACGCAGAGGGACAAATCTCAGTCAACATTGCCTTACACAGTCTAGGAGAACGAATTTCACCTCAAATGTCTAAATATGTTGCTTTAATACTTTATCTAAGAAATTAAAAATATTCTAATGTCAGCAGGGAGAGTGATGGCGCAGTAGCTAAGCTACTCGTCTTTCGCCGGGCGACGAGGGTTCGAATCCCGGTGACAGCGGGGTGGAACATTCACCTGAAAAATCACGTGACTTCGGCAAGTGCATCCGGGCTTAAATCCCTGGCCAAAACCAAAATGAGCCTGGTTGGCTCCGCGACCACAATTAATTGGGAAAAGCGGAAGAAAGTTGTTTATTGTAATGTCAGCGGATTTGGATAACTAACTTGCAGATATGGATAAAAGTCGTGCGGATGCAATGCATGTATTTTTCTCCAGGAGTGTATTTACTTACTTATTTATATCTCGTACCCCGCCCATTCAAATGACAAGGTCTCTTTATGTCATTTTTAATTCATTTTTAAGTCACTAACAAACTGATACTAAACATGAATAAACGAACAATAACACTTCATCGGATTGATATAATGTCACCTTATTCCGTTAATAATTGTTGATGGCTAAACACAAACCGCAGATTCTTCTTGATTTCTAGAGGAGCTAAAGGGGAATATGCCTGCTTTTTTGACATTTATCTGACCGTTGAATGTCTCATGTAAGTCGTCTGGATTTTCCCTCGGCATGTGTGATTCTATTCTCGACCAGTGGTAGATAGCGATAACTGAGAAGCCTAACAACACTGACTGGTGCAATGCAACTCAGCTTTAACTAGAACGGTGTAGAGATTCTGAATCTCTGTAGAAATGTATTGTTTTTAATTTTGTAACCTTTCTATGGTTGTTAAACAAATTTTATGAATCTAGAGCTGAAATATTGCATGACTATAAAATAATCAATTAATAATAATAATGTTATTGGTTTTTCGTCCCTTTTAACTACTGTGGCTTTTAGAGACACCGGGGTGACGAAATTTTGCCCTGAATGGGATCATTAACGTGCCAGTAAATCTACTGACATGGCTCCCTCGTATTTGCGCACCCTCAATTACCAGCTGGCTGCGCCAGGATACGAACCTACAACCTACGGCCCAGCAAGCGAGAACATTACCGCTGAGCCACGCAGCAAGTCCTCAATTAATATTAGAAGAGCGATGAAGAGGACGATCTAGACTTTCTAGGCAAATAACATCAAGGTAATCAGCCCAACAAGGACGTTACAAGTTTTAATAACTACTATAGTGTAATATTTTATTTCACGTGTTAATTATTGAATTGTAGCTTCTCTTGCGCAACTGTAATTAATTTTTAATATAGTTTAACATCTTCTTTAGTATAATTTATATACATGCAAATACATTTTAATTTTCATTGTTTTTCCTGTCAGTCCAGTCTGCAAGCCTCTGTTTATGAAGAGTAGCCTCCATGATCCCTCATTAGCAGTTAGCAATGCGCCTCCTCAGCTTCAACACACTTCACTGAATCTTAACCATCGACTCCGAGGTCAACTTCTGCTTCTCTTACCCTTTACAACTGAGGTAATATCTCCTCCTCCATTCTTTCACAAAATCCACATCGGGGTCGGCTCATCCAAACAGCCTCATGTAGCAAGTTTATTTCTAACGTAGGCTTTATCACTTCATTACAAGTACCTTCCTGCCATTGTAACCATCTATTCGTCACAGCAATCATTCGTGTTACCCTCAATCAGTTGCCTCTATGTATTGTATCAAGTATCCTGAATCAATCCAGGTCTCACTTCCACTTAAGGTCGGTTTATAATGGGCGATACAGGGAGAGTCTCGTCGCAACAGTAATATTTCCCTTGAAGAATACTGGGAACTCCCTGCTTTGGCTTCTCCCCACTTTCTACTGCATTGTTTTCACCATACGACCATCCTGAGGGAATACATAGCCTAAGTAGGCTACTTAAAATGGTCCGCCTGCTCCAAATACTTATGATTTCTAAATCCATGATTGCCAAATCTATATTTAAATACCTGTGTTCTGTGTTTTTTAATCACGCTTGGGACCAATTTACTAGCGTTGGCAGTGCTTAGAGTGACTCAAACTCAGTACAGTCGACTTCGGTGGCGTAGTGGGTAGCATGCTGAGCTTCTATGCCGAAGGTCGCGGGTTCAAACACGGCCGAAGTCGTTGGATTTTTTAAGAGCGTTAAATATCCCTCACTATGCCTTCCTTCGGAGGGGAAGTAAAGCCGGCAGACCCATTTCATAGATTTATGGCATTTTAAAGAACCTTCCACTAACTAAACTTGTGTGAAGCTAAATTTGTAGGTTAGGTTTGAATTTGGCTAATGCTCTTAAGTTCCAACGTTCGTCGCAGGCGCTGGCGATTGCGTCTAGTAGTAGCCAAGTTCACAGCTAGGTGACGTGGACGGTAGCATATGGCAGTGAAAGTAGGAACTACAGTACTTGAAATTATCGTCTGCAGTCCTTACTTGAATTAAAAACAGATAACACACACTAACAAGTTATCACAATTAACACCGGCTATCAGACTGATTCTACACACACCCAAAGTACACGGGGCTACATGACCGCGTTGCCTCAATCCTTAAACTAAGAAACCAACCGAACTCTGTACACATTCAAGGTTGTATTAAAATTATTATCGACACCCTCGAGGTGTAGTGGCTAATTCTAATCCTCCTGACTCTGTGACTGCGTTTTTGGGACATGCTGATCAAAGACGTATACAGTACGACCAAAAAAGAGACTGGTCTTGTTTTATGCTTGACGAAAAATGTCCTATTGTTTGCTAAATACTGTAAGTTATTCGTCGTTATCACAAAATACTAACAGCGTTTATTAGTATGTTCTCAGAAGAAAGTTGTCAATGAGCATTTGGGATTCAGAAGAATTAAAATTCCCCAACATAGGCTACCACATTAGATTGGAGTTGGTGTTGCTTATTTTAGGGCCTGCGACACCACGGTCAACTAGACCCGTGTATTTCTGTGTGGGTATGGAATTCGTATTTTGTCTGTACTAGTGTGTGTATATGTAAATTGAGGATAGGATTTGGAAGGAGGCGGCCGTGGCCTTAATTGGTCAACTCGATTGCAACAAAATTGTATTGGGTGTATTAGTATAAAACAAAGTCCCCGATTCTTGGATGTCACGGGTAATCTCGAGATCCACTGGGTGGATTTTGATGCCCATTCTGTAAAGGATCGAAGAAGATTTCTGTAGAAAATAATTTATTTATGATCAAAGGAAGCCAAGCAGTAACAATTTCAGTGAAAAGGCGAGAAAAAAAACCTAGCGACCGTGCGCATTTTAAGCTTACGCTTGGCATACCATTAAATATATTGACTATGAGTGTAAGAATTGTTCCGCATTAAAAGTTCAACAAAAAAGTCCGTGAGAGCATATCTGTATCTTCAATACATCGCCCTCTATAAGTGTATTTACGTCTTCATGTCTTCCAAAAATCTCCATTCAATTACTCAGATAACTGTTCCCGGGCGAAGCTGGAGCGGGGGTGCTAGTAATAATAATAATAATTACATTTATAATAATAAGGAGAAGAATAAGAAATTTAAAAGAAAGTAGGTTGGGCCAGTGTGAACATAGGATATGTATGTTGACCAATAGGATGTGTATGATTGATAATTGATAAGCAAACTCAGATGGGACCAATGACAGCCTGGTATCGCAGGAAGGACGTGGGGGTGAGTTTTCCCGGGTATCCTTGGTTCGCAACGGGGAGCCGTGGGCACATCAGTTGAGTGACGGCAGCGGTAATGAGTAGCAGTGCATCAGTAACGGTAAGCAAACTGTGTTTCTTTGATGTTGGTTTGTTGGTGGTTCTTTCATTTATTGTAATGATGTACGGTAGTAAATATGCCTACGTTGGCATTCATCTGTTAGACTGTCAACTCCTGTAGGTGGCAGGAGTGTAGGGTACATTCGTCCGTTTAGTATTTTCACTATGGCTTAAACTTGTTGGTGTTGCCATGGTAACTAATTTAGGAAATGTATCCACGCTCATTACAGAAAGACTCCCTCCTCAACACATACCCATGTTTAAAAAATAATTTAACCCTGTCAACGGTTGTTGAATTGGCTTAAAAATTACAGGGGATGTGCATTGCTTTGATAAACTATATTTTGCATTTCGGATACGTTTCCTATTTATTGCGAACACCAATATGCTCACGATATTTTTGGGTCTGAAGTCCCGTGACATTCTGGAAGCATCGAGTTCGCATTTACATTCTGAGAGCCCCCTTCCAAAATAACCTGTAGGTTTTACATTTTGATTAATACGTTTTAATACTGAGATTTTAAATTACCGTTTTCGTTATATCTGACGGAATAATTAAACTATCATTAGAAGAACAAGTCAAGCGCGTTTAACATCGATATGAAGAAAATCGTCATGTACTGTAGAAGCGAAATTAGTAATCATAAACCTGCATAATCCAAATTTTGTCACCAATTCTAAGATTAGTTTTACTCAAACCTATGAAAAAGCTTCAACAAATTTCACATTCTTACCACACTGTCTTCATATTTGCTTGGCTAGGTCATTCTCGCGTGTCAAGTTATCAAGCATGAATTCACCTAATTTTTAGCCTACTTTCGATTTTTGCAAAAAATGAAAGTAGACTTATGAGATCAACACAGGGCGAAAAAAGTGTGTCTGTCTGTGTGTGTGTATGTGTGTGTGTGAGTCTGTGTGTGTGTGTGTGTATGTGTGTGTGTGAGTCTGTGTGTGTGTGTGTGTCTGTGTGAGTGTGTGTACTCTGAATGTCTGTCCCCCCTATCAATTTGAACACGGTGAATGCGAATTGAACGAAATTTGGTACAAAGGTAGCACTAGCAAAGGACACCTCAGTGTCATGTTTTATATCGCCGCCATCTTTACTAAAACTGAATGGCGGCCACTCAAACGTTCAAAACGTAAAATCAAATAACGACTAACCAAATCATCCGATCTCTACCAAATTAGGTAACAACAAACCTTCGTATAGGATGCGTCTTGTGACCAAACTACAAGGTCGTCCACCATACCATTTCAGGATGGCGGCCGTGCGAATTATGCAAACTTTATAATCCATATCATGGGACCCACCAGTTCCGATTATCGAGCCGAGAATCGTTTTAACTGTTCTAAAGGAAGAGGCACGTTCGAAATTAAAAGTTTATTTTGTAATACTATAGTGCAGACGTGATTTTAAAAAGCTGAGCTGATTCAGTAATAAGACAAGATGGCAGCGGATATCTTGTGCCTGACTTATATTTCACTAATTTGAGTATTGCATGCAATATAGCGTACTAATACAAAATAAATAAACTTTGTATGAAATGCTTTATATATAAATAATATACTCCAGTGATGAAATCGTTTAGTATAAATCATTATTTGCTAACAAGTTCTATGTAAGTCATTTTATAAAGAACGATATTCGTTGACACAATTAGCTCAGTGGTAGAGCTTTAGCCTATCGCTCTAATGCCTATGGTTCAAACCCGATCGGAGCTAGGATTTTTGCTTGAAATGTTATATGTTTATTGTTTTGTAATGACTCAGATGTTTTAAAATTAAGCGTTATATTGTGCATATTATGGTGTAAAATATATATTTAATTAAAACATAATTCGCCAGCAGATTTACTCGAGACATCTAGCTGCCAAAAAGGTACTTATTAACTTCCAGATTTTATTGAAAAGTTTCTTCTTCTGGCCGCTAGAATGCACTCGCTCTGTTAGGATTATATTGTTCGATATTTCAGCACTAGATGTCACGACTAGTCTACGTGGGGCTCCATTGATTAATATACCATTGGCATTCTATGCGCATCGAATTTGAAGAATGACAAGATGATACTACGATACATTTTTACTTTTTATTTTAAAGGCTTTGTAACAGCCTATTTTGCGTTACTTGAAAATGTTATTTGAAGTAAAGAACAAAACGATTTCACATAGTAACTGAATTGAAGCCGTTGATGTTAGTTCAGGTTATTAATTACTACTTTTATTTCAGGCAAATAGCAATCGAAAATATCCACATAGTTTGTATACACACGTCTCTGTAGGGTCATGGAAAGATTTGTTAATTCAATTAGGGTTGTGAAAGCCATGCACAACCAGACGTGTAAAGACATTCCTCAACTCAAAGTTGGATGTTGCCCACGGCAGGCCATATATGTAATAATAATAATAATAATAATGTTATTGGTTTTACATCCCTTTTAACTACTGCTGCTTTTAGAGACACCGGGGTGCCGGAATTTTGGCCCGAAGGGAATCTTTAACGTGCCAGTAAATGTACTGACACGGCTCACTCGCATTTGTGCACCCTCAAATGCCAGCAGACTGCGCCAGGATACGAACCTGCAACCTAGGGCCCAGCAAGCGAGAACGTTACCGCTGAGCCACGCAGCCAGTCCGGTCGATTATGTCTCCAGATCCATAACATTCTTGATATACTTCTTATCTTTCTTTCTTCAATGATGGTATCAGTTTTTATCTAGGTTGTGGCGTTTGGTAGAGGTAAATCGTTTCTAAGGTCTTCAACAGGATACGAACCTGCAACCTAGGGCCCAGCAAGCGAGAACGTTACCGCTGAGCCACGCAGCCAGTCCGGTCGATTATGTCTCCAGATCCATAACATTCTTGATATACTTCTTATCTTTCTTTCTTCAATGATGGTAGCAGTTTTTATCTAGGTTGTGGCGTTTGGTAGAGGTAAATCGTTTCTAAGGTCTTCAACAAAGAATAGTTCTATTATACTCTTTGATAATAACAACGAGTTATAACTATACTCATACATTTAGGAGAAAGTAGGCTATATGTTCTTTACTGAACATCTTGTTTATTAAGTAATCCACCAGTGACGGCAAAGTGCCGGTTAACGCGCGCGCTTATGAACTGCGGAGTACGGTGCATAAAATCAGTATCATGTATTTTTACTCACCATGTTTACTGTAGATGCTGAAAATGTTCCCCATCCGTTGCCAAACATAATCAGCATCAGTAAGGACATACTGACTTTTACGTCTATTTTTATCGTTTACTGAACCTGTACGTTTGAATCTCTTAGCCTGTTGTTTTATTGTGATTGTGTACAGTGCTGTAGTGCCTTATGTGAAATATTCGTTACGTGAATATGTATATCTGCACAATACGTACATTGACTGCGATAGAACAAGACAAATGTTTCGAGTGAAATTTCCACGGAGACCCATGACCAAAGAACCTAAGGAATCATCAAAAACAAACTTTTAAAATTTCAAAATTCAGTTCGTGACTACTTTTGATCCCTTTTTCAAAATTTGTTTTTTGCGAAGTGCTGATTTTCACTCTTTCCCTTATATCGGCCATGTTTCTTTTAAAGTGGGTGTTGAGCTACAAAATGAATCTGAGCAAATATTTTAACGTTACATACAAATACGAATTGAATAAATGGTTTGTGTGATAGTAAATTTCAATTAAAAAATTAAAACTGGCACAGTACAATACTAAATTCTTTTAAGAAAAAAATAGGTTTATTGCCGTTTTTAGCCTTCTATATACAGTATTCTATCATTTCGATCCCCTTGCTAAAATAAACTCGCGTGTCAAGTTATCAAGCATGAATTCACCTAACTTGTTATTAAGCAATCCGGTAAGTGGCGTAGTAAACCCCTACTACAGGTAGGCCCTACGTAAATCAACTGGTGCGCTTGTCAATTTCTGATATATGAACAGCCTATAGGCCTATGCAGGTTGCTTGTGATATTTCAAATGAATCCTATGAATATTAGATTTTTAGTGCTTTTTATCCAACACAATCTTTGCATATTGAGTTATCCGGGGGCTATTATTGTCCACACACAATGTAGACCATATCCCAGGAACTGGTCTATTACAGTTATTAAGGTCTATTCTGCTGTATTGACGCAAGAAATCTTATAACAGGCGTAAACTACAAGACTTTATCTACATTTTAACATTAAGTAGAAAGTGACGCAGAGTGACGCGACATACTAAATATCTAAGTGAAAATATAATATTAAAAATAATAGTTAAATATTATATAATGCATATATACGAAGGACGTCCAGAAAGTAAGCTCCGTTTGGTAATAAAATTAAATTGTGTACAGATACAGAAAAAATATTTATTGCACAACATTCTACACCTCTTAAACTACTTTTCCACATAACTGCCGAACTTTTGCAGGCATTTGTCATAGCGTGGCACAAGTTTTTGGATACCTTCTTCATAGAAGTTTGCCGCCGACCCGTAAACGAGAGTGAAGACTCCCCTTAAGATATCCTACTGTTTGGCCATCACTGTTAGGCAAATTGCGTATGTGGTCAGGAGAACTCCTAAACATACGCAGTTCTCCTGGTAAGCACGCAATTTGCCTAACAGTAGTGACCAAACAGTAGGATATCTTAAGGGGAGTCTTCACTCTCGTTTACGGGTCGGCGGCAAACTTCTATGAAGAGGTATCCAAAAACTTGTGCCACGCTATGACAAATGCCTGCAAAAGTTCGGCAGTTATGTGAAAAGGTAGTTTAAGAGGTGTAGAATGTTGTGCAATAAATATTTTTTCTGTAACTGTACACAATTTAATTTAATTACCAAACGGAGCTTACTTTCTGGACGTGCCTCGTAGTTTCTTGCTAGAACACCTGTGTCCCATTTACAGACTGTTTTTAGTAGCCTGTAGATTGGGGACGATTCTTATAGTCGGGTTGCTAGTGACAGGTGCATAATGCTTGCAAATTGTGTACTTCAGAGCACAGTGGTTCAAAATCGAAATCTAGGAGGACAAAATTATTTATTTTCAATAAAAATCAACATTTATTACTTGTACAGCATTCTCATATAATTGCCGCCCACTATTCTGGGATATAAACGCATCTTAGTGTAAATCTGTCAGCACTGTTCGAGCTGTTTGAATTGGAGGGTGAATGTAAGTTGCTGTGGTTTGGTTGTCTTTGTGGTTAGTGTGATGCTTTAAGATGGAACATGCTGCTGAAGGTATGATCTTTATAACGTGTTCAGTTATTAATGGGCGTAATTGTTACGTAATTTTAGCTATATATGCATTACATAATTAACTATTATTTTTAATATTATATTTTCACTTAGATATTTAGTATGTCACGTCACTCTGCGTCACTTTCTACTTAATGTTAAAATGTAGATAAAGTCTTGTAGTTTACGCCTGTTATAAGATTTCTTGCGTCTTTTTGCAACATAGTTATTTTACGTTTTAGAAGATGCCGCGCAACCAGTTCTCACACGTTTACAACTGTTTGAAGCACTGGGTTCGATGATTATCTCAAAAGTGGGACTTTGTTAAAATTAAATTAGGGGTAGAGAATTATTCTGTAGAGATAACTGAATGCTCTATCCAACTCCTAGTCATAGACAATTTCTTGCATGTGTAGACGAAGCTTAAAAAAGGTCTTAACTGCTGTTTATTATGAAGTAAACAAATTATATACGTTGCTTTCACTCTAAATTCATGATTAAAACGTAAACATAATTTTGCCCCCCTAGATTTCAATTTTGACCCACTGTGCAGAGGTAGGGCCATAGTCGTGAGGTACCATATGACAAGGGACCCTGATTCATGGTAATATAAAATGCTTCAAAGCGGTGAAATGAAAAAAGGAGTTAGTTAAACAATGAAGACTATAGATACATTTGTAGGAATTACAAACAATTTATCGTAGTTATTTATTTATTTTCATTATATATAATTCTTCTATAAGTTACGTGTGTATGTCACTAAACTCCCCCTAAACGGCTCGACCGATTTTGATGAAATCTTATTACGTATGTTTGAGATCCACAATTGAACCCGGTAGGTGGCGTATCGACCAAAATGTAGGATGAACACACTCAGGGGCGTATATAGAGTTTTATTTCGGGGGGTGCCCAACCGGGGGTTAGGGGTATGGTATAGGCCCCTAAGAGTGGGTTGTCCCAGGTTCTCCCCGGGAAACGTTTGTATAATTTGGTGCAAAATGATGAGTTTTAAGGCAAACTGGCATCACTTTTTGTTATGATGTTTTAGGTTTGGTTAATTTCTAAGTCTAAGTCTAGATTTCTCTAGGCCTATACCATCCGGTAATGGTTCCTCCTTCATTAATTCTCTGGTCCTCTCATTTCTTATTCTGTCCATCTTTGTAGCTCCAATACTGCTTCTCAAGAACCTCATATCACTGGCCTGTATTTTGCTCTTCTCCCTTCCTTTCATAACCCAGGTCTCCGAGGCATACGTCAGGATAGGGACATAGTACGTCCGATATATGATGTTTTTGCTGTTCTGAGGGACATCCTTGCTCCATAACATGCTTCTCACACTCCTCCGAAATGCTTCTGCCTGCCTCCCCCGCTCATTTATTTCTCTATCGTTTCTTCAATTATCGTGTATCAGGCTTCTCAGATACATGAAACTCTCCACTTTCTTCAGCTGTTCCCCACCAATTGTTATTCCCGTTGTGGTTCTTTCCTTCTTCCTTGTTGTGATCACCATCTCACTCTTATTTATGCTAAATTTCATCCCATATCCTTGTATTATTCCTTCCCACACGTCCAACTGTTCCTGTACCTCCTCCTCCTTGTTTCCCCAAATCATCAAATCATCTGCAAACACCATTGCTTTCATCTTTCCTTCCCCAATTACTTGTGCCACTCGGGTTATTATGTCATCCATCACCACAAAAGTATGCTTGTAAAAATGAATAATATAGTAAAAATAATAGTAAATAAGCTTTTACAATTAGAATTTTAAAAATTAAGATCATAAAAAATGCACAAAAATAAAATTATAAGATATGCAGTATAAACATAAACATCATAAGTTACATAAATAATGATATTGGTTTTACGTCCCTTTTAACTACTCTGGCTTTTGGAGACGCCAGGGTGCCAGAATTTTGTCCCGAACGGGATCTTTAACGTGCCAGTAAATCTACTGACACGGCTTCCTCGCATTTGCACACTCTCAAATGCCAGCTGACTGCGCCAGGATACGAACCTGCAACCTTGGGCCCAGCAAGCGAGGACGTTACCGCTGCACCACGAAGCCAGCCACATTACAATTAGGGTAAAAATAAATAAATAGAAAGAAATAAAAATATTAATAATAGTTCTGCTCTATACGGGGTTAATTTCCAACGTTCGTCGCCAGGTGCCGGCTTCGGTGGCATTCAGTAGCCAAGTTCACAGCTAGGTGTCGTTGCATTTAGTACCAAAGGTAAGAACTATTTGAAATTGATCGTCTGCAGTCCTTACCTGAATCACAAGTAACACCGGTTATCAGACAGATTCTGAACACACCGAAGTACACGGGGCTACATGTCCACTGAGGAACCAACCAACCTATTATTAGCAGCTTGTTAGTAGCTCAGCTCGAGTGAGCCCAAAATACATTGGATGGGGAGTTACTGTACAATTAATTTCCTAGCTCCTGAAATAAATTAAGCGAATTATTTGTACACTTAATTATACGCCTCTCACATAAAATGGGGACTAGATTGAATGACAAGTTTCGTTCGTCAAGCGCGCATCGTCAGAACCTCCTCACTTTGGCTTTGTTTAGGTTCAGTGGATATGTGTATACTACTTATGGACATCTGTTAGGTAGATTTCATTAGAAAGCTAACTATTGCAATGGGTCCCATGTTTCGACTTCCGGAAAATTTCGACATATCTTCGCGTTTCACATCCCCCAGACCCCAAAACCACCGTCATTTCAAAAGTTTATGTATAATTTATGTATGAATATATATATATATGCATATACGTATATCAGTTTCTTGTGGACACGATAACTGCCGTAATTTTGCACCAATCACTTTGAATGTTTTACTAATTATGTATACTTATAAAATCTCGGTCGAGTTCGTTACTGGGCTAAATCGGTCGAAGGGAGTGAAAATGGGGGGGGGGACTTTTTTCGAAAAAGTGAAATATTGCTATAACTCTCTTAATATGTGAAATATCGAAACCGTTCAAAGTTCATACTATGTGTCGGATAAAGCCCAAAAATTTATGTTTGAAGATTTTTTATAGCACCAACCATTGACCAAAGGGGTGGGAAAAAGTGGGTTTTTCGGGAAACATTAATCATATCTCTCTTAATAGGCACAATATCAAAACCGTACAAAATGGACAATATCCCCCTAATAATTACCTAAAACTTTTGTCTGAAAGAATTTTTGATATAACCCACCATTACGCCAAGGGATGAGAGAAATGATTTCGGAATTATAAGAAAATGCCAAGAGCTATCAGAGGTTGCCATGGCAACACTACTAAATTGATGAGGGATGATCCATCAGACGTTGCCATGACAACGCACTTGCACGAGATTAGATTCAGTTTTCCATCTGACTAAGTGTGAAGCGGCTTCGGCGACGTAACTGGTAGCATGCTGAACTTCTATGCCCAAGGTCGCGGGTTCAAAGCCGGCCGATGTCGTCGGATATTCTAAGAGCGCTAAAAATCCCTCCGTGTGCTTTCCTTTGGAGGGAAAGTTCCAACGTTCATTGCGAGTTGCTGGTTGCGGTGGCATCTTGTAGCCAAGTTCACAGCTAGGTGTCGTTGACGGTAGTATCTGGTAGCAACATTAGGAACTACTGCTTGAAATTAACCTTCTGCAGTCCTTACCTGAATTACAGACTAATACAGCCAGCACAATTGACACTGTTTATCAGACAGATTCTACACTCATCCAAAGTACACGGGGTTACATGACCGCATTGTCGCAGCCCCTAAACTGAGGAACCTACCAAAATCTCTGCGGGAGATATAATTGTGCTTGAAGAAGTAACAGCACTCGGTCCAGGTTCCGCATTGACCATGTTTACAAGAAGTACAAAACAATTTTCACTCGCCAAATCAATACTTTACTTTACTAAAAATACTATAGGTACATGTTTCGGAAACTTGATATGTTTCCTACCAAATCATCGTGAGTCATATAACGCATTCTTGCGCTATCAAAAAGGTCAATACCTTAAACAATAAATTCTTTTATTTAGTCAACTCACAGAAAATACCCTGTAACCAAAACGCACCAGATGTGAACAATATCCATAATTTCCAAAGCCTAGTTAAAAACTTGACTAATGTTACTTTCCACCAGAGCGATCTAGATATTCTCCAAAAGGGTCCTAAACACAACTGGGAGCAAATTTAAACAAGAACGATCTAACTATCCTAGTAGCTGAAACTGAAACAGCCATTAGAAAACTACCCATTGAAAAACAAAATGCTGTTTAGGTTTGAGACTAATAATAAAATTAAGAAGATAATTAATTCGAGCACGAGAAAGATCAATGTAAGTTGCAATTTAAACAAGTTCAAAAGTCTCATTACCAAAGTCAAGGACAACAACATAATAATAACCAAAGCAGATAAAGGCAACACAACAGTGTTAATGAATGAAGACGATTACATTAATAAAACAATGGAGTTTCTTAATTCAGGCAGTTTCACAGAAATCAAAAAGGACCCTACTAATGTCATTCAGAAACGGTTGAAACAACTTTTGAAGAACATCATTTTTGTCTTAGATGAGAAACAAGCAGATAGTAAGCATGAACCCCGGCATTCCCACTTTGAAATCTCTTCCGAAAATTCATAAACCTAACACCCCTATTAGGCCTATTGTGAATTTCAGGAATAGCCCAACGTACAAACTAGCGAAATTTGCCCAACAATTTCTTAAAGCACTACAAACTCAAGGCCGTCCGTTCTTTCGTCAACACCATGCATTTCTGTGAAAGAACCATAGACTTGAAATTAAACGAGAACAACACCATGCATTCGGTCGACATTAAAGACATGTATAGTAACATCCCGGTCAAGAAAACGATCAAGATCATTCAGGATAGATTAATTAACTATAGCGATTTGTCTAAAGTGGAAATCGAGGAATTCATTTCAATTTTAACCTTTGTCACAAACAACAACATTTTTTTGTTCAACAAGAAAATGTTTAAACACTCTGAAGGCCTTGCAATGGGTTCTCCATTGTCAGGTGTTTTAGCCAACATTTACCTTGACCACATTGAACATGAGAAGATTATTAACCAAATTAATGGCATCATTTTCTGGGGAAGATATGTAGCTGATATTTTCTTCATTACCAATAACCAAGTTCAAGCGATAGAACAAATATTAGATAATTTGAACAAAATAGACAGAGATATTAAATTTACTTTAAAATCAGAAGTAGATAACAAAATTAATTTCCTGGATGTAACTGCGATTAGAAGAGACAATCGTATGCATTATAAAGTTTACAGAAAACCAACGCAAACGAGTACAGTTATACGGCAGGATTCTAACCATCCAAGTGGCCATAAGAATGGAACATTCATAAGCCATTTTTTTTTTTAGCGTATGGCTTTTAATGCCGGGAGTGTCCAAGGACATGTTCGGCTCGCCTGTTTTGTAGCTGCTTCGAGACGGACACCCAATGGGTGAGCTATATGTACCGTTGGGGAGGAGAGTGAGAAGGTAAGGACGAGGAGTTGGAAGGTAGCGGCTGTGGCCTATAGTTAGGGGCCAACCCCGGCATTTGCCTGGAAGGAAGATGGGAAACCACAGAAGACCATCTTCAAGGTTGCCGGCGGGGGGATTCGAACCTCCTCGCCTCGCGGATGTGAGCGACTGCCATCAGTCATGCCGTAACGACCACGGCTAACTCACCCGGTATAAGTCTTATTAATAGAGCGTTACGTATCCCTTCTTCTGATCATGAACTTAAGCAAGAAATTGTTATTATATATCAAATAGCTAAACTCAATGGTTATAACCACAATTATGTCAGCAGATTAATTTACACGTTAAACAAGAAGTTCCGTGACGAACTAAAGAGCCTACTTTTCATGCCAATGATTATTCTACAGTATATGAACCTATCTGGAATAATGACGAAATTAAGTTGCTAATATCGAAATTTCTAATTAGTTCGAAATACTGTATACCCGGCATAATGTAGCCTAATAAGGCACCACAGTTGGCAGCCCTGATGACTGAATATATTCTTAGTTCCATCTCTTAAGGTACAGAATACAAAATTTGGTTGAAGTCCAATGAATAGCATGGACGTTACATGCAGTTAAACATTGGATCTAACAGCGCGCTTTAAATCATGTTGGCAACAATGACATACATGTATTGGTCAGAAATAATCTGCAATAATATGATCTCTTGTTGTGTTAATTTTGAATGAAATCCATTTGTTAGTAAAGAAGTTACATGTATTTAAAGTTGGACCTATCAGCAGGCTTAGAATCATGTTGGCAGCACTGACGTATATTAATTACTCCAAATTAATCTAGAATGTCAGGTACTATACGTGTGCAAATTTTAGAGCTATTGGCTTGCATATTTTATGATATATTGATATTAGGGAAACAAAAATAGAGACACCATTTTATAACAGTTGGCAACACTGGTTGCCCTTAAGAATACGCATATTCGTATCTGTTATGGTGCACATAGCACATACAAATTTTGGTTGAAATCCAAATGATAGTATAGAAGTTACATGTATTTAAAGTTGGACCTCTCAGCAGGCTTAGAATCATGTTGGTAGCACTGACGTATATAAGTTACTCCAAATTAATACAGAATGTCAGGTACTATACGTGTGCATAGTTTAAAGCTGTCGGCTTGCATACTTTCTGATATATTGGTATTTGGAAAAAATAAATTGAGAGCATTTATTAACAGTTGGCAGCGCTGGTGGATGTTAGGAATACGCTCAGTTATATCTGTTTATGAACACATAGCACATACGAAATTTGGTTGAATTCCAATTGATAGTGTAGAAGTTATATGCATTGAAATATTGGACCTATCAGCAGGCTTATAATCATTTTGGCAACACTGCCATGTATGGCCTCCTGCAAATTAAACTGCAATATTATTATCTATACGTGTGCCAATTTTGAAATAGCTCCCATTCATACCTTCCGAGATATCCAACATAGAGCTCAAATTTCAATTGCGATTTTTCAGCAGTTGGTAGCACTGCCATCATTTTCAAATATGGCCGTGAGATATTCAGGTATAGATCTTTACTCCTACCAAATTTTGTTTCGTTTGCTGCAGTCGTTTAGGAGTTGATAGGGGGGGGGGGACACAGACAGACAGACGGACAGACAGACACACATTTGCCCGATCTCATAAGTCTACTTTTTCCTCATTTTTGCAAAATGTGAAAAGTAGGCTAAAAATAGATCCTTAACTAAATTACTTAGAGAGGACATATCTAAGAAGACTTTTGCTACCTTCACCTACGTGGATCGAAGTGTGTACACAGTAACCAATATCCTCAAGAAACACAATATGAACATCGCCTTTAAAACAAATACAGTAATTCAAACTTCAACAAATTGTTCAATACATGTAAAGTTAACAGTATTGATAAACATTTAAAATCGGGAATTTATGAGCATCAAACTACGCGGGACAAACAGATAGGAGAATACGCACTCGTTATGCTGAGCATGTTTCGGCCATAAAGCACAGGAAGTTCTCAGCCATGGCGGTACATATGGAAGAAACGGGACATAAGTTCATGGACATAAATAATTATGTCAAAATGTTGCATTACGCATTGAAAGGCAGCTATATGAATGTTTTGGAAAATATTCATATCAACACTTATCAGAGATCTAATGAATGCAATAATCTGAACGAGATTAACTTTGAGACTAACGTATTATTTGATGCATTAGCAGATCATTTGAAAATGAAAATCCACAGCCTGCTTCCAGTCTCCGACCGGGTCAGGAATGGAATGTATGAAGCCCCCATCTAGCGGCGAGGATATGAACTGTGCCGGCAGCCGAGGCCTGACGCACTCCTCTGGGGCAATGATCAAATGAATGACAGATGAAATGAAATGATAGTGGAGAGTGTTGCTGGAATGAAATTTTGACAGGGAAAACCGGAGTACCCGGAGAAAAACCTGTCTGCCTCCGTTCTGTCCAGCACAGATCTCTCATGGAGTGACCGGGATTTGAACCACGGACCCAGCGGTGAGAGGCCAGCGTGCTGCCGCCTAAGCCACGGAGGCTAGCAGATCATTTAAATAACAAAAAAAAAAAAAGAAAACTGCCTCCTCAACCCCCGCCGTAATAGATTAATTCCTACATATATCCTGTTCTTGATCAACATTTCTTGACGCCACACCCAATCATCCTTACAAGGAATAAATATTTAACGTTTCCACGTAATTCATTCATCACTTCAAATAATAAGTGCTTATTCCATGGTTGACATTAATATGTCTAACGACACAGGCTTAACAAAAGAAGAACAAGAGAAAAACTACGAACTGAATGTTTATTGTTGGTTAGGATTTCGATGTCATATGATGTTTCACACCAACATATGGGCTGAAGAAGGAAACATATTGTTACGGCTGTGAGTTTGTGTCATCGCTCGCCGCATGAGACACAACTGCCCCAGGGCTGGGCTGTGGCCTGCCTCCTGTATTGCGCGCGCCTTATGCAACAGGGCTACTAGGACAAAGGGGTAGTCCAGAATATTCGTGACTGGACCAGCGATGGAAACCTCGAGAAGCCGTGAACCCTGGATGGATCTAGAAGCATTTATTGAGTCACCGGCCTGCTATATAAGTGCGACCTGTCTAGCAGTTGTTGTGTTGTGTTTTACGAGCTAGTGCGAGCGATTATCTTGTGCGACAGAAGTGCTGTGCGAGTTACGAAATCCAGTGACATTGTTTCTCCAGCTTGTGGACAGCGAAATAGCCTGCAGCAAGTGATCGTAAGTAATTGTGGTCGGTGAACATAAAGGAGAGGAGCAGGTAGTTTCTGTCAAGGCCACCGTACTCATTAGGACGGATTAACTTCTGTGGTCTGTTGACAAGTGGAAGGGCCAAGAGTGCTCAAGGAAGAGACTTGAGAAAACTGGAGTAAGGCTCCTAATTGCTTGTATTTGCTGATTAGTGTAATTTTCTGGCCACAATAAAGTTAATTATTTCTTTAAGCAGTAATTGGTGTTGTGCTTTGTACCCCTACCGTAATCCAGTTAACAAAAGTGCCACTAGGGGATAGCACGTAACAATATCAAGTTTCCGAAACATGTACCTATAGTATTTTTAGTAAAGTAAAGTATTGATTTGGCGAGTGAAAATGGTTTTGTACTTCTTGAAAGAAGTAACAGACCGTTACATAGTTACACATCAGTGTCGAAACCTTGCATAAGGACAGTGGGACCACAAGTATAACAAGTAGTTCCGTGAATAACTATACAGCCTATTTTCATATATCCTACTTATGTTAATTGCCTCTACCTACATACAAAATTTCAGTTTGATTGCTGTAATAGATTCGTAGATATTGAGAACCAACTAAATATATCGGTCACCATGTTGGATTTTATATATGTAGGTCCTAGAGTTATGTACTGTTACATGAAGATTGTTGTGTACGTGTAGTATTCAAACTTCAATCGCATGATTAGGACACAAGAAGTAACAAAGAGATTTAAAAATTTTGCACAGCTACCTACTTGTAATTATGGAAACAATTGAAATAAATTAGATACCAGTGGATTAACATTCGTATAAGGATTTACTGTACCAAGCTTCACTACAATATGATGGTTAAATTGCGAGAAACGTCCATATGAATATTTATACTTCGCGTCGCCACCATGTTGGATTTGTGATCACCAGGTTATTTAAAGTCCTATAGTTGAACTTAAGTTCATAGCTCCTATGAATATAAAAAAAATCAGTTTGATTGGTATAATAGATTCGTAGATATTCAGAGCCGTCTAAATATTTCGGATTGTCGCCATGTTGGATTGTTAAATCTATAGGCCATCAAGTCATGTACCATTAAAGGAAAATTATTGTGTAGGTTTATTATTCAAACTTTCACATCGATCGCATTATTACGACAGAAGAAATAAAAACCTAATTTTAAAATTCGCAAAGCCGCCATCTCGAGGATATGTAAACAATTGAACTAAATTAGATACCAGTGTATTACAATGTGTATAAACATTTCCTGTACCAGATTTCGTTGCGTTTGGAACATTAAATCGCGAGAAAGGTCTATTTCATTTTTTCAAATTCGTATGGCCACCACGTTCGTTTTGTAGTTAACCGGTTTTTGAAAGTCTTATCGATGAAATTCCAGTAGTGCCCTTTATCTCCGTACAAAATTTCAGGGTGATATCGCTAATAGTTTCAGAAATATAGAATGCCGGTGAAATATTTTGCACATCCGCCATCTTGTGGTTATGTAAGCAATTGAACCAAGTTAGATGTCGGTGCATTACAATGTGTACAAACATATACTGTACCAAGTTTTATTGCGTTTGGTTGGTTAAATCGCGAGAAATGTCTATTTAAAAGTCGCAAATTCGCGTGGCCGCCATGTTGGTTTTGTAGTTACCAGTTTTTTCAAATGTCACATGGGTGAACTTCTGAACTTCTAGTAGTTCCCTTTATCACCGTAAAAAAATCCAGGGTGATATCGGGAATAGTTTCGGAGATATTGAATGCTGGTGAAATATTTCGCACAGCCGCCATGTTGGATTGGTGAGACGTAACAAAATTTGAAGGGCACGGTCGGGGTCGTCCGGAATAGTGCTATGAACTTACTAAGTTTCATTGAAATCGCTCCAGCCGTGTAGAAGTTATTAGGGGGGACGCACACTCCTCACACACGCACACACACACACGGACAAAAGGTGATCTCAAAAGCCTTTTTTTAAATTAAAAATAGGCTAAAAATGGACCCCAAATGACAAGAAGGTTACCGTCCCTATAAGACAATAAAATGTTTAAAATATGCATAAAATGACGAAAAACAAAGTTAATTAAGCTCCAATTATAAAATACTTTATCGCAATAAATAAGGTCTGATCCTTCTACGAAAACCTGCATATTCTGCCTATTTTCGCCTATTCCCTAGTTTGCCCGGTGAAATCTACCTCAGTCTTCCGGCGTGCCGAGATGACTTTTTTTTTTTTTAGAATTACTTATGTGCATCTATTAATAAGCTATGGGGGGTTTTATTTTGATTTTTTAACCTAGAATATGTTTATTCCGTTAGTCTGTATTGTTTTCCAAAAGCGATGCTGCTTGGTTGAAGACATTTCTTTAGTATGTTGTAGGCTATGTCCAGCTATTTTTTCGGGTGAAAGTCTTTTTGCAATAAACCAGTCGTTGTGTGAGAGCTATAAAGCGATTTGTCTCAAACAGATGGTCAGGCTCCTGTTCGTCACCTATATTGTTTAGCCATTTTTTTTGGAATCTTTTCCCTCAATTGTGTTCTTTCCAGGGTCCCAACCCACAGTATCCATCTCCTTAACTTTATTGCTGTTTAATGGTTTTATTGCTTAACTTGTTACCAAGTCCCAAGAAGGAGGGAATCAAAATTTATGGGAGGGTAATAAATTTGCTGTTTGACAACTGGGGTTGGTGTGACTTACAAGAATGATGAACAAGATGTTCAGTAAAGAACATATAGCCTACTTTCTCCTAAATGCATGGGTATTGTTATAACTCTTTGTCCTTTTCAAGGAGTATAATTGAATGTTGGTTGTAGTAGCTTGTTGAAATACAACGTGCTATACGGATATTAAACATGAATATGAGGTTCCTTTGCCTCTGTAGAAAAAATCATTCAATTCGGTTTCACCGTGTTTGAATTGATATGGGGAATCAATACATGGCACACATACAAGGCCACTATCTGCAAATTATCTGACTGATGACCTTGTAGTTCACTTAAAAGATGCTTCCCACAAAAAGGTATGTTGTTGCAAAATATGGTAGAGATTAAATGATTAGGTAGGTCGTAATTTCATTTAAGCTTTGAACATTTGAATGGCCGCCATTCCGTTTCCGTCAAGATGGCGGCGATATAAAACATGACACTGAGGTACCCTTTGCTAGTGCTACCTCTGTACTAAATTCCGTTCGATTCGGTTCCGTGTTTGAATTGCTAGGGGGAATCGATTTACACACATACATGGCCGTCATATGCAAACTATTGGACTGATGACCTAATAGCTAAGTCAAAAAACGTTTCTCACGTAAAGGTATGTTATTGCAAAATTTGGTAGAGATCAGATGATCAGATGGGTCGTAATTTGATTTTAGCTTTTTACATTTGGGTTGCCACCATTACTTTTCCGTCAAGATGGCGGCGATATAAAACATGACACTGAGGTGCCCTGGGTAGTGCTACCTCTGTACCAAATTTTGTTCAATTCGGTTTCACCGTGTTTGAAATGTTAGGGGGAATCGATTTGCGCACATACATGGCCACCATCCGCAAATTATTGGGCTGAGGACCTTGTCGTTTGGTCAAAATATTATGTATACTTAAAGGTATAATGTTGCAAAATTTGGTTGAGATCAGATGATTAGGTTGGTCGTAATTAGAATCAAGCTCTTAGCATTTGGGTAGCTACCATTACGTTTTCGTCAAGATGGCGGCAATATAAAACAAGTCACTGGAGTGTCCATTGATAATGCTACCTCTGTACCAGTTTTTTTCAATTCGGTTTCACCGTGTTTGAATAGATAGAGGGAATCGATTTGCACACATACATGGCCGCCATCAGCATTAGTATCGGGTTGATGACCTTGTAGTTTAGTCAAAAGATTCTTCATACATAAAGGTATAATGTTGCAAAATTTGGTAGAGATCAGATGATAATGTTGGTCGGAATTTCATTTAAGCTTTTACATTTGGGTGGGCGCCATTATGTTTTCGTCAAGATGGCGGCGATATAAAATATGACACTGAGGTGTCTTTGCTAGTGCTACCTCTGTACCAAATTTTGTTCAATTCGGTTTCACCGTGTTCGAATTGATAGGGGGGACAGACATTCAGAGTACGCGCACTCACACTTACACACACACACACAGACACACAATTTTTGGCCCTGTGTAGATCTCAGAAGTCTACTTTCGTTTTTTGCAAAAATCGAAAGTAGGCTAAAAATGCATATGTGAATGATAATAAGCTACGGGATATTAAAAGGAATGCCAGATAAATCAGCTGCCCCTAGTAATATTGTTTTATGCAGCCCAACTAGCTTTGTTATCAGGTCGATTTCTCTCTGCTCGCATCCCGTATCGAACTAATGCACCGCAAGTATAACCCGAAGACGATGCTGAACACTATTATTCTTCCCTCGATGTGACTACAGACTAATAAGAGGGAAAACAATAGTGTTCAGTATCATTTGCGGGATACGCTTGCTGTACATTAGTTCTATACGGGATACTGGCAGAGAAATGTCGACCTTCCTGACAACACGAGTGGGTTGGGCTGCATAAAACGATATTATTAGGGGCGGCTGATTCACCCGTTGTTGTTTGAGTCTTCAGTCTTTTGACTGGTTTGATGCAGCTTTCCATGCCTCCCTGTCCTGAGCTAATCGTTTCATCTCTACATAGCTACCACACCCTACATCCCGGTACACGCTATATTGCCATCTTTTCTTGTTCCTTAAATTTTAAAGTTTGATTGTTTTAAGGGAGCCTCCGTGGCATAGGGGCCACCACGCCGGCCTCTCACCGCTGGGTCCGTGGCTCAAATCCCGGTCACTCCATGTGAGATTTGTGCTGGACAAAGTGGAGGCAGGCAGGTTTTTCTCCAGATACTCCGGTTTTCCCTGTCACAAATTTCATTCCAGCAGCTCTCTCAACTATCATTTCATTGTCATTCATTTAATCATTGGCCACAGGGGAGTGCGACAGGCTTCGGCAGCTGACACAGTTCATATCCTCACCGCTAGATGGGGGCTTCATTCATTCCCTGACCCAGTCGGTCGACTGGAAGCAGACTGGATTTTCATTTCCAACTGTTTTAAGTGTGGTCTCTACTCGCCACACGATGTCTAAGTTCCTCAGATGAAACAACTTCCTACATTTTGCACAGCCCTTATGAGATCCCTTCCGGGAATTGCATTTAGGTATCCCGTACTTAGGCAGCTGGAGGCTACCTGGGAAGGTTTCCACGATTAACCAAGCTGGTAACAGAGCATCCGGCAGACTTCCTCCAGAGGTAGCATTGCACATATACTATGTCAACCCTCCAACGATATTCACTAAGATAAAATGAATAGAGGGAAATTTACTCATTTTGAACATTGTGTGTTAGTCTATAACTCCATAGTTATGCCCCGCTCAGCGTCTGAGCGCGGACCCCTCCTTGTGTTGCTTCCCTGGACTCGTCTTCCCATCAGTCCTTAGGTTTTAGAGATGCCTTCCAGGAACGTGTGTTGAATGTTCGTGGGAGACATTTCTTAAATTTCGGGTGTGGTGATATTCTCAGGTGGGCCGGTGATAGAGAATGCCGTGGATATCCGAACATCTTGCGTTCAACTGGCGCAGAGTTTGTAAAGTTGGTACTTGGTATTCGGAGCTACCTCTATCCTCATTTGTTCCCTCTATGTTGGGTCCACCCTGTGAACCATAAATCCAGTATGATGGTATTGAGAAGTGTGTGTGTGGACTGGGTTTCAACTATTTTCTGGAGTGCTTTGTCCAGGGCCGGAGGACTCTGAGGAGCGTCTCCTCTGTAACGTTGTCTAATAACGTCTTTGTAAGCCCTCCTCATCGTCCTCTTGCCTGGTATTACTCCAAGATGGGTTCTTCTTTCTGGCATTACTATTGCATGACCAGCTAATATTGCTATGATTGCATACTGATTGTTCTACATTAAATGTACTGTGTAATATCGATGATCCTGAAGTGGATTTCGTGATCTGTAGCTGTGTAAACATTAGATACATGGCGAGGAATCTACCACTGTTTCCATCGGTTATGTTCTGGGCTCTAAAGATGAATACCCCAGACACCGGGGCGACCTTCTCAAGTTGCTTGTGTGTGATAGTTGTCACTGGGAGGGACGTCTCGCTGTTAGGGGCATCGCAACTTCAATCGTACTCGTAATAACTGGGGACCGGATACTTAAGTTTTACCTAGCTTTTCCTTACTTCTAAATACAAAAAAACTTTATACTTTCTCGAATCAGATTCAAAAGTATCATGTTCATGAATTATGTAACACCTAAGAACTAAAAGAACTAAATGATATGCGAGTACCTAAATACAGCTATTTTGCAACTTTGATCTAGTTGACATTGTAATATGTTTAAATTGTGTGTCGATCATTTTTAAAACTAAACCTAGAGATAGTGTTTATTCCTAGCTCTAGTTGACTGAGAGAGATCCTACCTGCCAGAAAATTCAAAAATTTTCAGCACTTTTCAGCTTATATCTTATTGTTTGTTTATTTACTGTGAGGGAAGTGGGAATAAATCTCTTATTATTTCCAAGGATCCTATATTTTGAGTAAACACAATTAATTAACCGGGCTAGAGTGTGAAAACACGTCTGATTACTTTGGTTTTATTGTATTTGAATAATGAACATATATAAGGAGAGCAAATGTTGCCTAAAAGTGTTAAGCTCTCGGTGATAATTAGATGAGGTATCATTATATAAATTATTTACACTCTTGTTGTAATCAGATTTTCTACGAACAAATATTATGCATTGTGGAATTTATGTCAACTTTTGCTACATTTTAAACATAACCTATTTAAAAACCTATTGTGTCTATTTAAACCCTGAATGAACTATATTTTTTGGAAAGCCTAAATTGACAATTCTAACAAGTAGTTCCATGAGGAACTATACAGCCTATTTTCATATATCCTACGTATGTTAATTGCCACTATCAACATACAAAATTTCAGTTTGATTGCTGTAATAGATTCGTAGATATTGAGAACCGACTAAATATTTCGGATGGTTGCCATGTTGGATTTTATATATGTAGGTCCTGGAGTTATGTACTGTTATGTGTACGTGTAGCATTCAAACTTCAATCACATTATTAGGACACAAGAAGTAACAAGGAGATTTTAAAATTTCGCACAGCTGCCATCTTGTGGTTATGGAAACAATTGAAATAAATTAGATGCCAGTGGATTAACATTTGTATAAGGATTTACTGTACCAAGTTTCACTGCACTCGGATGGTTAAATTGCTAAAAACGTCCTTGTGACTATTTATACTTCACGTCGCTGCCATGTTGGATTTGTGATCACCAGGTCATTTAAAGTCCTATAGGTGAACTTAAGTTCTTAGCCCCTATGAACATAAAAAAAATCAGTTTGATTGCAATAACAGATTCGTAGATATTCAGAGCCGTCTAAATATTTCGGATGGTCGCCATGTTGGATTGTTAAATGTATAGGCCATAGAGTGATGTAACATTAAAGGAATATTATTGCGTAGGTTCATTATTCAAACTTTCACTTCGATCGCATGATTACGACACAAGAAATAAAAACTTAATTTTAAAATTCGCAAAGCCGCCATCTTGAGGTTATGTACACAATTGAACTAAATTAGATACCAGTGTATTACAATGAGTATAAACATTTCCTGTACCAGATTTCATTTGCGTTTGGAACATTAAATCGCGAGAAAGGTCTATTTAAAATTTTCAAATTCGCTTGGCCGCCATGCTCGTTTTGTAATTAACCGGTTTTTGAAAGTCATATAAATGCACTTCCAGTAGTGCCCTTTATCTCCGTACAAAATTTCAGGGTGATACCGCTAATAGTTTCAGAGATATAGAATGCCAGTGAATTATTTCGCACATCCGCCATCTTGTGGTTATGTAAACGATTGAACCAAGTTAGATGTCGGTGCATTACAATGTGTATAAACATATACTGTACCAAGTTTTATTGCGTTTGGTTGGTTAAATCGTGAGAAAGTCAATTTAAAGTCGCAAATTCGCGTGGCCGCCATGTTGGTTTTGTAGTTACCAGTTTTTCAAACGTCACATAGGTGAACTTCTAGTAGTTCCCTTTATCACCGTAAAACATTCCAGGGTGATATCGGGAATAGTTTCGGAGATATTGCATGCTGGTGAAATATTTCGCACAGCCGCCATGTTGGATTGGTGAGACGTAACAAAATTTGAAGGGCACGGCCGGGGTTGTCCGGAATAGTGCTATGAACTTAGTGAGTTTCATTGAAATCGCTCTGGCCGTTTAGAAGTTATTAGGGTGGACAGACACACACACCTCACACACGAACGCGCACACACACACGGGCAAAAGGTGATCTCATAAGCCTTTTTTTTTTTTTTTTTTTTTTTTTTTTCAAAATTGAAACTAGGCTAAAAATCTAAAAATCTGGTTCCTACTAATAAGCCTAGTCACAGGCTGCACCCTTGATTTCTGGAAGACATCCGATCACCAGACTGCTGTTCGTAAATCAACCCCACCAGCAGTGCTTATATTTCTCTCCTACATTCCTGACAGGAGTTACATAGCAGGCAATTGACGTCACTGGAGTTACATACAGGCTAAATGTATGCCCCAATTGTCTACTGTACAGTCCACCTTTATATGTGCCTTGAGCTTATGAAACATGTTTGTGCTTTTGCAAGGTTTACAGTTTGCCATAGGGCGCGGTCCTCTCCGTGGTGTGGAATATCTAGTCATCTGAGAGTATCTTTTCACCATTTGAGACCCACGTGATGCCGTGTCCTGAGGCTTAGGCCCAAGATGCCATATCATACACTTAGTGAGTGGGTCTTCTTCACTTTTGGTCTTTCTTGTTTCCAGTTTACATTCACAGAGAAGTCCACATAATGTACGTTCCACTTCAAGTTTAAGACTTTGCAGCCACTGGGACTGAGTTTGTGTGTGTGTGGGGGGGGGGGGGGGGGGCATATCTTACACGGATCATTCATCAACCAAAAGAGTCGCCCCACTGAGAAGCCGGTAAGAGACCCTGCCAAATCCTGCATTAATGCGTTTTTGAATAATCTCGATCATTATCCAATTCATAGCACTATCAACACTAGCCGACTGTTATGAAATTACTCATCCGCGGCTGAAGATAAGGTTACCGTGAGGAACGTTATAAAAGAGTTCCTGGCGACCCTATCATAGGCTTCTGGTGAGATGTCAAGCAGTCCGGGTCAAACAGTTTCGTATTCACGGTGAGGAAATGTGCCCCGGGTCACTCGGAGTTTGTGCTCTGGGTGGAAGGGGCAAGGGGTGTGCCGAGCCCCCGCCCCCCTCCTGGTGTCCCGAGAATATTTCCATTGTTCAGTGATACACCAGTTTATTTCATAACTTGAAGTTATGGAAGTTACTGATAGTTAACTGATTTAGATGTACGGTAAATTCCACAGTTTTATTTATCTTAGTTATTTGGGATTATTTGAAAATATCTCCAGTTATTTAGAAAATCGGCGAACAGGATTAACTTTACCATTTTAATGAACTGCTTGATTGTTATTTTTGTCGATACAAGTGATACAACTACTTGTACTTGTTTTTAAGAAATGAACCTTATGACGATGATTTGCAAAGAAAAACACACTTCTATCGACAAATGCTCGGAACTACACTCATCGGCGTAATTAGCGAAACACTACGAATATCACGCAATACTCAATATTTGACCGTTACAAACCTGGTATAAATTGAATGCTGTGACTTTGCAGCGATATGGCAATTTGCCGTGATTTAATTAACTCATTTGAGAAGTTTCAGCGCAACAACACTTATTGATAAGGATTGTTGTTCGTGATATCACAACACCAATGTTAACGTTTCCCGTCTTCGGACAACAATAACCATTGTTAATTCTCGAGCCGCGTATTTTAGTGAACATTACGGTTTGTCTACAGGTAGGAGGAGCTATTAATGAGGCAATACTAACTGTTATTGATTAACTAGCAACCCGACCCGGCTTCGAAGCGCTTTTTTTTTCAATGTCAACGAACAACGTCTCGGCATGATGGGTTAAAATCACAGACTGGACTATTAATTATATTATCATGGAGATGCTTGTGCAACAAATTCTTGTCAGACGTAATTTAAGAATGGAGAGGTGCATGGAACACAAATCCCTCTTCCGTCCAATCTTAACTTGACTGTGAATTTTGCGGAACGAAAAGTTCACAGGCGAAATGAAGAAAAGCCGAATTGCACTTTCAGGGAAACTCCAAAAAAAAACACTCTTCTCTCAAGTTTTTAATTTTAACTCAACACGACTCAACAGTTTGCTGCTGGCTGTATCTGGGGCAATAAGCTCGTCCGCTAGCTAAGCTGTAACTGGGGTGATAGACTTGCCCCTACCTAGCCCATGAACTGTCGCCTCAGTAACTGAATGGAGGTAGTTGGAAGAAATGAAACCGTAAAAACACTTATAGTAAGCGATGTGTTGAAGATAGAGATATGCTCTCCCGAGCTTTCTTGTAGAACTTTTCATGCTTAAGAATTCTTACGCTCATAGTATATATATTAACGGTTTGCCCAGTGTGAGCAATAGGCTCATGGTACTGTATGTATCTCTGCAAGATGTAATCAAGTTGAAAACATTACGGTAACATAGACTCTTACCTGGTCATTTCTCAGGAGAGTAGGCCTAATTGCCACATTCCTCTGCTATTTCGAGAACACCAATTTAGGATTTGTTTGTTCACAGAATTTGGTAGGCCTACCTGTGGAATAAATAATAGTGAAAGTTAATTAATATGTCAAGTAGAATATCACCTGTACACTGCGTCTAATATCAATTCAAAACTAGGCTACCGGTACGGTATATTTTTCACAGGCACTACAGAAACAAGTTCTCACTTAAACTCTTAAAATAAGCGTACTTACTTGGCGTAGCAGAAGGACAACTGTTCACTTCTCATTACCAAGAAGACGATTTGATGAAAGAAAGATGAGAAAGAACACAACATTAGCTTATTAAAAAATATTAATATACGGCCAATATTGTTTACACCATGCACGACATAAACAGAGCGTCCATGTTGGTCAATGCCGCCAACCCAATAGAAATAATGTTTATTTAATGATAAGTGCCGTAATTATCGTCGGTGAGCAAGATAATTGCAAGGAAATGTCAATTAGGAATTATGTGTATATTTATCTTATTGGTGACTAGATTGCATATGATACGCCCAGTCTGTTATACATGTCCTTTACATGGTCGATGCAGAGGAGCAACACATTTGTATAGGTGTTCCAAATCCCCGCGAATTTCTCTTTCGATATCTGCAGTTTTGATTTGACGGCGATTTAACACTGTCACGGAAAACTACCCTTCTCTCCTCAGCTGTTATGAAGAAATGCAATAAACAAAAATCATTGAATGTGTTTCGCATGTTGGCAGCGGGCAACGCGGTATTGTTGGTACTGTCCGATACTCAAGCGTACCACACATGTACTGTACTCTATGCTCCATTCCGTGAGAGGTGCAGTTCAGGCCAAACTATGGAAATACAATTGTAATGTAACTGTTAGTTCAGTGGTCAGACTTATGGAGCACTAAACCGGAGGTCGACGGTTTGAGTCCAGCATATTTTGAGCTTCCTGCATTTCTCAATACTTGTGGACCTTTTTAACCAGTCGATGCGTAGGGATGGAGTTAGTCTCCTGCAATGTCAATTCAAGGATATTTATTGACGACAATCTTGAGACAAAGTTAAGTCTGCTCTGCATCATGCTGTCCTATAACAAATCTGTTACCCAGGGTTGAGGAATATTCCATGATTGGAAGATGGAATTCAGGGGGATCTTGAGATCCTCTTAGACTTACAGTACAGTGGGTCTATCCTATTAGCGTTTACTCTTTGAAAGTCAACATTCGAGATTAAATGTATGGTACTATATTGCCAGTCTCGAGTTGTCTGAAAGCATTCTAATTTAAATCTTATCAATTTACAGGTCATCAGGCTCCCTGGACCACGCCCTAACGTTAAAGCCATGTCAGCCACTGCGACTGCATAGAAGTGCCCCCAGAATGTCATATTTTCCGTTTGTGCTTTGTTTTTATAATTTTAAATGATCTTGTCTACTTCGTCGTTACGCTGGGGTCTGGCGTTACGTAACGGTGATGGGACGAAATGTACCCAGAGGCACTGAGGTGTGTGACGTCATAGTACCGCTTGGTGCATGTGTTCCCCGACAATCTCTACTTCGTTAGTATAAGACAAAAATCCCCGATTCTTGGATGTCACGGGTAATCTCGAGAACCACTGGGTGGATTTTGATGCCGTTTTCACCATTATGTAAAAGATATCGTCGAGGAAAGATTCTGTAGAAAATAGTTTATGTATGATCAAAGGAAGCCAATCAGTAACGATTTCAGTGAAAAAGTCGAAAACAAACTTGGCTTCCGTGAGCTTCTTAAGCTTACTCTGGGCAAACCGTTAAACATATCAATATACTATGAGCGTAAGAATTGGTCAGCATGAAACGTTCTATAAAAAGTCCGCGAGAGCATATCTCTATCTTCAATACATCGCCCACTATAAGTGTTTTTATACTGGATGGAAGGGGCACGTCCCCGCGCGCTCTGGTGAGCGTGACGGCATCCCGTGCGCTTGCCCTTGCTTTGCCCTTAGTTTGCACTTGTCGTTCGCGAGTAATTTGAAACAAGGTTAATATAAAGCAAGGTAAGTATTATGCAGATGTCGAGCGAAGCGAGAACCCTCCAGCCTTTCTAGCATTTTTCAGCATTCGTAGCATTTAAAATGACTGACTGTCACTTTTTCTTTTATTCTTTTTTATTTTTGTTATTCCTGATTTTCCTTGTTCAGAGATTCGCCGTATCAAAGCTATGGGAAATGTACATCGTCATTATTAAGTGATATCTAACCGAACAGAACACCCTAATATATTTGAGGTTTTAGACATGGTACCACAGGGACTGTGATTATAAGTGTCCCGGGGAGCAATGTCTTCCACCTCGAGCGCGGATCATTCAATCAACTAAAAGAGTCGCCTGACAGAATATCAGAGATGTTAAAGAGGATCCCTACGATATTGTATGTCACAGGGGTAATTGTATGATCTGGATCATTTCGTGATGTCCCGTGTCCTTGCCAACTGCAGTAAAATTGCTCATCCGCGGTTATTCAAGAGTTCCCGTCAGCCTTATCTTAAGCTTCTGATGGGCCAAAGGACGGTATGTCGAGCAATGTGGGCGTCGCAAAACGATGGTCCAGAAGTGGGTTTCTTCTACTGTATCAGTGTGTACAAGAGTTACAGGGAGAGAAACTCCATTCTGTGTCATCTACTTTCAGAGGTGTGAAGCAAAATATTACTTTGTTTGATTCTTCAGGATTTCCTTCTTGGAATAATCTTTTCTTGTAAAATTATGTACATGCTATTTCCCTGGGATGGTTATATTTCCCATTGCTGGATTAGGTGTTGTATGTTACTTGCTTTCAAAATGTCAAATTCGCACCCGTCATTGAGTCAACTGACTGATCTTCTGAGAAGGCTATATGAAGGTGCTCTTATAGTCCGGATATTTGACTTTTCTCAATTTTCAATGTATATAATGATGGTAATGTCGAACATCAAATTCATCTACGCTTTGGTTTTTGGTTTCGTGTTCGTTTTCTTCTTTTGCTTTCTTGTTTGCTTTATGTTTTTGGTTTTGTGTTTGTTTTCTGCTTTTTGTTTCGTTTTTGAATTTTGCTTTTAGTTTAGACTATGGTTTTGTGTTTGTTTTTTACATTTGTTTTTGAATTTTGGTTTGTTTTTCGGCTTGGTTTTGTGTTTGTTTTCCGCTTTTGCTTTTGTTTTTGAAATTTGCTTTGTGAAGTGAATTTGAAATCGTAATACCAATTGACAGTAGGCGTATAAGAATTTGAATTGCATGTATCAAAGTAATTATATCTTTCCAGGAATTTGTAATGTATTCGTGATCTAGGCTAATTATTTGCCCCGTTTTCTTTTCTCTAGTGACGTTATGGCGACACGACATGCAATCTCTTGGTATTTTGATGTTATGATTGTATGGATCTTCTTTCGATTGCAACGTTCTGATCAAGTTTATAGTACCAAAATATGTATATTGAACAGTCATATACCAGTGATCATGTTGTTCTAGGTAACGATTCCTATATACTGTACTGTACACAGCACGTGATCGTCTCCCGCCCCAGACCTCGGTGACATGTGTAAGATAGCTGTCACTGGGTGGTTCGCCTCGCTGTTCAAGGCGGCTCAACATCTATGGAGTGCCCACTTTATTTTAAATATATTTATAATAGTCACCAGTGAAATTCGCAGATTCAATGGGCAATAGATTTGAGTCGAAAGACTACAACTGACCATGTTGCATATGATATTCTATGTTCGGAATTTCCCAAGAAACGATCTGAATAGGAAGTGGCCGTGGCCTTTAGATAGGTACCATCTCGGCATTTGCCTGGAGTAGAAGTGGCAAACCTCTTCCAGGATGGCTGAGGTAGGATTTGAAGCCGCCTATTCTCATTTTTGCCTCACGAGGCTGAGTGTAACCCATTCCAGCCCTCAGGTCAGAATTTAAATTTATTGGCAGAGCCGGGAAACGAACCCGACCCCACGCGGGGACAGCGACCCGATGAGAAAAGCAGCACATTTCTAATTGTGTTTTAAACGTAGCTTGTCACGAAATGAACCAGGGAATTTCTACAGTTGTGATATCACAGTGTGGAGTTTCTGACTATTTTACGTATGTGCAAGTGTATGGAAAAGATTATAGTGTAGGAATTTTGAGCAGTGGCCACCAAGAAGCCCGTGTGATTTCTTTTTGTGGAGGTATTCTACCTACGCTTGCCTGCGTGGGTGTATCCGACGTCTAAGTAAGTGCTTGTTTCACTTGCCGTTACGCAGAGGGACAAATCTCAGTCAACATTGCCTTACGATTCACACAGTCTAGGAGAACGAATTTCACCTCAAATGTCTAAATATGTTGCTTTAATACTTTATCTAATAAATTAAAAATATTCTAATGTCAGCAGGGAGCTTGATGGCGCAGTGGCTTAGCTACTCGTCTTTTACCGGGCGTTCAGGGTTCGAATCCTGGTGACAGCGGGGTGGAACATTCATCTGAAAAATCACGTGGTGTCAAGAAGTACATCCGGGCTTAAATCCCCGGCCAAAACCAAAATGAGCCCGGTTGGCTCCGCGACCCCAATTAATTGGGAAAAGCGGAATACATTTTTAATGTAATGTCAGCGGATTTGGATAACAAACGTGCGGATACGGATAAAAGTCGTGCGGATGCAATACATGTATTTTTCTCCAGGAGTGTATTTACTTACTTATATCTTGTGCCCCGCCCATTCATTGGGCGTATTAGTGTTGACCGACTGAAGAGCTCCAAATGACAAGGTCTCTTTATGTCTTTTTTAAATCATTGTATCATCAGCCATTAACACACGAGTAGCCTACTAAAAATGAACAAACGAAAAATAACACTTCATCGGATTGATATAATGTCACTTAATTATGTTAATAATTGTTGATGGCGAAAAACCACCTGCAGATTCTTCTAGAATTGCAGTGGAACTAAAGGGAAATATGACTGCTTGTTTGACATTTATCTGACCGTGATTCCATTTTCGACCAGTGGTGGATAGCGATAACTGAGAAGCCTGAACGCCAAAGAGATTCTGAATCTAGGGGCAGATGACCTCGTAGTTCCGCCCCTTAAAACAACAATAACTAACTAACTAGATTCTGAATCTCCGTAGAAATGTACTGTTTTAAATTTTGTAACCTTTCTATGGTTGGTAAACGAGCTGAAATATTGCATGACTGTAAAATAATCAATTAATAATAATAATAATAATAGACTACTGATGGGACACGGAGGAAGAGGAAAAATGAAGAACTTTACAGGTGTATTGAAAAGTTCACAGACGTAATGAAGAAGCGGAGGCTAAAGCTCTACGGACATTTATTACGAATGGATGAAGGCAGGCTGACCAAAAGGATCTTCAGCTACATCATGGGGTTAAAGGTCACATCTAAATGGGTAGATCAGGTAAAGAAGGATGCAGCGGATGTTGGAATTACTCCACCGATGGCCTACGATAGGAGAGAGTTCCGCAGTCGAGTTGACGGAGTAAAATCATTACAGGAGAAACTACCAAGCAGGAGGCCCAAACGGATCATTTCCGAGGAGGAGAGAAAACAAAGAAGTGACAGGATGAAGATGTTCTGGGAAGAGAAGATCAAGAAAGCCAATAAGTCTTGAATTCCTTGCGGTCCATAGTTGGCCAAATTCGGTACCGTAATAAATAATAATAATAAAAATAATAATAATAATGTTATTGGTTTTATGTCCCTTTTAACTACTGTTGCTTTTAGAGCCGCCGGGGTGCCGAAAATTTGCCCCAAAGGGCATCTTTAACGTGCCAGTAAATCTACTGACACGGCTCCCTGCATTTGCGCACCCTCAAATGCCAGCTGACTGCGCCAGGATACGAACCTGCAACCTAGGGCCCAGCAAGCGGGAAGGTTACCGCTGCGCCACGCAGCAAGTCCTCAATTAATATTAGAAGTGCGATGTTATTATTCTTCCTAATGAGGAAGACGATGTAGACTTTAACGGCGAAGAACATCAAGGTAATATGCCCAACAAGGACGTACCAAGTTTTAATAAATAGTGTAATATTTTATTTCACATGTTATTTATTGAATTGTAGCTTCTCTTACGCAACTGTGATTAATTTTAAATATAGTTTAACATCTTCTTCAGGATAATTTATATAAGATCCCCCATTAGCAGTTAGCACTGCGGCCTCCTATGCTGCTACACCTCTCACTGAATCTTAACCATCGACTCCAAGGTCTACTTCTGCTTCTCTTGCCCTTTACAACCGAGGTAATATCTTCTCCTCCATTCTTTCACAGGATCCACAGCTGATTCATCTCATCCAAACAGCCTCATTTAGCAAGTTTATTTCTAACCTAGGCTTTATGACTTCATTACAAGTACCTTCCTGCCATTGTACCCATCTATTTGTCCCAGCAATCATTCGTGTTACCCTCAATCAGTTCCTCTATGTATTGTATCAAATATCCTGAATCAATCCAGGTCTCACTTCCACTTAGGGTCGGTTTATAATGGGCGATACAGGGAGAGTCTCGTCGCAACAGTAATATTTTCCTTGAAGAATACTGGGAACTCCCTGCGTTGGCTTCTCCACACTTTCTACTGTATTCTCTTCACCACACGACCATCCTGAGGGAATACATAACGTAAGTAGGCTACTTAAAATGGTCCGCCTGCTCCAATTACTTGTGAATTCTAAATACATGATTGCCGGATCTATATTTAAATACCTGTGTTCTGTGTTTTTTAATCACGCATGGGACCGATTTACTAGCGATGGCAGTGCTTAGAGTGACTCAAACTCTGTACAGTCGACTTCGGTGGCGTAGTGGGTAGCATGCTGAGCTCCTATGCACAAGGTCGCGGGTTCAAACACGGCCGAAATCGTTGGATCCTTTAAGAGCGTTAAATATCCCTCACTATGCCTTCCTTCGGAGGGGAAGTAAAGCCGGCAGACCCATTTCATAGATTTATGGCATTTTAAAGAACCTTCCACTAACTAAAATTGTGTGAAGCAAAATTTGTAGGTTAGGTTTGAATTAGGCTAATGCTCTTAAGTTCCAAAGTTCGTCGCCAGGCGCTGGCGATTGCATCTAGTAGTAGCCAAGTTCACAGGTAGGTGACGTGGACGGTAGCATTTGGTAGAGAAAGTAGGAACTACAGTACTTGAAATTATCGTCTGCAGTCCTTACTTGGATTAAAACAGATAACGCACACTAATACAGTCATCACAATTAACACCAGTTATCAGACTGATTCTACACACACCCAAAGTACACGGGGCTACATGACCGCGTTGCCTCAGTCCCTAAATTAAGAAACCAACCAACCAAACTCTGTACATATTCAATCTTGTATTAAAATCATTATCGACGCCCTCGAGGTGTAGTGGTTAATTTTAATCCTCCTGACTCAGTGACTGCGTTTTTGGGACACGCTGATCAAAAACGTAAACAGTACGACCAAAAAATGAGACTAGTCATGTTTTATGATTGAGAAATAATGTAAATGTTTGGCTTCACGAAAAATGTCCTTTTATTTGCTAAATACTGTATTCGTCTTTATCACAAAATACTAACAGAGTTTATCATTACCTTCTCAGAAGAAAGTTGTCAATGAGCATACGGGATTCAGAGGAATTACATTTCACCGAGATACCACATTAGAACCGCGGTCAAATAGACCCGTGTGTTTCTAATTGTATATGGAGTTTGTATGTTGTTTGTACTAGTGTGTGTATTTGTAAATAGAGGATAGGATTGGGAAGTAGGCGGCCGTGGCCTTAAGTGGTCAACTCGATTGCATCAAAATTGTAATGGATGTAGGCCTATATTAGTTCTACTTAGTATAAAAGTAAATCCCCAATTCTTGGGTGTCACGGATAATCTCATAAACCACGGCATGGATTTTGATGCGGTTTTCACCTTTCTGTAAAGGATATATCGAGGAAGGTTTCTGTAGAAAATAATTTACTTATGATCAAAGGAAGCCAAGTAGTAACGATTTCAGTGAAAATGTCGAGAAAAATCTTGGTGTCCGTGTGCATTTTAAGTGTTCGCTGGCCAAACCATTAAAAATATATAGAGACTATGACTGTAAGAATTGTTTAGCATGAAAAGTTCTACAAAAAAGACCGGGAGAGCATATCTCTTTCTTCAATAAAAGGCCTAAGTGTTTTTACGTTTTCATGTCTTCCAATAATCTTCATTCAATTACTGAGATAACTGTTCCAGGGCGAAGCCGAGGCGGGTTAATAGTTATAATAATAATTACCTTTATTATTTTAATAATATTATTATATTTATAATAATAATAATATTAAGAAGAATTTAAAAAAAGGAGGTTGGGCCCATGTGAACATAGGATATGTATGTTGACCAATAGGATAAGAGTATGATAAACAAACTCAGGAGGGACCAATGACAGCCTGTTATCGCAGGAAGGACTGGGGGGTTTCCTGGGTATCCTTGGTTCGCAACGGGGAGCCATGGACACATCAGTTGAGTGACGGCAGCCGTAATGAGTGGCAGTGCACCAGTAACGGTAAGCAAACTGTGTTTCTTTGCTGTTGGTTTGTTGGTGTTTCTTCAGTTTATTTTAATAATGTACGGGAATAATTATGCATCTGCTAGCGACAGTCAACTCCTGTAGGTGGCATAAGTGTAGGGTACATTCGTCCGTTTCGTATGTTGTCTGGTGCTTGCACTTGTTGGTGTCGCCATGGTAACTACTTTAGGAAATGTATCCACGCTCATAATAGAAAGACTCCCTGCTCAATACATACCCATGTTTAAAAAATAATTTAATCCTGTCAACGATTGTTGGATTGGTTGTAAAATTACAGAGGGTTATGCGTTGCATTGAAAAATTCTGTTCTACATTTCGGATACTTTTCCTTATTATTTTTGCGAACAGTAATATTCTCACGATATTTTTGGTTATGAAGTCCCGTGACATTCTGCAACTATCGAGTTCGCATTGATATTCTTAGAGCACCCTTCCAAAATAACCTGTAGATTTTACATTTTGGATTAGTACTTTTGAAAACGGGGTTTCAAATTACCGCTTTCGTTATATCTAACAGAATAACTTAATTGTCATTAGAAGAACAAGTCAAGCGCCTTTGACAACGATATGAAGAGAAACGCTATCTAGAAGCACAATTAGTAATCATAAACTTACGTAATCCAAATTTTTGACACCAATCCTAAGATTAGTTTTACTCAAACCTATGTAAAAGCTTCAGCAAATTTCATATTATTACTACAGGGTCTTCATATTTGCTTGGCAGGGACATTCTCCGCCAGTGACGGCACGCATATGGACGGCAGAATACGATGTTCAAAATCATTATCATGCATGTTCCCCATTCACTGCCAAACATAATCGGCATCCCCTTATGAAGTTTGCGATTAATTTAGCTTCAATAAGGAAATGATGACCTAACGTCTATTTTATTGTTTACTGAACCTGTACGTTTGCATCTCATAGCCAGTTGTTTTATTGTCCGATTTATAGGAACGTGTCTCCCTGGAAATTTGACTCGAAACTTTTGTCTTGTTCTAGCGCACGATGTCCTGCACTTTATGTACGAATTGTGTAGATATAGGCAAACACCGTTCACGTAACGAATATTTAACATAAGGCATTACAGCAATTTACAGTCACAGTTTCTTGATGCTATTGCAATATTAGCAGAAACTGGCGCAACGATTCATGTAGTCTCACGTAGCCAAGATAAACGATAGAAACGCGTTCAATTTGTTCAATCGATGAAGGATATTTTCTCCGGCATTACATTGAGGTAAAAGCCCCAAAGTACATATTTCTAGTTATGCCACTGTTGTAGCAAATGGGGTGAAGAAGTGACTTCAATTAGGGGCTGCGACATCATGGCCACATGACCTTGTCTTGGTAACCAAGGCCCGGAAGTTCAAGCAAAATCGCATTTTTGCATATTTTAGTTATTTTGGCACATTGTATCATATTTTTCTCTTTTGCCTGTTTAAGTGGTGCATGTCTTGGCTTGAGAAGAGCGTATATTCAAATTTCCTGTTGTTTTGAAGAGCTTCTTGTTACATCATGATCTTTAAGTCGTACATTTCGATTCGGACTCGGAGAGTCTATCACAGAATAATACTGAAATTATTTTAGGTCCTTTTTGCAAGTTAATAATAATTATTTCTTATTCAGCATTAATAATAATATTGATAATATCGAATGGCCTCGGATGCCGGGTGCAATCTTCGTTATTATTATTATTATTATTATTCGGCATTCACGATGCAAATATTGTGAAAATAATTTTCAATTTAAAAAAAATCATGGCTATTAAAATTGTGCATCAGTAATACTTAAAAATTAGAATTATTGAAGAGGATTCAAGTTATTTAACTCAAGCGCCGAACTGAATTTTTTATTGATTTTCTAAATTATTTTGTGTATATTTTGATAATTTTTTTAAAGCTTAACCTCTTTTACACTCACCGTTAATTGTTCTTATTTTTAAACTATTTTTTAAAAATTATTGTAATAAGACCAATCTTATATTTATTTAATTAATACTACATTTGTAAGGATATCCATTTTATTACTATATTTAACTAGCAGGTACCCGCGGCTTCGCTCGCGTCATAGTCGTGTCATATTGTTCTTCAATGAAATCCAGGTTTAACCCCGTTCACACCCCTTTAGAACTTGAATATCCAAATATCCCTCCTTAGTAGACTTTTCGACGCAAAACAAACATAATCCCAAAATATCATTCTTCTAACTTTAATAGTTTTGGTTGTTCGATGAGAGTGAATATCCAAAATTCCTTCCTTAGTGGACGTTTTTCTTCCAGAATTTCACCCCTCCCCATGAGCCCCTTAAATTGGATTTATGAAAATACGGTCGAACACCTATTTATTAAATTATTTATTTATGTATGTATTTATTTATTTATTTATTTATTTATTATTATTAAGCTGCTTGTTTTCCTCTGAGTTTCAAACTCATCGCCTATGTCGTTTAGGAGATGCACGCTCCGTTAGGAATCCTTCAACCCCCACTTTTCACCCCTTTACTCTTAATATACACTACATCGAAAAATCATTAGACATGTGTCAGCTTATTTTTAATGATTGGTCTATATGCCAAGTATCACATCCCCAAATGAAACCACTCGTGAGATATTGTTATTCAATGAAATGCAGGTTTACCCCCTTAACACCCATTTAGAACCTAAATATCCAAAAATCTTTCCTTAGTGGACGTTTTCGATATACAATGAACATATCCCCAAAATTTCATGTTTCTAACTTCTATAATTTTAGCTGGGCGATGATGAGTGAGTGGGTCAATCAGGTCATTTTCTTTCAATTATTTTTATCAGAATTTTACCCCTCCCCATGGGCCCCTTAAATTGAATTTATGAAGAAACGCTCGAACACCTATTAACTTATTTTTTAAGCTGTCTTTTTCCCCTGAGTTTGATGAGTGAGTGAGTTAGTCAGTCAGTTAGGACACTTTCTCTCCTTTTCCCCCCAGAATTTCACCCCACACCATCGGCCCCTTAAGTTGAATTTATGAAAAAACTTTCGAACACCGATTTACTTAATTTTTAAGCTGATTTTTTCCGCTGAGTTTCAAGCTTCTCACCTATGTCTTTTAAGAGATACACGCTCCGTTAGGAAACCTTCAACCCCCACTTTTCACCCCGTTCACCTTATAATTTACACCACATCGAAAAACCCTTAGACACATGTGTGCTTATTTTTAATGATTAGTTTATGTGCCGAGTATCACATCCACATATGAAACCACTAGTGATATATTGTTAATTAATAAAATGCAGGTTCAACCCCCTTAAGACCCCTCTAGAACCTGAATATCCGAAAATCCTCCCTTAGTGTACGGTTTTGACATGCAACGAACATATCCCCAAAATGTCATGTTTCTAACTTCATTAATTTTGGCTGGGCGATGATGAGTGAGTGAGTGAGTGAGTCAGGACATTTTCTTTCATTTCTTTTTCTCCAGAATTTCACCCCTCCCCATGAACCCCTTAAATATGATTTATGAAAAAGAAACTGTCGAACACTTATTTACTTATTTTTAAGCAGCTTTCACTCCCTGAGATTGAAGAGTGAGTGAGTCAGTCAATCAGTTAGGACACTTTCTTTCCTGTCTCCCCCCCCCCCCCCAGAATTTCACCCCTTCCCATGGGCCCCTCAAATTGGATTTATGAAAAAAATAACGGTCAACACCTATTTACTTATCTTTTAGGCTGATGTTTTTCCGCTGAGTTCAAACTCCTCGCCTATGTCGTTCAGGAGATACACGCTCCGTTAGGAACCCTTCAACCCCCACTTTTCACCCCTTTCACCTCATAATATACACCACATCGAAAAACCCTCAGACACGTGTCTTCTTATTTTTAATGATCAGTTTATATGCTGAGTATCACATCCACAAATGAAACCAATCCGGAGTTATTGTTATTCAATGAAATGCAGGTTTTACCCCCTTAACACCCCTTTAGAACCTGAATATCCGAAAAACCTCCCTTAGTGGACGGTTTGGACATATAATGATCATATCCCCAAAATGTCTTGTTTCTAACTTCAATAATTTAGGCTGGGCGATGATGAGTGGGTCAGGACTTTGTATCTTTCAATTTTCTTTTTTCAGAATTTCACCCCTCCCCATGGGCCCCTTAAATTCGATTTATGAAAAAACGGTCAAACACCTATTTACTTATTTTTTAAGCTGATTTTTTTCCGCTGAGTTTCAAACTCCTCGCCTATGTCGTTTAAGAGATACACGCTCCGTTAGGAACCCTTCAACCCCCACTTTTCACCCCTTTTACCACATAATATACACCACATCGAAAAACCCTCAGACACGTGTCTTCTTATTTTTAATGATACGTTTATATGCCGAGTATCACGTCCCTCAATGAAACCAAGCCGGAGATATTGCTATTCAATGAAATGCATGTGTACCCCCTTAAGACACCTTTAGAACCTGAATATCCAAAAATCCTTTCTTAGTGCGCGTTTTCGACTTACCACGAACATATCCCCAAAATTTCATGTTTCTAACTTTAATAGTTTTGGCTGGGCGATGATGAGTCAGTCAGTCAGTCAGGCCACTTGTTTTTATATAAGAGATTATTACAATTATTATAATTAATTTTTCATTTTAATTTAGATTTAAGTCACATAAGCTATTTTAGTTTTCAATTCTTAATTGATTTTCTATAGGCTTAGGATGACCCCAATGTAGGTCGAAACATGTACCAATATATAAAATATATATTTGTTTATGTATTGATTTGGCGTATAATTTTAAATGTTTAACTTAAAAATTAACATAATAAAATAATTATTGATGGTCAACACCGCTTGAAGTTCCATAAAATAACACTTCCTACTATTTAAAACTGTTTCTTAGTTGAGATATTTTAAAAGGTGTAGTCATTTGTTCGTCTTTCATATTGTCGTGATATTCAAAATAGGAACGCTAAAGAATACGGAGTGATCGTAATTGCCGTAGTTAGTTCATGCTGCATATTCTTTGCGGGATGGTCGAACTCCGCTGATTAGGTTCAACCCAAACAGTCTTGTCAGCTCACGCTAATGGGTTTGAGAAGAGAGTGGGGGTAGGCAACCTCTCCTGAAATGTTTATAAGTCATGAGTTGACTGACAGCTACATACCCCCTGGGTTTTCTGTACAGTCAGAGTTGGAGAATTGAGAATTATAGGAAACTATAAATTTCATAAGTGTGAGTTGTCAAAATGGGGCCAACAGTGGAGGTGTCAAGGAATGTTCTATCCATTTATTTACAAATGGTGGTAACTTTCTGTTATCTGGGTCTCACCATCACGAACCATGTACGACGATTAAACAAGAATTTATTTCGAACAGTGCAAAAAGAAATGTACGTGACAATATATGTGAACGGCCATCGAAGTTGATGAGAAAGGATATACTTGCTGCCCCTAAGCACTTGTCTGATAATTTACTTTCAAATGGCATAGAGAGGATTTAAAATAATATTGCGACTGAGAAACTTACCACCTCTGCCTCAAAATAAGCAAGAAGTTCATGATACTCTAGCCATTATGGACATTCGATCAACTTAGAATAAAATATAATAACCCCTTGCACTACAGCCCGTGAAGGGCCCAGGCTAACCAAGAGACCGCTGCGCTGTCATTTGGCCTGCGGATATTGGGGTGACGCGTGATCAGCGCATCGGGTCCCCTCGGCCGTTAATATTGGCTCAGTGAACCCCGTTCCAGCCCTAACGTCAGTTTCTAAAATCCCTGACGGAGCCGGGAATCGAACCCGGGGCCTCCGGGTGAGAGGCAGACGCGCTATCCCAACACCACGGGGCCGACTAAAAGAAAATATGCTTCTGGTAAAAGACAGAGGGAATAACATTATTATGTTTTCTACTGCATCAAATTTGAAATACTTGTGTAAAAGAGAAACTTTTTATAGACGGAACATTTAAGTATTGTATGTAAATGAAGAGAAACAGGATAAGTTAGAACCAAACACGCTAGATGTTCGTATGAGCCGACTCAGGTGGTGGGGTCATGTGAAGAGAAAGGGGGAGGAGATATTACCTAAGAGGTTAATGAGTTCGGCTGTAGAGCGTAAGAGAAGTAGAGGTAGACCTAGGAGGCGATGGTTAGATTCAGTGTTGAACGATTTCAATGTAGAGGTGTAGAAGCAGAGGAGGCCGCAGTGCTAACTGCTAATAGGGGATCATGGAGGTGACTTGTTCACAAACAGAGTCTTGCAGACTAGACTGGAGGATTGGGAAGGAGGTGGCCGTGACCTTAAGTTAGGAACCTTCCAGCATTTGCCTGGAGTAGAAGTGGGGAAACCACAGAAAACAACTTTCTGGATGGCTGAGGTGGGAATTGAACCCATCTCTTCTCAGTGTTTCCTCGTGAGGCTGAGTGTACCCCGTTCCAACCCATAGACCAGAATTAAATTTCTTGGTAGAGCCGGGAATAAAACATGGACCTCCGTCAAAAAAAAAAATGACGGAGAGCTCTCAGTATTAACGTTGTAACCTCTTTTATAAGCTTTCAAATGATATAGACTATACATTAACATTTTGGTTTTCATGATATTAATCTCAAATTATAATAGCCGCCTTGTCAAACACTTAAAAAACGTTTAATATTTGAATTAATACGTACATGTTTCGGTATACAATGATAATCGTCAGCGTAGATTGAAATAATAAAAGAATCTTAAAAACTATGTTAACAAATGCCAAAGTGAAAATGGATATCTTTACAAAGTACACATTAAAATTTAATAAAATGAAAGGTCACAAAAAACAACAAAAATACATAAACGAAACAAGACTAAAGTTAATATAAATCAACCTTAATAGATTGTCTACATTATACTTCTTCATTATGGTTCAATATAATGAATCCGATCTCCTGTTGATTGCAAAAAGATGTTGTTTCCACGTATAAAGAATTGGTGAAATGCGTAACATTTTTGACTGGTAAAGTCCTCTAACCTTGAAAAACGTTCTAGATGAACCCAAACTTTCTATATTAGGCCTATATTAGACTAGATTTCTTCAATACGGCTCAATAATAATATATTGCTTGCCACGGTGGGTGAGTGGTTATAGTGTCGGATTACTAACCCCCATGCTTGCAGGTTCGCTCCTGGCCGGGGTAAGTGATTTTTGAAAAGCGGCGAAAATTACGACATGTCATACGATGTTGGCATGTCAAAGAACCCATTTGAATTCAGTAGGCCATGTTCATAATGACAAAATTAATCTCGGGATTTTCCGCCAACACAAAGTTCCTCATTTCTCTACTAGAAAGCGCTATAGTGTCAAGGAGCTTAGATATCTAACCTCCTTGACTTTCATAGTGCTTCAAGGAACAACAAAATTCGACATGCAAGCTACCCTCTGGGTGTCAAATAACAAAGCTTGCACACGGCACCCGAGGCCATATGATATTATTATTATTATTATTATATATTGAAATGGATGTCGCTGACGGATGCTATGGGATGTTGTTTCCAGCCAGGCATACTGATATGGAACAATGCGTAAAATTTTTGAAGTCATCTAGCCTTATAAAGAGTCCTGTTGAAATATATGTGTGGTTACAATATGTTGTTTCCAGATGGTCGAACACCATAAAACCATCTAACTAACTAACCTCGAATGAAACCAGAGGATTCTACTTCTAGGTTAGCTCTGTAGAACTAGCTGTCCAAACGGGTGATTTATTTCATATCATAATTCAATTTGCCAAGTATATTTATAGGTTGAATGAAATACTTGGACATTGATGGGCCAAAATATATGGATAAGCCGAGAATAAACTCAACTAAGTATCTTCAAGAAACAGTGTGCACCAACAAGGAATATGCAAATGAAATGTAATGCAATGTGACAATAACAAGGTTTCGTTTAGGTATATTGCCACTAAATGTAGTTTAGTAGGCCTACCAGTGCGGTGACAAATTTCACACCCCACCAAAAAAAATAGCGGTTGTTATATGAAATATTAGTAGAATGAGTATTTTGGTTAGTTATTGGACTAATACAGGAGGTACATTTAAACACAATTCCCCACCACCATGATCGTTTCACTTTGATCCCCCAATTTACACATTTGCAGACTTTAAGAAATCACCTTGTGGTAAAGGTTATTTTTATTCTCTTAAGACTTAAACGATGTGTCATAAAATTTCTACATTCAATTTTGTTCTTATGCCAGTACTTCGTCTTGATTGAATGAAAATACTAAGAAGATGAATTATTTTCGTACCGTCAAAGTTTTAACGTTAACTCCACGAACTATCAGTGGAAGTAAAGCTTTTGTCTGCAGTTTTGCACCTTGTAGCAGAATATCGTTGTAATGCTCCTACTGCTGGTTATAACTTTCATATGATAACATTTTTACAAAGCTAGAACATACAAATTAAAATGTGCATATTGATTTGTATAGTACGCCTAGAATTTCTAATGAGTGGTATGGACTAGGTGTTTGAGATAACAAGAATAGATAGTGAAGATCATCGCAGGTTGACACATTCCGTTAATATTACTACCTTCACGTCCAGTTTGGAGGGGGGGGGGGGCAGTAAAACACGCCTCAGGCAACTTCCCCTGTTAGGATTTTCCTAATTGACCCCCGTGGAGAGAACTCATTAGCGGAGCTCGGTATCACCCGATCGAGGCTACCTCCTTCTCAATCTTACAAGCACACTGGTGCGGTCATTCTGGTAACGCAGGTTATCAGATAGATTCCACTCGCACTCATGGCCATGAAGTCACGGGGGGGGGGGGGGGGGGTTGGCGCAGTTGTCAAGCTGTTCGCTGTTGGCCTCTCACCTAGGTGGACCGGGTTCGATTGCCGGTCAATGCATTTGAGATTTTCGAAGTGAAATGCCATATCCTGTAGTTCGGATACCACGTAAAAAGTAGGTCCCGTGGCGCATGATCGCAGGATTAACGGTCACGTAAAACTAAAAGCTTCCTTCCTTTGCCATGAAGTTTCAAGCCCTATAAATGAGATACGGTAGCAATAAATCTCTCGAGCCGGGTTTGTCAATCATCACTGTTCCGTGATAGTACAGTACAGCTGCACAGAAGAAACACCTTTGTTCCAAAAATCGTGCTATGGTTGGCTTTTAGTAAATCGTTAGAAAAGCAAAACAACAGCTTAACTCTAAATTTCAGAATAATTTGCACGGTCATTTTGTCGGAAAACTCAAAAAATATTGAAAAGCGTTTTTCTCTGAATCGGCGTATCTTAAAGAAAAGTATTTAAACAAAAAATGTAGAGGACATTGTCACCTACAATTTGTCTCATTGAGGTCATGCCATACGTTTTGAAATGCAGAGGCTAGGTGGCGCCAAAGTTTCCCAAAAAGTGTTTTTTTCTCTTTCACTTTTTGTCCTAAAAAAAGGTTTTGTTCGCAAAAGAGCGAATCATAAATTTGTTCCTTTCGAAATAGTCTACAACATTTATTGAAACATTTTTTTCCCTCCGACTTACCGTTCCAAAGTTATAGTCTGCCGAAGTCTGAAAATTGTCCGACACCGGTCCCGGTCTAAACTATGCCCACCGCTCTCTCCGCAGTAACAATAGTTGCCTTGACTACGCAGCGTTGCATTTGCTGCGCTATAACTTTGGAACGGTGAGTTGGAGGAAACAAACGTTTAAATAAATGTTACAGACAATTTTTAGAGGAACGCATTTCTGATTCACTCTTTTGTGAAGGAACCATTTTTTCTGTAATAAAAAGTGAAAAAAAAAACACACTTTTTTGGAAACTTTGGCGCTACCTAGCTTCTGCATTTCAAAACGTATGACATGACCCCAATGAGACAAATTGTAGGTGACAATGTCATCTACATTTTTTGTTTAAAAATCTTTTCTTTAAAATACGTAGATTCAGAGGAAAACGCTTCTTTTTGAGTTTTCCGAAATCATGATACTACAAATTGTACCGTAATTTAGAGTTAAGCTTTTTTTGTGCTTTTCCTACGATTTACAAAAAGCCAACCGTAGCACGGTTTTGGAACAAAACCATTCCAGCAGTACTGTGCTATGTTTCAAGCATCCACGGTAGTCATTCTTGAATAAAAGTAAAGACCGTTTACATTACCTACTTCAGTGCCGGAGTGGCAAATCACCTCGTAGTTCCGCCCCTTAAAACACTGCAGGTCAATCCAATTGACAACACATAAACATACAAAGAAAGAAGCAAATACATTTAAATTATGTCAATTAACTATTATTGTTATTGAGGAGTGCGACAGGCTTCGGCAGCCGGCACAGTTCATATCCTCACCACTAGATGGGGGCTTCATTCAGTCCATTCCTGATCCGGTCGGAGACAGGAAGCAGCCTGTGGATTTTCATTTTCAACTATTATTGTTATTACCAACATACCGCGGTAGCTGGGACCCGCACTTTGAGAGACGTGAGCTCGATCCTCACCGCCCTTGAAATGGTTTTCCGTGCTTCCATTCTGCAGTAAAAAACAAAGAGAAATCGCAACGCCGTTACAGATGACCTTGTATTTCCGCCCCTTAAAACAATAAGTAACTAACCCGTGGCATTAGACCTAGCGACCACTGCTCGGCCATTTACACTGCAGGTCAGCGCGTCGGTCCCCTCGGTCGTTATTCTTGGTCTCCTTGACCAGGATGCTGTCAGACGGCTACTAAATTGTCCTGAGAGCGAGACTGGGTTGCGGCGGTTGGTAGGCCTAAGCTAGGCTGTGGTGCCACGGGGTTTGGTTTGGGGTTTACTTATTTTTCAGTGGCGCAGTGGCTCTAGCACTCATGGTTGGCATCCCTGAGGACCGGGTTTGACTGCTTCTCTACCAAGATATTACATTCTGGCCTAGAACGGGGTATATTCAGCTTAGTGAGGCACAACTAGGAGGATTCTCTCCAGACAAATGTCCGGATGGTTCCTAAATTAAGGCCACGTCCGCCTGCTTCCTAATCCTCTCCTGAATTACAAATACACACAACTACAACAGGCACCACAATAACACAGGTTATCAGACAAGTACACGGGAATACTGTAAATGGCCACGATTGTACCGTGCCGGGCTCACGGAACATTTGCTGCACAGTTGGTAGTTATAATGAACCAGTTCCCTTATTGCTCTCATATAGACTGTTTAAATGATCTCAAAAGTGTGAATAGCTCGGTTAATAGGGCGCCAATCTTGAACGTTAAGTTACAATTAATGTGGATTAAGAGAGACTCTTTACTTAGGGCGTGGAGCGGCAGAATATTACCTATAGATTACTTTGTATTTAGAAGTTGGCTTCTGGGAATTGGAGTAGAGTATGATCTAATACCTCTAATTGTTTATTAAATAAAACGAGGGATGAAATACATCTAACGACCTGTCAAATAGTTCACTTAGAGGGGAGATTGTACATTGTGTGTTAGTCTATACGGTAGTTATGCCACGCTCAGAGTCTGAGCGCGGACCCCTGCTTGTATTGGTTCCCTGGGCTGCTCTTCCCGTCACTCCTTAGGTTTTAGAGATGCCTTCCAAGGAATGTGTGTTCAGTGTTCGTGGGAGTCATTTCTTAAATTTCAGGTGTGATGATATTCTCATGTGAGCTGGGTATAGAGGTGGCCGTGGATATCCAAACATCTTGCGTTCACCTGGCGTAGAAGTGGGAGTTTGCAAGTTGATACGTGGTATTCGGAGCTACCTCTATCCTCATTTGTTCCCCCTATGTTGGGTCCACCCTGTGAATCATAAATCCAGGATGATGGCCTTGAGAAGTGTGTGTGTGGACTGGGTTTCAACTATTTTCTGGTGTGTTGTTGTCCAGAACCCCGAGGGGGGTCTCCTCTGTAGCGTTGTCTAATAGGCTATTGTCTTTGGGGGCCATCCTCATCATCCTCTTGCCTGCCACTACTCCCAAGATTACCAGCTGGTGACACATCGATGAACTTCAGCATGGTTTCTCTCTTTGGTAGCCTATTACTCTTGCATGACCAGCTAATATTGCTATGATTGCATACTGATTGTTCTACATTAAATGTACTGTGTAATATCGATGATCCTGAAGTGGATTTCGTGATCTGTAGCTGTGTCAACATTAGTTACATGGCGAGAATCCTACCGCAGTGTCCACCGGTTATGTTCTGGTCTCTAAAGAGGAATACCCCAGACACCGGGGCGACCTTCTCCAGTTACATGTGTGAAATAGTTATCACTGGGAGGGACGTCTCGCTGTTAGGGGCATCTCGACTCCACAGTCATGTAATGTACTCGTACATTCACTATCTTGTGACTAATAACTGGGGGCCGGATTCTCACTTTCTTATTTCTAGATACAAAAATACTCTTCCGAATCATGCTCAAAATAGCCATATTCATGAGTTATGTAGTACATACGAGTACCTAAAGATACCTATGTGTAGTTTTGTGCCATTTATTGTAGTATATTAGAATTATTAGTCCGTCATTTTTTAAACTACAGTAAACCTAGAGATAGTGTTTTTCCCTAGCTCTAGTTGATTGAGAGAGATCCTACCTGCCAAAAATTCGAATATGTTCAGCACTGTTCAGCTTATATGTTATTGTTTGGTTATTTACTCTTATTATTTCCAAGGATCTGAATAAACAAAATTAGTTAATTAACCGGGCTAAGGCGTGGAAAACACCTCTGACAACCTTGATTTTATTGTGTTTGAATAATGAACATAGAGTATTTAAGGGGAGGAAATATTGCCTAAAAGTGTGAAGTTCTCGGTGATAATTAGATGAGGTATCATTATTTACACTCTTGTTGCAATCAGATTTTCTACTAACAATTATGCACTAATGTTAAGCTTTGTGGAATTTATGTCAACTTTTGCTACACTTAAAACATAATAACCTAAGCTATTCTATGTTTTGGGGAACCCAAAATTACAATTTTTAAAACTAAAAATCCAGTTCCTGCTAATAACCCCTGTCTAAGAGCTGTAGCTGTATACAGGCTAAATGTATGACCTAATTTTCTACTGAACAGTCCACTTTTATATGTGCCTAAGGCGCTTCTAGGCTGGCCAATATGAGTAACGATCCCACCTCTTCTCAATTCATCCTCGCAAGGCTGAGTGTGCCCTATTCCAGCCCTCGGGGCAAGATAAATTTATTGGCAGAGCCGGGGATCGAACTCGGACCTCCGTCGACTACCAGGACCAATAAGGGATCGGTAATGTTCACATTTGTTTAAACGGTCCAGATTAGATGCAGTACGAAACGTACCCCGCCTTGTTTGGCGCACCGCTACTTTGTTGGGAAGTCGCAGAAGGTCCAGAGACCAGTGGTTTGAGTCCCGGAGCTGGCACCAACTATCCTGAGTGTGATGCTTTCTACAATCCCTCCAGGCAAATGCTTAAATTGTACTCGCAATTCATTGCCCTGATAATACCTGTTAGGCTAGACCCAATACTACCGTCACCACAACGACGCAGGCCACCGGTTTCGGACAAACCCAGGTATACGGGGCTGATGACCCTCTAGAAACATTTGACAGTAGATGAAGTCCTGAATGTGGAGACAAAACGCCCTGTTCTACCATAAAAGGAACAGTTTCTCTGCTGGACGTAATGGGTTAGGGTATTTAAATTATTTTTCAATTGAATATACCACAAAATTATGTTGATCACAGAAAGCCTTAAATTTTGTTTGGTCACTAATTCCATTTTTATAGGTGTACCATATTCCCACCAATTTCTCTTTCTGTAGGCCTCCGTCTACAGTTGTGATTTCACGGTGATATAAAACACTGTCCCAGGAAACTAGCCTTCTCTCTTTAGCTGTTATGACGAAAATTCGAATTCCATTTCGCACCTGTACCCTACGATCCATTCCATGAGAGGTGCAGTTCAGGCCAACCAACGGTCATGGAAATCAAATTGTGATTTTGCCAAACTTAGACCTGTGCCTTAAGAGGAGTAAGACGTCTGCTGCATTAGCTAGGTGGTCGGACTTATGCAGTATAGTTTGTACTTTCTATACGATTCGCGTTGATAGCCTAATTCAAAGTAATTCGGTAATGTTTATTGACGATAACCTTGGAAACAAAAAACTAATAGTCTAGTCTGCTCTGCGCAATTTATGATTATATTCAGTTATTTATCGTTTATTATTCCTATTCACCCTCAATCATCACATCTTTGAGGTTAGATCAGTAGTCGTAATCTAAATGTGAATGGTGTATTGGTGATGGTAGTTGGAGCACGTTTACTTTGAAAGTGAGCATCCTAGATCACATGTGAGAGTATTTTACAGTAAATACGAGTAAAGTATTACTATCGGTCCAATCTACTGACAGCGGTAGCCACTCTGGCTATAGCGCAATGCTCGGCCGCGGGGCCGAATTATTTGCAGACTCGGGTACACGCGGTTTCGATCCTCACCGTCCGCGTCGGCCGCCCTTGAAATGGTTTTCCGTGGTTTCCATTTTCAACTTCAGGCAAATGGTGGGGTGGTCTGACAGGCCACGGCTGCATCCTTCCACATCCTTGCCCAGTTTAATTCATCTTTCATCAACTCCTCATCTGAGGTTGCCGACAGGAAGGGCATCTGGCCGTAAGACAATAGAATTTCAGTGGTATCAAATGAAAATATTCCATGCCTGATAGTCTATACTGTACTTGTCAGAACAACCAAATATATGTATTACCTTCGGCTTGAGGTTTAAGACATGGCAACACTGGGATTGAGGTCAAGTGTCCTGGGCGGCCATATCTTCCACCTCGAGTGCGGATTATTCATGAACCAAAAGAGCCACCCCGCGATATTGTGTGTCACAGGCGTATTTGGATGATCTCAATAATGTCCCGTGTCCCTGCCAGCTGCAGTAGAATTGCTTATCCGAGGTTAAAGATAATGCTGCCGTCAGGAACGTTATTCTAGAGTTCCTGACAGCCTTATCTTAAGCTTTTGGTGGGCCCAAGAATGGTGTGTGGAACATACAGTTTTGTATTCATGGTCTTTCAGAGTGGGCGTTGTTAAAACACATTCCTGAAGTGGGTTTTCTTTTCTGTATCTGAGTGTACAGGGGGTGAAACTTCATTCTGTCGTCTACTTTCAACCGCTTCATCTGACTAGCATGCTTAGCTGTCACCACGATTCGATTTCCTACAATCCTACGAAATTTAAATCAGGTGTGATGTCTTCAGAGGGTACACTCGCCCTGGTAAGCCAAAGTAAACGAAAATTTACTAAAATTATATCAATGGAGGATAATTTACTCGTGCGACATGGTGTAGGAAAGTTGTTTCGGAATTGAAATTATCAAAAATCTTCTTTACTGCTTCTTCAGCATTTTATTCCTGTGTTAGTATGGTGTGTTAGACGGTCGACCGTCACTGTTCCAAGAGGAAAGTTGATACTACTCGCAGCTACGGCACGGAAGACATCCAACCAGATAAGTAATAGCCTGCACTATACAGTACAACCAGGGTTGACTTTTACAACCATATAGTCACTCCGAACAGACAATTTGCGGATTTCTATCACCATTTTAGCATTCCACCTAACATCATATATACTACAACTAGCATACACTTACAAGTTGCATTACCAATACTGCAGCTAAATAATTGTTCATATTGTAAATATTTTCACCTGTATTGTCAAACATTGATTTTACAGCCAAGTGTAATGGATCTGATGATGATCGCTTGACGATCGAAAGTGGTCATCCTAGTGTATTTATTAGTCTCATGTAATTCTTTTCAGGATTAGGGCACAACCCAGCTCTTTTGGGTAGATTCGTGTTGACCGACTGAAAAGCACCAAACTTTTGTATCCTAGTAATGTTATATTTCTATTTTTATAGAAAATTGTAGGCCTAGTTGTTTGCGATTTCTCTTCTCTAGTGACGTTGCGGCGTCATTGCCCTTCCTTGCAATCTCTTTTTGATGTGGTTATGTTCTAATCGATCTTGTTTGTGTTTGATTGTTGTGATCATGCTTTTGGATTAATAATGTGATATTCTTAGAATATTAGTGTAATATTGACCACCTAAGCTTTAAATGTCCATAAATTAAATAACCATGATGGAACTTTTTCAAATGTTTACAATATGAGGCAATATTAAATAATATTAATTGATATTGGTTGACTGAGTTTTAAAATCAAATTTGACGTTTCAGAGGGTTTAGAGTCCTCTCAGATTACAAGGAACTTCTTTTTGGAACCAGAAATAATGTTGTTGTTGTTATGGAGCTTGGGTATTGGAGTCCCTCAGCCCCATTCACTTGGGTGTTATATAGTTTATATATTTGTTTGGTAACCTGTGTTATTGTGGTGCCAGTAGTAATGTGCGTTTTTGTAATGCAGGCGAGGATTGGGAAGGGAACGGCTGTGGCTTTAAGTTAAAAACGATCCCGGCGTTTGATTGGAGTGGAAATGGGAAACCACGGAAAAGCGCTTCCAGGATGGCCGACATGGGTATCGATCCCACCTCTTCTCAGTTTAGCGTCACAAAGCTGAATATGCCACAAAGGTTCGCCGTATCAAAGCTATGGGAAGTGAGCATCGCCAATATAATATGATTGCAAACCGAGTTGTCAGCAGTGTCAAATGAAAATATACATGCCCGATATACTGTACTTGTCAGAACGACCTAATGTATTTATTACCTTCGGCTTGAGGTTTAAGACATGGCAGCCACATGGACTGAGTTTAAGTGTCCCTGACGGTCATATCTTCCACCTCGAGCGCGAATCCTTCATCAACCAAAAGAGCCGCCCTACGATATTGCGTGTCACAGCCGTCATTGGATGACCTCAATAATCTCCCGAGTCCTTGCCAGCTGCAGTAGAATTGCTCATCCGAGGTTAAAGGTAATGCTGTCGGCTGGAACGTTATTCTAGAGTTCCTGGCAACCTTATCTTAAGTTTTGGTGGGCCAAACGACGGTGTGTGTAGCCTATCATAGACTACAGTTTGAATTTATGGTCTTTCAGTGTGGGCGTTGTTAAACGACAGTCCAGAAGTGGCTTTTCTCTTCTGTACCTTACAGGGGGAGATAGGCCTACCTCATTCTGTGTCGTCTACTTTCATCCACTTCTCTGACTAGTATGCTTGGCTGTCACCACGATTCGATTTCCTACACTGCCATGAAATTTAAATCAGGTGTGAGGGCTGCAACGGGGTACACTCAGCCTCGTGCGTCATAGTAAACAACAATGTACTAAGATAAAATCAATGGAGGATAATTTACTCGTGCGACATGGTGTAGGAAAGTTGTTTCGGATTTTAAATTATCAACGATATATCTTCATTACTGCTTCTCTACTGCTTCCTGTGTATTTAGTACAGGACTTATTTTCGTAGCTGTACTACTACACTAGAACGTCCGTGTGACGATAATTGGACATTGTCGCGTAAAGCAGCTAGTATATATTTGTACTGCACTTTATGTTGTGATAGTCTAATTAGCCCACGCTCCTACTTGTCTTGCTCCTCTTCCCGTCCGTCCTGAGGTTTTAGAGACGATCTCCCATGAACGTTTGTGGAGTGTTGATGCGAGTCATTTCTTAAATTTCGGGTGTGAGGATCTCCTCAAGTGAGCTGGGGGAAGGGAGTGGCATCGATATCTCTACATTTCGGCGTTCACGCGGCGCAGAAGTGGAAGAATGCAATGCTGATACTGGGTATTTGCAGCTATCTCTATTCTCATTTGTTCCCTCTATGTTGGGTCCACCCTGTCGTAATCATCAATCCAGGATGATGGTTCTTGAGAAGAATGACCCCTGATCTACGATGTGTGTGTACAATTGGGGTATACTCAGTACGCTAATTTTGCGACTGGATTTCAATTCTATTCTGGTTGTTGCTGTGCAGTGTCGGAGGGCTCTGAGGAGCGTCTCCTCTGTAAAGTGGTGTAATATCGTCTTAGGAGACCCTCCACATTGACCTCTTGTCTGGTATCTCTCCCGGATAACGATCTGGGGCACTCGTGCCCAGTGATATGCAATATCTTTGAACTTCAACTATTAAAAATATATCAAATGCATGGGCGCCCGCACAGTGAGGGGGGGGGGGGGGAGGGGGGCAAGGAGGGGCGCTGGCCCCGCTCTGGAATCCCGAGAATATTTCGATTGTTCATTGTCACACCAGTTTATTTGATATATTGAAGTTACTGATAGTTAACTAATTTAGTTGTAGGGATAATTCCACAGTTTTATTTAAATTAATAATTTGGGATTATTTGAAAATGTGTCCTGTTATTTAGAAAATCGGCGAACTGGGTTAACATTGCCATTTTAATGAACTGAATGATTTTTGTCGATACATGGTGATACAACTACCTTTTACCTGTTTTTAAGAAATGAACATTATGATGATGATTCACAAAGAAAAGCGAACTTCTATGAACAAAACTCAGAACTAAAAAAGCTATTTATCCCATTCTTGCCATAAGGATAATGTACCCAACGGGTTCAGAGCAGTCAATAAGGAATATCACGAAGCAAGTAAGAAATGAAACAAAAATGGCGGGGAGGGGGGAACGTCTCATCATCAGATAGTGACTGATAGGTTATGAAATGAAAAATATTACTTGACTTCCTCGCCCATCGCCCTGGAGAAAATTCTGCGGGCGCCCATGTTCTAATGTACTGTGTAATGTCGATGATCGAGAAGTGTGTTTCGTGATCTGTAGCTGTGTCACCATTGGTTATATGTCGAGAAATCCTCCTCTGTGTCCATCGGTTAATTTCTGGTCACGAGTGATACCCCAGACACCGGGGCGACCTTCTCCGGTTACATGTGTGAGATAGCTGTCACTGGGAGGGGCGTCTCGCTGTTAGGGGCATCTCAACTTCACAGTGTGTTCAATGCTAAGGTGGTAATGCAATTTCGATATATTCACTATCCTGTGACTACTAAGCCCTGTTACGGTCCTGTAGATATGCTTTTCGTAAGACATCTGGTCAACCGCCTGCTGTTCACAAATCAACCCCAGCAACAGGGGGACAGAGGTTACATTGCATGTAATTAACTTAAGCTCATGAAACTTGCTTCTGCTCCTAGACTACAGGATAGGTAATACGTAGGGTCCCTTATTTATGGTTTGTCTATATACAATGCTCCCAAGTGGTGGAATAGTACAAAATGTGAGATTTGAGAGTGCTTAATGACTATGTATACGGTGCACGGATTTGGTTCAATAATGAATGAACACTATAGAAACATTTGGAGGAGTAACAATTATTTTTGTGTGTTTACTTCAATAAATATTCTCCATGACTACCGTAGTCCTTTTCTCACTAATTCTTCTGTTGTCCCCAAAGTATTGTTTCCAAGATTTCAGGACGCAGGTTTGTCCGCCTATCCGAGTAGGCAGAACAGCCTCTTCCACTGTCTTGTCTTATAAGATATTTTATTATTTAAGATATTTTATTTTCTATCAAATGGCAGATAGTGGAACTACTTCAAATAATATTAAAATAAATATTTAAAAGAAAGAAAACCTTATTACCAGCATTTCGTTCGCATTTTAGGGTGAAAGGAACACATTTCGCATAATAATTTTATTTCACGACTTCAATATCGAAAGGAATGGCATATTTGGGGTAAATATATCGTTGTGATAACATTTATAATTTTTTATTAATGCAGCCAATGGGGTCATTAACACCAAAAACCCGGGACTCTAGCAATGGGTGGTCCTCTCCGTGATGTGGGGTAGTAGGTGGGCCCATTGCTGCGAGTGACTCGAATATAGGGTTGGTATAAATTTTACTATGCGAAGGTGAGCACGCTAATTCACACATATCTTACCGTGATCTTCAATCTCACTCCTGTATTTAGACATCTTTTCGCCATTTGAGACTATTTGATACCTCGCCCTGGTGTCCGTGGATGTCATGTCATACACTTCCTCACTGTTGCTCTTTGTTGTTGTCATTGTTAGCAGATCAAATTATTACCGCTTCAAAACTATGTTTCAAATCTTATTGCAAATTATCAGAGTTTCAAATGAAAATGCTAAATGGTGGATATACTTGTTAAGCATTCGGATTGAGGTTTAAGACATGGCAGCCACAGGGACTGAGTTCAAGTGTCCCAGGGAGCCATATCTTCCACCTCGAGCGCGCATCAATCATCAGCCAAAAGCGTCGCCACTCTGAGGATACGTGATAATACCTACAGTAATGCCCATCAAATGCATTGATGAATGTTCTCAATCATTTTACGTGCCGTAGCGCTATTGAGAGGCTACTTGCCGACTACATTGGAGTTGCTCTTCCGAGGTTGAAGATATGGTTACTGTTAGGAACGTTTTACAAGAGTTCCTGACGGCTTTATCGTAGGCTTCTGGTGAGATATGTCAAGGTCATACAGTTTCCTTTAAATGGTGAGAAAGTGTGCCCCATGTCACTCGGATTTTGTGCACTGAGTGGTGTAGCGATGGTCCGAAAAGGGGTTTCCTCTTCTGTAACTGTGTTTACAAGAGTTACAGGGCGAGAGACTCCCTTCTGTGTCGTCTGCTTTCATCAACTCGCCGGAAGTAGAAATGTTATTATTTAGTGTTTCCTTCTTGAAATCACTACATTTTAATGTGTTATTCTTTAGTTGCGATCAACTGAAAACATTGTGTACATTTTGCTCAAATTATCAAGCAAAGTTATGCCTCTATAGTTGCCTGGGTCTAGTTTGTCCCCACGCTTCTTATATATTGGACAAATTATCCCTTCCTGCCACGCCCTCGGAAATCTACCTCCTTCAAAGGTTTTATTAAAGATTTTTACCAAGCTGTCCATCATGAACCTATTATTACTCAACTCTTGCCAAAATTCATTTGTTATCCTCGAAATAGCACCTGACTTCCCTCCTTTACTCTTTACTATTACTCCCTTAATTTCCTCTATCGATATGACTTGGTCCAGCATAGGCAGAACGGCCTCCACCCCCCTCGGGACGCCAAACTCATCCCTCTTCCTCCAATTATCTTCAGCATTTAACAGATTATCATAATATGCAATCCATACTTCATCACTAATAGAGCTCCCCCCACCACTTCTGCTCCCCCTACAGTAAGAATTTATCCTGCTCCATACTTTGCTACTGTCGTTAGCTTTAGAATCCTTATTTAGTGCTGTAGCTTCCTTACCCTGCCATTCATCTTTCATTTTGCTGAGCAGTTCCCTATATTCCTTCCTTAGACGACAAAATTCCACTCTCATCGTATCATCCCCTCCTCTCTTGTATAACTTCAGTGCCCTAATAACTTCGGTTTTCTTCCTTCTACAAGATTCATCGTACCATCCTTTAATTCTCCCTAATTTTCCTCTAGCCTTCACGCGCATTTTCCGCCCGGCCATCATAATTGCATTCTCAATCATACGTAATACCCCTTCAATTTCATCATTACTGATCATTAAACTTATCCCTACCTTTATCAGCTCAAAATTTTCTCCCTGGAAGTAGTTCTGGAACTCTCTGCAGTTTTCCTCCCTCCATCTGAATCTATTTACTTTTCTCTCTATAGCTTTAACTTGTGGGTTCCCTTTTGATTTTAATTTTGTCACCGCTCCCTGCATGTTGACGACAATTGGTAGGTGGTGTGATTCCCCCCATTCTTCAACAGTGAACCTCTTAATTAGGGCTAGTGCTCCTCTGGAACATATTGCTAAATCTATTACACTTCCTCCAGTTTCTGTTATATACGTCAGGTTACCTTCTTCATCCCCCACACAGACACCATTTATTGTATATAGCTCTTCTGCACCACATAGTTCCAAAATCTTTTCTCCGTTCTTATTACATTCCTTGTCTTTGCTGTGTCTATCCCCACATACGGCCTCGGCAACCCCCTTGCTGTAAAGGGGCTTTCTGTCTGCAACCCTGGCATTGAAGTCCCCTAAAAGCACAATCTCTGCCTCTTCATATATATTTTGAATTCTGTTTATTTCAATAGCTAACTCATCGAAAAAGTTTTCTCTTGCATACGGGGAATTCTCCGGAGGGTTGTAGACAAAGCCGAAACATACCGTTCATTTCCCCCTCCCCCTAATATCTGCTTTTACCCACACTACTTCTTCCAGTTCTGAACTAATAAATTCTGATAATTCCCTCACCTCTTCTTTAATTAAAACAACAATTCCCCCCGGAAACCTACCTGTACGAGCTTTCCTAATCTTAGGTTTTGTATATATATTGAAGCCATCTATTTTAACCTCGCAACCTACAGGGAGCCAACTCTCAACAAATCCTACAATCTGCATATCTTCTATTAGGGTCAAAACTACATCGTTCCTTCTCTTATTTAAAAAACCCTCTATATTTACGCTAGCAATATTCCAGTTTAGTTATTTTTTACCCCTAGCCTCTTCGCTGGCGGTAGCTTTACTTCTAGTAACTCTAGCTTTCTCTAGCTCCAGTATGCTGCCACCTGGAGAAGAAATGACCTCCTTCTCCACATTAAACTGCTCTGTCAAGGTTTTCTTGCCCCATAGTTCTTTTAGACTAGTAACTCGTTGTTTGACAGTCTCACCTTTCTGCAAACCACGCACTTGTCCGGTGTTCCTGGCGCTGACGTTGGTCGTTCCTGCTCGCGCCACTTCCGTGTTGGACTTGGAGGTCGATGCTCTCTGTTGAATCACCGCACTTCCTCTGAACCGACAGCTGCTTCCACCTGGTTGCTAGGTCTGACTGTCTCCTGTTGTTGTTGCTTCTCCATATCCTGGAGTTGTGCCACTGTCCAAATCCGATCCCAGTTGTTGCCGCTAACCACCAGTCTATTGCCTTTTACATAAGCCTTGAGACCTGAGCTCCTTGCCTTCCTTAAATGAAACTGCAAGGTCCGTTGCTCGCTTGCCTCTTCTTTACTCATTTCTCTCCTTACCCATATCCTCTCCCCTTCCAGGTTCTTTGCGTTCGTCAGAATTCTGTGAGCCATCAGCGAAGAAACTAAAGACACTTTCACGGGCCTCGTGCCCCTTCCCCGGCCTATCCTGGTCACATTGTCAATCTCTGAGACTCCAATGCTTATCCGCATGCCTTCACTAATCACTCGGAGCACCTTGGATGTTAGATCCTCGGTGCTTTCCTTGGCATCTTCCTTTATTCCGTAAATGAAGACTTTTTTCTTTCTCTCATCCAGCTTGGCCTTCCTTAATTCATTTACCTCCCCCTCTAATATCTTCACCTTTTCTCTTAGGTCTTTTATCTCTCTGCTATTCTCGGTCAGCCTTTCTGTCACTATTCCCATCTCTTCTCTTATACATGTCTTCATCTCCTTGAATTCCTTACATTGCTCACGAAGAATGTCCCGGATCTGGTCATTTTGTGACACTTCCTTTACAATTTCCCTTATTTTTTCCATTTCTTGCCATCCCAGCTGACCAGGCCCTGGGTTTGACTCCACTCCTCCAATTAATAGTAGCGTCGCCACAACCAGCGCTACCATCCCCATCGCCAAAACCCCCATCTGTTCAGTGACGTTGCCCGCTATCACCTTCCCGACACCGAAATCGCACTTCACTCTAGCCTGCCAACGGCCGATGACCGCCCGGTACTGCTGAATAGCGATTCCCATTCTTCCTTACACTTCACTGCACGTCTATTCACATTGCTTGCTTGGTTGAAACTGACTCTAGCAATGGGTGTTCCTCTCCGTGATGTGGGGTAGTAGGTGGGCCCATTGTTGCTAGTGACTCGAATATAGGGTTGGTGTTAATTTTACTATGCGAAGGTGAGCATGCTAATTCACACGTGATCTTCAATCTCACTCCTGTATTTAGTTCTCCTTTCGCCATTTGAGACTGCCTGGATACCACGCCCTGGTGTCCGTGGATGTCAGGTCATACACCTCTTCACTGTTGCTCTTCGTCGTTTTCACTGTTCGCAGATCAAACTATTACCGCTTGAAAACTATGTTTCAAACCTTGTTGCAGGTTATCAGCGTTTTCAAATGAAAATGCTAAATGGTGGATATACTTGTTATGCATTCGGCTTGAGGTTTAAGACAGGTCAGCCACAGGGACTGAGTTTAAGAGTCCCGGGGAGCCATATCTTCCACCTCGAGTTCGCATCAATCATCAACCAAAAGATTCGCCCCTCTGAAGGTACCTGTCAATACCTACAGAAATGCCCATCAGATGTATTATTGAATGTTCTCAATCATTTTACGTGTCGTAGCGCTATTGAGAGGCTAGTTGCCGACTACATTGGAGTTGCTCATCCGAGGTTGAAGATATGGCTACTGTTAGGAACGTTTTACAAGAGTTGCTGACGGCTTTATCTTAGGCTTCTGGTGAGATATGTCCGGGTCATACAGTTTCCTATACATGGTGAGAAATTGTGGCCTGAGTGGTGCAACGATGGTCCGGAAAGGGGTTTCCTCTTCTGTAACTGTGTTTACAAGAGTTACAGGGCGAGAGACTCTCTTCTGTGTCGTCTACTTTCATCAACTCACCAGGGTGGGAAGTAGAGATGTTATTTCTTTTATTGTTTCCTTCTTGAAATCAGTACATTTTAATGTGTTATTCATTAGTTGTAATCTAAAAAAAACGTTTTCCTGCGATTGATAAACTTCCTCAGCCCTGGAGTGGATGCTGAATATGTTGACGACTATCAAAACGTTTGATCCATACCGTCATTGCTTCAGTGAGGAGCCTATGTGAGCAATACGCTTTTAGACTTTCCCTCGAGCGCCACATTCAGTAATATAATCTAGGCCTACATTTCTCAATGTAACTTCTGTCCCGTAAATACAGATCGCAAAGTCAGGGGGGATATAGGCCTCTTGAAAGTGAGTGAATTTTAGGGCTAATGCCAAATTGACTCTAGTTAAGGTAAAAATTTTGAATTGCGTGTATCGTAATAATTACAATTGTATCTTTATAGAAAATTCTAATTGTTGGTCGCCTCGGTAGCGTAGCAGTCAGCATGGTTAGCTGCCGCCCCGTAGGTCCTGGGTTCGATTCCCGGCTCTGCCACGAAATTTGAAAAGTGGTATGAGGATTGGAACGGGGTCTACTCAGCCTCGGGTGGCCCAAATGAGTAGAGGGGGTTCGATTCCCACCTCAGCCATCCACGAAGTGGTTTTCCGTGGTTTCTCACTTCGTCTTCGGGCAAATGCCGGGATGGTTCCTACTTCAAGGCCACTGCCGCCTCCTTCCCCCTTCCTTGCCTATTCATCCTAATCTTCCCCTCCTCCCTTCCCTCACGAGGCCCCTGTTCACTTTGCAGGTGAGGCCGCCTGGTCGAGGTGCTGTTCACACCTCACCAGTTGTATCCCCTCCGACCAGGTGTTCCAAGCTCCAGGACACTGCCCAAGAGTCCGTGGGAACCAACCTAGAGGGTAAATCGACTAAATAATAAAAAAAAATCTAGTTGTTTCCTTGAAGCAATGTTGATTGGCTGCATTTTTTTTCTCTAGGACATTACGACGTCCAAACACCCTTCTTTGCAATTCTTTTTTGATTTGGTTAAGTTTTTATCGACCTTGTTTCTATTTCACTGTTGTGGTCATGCTTTTGAATTATTGTAAATGTGATATTCGCTGAATAATTATAGTCTCTGCAAGTTATGTTCATTAAAAGGTCATACGCCAAAAATTGAATGTTGTTCTCATGAACAATAAAGTGTTCAAAGTAAGAATTCCTGATATAGGACACCCTACATGAAGGTCTACCGCTGCAGACCTCGGGGTGAACTTTTTCGGTGACATGTGTACGATAGCTGCCACTGGGCGGTACACCTCCTTGTTCAAGGCTGGGCAGTACGTTTCAGTCTCTCTCTGTGTAGATAAGCTGATATCCTGTGTTGATTTCATACTGCCACGAAGGGGCAAGATCTTACCGGTGAATTCATAAATAATATCGTATGGCCTCGGGTGCCGTGTGCAAGCTTCGTTATTTGACATCCAGAGGGTAGCTTGCACGTCGAATTTCGTTGTTCCTTGAAGCCCTATGAAAGTAAAGGAAGTTAGATATCTAAGCTCCTTGAACGATATGGCGCTTTCTAGTAGAGAACTGAGGAACTTTGTGTTGGCGGAAAATCCCGAGATTAATTTTGCCATTATGAACACGGCCTACTGAATTCAAATGGATTATTTGACATGCCAACATCGTATGACATGCGTGCCGTAGTTTTTGCCGCCTTAAAAAAATATCACTTATCACGGCCAGGAGCGAACCTGCAAGCTTGGGGGTTAGTAGACCGATACGTTAACCACTCACTCACCGTGGCAAGCACTGGTGAATTGATTGCGTATGATACGCCTAGTCTGTTCTGCATGATTTGTACAGGGTCGATGCAGAGGAGCAGCACATTTTATAGGTGTTCACCAATTCCCCGCGACTTTCTCTTTCTATATCTGCAGCTTCGATTTAACGGCGATGTACACTGTCGCGGAAAACTACCCTTCTCTCCTCAGCTGTTATGAAGAAATGTAACAAACAAATATCATTGAATGTGTTTCGCATGTTGGTAGCGAGCAACGTGGGCAGTACAGTTGGTACTGTCCGACACTCAAGCATAGCTCTTTCATCTTCACACTTGTACCCTATGCTGCATTCCGTGAGAGGTGCAGTTCTGGCCAAACCATGGAATTACAATTGTAATGTACCGTTCTCAAAGAGAATTAGTTCAGTGGTCAGACTTATGGAATACTAAACCGGGGGTCCACGGTTTGAGTCCAGCATATTTTGAACTTCCTGCACGCCTCAATACCTGTGGGCTTATTTAACCAGTCGATACGTGTGGATGGAATTAGTCTCCCGCGATGTCAATTCAAGGATATTTATTGACGACAATCTTGAGACAAGGTTAAATCTGCTCTGCATCATTCTGTCCCATAACGAAACTGTTACCCACGGTTGAGGAATATTTCATGATTAGAAGATGGAATTTAGGTGGATATTGAGATGCTCCTAAACTTACAGTGGGCCTAACCTATTAGCGATTACTCTTTGAAAATCAACATCCTAGTTCACATGTTTGTTACTATCTTGCTAGTCTCGAGTTGTCAGAAAGCATTCTCATTTAAATCTTATCAAATTACTGGTCATCAGGCTCCCTGGATAACACGCCCTAACGTTAAAGCCATGCCAGCCACTGGGACTCCATAGAAGTGCCCTCAGAATGTCATATTTTAGATTTGTACTTTGATTTTATTTTTATTTTATTATTATTATTATTATTATTATTTACTAGTGTTCCTTGTTCGGAGATTCGCCGTATCAGAGCTATGGGAAGTGAACATCGCCATTATTAAATGATGTCAAACCAAAAACATTGCATGCCGGGTATACTGTACTTGTCAGAACACCGTAATATATTTGGTACGTTCGGCTTGAGGTTTAAGACAAGGCAGCCACAGGAACTGTGATTATAAGTGTCCCAGGGAGCTATATCTTCCAATTCAAGCGCGGATCATTCAATCAACTAAATAATAATAATTAATGTTATTGGTTTTATGTCCCTTTTAACTACACTGGCTTTTAGAGACGCCGGGGTGCCGGAATTTTGCCCCGAAGGGGATCTTTAACGTGCCAGTAGATCTACTGACACGGCTCCCTCGCATTTGCGCACCCTCAAATGCCAGCTGACTGCGCCAGGTTTCGAACCTACAACCTTGGGCTCAGCAAGCGAGAACGTTACCCCTGAGCCACGCAGCCAGACCAATCAACTAAAAGAGTCCCCCGAATACTGACTGCATACCAGAGATATTAAGAGGAATTCTACGATATTGTATGTCACAGGCGTAATTGTATGATCTGGATCATTTCGTGATGTCCCTTGTCCTTGCCAACTGCAGTAGAATTGCTCATCCGAGGTTAAAGATAAGGCTGCGTCGGGAACGTTATTCAAGAGTTCCTGTCAGCCTTCTGGTGGGCCAAAGGACGGAGTGTGGAACAAACAGTTTCTCACTCATGGTCTTTCAATGTAGGCGTTGCAAAACGATGGTCCAGAAGTGGGCTTCTTCTTGTGTATCAGTGTGTACAAGAGTTGCAGGGAGAGAAACTCCATTCTGTGTCATCTGCTTTCAGAGGTGGGGAGCAAAATATTACTTTGTTTGATTTTTCAGTAATTCTTTCTTGTAATATGTACATTCTATTTCCCTGGGATTGTTACATTTCCCAGTGCTGGATTAGGTGTTGTATGTTACTTGCTTTCGAAATGTTAAATCCGCACCCGTCATTGAGTCAACTGACTGACCTTCTGTGTAGGCTATATGAAGATGCTCTTATAGATAAGACATTCCACTTTTCCCTCCAACGTCACATGTTCAATGTTCACTCAACATCCTGTAATATAACTTACATTTATCAATTTAAATAATGTTGGTATTGTTGAACATCAAGTTCATCTACCCCTTGGTTTTTGGTTTCGTGTGCGTTTTCTTCTTTTCATTTTTTCTAAATGTTTTTGCTTTTGTGTTTGTTTTTTGCCTATGTTTTTGAATTTTGCTTGTTGTTTTATTCTTTTGTGTTTGTTTTCTACTTTTGGTTTTGTTTTTCAATTTTCTTTATCTTTCTGGTTTTGTATTTGTTTTCTGCTTCTGTTTTTGAATTTTCTTCGTGTTTTTGGTTTTGTACTTGTTTCTGCTTTCGGTTTGGTTTTGAATTTTGCTTTATGTTTTTGGTTTTGTGTTTGTTTTTTGCATTTTGCTTTGTGTTTGTTTTCCGCTTTTGATTTTGTTTTTGAAATTTGCTTCGTGAAGTGAATTTGAAATCTTAATACCAATTGTCAGTAGGCCTATAACAATTTGAATTGTATATATCAAAGTAATTATATCTTTCCAGGAATTTGTAATGTATTCATGAACTAGGCTAATTGTTATTTGCCCCGTTTTCTTTTCTCTAGTGACGTTATGGCGACACGACATGCAGTCTCTTGGTATTTTGATGTTATGATTTTATGGATCTTCTTTTCATTGCAATGTTCTGATCGATTGCTAATAACAGAAGGGTGTGTTCATTGAACAGTCTTATACCAGTAATCATGTAGTTCTATGTAACGATTCCTATATACTGTACTGTACGCAGCACGTGGTCGTCTCCCGCCCCAGACCTCGGGGTGAACTTGTCCGGTGATATGTGTAAGATAGCTGTCACTAGGCGGTTCACCTCGCTGTTCAACGCGGCTCAACATCTTTGGAGTTTTCACTTTGTTTTAATAGTACATTATGCAACGAGCCTATAATGGCAATAATTAAGACACGAGTATGTTACTAAAACGAGCGTATGCGAGTTTGATAATTTCCATACGAGTGTCTTAATTACCATTATAGGCGATTTGCATGAGACTGTTTATGTTCGACGATAAGTATTATAACTATTTTATGTTCGATCATAAATATTCATAAATATCTGTCAAGATTACGCCAGTTTTTATGTACTGAACAGAGCGCATGGGACGCAGAGAATGCCTCCTCGATTAGCCTACTATGACACTAATCCACGCAGTGAAATTTAAATTTGAAGGCCTTGGAACTCAGGGCAGGTGCGATGATATCCTTATCTAATTGGTCAAACAACTGTTTCTTCAGCTTTGATTGGCGGGAGAAACTGTTTCATAATGAAAACAAGAAGTTCCGTGACGAACTAAAGAGCCTACTTTTCTTAAAATTTAAGATTCATGCCAATGATTAATCGATATGGATCTATCTAGAATAATGACGAAATTAAGTTGGTAATATCGAAATTTCTAATTAGTTCGAAATACTGTATACCTGGCATAATGTAGCCTAATAGAGCACTACAGTTGGCAGCCCTGGTGACTGAATATATTCTTAGTTCCATCTCTTAAGGTACAGAATACAAAATTTGGTTGGAGTCCAATGAATAGCATGGACGTTACATGCAGTTAAACATTGGATCTAACAGCGCGCGTAAAATCATGTTGGCAACAGTGTCATGCATGTATTGGTCAGAAATAATCTGAAATAATATGATCTATTGTTGTGCCAATTTTGAATGAAATCCATTAGTTAGTCGAGAAGTTACATGCATGTTAAAATTGAGCCTATCAGCAGGCTTAGAATCATGTTGGCAGCACTGACGTATATTAGTTACTCCAAAGTAATCTAGAATGCTAGGTACTATACGTGTGCAAAGTTTAGAGCTATTGGCTTCCATTCTTTCTGATATATTCATATTAGGGTAACAAAAATAGAGACAGCATTTATTAACAGTTGGCAGCCCTGGTTGCTCTTAAGAATACGCATAGTCATAGCTGTTATGGTACACATAGCACATACGCAATTTGGTTGAAATCCAAATAATAGTATGGAAGTTACATGTATTTAAAGTTGGACCTCTCGCCAGGCTTAGAATCATGTTGGTAGCACTGACGTATATAAGTTACTCCAAATTAATATAGAATGTCATGTACTATACGTGTGTATAGTTTAAAGCTGTCGGCTTGCATACTTTCTCATATATATTGGTATTTGGATAAAAGAAATTAAGAGCATTTTTTAACAGTTGGCAGCACTGGTGGTTCATAAGAATACGTTCAGTCATATCTGGTTATGTACACATACAACATACGAAATTTGGTTGAATTCCAATTGATAGTGTAGAAGTTATATGCATTTAAATATTGGACCTATCAGTAGGCTTATAATCATTTTGACAACACTGCCATGTATGGCCTTCTGGAAATTAAACTGCAATATTATTATCTATATGTGTGCCGATTTTGAAATAGCTCCCATTCATACCTTCCAAGATATCCAACAAGGAGCTCAAATTTCAATTGCAATTTTTCAGCAGTTGGTAGCACTGACATCATTTTCAAATATGGCCGTGAGATATTCAGGTATAGATCTTTACTCCTACCAAATTTTATTTCGATTGCTCCAGCCGTTTAGGAGTTGATAGGGGGGGGGGGGACACACACACAGCCAGACAGACAGAAGGACAGACAGACAGACACACATTTTCCCGGATCGATCTCATAAGACTACTTTTTCCTCATTTTTCCAAAATGTGAAAAGTAGGCTAAAAATAGTGTTATAATGAGCCTCATTATAGTACAGTTTTCTGACATATAATAGTCAGGGTCGAACATAAATATATTTATAATAGCGGCCAGTGAAATTCGCAGATTCAATGGGAAGTAGGTTTGAGTCAATAGCCTACTACTGACCATGTTGCATATGATACTCTATGTTCGGCTTGCTGCCGAGTGTTTATTATGAGATCGAAATCCTTCAAGTGTGACCCAATAAGAGTTGTTGTTGATTCTTTAGGGAATATGGGTCATCGTGGTCATGTGGCCCCATGTACCTGGGTGTGTTTCGAATTTGTCAGATAATCCGTGCTTGTACACGTGTGTGTATTTGTAATTGAGATAAGATCCAGGAAGGATACGGCCGTGGCCTTAAGATAGGTACCATCTCGGCATTTGCCTGGAGTAGAAGTGGGAAACCAGAGGTAGCATTCAAAGAGATTATAATGTAGGAATTTTGAGCAGTGGTGTGCAAGAAGCCCCGACCTTACACCGTGTGATTTCTTTTTGTGGAGGTAATATCGTGTTGGAAGCCATTTTTCAGTGCTCCCATAGTATTCAAAATTTATTGTTTTTCGGTCGGTTAAACATGATCGAAACTAGTCATTCAAGTGTATTTTCTTTTATACATAGAGTTGAGCCTCTATTGACTGCGTGGTAACAACCAAATTCACTTCAGTGTCTAGGTCTTGTTCTTGTTCCGGCTTTGACTTCCTTCCAGTATCTTCTGACCCCAGCGACGAGTGCCTGTTTATGTTCTTCGGACAAAGTTCCTCTCCGTCTTTCGGAAGTTGATACCATTTTAAAACCTTGGTAATTGTTCACCTGTCTTCTAAATGTGTTCCTGTCAAGAATTCTCGTTCTGGAATACTAATTTGCCTGAGATCTATTTCGCTTTCCTCGAACCATCTCGGCCTTGTTGCCTTAGACTTAATGAAACTCCACATTCTTTTCGTTAATCGATCATCGGTCATCCTCAAGGGGTGATAGTAAAATGCTATAGTAGCCGTCTCTTCTTAATTGATGCTGTGATAGGGTCTATTATGTTGTACATGTCCTCATTTGCTCTCATTCGCCCTGTCCATCAACCCATCTATTACCTAGGATTTTGCTTAATAGGCTATACTGCGCTCTCTTTTTTTCCAGTTGGTCAGCTTGACCTTTATTATTCATGGTCAAAATTTCTGACGCATATAATCCCTCAGTTTTGACAACTGTGGTTTAGTGTCGGAACTTGGCCCCTATAGACTACCCATAGACTTTTTGTTATAGATTCAAGTGCATTTATTAATATTATGTAAATTTTTTCCAGGTTAAGGAATCACTCATTACATTTTGGGCGTGTTCATGTTGACCGACTGAAGAACTACATAACAAGGTCTTTTTATGTATTTTTAAAATCATTGTACCATCAGTCATTAACATACGAGTACTAAAAATGAACAAACGAACTTATCACTTCATCAGATTGATATAATGCCACTTTATTCCGTTAATAATTGTTGATGGCAAAAGACAAACTGCAGATTCTTCTTGAATTGCAGTGGAACTGAAGGGGAATATGGCTGCTTGTTTGACATTTACCTCACCATGGAATGTGAGTTGTCTGGATTTTCCCACGGCACGTGTGATTCTATTTTCGACCAGTGGTAGATAGCGATAACTGAGAAGCCTGAACAACACTGACTGGTGCAATACATCTCATCCTATTGATTCTGAATCTCCGTAGAAATAAACTTATTTTAATTTTGTAACCTTTATATGGTTCTTAACTGAATTTCATGAATCTAGAGTTGAAATATGCACATGACTTTAAAATTATCAACCAAATATTAGAAGAGCGATGTTTTTATTCTTCTTAATGAGGAAGACGATGTAGACTTTAAAGGCGGAACATCAAGGTAATCTGCCCAACAAGGACGTTACAAGTTTTAATAAATAGTGTAATATTTATTTTCACATGTTATTTATTGAATTGTAGCTTCTCTTGCACAACTGTTTTTAATTAAATTTTCTGTTTTATGCTTTAGAATTATATGCATACATACACACACATTTTAATTTGAGATTGTATTTTCTGTCAGTCTGCAAGCCTCTCATTGCAAAAACGTCGCCTCCACGATCCCCTATTAGCAGTTAGCACTGCGGTCTCACTGAATCTTAACAATCGACTCCGAGGTCTACTTCTGCTTCTCTTACCCTTTACTACCGAGGTAATATCTCCTCCTCCATTCTTTTCACAAGATCCACATCTGAGTCAGCTCATGTAGCAAGTTTATTTCTAAACTAGGCTTTATCACTTCATTAAAAGTACCTTCCTGCCATTGTACCCATCTATTTGTCCCAGCAATCATTCGTGTTACCCTCAATCAGTTCCTCTATGTATTGTGTCAAATATCCTGGATCAATCCAGGTCTCACTTCCACTTATAATGGGCGATACAGGGAGAATTTCGTCGCAACAGTAATATTTTCCTTGAAGAATACTGGGAACTCCCTGCGTTGGCTTCTACGTACTTCCTACTGTATTCTATTCACCACACGACCATCCTGAGGGAATACATAGCCTAAGTAGGCTGTTTAAAATGGTCCACCAGCTCCAATTACTTATGAATTCTAAATACATGATTGCCGAATCTATATTTAAATACCTGTGTTCTGTTATTTAATCACGCATGGGACCAATTTACTAGCGATGGCCGTGCTTGAACTACAATAGAGTGACTCAAACTCTGTACAGTCGACTTCGGTGGCGTAGTAGGTAGCATGCTGATTTACTATGCCCAGGGTCGCGGGTTCAAACACGGCCGAAATCGTTGGATTCTTTAAGGGCGTTAAATATCCCTCAGTATGCCTTCCTTCGGAGGCGAAGTAGAGCCGGCAGGCCCTTTCATACATTTATGGCATGTAAAAGAACCTTCCACTAAATAAACTTGAGTGAAGCAAAATTTGTAGGTTAGGTTTAAATTAATGCTTTAAGTTCCAACGTTCGTCGCCAGGCGTTGCTGGTTGCATCTAGTAGTAGCCAAGTTCACAGTTAGGTGACGTGGACAGTAGCATTTGGTAGCGAAAGTAGGAACTACAGTACTAGAAATTATCGTCTGCAGTCCTTACTTGAATTAAAAACAGATAACACACACTAATACAGTCATCACAATTAACACCGGTTACCAGACAGATTCTACACACACCCAAAGTACACGGGGGCACATGACCGCGTTGCCTCAGTCCCTAAACTAAGAATCCAACCATCCAAACTCTGTACATATTCAAGCTTGTTTTAAAATCACCATCGACGCCCTCGAGGTTTAGTGGCTAATTTTAATCCTCCTGACCCAGTGACTGCGTTTTTTGGACATGCTGATCAAAAAAGTAAACAGTACGACCAAAAAATAAGATTAGTCATGTTTTATGCTTGAGAAATAATGTCCTTAAATTTGCTAAATACTGTATTCGTCTTTATCACAAAATACTAACAGCGTTTATTATTTCGTTCTCAGAAGAAAGTTGTCAATGAGCATACGGGATTCAGAAGAATTAAATTTCACCGAGATGCCACATTAGAACTGCGGTCAAATAGACCAGTGTATTTCTGAGTGTATATGGAATGTGTAAGTTGTTTGTACTAGTGTGTGTATTTGTAAATTGAGGATAGGATTGGGAAGGAGGCGCCCGTGGACTTAAGTGGTCAACTCGATTGCAACAAAATTGTAATGGGTGTGTATTATCTCTACTAAGTATAAAACAAAGTCCCCAATTCTTGGATGTCACGGATAATCTCAAAAACCACACCATGGATTTTGATGTGGTTTTCACCATTCTGTAAAGGATATATCGGGGAAGGTTTCTGTAGAAAATAGTTTATTTATGATCAAAGGAAGCCAAGTAGTAAAGATTTCAGTGAAAAGGTCGAGATAAACCTGTCGTCAAGTGCGTATTTTAAGTGTTCGCAGGGCAAACCATTTAAAATATAATTATATAGACTTGAGTGTTTAGCATGAAAAGTTCTACAAAAAGGCCGGGAGAGCATATCTCTTTCTTCAATACATCGCCCAGTATAAGTGTTTTTACGTTTTCATGTCTTCCAACGATCTCCATTCAATTACTGAGATAACTCTTCCAAGGCGAAGCCGGGGGGGGTTCCTAGTTATAATAATAATTACCTTTATTATTTTAATAATAGTATTATATTTATAATAATAATATTAAGAAGAAGAACTTTAAAAGAATGTAGGTTGGGCCCGTATGAACATAGGATATGTATGTTGACCAATAGGATAAGTGTATGATAAACAAACTCAGGAGGGACCAATGACAGCCTGGTATCGCAGGAAGGACTGGGGGTGGGTTTTCCCTGGTATCCTTGGTTCGCAAAGGGGAGCCATGGACACATCAGTTGAGTGACGGCAGCCGTAATGAGTGGCAGTGCACCAGTAACGGTAAGCAAACTGCGTTTCTTTGGTGTTGGTTTGTTGGTGTTTCTTCAGTTTATTTTAATGATGTACGGTAATAATTATGCATACGTTGGCATTAATCTGCCAGACTGTCCACTCCTGTAGGTGGCAGGAGTGTAGCGTTCATTCGTCCGTTTCGTATTTTGACTGCTGTTTGCACTTGTTGGTGTCGCCATGGTAACTACATTAGGAAATGTATCCACGCTCAGAATAGAAAACCTCCTTGCTCAACCCATACACATGTTTAAAAAAATAATTTAATCCTGTCAACGATTGTTGGAATGGTTGAAAAACTACAGGGGGGATATGCATTGAAAAATTCTGTTCTGCATTTCGGATAAGTTTCTTTATTATTTTTGCGAACATCAATATTCTCACGATATTTTTAGTTATTAAGTCCCGTGATATTCTGCGAGTATCGAGTTCGCATTGATATTCTTAGAGCACCCTTCCAAAATAACCTGTAGATTTTACATTTTAGATTAGTACTTTTGGAAACGGGGTTTCAAATTACCGCTTTCGTTATATCAAACAGAATAATTTAGTTGTCATTAGAAGAACAAGTCAAGCGCCTTTGACAACGATATGAAGAGAAACGTTATCTAGAAGCACAATTAGTAATCATAAACTTACCGTACATAATCCAAATTTTTGTCACCAATCCTAAGATTAGTATTACTCGACCTATGTAAAAGCTTCAACGAATTTCATATTCTTACTAAAGGGTCTTCATATTTGCTTGGCAAGGACGTTCTCTCTCACGCGCTCCGCCAGTGATGGCTCAGTTGCCGGCTGCCGCTCACGCATATGGACGGCAGAATACGATGCTCAAAATCATTATCATGCATGTTCCCCATTCGCTGCCGAACATAATCAGCATCTCCTAATTATGTTTCCGGTTAATATAGCTTCAATAAGGAAATGACGACCTTACGTCTATTTTTATTGTTTACTGAACCTGTACGTTTGAATCTCTTAGCCAGTTGTTTTATTGTCCGAATTATAGGAATGTGTCTCCCTGGAAATTTCACTCGAATCTTTTGTCTTGTTTTAGCGCACGATGTCCTGCACTTTATGTACGATTTGTGTAGATATAGGCCTACACGTTGACGTAACGAATATTTAACATAAGGCATTACAGCAATTTATTCAACCAGTTTCTTGATGCTATTGCAATATTGGCAGAAACCGGCGCAGCGATTCATGTAGTCTCACGTAGCCAAGAAAAACGATAGAAACGCGTCGATTTGTTCTCCGGCATTACACTGAGATAAAAGCTCCAAAGTGATATTTCTAGTTACGCCACTCTTGTAGCAAATGGGGTGAAGAAGTGACTTAAATTAGGGGTTGCGACATCATGGCCACATGACCTTGTCTGATAACTAAGGCCCGGAAGTTCAAGCAAAGTTACATTTTTGCATATTTTGGTTATTTTGGCACATTGTATCACATGTTTCTCCTTTGCCTGTTTAAGTGAATATCCCTGCTTGAGAAGGGCGTATATTCTAATTTCATTTTGTTTTGAAGCGCTTATTGTTACTTCAAGTTCATAAAGTCGTACATTTCGAATCGGACACGGAGAGTCTGTCACAGTATAATTCTGAAATTATTTTCGGTCCTTTTTTGCAAGTTAATATTAACCATTTCTTCTTCAGCATTCACGATGTAAATATTGTAAAATTATTTTCAATTTTTAAAAATCCATGACTCTTAAAATTGTGCATTTTAAATGTTTAACTTAAAAATTAACATAATAAAATAATTCTTGATGGTCAACACCGCTTGAAGATTCATAAAATAACATTTCCTACCATTTAGAACTGTTTCTTAGTTGAGATATTTAAAAAAAGGTGTAGATATTTGTCCGTCTGTTCATATTCTCGTGATATTCAAAATAGAAACGCTAAAGAATACGGAGTGATCGTAATTGCCGCAATTATATTATGCTGCGTATTTGTTGAAACGTGATACATATTTCACCAATTTTTTCCTTCATATTTATGTAATAGTGCATGAACTTCCGGGCCTTAGTGATAACTGATAACTGCGATATCTGTAGGTTGTCTATAAATTGGGGATGTGATAGGGTAGGAGGCAGCCGTGGCCTTAATTTAGGAATCATGCCGGTATATGCCTGGAGCAGAAGGCAGGATGGCAGAGGTGGGAGTCGAACTCTCCTCTCTTCAGTTTTGCCTCACGAGGCTGAGAGTTCCCTGTTCCAGTCCTCACACCAGAATGCTGTCCGACAAAGGGTCAATATATATTTGGAACAGCAAATTATTTTCCTGTTTTATAACATCCAATACATTTCTTGCCCATTTAAAACATTACCTCGTAGCACTAATTCCAACGTTTTCATTCCGTTATTTCTCCATTACTTCGCAAATACCAAGCTCAGTTATAACCTATTTCCACTGATACTGTATAGTAACACATACACATCTCTTCTATTCCACGCTGTTTTTATCAAAACTTATACTATTCATGTTTTTCTTTAACACGTTTTGTAACAGATCCGTTGTGTTTTTTTTATTTTATTTTTTATTTTAGTGTGTGAGCTTCTGGACGAAGAGTATTTTTAGAATTTTTGAGAACATCTTCTGTTATAGCAAATTTATATTAGGTATATGTTCTTGCAAATTTCCATGTCCTAAATTACGCTAAGGAAGGTCACAATGTGTCTGAAAACGGTACTACATTAATGTACAATCTATATTGACTTATGGTAATATACATTTTATTATAATTGTCACTTAGTATATTGTTCATCGAAAAAAACAACTATGTCTGCTGTCCGAGCTCTATATATTCGGGCAGGACAACGTCTACTGCGTCCACTACTATCGGATGGATTTGTTATTATGGATACTCGAGTATAGGCCTTAATTACAACCAAACCAACAGACCTATTGAAAAATGAGTTACACCAATATTTTCCTTGTTTAATTCTGCGTTAGGCTGTATTTTCAAGAGTATTATTTATTTATTTATTTGTGGTTGTATGAAAAATTGTCCGTGTTTTTGACGTCTTTTCTTGGAACCGCTCACTTAAAACTATATACATGAAAAACTACTTGGCTGAGGGTAATGAAATTTTTATATGTGATAGGCACAAGTATTGGTAGTGCAAATCTCAATTTTCAATTTTTTTCAACTACAGAATAAAAAGTTCTTAGACTTTTTCTGACGTAACATTTTCTTAGCCCAGGTTAAACGTACAGCAGGCGACTTGGTCTCATTTTGAAGCTCTCATTCGTGATTATCGGAAACTACGACCACTGCAAACGTACAGTGTGATGACGAATTTATGAAGAGTAATATTAATGGGAGGTTTTGTGCGTTCCGGCCCGTGCGAGTAAAAGCGAGAGGACTTGTGAAATCCGGTGCAGCGTTGCCGCGTTAAGTTGCAGTCGTTGCGGCTTGCCACGAACGAACACAGCTTTAAGTTTCCTTTCAACCTTTTATTTTCTTTCCTCGAACAAATTTCATTTTCCATCACCTTTTTCCCATAAGGGCTTTAGACCTTCAATGGCAGGTTTAAAAGTGGTTTGTCTTCCTAATTTGGAAATGTCAGACTACACTATTTTTACATGGGCTATCTGCATTATTTGAGGCATTTGGATGTGATGTGATGTCTGATGTGGCATATGATATAAGTAGTAAACAGGAAGACTGAAATTAACATGTGGACATAGCCAGGTCACTCGCATTCCATTACACAACTGCCCGGCAACGCTGCACTCGAATTCACCGGCTCGCTCGCTTTTACTCGCACGGACCGGAACGCGCAAAACCTACCATTAATATTACTCTTCATAAATTCGTCAACACACTGTACGTTTACAGTGGTCGTAGTTTCCAATAACCACGAATGAGAGCTCCAAAATGAGACCAAGTTGCCTGCTGTACGTTTAACCTGGGCTGAGAAAATGTTACGTCAGAAAAAGTATAAGAACTTTTTATTCTGTAGTTGAAAAAAATTGAAACTTGAGATTTGCACTACCAATACTTGTGCCTATCAAATATAAAAATTTCATTACCCTCAGCCAAGTAGTTTTCCATGTATATAGTTTTTAGTGAGCGGTTCCAAGAAAAGACGTCAAAAATACGGACGATTTTTCGTACAACCACAAATAAATAATTAATAATCTTGAAAATAATTGGATTATATAGTCTAATGCAGAATTAAACAAGGAAAATATTGGTATAACTCTTTTTTCAATAGGTCTGTTGGTTTGGTTGTAATTAAGGCCTAAACTCGAGTATCCATAATAAAAATCCGATAGTAGTATATTGTGTTTAATAATCCTACCGAACCTATCATTTACTTCAACAAAAATTCTCCATGATTACTATAGTCCTTTTCTCACTTACTTCGTGACACTTAGCGGAGCATTGTTTCCATGATTTCAGGACTTCAACCAATCAAGCTCGGGAATGGACTTCGCTATCTCGTTTCTTCTTTTCAATCAAACGACAGATAGTGGAACCATTTCAATTAGTTTTCAAGTAAATATTTATTTTTTTATCTTATTGCCAGTATTTCATTGGCATTAAGCATTTTAAGGTGAAAATAACACATTTCGCACAATAGCTTTATTTCGCGGATTCAATATCGATACAAATTGTAACGATTCGATCCCATAGCGGTTATATTTATAGGGTTATTCATTTATAATTATCATATTATTATTATTATTATTAACTAGTACATCCATGAGATGATTTTTATATCAGATAATTGTAAGCGGTTTTGATTATTATATTCAATTAGATTTTTATTAACAATTACTTGTAAAGAGACGAAGTATTATATATTGCAACAAGACTGGCGATATGGACTAACCCTGTGCGTCACAAACTGAACGACGTAGTAAGAATTACACCACGGCTAACTGCGTCATTTTCCTGAGATGTTAAGAAACCCACAATGGTGTAACCAACACGCCATTTTCTACGGTATATACGCGTCAATATATATTGCAAGTTATGAGTCAAGAATGGAGAAGGCTAAGAGAGAGGGAAGCTGTGACACCACGTGACAAGGAAGTCATTAGTATTTGTACCTGCAACATCGGACAAGAATGGCATTAATCTACAGCTCTTAATGAAGGAAGGAAGTTGTAACCTTGCTTTCTGGGTCCTAATGGACTGAGCACCGAGAGTCGACACTGAACGATGTCTTGCCGACATCTATATCAATACATAATGGGTTATATCCCTGATCAAGAGTCTTTCTACAGATGGCAACGTACTTAATGAGGATATTTCATAGTAAATGAGATATCACATCATTTTTTTTAAACATAAGCGACGTAACATGGAGATCATCGATCATTTCTTAAATATGACGAATCTTCGACTGGGTGAGCCAACAATTCAATAAAACTATCGTCTTTATTATAATTTAACTTCATTTAACTTTCAATTCATTTTAATATTCATTTTCTTTTAAATAATTAATTGCCGCATTGAGTAATTTTAAATTCAATTGTGTGACTATCACTATTCTGTTTTATTAGTATTTTGTTCTTGAGTAAATAAATTCATTTCCTTTAACGTAATGCCTATTTCTTTCATTGTAGTTGGTACTTTAAGGCAATCATACTCCTTGATTAAATACGGATTGGTTAGATGACTTTGTCTCACTACGGCCCGGGTAAGTGGTTCTCGACTCTACTGCTGATAGCCGAGGTTAAATCAATAAATTTCGATTCACTATCTTAAATAGGAATCTGGCGCTCAACAACTTATTATATTACACTATCACAGGTAAGGTCACACCACAGTGTATATTATTTATTCATATCATGTTTGTTTTATTGAACCACAATAGTCATCACCACGTTTTGTTAACTCATTAGAAATGTTACATTTGGCGCCACAAAGTAGGGCACGAAAACCATTCGGTATTTAGTCAGAGGAGTGTATAATTTCAGTGCAAATTGTCAGTGCTTTTGGGGGACAGTGAAGTGAAGTGAAATTTTGGAAGGGCAATTGTTATACGGTGTACTTCGAGATGTCGGAGGAGGAACAGAGGCAGTTGAGAAGTAGGGATGCAGTCAAGAAAGTTAATTATAAGGAGGTTGATAGCGGTAGCGATGTTGAGAGCGTAGAGAATAATACCAAGATGTCGGAGGTAAATCTTGAGAATAATCCTGAGAGTAATCCTGAAAATAATCCTGAGTTTAACCCTGACACGAATTCAGAGGAAAATCTCGATACGAATACAGAGGTACATCCTGAGACTAGTGGTAGTCTAGAGAAAGAAAAGTCTATAGAGATTCCTGAAGATCCATTAACTGCGCTCATAAGGCAGATGAGTCGAGATTTAAGTGCGAAATTTGATGAGAGTAAGAAAGATAATTTAGAAAGTAGGAAGGAATTCAATGATAAATTTGAGAAATTAGATAAAGATATGAATAAAAATAGTGAAGAGAATAAAAGAAATTATTTGGAATTCAATGGTAAATTTGAGAAATTAGATAAAGATATGAATAAAAATAGTGAAGAGAATAAAAGAAATTATTTGGAATTCAATGGTAAATTTGAGAAATTAGATAAAGATATGAATAAAAATAGTAAGGAGATGAGAGAAGAGATGGGTAGGCTAAATCAAGATATGAGTAAAATAAATCAGAAGCTGGAAGAGAATAATGTAAAACTAGACAGTGTGGTTAAAGTCAATGAAGGGTTGAGTAAGAAGTATGAGGTACTACAGGAGAGTATTCAGGGGGTGAAACAGGAAATCAGAGGTGAAATTAAGGAGGAGGTAGAGATGAAGGCTAAAGATATTATTAAGACAGTAGATAAGAAATTAGAAGCAGCAGAAAGTAGGATTCAGGAAAGAATAGTAACTGTGATTGAAGAGAAAATAGCAACTCAAGGTGAAAGTTTTAGCAAATTGGTAGAAGTGGAAACTAGGCAGGTGGTAGAGACTTTAGGGGAAACTGCAGTAGAATCAGTAAAGACAGCCTGTAAGGAGACTATAATTGAAAGTAGAATGGAGTCAGACGAGATTTTAGGTGAAAGCAAATTGGAATTAGCGGAGATTTTAGGTGAAATCAGATTAGAGTCAGACGAGATTTTAGGTGAAAGCAAATTGGAATTAGTGGAGACTGTAATTGAAAGTAGATTAGAGTCATTGGAGATTGTAGGTGAAAGCAGATTGGAATCGGAGGAGATCTTAGGTGAGGAACGGCAAATAGCGGAGATTTTAGGTGAAATCAGATTAGAGTCAGACGAGATTTTAGGTGAAAATAGATTAGCGTCAGAGGAGATAGTAGGAGAAAGCATAGTAGAGTTGAAGGAGATTTTAGATGAACGCAGGATAGCTGTAGAAGAGACTATAGAATGTAGCGAAAAAGAAGTGAAGAAGATGAGAGAAAAGATAGGGATAGAAGTAGGTAAGATAAAGAAAGTACTAAGCACCCAAGAGATTAAGATGCAGACAATCATAGATAAATTAGATAGGCAAACTAGGGAAGAATTTAGTCCTGTGATAGAGGAAGTTAATATGAAATTATTAGTGGCAGAGAAGCGTGTGTTAAGTCATAGTCAGAAGAACATAATTAGTAAACAGGTTAAGAGGAGGAGAGAGATAGATAAGAGGAGAAGCAATGGGCAACGGCTAAAGAGAAAATTAAATATTAGTAGTGGAGAAGTGAAGGGAAGACATGTAGGTAGATATTTTAGAAGTAAAATGAAAGAGAAGAGAATTAAGTTGTTAGTGGAAAAAGAAATCAGAATGAAAAAGAGAAAGAAAGCATATGATGTGCAGTGGCGTAATGAATTAGCCAGACTTGGGGAAATGATAGGAGGAAAGCCGAAGTATAATGTTACTGTTGATGAGTGTAGTCCGAAAGAGGTAGAAAGTAATGTTATAAGAAAAGAGGAAAATGGAACCCTAGAAAGAGATAGAATTGAAGATGAAGATGGTAAGAACGGTGAAATGCCAGAGAAAGTAGTGATGTAAATTTATATTACCGATAGTTACTCTTCCGTATGACTTAAATATTAAGTAATGAAGTTTAATATGATTTAAAAGAGGTAGATAAGAAACCTGCTGTGTGTAATTTTAATTCAGTCGTGAAGTTAGGATGGTAAGGGGCGCGTAGTGCCTACGCTTATTGATTTAGATGGACTAAAATCATTTAATTTGGAAGACAGAGGTTGTCGTGCTAGTGAGCAATTCAGGTAAATTGAATGTAGGTCCTTAAACTGCAGGTAAGTTGGATTAAGTGAGAATTAAATTTAAAAAGTTGGGAAGATTATTACAAAGGTAAGTAATCGAAAGAAAGTAGTAATAATTATTATGGCAACCATAATTATGAATATAATGGTAATAAAGATTTAATTCAAAAGTGAGTTGAAGAATTAGGTATTGATTTAATAAAGAAGTTTCAGTTGAGGACAGCGAGGTTATCAGCGGATATATGTTGAGAAATTTATAAGTGGTTTAGAATTGTTAATGGTAATGCGTTGTATGAATTAACCAACATCGGGTTGAAATGAGGAAGTAGTAACTAATTAGGACATCTGATACTTGTTGACAGATATGTGTGTGTGTATGTGTGTATTTTCACGTAAATGGACGTGAGTTTGAAGAAGTAAGCCAACGAAGGTAATGCCATTGAGCAATGTGGTTTTTAAAGTTTTGGTAAGATGCCAAATGAAGTTGTTTTTTGAGGAAGTTTTTGGTAAGATGCCAAATGAAGTAGGTTGGAGGAAGTTTTTGGTAAGATGAAGTAGGTCAGCGAGGTATATTCCGTTAAGCAATAATTATTTTTTATGGTATCTACGGGACTACGTGAAGTTAATAAGGGAGTTTTTTTTTTCAAGTATATATGGATGTATGCACACAAGGTAATAAGAGATTACAAAGGTAAGATTGTCCAAGTTTTAGTTACAGTTACGCACGTTTTAAAGATATTACAAGGCTTGTTATCGAGCTAAACCACTTTTAGTAAAAAGTTACTGATGAATAATAACGAATTAATGATGTGGTAGATTGTTGTCCTACACACAGGTTAAAGTAAAGATAATAATAATAATTATATGGTTGGCATAATATTTTCTAGAAGTGAAAGGAATTTGTTATAATTCGACGTTTTGAGGATTTTAAAAGTAAATCATTTTTTTTAGTAGACAGGAAATTAAAGTTTTATTTATGTCATACGGAGTTAGTAAAGATAAGTTAATATTTTGAAGGAAGAATAAGTTGGTAAGATAAGTGTATACCTAAGGGGTAATAATGAAGTTTCAATTAAAGGCAGGTGTAATTTACGCATTTAATTTGATAGAGAAGAAAGTATCTGAACTGTGTTAGAACTCAGAACTTGCTTTATGAAGTGATTATGGGAGAATATTTGCTAATTAGGAGTGTCGGTGTTATTAACTATCAACAGGAACACTGTCATTATTTTAGGAAGACAATAGCTAGGAAAGCATAGTGTGATGTTATTATTCCAAGGAATTAGTCGAAGCATGTACGATTTTTTTTAGCTGAAATTTAATGTGTTATTGGTCAGTAAGAGGTGACCTGTAACAATACGAAGATGTGGGATTATACCACGAATAGGGGAGTTTTTTTTGTATGTGACGTGTGATGTCACGATGAGTTTTGAGAGATTCTGGTATAGCAAGAGTGAGCTATAGTCCAGGCGGTCAGAACAAGTAGGAAGTGGTGTTTGGAGGACACGGTACTTAATTAAGAGTTTTGAGAGAAAACTAAGGGGGGTTTTTAGGCATTCAGCAAAAAAGTCAAATCATGAATAGACTAAGTTCAAAGTATAAGAGCATTAATATTTTGTGGAACGAAATATTTATTCCGAGGATTTTGTCATGTGTTTTTGTGAAATAGTTTAGTGATATACGTAATTCAGGTATTGAGTAGTATTTTGTCCAAGTCTTAATCATTTTGTTATGGTAAGTAAGGAATGACGTTACGGTAAAGTTATATCTTGACGCTAAGTTAAATTTTACAAAGTGAACGAGAAGTCAGATTTTATGTTTATTGGTGATTTTGAAAATTCAAGTTATTGTTTTCGAGAAGTAGTAAAGAGGAATTATGGTTTTATGAGAAGTTAAGAAGTCGTGGAGACTTAGGAAGTATTAATTTGGAAGGAGGCGGCCGTGGCCTAAGAAAGAATTAAGCCACGAAGGCAGGTGAGTAGTAACTTGGATATTTAAATGAACTGTTTAATAACTGCTTTGAGGTATTTCGATGTCATTATGTATTTGGGGAAATATTTACATGTATGACATATGCACTGAAATTGGAATTGCCTTAGGTATTTTGCTAAGTTATTTTTTTCTTCAATTATTGAAATTTTACTGCATTTGAGTAATCCCTTTATAAAGACGAAAGGAATATTGTATTGTTTGCATCCTATTATCGTATGCTGTAATAGTTATTATGGGTTAATCAGCTGGTATTACAACAATGTACTTCTACGCCAGACTGATATACAAAAACTACGTTCAAAAGAGATGAAGCCAAAATTGTATGTCATGCATACGATCACCGAAATATAAACGAGTGCAGCGTTGACATATATGTCAAAAATAAAAGTGAAGGGCATTTTATATGTATATTTTTTACAGCTCGTTTAATACATAAAGAAGAATGAACATTATGAACATTTGGAAGAATGAGAAATGATAGTACAAATATGTAAAGTGAAAAGAGTATGTTCTTGTATATCTTTATGTATTGTTGAAGGGTATTATTTGTATGTTGTCGTTATGGGGGTATTAATATTTAAATTTGTATTCATTTGTGTAGGATGTGTAGTGATATAAATAATGTTACATTTTATTTTAAATTATTTATATCAGGGGCGATTGTAACGATTCGATCCCATAGCGGTTATATTTATAGGGTTATTCATTTATAATTATCATATTATTATTATTATTATTAACTAGTACATCCATGAGATGATTTTTATATCAGATAATTGTAAGCGGTTTTGATTATTATATTCAATTAGATTTTTATTAACAATTACTTGTAAAGAGACGAAGTATTATATATTGCAACAAGACTGGCGATATGGACTAACCCTGTGCGTCACAAACTGAACGACGTAGTAAGAATTACACCACGGCTAACTGCGTCATTTTCCTGAGATGTTAAGAAACCCACAATGGTGTAACCAACACGCCATTTTCTACGGTATATACGCGTCAATATATATTGCAAGTTATGAGTCAAGAATGGAGAAGGCTAAGAGAGAGGGAAGCTGTGACACCACGTGACAAGGAAGTCATTAGTATTTGTACCTGCAACATCGGACAAGAATGGCATTAATCTACAGCTCTTAATGAAGGAAGGAAGTTGTAACCTTGCTTTCTGGGTCCTAATGGACTGAGCACCGAGAGTCGACACTGAACGATGTCTTGCCGACATCTATATCAATACATAATGGGTTATATCCCTGATCAAGAGTCTTTCTACAGATGGCAACGTACTTAATGAGGATATTTCATAGTAAATGAGATATCACATCATTTTTTTTAAACATAAGCGACGTAACATGGAGATCATCGATCATTTCTTAAATATGACGAATCTTCGACTGGGTGAGCCAACAATTCAATAAAACTATCGTCTTTATTATAATTTAACTTCATTTAACTTTCAATTCATTTTAATATTCATTTTCTTTTAAATAATTAATTGCCGCATTGAGTAATTTTAAATTCAATTGTGTGACTATCACTATTCTGTTTTATTAGTATTTTGTTCTTGAGTAAATAAATTCATTTCCTTTAACGTAATGCCTATTTCTTTCATTGTAGTTGGTACTTTAAGGCAATCATACTCCTTGATTAAATACGGATTGGTTAGATGACTTTGTCTCACTACGGCCCGGGTAAGTGGTTCTCGACTCTACTGCTGATAGCCGAGGTTAAATCAATAAATTTCGATTCACTATCTTAAATAGGAATCTGGCGCTCAACAACTTATTATATTACACTATCACAGGTAAGGTCACACCACAGTGTATATTATTTATTCATATCATGTTTGTTTTATTGAACCACAATAGTCATTCACCACGTTTAGTAAACTCAATAAAAATGTTACAAAATGGCATATTGGGGGTAAATATATCGTTGTAATAGTATATGCATATCTTTGTTAAATTTTTCGCATATATCGTTAAAACCAGAAGTCCTGGACCCTATGTATGACTCTTGTTTTGAAGAGAGAATCTTAAGATCCAACTTCCTCTCAATGCCCCCACACTCTCATAAAGCTAGCACCCCTTAGGCTTAGGATTAATCGCATGCGGACTTACTGGAATCCACCTGGTAAGCTCAGTCCGTCATTATTTTTCCACCACATTTGGCAGAAAAGTTCTAGAACCCCGTTTCAGTGTGGCCTTCGTAATATAGCAAAAGAATTGCTTTTCAGTCGGTTTACCAATTACGATGGGCAGGGAGTGGAACTTGTGCTACATGCGTACGCGTTCTTCCTTTATCGCATCTTGCAGCATGAAAACGCGAGTTTGGCCTAGACCAATGAGCAAGATCCACATACTCGATTAACATGTGGGCCACGGCGAATACGGCTCCAGAGGTACAAAATGGAGGGTCTTCCCTTGTCATTAGGTACGACTGGGTGGATCTTGCATGACCTATCCCTAGCCTACGCAAAATGGCGGAATCCCTCGGTTACCGGAAAGAGCTCCGCCACACGCGAGTAAGTAGTAAGCGTTTACTTCCCTTTGGATATTGCATCATCATGACCAGAAATTGCGTAATCCTGATGACGTCATGGGATGACGTCATGGGTCCTTAGATCGAGCACATGGTCCAGGAGCGAGCATGTGCACTGCACGTGTTAGCGTGGGAAGGGGTTGACCTTTTGGCTTGTTTGTGCGATGGTGATAAAAAGTTAATGGGTGTTGACGTCATGGGGGTTGTTTATTAGGATTTTAACTGTCATCTGACACCCGTGCGACTGTGAGCATGTGTGCCAGTGCGAGCAATCCACACATGTGGTGTGCAGCTGTAATGTTTTTTTGCTCGCGATTGAACCCTCGTCGTATCGGTCCCGAACCTGATATCTCGCACTCGTAGTAATGCCCCCCCTCTTTTCCTATAGCCTCATTATTTAAATAAAATACCAAAACAAAAGGTCATTCGCGGGTAGTGGGGTAGTGTATGTTCTCTTGCAAGTCGCGTGTGTGCTTGAATACGTATGGCTATGTTGGGAAAATGTTTGGTGGTGGGCGAGGACTAGGTTTGAGTGAGGGCTCGTTTAAATGCTATTTTTCCCGCTCTATTTGGTGGTGAGGTAATTTTTTAAAATGGGTGGAATTTGGAAACGCAATTTGAGGTAAACGTGCGTTTTTGACATTTTGGCGAATTTAATGAGCTTGTAAGGCTAGAACGATGTGTTATTTAGGAATGGTGTGACGTCCTCTTTGCTATGAATGCGTGTCGGTATATATATATTTTTTAAATTGTTGTTTTTGAAATTGGTGCTATTTTGGAAACGGTGAAGATGAGAGAAAAGTTTGTTTGAAGTCAATGAAAGGTCCCTATGCCCTCTAGGCTGACAGCAAGTTTGAAGTGTGTAGGACAAAACAAAATGATAGCCTACTTTCTGGCGAACATTGGCGATGATTCGCGAACGCATGGTCGGGTTTGAGCATATAGGGTGTCGTAGGACTTGTGGTGAACCACCCCTTGCTATGGACGGGAGTATATCCACCCCAAAATAAATCTACCCTTACCCGGAGGTTAAGTAGTGGTTATTTTTGTATGCATGCGCACTTGAGGGCTTTTGTAAGAGAGCGGAATTTTTAAAAGATTCTTTATAGATGAGGCTTTTTAAAAATTTATTAAAAAAACAAAAACTAATAGGTCATTCGCTTTTTAGTATCTCGCTAACCAATAATGCGATTTAAACATATGGGGTGTCATAGGACTCGTAGTGAATTCTCCTTTTGTATGAATGAGGTATGTCAACCCCCAAAATAAAAACTACCCTTACCTGGGGTGAAAGAGCAATTTTTGTATGTATGCACACCGGTGGCTTTTGTCAAAAGGGCCTAACTACACATTTATAATATTTTCTGAACCCAGGATGGGATTTTCCCATAGGCAGTATCCTTGCACTTGGGGTGACACCTCGTTTTTGAAAGTATCATTCATTTATTTTTTTGTCAAAAGGGCCTAACTACACTTTTGTTAATATCTCGTGAACCAATCATGCTAGGGACTTGTATGAGGGGTCCTAGCATTTGGGGCGACGTCCCCCTTTATGGGGTGAAACTACCCCCCAAAATTGAAAACTCAATATCTTGGAAACTATGAACCCTAAAATTAGGCGTTATAGCTTTAAAAATAGGTGATGACATAGGCTTTTACCTGGATTGGTCATTTCACCCCTAAAACAGTAAATAGTCATGTTATGGGGAAAAAACGTGTTAAACACCTAAAAATGATAAATGAAACTAAGATCTTTTGTTTTTGATGAAAAATAGCAGGGGGGTGAAAACTACCCCCAAATTGAAAAATCGATACCTTGGAAACTAAGAACCGTAAAATTATGTGTTATAGCTTAAAAAATTCGTTGTGACATAGGCTTTTACCTGGATAGATGATGTCACCCCTAAAACAGTAAATAGTGATTTTACAGTGGGGAAAAAGGTCTTAAACGGGTAAAAATGATAATTGAACCTAAGATCTTTTGTTTTTGATGAAAAATAGCACGGGGGTGAAAACTACCCCCAAATTGAAAAATCGATAGCTTGGAAACTAAGAACCGTAAAATTATGTGTAATAGCTTAAAAAATTCGTTGTGACATAGGCTTTTACCTGGATAGATGATGTCACCCCTAAAACAGTAAATACTGATTTTACAGTGGGGAAAAAGGTCTTAAACGGGTAAAAATGATAATTGAACCTAAGATCTTTTGTTTTTCATGAAAAATAGTAGGGGGGTGAAAACTACTCTCAAATTGAAAAAATCGATATCTTGCAAACTAAGAACCCTAAAATTAGGTTTGAAAGTTGAAAAATAGGTGATGACATACGCTTTTACCTCGATAGATTATTTCACTCATAAAACAGGGAATAGTAATGTTACAGGAGAAAAAGGTATTAAACACTTAAAAGCATAAGAGTTTTTTGAAACCATGCTTTTTAATGAATGTGTGTTTGGAGGATGACAGCTTGCAAATTAATATTATTATTATTTTTATTATTATTATTATTATTATTATTATTATTATTAGGTAATTATGGATTAATGTGTTTATAGCTAATGAATAAGGCTACAGAGTTGTATCAGGTGTTGTACAAATCAGGATGGCCAAACCGTTGCCATTCCCCCATGAATATACCCAAAAGAGCCAAAACGTTAAGGTTATCGACCTGAGATTTTATAAAACTAATTATCGGAGAGGGTGAAGTAAGGTGTTGTTTTGGACTGACAGTGGCTAACCCTTTCCCATGATTTATGAATTCACCCAAAATGTTTTACCTGACAAGACTGAGTGTACCTGTTGCAGCCTTTAGAAAATCGAACCCGGACCTGTGTGGGTGACAGTCGAGTTATATTAAATGATGCTTTTTTTTTGAACAAACACAGTCTTGCATACTATCGCTGGGTTGAATCTGCACAGAGACACTGGCTTTGTTTGTGTAATGAGTCTTTGGTGATAAGAACACGAAAGCTCTTGCCAGCAAGTTTTCATATTACTCGTCTGCTTGATGGTGGACGTGATTCGCACCGTGTTAACGTACATGACTTGATAGTTGTTAGGTAAGGGTTGACAAGGCTCAATGAACCTTATTGCAACCTTAAGATGAATATGAATTTCTTGGTATAGTCGGGGTTGCAAGCCAAGGCCTTAGGGTAGACAACCAACTATGTTAAACACTACACTGTGAGATGGTCAAATGATAATGTAACAGAACATATAGAAAAGTTTTATGTAATTTAACGAATTGACTAAGAGCCATACCATGAGAGGTATAGGTAATTGAAATTGAATCCTTAGCTGTTGACCCTACTACATGTAAGCTATAGCAATGCCCGCCTATAAGCTATCATGTTAGAAAAAGAAATTTATGGGTTGTTTTAAACGGAGAATGATTGTGTTTACTGTGAAACACACATCTGAATTTAAAAATAGTTTATGCCCTACATGATGTTTGAACTCTCTTTTTATTTATACTTTAGACAAACGCTAACATAGTTGTAATTCAGAAGCCCTGGGCTGCCTCCTTTCCAATCCTACACCGTACACTGAAGTTAAAGCTAATAATGATCACGTTACAGGCAGCCAGTTTCAAAGCCATGAGAAATAAGTGAACAAAGTATAAAATACTTGACCCAGTCGGGGAAATCAACATGGTGTTGTTTCAAACAAAAGATAAGCGTTCTATAAACTTGACCACCAAGCTGTCCTATCGACCCCTAATTGTTTGGCTGATGGTGAAAAATAAAATTAAATGTAAACTATAACTAAAACAAACTACACATTTATAACTAGAAAAATGAAATGTAAGACAAAAGGATAACACGACAAATAAAGGACAGAAGGAATAAATAATGCCCCTCAACCCTCAAGAATGTGGATTGATGAACTTGAAAGGAAGGAGAGCCATAAAAGGTGGATATGAAAGTAAAAGAGGAGAGGGTCCCGCTCCAGAGGTAATCGATAAAAAGGAGGAAAACTGGGCCCAGCTCAGGAATCCCTTGTGGTCGCAAACTTCCAAACTCATCAGCCGTAAGCCCCTGAGGGTGTAGGCATATCCAGGGTGCACCACAAGTGGTGGGCTACATACACCCTACCTTTAGTGTGGCTTGGGCAATAGGCAGGAAATAACATAAAAATAAAAAGAAGGCTGCCTCCTCACACAAGGAGGGTATCAGAAAAAATAAACAAGGGTCAATTAAGTCGGAAAATAAAGAGACTCCCTAAGCCTTGGATAGCCTAATAATGTCGGAGTCGGTAGAGAACAAGAGTTGACCAAGTGTGGTCGACAGGAAAGAAGACAGACAGGAGCCTTGCACAAGTCAGTGGGAACAATGACGGACTCAGCTGGGGCTCCATGGTCGTCAACCTACATTCCACTAGATGAAAGCCCTTGTTTGGGGGTGGTGGAAAATAAACAGCTCTTTTGTTTTAAATCACTGGCTTTAAGGACGGTAACAAATGGCATGCCTTTATAAGCAATACTGGCCCTAGGGGTATGCAAAATTGTATTAGGTACTCAGCTAATAATAGTGTACATCACCCCTTATTATTTTCCCTAATTACAGTACATGGGAATGATGACCATGATTTCCAAGCCTCTAAGTAAAACAAAAACAAATTATTTCCATTTCCAAACAGTTGGTGTGAGGTGAGGTGAGGTGAGTTTTCTAAACGTCAAACTCATGTGGATTTCCACTTTTACTCCAGGTAAATGCCATGTTTGCCCACAGACAAGTGCAAAGAAAATCGAAACATGTTATGTTTGGATCAATTCCTTACCTACATGACAACATGTACTCGAAAGAACAAGTAATGAGCATTCTATGTTAACAATAGAGAGATGCTTGCAAACTGCCAATGCTTAGAGCTCATTAGCGGCTTCTAAGAGAGATAAGGAGTACACTCACTTGAAAAACTAACAAGAGGAGTTTTCGATTTTCCCACAACATCCAATCTGGAAGTAAATATAAATGACTATGCACTTAAGTCCATAACCATCTCCTTACCATTCATACCCTTCATAGTCAAAGGCACACATTAATACAGCCATCACAGTGACAGAGGTTATTTTTAAAATATCTAAATATCTGAGATTTATCTGGAAATTGACCAGAATTTTGTAAAATCCACTAAATTTACCGCAAATTTAGCAAATTCCACCAAATTTCAGCAAAATCCAACAAATCACTACCAGATTTATTGAAATGCCATTGAATTATTAAAGAATGGTTTGAACTAGCTCAAATTTATATAAAATTACCCGAATATTGATGAAAATTCACCAAATTCTACCAAATTTAGCCAAGAGGACTACAAAGCATGAAATTTAACCATTTTTTAAAATTCACAACATATACTCGAAAATTCTATAATATTCCCTTTACGTGTATGCTTTTTTAGTTGTTGTTTCGTTTCCCACACTCCCTGCAGACAAATACCTGAACATGACTTTCTGCTAGACTAGGAGCTCCACATTCGACATGATAGCTGAGTTTCATCTCCCATAAACTCGTCTCTGAGGTGGGTGCCAGAAAAGGCATCCAGCTGTAAAAACCACACCCTCACATAGACTTTCATAACTTCTTACGTTGAGGTTCATAACACTACGTTGAATGATTTATCGGTTTCCTTTTCACAATTCCTGTCTATACTTTCCTCTTGAAGGTTGCAAGATGCTTGCAAGGTTCCTAAAATGCAATTCAATTTAATAAATGCCTTAAGATGGTTTGATTTGTTTAATGATATGGTGTTAATACTATTTTTAGGTCTTGACTGGCTTTGCAATAAGAATTGACTAACCAAACATGAGTTACCTATGAGGGAAACATTTTGGCCACTATGTTGGCTATTGACCAGTGAGTTTAGCTGTTTATCATTTTTTTAAATCATAAACAACAGAGGCTTAAACCTATAGATAAACCGTGTGACCATGTTTGTTAAACAAGACATTATACCAGAGACAATTAGGATACTTATGTAGAGTTTACCAAAAATAATGTTGTGTAACAGTAAATGCTAGTCAACAAACAGTTATACACTTCTAAAAAAATCATCATACAATACCTGAGAGCTCTTCTAAAATTATTGATGTGTAACATGATTCCACTAACTTGCTATGTATTTTTTGGCTTGGGGGTGATTTTCAAGAAATGCAATACAAACGATGAGCGCGCCTGGTGGCTGAAATTGATACCACAACGTACTGTCGGTTATGTAGCTATGTGGAATGTATATCAAATATGGTTTACTTAAAGGTTTGGTGGTCCCATTAAAGGTATTCCTACAATAAATGATTTTCAAGTTGTCGTTCTGTGACGTGAAAATATTTATTATATGATATTTGCTAACAGGATATGCCACTGGAATTATTTTACAAGTAGTTATTTTAATGACAACAGAGTTCACTGTTAATAACGGAGAGCCCTATGTGGAATGTAGGATAACATGTAACATAATATACGTGATATGTCACAACTGTAAGGCTTGACTATATATGAACCACAACGAATTCGTATAGAGTGGGAACATCTACCAGATCATCTAAAGAGAAAATTTCAACTTTCAAGATAGTTGAAAGTGCAAAGAAAATATGGAAGCGGCAACAGGTGCTTACTGAATATGGCAAGGCTTTACACTCCTGGGTTAGTCAGTCTTTCTTGCTAAGGATACCCTAGAAAAGGCTATACATGTTAGTTCTGAACAATTAGTGTTAATTGTATATTAAAATTATATGCACAGCTTATACAAGCACGTTTTGCATGCAGTCAAACTTAGTAAGATAATTACATACAACACGCAAAGTGTGTTTCCGCTACCTAGCGGTGGATATGAGCACTCACTGGTGATATCCGAGGTGAGCTGATTTGCTCCCACATTTGCTCCCATATTGGCTCCCCCATTTGCTCCCACTTTTGCTCCCACTTTTGCTCCCATATTGGCTCCCACTTTTTTCTCCCACTTTTTGATCCCATATTAATGCCAACTCTTATAATTATAAGCAGCAGCAAAATGTAAATGGAATAATATTTCTGATAATGTTCATAACAAAAGTCCTGAAGTCTTGGGTTTGAATTCCCAACTATGGTTGTCAGCCAATGAATTCCACTACAGGAAACTTTTATTTTTGTGTTGTGTAGCGTGATAATTTGCACATCTTGCGATGTAGTGGTTAGTATACTTTGGTGTTATCCCTGAGGTCATGGGGTCCAACTCGGCTATGCCCAGAATTTAATTTTGATCTGAGAGTTGAAAGGTTAGGTTGGGTGAGGTTAGGTAAAGTTAGGTTAGGTGAATTTATGATAGGTTAGGTTAGGTAAAGTTGGGTCAAGTTAGGTTAGGTGAAGTTAGGTTAGGTTAGGGGAAGTTGGGTTAGGTGAGGTTAGGTTAGGTGAAGTTGGGTTACGTTAGGTTAGGTGAGGTTAAGTTAGGTTAAGTTAGGCTAGGTTAGGTTAAGATAGGTGAAGTTAGGTTAGGTTAGGTTAGGTTAGGTTAGGTTAGGATAGGTGAAGTTAAGTTAGGTGAGGTTGGGGCAGGTTAGGTTATGACTAAGTTTGTTATGCTTAGTTGTTTTAGAAAAACACTGCATTGGCTCTCATATTTGCTTCCATATTTTCTTTGCACTTTCAACTATCTTGAAATGTGTATTTACTTTTGCCGGCATATTTGTTGACATATTTGTTAGCATATTTGCTCCCACTTTTTATATTTGCTTTGCTCCCACATTTCATCCCATATATGCTCCCACTTTTTGCTTCCCAATGTTTGCTCACAGTTTTTGCTCCCACATTTGCTCCCACTTTCGCTGACACTTTTTACCCCCACTTTTGCTCCCTCTTTTTGCATCTATATATGCTCCCACATTAATCTATTGTTGTTATTACCAAGTTGTCTTTACTAGAAATTAGTTTATGCTTGACAGTTGATATGGAAGTATCAGTGACTAGGTATGGTAAGCCTTATGCATACTATAAAGGATATTCATATATTGTGAAACGAAGCAATAAAAATGGAACTGTTATTTGGCGCTGTTCAAAGCAACGATCGAAACAGTGTCGAGGAATGCTTAAGACAAGAGAATTGGACATACTTTCTTCAAACAGTCATGATTGTAAACATAATAATCATGCTAGTGTAAATGTAAGGAAAACTCAAACCGAAGCAAAAAACCAAGTCCAAGAAAAAAATAGTGCTGCTCAAGATAATATTAACCTCGGGTTTAATACACTACAACGCACTCATGCTGTTAGCGAGTTGTTTAATGAGAAACCTTTAAGACCTCCAGTAAAACCCATGATCAGACACACACACACATCTCAAAAGCCCTCAACTCTATCAGAGACAACATACCCCATCAAGAAGTTGGTTGGGGAAGATGAAAAGGATGGTGATGGTGATAATAATAACATAATGTTGAAGCACTCTAGTACATCTAAAAAGAAGCTTTCAACACTATCAAAGGGAACCATTGAACAGACTGTGGACACAGGTGGAAATTATGATGGTAAAGATGATGAGGATGATGATGATCATTATGAAGATGATTATAATGATGAGGATGATAATGATGTTGATGGTGAAAATGATGGACTGCTCCCCGAGTATTTGAAACCATTCATAAAAAATAGCAAATGGAACGATCCTAATATATTAGTCGAACGTCTACAGCTCTTGCATGCCTGTAAACAGGCTGGTCATATTGGTTATGAGGAAGAGCTGTTAAAAATAGAAGATGAACTTCGTAAAGCTGGTATTATTGTGTAATTGGTCAACCTAGCAACACCTCCATCCCCTAAAATAATGTTCAGCAAGTGTTATATTTAAAAACTCTAGCAGGACAACATGAACAAAAAAGAGCTGTATTCTCTGTGTGTGTGTGTGTGTGTGTGTGTGTGTGTGTACCTATTGTAAAAATATATATATTTGAAATAAATTAATTAACACAGTTTGTATATATTTGCTCAACCACTTTTTGGTTTTTCAATGCACATTTTTTGGTTTGTTATGATTTTCCGTAGCATTACAGTTATCAGTCTTGTAAACTGGGTGATTAATATAGGTATAAAGGCATCTTTAAAAAATCACAAGCCTTACAGTTGTGACATATCACGTATATTATGTTACATGTTATCCTACATTCCACATAGGGCTCTCCGTTATTAACAGTGAACTCTGTTGTCATTAAAATAACTACTTGTAAAATAATTCCAGTGGCATATCCTGTTAGCAAATATCATATAATAAATATTTTCACGTCACAGAACGACAACTTGAAAATCATTTATTGTAGGAATACCTTTAATGGGACCACCAAACCTTTAAGTAAACCATATTTGATATACATTCCACATAGCTACATAACCGACAGTACGTTGTGGTATCAATTTCAGCCACCAGGCGCGCTCATCGTTTGTATTGCATTTCTTGAAAATCACCCCCAAGCCAAAAAATACATAGCAAGTTAGTGGAATCATGTTACACATCAATAATTTTAGAAGAGCTCTCAGGTATTGTATGATGATTTTTTTAGAAGTGTATAACTGTTTGTTGACTAGCATTTACTGTTACACAACATTATTTTTGGTAAACTCTACATAAGTATCCTAATTGTCTCTGGTATAATGTCTTGTTTAACAAACATGGTCACACGGTTTATCTATAGGTTTAAGCCTCTGTTGTTTATGATTTAAAAAAATGATAAACAGCTAAACTCACTGGTCAATAGCCAACATAGTGGCCAAAATGTTTCCCTCATAGGTAACTCATGTTTGGTTAGTCAATTCTTATTGCAAAGCCAGTCAAGACCTAAAAATAGTATTAACACCATATCATTAAACAAATCAAACCATCTTAAGGCATTTATTAAATTGAATTGCATTTTAGGAACCTTGCAAGCATCTTGCAACCTTCAAGAGGAAAGTATAGACAGGAATTGTGAAAAGGAAACCGATAAATCATTCAACGTAGTGTTATGAACCTCAACGTAAGAAGTTATGAAAGTCTATGTGAGGGTGTGGTTTTTACAGCTGGATGCCTTTTCTGGCACCCACCTCAGAGACGAGTTTATGGGAGATGAAACTCAGCTATCATGTCGAATGTGGAGCTCCTAGTCTAGCAGAAAGTCATGTTCAGGTATTTGTCTGCAGGGAGTGTGGGAAACGAAACAACAACTAAAAAAGCATACACGTAAAGGGAATATTATAGAATTTTCGAGTATATGTTGTGAATTTTAAAAAATGGTTAAATTTCATGCTTTGTAGTCCTCTTGGCTAAATTTGGTAGAATTTGGTGAATTTTCATCAATATTCGGGTAATTTTATATAAATTTGAGCTAGTTCAAACCATTCTTTAATAATTCAATGGCATTTCAATAAATCTGGTAGTGATTTGTTGGATTTTGCTGAAATTTGGTGGAATTTGCTAAATTTGCGGTAAATTTAGTGGATTTTACAAAATTCTGGTCAATTTCCAGATAAATCTCAGATATTTAGATATTTTAAAAATAACCTCTGTCACTGTGATGGCTGTATTAATGTGTGCCTTTGACTATGAAGGGTAGGAATGGTAAGGAGATGGTTATGGACTTAAGTGCATAGTCATTTATATTTACTTTCAGATTGGATGTTGTGGGAAAATCGAAAACTCCTCTTGTTAGTTTTTCAAGTGAGTGTACTCCTTATCTCTCTTAGAAGCCGCTAATGAGCTCTAAGCATTGGCAGTTTGCAAGCATCTCTCTATTGTTAACATAGAATGCTCATTACTTGTTCTTTCGAGTACATGTTGTCATGTAGGTAAGGAATTGATCCAAACATAACATGTTTCGATTTTCTTTGCACTTGTCTGTGGGCAAACATGGCATTTACCTGGAGTAAAAGTGGAAATCCACATGAGTTTGACGTTTAGAAAACTCACCTCACCTCACCTCACACCAACTGTTTGGAAATGGAAATAATTTGTTTTTGTTTTACTTAGAGGCTTGGAAATCATGGTCATCATTCCCATGTACTGTAATTAGGGAAAATAATAAGGGGTGATGTACACTATTATTAGCTGAGTACCTAATACAATTTTGCATACCCCTAGGGCCAGTATTGCTTATAAAGGCATGCCATTTGTTACCGTCCTTAAAGCCAGTGATTTAAAACAAAAGAGCTGTTTATTTTCCACCACCCCCAAACAAGGGCTTTCATCTAGTGGAATGTAGGTTGACGACCATGGAGCCCCAGCTGAGTCCGTCATTGTTCCCACTGACTTGTGCAAGGCTCCTGTCTGTCTTCTTTCCTGTCGACCACACTTGGTCAACTCTTGTTCTCTACCGACTCCGACATTATTAGGCTATCCAAGGCTTAGGGAGTCTCTTTATTTTCCGACTTAATTGACCCTTGTTTATTTTTTCTGATACCCTCCTTGTGTGAGGAGGCAGCCTTCTTTTTATTTTTATGTTATTTCCTGCCTATTGCCCAAGCCACACTAAAGGTAGGGTGTATGTAGCCCACCACTTGTGGTGCACCCTGGATATGCCTACACCCTCAGGGGCTTACGGCTGATGAGTTTGGAAGTTTGCGACCACAAGGGATTCCTGAGCAGGGCCCAGTTTTCCTCCTTTTTATCGATTACCTCTGGAGCGGGACCCTCTCCTCTTTTACTTTCTTATCTACCTTTTATGGCTCTCCTTCCTTTCAAGTTCATCAATCCACATTCTTGAGGGTTGAGGGGCATTATTTATTCCTTCTGTCCTTTATTTGTCGTGTTATCCTTTTGTCTTACATTTCATTTTTCTAGTTATAAATGTGTAGTTTGTTTTAGTTATAGTTTACATTTAATTTTATTTTTCACCATCAGCCAAACAATTAGGGGTCGATAGGACAGCATGGTGGTCAAGTTTATAGAACGCTTATCTTTTGTTTGAAACAACACCATGTTGATTTCCCCGACTGGGTCAAGTATTTTATACTTCGTTCACTTATTTCTCATGGCTTTGAAACTGGCTGCCTGTAACGTGATCATTATTAACTTTAACTTCAGTGTACGGTGTAGGATTGGAAAGGAGGCAGCCCAGGGCTTCTGAATTACAACTATGTTAGCGTTTGTCTAAAGTATAAATAAAAAGAGAGTTCAAACATCATGTAGGGCATAAACTATTTTTAAATTCAGATGTGTGTTTCACAGTAAACACAATCATTCTCCGTTTAAAACAACCCATAAATTTCTTTTTCTAACATGATAGCTTATAGGCGGGCATTGCTATAGCTTACATGTAGTAGGGTCAACAGCTAAGGGTTCAATTTCAATTACCTATACCTCTCATGGTATGGCTCTTAGTCAATTCGTTAAACTACATAAAACTTTTCTATATGTTCTGTTACATTATCATTTGACCATCTCACAGTGTAGTGTTTAACATAGTTGGTTGTCTACCCTAAGGCCTTGGCTTGCAACCCCGACTATACCAAGAAATTCATATTCATCTTAAGGTTGCAATAAGGTTCATTGAGCCTTGTCAACCCTTACCTAACAACTATCAAGTCATGTACGTTAACACGGTGCGAATCACGTCCACCATCAAGCAGACGAGTAATATGAAAACTTGCTGGCAAGAGCTTTCGTGTTCTTATCACCAAAGACTCATTACACAAACAAAGCCAGTGTCTCTGTGCAGATTCAACCCAGCGATAGTATGCAAGACTGTGTTTGTTCAAAAAAAAAGCATCATTTAATATAACTCGACTGTCACCCACACAGGTCCGGGTTCGATTTTCTAAAGGCTGCAACAGGTACACTCAGTCTTGTCAGGTAAAACATTTTGGGTGAATTCATAAATCATGGGAAAGGGTTAGCCACTGTCAGTCCAAAACAACACCTTACTTCACCCTCTCCGATAATTAGTTTTATAAAATCTCAGGTCGATAACCTTAACGTTTTGGCTCTTTTGGGTATATTCATGGGGGAATGGCAACGGTTTGGCCATCCTGATTTGTACAACACCTGATACAACTCTGTAGCCTTATTCATTAGCTATAAACACATTAATCCATAATTACCTAATAATAATAATAATAATAATAATAAAAATAATAATAATATTAATTTGCAAGCTGTCATCCTCCAAACACACATTCATTAAAAAGCATGGTTTAAAAAAACTCTTATGCTTTTAAGTGTATAATACATTTTTCTCCTGTAACATTACTATTCCCTGTTTTATGAGTGAAATAATCTATCGAGGTAAAAGCGTATGTCATCACCTATTTTTCAACTTTCAAACCTAATTTTAGGGTTCTTAGTTTGCAAGATATCGATTTTTTCAATTTGAGAGTAGTTTTCACCCCCCTACTATTTTTCATGAAAAACAAAAGATCTTAGGTTCAATTATCATTTTTACCCGTTTAAGAGCTTTTTCCCCACTGTAAGATCACTATTTACTGTTTTAGGGGTGACATCATCTATCCAGGTAAAAGCCTATGTCACAACGAATCTTTTAAGCTATTACACATAATTTTACGGTTCTTAGTTTCCAAGCTATCGATTTTTCAATTTGGGGGTAGTTTTCACCCCCGTGCTATTTTTCATCAAAAACAAAAGATCTTAGGTTCAATTATCATTTTTACCCGTTTAAGACCTTTTTCCCCACTGTAAAATCACTATTTACTGTTTTAGGGGTGACATCATCTATCCAGGTAAAAGCCTATGTCACAACGAATTTTTTAAGCTATAACACATAATTTTACGGTTCTTAGTTTCCAAGGTATCGATTTTTCAATTTGGGGGTAGTTTTCACCCCCCTGCTATTTTTCATCAAAAACAAAAGATCTTAGTTTCATTTATCATTTTTAGGTGTTTAACACGTTTTTTCCCCATAACATGACTATTTACTGTTTTAGGGGTGAAATGACCAATCCAGGTAAAAGCCTATGTCATCACCTATTTTTAAAGCTATAACGCCTAATTTTAGGGTTCATAGTTTCCAAGATATTGAGCTTTCAATTTTGGGGGGTAGTTTCACCCCATAAAGGGGGACGTCGCCCCAAGTGCTAGGACCCCTCATACAAGTCCCTAGCATGATTGGTTCACGAGATATTAACAAAAGTGTAGTTAGGCCCTTTTGACAAAAAAATAAATGAATGATACTTTCAAAAACGAGGTGTCACCCCAAGTGCTAGGATACTGCCTATGGGAAAATCCCATCCTGGGTTCAGAAAATATTATAAATGTGTAGTTAGGCCCTTTTGACAAAAGCCACCGGTGTGCATACATACAAAAATTGCTCTTTCACCCCAGGTAAGGGTAGTTTTTATTTTGGGGGTTGACATACCTCATTCATACAAAAGGAGAATTCACTACGAGTCCTATGACACCCCATATGTTTAAATCGCATTATTGGTTAGCGAGATACTAAAAAGCGAATGACCTATTAGTTTTTGTTTTTTTAATAAATTTTTAAAAAGCCTCATCTATAAAGAATCTTTTAAAAATTCCGCTCTCTTACAAAAGCCCTCAAGTGCGCATGCATACAAAAATAACCACTACTTAACCTCCGGGTAAGGGTAGATTTATTTTGGGGTGGATATACTCCCGTCCATAGCAAGGGGTGGTTCACCACAAGTCCTACGACACCCTATATGCTCAAACCCGACCATGCGTTCGCGAATCATCGCCAATGTTCGCCAGAAAGTAGGCTATCATTTTGTTTTGTCCTACACACTTCAAACTTGCTGTCAACCTAGAGGGCATAGGGACCTTTCATTGACTTCAAACAAACTTTTCTCTCATCTTCACCGTTTCCAAAATAGCACCAATTTCAAAAACAACAATTTAAAAAATATATATATACCGACACGCATTCATAGCAAAGAGGACGTCACACCATTCCTAAATAACACATCGTTCTAGCCTTACAAGCTCATTAAATTCGCCAAAATGTCAAAAACGCACGTTTACCTCAAATTGCGTTTCCAAATTCCACCCATTTTAAAAAATTACCTCACCACCAAATAGAGCGGGAAAAATAGCATTTAAACGAGCCCTCACTCAAACCTAGTCCTCGCCCACCACCAAACATTTTCCCAACATAGCCATACGTATTCAAGCACACACGCGACTTGCAAGAGAACATACACTACCCCACTACCCGCGAATGACCTTTTGTTTTGGTATTTTATTTAAATAATGAGGCTATAGGAAAAGAGGGGGGGGGGGGCATTACTACGAGTGCGAGATATCAGGTTCGGGACCGATACGACGAGGGTTCAATCGCGAGCAAAAAAACATAACAGCTGCACACCACATGTGTGGATTGCTCGCACTGGCACACATGCTCACAGTCGCACGGGTGTCAGATGACAGTTAAAATCCTAATAAACAACCCCCATGACGTCAACACCCATTAACTTTTTATCACCATCGCACAAACAAGCCAAAAGGTCAACCCCTTCCCACGCTAACACGTGCAGTGCACATGCTCGCTCCTGGACCATGTGCTCGCTCTAAGGACCCATGACGTCATCCCATGACGTCATCAGGATTACGCAATTTCTGGTCATGATGATGCAATATCCAAAGGGAAGTAAACGCTTACTACTCGAGTAGTTCCCTTTATCGTTCTCAGGTTACTAGACATTTGGTCCCGATCGCGGATGCCTCATTCCCTGTCTTACAGCCTAGTAACAAGCACACTGGTACGATCATTCTGGTAACGCAGATTAACAGATAGATTCCACTCGCACTCATGGCCATGAAGTCAGGGGGCGTGGTGGCGCAGTGGTCAAGCTGTTGGCCTCTCACCAAGGTGGACCGGGTTCGATTGCCGGTCAATGCATTTGAGATTGCATGATTAACGGTCACGTAAAACTAAACGCTTCCTTCCTTTGCCATGAAGTTTCAAGCCCTATAAATGAGATACGGTAGCAATAAATCTCTCGAGTCGGCTTTGTCAATCATCACTGTTCTGTGTTCACTTTGCCCGTTTCAAGCATCTACGGTAGTCATTCTTGAAAAAAAGTAACGAGCGTTTACATTACCTACTTCAGTGGCAGATGACCCCGTAGTTCCGCCCCTTAAAACACTGCAGGTCAATCCAATTGACAACACATAAACATACAAAGAAAGCAGCAAATAAATTTAAATTATGTCAATTAACTATTATTGTTATTGAGGAGTGCGACAGGCTTCGGCAGCCGGCACAGTTCATATCCTCGCCGCTAGATGGGGGCTTCATTCATTCCATTCCTGACCCGGTCGGAGACTGGAGGAGGCTATGGGTTTTCATTTTCAACTATTATTATTACCAACCGACTGGGACCCGCACGTTGAGAGACGTCACCGCCCTTGAAATGGTTTTCCGTGTTTCCCTTCTGCAGTAAAAAACAAAGAGAAATCGCAACTCCGTGGCAGATGACCTCGTATTTCCGCCCCTTAAAACAATAACTAACTAACCCGTGGCACTAGACCTAGCGACCACTGCTCAGGACTACAAGTCAGCGCGTCGGTCCCCTCGGTCGTTATTCTTGGTCTCCTTAACCAGGATGCTGTCAGATGGCTGAGGGCGAGACTGAGTGGCGGCGCTTGGTAGGCCTAAGCTAGGCTGTAGTGCCAAGGGGTTTGGTTTGGGCTTTTACTTATTTTTCGGTGGCGCAGTCGCTTTAGCACGCATGGTTGTCATCCCTGAGGACCGGGTTTGACTGCTATCTCTTCCAAGAAATTAAATCCTGGCCTGAGGGCTATATTCAGCTTAGTGAGACACAACTAGGTGGATTCTCTCCAGACAAATGTCCGGATGGTTCCTATATTAAGGCCATGGCCGCCTGCTTCCTAATCCTCACCTGAATTACAAATACACAGAACTAAAACAAGCACCACAATAACACAGGTTATCAGACAAGTACACGGGAATACTGTAAATGACCACGATTTTACCGTGCCGGACTCACTGAGCTTTTGCTGCACAGTTGGTAGTTCTCTTATTGCTCTCATATAGACTGTTTAAATTATCTCAAAAGTGTGAATAGCTCGGTTAATGGGGCACCATCTTGAACGTTAAGTTGCAATTTGAATGATAAATGTGAATTAAGAGGTACTCTTTACTTAGGGCGTGGAGCGACAGAACGTTAACTATAGATCACTTTGTATTTAAAAGTTGGCTCCTGGGAAGTAGGAGTAGAGTGTGATCCAATACCTCTAATTGTTTATTAAATAAAACGAGGGAAGAAATACATCTAACGACGTGTCAAATAGTTCACTTAGAGGGCAGATCGTACGTTAAATTATAAAAGTTATTAACTTACTTCGAAATTACACCTGACTTGCAACCAACAAGCCAATGAAGCTCACCGATTGTCGATCAACGTCGTCTCATTCCTGAGTTTGACATCTGGTCTTGTGCTTCTTCCTTCCAAGTAACAGTCCTACCAATCAAAGATATCTGACAACAGATGCTGGACGCCTAGCTGTGTGAAGACTTTTTACTTGACTTCGTTTAGGTATTGAGCAATGCTAGTAATGCCCTAATTTTAATCTTCGCAGATTCTACTGCTGGTTCAAAGACAAATATTCTAGATTAAGCAGTGGTAGTACTGGTGCAAGTTGGTAGTACCCAATGGTAGACTAATATCGAATATCGAATTTAAGTAAGTTAGTCCTTTCGCATTGGTCTCGCCAGTCTTTATTATTGCAAATATTCCTCCTTTCAGATATATGGGATTCTCCAATCACCGTATATCTGTATTGTTTACCAAAAGTGACCCTGCTTGGGGTATGTTTGTATGTTATATTCCCTGCTGTTTTTTGCGATGAAGGTCTTTTTGCAATACACCAGTCCTTGTTTTAGAGCTATAAAGCGATTTGTCCCAAGGAGGTGGCCACTCTTCTGTTCGTCACCCACATTGTTTGACCATTTTTTAGAATCTTATCTTCCAGGGTTGCACCCCACAGTATCCATCTTCTTAACTTTATTGCTGTTTTACGGTTTTATTGCTTAGCTTGTTGTTACCAAGTCCCAAGAAGGACGAATCAAAATTTATGGGAGGGTAACAACATGCCACATTTTGCACAGCCCTCCCTTATGAGGGCCCTTCCGGGAATATTCAGAGAATATGCTATATTCAACAGGTTCAGACAACTTCCGGCATTTAGGTATCTCGCACTTAGGCAGCCGGGGAATATTGTTTGGGAAGGTTTCTGGGGTTAACCAAGCTGATAACAGAGCATCCGGCAGATATTCCTCCTGATTGTGAGATTTTGTTCTACGTGCATCCCCAATAAATAGCATAGTACAAATTCTATGTCAAGCCTCAGACGGTATTTACTAACGTAAAATGAATGGAGGGAAATTTGCTCAATTTCAACATTGTGTGTTAGTGTATAGTTATGCCACGCTCAGAGTCTGAGCACGGACCCCTGCTTGTATTGCTTCCCTGGGCTCCTCTTGCCGTCAGTCCTGAGGTTTTAGAGATGCCTTCCCATGAACGTGTGTTGATTGTTCGTGGGAGTCATTTCTTAAATTCCGGGTGTGATGATATTCTCAGGTGGGCTGGGGATAGAGGTGGCCATGGATATCCGAAAATCTTGCGTTCACCTGGCGTACAAGTGGGAGTTTGCAAAGTTGGTACGTGGTATTCGGAGCTACCTCTATCCTCATTTGTTCCCCCTATGTTGGGTCCACCCTGTGAATCATACATCCAGGATGATGATCTTGAGATGTGTGTGTGGATTGAGTTTCAACTATTTTCTAATATTTTGTTGTTCAGGGCCGGAGGACTCTGAGGTGCGTCTCCTCTGTAACGTTGTCTAATATCGTATTTGGAGGCTCTCCTCATCGTCCTCTTGCCTGGTATTACTCCAAGATTGGTTCTCCTTTCTGGTATTACTATTGCATGACCACCTAATATTGCCATGATTGAATACTGATTGTTCTACATTAAATGTACTGTGTAATATCGATGATCCTGATGTGGATTTCGTGATTTGTAGCTGTGTCAACATTAGTTACATGGCGAGAAATCTACCATTGTTTCCCTCGGTTATGTTCTGGTCTCTAAAGAGGAATACTCCAGACACCGGGGGACCTTGTCAAGTTACATGTGTGAGATAGCTGTCACTGGGAGGGACGTCTCGCTGTTACGGGCATGTCAACTCCACAGTCATGTAATGTACTCGTACATTCACTATCTTGTGACTAATAACTGGGGACCGGATTCTTATGTTTTCACCTGTTTTTCCCCTACTTCTAAACATAAGAATACATTAGTACGTTTCCGAATCTCGCTCAAAAGAGCACATAAAAAGAACTAGATGATATGCGAGCACCTAAAGATACCTATTTGTAGTCTTGTTCCAGTTATTGTAATATATTTGAATTTTTAGTCCTTCATATTTTAAAGTCAATCTGTAGATAGTGTTTATTCCTAGCTCCAGTTGATTGAGAGAGACCAAAAAATTCGAATATTTTCAGCACTTTTCTGCTTATATCTTTTTGTTTGGTTATTTACTGCAAGGAAAGTGGGGATACATCTCTCATTATTTGCAAGGATCCTAAATTCTGAGTAAACAAAATTAATTAACCAGGTTAGAATGTGGAAAACACCTCTGACAACCTTGGTTTTATTGTATTTGAATAATTAACATATTTAAGGAGAGCAAATATGGCCTAGAAGTGTTGAAGTTCTCGGTGATAATTTGACGAGGTATCATTAGATACATTATTTACGCTCTTGTTGCAATCAGATTTTCTACTAACAATTATGCACTAATTTTAAGCTTTGTGGAATTTATGTCAACTTTTGCTACACTTTAAACATAAAAACCTAAGCTACTTTATGTTTTGGGGAAGCCAAAATAACAATTTTTAGAACCAAAAAATCCAGTTCCTGCTAATAACCCTGTCTAAGAGCTGTAGCTGTGTACAGGCTAAATGCATGACTCAATTTTCTACTGAACAGTTCACTTTTATATGTGCCTAAGGAGCTTCCAGGATGGCCGACATGGATCACGATCCCACCTCTTCTCAGTTTAATGAGACCACACGAAAAAAAAAAAAGTTTATCCCCGCAGGGCTGAGTGTGGCCTGTTCCAGCCCTCGGGGCAAAATACATTTATTGGTAGAGCCGGGGATCGAACTCGGACCTCCGTCGACTACCAGGACCAATATGGTATCGGTAATGTTCACATTTGTTTAAATGGTACAGATTAGATGCAGTAGGTAATTTACCCCGCCTTGCGTCGCGCACCGCTAGTTTGTTGGGAACTGGCACCAACCATCCTGTGTGTGGTGCTCCATCTTCAATGCCTCCAGGCAAATGACTAAATTGTACTCACAATTCCTTACCCTGACAGTAACTGTTCGTCTAGACACTGTACTGCCGTCACCACAACAACACAGGCTACCGGTGTCGGACAAACCCAGCTATACGGGGCTAATGACCGAGGTGTCCGTAAATTAACAACACTAGATAATGTGCTAAATATGGCGCGGAGACAAAACGCCCTTTCCTACCTTAAAGGAACAGTTCCTCTGCTGGACGTTTCGATTGAATACAACACAAAAGTATGTTGATCCACAGAAAGCCTTAGATTTAGTTAGGTCACTAAGTAAATGTTTATAGGTGTACCAAATTCCCACCAATTTCTGTTTCTGTAGGCCTTTATCTACAGTTGGGATTTCACGGCAATGGGAAACGCTGTCCCAGAAAGCTAGCCATTTCTCCTCAGCTGTTATGACGAAAATTCCCACTATTTCGCACCTGTACTCTACGCTCCTTTCCGTGAGAGGAGCAGTTCAGGCCAACCAACGGTCATGGAAATCAAATTGCGATTTTATCAAACTTAGACCTGTACCTTAAGAGGATTAAGATGTCTGTGCATTAGCTCAGTGGTCAGACTTATGGAGTATAGTCAGTACTTTCTATACGATTCGCGTTGATAGCGTAATTCAAAGTAATTCGGAAATTTTTATTGACGATAACCTTGGAAACAAAAAAACTAATAGTCTAGTCTGCTCTGCGCAATTTATGATTATATCAGTTATTTATCGTTTATTATTCCTATTCACCCTCAATCATCACATCTTTGAGGTTAGATCAGTAGTCGTAATCTAAATGTGAATGGTGTATTGGTGATGGTAGTTGGAGCACATGTACTGAGCATCCTAGATCACATGTACGAGTATTTTACAGTAAATACGAGTGCAGTATTACTATCTTTCCAATGCACCGACAGCGGTAGCTACTCTGGCTATAGCGCAATGCTCGGCCGCGGGGCCGAATTATTTGCGGACTCGGTACACGCGGGTTCGATCCCCACCGTCCGCGTCGGCCGCCCTTGAAATGGTTTTCCGTGGTTTCCATTTTCAACTTCAGGCAAATGGTGGGACGGTCTGACAGGCCACGGCCGCTTCCTTCCACATCCTTGCCCAGATCTTCATTCAATTCATCTTTCACCAACTCCTCTTCTGAGGTTGCCGTCAGGAAGGGCATCTGGCCGTAAAACAATATAATTTCAGTGCATCTCACCCCCTGCCTCCTTGGAAACGGGAATAATAAAGGGTAGACAGACTATTGTTTCAGCCTGGAGTATTTGAAGACATTCTAATTTTAAGTCTTCTTATTGAATTGCAGGTTTCGTGGTTAGAACCATGTCAACCACTGAGGTTCACCACACCACAGCTATGGGAAGTGAGCATCGCCAATATTAAATAATTTCAAACCGAGTTGTCAGCGGTATCAAATGAAAATATTCCATGCCTGATAGTGTATACTGTACTTTTCAGAACAACCAAATATATGTATTACCTTCGGCTTGAGGTTTAAGACATGGCAGCCACAGGGACTGAAGTTAAGTGTCCCGGGGGCCCATATCTTCCACCTCGAGCGCGGACCATTCATCAACCAAAAGATCCCCCCTACGATATTGTGTACAGGCATAATTGGTTGATCTCAAAAATGTCCCGTGTCCTTGCCAGCTGCAGTAGAATTGCTCATCCGAGGTTAAAGATAATGCTGCCGTCAGGAACGTTACTCTAGAGTTCCTGACAGCCTTATCTTATGCTTTTGGTGGGCCCAAGAATGGTGTGTGAGACACACAGTTTTGTATTAATGGTCTTTCAGTGTGGGAGTTGTAAAAGCTCAGTCCAGAAGTGGGTTTTCTCTTCTGTACCCGAGTGTACAAGAGTTTCAGGGGAAGAATCTTCATTCTGTGTCGTCGACTTTCAATCGCTTCTCTGACTAGCATGCTTGGCTGTCACCACGATTCGATTTCCTACACTCCCACGACATTTAAATCTGGTGTGATGGCTTCAGAAGGGTACACTCACCCTGGTAAGCCAAAGTAAACGAAAATTTACTAAAATAATATCAATGGAGGATAATTTACTCGTGCGACATGGTGTAGGAAAGTTGTTTCGGAATTGAAATTATCAAAAATCTTCTTTACTGCTTCTTCAGCATTTTATTCCTGTGTTAGTATGGTGTGTTAGACGGTCGACCGTCACTGTTCCAAGAGGAAAGTTGATACTACTCGCAGCTACGGCACGGAAGACATCCAACCAGATAAGTAATAGCCTGCACTATACAGTACAACCAGGGTTGACTTTTACAACCATATAGTCACTCCGAACAGACAATTTGCGGATTTCTATCACCATTTTAGCATTCCACCTAACATCATATATACTACTACAACTAGCATACACTGACAGTTGCATTACCAATACTGCAACTAAATAATTGTACATATTGTAAATATTTTCACCTGTATTGTCACACATAGATTTTACAGCCTAAGTGTAGTGGATCTGATGATGATCGCTTGACGATCGAAACTGGTCATCCTAGCGTATTTATTAGTCTCATGTATTTTTTGTTTTTAGGATTATCACATAACTCAGCTCTTTTGGGTAGATTCGTGTTGACCGACTGAAAAGCACCAAACTTCTGTATCCTAGTAATGTTAAATTTCTATTTTTATAGAAAATTGTAGGCCTAGTTGTTTGCGATTTCTCTTCTCTAGTGACGTTGCGGCGTCATTGCCCTTCCTTGCAATCTCTTTTTGATGTGGTTATGTTCTAATCGATCTTGTTAGTGTTTGATTGTTGTGATCATGCTTTTGGATTAATAATGTGATATTTTTAGAATATTAGTGTAATATTGACACCTCAGCTTTAAATGTCCATTAATTAAATAACCATGATGGAACTTTTTCAAATGTTTACAATATGAGGCAATATTAAATAATATTAATTGATATTGATTAACTGAGTTTTAAAATCAAATTTGACCTTTGTGAGGGTTTAGAGTCCTCTCAGATTACAAGGAACTTCCTTTTTGGAACCAGAAATAATGTTGTTAAGGAGTCCCTCAGCCCCATTCACTTGGTTGTTATATAGTCTATATATTTGTCTGGTAACCTGTGATATTGTGGTGCCAGTAGTAATGTGTGTTTTTGTAATTCAGGTGAGGATTGGGAAGGGAGCGGCTGGGGCCTTAAGTTAGAAACCATCCCGGCGTTTGTTTGGAGTGGAAATGGGAAACCACGGAAAAGCGCTTCTATGATGGCCGACATGGGTATCGATCCCACCTCTTCTCAGTTTAGCCTCACAATGCTGAGTAGGCCCTCGGGGCAATATTTAATTTTTTGTCAGAGCCGGGGATCGAACCCCGACCTTCGCCGACTACCAGGACCTATATGGGAACGGTAATGTTCACATTAAAACGGTCAAAATTAGAAGCAGTAGTAGACGTGCCCCGCGGCTTAGCCGAGCTCCGAGCGTCGCGTACCACGACCAGGGGTTTGAGTCCCGGAGCTGGCACCAACCATCCTAAGTGTGAGGCTTTCTACAATCCCTCCAGGCAAATGACAAAATAGTACGCGCAATTCCTTATCATGATGATATCTGTACTGCCGTCACCACAACAACACAGGCTGTAGGTATCGGACAAATCCAGGTACACGGAGCTGATGACCAAGATATCCTTAAGCCTAATCCACACCGGCAGGTTTGTTTGCATACTGTATACAAACTGTATGAAGACTACTTTGGAGTCTGGAAACAGTTTCCATACAAGTCTGCAGACAGTATGCAGACTGTATTGAAACATTGCATCCGATACAAGTATGTTACTTGTTTTGCGTCCACACCAGAATTAGACCTCTAGTCCACAATCACAGGGTGATTTCTTATAAAGTCTGCGAATGTGTTAAGTTGGGGATCAAAGTGAAACGATCATGGTGGGAGGGGGATTGTGTTTAAATGTACCTCTTGTATTAGTCGAACAATTAACCAAAATACTCAATCTACTAATATTTCATATAACAATGGCTAGTTTCTTTTTGCGGGGAGGGGGTGAAATTTGACACCCCGCCGGTAGCCCCACTAAACTACATTTTGTGGCAATATAATGAGATCACTGTGTGGTCATTGGTGGGACATGTTTCAAGGCCTAATTAGTTTTGGTCCCTTCATCAGCCGATATGAATTAATAAATGCCAAAGGCACACGAGATGTATAGCGTAACAACAAAAGTCCCTTATTATTAAACCATTTATGGTGCTCCATAAAGATGGATGGGAAATTGAAACTAAATCATCACAATATGATGTGGAAAAACGTGGCTAGCTGGATGCCTCTGGTTTGTATCCGGTCTACAGTTTCAAAACACGTCCACACAGGAAGACTTGAGACAAAATACTTGTTTCTTGTTTGCGTGTTTTCCATTTCGTTGGAAAACGGAAAACATAGTATCTTGACTCTTGAAACACGAGATTTGTTTGTCATTTGTATGTCAATTATATGCAAACTGCATGCAGACTGTTTCCAAACATTACTCGAGTCTCCAGATTGTATGTAGAATGTTTTCAAAAAGTCTGCAAACATGCCGCATACAAATGAGAAACATTCGGGAAACAGTCTGCATAGAATGTTAGTAGTGGGATGATGAGAGAGCTGTCTCACTTTTTATTGAGCCACCCTCGTATCGGCCCCGAACCTGATATCTCGCTAACCAAACATGGGATTAGAACATACAGGGTGTCCTAGCACTGCTAGTAATGCCCCCTACTTTCCTATAGGCTCTTTATTTAATGAAAAGACCAAAACTAAAAGGTCATTCGCGAGTAGTGGGGTAGTGTTGGTTTCCTGAAGTCGCGCTCGTGCTTGAATATGTATGCCTATGTTGGGAAAGGGTTAGGTGGTGGGGGAGGAGTAGGGTCGAGTGAGGGGTCGTTTAGATGGTATTTTTTCCGCTCTAGGTGATGGTGAGGTTATTTTTAAAAAATGGATGGAATTTGGAAAGGCCATTTGGGGTAAACATGTTGTTTTTTGACATTTTGGCGATGAATGTTTTTTATACGCATGCGCACTTGAGGAGTTTTGTAAGAGGGCGGGCTTTTTAAATGATGATTTATCAATGAGTGTTTTTTTAATACGTATTGAAATAAACCATAAAAACTAATAGGTCATCGGCTTTTGACTATTTCGCTAACCAATAATCGGATTTAAACCTATGAGGTGTCGTAGGACTCGTGGTGAACTCTTTTTTTCTATCGAAGGGGTATATTCACTCTAAAATAAAAACTACCCTCACCCGGGGGGGTGAAATAGATTTTTTTGTATGTGCGCGCACGGACGGCTTTTGTCAAAAGGACCTAACTACACGTTTGTTAATATTTTCTGAACCCCTCATGGGATTTTGCCATAGGCAGTATTCTAACCCTGGGGGTGACGCCCCGTTTTTGAATGTAGGATTCATTCTTGTTAAAAGGACCTAACGACACTTTTGTTCATATCTCGCGAACCAATCATGCTAGGGACTTGTATGAGGGGTCCTAGCACTTGGGGCAACATTCCCTGTTTGGGGGTGAAACTACCCCCTAAAATTGAAAAATCCATATCTAGGAAACGAAGAATTCTAAAATTAGGTGTGATAGCTCAAAAAATAGGGGATGTTATGGGCTTTTACCTCGATTGATCATTTCACCCCTAAAACAGTAAATAGTTATGTTATGGGGGAAAAAACGTGTTAAACACCTAAAAATGATAAATGAACCTAAGATCTTTTGTTTTTGATGAAAAATAGCAGGGGGGTGAAACTACCCCCCAAAATTGAAAAATCCCTATCTCGGAAACGAAGAATCCTAAAATTAGGTGTGATAGCTTAAAAAATAGGGGATGATATGGGCTTTTACCTCGATGGATCATTTCACCCCTAAAACAGTAAATAGTCATGTTAAGGGGGAAAAAACGTGTTAAACACCTAAAAATGATAAATGAACCTAAGATCTTTTGTTTTTGATGAAAAATAGCAGGGGGGTGAAACTACCCCCCAAAATTGAAAAATCCCTATCTCGGAAACGAAGAAGCCTAAAATTAGATGTGATAGCTTAAAAAATAGGGGATGATATGGGCTTTTACCTCGATGGATCATTTCACCCCTAAAACAGTAAATAGTCATGCTATGAGGAAAAAACGTGTTAAACACCTAAAAATGATAAATGAACCTAAGATCTTTTGTTTTTGATGAAAAATAGCAGGGGGGTGAAACTACCCCCCAAAATTGAAAAAACCCTATCTCGGAAACGAAGAACCCTAAAATTAGGTGTGATAGCTTAAAAAATAGGGGATGATATGGACTTTTACCTCGATTGGTCATTTCACCCCTAAAACAGTAAATAGTTATGTTATGGGGGAAAAACGTGTTAAACACCTAAAAATGATAAATGAACCTAAGATCTTTTGTTTTTGATGAAAAATAGCAGGGGGATGCAAACAACCCCCAAATTGAAAAATCCATATCTAGGAAACGAAGAATCCTAAAATTAGGTGTAATGGCTTAAAAAATAGGGGATGATATACGCTTTTACCTGGATAGGTCATTTCACCCCTAAAACAGTAAATAGTCATGTTATGAGGAAAAATGTGTTATACACCTAAAAGCATAAGCATCTTTGTGAAACCATGCTTTAATGGACATGTGTATGGAGGATGATTGTTATTATTATTATTATTATTAGGTAATTATGGATTAATGTGTGTATAGATAACTAACCTGTGGGGAGCGTGATGGCGCAGGTGCTTAGCTGCTCGTCTTTACCCGGACGGCTGGGGTTCAAATCCCGGTGCCAGCGGGGGTTAGAATTTTCACTTGAAAAATCACGTGGCGTCAGGAAGGGCATTCGGCCTTAAATCCCCGGCCAAAATCAAAATGAGCCTGGTTGGCTCCGGCGACTCAAACTAATAGGGAAAAGCCGAAGAAAGAAAAAATGGTAACTGACCAGTAATAGTAAACATTGGTTGGAGGTGTTGAAGAAGTCAGGATGGCCAACCCTTGCCATGGTTCACGAATGCACCCCAAAAAGTTTTACCTGTCAAGACTCAGTCTACCCTGTTGCAGCCTTTAGAAAAAAAAATCGAACCGGGGCCTCTGTGGTGACAGTGGAGCTATATTCATGATGATTTTTAAACAAACATAGGCTTGCCTACTACCACTGGGTTGAATCTGCACAGAGACACTGGCTTTGGTGATAACAGCACAGCGACCTTGTCAGGAAGTTTCATATTACTCATTTGCTTGATAGCGGACATGCTCTGCACATGACTAGATCGTTGTTAGGTTTGACAAAGGCTTAGTGAAGCTTATGGCAACCTTGAAATGAATGTCATGGTATAGTCGGGGTTGGAAGGCAAGACCTTAGGGTTGACAACCAAGTAGGTTAACCACTACACGGTGAGATGGTCAAATAATAATGTAACAGAACATATAGAAACGTTTTCTATAGTTTAACGAATTGGCATACCATGAGAGGTGTAGGTAATGGAAATTGAATCCTTAGCTGATGATCTATAGCCATGCCCACGTATAAGCTATCATGGTAGAAAAAGAATGGTATGGCTTGTTTTAAACGGAGAATAATAATTGTGTTTACTGTGAAACACAAATCTGAATTTAAAATAATTAATTTAAAATAATTAATTTAAAATAATTAATTTAAAATTAGTTTAGTACGCTGAAGTTAAAATGAATAATGATCACGTTACAGACAGCCAGTTTCAAAGCCATGAGAACTAAGTGAACAAAGAATAAAATTCATGAACCAGTGAGGAATTCAGCATGCTGTCCTTTGGACAAGAGAGAAGCGTTCTACAGCGACCCTCAATGGTTTGGGTCATCGTAAAGATGAAAATTAAATCTAAGCTACTACACGCTTATATACTAGAAGAAGAAATGGAAAACAATAGGTCAAATAAAGAACAGAAGGAATAAAAAATGGCCCTCAACCCTCAAGCATGTGGATTGAGGGAGTTGGAAGGAAGGAGAGCCATGAAAGGCAGATAAAAAGTATACTAGGAGAGGCTTTGTCCCAGAGGTAATGGATAAAGAGGAGGTAAACTGGACTCAGCTCAGAAATCCCTTGGGGTCGCCAACTTCCAAACTGATCAGCCCTTGAGGGTGTAGCCATATGCAGAGTGCACCGCAAGTGGTGGGGCTTCTTGAGGGGGCATGAGCAAAAGACAGGAAATAACATGAAAATAAATAAAGCAAGGCTGCCTCCTCAGGATATCAGAAAAAATAAATAAACCAGGGCCAATGAAGTTGCAAAAGGAAGAGACTCCCTAGGGCTCGGATACCCTAATCATGTTGGGGTCGGTAGAGAACACGAGATGAGCAAGTGTGGTCGACAGGAAATAAGACAGAGAAGAGCCTAGCACAAGTTAGTGGAAGCAATGACGGTCTCAGCTGGAACTCCGTGATCGTCAACCTACATGACACTAGATATGACGCCCAGGGGTGGAATTAAAGACCTCTTTTGTTTTATATCACATGACATGTCTTATAATGCAATACTGGTCCTAGGGTATGCAAAAAGGTATTAGAAACTCAGCTAATAATAGTGTGCTTGCCCATGATTATTTTCCCAAGTATAGTACATGGGACTGATAACCATGATTTCCAAGCCCCTAAGTAAGACAAAAAACAAATGATTTTCATTTTTCCAATGAGTTGGGGTGAGGTGAGGTGAGTTTTCTATACACCAAACTGATGTGGTTTCCCACTTCTACTCCAGGCAAATGCACATTTGATGTTATGAATAGTCAAATGGTTTGCAACTGCCCAATGCTAGGACCTGATTAGTGGCTTTTAAAAAAAGGAATGGAATGGAGTACACTTTCCCCAAAACCAACAAGAGGAGTGTTCGATCCCTCACAACAACCATCCTTAAAGTCAATATAAATGACTATGCACTTCAGCTCATGACGGTCTCCTCTATTGTATGGTTTGTTTTAAACGGAGAATAATTGTGTTTACTGTGAAACACAAATCTGAATTTAAAAAAAGTCCTCTCGGCACGCCGGAAGGCGGAGGTAGATTTCACCGGACAAACTTGGGGATAGGCGAAAATAGGCAGAATATGCAGGTTTTCGTAGAAGGATCAGACCCCATTTATTGCGAGAAGGTATTTTATAATTGGAGCTTAATTAACTTTGTTTTTCGTCATTTTATGCTTATTTTAAAAATTTTATTGTCTTATGTGGAACGGTAACCTTTTTGTCATTTGGGGTCCATTTTTATACTTGTGGTCACACTGTCCTTATGCAAGGTTTCGACACTGATGTGTAACTATGTAACGGTCTGTTACTTTTTCACGCAAAATTATATCTCCCGCAGAGATTTTGGTTGGTTCCTCAGTTTAGGGGCTGCGACAACACGGTCATGTAACCCTGTGTACTTATGAATGGCTGTATTAGTCTGTAATTCAGGTAAGGACTGCAGACGGTCAATTTCAGGCAGTAGTTTCTAATGTTGCTACCAGGTACTACCGTCAACGACACCTACCTGTGAACTTGGCTACTAGATGCCACTACAACCAGCAACTCGCAACGAACGTTGGAACTTCCCCTCCAAAGGAAAGCATACTGAGGGATTTTTAGCGCTCTTAGAAAATCCGACGACTTCGGCCGGCTTTGAACTCGCAACCTTGGGCATTGACATTCAGCATGCTTGCTACCAGTTACGTCACCGAAGCCGCTTCCCACTTAGTCAGATGTCAAAGTCAACCCCTGGCACCATTCAGCCCATGACGGGCTAAGGCCGACCAAGCGACCGCTGCCCAGCCATTTGACCTGCAGATATTGGGGTGAAGCGTGATCAGCGCGTCGGGTCCCCTCGGCTGTTAATCTTGGTATTCGTGATCGGGGTGCTATCTCACTGTCAGACAGCTACTCAATTGTCCTCACGAGGCTGAGTGCACCCCGTTCCAACCCTCACGTCAGTTATAAAATCCCTGACGGAGCCGGGGATCGAACCCGGGGCCTCCGAGTGAGAGGCAGGTGCGCTACCCCAACACCACGGGGCCGGCTTAGTCATATGGAAATACTGAATCTGATCTCGTGCAAGTGCGATGTCATGGCTACGTCAGATGTCTTATCCCTCATCAATTTAGTAGTGTTGCCATGGCAACCTCTGATAGCTCTTGGCATTTTCTTATAATTCCGAAATCATTTTTCTCATTCCTTAGTGTAATGACGGGTCATATCAAAAATTCTTTCAGACAAAAGTTTTAGGTAATTATTAGGGGAATATTGTCCATTTTGTACGGTTTTGATATTGTGCCTATTAAGAGAGATATGATTAATGTTTCCCGAAAAACCCACTTTTTCCCACTCCTTTGGTCAATGGTTGGTGCTATAAAAACCTCTTGAAACATAAATTTAATATATGCTATTTGCTAATAGGATTCGACACTGGAATTATTTTACAAGTAGTTATTTTAATGACCAACAGAGTTTAATGTTAACAAGGCACAGCTCTATTTGAAATTTTGAATAACATGTTGCATGTCATACATCATAGGCAACTACTGTAAGGCTTGTGATTTATTTAATGCCTTTAACCCTATATTAAACACGCAGTTTGCAATACTAATAACTGCAATGTTAGTGAAAAAAATTGAAACAAAACAAAAATCAGCATTGAAAAACCAAAAAGTGGTTGAGCATATATATAGTGGGGAAAAGAAAAGTTTTGTAAACACTAATGTCCAACAAGACTAATTAAATCAGTAACTGTCAGAGTGGCCGAGTGGTTAAGGCGTTTGACTTAAGATCAAATTTCCAAATATATAAGGAAGCAAGGGTTCAAATCCCTTCCCTGACATAACTATTGCTTGAACATGCAAGAAAACAAGAAATATACACAAACTATGTTTATCAATTTAATCAATTTTTTACAAGAGATAGACACACAGAATACAGCTCTTTTGGTTTATCAGTTCTTTTAAACATAACACTTGTTGAAAATTATTTTTTAGGGGATGGGGGTGTTGCTACGTTGACCCATTACACAATAATAGCAGCTTTACGAAGTTCATTTTCTATATTTAATAGCTCTTTCTCATAACCAATATGGCCAAGCTGTTTACAGGCATGCAAGAGCTGTAGACGTTCGACTAATATATTAGGATCGTTCCATTTACTATTTTTTATGAATGGTTTCAGAATCTCGGGAAGCAGTTCATCATTATCACCATCATTATGATTATCATCCTCATTATTATAATCATTTTCATAATGATGATCATTATCATCGTTATCATTACCATGATAATTTCCACCTGTGTCCACAGTCTGTTCAATGGTTTGAGTTGTCTTTGATAGTGTTGAAAGCTTCTTTTTAGATGTGCTAGAATGCTTTAACATTGTTATGTTATTTTTACCACTATTACCTTTCCCCACTAACTTTTTGATGGGGTATATTGTCTCTGATAGGGTTGAGGGCTTTTGAGATGTGGGTGCATGTCTGATCATGGGTTTCACAGGAGGTGTTAAAGGTTTCTCATTAAACAACTCGCTAACAGCATGAGTGCGTTGTAGTGTATTAATCTTGAGGTTAATATTATCTTGAGCAGTACTATCTTTCTCTTGGACTTGGTTTCTTGCTTTGGTTTGGGTTTTCCTTATATTTAGACTAGCGTGATTATTAAGTTTACATTCATGATTGTTTGAAGAAAGTACGTCCAATTCTTTTGTTTTAAGCATTCCTCGACACTGTTTCGATCGTTGCTTTGAACAGCGCCAAATAACAGTTCCATTTTTATTGCTTCGTTTCACAATATATGAATATCCTTTATAGTATGCATAAGGCTTACCATACCTAGTCACTGATACTTCCATATCAACTGTCAAGCACAAACTAATCTCTAGTAAAGACAACTTGGTAATAACAACAATAGTTTAATGTGGGAGCATATATACATGCAAAAAGTGGGAGCAAAGGTGGGGGGTAAAAAGTGGGAGCAAAAGTGGTAGCAAATGTGGGAGAAAAAAATAACTGTGAGCAAAAAGTGGGAGCAAATATGGGATCAAATGTGGGAGCAAAGCAAATATAAAAAAAAGTGGGAGCAAATATGCTAACAAATATGTCAACAAATATACCAGCAAAAGTAAATACACAAGTCAAGATAGATTAAAGTGCAAAGAAAATATGAAAGCAAATATGAGAGCAAAAAGGGTGATTTTCTAAAACAACTAGACATAACAAACTTAGTCATAACCTAACCTCACCTCACCTCACCTAACCTCACCTCACCTAACCTCACCTAACCTCACCTCACCTAACTTCACCTAACCTAACCTAACCTAACCTAACCTATCCTAACCTAACCTAACCTAAACTAACCTCACCTAACCTAACCTCACCTCACCTAACTTCACCTAACCTAACCTAACTTCACCTAACCTAACTTGAGTGAACTTTACCTAACCTAACCCATCATAACTTCACCTAACCTAACTTTACCTAATCTAACTTCACCTAACCTAACTTTCAACTCTCAGATCAAAATTAAATTCTAGGCATAGTTGAGTTGGAAGCCAAGACTTCAGGGATAACACACAAGTATACTAGCCACTACACCGCAAAATAGGCAAATTATCATGCAACACAACATAAAGTAAAAGTTTCCTGTAGTGTAACTCATTGGCTGTCAACCATAGTTTGGGAATTCAAACCCAAGACCTCAGGACTTTTGTTTTGAACATTATCAGAAATATTATTCCATTTACATTTTGCTGCTGCTGCTTATAGTTATAAGAGTTGGCATTAATATGGAAAGCAAAAAAAAATAAAAAATGTGGGAGCAAAAAGTGGGAGGAAAACGTGTAAGCAGAAGTGGGAGCAAATATGGGAGCAGAAAGTGGGAGCAAATGTGAAAGCAAAAGTGGGAGCAAAAAGAGCGAGCAAAAGTGAGTGTACAAAGTAGGAGCAAAATGTGTGAGTAAAACGTGGGGGCAAATGTGGTGTTTTACTAAAACAATCTCCCCTAACCTAACCTAAACTAACTTCACCCAACCTAATTTCACCTAACCTAACTTTACTTAACCTAACCTTCCAACTCTCAGATCAAAAATTAAATTCTGGCCATAGTCGAGTTGGAACCCAAAACCTCTGGGATAACACCCAAGTATACTAGCCACTACATCGCGAAATGGGCAAATTATCATGCAACACAACACAAAAATAAAAAGTTTTCTGTAGTGTAACTCATTGGCTGACATTCATAGTTGAGAATTCAAACCCAAGACCTCAGGACTTTTGTTTTGAACATTATCAGAAATATTATTCCATTTACATTTTGCTGTTGCTTATAGTTATAAGAGTTGGCATTAATATGGGAGCAAAAGTGAAAGCAAAAAGTGGGTGCAAGCATGGCTGGTTGTAGAGACTTTCATATCAACAAATACACATAAACTAAATTTTAGTAAAGTGACTTGGCTAATAATAATAATAATATTAACAGTTTAAAAATTTTTTCAAGGGGATTGATATTTTTCAGGATGTAATTTCCAAAGTACTGTCAAGAATAATAATTACATGAACAGATTCCAAGAACTCTAGAGTGCTTTTAAGGTTAATGATTGGCTAGGAGTGAGATAGAGCTAGCTAACCTAAGTTAACCTCAGCTCAGTAAACCTAACCTTGTCGCATGGCATGTTCTACAAGTATAGACTTGCTTTGAGACTGGCTATGACGTCACAGATGAATGGCGGTGGGAGGCTGGCAAAAAGGAAAATGTTTTTGGATAATAAAAACGTCATGTCCAGCCTCCCACCGCCATTCATCTGTGACGTCATAGCCAGTCTCAAAGCAAGTCTATACTTGTAGAACATGCCATGCGACAAGGTTAGGTTTACTGAGCTGAGGTTAACTTAGGTTAGCTAGCTCTATCTCACTCCTAGCCAATCATTAACCTTAAAAGCACTCTAGAGTTCTTGGAATCTGTTCATGTAATTATTATTCTTGACAGTACTTTGGAAATTACATCCTGAAAAATATCAATCCCCTTGAAAAATTTTTTAAACTGTTAATATTATTATTATTATTATTAGCCAAGTCACTTTACTAAAATTTAGTTTATGTGTATTTGTTGATATGAAAGTCTCTACAACCAGCCATGCTTGCACCCACTTTTTGCTTTCACTTTTGCTCCCATATTAATGCCAACTCTTATAACTATAAGCAACAGCAAAATGTAAATGGAATAATATTTCTGATAATGTTCAAAACAAAAGTCCTGAGGTCTTGGGTTTGAATTCTCAACTATGAATGTCAGCCAATGAGTTACACTACAGAAAACTTTTTATTTTTGTGTTGTGTTGCATGATAATTTGCCCATTTCGCGATGTAGTGGCTAGTATACTTGGGTGTTATCCCAGAGGTTTTGGGTTCCAACTCGACTATGGCCAGAATTTAATTTTTGATCTGAGAGTTGGAAGGTTAGGTTAAGTAAAGTTAGGTTAGGTGAAATTAGGTTGGGTGAAGTTAGTTTAGGTTAGGTTAGGGGAGATTGTTTTAGTAAAACACCACATTTGCCCCCACGTTTTACTCACACATTTTGCTCCTACTTTGTACACTCACTTTTGCTCGCTCTTTTTGCTCCCACTTTTGCTTTCACATTTGCTCCCACTTTCTGCTCCCATATTTGCTCCCACTTCTGCTTACACGTTTTCCTCCCACTTTTTGCTCCCACATTTTTTATTTTTTTTTGCTTTCCATATTAATGCCAACTCTTATAACTATAAGCAGCAGCAGCAAAATGTAAATGGAATAATATTTCTGATAATGTTCAAAACAAAAGTCCTGAGGTCTTGGGTTTGAATTCCCAAACTATGGTTGACAGCCAATGAGTTACACTACAGGAAACTTTTACTTTATGTTGTGTTGCATGATAATTTGCCTATTTTGCGGTGTAGTGGCTAGTATACTTGTGTGTTATCCCTGAAGTCTTGGCTTCCAACTCAACTATGCCTAGAATTTAATTTTGATCTGAGAGTTGAAAGTTAGGTTAGGTGAAGTTAGATTAGGTAAAGTTAGGTTAGGTGAAGTTATGATGGGTTAGGTTAGGTAAAGTTCACTCAAGTTAGGTTAGGTGAAGTTAGGTTAGGTTAGGTTAGGTGAAGTTAGGTGAGGTGAGGTTAGGTTAGGTGAGGTTAGTTTAGGTTAGGTTAGGTTAGGATAGGTTAGGTTAGGTTAGGTTAGGTTAGGTGAAGTTAGGTGAGGTGAGGTTAGGTGAGGTTAGGTGAGGTGAGGTTAGGTGAGGTGAGGTTAGGTTAGGTGAGGTTAGGTTATGACTAAGTTTGTTATGTCTAGTTGTTTTAGAAAATCACCCTTTTTGCTCTCATATTTGCTTTCATATTTTCTTTGCACTTTAATCTATCTTGACTTGTGTATTTACTTTTGCTGGTATATTTGTTGACATATTTGTTAGCATATTTGCTCCCACTTTTTTTTATATTTGCTTTGCTCCCACATTTGATCCCATATTTGCTCCCACTTTTTGCTCACAGTTATTTTTTTCTCCCACATTTGCTACCACTTTTGCTCCCACTTTTTACCCCCCACCTTTGCTCCCACTTTTTGCATGTATATATGCTCCCACATTAAACTATTGTTGTTATTACCAAGTTGTCTTTACTAGAGATTAGTTTGTGCTTGACAGTTGATATGGAAGTATCAGTGACTAGGTATGGTAAGCCTTATGCATACTATAAAGGATATTCATATATTGTGAAACGAAGCAATAAAAATGGAACTGTTATTTGGCGCTGTTCAAAGCAACGATCGAAACAGTGTCGAGGAATGCTTAAAACAAAAGAATTGGACGTACTTTCTTCAAACAATCATGAATGTAAACTTAATAATCACGCTAGTCTAAATATAAGGAAAACCCAAACCAAAGCAAGAAACCAAGTCCAAGAGAAAGATAGTACTGCTCAAGATAATATTAACCTCAAGATTAATACACTACAACGCACTCATGCTGTTAGCGAGTTGTTTAATGAGAAACCTTTAACACCTCCTGTGAAACCCATGATCAGACATGCACCCACATCTCAAAAGCCCTCAACCCTATCAGAGACAATATACCCCATCAAAAAGTTAGTGGGGAAAGGTAATAGTGGTAAAAATAACATAACAATGTTAAAGCATTCTAGCACATCTAAAAAGAAGCTTTCAACACTATCAAAGACAACTCAAACCATTGAACAGACTGTGGACACAGGTGGAAATTATCATGGTAATGATAACGATGATAATGATCATCATTATGAAAATGATTATAATAATGAGGATGATAATCATAATGATGGTGATAATGATGAACTGCTTCCCGAGATTCTGAAACCATTCATAAAAAATAGTAAATGGAACGATCCTAATATATTAGTCGAACGTCTACAGCTCTTGCATGCCTGTAAACAGCTTGGCCATATTGGTTATGAGAAAGAGCTATTAAATATAGAAAATGAACTTCGTAAAGCTGCTATTATTGTGTAATGGGTCAACGTAGCAACACCCCCATCCCCTAAAAAATAATTTTCAACAAGTGTTATGTTTAAAAGAACTGATAAACCAAAAGAGCTGTATTCTGTGTGTCTATCTCTTGTAAAAAATTGATTAAATTGATAAACATAGTTTGTGTATATTTCTTGTTTTCTTGCATGTTCAAGCAATAGTTATGTCAGGGAAGGGATTTGAACCCTTGCTTCCTTATATATTTGGAAATTTGATCTTAAGTCAAACGCCTTAACCACTCGGCCACTCTGACAGTTACTGATTTAATTAGTCTTGTTGGACATTAGTGTTTACAAAACTTTTCTTTTCCCCACTATATATATGCTCAACCACTTTTTGGTTTTTCAATGCTGATTTTTGTTTTGTTTCAATTTTTTTCACTAACATTGCAGTTATTAGTATTGCAAACTGCGTGTTTAATATAGGGTTAAAGGCATTAAATAAATCACAAGCCTTACAGTAGTTGCCTATGATGTATGACATGCAACATGTTATTCAAAATTTCAAATAGAGCTGTGCCTTGTTAACATTAAACTCTGTTGGTCATTAAAATAACTACTTGTAAAATAATTCCAGTGTCGAATCCTATTAGCAAATAGCATATATTAAATTTATGTTTCAAGAGGTTTTTATAGCACCAACCATTGACCAAAGGAGTGGGAAAAAGTGGGTTTTTCGGGAAACATTAATCATATCTCTCTTAATAGGCACAATATCAAAACCGTACAAAATGGACAATATTCCCCTAATAATTACCTAAAACTTTTGTCTGAAAGAATTTTTGATATGACCCGTCATTACACTAAGGAATGAGAAAAATGATTTCGGAATTATAAGAAAATGCCAAGAGCTATCAGAGGTTGCCATGGCAACACTACTAAATTGATGAGGGATAAGACATCTGACGTAGCCATGACATCGCACTTGCACGAGATCAGATTCAGTATTTCCATATGACTAAGCCGGCCCCGTGGTGTTGGGGTAGCGCACCTGCCTCTCACTCGGAGGCCCCGGGTTCGATCCCCGGCTCCGTCAGGGATTTTATAACTGACGTGAGGGTTGGAACGGGGTGCACTCAGCCTCGTGAGGACAATTGAGTAGCTGTCTGACAGTGAGATAGCACCCCGATCACGAATACCAAGATTAACAGCCGAGGGGACCCGACGCGCTGATCACGCTTCACCCCAATATCTGCAGGTCAAATGGCTGGGCAGCGGTCGCTTGGTCGGCCTTAGCCCGTCATGGGCTGAATGGTGCCAGGGGTTGACTTTGACATCTGACTAAGTGGGAAGCGGCTTCGGTGACGTAACTGGTAGCAAGCATGCTGAATGTCAATGCCCAAGGTTGCGAGTTCAAAGCCGGCCGAAGTCGTCGGATTTTCTAAGAGCGCTAAAAATCCCTCAGTATGCTTTCCTTTGGAGGGGAAGTTCCAACGTTCGTTGCGAGTTGCTGGTTGTAGTGGCATCTAGTAGCCAAGTTCACAGGTAGGTGTCGTTGACGGTAGTACCTGGTAGCAACATTAGAAACTACTGCCTGAAATTGACCGTCTGCAGTCCTTACCTGAATTACAGACTAATACAGCCATTCATAAGTACACAGGGTTACATGACCGTGTTGTCGCAGCCCCTAAACTGAGGAACCAACCAAAATCTCTGCGGGAGATATAATTTTGCGTGAAAAAGTAACAGACCGTTACATAGTTACACATCAGTGTCGAAACCTTGCATAAGGACAGTGTGACCACAAGTATAAAAATGGACCCCAAATGACAAAAAGGTTACCGTTCCACATAAGACAATAAAATTTTTAAAATAAGCATAAAATGACGAAAAACAAAGTTAATTAAGCTCCAATTATAAAATACCTTCTCGCAATAAATGGGGTCTGATCCTTCTACGAAAACCTGCATATTCTGCCTATTTTCGCCTATCCCCAAGTTTGTCCGGTGAAATCTACCTCCGCCTTCCGGCGTGCCGAGAGGACTTTTTTAAAATTCAGATTTGTGTTTCACAGTAAACACAATTATTCTCCGTTTAAAACAAACCATACAATAGAGGAGACCGTCATGAGCTGAAGTGCATAGTCATTTATATTGACTTTAAGGATGGTTGTTGTGAGGGATCGAACACTCCTCTTGTTGGTTTTGGGGAAAGTGTACTCCATTCCATTCCTTTTTTTAAAAGCCACTAATCAGGTCCTAGCATTGGGCAGTTGCAAACCATTTGACTATTCATAACATCAAATGTGCATTTGCCTGGAGTAGAAGTGGGAAACCACATCAGTTTGGTGTATAGAAAACTCACCTCACCTCACCCCAACTCATTGGAAAAATGAAAATCATTTGTTTTTTGTCTTACTTAGGGGCTTGGAAATCATGGTTATCAGTCCCATGTACTATACTTGGGAAAATAATCATGGGCAAGCACACTATTATTAGCTGAGTTTCTAATACCTTTTTGCATACCCTAGGACCAGTATTGCATTATAAGACATGTCATGTGATATAAAACAAAAGAGGTCTTTAATTCCACCCCTGGGCGTCATATCTAGTGTCATGTAGGTTGACGATCACGGAGTTCCAGCTGAGACCGTCATTGCTTCCACTAACTTGTGCTAGGCTCTTCTCTGTCTTATTTCCTGTCGACCACACTTGCTCATCTCGTGTTCTCTACCGACCCCAACATGATTAGGGTATCCGAGCCCTAGGGAGTCTCTTCCTTTTGCAACTTCATTGGCCCTGGTTTATTTATTTTTTCTGATATCCTGAGGAGGCAGCCTTGCTTTATTTATTTTCATGTTATTTCCTGTCTTTTGCTCATGCCCCCTCAAGAAGCCCCACCACTTGCGGTGCACTCTGCATATGGCTACACCCTCAAGGGCTGATCAGTTTGGAAGTTGGCGACCCCAAGGGATTTCTGAGCTGAGTCCAGTTTACCTCCTCTTTATCCATTACCTCTGGGACAAAGCCTCTCCTAGTATACTTTTTATCTGCCTTTCATGGCTCTCCTTCCTTCCAACTCCCTCAATCCACATGCTTGAGGGTTGAGGGCCATTTTTTATTCCTTCTGTTCTTTATTTGACCTATTGTTTTCCATTTCTTCTTCTAGTATATAAGCGTGTAGTAGCTTAGATTTAATTTTCATCTTTACGATGACCCAAACCATTGAGGGTCGCTGTAGAACGCTTCTCTCTTGTCCAAAGGACAGCATGCTGAATTCCTCACTGGTTCATGAATTTTATTCTTTGTTCACTTAGTTCTCATGGCTTTGAAACTGGCTGTCTGTAACGTGATCATTATTCATTTTAACTTCAGCGTACTAAACTAATTTTAAATTAATTATTTTAAATTAATTATTTTAAATTAATTATTTTAAATTCAGATTTGTGTTTCACAGTAAACACAATTATTATTCTCCGTTTAAAACAAGCCATACCATTCTTTTTCTACCATGATAGCTTATACGTGGGCATGGCTATAGATCATCAGCTAAGGATTCAATTTCCATTACCTACACCTCTCATGGTATGCCAATTCGTTAAACTATAGAAAACGTTTCTATATGTTCTGTTACATTATTATTTGACCATCTCACCGTGTAGTGGTTAACCTACTTGGTTGTCAACCCTAAGGTCTTGCCTTCCAACCCCGACTATACCATGACATTCATTTCAAGGTTGCCATAAGCTTCACTAAGCCTTTGTCAAACCTAACAACGATCTAGTCATGTGCAGAGCATGTCCGCTATCAAGCAAATGAGTAATATGAAACTTCCTGACAAGGTCGCTGTGCTGTTATCACCAAAGCCAGTGTCTCTGTGCAGATTCAACCCAGTGGTAGTAGGCAAGCCTATGTTTGTTTAAAAATCATCATGAATATAGCTCCACTGTCACCACAGAGGCCCCGGTTCGATTTTTTTTTCTAAAGGCTGCAACAGGGTAGACTGAGTCTTGACAGGTAAAACTTTTTGGGGTGCATTCGTGAACCATGGCAAGGGTTGGCCATCCTGACTTCTTCAACACCTCCAACCAATGTTTACTATTACTGGTCAGTTACCATTTTTTCTTTCTTCGGCTTTTCCCTATTAGTTTGAGTCGCCGGAGCCAACCAGGCTCATTTTGATTTTGGCCGGGGATTTAAGGCCGAATGCCCTTCCTGACGCCACGTGATTTTTCAAGTGAAAATTCTAACCCCCGCTGGCACCGGGATTTGAACCCCAGCCGTCCGGGTAAAGACGAGCAGCTAAGCACCTGCGCCATCACGCTCCCCACAGGTTAGTTATCTATACACACATTAATCCATAATTACCTAATAATAATAATAATAATAATAACAATCATCCTCCATACACATGTCCATTAAAGCATGGTTTCACAAAGATGCTTATGCTTTTAGGTGTATAACACATTTTTCCTCATAACATGACTATTTACTGTTTTAGGGGTGAAATGACCTATCCAGGTAAAAGCGTATATCATCCCCTATTTTTTAAGCCATTACACCTAATTTTAGGATTCTTCGTTTCCTAGATATGGATTTTTCAATTTGGGGGTTGTTTGCATCCCCCTGCTATTTTTCATCAAAAACAAAAGATCTTAGGTTCATTTATCATTTTTAGGTGTTTAACACGTTTTTCCCCCCATAACATAACTATTTACTGTTTTAGGGGTGAAATGACCAATCGAGGTAAAAGTCCATATCATCCCCTATTTTTTAAGCTATCACACCTAATTTTAGGGTTCTTCGTTTCCGAGATAGGGTTTTTTCAATTTTGGGGGGTAGTTTCACCCCCCTGCTATTTTTCATCAAAAACAAAAGATCTTAGGTTCATTTATCATTTTTAGGTGTTTAACACGTTTTTTCCTCATAGCATGACTATTTACTGTTTTAGGGGTGAAATGATCCATCGAGGTAAAAGCCCATATCATCCCCTATTTTTTAAGCTATCACATCTAATTTTAGGCTTCTTCGTTTCCGAGATAGGGATTTTTCAATTTTGGGGGGTAGTTTCATCCCCTGCTATTTTTCATCAAAAACAAAAGATCTTAGGTTCATTTATCATTTTTAGGTGTTTAACACGTTTTTTCCCCCTTAACATGACTATTTACTGTTTTAGGGGTGAAATGATCCATCGAGGTAAAAGCCCATATCATCCCCTATTTTTTAAGCTATCACACCTAATTTTAGGATTCTTCGTTTCCGAGATAGGGATTTTTCAATTTTGGGGGGTAGTTTCACCCCCCTGCTATTTTTCATCAAAAACAAAAGATCTTAGGTTCATTTATCATTTTTAGGTGTTTAACACGTTTTTTCCCCCATAACATAACTATTTACTGTTTTAGGGGTGAAATGATCAATCGAGGTAAAAGCCCATAACATCCCCTATTTTTTGAGCTATCACACCTAATTTTAGAATTCTTCGTTTCCTAGATATGGATTTTTCAATTTTAGGGGGTAGTTTCACCCCCAAACAGGGAATGTTGCCCCAAGTGCTAGGACCCCTCATACAAGTCCCTAGCATGATTGGTTCGCGAGATATGAACAAAAGTGTCGTTAGGTCCTTTTAACAAGAATGAATCCTACATTCAACAACGGGGCGTCACCCCCAGGGTTAGAATACTGCCTATGGCAAAATCCCATGAGGGGTTCAGAAAATATTAACAAACGTGTAGTTAGGTCCTTTTGACAAAAGCCGTCCGTGCGCGCACATACAAAAAAATCTATTTCACCCCCCCGGGTGAGGGTAGTTTTTATTTTAGAGTGAATATACCCCTTCGATAGAAAAAAAGAGTTCACCACGAGTCCTACGACACCTCATAGGTTTAAATCCGATTATTGGTTAGCGAAATAGTCAAAAGCCGATGACCTATTAGTTTTTATGGTTTATTTCAATACATATTAAAAACACTCATTAATAAATCATCATTTAAAAAGCCCGCCCTTTTACAAAACTCCTCAAGTGCGCATGCGTATAAAAAAACATTCATCGCCAAAATGTTAAAAAACAACATGTTTACCCCAAATGGCCTTTCCAAATTCCATCCATTTTAAAAAATAACCTCACCATCACCTAGAGCGGAAAAAATACCATCTAAACGACCTCTCACTCGACCCTACTCCTTTCCCACCACCTAACCCTTTCCCAACATAGGCATACATATTCAAGCACGAGCGCGACTTCAGGAAACCAACACTACCCCACTACTCGCGAATGACCTTTTAGTTTTGGTCTTTTAATCAAATAAAGAGCCTATAGGAAAGTAGGGGGCATTACTAGCAGTGCTAGGACACCCTGTATGTTCTAATCCCATGTTTGGTTAGCGAGATATCAAGTTCGGGGCAAATACGAGGGTGGCTCAATAAAAAGTGAGACAGCTCTCTCATCATCCCACTACTAATGTTTCTGGAAACAAATCTGCCAGTGTGGACGAGGCTTACCCTCTAGAGTAAATTAACGACAGTAGATGATGTGGTGAATATGGAGCGGAGTCAAAACGCCCTACCCTACCATAAAGGAACAGTTTCTCTGCTGGTTGGGTTCTAGTCCTTCCTTTTGGCCAGGGGATTAATGGCCTTCTCGGAACTCAACTGACGTCACGCAACCACCCTCCTGATCCGCTCGATGGACCGGGCGGTAGTGAGCAATAACTCACAGCAGTAAAACTTGCTTATTCTAAGTTTAAATTCACAATTTTCAAGTTTTCTGAATTCTACATAATATTCAAAGCAAAATGAGTCCAAGCTTGGACTGTCGTTTATTATATGTGATTTATGATTGTATTGTGGCTACTAGTTTTAAAATTTCAAACAAATAAAGAATAGAAATGATAGACTATCAGACCGTGGATATGAAGCATTTCAGTCGCGTTTGAACTCATTTTCTTTAGAATTTCATGTAAAATTAAATATAAAAAAAGTTTTAGTCCTGTGTGACAGCGCCAGTACGTGAGCCATTGTTAGCCAGCGCACAGTGGGTCAAAATCGAAATCTAGGGGGACAAAATTATTTTTACGTTTTAATCATCAATTTAGAGTGAATGTAACGTATATAATTTGTTTGCTTCATAAAAAACATCAGTTAAGACCTTTTTTAAGCTACATCTACACATGCAAGAAATGTCAATGACTAGAAGTTGGATAGAGCATTCAGTTATCTCTTCAGGGCAATTTTCTACCCCTAATTTACTTTTAATAAAGTCACAAAGTTCCACATAATCGTCGAACCCGGTGCTTCAAACAGTTGTAAACTTGTGAGAACTGGTTGCGTGGCATCTTCTAAAACATAAGATAACTAAGTAAGTTGCAAAAAATCTTATAACGGGCGTAAACTAAAAGACTTTATCTACATTTTAACATTAAGTACAAAGTGACGTAGAGTGACGCAACATACTAAAAATATAAGTGAAAATATAATTTTAAAAATGATAATTAAATATTATATAATGCAAATATAGCTTAAGTTACGTAACAATTACGCCCATTTATAACTGAAACACGTTACAAAGTTCGTACCATCAGCTGCATGTTCCATCTTAAAGCATCACCAAGACAACCAAACCACAGCCACTTACATTCACCCTCCAATTCAGACTGCTCGAACAGTGGTGAAAGATTTACACTGAGATGCATTTATATCCCAGAATAGTGAGCCGCAATTATATGAGAATGCTCTAGAAGTAATACATTTTGATTTTTTAATTATTAAAATAAATAATGTTGTCCTCCTAGATTTCGATTTTGACCCACTCTGCACCGGCCGATGAGTGAGGATGAGTGAGTGACGTGAGTTGAATTCCGAGAAGTCCCTTAATCCTATGGAAATCATGACCAAACGGAAACGGGTACTTAAATCATTTTTCAATTGAATATAACACAAACGTTTGTTGATCAACAGAAAGCCTTGAGCATTCCTTAAATTTTGTTTGGTAACTAAGAACTTTTTTAAAGGTGTCCCAAATTCCCACCAATTTCTGTTCCAGTGGGCCTATTGTCAATATGTACAGTTGTGATTTCACGGCGATGGAAAACTAGCCTTCTCTCCGTAGCTGTTACAACGAAAATTCGCATTCCATTTCACACCTGTACTCTACACTCCATTCCGTGAGAGGTGCAGTTCAGGCCAACCAACGGTCGTGGAAATCAAATTGCGATTTTATCAAACTTAGACCTGTACCTTAAGAGGATCAAGATGTCTACTTCATTAGCTCAGTAGTCTGACTTATGGAGTATAGTTTTTACTTCCTATACGATTCGCGTTGATAGATGGGATTCGAATTAATCTACTGTGATTAATTAAAAGATGTTTATTGACGATAACCTTGGAAAGAAAACTATTAGTCTAGTCTGCTCTGAGCAATTTATGGTTATATTCAGTTATTTATCGTTTATTATTCCTACTCACCCTCAATCATCACATCTTTGACGGTAGTTCAGGAGTCATTGCTGCAAAGTCGTAATCTAAATGTGAATGGTGTATTGGTAATGGTAGTTGGAGCACGTTTACTTTACTCTTTGGAAGTGAGCATCCTAGATCACATGTACGAGTATTTTACAGTAAATACCGTACGAGTATTACTGTCTTTCTAGTCTACCGACAGCGGTAGCTACTCTCGCTAAGGCGTAGTGCTAGGGCATGGAGCCAAGTTATCTGCGGACTCGGAACACGTGGTTTCCCATTTTCCCACGGCCGCTTCCATCCATATTCTTGCACACTTTCAATCATCTTCATTCATTTCTTCTCTGATTAACTCCTCTTATGAGTTTGGTGGCAGGAAGGGCACCTGGCCGTAAAACAATCCGCCGTATAGGACTTCATCGCATCTCGTCCTCGGCCACGTTGGAAGCGGGAATATTAAGGGTTTTGCATTCATAGGCTATTAGAAGACATTTCAATTTTAAGCCTTCTTGTTGAATGACAGGTTTCGAGGTTAAAACCAAGTCAGCCGGGGCAGATGGCCTAGTAGTTCCGCCTATTAAAACAACAATAACTAACTAACCATGTCAGCCACAGAGGTTCGTCGTATCAAAGTTATGGGAAGTGAGCATCGCCATTATAAGATGATTGCAAACCGAGTTATCAGCGGTGTCACATGAAAATATTGCATGCCTGATATACTGTACCTGTCAGGGCTACCTAATATATTTACTACCTTCGGCTTGAGGTTTAAGATATGGCAGCCACATGGACTGAGTTTAAAAGTGTCCCTGGCGATCATATCTTACACCTCGAGCGCGAATCCTTCATCAACCAAATGAGCTGCTCTACGATATTGCATGTCACAGGCGTCATTGGATGACCTCAATAATCTCCCGTGTCCTTGCCAGCTGCAGTAGAATTGCTCATCCGAGGTTAAAGGTAATGCTGTCGGCAGGAACGTTATTCTAGAGTTCCTGACAGCCTTATCTTAAGCTTTTGGTGGGCCAAAGGACGGTGTGTGTAGCCTATCATAGACTACAGTTTGTATTCATGGTCTTTCAGTGTGGGCGTTGTTAAACGACAGTCCAGAAGTGGGTTTTCACTTCTGTACCTGAGTGTACCAGAGTTACAGGGGGAGAAAATTCATTCTGTGTCGTCTACTTTCATCCGCTCTTCTGACAAGCATGCTTGGCTGTCACCACGATTCGATTTCCTACACTCCCACGAAATTTAAATCTTGTGTGAGGGCTGCAACGGGGTACACTCAGCCCCGTATGACATAGTAAACAATAATTCACTAAGATAAAATCAATGGAGTATAATTTACTCGTGTGACATGGTGTAGAAAGTGATTTCGGATTTTAAATTATCAAAGTTATATCTTCTTTGCTGCTTCTCTACTGCTTCCTGTGTATTTAGCACCGTACTTATTTATTAATTGTACATAAGAACTTCCGTGTAACGATACTTGGACAATGTCGCGTAAAGCAACTAGTAAATATTTGTACTGTACTTTATGTTTTGTTAGTCTAATTAGCCCACACCTCTACTTGTATTGCTTCCCCAGGGCTCCTCTTCCCGTCCGTCCTGAGGTTTTAGAGATGTCTTTCCAGGAACGTGTGTTGAGTGTTCGTGGGAGTCATTTCTTAAATTTCGGGTGTGATGATCTCCACAAGTGAGCTGGGGAAAGGAGTGGCCGTGTATATCTCTTAATTTCACGCGGCGTAGGAGTGGGAGAATGCAATGTTGATACGTGGTATTTGGAGCTACCTCTATCCTCATTTATTCCCTCTATGTTGGGTCCACCCTCTCGTAATCATCAATCCAGGATGATGGTTCTTGAAAATCTACGGTTTGTGTGTGCAATGGGGGTAAACTCAGTACGCTAATTATGCGACTGGATTTCAATTCTATTGTGGTTGTTGCTGTGCAGGGTCGGAGGACTCTGAGGAGTGTCTCCTCTGTAACGTGGTGTAATATCTTCTTAGGAGACCCTCCACATTGACCTCTTGTCTGGTATCTCTCCCGGATAACGATCTGGGGCACTCGTGCCCAGTGATAGGCAATATCTATGAACTTCAACTATTAAAAATATTTCTAATGTACTGTGTAATGTCGATGATCGAGAAGTGTTTTTTCGTGATCTGTAGCTGTGTCACCATTAGTTACATGGCGAGGAATTCTCATCTTTGTCCATCAGTTATTTTCTGGTCACAACGAGTGATACCCCAGACACGGGGCGACCTTCTCCGGTTACATGTGTGAGATAGCTGTCACTGGGAGGGCCGTCTCACTGTTAGGGGCACCTCAACTTCATAGTGTCATCAATGCTAAGATGGTAATGTAGTTTCGATATATCCACTATCCTGTGACTAATAAACCCTGTCATTGATCTTTAGCCATGATTTTCGTAAGACATCTGGTTAACCCACCAACAGCGCGGCAGAGGTTACTTAGCATATAATTAACTTTAGCTCATGAAACTTGCTTCAGCTTCTAGACTACAGGATAGGCAATACGTAGGGCCCGTATAAATCTTCTATCTATATATATAAAAATCAATCTTACGTGATAGTTTGTCTGTGGGTGTGTGTGTATGTCTCCTATGCATTCATTTACCACTCAACCGATTGCGTTGAAACTTGGGTGAGATGTTGAGTACACTCTAAGGAAGGTTTCTGACTTAGTAAATCCATTTTACAATAGGTAGCGCACGCGTAGATTCAACAAATGGGTGACGATGCGCGAAGCGTTTCAAACAAGTCCCGTATGTGTTCATATACCATTCGTCCGATAGCGATGAAACTTGGGCGAGATGTTGTATACACTTACGTGAAGGTTTCCAAATTAGTGAGTACATTTCACAGTAGATAGCGCACGAGTAGATTCAACAAATGAGCGACGACACGCAAAGTGTTTCAAAAATGTCCCGTATGCATTCATATACCATTCGTCCGATAGCTATGAAACTTGCGTAAAATGTTGTGTACACTTCAGGGAAATTTTCTGGCTTAGTAAATCCACTTTACAATAGGCAGCGCACGAGTAGATTCAACAAATGAGCTACGACGCGCGAAGCATTTCAACAAAGTCAGTTTCAAAAAAGTCCCGTATGCATTCATATACCATTAGTCCGATAGCTATGAAACTTGCGTAAAATGTTGTGTACACTTCAGGGAAATTTTCTGGCTTATTAAATCCACTTTACAATAGGCAGCGCACGAGTAGATTCAACAAATGAGCTACGACGCGTGAAGCATTTCAACAAAGTCACGTATGCGTTCATATACCATTCGACCGATAGCGATGAAACTAGGCTGAGATGTGTGCACTCCAGGGAAGGTTTCTGGCTTAGTAAATCCCTTTAAGAATAGGAAGAGCAGGAGCAGAATCAACAAATAAGCGACGACGCGCGAAGTTTTTCATCAAAGTCCTATATAAGGTCATATACCATTCATCCGATAGCGATGAAACTTGGGTGAGCTGTTGTGTACACTCCAGGGAAGGTTTCTGGCTTAGTACATCCATTTTACAATAGGTAGCGCAGCAGTAGATTCAACAAATGAGCGGTGACACGCGAAGCGTTTCAACAAAGTCCCGTATAAGGTCATATACTATTCGTCTGACAGTGATAAATGTTTGGTGAATTGTTGTGTACACTACAGGAAAGGTTTCTGGCTTAGTTAATCCATTTTACAATACGAAGCGCACGTTTAGATTCAACAAATGAGTGACTACGCGCGAAGCGTTTCGACAACGTCCCGTATACGTTCACATACCATTCATCCGATTGCGATGAAACTTGGGTGAGATGTTGTGTACACTCCAGGGAAGGTTTCTGGCTGAGTACATCCATATTACAATAAGTAGCGCAAGTAGAATCAACAAATGAGCGACGACACGCGAAGCGCTTCAACCATGTCCCGTCTGCATTCATATACCATTCGTCCGATAGCTATGAAACTTGGGTGAGATGTTGTGTACACTTCATGGAAGGTTTCTGGCTTAGTAAATCCACTATACAACAGGCAGCGCACAAGTAGATTCAACAAATGAGGGACGACGCGCGAAGCGTTTCAACAAAGTCCCGTATAAGGTCATATACCATTCTGTCGTTAGCGGTGAAACTTGGGTGAAATATGGTGGACACTCCAAGGAAGGTTTCTGGCTTAGTAAATATATTTCACAGTAGGTAGCACACGAGTAGATTCGACAAATGAACGACGACACGCGGAGCGTTTCAATACACTCCCCTATGTCTTCATATCCCATTAGTCCGATAGCGATGAAACTTGGGTGAAATGTTGTGGACACTTACGTGACGGTTTCTAACTTGGTAAATACATTTTACAGCAGGTAGCGCACGAGTAGATTCAACACATGAGTGACGGAGCGTGAATCGTTTAAACAAAATCCGGTATGCGTTCATATACTATTCATCCGATTGCGATGAAACATTGATCAGTTATTGTGTACACGCCAGGGAAGGGTTTCGACTTAGTAAATCCATTTCACAATAAGTAGCGCAAGAGTAGATGCAACAAATGGGTGCCGACGCGCGAAGCGTTTCAACAAAATCCCATATTGGGTTCATATAACCTTCTTCGATTGTGATGAAACCTTGATGAGTTATTGTGTACACGCCAGGGTAGGGTTTCGACTTAGCAAATTCATTTCTCAATAGGTAGCGTACGAGTAGAATCAACAAATGAGTGACAGCGCACGAATCGTTCAAACAAAATCCCGTATACGTTCATATACCATTCATCCGATTGCGATGAAACTTTTGAAAGTTGTTGTGCACGCTCCCACGATTGATTCTAAATTAGAAAATCCATTTTACGATAGCATAGGGGCAGTTAACGGAAATTGAAAAACATGTTGTGTATCCAAAAGCACTTCAAAAAACAGAATTTCAACGCCAACACTTTCTTTGATTGGCATTGCAACGCATGCCGGGTACAGCTTGTATTTATATAAAATGCTCCCAGGTGGTGGAATTCTACAAAATGTGAGATATGAGAGTGCTTACTACCTATGCATACGTTGCACGGATTTGGTTCAATAATGAACACTATAGAATCATTTGGAGGAATAACAATTATTTTTTGTGTTTATTTCAATAAATATTCTCCACACTACCATAGTCCTTTTCTCACTAATTCTTCTGTTGTCCCCAAAGTATTGTGTCTTGTCTTATAAGATATTTATATTTAAGATATTTTCTATCAAACGACAGCGGGAAGAAACGTTCAGTAAAGGGAATGGTGCCATATACAGTACCGGTCAAATAATATTAAAATATAAATATTTAAAATAAGGAAAGTCTTATTACCAGCATTTCGTTCGCATTTTAGGGTAAAAGGAACACATTTCCCAAAATAATTTTATTTCACGTCTTCAATATCGAAAGAAATGGCATATTTCGGGTAAATATATCGTTGTGATAACTTTTGTATGTTAGTTGAAAAATTTCGCGTATATCATTAACAGCAAATACCCGGGACTCTAGCAATGGGTGGACCTCTTCTCCGTGATGTAGGTGGGCCCATTGCTGCTAGGGACTCGAATATAGGGTTGGTGTAAATTTTACTATGCGAAGGTGAGCATGCTAATTCACACATATCTTACCGTGATATTCAATCTCACTCCTGTATTTAGACATCTTTTCGCCATTTAAGACTGCCTGGATACCACGCCCTGGTGTCCGTGGATGTCATGTCATACACTTCTTCACTGTTGCTCTTTGTCGTTTTCACTTTTCACAGATCAAACTATTACCGCTTCATAACTATGTTTCAAACCTTATTGCAAATTATTAGAGTTTTCAAAAGAAAATGCTAGATGGTGGATATACTTGTTAAGCATTCGGCTTGAGGTTTAAGACATGGCAGCCACAGGGACTGAGGTTAAGTGTCCCGTGGAGCCATATCTTCCACCTCGAGCGCGCATCAATTATCAGCCAAAAGCGGCGCCCCTCTTACCCCTAATGTCCATTATTGAATGTTCTCAATCATTGTACGTGTCGTAGCGCTATTGGTAGGCTACCTGCCGATTACATTGGAGTTGCTCATCCGAAGTTGAAGATATGGTTACTGTTAGGAACGTTTTACAGAAGTTCCTGACGGCTTTATCTTACGTTTCTGGTGAGATATGTCCTGGTCATACAGTTTCCTATACATGGTGAGAAAGTGTGCCCCCCGTCACTCGGAGTTTGTGCCCTGAGGGGTGTAACGATGGTCCGAAAAGGGGTTTCATCTTCTGTAACTGTGTGTACTGGAGTTACAGGGCGAGAGACTCCCTTCTGTGTCGTCTACTTTCATCAACTCACCGGGATGGGAAGTAGAAATTTTATTATTTAGTGTTTCCTTCTTGATATCAGTACATTTTAATGCGTTATTCTATAGTTGTGATCAACTGAAGACGTTGTTTTCCTGCGATTGATATACATACTTCGTCAGCCCTGGAGTGGATGCAGAATATGTTGAAGGCTATCAAAACGTTGGATCCATACCGCCATTCCGTCAGTGAGGATCCTGTGGGACCAATGTGCTTTTAGACTTTCCCTCGAACGCCACATTCGTTACAGTAATACAATCTACATTTCCAATGTAGCTGACGACGACTTCCGTCCCGTATGTACATATCGCAATATGTGGGGGTATACATTGAAAGTGGGTGAATTTCAGGGCTAGTGTCAAATTGACTCTTAATGTAAAAATTTTGAATTGCGTGTATCCTAGTAATTATAATTGTATCTTTACTAGTTGTTTCTTTTTATGCAATTATGATTTGCTGCAATTTCTTTTCTCTAGGGACAATACGACTTCAGTTTACTCTTCCTAGCAATTTCGTTTTGATTTGGTTATGTCTTTATCGACCTTGTTTGTATTTCAATGTTGTGGTCATGCTTTTGAAATGCGATATTCGCTGAATAGACTCTGCAAGTTGAGTTCATTAAACAGTCATACGCCACTAATCGAATGTCTTTTCGTGATCAATAAAGTAATATTTCCTGATATAGGACACACTACATGAAGGTCTCCCGCCCCAGGCCTCGGGGTGAACTTGTTCGGTGACATGTGTACGATGGCTGTCACTGGGCGGTGCACCTCACTGTTCAAGGCTGGGCAGTACGTTTCAATCTGCAGTCCTGTGTTGTTAAGCTGATATCCTGTGATGATTTGATACTGCCACGGAGGCGCAAGATCTTACTGGCGACTAGATTGCATATGCTACGCCCAGTCTGTTCTACATGTCCTTTACAGGGTTTATGCAGAGGAGCAGCACATTTGTATAGGTGTTCCAAATCCGCGCGAATTTCTCTTTCTATCTCTGCAGTTTGGATTTAACGGTGATTTAAACCTTTATGGGGCAGAATGTTATTAAAAATCGTTTATTTGTATTTATTGTAATTTAATTTTAATTATTTTACCCTAATGTTAATTATTAATTTATTATTTATGTTAATTTTTGTTTTCATTAACATCTTAATGTTCTTATAATTAAGAATAAAACAATAGCATTTTAATATTTATAGGCTTGTTTATTCTAATTTTATTATCATTTTCTTAACTTTATGAATTTAATTGCTTCATCCTAATATTGATTTTAATTTTTGTATTCTTAACATAAAGATTTTGATTCAACGGCGATTTAACACTGTCACGGAAATCTTCCCTTCTCTCATCTGCTGTTATGAAGAAATGTATTAATCAAATATCATTGAATGTGTTTCGCACGTTGGTAGCGGGCAACACGGGCAGGAAGAGCAAGTACAGTTGGTACTGTCCGACACTCAAACGTAGCTCTTTCATCCTCACACTTGTACCCCAAGCTCCGTTCCATGTGAACCCTTTACCCTATGTTGGTTAAATGATTCTACTTTTTATTTCTTCAATTAATAAATATTTCAACCAGCATCAAGAAAGTAGCCAGTCAGTGATGAGGAAATTTCAAGCATTTGTTGGAGACAGTAGGGACATACCTGCATCAGTTTAACAAAAGGCTAAGTACTTGAGCTATGAAAAGAAATAGCTGAGCTATGTATCACAGGGACAGGTGTGGCTACCTCAATTTTAGAAGCGACGCGCGGTGAGACATGGTTCTGGTATGTTCATTGTGATATTCGCGCCTAGAAGAAATATGATGCAGTAACGTGAATGGCTGATGAAGAAAATAGACACTCCCAAGACGCCAAGATCTACTAGAAACCGCCAAATTATCAGAAAATGGAGAACCAATGAGAAGAGAATGCCTACTTGCGCGCCAACTCTGGCTGGGGTACGCGGTGGCTAGCATTCACGCGGGAAATCGCCTAGACAAAACCTCTACGATCGATTCTAGGATTAATAGGCATATTCTTGACCTGTGCAATATTACGAGTTCAGTGATATGTATTTCATTCCTGTATCACAATTATTTCGAGAAATTTTTACATAAAATCCCCCTCCATCTAGACCCAAGGGCCAGTTCATTTATAAGTGTGTCGAAGAGCCAAGACATTGACTTTTATTCCGTGTGTTGAGGACACACTATTATTATTCTGTGCGTCTACGAACGTAAACTTGTATTTTTGTGTCGAGGACACAGGAGATTCATTGAAAAGTGGTAAATTCAGTGACAGATAGTCATAGTACTATAGTTATAGGGACAGTAGCGTCGATAATTCGCCAACGAACAGTGACAGGGAATTTAGTACCTGAACAAGCGAATTTAATAGTCAGACATAAAGTGTATGTTAACTTAATTTTTGTATCAGCTCAAGGATGACATCGATGAATGCAGAAGAAGTGTGGAAGTCTCAACAGTCCGTCCAGATGGCTGCTATGAGATAAAGAGCATCTAGTTGGGGAATGGCATCTGATGTTCTTTGACGGGTGACTACAACACGAGATGAGTACAAATAATATTTTATTATTTATTAAATTAACTTATGGTTTATGGGACATATTTTTGTAAATACTTTGCTTGTGTGATTTAATGTAGTATATTTTGTTTGATCTGGCACACTTTTGTTTGGAAGCAGCTCGCACAATGGTAGTTAATGGAAGGTTCTTTTCTTTGTGTTGTGTTAACTAACGTATCTATGTGAACGGCCGTGTTCGCCTAGGTTACGAAGTGCGGTTAAAAACGTCTCTCGGAGATATGTCGTGTTTCAGAAGTAGGACTGAATTAATATAATTATATAGTAGATTGGAGGGTAATTAAATGTTATTGAGAATTATTATTGATCAGATTCAGTGTGATTATTGCCTTTGGAGCAATGTAATTTGTGACGAAGAGTACTCAGCTCTATCGTAGGTTTTAAATATTGTGTTAAATGTTTGCGAGCTTTAATTCAGCAGACCCATGTGAAAGGTGTTATGTCAGTCCCAGATGTGTGTACTGTGAGTATATTGTTGTGGTATTACAAGCGGGAACTTCAGCAGAGACTGATTTCTGTCAGCTTGGTACCAGATTCATATTATATCCTTGCGAGGACAATTATGGATATGTGATTAGTGTCTGACCATATGTTGAGTGGGAGGAGATGTTAGCGGCTGTTGATTCCTTGAGATAACAGTTCCGCTGGTCGGCTATTTATATACACTGGATGGGGGACATGACTGGTATTGTGGAAAGAGGTGAGTTGTTGTCACAAGGGCTGGCTGAGTTTCGCAAGCAGAGCTCATTAGCGGAGTGCAAGTCTGGCTCCAAATTACTTGAAAATAAATATAAATGTGAGAAACTGATCAATGGTAAAATTGTTTAAATAAATGGGAGTTGCCTACGAAACACGATTACCTTCGAAGCGTTTCCTTAGCATGCAGTTTTGTTAATATAAAGTAATCTTAACCACTCAGGTTGTTTGTTGTTGTTGGTTTAGTCTTATGTTTATTTGTCCATGTCAGTGGCCCGTGAGTCACGTGCGGCGCTGTGTTTCCTTGTTGTTGAGCATTCGGCCATTGTGGCAGCTCATTTGTTAAGTGTGTCACCACACTAATAAGGGTCTCAGAGAGATGCCTGTAAATAGTAGAGTTGTAATATGTGTGTCAGAGTTAGATTTAAGGATTTTTATTAATGCTATGCCCATAGCCATAAAAGTTGATTTTACGAGATGATTGTTCGTGAGCACCGTGGCTGTTAACCCGTTGTGAACGAATGATCATCCAAGTACTCATTTCTCGTAGGTAGTCATCACGCGAACATAAATTCACATGCAAGATAGTGGAACTTGGATCCACATTTTATTAGAAAAGGGGAGATCTGTCTGACTCCTCAAAGTGATAAATATTCATGTCAGGGGGAAATTCAGGGAGGATTTTGTTTATTATTGTTTGTTTTATTTTTTTATGCACAAATTAGTTATTAAATCTAGTTATTATTTTACGTTTTGTCTCCTTTCTTTCTTAGTTATAGTTTTCATCCTATAACCCTTGCCTCAGAAAAGCACGTAGTTTGGCGGACGTAAACACCACACTATGAACTGAACGCGACCCCTTGATCAAAGATTCTTACATAAAACACTGCTATTCTGAAGGGTTCACATGGGAGGTGCAGTTCAGGCCAAAAACCGTCATGGAAATAAAATTGCGATTTTGCCATACTTAGACCTATACCTTAATAGGATAAAGCTGTCTCCTGCATTAGATCAGTGGTAGGACTTATGGAGTATATTTCCTACTTTCAGTACTATTCGCGTTGATAGATGGGGTTCGAATTAACCTACTGCGAGTAATTCAAAGATGTTTATTGACGATAACCTTAAAAAAAAAGTAATATTCTAGTCTGCTCTGCGCAGTTTATGGTTATATTCAGTTATTTATCGTTTATAATTACAATTAACCCTCAATCATCACTTCTTTGAAGTTAATTCAGGAGTCATTCCTGAGTAGTTTACTTTACTCTTTGAAAGTGAGCGTCCTCGACCACATGTACGAGTATTTTACAGTAAATAAGAGTATTGCTATCTTTCCAGTCTACCGGCAACGGTAGCTACTCACGCTAAAGCACAGTGCTAGGCCATGGGGCCAAGTTATCTGCGGACTCGGTACACGTAGGTTCGATCCCCACTGTCGGCGTCCTTGAATTGGTTTTCTGTGGTTTCCCATTCTCAACTCCAGGCAAATGGTGGGACGGTCTGATGAGCCACGGCGGCTTCCTTCCACATTCTTGCCCTGTTTCAATCATCTTCATTCATTTCATCTCTAAATAACTCTTCTTATGAGGTTGGCGTCAGGAAGGGCATCTGGCCGTAAAACAATCCGCCGTATAGAATTTCATCGGATCTCATCCCCGACTATGTATGTCTAATAGGGGGTAGGCATACATAGGCTGCAATCATTCCAGTCTCGAGTATTTGAAGGCATTCTAATTTTAAGTCTTGTTATTGAATTACTGGTTCCGTGGTTAAAGCCATGTCAGCTACATAGGTTCGCCGTATCAAACCTACCCTGTGGGAGGTGAGGATCGCGAGTATTAAATGATTTCAAACCGAGTTGTCAGCGGTGTCAAATGAAATTATTGCATGCTTGATATAGCCTACTGCACTTGTAAATGCAACCAAATATATTTCTTACCTTCGGCTGCAGGTTTAAGACATGGCAGTCACAGGGACTGAGATTAAGTGTCTCGGGGCGCCATATCTTCCACCTCGAGCGCGGATCATTCATCAACCAAAAGAGCCGCCCTACGATAGTGTGTGTCACAGGCGTAATTGGATGATCCCAATAATGTCTCTTGTCCTTGCAAGCCGCAGTAGAATTGCTCATCCGAGGTTAAAGATAAGGCTGCCGTCTGGAACATTATTCTAGAGTTCCTGACAGCCTTATCTTAAGCTTCTGGTGGGCCAAAGGACGGTGTGTGGAACATACAGCTTTGTATTCATGTTCTTTCAGTGTGGGCGTCGCAAGACGACAGTTCAGAGTGGGTTTGCACTTCTGTATCTGTATGTACTAGAGTCACATGGGGAGAAACTTCATCTGTGTCGTTTACTTGCATTCGCTTCTCTGACAAACATGCTTGGCTGTCACCACGATTCGATTTCCTACACTGCCATGAAATTTAAATCTGGTGTGAGAGCTGCAACGGGGTAGCCTACACTCAGCCTCGTGAGTCATAGTAAACCAAGATTTACTAAGGTAAAATTAATGGAGGATAATTTACTCGTGCGACATGGTGTGGGAAAGTTGTTTCGGAATTGAAATTACCCAAGATTATCTTCTTTACTGCTTATACAGCATTTTATTCCTGTGTATTTAGTAGACTAGAACTCCCGTCTGTCGATAGTTGGACAATGTCGCGTAAGGCACTAGTAAATATTAATTTATTATTTTTACTATACTTTATGTTGTGATAATCTAATTAGCCCACGCCCAATGATTCCTCTTCCCGTCAGTCTTGAGGTTTTAGAGATGTCTTCCCTGGGACGTGTGTTCAGTGTTCGTGGGAGTCATTTCTTAAATTTCGGGTGTGATGATATCCTCAAGTGAGCTGGGGAAGGAAGCGGCCGTGGATATCCATACATTTCGGCGATCACTTCGCGTTGAAGTGGAAGAATGCAATGCTGATACTTGGTATTTGGAGCTACCTCTATGTTGGGTTCACCCTGTGGTATTCATCAATCCACGATGATGGTTCTTGAAAAGAAGAACCGCTGATCTACAATTGTGTGTGTGTAGTTAGTTATTGTTCTTTTAAGGGGAGGAACTACGAGGGCATCTGCTCCTAAAGTGTGTGTGTGTGTACTGTGCCCTTGACCTTCGTCTTAGGCCAAGGACACATTACGTAATTGGAGTACTTATATGGGGCAATGTCATGATGTTAATGAGAATGAAATCATCATTATGTAATGATCATAATAATAACTAGGATCTTTCTGCCGTGTTGAAGACCACATATACTGTATGTGGCTTGGCAGTTCTGACAGGGAGAAATTTATGGTTTTCACACAATGGGCAGAGCAGGTGCGTCACAAGTCGCTTGCCTGCAAGTTTCAGAGCAGGAGCACTCCAGCGAATTCTGAGAATCTTGCCAAAACGCAGTAACTATCTCAAGTTAGCACGCAGTAGATGCTTGACTCCGCCCTCAGAGAGTACGCCTCGGTTGGTTACAAGAGATCAAGACATTACATGAATGATCTAAAACGCCCATGATGAATCTAATTATTATTAAGAATTTTGGGAATGCGGTAACGGATTAAATATCTCTGTGTTCATCGAATAGAAGTAGTCCCCGCGCAAGGAAATTTGACAACGTCGAGTGTGTGAGAGAGAAAACATAGCGTCCTTCAGCAAGAAATTAGTTCTACCCAAGCGCTGATGATATAAATTTAGCCTATGATCGAGTTTCGTCGTGAATCATATGATTAGCAAGGCCATATTTTTATGTATGAATTAAGGTACCTGATTACTGTAGCCTATGATTGTGAAGGGAGCATTTGGTGTCGTATATGCAAAACTGTGAATTGGCAACCATTTTGTCATATATGTGGGTGAAGTCTGTGACAGGGGCATTGTTCATCATTCAGCCAACGTTAGCGGATGCTGGTCTATGTAGCACCACGCTAAGCATTAATGTACGAGACGCGCAGTTCATTGTTCGGCTGATGCGAAATAATATTTAAAAATGAATGCTGAGCTGTGAATGTGTATAACAGTAAGGACGGATGTGAAATTATATGTAAATCAAGTGAAAAATATATAACAGAAAATGTGTCCGCGACAAGTGTGGAAATAGTGTGAGAATTTGTCATCTATGACACAAGTGTGTAGCCCACTAATGTGTAATTTTTAAAGTGGTGCATAATTTAATTAAATATGTGTGTGTACGCATTTTAAAAGGGTGCTGGCTTATAGCAACCTAGTGATAATGGAGGATTGCAGTGATATTATCGAGTGGTTTTACATCATCGTGATGGGATTCGAACTGGTCATGGAGGTCATGTGTTAAGTTATACTGTTGCGGGCCTCTGGTCCAACTCTTGCAAATGATGAAGGAAGTCTTCAATGTGATAAGTACCTTTTGATTACATTTTACAGTGTCAAATAATTCATGGATTTCATCGCCATAATGTTAGCATGTTATTTGTTTTCTTTTGATTTGTTTTATCTTGTGTGTACAATGACTGTGTCAATGGCGACCATAGTTGTGCATCTGACGGAGCTGGGTATGCTCATAAGGATTAATGATCAGAATAATTATTTTAATGAATTAAAAGTGCCTAACTTAACGTAAGGATGTTGCTAGGTAATCGTATCCGTACATAAAACACATGGTAGAACTCCCTATTTTATTTATAAATGTGTGTTAGAAATATCCCCTGTGTTTTTCCCCGAATAGGACGAACGAAGCATGGTATTTCGATAGATGCCCTTTCCAGGCAAAATCTCATTATTTCGTGTCAATGACCAGAGATAGTAATTTATGTATTTACATACCGGATGAATTAATATCCGAGGATTTTTTTTGGGACGATATTTAAAGGACCATGGTGTATTGTGATGGATGGTGATGCAGTATTATGGTGTAGCAATGAGTAAAGTTTATAGGACAGTTTACAAAGGCGTGAATTATGTCAGATGAGAGGTAGTATGATAAGTTTACAATGATATAAGTGACGGCTGACCCAGCCTCACTAATTGTTATATTAGTTTTTATTGAACGCGTGTGATATTTAAGGCCATACAGGTAAGATGTTGTAAGGAGGAATCTACGATGAAATAAGATAAAATAGATGATGATGCCAGGTAATAAGACCTGAGGGAAGATGACAGATGAGAGTTAGTATGATAAGTTTACAATGATATAAGTGAATTGTATGTGTAAGGTAGTGGCCATCAAGCGCAGATAAAATAATGCTATAATTAATCTATATCCAAATGAGAGCGTCCCGCTCCACATTTAGAATACTAAGATCCAGTCCGATCAGCTGGTGAGAATACAGTCAAATATTAGCCCGGGGGAAGGGGTGAAGACTTGCATTTCTACCTTTCACGGTCAAGGTCAGCCAGCAGGCGAGGCCAGTCCATTGTCACTTTCCACAAAGAGAAGGAGCCCATTCAGGACTCGGGTGCTTGTCGCGGCGATTCTTTTAAATTTTTGTTATGTTTGGTCCCAAGTTTAATATTCACGTAAGGGTATGTTAGGTCACTACCCTGATGCCTCCAATCGATAGCGTTTCTTTTACTGGTCATTTTGATATGAGGGACGGTTTTGTCTGCTGATCATACAGTCCCGGGTTCGATATCCTTTTGTTGTGCCTGGTCCAGAAACTATTTTAAACGGGTGCTAGGTAGGCAGTAACCTTGCGGTCCCGTGTTCGAAATCCTTTTGTTTATGCCTGGTCGATCAGTCTTTTTAAATGGGTACTAGCTAGACAGTGACCTTAGAGTCCTGTGTTCATGAATAATTATTTTCGGTCCTGGAAAATAATTATTATTAGTTTTTTTTTATAGTTAATATTGGTTCAAAATTATCTTGAGATTTCTTTTTCTCAATAATTGTTGAACGGACCATGCTTTGTTCTATTGTAACCTCGTTCTGCAGGATAAGGCATTCAAGGTAAGAAATGTATAGGTAGCGAATACCCCTAAATACATATTGATCCTGTTGAATAGGCCACTTAGAACATGTTTGTGCCATGCCTATCTTTTTCAGGGGTCGCGGCTTCAAATACATTCACCGTTGTTTAACATAACACTGATACAAGGTATTTCTTCTGTGCCATGTCTATCTTTTTCAGGGGTCGCGGCTTCAAATACATTCACCGTTGCCTAACGTGACTCTGACACGATACGATTACTTTAATAATGTTTGGTTGGAATTATTAATTGTTTTTCATGTTTATCCAACCCAAGTTTGAAAGGCGAATGATTAGTCATCATTTTTATGATGCTATTTTGTTGGTTTTTTAAGGCATTTTTCCTAGTTTGTTTATTAAATATCCATGAATTATTTGACAAGGCATCGAGTGCTTGGTTCGAAAGTGTATCACGTCGAACGCAAGGGCCGAAGCCAGGCTTATCATATCGCTAATATGTTAATGCAATATGTGACAATTTGTAAGTGTGTTTCAAGGCTAAGGAAACTAAATGGCTTCATTGATTCAGCTATTTTGTTTTAAAGCTAAGACGTCCAAAGTAATGTCGGGATTGGACATTAAGATTCCGTACGGAAAGGCTTCCATAATTAATTTACAAGAGTATGTAAATAAGATGCATAAATCATATTCATGTTTGCAGATAGAAATACATAATTAAGCCATGAAGGTTAAGATTTGATATGAGGGTAAACTTTTATTTAACGGAGGGATTCTAGTAAATGTTAATTAAACGCCATTAATAATTAAATAAGCCAATGGCTAGGCTATAATGTATACTTCGGAATGGCCATGGATGTCTCTGATATTTGAACATACCATGTATCTGAAATGTAATTGGATGATATTAGACTCAATGATTATTATGTTTACTCAGATTAATGATTGATTAATTTCGTATAAATGGATTTCTTTTTCTTAATCCATACTGTTGTTACAGTTGACCGGACCCTCTTGATCCATCATCTCTTAATAACTTAACTTTCTGATGATATCTTATCATCGTAATTAATAAATTTGATTATGGCAATTAATGCTAATTGGTGTTAACCAGATTTCATTTTTGATTCATTTTCTTTATTTTGCCATATGATTGGTTTTTATTTGTCAATAAATTTGATTGTAATCATACATCATAACTACTATGATAAGTATTAATTGATGCTGATTAGCATTTAATTGGTGGTTTTTGGACATTAATTAGTCCATTGTTTATATTTTTGATTTTGACTTAATTTTATTGATTCCGTATTTGATTTATTTTACCTGTGAGTTATTATTATTATTATTATTATTATTATTATTATTATTATTATTATTTTAAATTTCATTTCTACTATTTTGGTTTTATTTCATTTATTTGTTTTTGCTGTACTGGTGTTGGTGCATTAAATTTGTTTATTCTCATTCAGAATCTGTGTGTGATGAATTTTATTCAGCCCTAGTGATCTTCCTATAATATCCAGAACAGTTTCATATTCAAGCTAGTGTACCGTTCATGCCCCGACGACAGAGTCCTGTTCTGAAGGCCTTGTGCAAGGGTACATGGCAAAGGATAGATTATTCTCTATTCTTCTTCGATTTTTCTATTCTGGAAGATCCTAGTGGTTAACATACACAGATGCACCCGGGTTTTGTGCTTGTTTGATTAAGTTTGGCTTGCCTACTCGTTTGGCATGTTAATTATTTTTTTGACTTTATGCTGAGCGGGTAAACGCTGGAAGATACCCATAAGTCACTTATCAATTCAAACCCGAATCCAAACCGTATTCCATTCATTTCATACCCGTTATTTTTCCGTGAGGATCAGCCTTGCCCTTTTTCCGCTTGCCACATTCATTTAATACCAAACCCCTGTTCTCCCCACCACCAGTGTAAAGTGCAAAATGGCGCCCAACGGTGTGACTTAAGCTTGAGACAATAGCAGCCCAACATAAGGTCGAAATGGAGCTCAATTAATTGAATGAGAGTTAATGTAATTAAATTTTCATTTATATAAATTTTTATAGTATCATACAGTAATCTCAAGGAGTCCCTTGAAATTTTTATAGCATTGAGCATCCATCAGATAGTTAAATAAGGCTCATTAGTGGCCTGATGAGAAACATTAATCACTTTAATTAATGTTTGATTAAATTAAATTAATTAATTATTTTTTCTTTTAGTGATAAGTCAAATATTTAATGACACCAATGGATTACAATCAAATTTTGAATCGTTTTACTGTTGCAATATCACTGTAGGTGATTGCAAATTCGAAGGATAGGGGAAGGAAGCCTTGAAAGCTTTGAAATACACTTGCATTGCATGGTGTGTTGATGTGTATATTTGCATGAGTTGGGACAAGCCCGCATATTCTCTTATTGATAATTATGTCATCGACAGAGGACCTGATGGTCGTATTGCAAGAATTTAAGGACAGTAGTTATAAGCAGATGCAGGAAATAAAAGACAGTAATCAGGAACTTAGAGTTAGTACTGAACAGCAATTGTCACAGATGCAGAGAAATATAGAACATGTAGGCCGCATTTGCAATCAGAGTACTGAGCAAATAGAAATTCATATGGTCACGATCGAGAACGAGATCAAGAACGTGTCTCAGAGAATGGCTAGTATGGAAATTCGAGTCCAAGCGCAGGTAGCGAAATGTGAAGTGGGAATTGCAGCAACTCAGGCAGATGTCGACAAGCTGAGAGATGAGAATAAGTCAACGCAAGCCAAAATAGGAGTGATCGAGACCGACATTTCTACATTTAAGGACGAGATTAAGGATTCATTGCAGCTCATACGAGATGATATGAATGGCCAACATGTCGAATGTAAGAAATCATGGGAAAAGGATAAGGAAGGATTGAAGAGAGATGTCGAATTAGCATACGAGGACATGGGCCAGGAGGCTAAGGAAGAAAGGATAGCTGTACTCCGTAAATTAGAAGAGAGCAAATTAAAGATGAATAAGGTCGAGATGGAGCTGTTGGCAAGGATGGAACGACAAGAAAATAAACAAGTCAAAAGCGACCTCAAGATGCTGATCCAAGAAGAGGTCATCGCCGACTTACAAAAAGGATTGGCCAAGTCCATTACAGAAACCCGTATGGAAGGGAAAGTAGGATTTCAGGAGCATACGACCATAGATGAGGGGATGGAACCTCACAGTCAGGAATTCAGGGGTCGTACTTCGACACCCGTCGAGTCTAACGCAGCTGCTCAGGTCATTCACGTTATAAAAATGAGTGATGACCGGCCGAACAAATTTTCAGGGAACAATAACTTTACTCCTAAGAGTTTCCTCAGAGAATTGATGGAATACATCAAGGAAAGCAAGATCTCAGAAGACCGACAGTTAAGGACAGTAGAGAAACTGCTGACTGGACACGCGTTACAATGGTTCCGTAGCTTCAGGTATACCTTTGACACTATGGGGGAATTCCGTGAAGCATTTCTGAAGAAGTATTGGAGCCTTGCCTCGCAACAGAACCTGAGGATGGAACTATACGCGCGCCGCTATAGTACCACATCACCCACAAAATATTCAGAATATTTCATCACACAGCTACACCGAATGAAAGAGTTGGATATGCCTCCATCAGAAGAAGAGATGATCACCGCCATTGAGAAGCAATTGCCAGTCGGAGTTCAACAGATCATGGCGGCAGCGAACGTACGGACAGCGGTACATGCCGAGGAAATATTGAGAAACCTCGATGAAACGACGATCCACAGTCCGCAAAGATCAGGTCGAACGACTGAAAATGTAAACGTGGTCGGCCTAGAAGAAGCACCTAGACGACGCATGAAAGACCAAAGTACAGACGCCATGGACATGAGGCAGAACTGGGAACGTCGGGAATACCAAGATCAAGAGTTGAGGCCCCCGTGGTATGGTAACCGAGGTAATAATAACTGGAGGTCGTCTCAAAGACAAAATGAACCATGGAGAGGACATCGTGGATCATACAGGCCGTATAACAAGAGAGGTGGGCGTTTTCAACGCGGAAGACCGCCGTGGGACCAAAACAGAGAGCCAGAAGTGAGATGGGACTTGCCAGATGACCACAGAGAGGAAATGGAAAGGTGGCACAGCGATTCGGAGCGGTATTTGGCAGAATTACGTGCCAAAGAATCGGCCGAACAAAGTAAGAAAGACAAATGGAACAGGGGAATGAATGATCGAAGGGATCCAGATGTCATCGAACAGGGAGCTGAGAGCCTGGAACTCCAGAATGCCCGGAGGAACAACAATCAATCATCCGGAGGTGCACCAGATAGGAATGGCAACAACGAGAAAAAAAAACGCCAATTTTAGAAGATGGGAACGTCGCTAGTGCACAAAACAGTCACAATGCAAAGTATATGGTAGTAGCGCAGATCAGTGACTGGGTCATCAAAGAAGAGGACTTGACGGAGGACACAAGAGGGCCAAAGATTAATACAATTAAAGAATTACCCATAATTTACGCCCGAGTGGGAGGTCTAACGGTACGATGTATGGTAGATACGGGTGCCAGCATCAGTATAGCTTCCCAGGCATTAGTTAAAGAGTTGGAGAGATTGGGGAAGGTTCCCGTGATGCCAATTTCTAACATCACAGTCAAGGGCATTATCCCAGACAAGTCCGCAGTCTGTAAGTTCCAAGCTTTGTTGGACATTACACTGCAAGGACATAATATGCCGCATTCGTTCATCATAATGAACAAGATAAATTATAACATTATCTTGGGAGCGGACTTCATTCGAGAATATAAAGCAGTCATCAACCTATATGAAAACACCATTTGCTTTAAAGATATTGGAGAGGACAATCATTTGGACATGCAATTAAATACGGATATTCCAAGAGATGGCGAAGAGATATGGACATTGTGCACCACTGAAGAGATGGAAGCATATGAGATAATCGACGAAAGGTTAAGGGATATTGAGGATGATTTAATGGAACCTGAATCCTGGGTCATGGCGCTAGAAGAATTGGAAGACAGAGTTACTGACGCTTTTGAGGAGAAGGCTCGTGAAGCAAAGATAAATGAGGAGAACAGGATCAAATTGATGGACATGTTAAAGCGACACGAACCGGTTTTTAATTCTAAACCCGGTAAGATAGAACATTTCAAGTACCAAATGCAGGTCAACGATTGGTCACCGTTTAGGAAAAAGCCTTATCCGATAGCCGAAAAACATATGAATGAGGTGAAAGAAACCATCAAGCAAATGGAGGATGCTGGAGTCATAGTTAAGATGGCTACCCCATTCGTGAGTCCGTTGGTTGTAGTCAAGAAACCCAATGGCTCTGTTCGAATATGTCTGGACGCCAGGACAATTAATGAACGATTGATTCCTGAATATGACCAAGCTCCAGCGATCAAAGAGGTCATAAACAAATTCCAGAACAAGATATATTTTTCATCGATAGACTTGACTAGTAGCTATCACCATTTGGAACTGGATGACAAGTCAAGGTTATTGACTGGATTCCTATTTAATCAGCAAACTTATGCATTTCAAAGATTACCATTCGGTATCAAAACAGCAGGTTCGGCACTCATACGAGCGTTAGACCGGAACCTGACGTCGGAAGTCAAGGATGCCACTGTAAGATATGTCGATGACATACTCTTGGCGTCTGATAATTTGGATGATCACCTCACGAATTTAGAGAAATTACTAGATAATTTGGAGAAGGCCAATTTCAAAATTAACATACAAAAATCTCATTTTTGCCAGAAGGAGGTACTCTATTTAGGCCACATCATCGAAGGTGAAGGAGTACGCCCAAATCCTGCGAAACTAGAGGCTATTCTGAACTTTCCTAAACCAAACAGGGTAAAACACGTCCGCCAATTTCTGGGCATTTGCAATTTCTTTGCAAATCATTGTCCCGGGTATACTGAGGCTGTGGCGCCACTACAGGATATGCTTCGTAAGAACAGCAAATGGGCATGGAAGGAAGAATGCGACGCGGCTTTTCGGAAAACGAAGGAATTACTAACCAATAGTATTAAATTGGGTTACCCGGATTTCTCAAGAAAATTTATAATTCAAACCGACGCCTCACGGATTGGAATTGGATGCATGCTGTACCAAGAAGATCCAAACAACCCTCGAGAACGAACTTACTTGGCATTTTCTAGCCGTAAGCTAAAGACACACGAGCGAAATTACACAGTAACGGAATTGGAACTTCTATCCATCATTTTTGCTTTACAACAATGGAGGAAGACTTTCTATGGTTTCGAGATTTTGATAAGAACCGACCACAAGAGCCTTATCTTCCTATTGAAAACTCCCATGGCTAGCGAGCGAGTGAACAGATGGTCGTTGTATGTTCAACAGTTCAATATTGACATTGAACACTGCCCAGGAAGATTCAATGTGATACCCGACGCATTAAGTCGAAACCCAGAACGAGGAGAAGGAGTAGTATCTGTACATCAAGTCGAGCTCACTCAGGCAGATCAGGAATTTTTGGTTAAACTGGGAGAAATTCAGGCTGAACAAGTTAAGGATCCGTGGATGAATATGATCATCGATTATTTAAGAGGAAGATTGCAACGAGGAACGCCCGCGCATTTGGAAGCGGAGAAAATTTCGACAAGTTATATTTGGTATAATAACCTGCTGCACAAGTACGTGGATCCCGATCGCGTGAAATCAAGGATTGTGGTGCCACCTTCTTTACAGAGAGGTCTAGTCTGGCACGCACATAGCATATCTGGACATGGAGGAATCGATAAGACAAGTGCTCTTATTCAAGAAGCATTTGTATGGCCCAAATTAAGGGAAACCATTCGCAGTGTTTTGAAGACCTGTGACAAATGTCAAAGGGTTAAGCCAAACTCATTCCTCATGAAGCAATATCCCAAACCTCTACTGCCACAGAAGCCGTGCGAACTGGTCGCCATGGACGGTTATGGTCCATTACCAAAAGGCAGAAGAGGATGCAAATACATTCTCGTCAGCATCGATGTATTTACAAAATACGTGGTGTTATGTCCAGTTCAGAAGTTAAACACTAAACAGGTACTGAACAGAATTAAGGCAAGGGTAATTCCAACGTTAGGGAAGATGGAATTCTGTCTTACGGACCACGGCAGTTATTTCACTAGTGCCGAGTTTAGGAGTGAGATGGTTAGGTTAGATGTCCGGCACGTGTTGAGTTCAGTGCGCCATCCTGAGGGAAATCCATCAGAAAGAATAATGCGGGAGATCGCAAAATATTGCCGAATTTACTGTTCTGATCAGCATTGGAAGTGGGTCGACGTATTACCCGTAATGGAATTCTGTATAAACAATACGATCCATGAAAGCACAGGACAGATCCCCACAGTCCTTCACTTAAATCGATGTCCGGATCGACCGTGGAAGAACATCTTACCGTGTCCATTGGACGCACGACCAAGCCATGAATTAACCATACAGGCCACGGCAACTTATTTGAAGAAACAAGCTGATCGTCGATTACGTAGAGTGCGTAATAAAAGATTTCACCGTCCTTTGGAATTGGAAGAATTGGTCTTGGTGAAACGACCAGCAGTGTCCGATCCAGCGAAGCGAATATACTCAAAATTTTGCGAGATATTCTATGGACCGTACCGAGTCATAAAGGTGATTGGAAATAATGCTTATAAAGTGAAACACCTACGCACTGGAGTCGAGTCTGTCTATAACGCACAAAATCTAAAACTGTACTATCCCGCCGAAGAAGATGAGGTCCAACACCAAGTCAACGTAGTGGAGAAGAAAGAAGAAGGGGAAGATCCATTCCAAGTAGAAAAACCATCGGAAGCAGAAAAAGAGAATCAACGGACAAATAATCACGACTGTCAATGGATAACGCTGCGTGAAGAATTTGATAATGCTAAGAGAGGGTGAACTTAGGATAAATGCAGAATTTAAAGCTGAGAATAAGAGGCTGCTTGAAGAATTTCACGATCCGAATTAATTTGGAGTCCATTAGAAAGCCAATTTCGAAAGAAGGTCGATGAGGAAGACATGACATTGTTAAAATGGATTATGTTGCCGAGTATTGTTGAATTGTAAAAACTCTTCGTAACCTCAGCAGTTTTTCCAAACTAAGAAGGAGGGAGATGTGCCCTTGACCTTCGTCTTAGGCCAAGGACACATTACGTAATTGGAGTACTTATATGGGGCAATGTCATGATGTTAATGAGAATGAAATCATCATTATGTAATGATCATAATAATAACTAGGATCTTTCTGCCGTGTTGAAGACCACATATACTGTATGTGGCTTGGCAGTTCTGACAGGGAGAAATTTATGGTTTTCACACAATGGGCAGAGCAGGTGCGTCACAAGTCGCTTGCCTGCAAGTTTCAGAGCAGGAGCACTCCAGCGAATTCTGAGAATCTTGCCAAAACGCAGTAACTATCTCAAGTTAGCACGCAGTAGATGCTTGACTCCGCCCTCAGAGAGTACGCCTCGGTTGGTTACAAGAGATCAAGACATTACATGAATGATCTAAAACGCCCATGATGAATCTAATTATTATTAAGAATTTTGGGAATGCGGTAACGGATTAAATATCTCTGTGTTCATCGAATAGAAGTAGTCCCCGCGCAAGGAAATTTGACAACGTCGAGTGTGTGAGAGAGAGAACATAGCGTCCTTCAGCAAGAAATTAGTTCTACCCAAGCGCTGATGATATAAATTTAGCCTATGATCGAGTTTCGTCGTGAATCATATGATTAGCAAGGCCATATTTTTATGTATGAATTAAGGTACCTGATTACTGTAGCCTATGATTGTGAAGGGAGCATTTGGTGTCGTATATGCAAAACTGTGAATTGGCAACCATTTTGTCATATATGTGGGTGAAGTCTGTGACAGGGGCATTGTTCATCATTCAGCCAACGTTAGCGGATGCTGGTCTATGTAGCACCACGCTAAGCATTAATGTACGAGACGCGCAGTTCATTGTTCGGCTGATGCGAAATAATATTTAAAAATGAATGCTGAGCTGTGAATGTGTATAACAGTAAGGACGGATGTGAAATTATATGTAAATCAAGTGAAAAATATATAACAGAAAATGTGTCCGCGACAAGTGTGGAAATAGTGTGAGAATTTGTCATCTATGACACAAGTGTGTAGCCCACTAATGTGTAATTTTTAAAGTGGTGCATAATTTAATTAAATATGTGTGTGTACGCATTTTAAAAGGGTGCTGGCTTATAGCAACCTAGTGATAATGGAGGATTGCAGTGATATTATCGAGTGGTTTTACATCATCGTGATGGGATTCGAACTGGTCATGGAGGTCATGTGTTAAGTTATACTGTTGCGGGCCTCTGGTCCAACTCTTGCAAATGATGAAGGAAGTCTTCAATGTGATAAGTACCTTTTGATTACATTTTACAGTGTCAAATAATTCATGGATTTCATCGCCATAATGTTAGCATGTTATTTGTTTTCTTTTGATTTGTTTTATCTTGTGTGTACAATGACTGTGTCAATGGCGACCATAGTTGTGCATCTGACGGAGCTGGGTATGCTCATAAGGATTAATGATCAGAATAATTATTTTAATGAATTAAAAGTGCCTAACTTAACGTAAGGATGTTGCTAGGTAATCGTATCCGTACATAAAACACATGGTAGAACTCCCTATTTTATTTATAAATGTGTGTTAGAAATATCCCCTGTGTTTTTCCCCGAATAGGACGAACGAAGCATGGTATTTCGATAGATGCCCTTTCCAGGCAAAATCTCATTATTTCGTGTCAATGACCAGAGATAGTAATTTATGTATTTACATACCGGATGAATTAATATCCGAGGATTTTTTTTTGGGACGATATTTAAAGGACCATGGTGTATTGTGATGGATGGTGATGCAGTATTATGGTGTAGCAATGAGTAAAGTTTATAGGACAGTTTACAAAGGCGTGAATTATGTCAGATGAGAGGTAGTATGATAAGTTTACAATGATATAAGTGACGGCTGACCCAGCCTCACTAATTGTTATATTAGTTTTTATTGAACGCGTGTGATATTTAAGGCCATACAGTTAAGATGTTGTAAGGAGGAATGTACGATGAAATAAGATAAAATAGATGATGATGCCAGGTAATAAGACCTGAGGGAAGATGACAGATGAGAGTTAGTATGATAAGTTTACAATGATATAAGTGAATTGTATGTGTAAGGTAGTGGCCATCAAGCGCAGATAAAATAATGCTATAATTAATCTTTATCCAAATGAGAGCGTCCCGCTCCACATTTAGAATACTAAGATCCAGTCCGATCAGCTGGTGAGAATACAGTCAAATATTAGCCCGGGGGAAGGGGTGAAGACTTGCATTTCTACCTTTCACGGTCAAGGTCAGCCAGCAGGCGAGGCCAGTCCATTGTCACTTTCCACAAAGAGAAGGAGCCCATTCAGGACTCGGGTGCTTGTCGCGGCGATTCTTTTAAATTTTTGTTATGTTTGGTCCCTAGTTTAATATTCACGTAAGGGTATGTTAGGTCACTACCCTGATGCCTCCAATCGATAGCGTTTCTTTTACTGGTCATTTTGATATGAGGGACGGTTTTGTCTGCTGATCATACAGTCCCGGGTTCGATATCCTTTTGTTGTGCCTGGTCCAGAAACTATTTTAAACGGGTGCTAGGTAGGCAGTAACCTTGCGGTCCCGTGTTCGAAATCCTTTTGTTTATGCCTGGTCGATCAGTCTTTTTAAATGGGTACTAGCTAGACAGTGACCTTAGAGTCCTGTGTTCATGAATAATTATTTTCGGTCCTGGAAAATAATTATTATTAGTTTTTTTTTATAGTTAATATTGGTTCAAAATTATCTTGAGATTTCTTTTTCTCAATAATTGTTGAACGGACCATGCTTTGTTCTATTGTAACCTCGTTCTGCAGGATAAGGCATTCAAGGTAAGAAATGTATAGGTAGCGAATACCCCTAAATACATATTGATCCTGTTGAATAGGCCACTTAGAACATGTTTGTGCCATGCCTATCTTTTTCAGGGGTCGCGGCTTCAAATACATTCACCGTTGTTTAACATAACACTGATACAAGGTATTTCTTCTGTGCCATGTCTATCTTTTTCAGGGGTCGCGGCTTCAAATACATTCACCGTTGCCTAACGTGACTCTGACACGATACGATTACTTTAATAATGTTTGGTTGGAATTATTAATTGTTTTTCATGTTTATCCAACCCAAGTTTGAAAGGCGAATGATTAGTCATCATTTTTATGATGCTATTTTGTTGGTTTTTAAGGCATTTTTCCTAGTTTGTTTATTAAATATCCATGAATTATTTGACAAGGCATCGAGTGCTTGGTTCGAAAGTGTATCACGTCGAACGCAAGGGCCGAAGCCAGGCTTATCATATCGCTAATATGTTAATGCAATATGTGACAATTTGTAAGTGTGTTTCAAGGCTAAGGAAACTAAATGGCTTCATTGATTCAGCTATTTTGTTTTAAAGCTAAGACGTCCAAAGTTATGTCGGGATTGGACATTAAGATTCCGTACGGAAAGGCTTCCATAATTAATTTACAAGAGTATGTAAATAAGATGCATAAATCATATTCATGTTTGCAGATAGAAATACATAATTAATGCCATGAAGGTTAAGATTTGATATGAGGGTAAACTTTTATTTAACGGAGGGATTCTAGTAAATGTTAATTAAACGCCATTAATAATTAAATAAGCCAATGGCTAGGCTATAATGTATACTTCGGAATGGCCATGGATGTCTCTGATATTTGAACATACCATGTATCTGAAATGTAATTGGATGATATTAGACTCAATGATTATTATGTTTACTCAGATTAATGATTGATTAATTTCGTATAAATGGATTTCTTTTTCTTAATCCATACTGTTGTTACAGTTGACCGGACCCTCTTGATCCATCATCTCTTAATAACTTAACTTTCTGATGATATCTTATCATCGTAATTAATAAATTTGATTATGGCAATTAATGCTAATTGGTGTTAACCAGATTTCATTTTTGATTCATTTTCTTTATTTTGCCATATGATTGGTTTTTATTTGTCAATAAATTTGATTGTAATCATACATCATAACTACTATGATAAGTATTAATTGATGCTGATTAGCATTTAATTGGTGGTTTTTGGACATTAATTAGTCCATTGTTTATATTTTTGATTTTGACTTAATTTTATTGATTCCGTATTTGATTTATTTTACCTGTGAGTTATTATTATTATTATTATTATTATTATTATTATTATTATTTTAAATTTCATTTCTACTATTTTGGTTTTATTTCATTTATTTGTTTTTGCTGTACTGGTGTTGGTGCATTAAATTTGTTTATTCTCATTCAGAATCTGTGTGTGATGAATTTTATTCAGCCCTAGTGATCTTCCTATAATATCCAGAACAGTTTCATATTCAAGCTAGTGTACCGTTCATGCCCCGACGACAGAGTCCTGTTCTGAAGGCCTTGTGCAAGGGTACATGGCAAAGGATAGATTATTCTCTATTCTTCTTCGATTTTTCTATTCTGGAAGATCCTAGTGGTTAACATACACAGATGCACCCGGGTTTTGTGCTTGTTTGATTAAGTTTGGCTTGCCTACTCGTTTGGCATGTTAATTATTTTTTTGACTTTATGCTGAGCGGGTAAACGCTGGAAGATACCCATAAGTCACTTATCAATTCAAACCCGAATCCAAACCGTATTCCATTCATTTCATACCCGTTATTTTTCCGTGAGGATCAGCCTTGCCCTTTTTCCGCTTGCCACATTCATTTAATACCAAACCCCTGTTCTCCCCACCACCAGTGTAAAGTGCAAAATGGCGCCCAACGGTGTGACTTAAGCTTGAGACAATAGCAGCCCAACATAAGGTCGAAATGGAGCTCAATTAATTGAATGAGAGTTAATGTAATTAAATTTTCATTTATATAAATTTTTATAGTATCATACAGTAATCTCAAGGAGTCCCTTGAAATTTTTATAGCATTGAGCATCCATCAGATAGTTAAATAAGGCTCATTAGTGGCCTGATGAGAAACATTAATCACTTTAATTAATGTTTGATTAAATTAAATTAATTAATTATTTTTTCTTTTAGTGATAAGTCAAATATTTAATGACACCAATGGATTACAATCAAATTTTGAATCGTTTTACTGTTGCAATATCACTGTAGGTGATTGCAAATTCGAAGGATAGGGGAAGGAAGCCTTGAAAGCTTTGAAATACACTTGCATTGCATGGTGTGTTGATGTGTATATTTGCATGAGTTGGGACAAGCCCGCATATTCTCTTATTGATAATTATGTCATCGACAGAGGACCTGATGGTCGTATTGCAAGAATTTAAGGACAGTAGTTATAAGCAGATGCAGGAAATAAAAGACAGTAATCAGGAACTTAGAGTTAGTACTGAACAGCAATTGTCACAGATGCAGAGAAATATAGAACATGTAGGCCGCATTTGCAATCAGAGTACTGAGCAAATAGAAATTCATATGGTCACGATCGAGAACGAGATCAAGAACGTGTCTCAGAGAATGGCTAGTATGGAAATTCGAGTCCAAGCGCAGGTAGCGAAATGTGAAGTGGGAATTGCAGCAACTCAGGCAGATGTCGACAAGCTGAGAGATGAGAATAAGTCAACGCAAGCCAAAATAGGAGTGATCGAGACCGACATTTCTACATTTAAGGACGAGATTAAGGATTCATTGCAGCTCATACGAGATGATATGAATGGCCAACATGTCGAATGTAAGAAATCATGGGAAAAGGATAAGGAAGGATTGAAGAGAGATGTCGAATTAGCATACGAGGACATGGGCCAGGAGGCTAAGGAAGAAAGGATAGCTGTACTCCGTAAATTAGAAGAGAGCAAATTAAAGATGAATAAGGTCGAGATGGAGCTGTTGGCAAGGATGGAACGACAAGAAAATAAACAAGTCAAAAGCGACCTCAAGATGCTGATCCAAGAAGAGGTCATCGCCGACTTACAAAAAGGATTGGCCAAGTCCATTACAGAAACCCGTATGGAAGGGAAAGTAGGATTTCAGGAGCATACGACCATAGATGAGGGGATGGAACCTCACAGTCAGGAATTCAGGGGTCGTACTTCGACACCCGTCGAGTCTAACGCAGCTGCTCAGGTCATTCACGTTATAAAAATGAGTGATGACCGGCCGAACAAATTTTCAGGGAACAATAACTTTACTCCTAAGAGTTTCCTCAGAGAATTGATGGAATACATCAAGGAAAGCAAGATCTCAGAAGACCGACAGTTAAGGACAGTAGAGAAACTGCTGACTGGACACGCGTTACAATGGTTCCGTAGCTTCAGGTATACCTTTGACACTATGGGGGAATTCCGTGAAGCATTTCTGAAGAAGTATTGGAGCCTTGCCTCGCAACAGAACCTGAGGATGGAACTATACGCGCGCCGCTATAGTACCACATCACCCACAAAATATTCAGAATATTTCATCACACAGCTACACCGAATGAAAGAGTTGGATATGCCTCCATCAGAAGAAGAGATGATCACCGCCATTGAGAAGCAATTGCCAGTCGGAGTTCAACAGATCATGGCGGCAGCGAACGTACGGACAGCGGTACATGCCGAGGAAATATTGAGAAACCTCGATGAAACGACGATCCACAGTCCGCAAAGATCAGGTCGAACGACTGAAAATGTAAACGTGGTCGGCCTAGAAGAAGCACCTAGACGACGCATGAAAGACCAAAGTACAGACGCCATGGACATGAGGCAGAACTGGGAACGTCGGGAATACCAAGATCAAGAGTTGAGGCCCCCGTGGTATGGTAACCGAGGTAATAATAACTGGAGGTCGTCTCAAAGACAAAATGAACCATGGAGAGGACATCGTGGATCATACAGGCCGTATAACAAGAGAGGTGGGCGTTTTCAACGCGGAAGACCGCCGTGGGACCAAAACAGAGAGCCAGAAGTGAGATGGGACTTGCCAGATGACCACAGAGAGGAAATGGAAAGGTGGCACAGCGATTCGGAGCGGTATTTGGCAGAATTACGTGCCAAAGAATCGGCCGAACAAAGTAAGAAAGACAAATGGAACAGGGGAATGAATGATCGAAGGGATCCAGATGTCATCGAACAGGGAGCTGAGAGCCTGGAACTCCAGAATGCCCGGAGGAACAACAATCAATCATCCGGAGGTGCACCAGATAGGAATGGCAACAACGAGAAAAAAAACGCCAATTTTAGAAGATGGGAACGTCGCTAGTGCACAAAACAGTCACAATGCAAAGTATATGGTAGTAGCGCAGATCAGTGACTGGGTCATCAAAGAAGAGGACTTGACGGAGGACACAAGAGGGCCAAAGATTAATACAATTAAAGAATTACCCATAATTTACGCCCGAGTGGGAGGTCTAACGGTACGATGTATGGTAGATACGGGTGCCAGCATCAGTATAGCTTCCCAGGCATTAGTTAAAGAGTTGGAGAGATTGGGGAAGGTTCCCGTGATGCCAATTTCTAACATCACAGTCAAGGGCATTATCCCAGACAAGTCCGCAGTCTGTAAGTTCCAAGCTTTGTTGGACATTACACTGCAAGGACATAATATGCCGCATTCGTTCATCATAATGAACAAGATAAATTATAACATTATCTTGGGAGCGGACTTCATTCGAGAATATAAAGCAGTCATCAACCTATATGAAAACACCATTTGCTTTAAAGATATTGGAGAGGACAATCATTTGGACATGCAATTAAATACGGATATTCCAAGAGATGGCGAAGAGATATGGACATTGTGCACCACTGAAGAGATGGAAGCATATGAGATAATCGACGAAAGGTTAAGGGATATTGAGGATGATTTAATGGAACCTGAATCCTGGGTCATGGCGCTAGAAGAATTGGAAGACAGAGTTACTGACGCTTTTGAGGAGAAGGCTCGTGAAGCAAAGTTAAATGAGGAGAACAGGATCAAATTGATGGACATGTTAAAGCGACACGAACCGGTTTTTAATTCTAAACCCGGTAAGATAGAACATTTCAAGTACCAAATGCAGGTCAACGATTGGTCACCGTTTAGGAAAAAGCCTTATCCGATAGCCGAAAAACATATGAATGAGGTGAAAGAAACCATCAAGCAAATGGAGGATGCTGGAGTCATAGTTAAGATGGCTACCCCATTCGTGAGTCCGTTGGTTGTAGTCAAGAAACCCAATGGCTCTGTTCGAATATGTCTGGACGCCAGGACAATTAATGAACGATTGATTCCTGAATATGACCAAGCTCCAGCGATCAAAGAGGTCATAAACAAATTCCAGAACAAGATATATTTTTCATCGATAGACTTGACTAGTAGCTATCACCATTTGGAACTGGATGACAAGTCAAGGTTATTGACTGGATTCCTATTTAATCAGCAAACTTATGCATTTCAAAGATTACCATTCGGTATCAAAACAGCAGGTTCGGCACTCATACGAGCGTTAGACCGGAACCTGACGTCGGAAGTCAAGGATGCCACTGTAAGATATGTCGATGACATACTCTTGGCGTCTGATAATTTGGATGATCACCTCACGAATTTAGAGAAATTACTAGATAATTTGGAGAAGGCCAATTTCAAAATTAACATACAAAAATCTCATTTTTGCCAGAAGGAGGTACTCTATTTAGGCCACATCATCGAAGGTGAAGGAGTACGCCCAAATCCTGCGAAACTAGAGGCTATTCTGAACTTTCCTAAACCAAACAGGGTAAAACACGTCCGCCAATTTCTGGGCATTTGCAATTTCTTTGCAAATCATTGTCCCGGGTATACTGAGGCTGTGGCGCCACTACAGGATATGCTTCGTAAGAACAGCAAATGGGCATGGAAGGAAGAATGCGACGCGGCTTTTCGGAAAACGAAGGAATTACTAACCAATAGTATTAAATTGGGTTACCCGGATTTCTCAAGAAAATTTATAATTCAAACCGACGCCTCACGGATTGGAATTGGATGCATGCTGTACCAAGAAGATCCAAACAACCCTCGAGAACGAACTTACTTGGCATTTTCTAGCCGTAAGCTAAAGACACACGAGCGAAATTACACAGTAACGGAATTGGAACTTCTATCCATCATTTTTGCTTTACAACAATGGAGGAAGACTTTCTATGGTTTCGAGATTTTGATAAGAACCGACCACAAGAGCCTTATCTTCCTATTGAAAACTCCCATGGCTAGCGAGCGAGTGAACAGATGGTCGTTGTATGTTCAACAGTTCAATATTGACATTGAACACTGCCCAGGAAGATTCAATGTGATACCCGACGCATTAAGTCGAAACCCAGAACGAGGAGAAGGAGTAGTATCTGTACATCAAGTCGAGCTCACTCAGGCAGATCAGGAATTTTTGGTTAAACTGGGAGAAATTCAGGCTGAACAAGTTAAGGATCCGTGGATGAATATGATCATCGATTATTTAAGAGGAAGATTGCAACGAGGAACGCCCGCGCATTTGGAAGCGGAGAAAATTTCGACAAGTTATATTTGGTATAATAACCTGCTGCACAAGTACGTGGATCCCGATCGCGTGAAATCAAGGATTGTGGTGCCACCTTCTTTACAGAGAGGTCTAGTCTGGCACGCACATAGCATATCTGGACATGGAGGAATCGATAAGACAAGTGCTCTTATTCAAGAAGCATTTGTATGGCCCAAATTAAGGGAAACCATTCGCAGTGTTTTGAAGACCTGTGACAAATGTCAAAGGGTTAAGCCAAACTCATTCCTCATGAAGCAATATCCCAAACCTCTACTGCCACAGAAGCCGTGCGAACTGGTCGCCATGGACGGTTATGGTCCATTACCAAAAGGCAGAAGAGGATGCAAATACATTCTCGTCAGCATCGATGTATTTACAAAATACGTGGTGTTATGTCCAGTTCAGAAGTTAAACACTAAACAGGTACTGAACAGAATTAAGGCAAGGGTAATTCCAACGTTAGGGAAGATGGAATTCTGTCTTACGGACCACGGCAGTTATTTCACTAGTGCCGAGTTTAGGAGTGAGATGGTTAGGTTAGATGTCCGGCACGTGTTGAGTTCAGTGCGCCATCCTGAGGGAAATCCATCAGAAAGAATAATGCGGGAGATCGCAAAATATTGCCGAATTTACTGTTCTGATCAGCATTGGAAGTGGGTCGACGTATTACCCGTAATGGAATTCTGTATAAACAATACGATCCATGAAAGCACAGGACAGATCCCCACAGTCCTTCACTTAAATCGATGTCCGGATCGACCGTGGAAGAACATCTTACCGTGTCCATTGGACGCACGACCAAGCCATGAATTAACCATACAGGCCACGGCAACTTATTTGAAGAAACAAGCTGATCGTCGATTACGTAGAGTGCGTAATAAAAGATTTCACCGTCCTTTGGAATTGGAAGAATTGGTCTTGGTGAAACGACCAGCAGTGTCCGATCCAGCGAAGCGAATATACTCAAAATTTTGCGAGATATTCTATGGACCGTACCGAGTCATAAAGGTGATTGGAAATAATGCTTATAAAGTGAAACACCTACGCACTGGAGTCGAGTCTGTCTATAACGCACAAAATCTAAAACTGTACTATCCCGCCGAAGAAGATGAGGTCCAACACCAAGTCAACGTAGTGGAGAAGAAAGAAGAAGGGGAAGATCCATTCCAAGTAGAAAAACCATCGGAAGCAGAAAAAGAGAATCAACGGACAAATAATCACGACTGTCAATGGATAACGCTGCGTGAAGAATTTGATAATGCTAAGAGAGGGTGAACTTAGGATAAATGCAGAATTTAAAGCTGAGAATAAGAGGCTGCTTGAAGAATTTCACGATCCGAATTAATTTGGAGTCCATTAGAAAGCCAATTTCGAAAGAAGGTCGATGAGGAAGACATGACATTGTTAAAATGGATTATGTTGCCGAGTATTGTTGAATTGTAAAAACTCTTCGTAACCTCAGCAGTTTTTCCAAACTAAGAAGGAGGGAGATGTGCCCTTGACCTTCGTCTTAGGCCAAGGACACATTACGTAATTGGAGTACTTATATGGGGCAATGTCATGATGTTAATGAGAATGAAATCATCATTATGTAATGATCATAATAATAACTAGGATCTTTCTGCCGTGTTGAAGACCACATATACTGTATGTGGCTTGGCAGTTCTGACAGGGAGAAATTTATGGTTTTCACACAATGGGCAGAGCAGGTGCGTCACAAGTCGCTTGCCTGCAAGTTTCAGAGCAGGAGCACTCCAGCGAATTCTGAGAATCTTGCCAAAACGCAGTAACTATCTCAAGTTAGCACGCAGTAGATGCTTGACTCCGCCCTCAGAGAGTACGCCTCGGTTGGTTACAAGAGATCAAGACATTACATGAATGATCTAAAACGCCCATGATGAATCTAATTATTATTAAGAATTTTGGGAATGCGGTAACGGATTAAATATCTCTGTGTTCATCGAATAGAAGTAGTCCCCGCGCAAGGAAATTTGACAACGTCGAGTGTGTGAGAGAGAGAACATAGCGTCCTTCAGCAAGAAATTAGTTCTACCCAAGCGCTGATGATATAAATTTAGCCTATGATCGAGTTTCGTCGTGAATCATATGATTAGCAAGGCCATATTTTTATGTATGAATTAAGGTACCTGATTACTGTAGCCTATGATTGTGAAGGGAGCATTTGGTGTCGTATATGCAAAACTGTGAATTGGCAACCATTTTGTCATATATGTGGGTGAAGTCTGTGACAGGGGCATTGTTCATCATTCAGCCAACGTTAGCGGATGCTGGTCTATGTAGCACCACGCTAAGCATTAATGTACGAGACGCGCAGTTCATTGTTCGGCTGATGCGAAATAATATTTAAAAATGAATGCTGAGCTGTGAATGTGTATAACAGTAAGGACGGATGTGAAATTATATGTAAATCAAGTGAAAAATATATAACAGAAAATGTGTCCGCGACAAGTGTGGAAATAGTGTGAGAATTTGTCATCTATGACACAAGTGTGTAGCCCACTAATGTGTAATTTTTAAAGTGGTGCATAATTTAATTAAATATGTGTGTGTACGCATTTTAAAAGGGTGCTGGCTTATAGCAACCTAGTGATAATGGAGGATTGCAGTGATATTATCGAGTGGTTTTACATCATCGTGATGGGATTCGAACTGGTCATGGAGGTCATGTGTTAAGTTATACTGTTGCGGGCCTCTGGTCCAACTCTTGCAAATGATGAAGGAAGTCTTCAATGTGATAAGTACCTTTTGATTACATTTTACAGTGTCAAATAATTCATGGATTTCATCGCCATAATGTTAGCATGTTATTTGTTTTCTTTTGATTTGTTTTATCTTGTGTGTACAATGACTGTGTCAATGGCGACCATAGTTGTGCATCTGACGGAGCTGGGTATGCTCATAAGGATTAATGATCAGAATAATTATTTTAATGAATTAAAAGTGCCTAACTTAACGTAAGGATGTTGCTAGGTAATCGTATCCGTACATAAAACACATGGTAGAACTCCCTATTTTATTTATAAATGTGTGTTAGAAATATCCCCTGTGTTTTTCCCCGAATAGGACGAACGAAGCATGGTATTTCGATAGATGCCCTTTCCAGGCAAAATCTCATTATTTCGTGTCAATGACCAGAGATAGTAATTTATGTATTTACATACCGGATGAATTAATATCCGAGGATTTTTTTTTGGGACGATATTTAAAGGACCATGGTGTATTGTGATGGATGGTGATGCAGTATTATGGTGTAGCAATGAGTAAAGTTTATAGGACAGTTTACAAAGGCGTGAATTATGTCAGATGAGAGGTAGTATGATAAGTTTACAATGATATAAGTGACGGCTGACCCAGCCTCACTAATTGTTATATTAGTTTTTATTGAACGCGTGTGATATTTAAGGCCATACAGTTAAGATGTTGTAAGGAGGAATGTACGATGAAATAAGATAAAATAGATGATGATGCCAGGTAATAAGACCTGAGGGAAGATGACAGATGAGAGTTAGTATGATAAGTTTACAATGATATAAGTGAATTGTATGTGTAAGGTAGTGGCCATCAAGCGCAGATAAAATAATGCTATAATTAATCTTTATCCAAATGAGAGCGTCCCGCTCCACATTTAGAATACTAAGATCCAGTCCGATCAGCTGGTGAGAATACAGTCAAATATTAGCCCGGGGGAAGGGGTGAAGACTTGCATTTCTACCTTTCACGGTCAAGGTCAGCCAGCAGGCGAGGCCAGTCCATTGTCACTTTCCACAAAGAGAAGGAGCCCATTCAGGACTCGGGTGCTTGTCGCGGCGATTCTTTTAAATTTTTGTTATGTTTGGTCCCTAGTTTAATATTCACGTAAGGGTATGTTAGGTCACTACCCTGATGCCTCCAATCGATAGCGTTTCTTTTACTGGTCATTTTGATATGAGGGACGGTTTTGTCTGCTGATCATACAGTCCCGGGTTCGATATCCTTTTGTTGTGCCTGGTCCAGAAACTATTTTAAACGGGTGCTAGGTAGGCAGTAACCTTGCGGTCCCGTGTTCGAAATCCTTTTGTTTATGCCTGGTCGATCAGTCTTTTTAAATGGGTACTAGCTAGACAGTGACCTTAGAGTCCTGTGTTCATGAATAATTATTTTCGGTCCTGGAAAATAATTATTATTAGTTTTTTTTTATAGTTAATATTGGTTCAAAATTATCTTGAGATTTCTTTTTCTCAATAATTGTTGAACGGACCATGCTTTGTTCTATTGTAACCTCGTTCTGCAGGATAAGGCATTCAAGGTAAGAAATGTATAGGTAGCGAATACCCCTAAATACATATTGATCCTGTTGAATAGGCCACTTAGAACATGTTTGTGCCATGCCTATCTTTTTCAGGGGTCGCGGCTTCAAATACATTCACCGTTGTTTAACATAACACTGATACAAGGTATTTCTTCTGTGCCATGTCTATCTTTTTCAGGGGTCGCGGCTTCAAATACATTCACCGTTGCCTAACGTGACTCTGACACGATACGATTACTTTAATAATGTTTGGTTGGAATTATTAATTGTTTTTCATGTTTATCCAACCCAAGTTTGAAAGGCGAATGATTAGTCATCATTTTTATGATGCTATTTTGTTGGTTTTTAAGGCATTTTTCCTAGTTTGTTTATTAAATATCCATGAATTATTTGACAAGGCATCGAGTGCTTGGTTCGAAAGTGTATCACGTCGAACGCAAGGGCCGAAGCCAGGCTTATCATATCGCTAATATGTTAATGCAATATGTGACAATTTGTAAGTGTGTTTCAAGGCTAAGGAAACTAAATGGCTTCATTGATTCAGCTATTTTGTTTTAAAGCTAAGACGTCCAAAGTTATGTCGGGATTGGACATTAAGATTCCGTACGGAAAGGCTTCCATAATTAATTTACAAGAGTATGTAAATAAGATGCATAAATCATATTCATGTTTGCAGATAGAAATACATAATTAATGCCATGAAGGTTAAGATTTGATATGAGGGTAAACTTTTATTTAACGGAGGGATTCTAGTAAATGTTAATTAAACGCCATTAATAATTAAATAAGCCAATGGCTAGGCTATAATGTATACTTCGGAATGGCCATGGATGTCTCTGATATTTGAACATACCATGTATCTGAAATGTAATTGGATGATATTAGACTCAATGATTATTATGTTTACTCAGATTAATGATTGATTAATTTCGTATAAATGGATTTCTTTTTCTTAATCCATACTGTTGTTACAGTTGACCGGACCCTCTTGATCCATCATCTCTTAATAACTTAACTTTCTGATGATATCTTATCATCGTAATTAATAAATTTGATTATGGCAATTAATGCTAATTGGTGTTAACCAGATTTCATTTTTGATTCATTTTCTTTATTTTGCCATATGATTGGTTTTTATTTGTCAATAAATTTGATTGTAATCATACATCATAACTACTATGATAAGTATTAATTGATGCTGATTAGCATTTAATTGGTGGTTTTTGGACATTAATTAGTCCATTGTTTATATTTTTGATTTTGACTTAATTTTATTGATTCCGTATTTGATTTATTTTACCTGTGAGTTATTATTATTATTATTATTATTTTAAATTTCATTTCTACTATTTTGGTTTTATTTCATTTATTTGTTTTTGCTGTACTGGTGTTGGTGCATTAAATTTGTTTATTCTCATTCAGAATCTGTGTGTGATGAATTTTATTCAGCCCTAGTGATCTTCCTATAATATCCAGAACAGTTTCATATTCAAGCTAGTGTACCGTTCATGCCCCGACGACAGAGTCCTGTTCTGAAGGCCTTGTGCAAGGGTACAGTACAATTGGGGTATACTCAGTACGCTGATTGTGCGACTGGATTTCAACTCAATTCTGGTGTGTTGTTGTGCAGGGCCGAAGGACCCTGAAGAGCGTCTCCTCCGTAACGTGGTGTAATATCGTCTTTGGAGACCCTCCACATCGACCCCTTGCCTGGTATCGCTCCCGGATAACCGGCTGGGGCACCGTGTCCTGTGATATGCAATATCTTACTTTTAAATATATTTATAATGTACTGTGTAATATCGATGATCTAGTATTGTGTTTCGTGATCTGTAGCTGTGTCACCATTGGTTACTGTGTCCATCAGTTGTTTTCTGGTCACAACGAGTGATACCCCAGACACCGGGGCGACCTTCTCTGGTTACATGTGTGAGATAGCTGTCACTGGGAGGTGCGCCTCGCTGTTAGGGGATTTTATTTCATAGTGTCATCAATGCTAAGGTGGTAATGTAGTTTCGATATATCCACTATCCTGTGACTAATAAGCCCTGTCACGGAACATTAGCCATGACTTTCGTAAGACATCTGGTTTACCGACTGCTATTCACAAATCAACCCCACCAACAGTGGGACAGATGTTACTTAGCATGTAATTAACTTAAGCTCATGAAACTTGCTTCTGCTTCTAGACTACAAGATAGGCAATTAGTAGCCTAGAGACCTGATTAATGGTTATATAAAATGCTCCAAAGCGGTGAATTAGTAATAAAATAAGGTTTGACTGTGCTTAATAACTATGTATATGGTGCACGGATTTGCTTAAGTAATGAATGCTATAGAAACATTTTGAGGAATAATAAACCTTTTTTTGAGTTTACTTCAATAAATATTCTCCATGACTACCATAGTCCTTTTCTCATCACAGTAACTCGTTGGGTGGTTGGTTCTTAAGTTCAGGGGCTGCAACAACGCGGTCATGTAGCCCCGTGTACTTTCGGTGTGTGTAGAATCTGTCTGATAACCGGTGTTAATTGTGATCACTGTATTAGTGTGTGTTATCTGTTTTTAGCCTATTTTCAATTTTGAAAAAATAGTCTTATGAGATCACCTTTTGTCCGTGTGCATGTGTGTGTGTGTGTGATTGGTGTGTGTGTGTCCCCCTAATAAAATCTAAACGGCTGGAGCGATGTCAATGAAACTCGGTAAGTTCATAGCACTATTCCGGGCAACTCCGACCGTGCCCTTCAAATTTTGTTTCGACTCACCGATCCAACATGGCGGCTGTGCGAAATATTTCACCAGCATTTAATATCTCCGAAACTATTACCAATATTACCCTGACATTATGTATGGTGATAAAGGGAACTACTATAAGTTCACTTATGTGACCTTTGAAAACCTGATAACTACAAAGCCAACCTGGCGGCCAAGCGAAGTTGCGACTTTTAAATAGACGTTTCTCGCGATTTAACCAACCAAACGCAATGAAACTTGGTACAGTATATGTTTATACACATTATAATGCACCGACATCTAACTTCGTTCAATTGTTTACATAACCACAAGATGGCGGATGTGCGAAATAATTCACCGGCATTCGATATCTCTGAAACTATTAGCGGTATCTCCCTGAAATTTTGTACGGAGATAAAGGGCACTACTGGAAGTTCATCTCATCATCATCATCATTTCCCCTTATCCAGCTCCTGCCGGGTCGGGGTATTTATGGCACTTCTCCACTTTCCTCTTTCCTTCCACAAATCTTCTTCCTCGATCTTGTCCCAGTCCAGATTTCTTTTTCTCAAGCTGTTCTTCACTGAATCGATCCACCTTGTTCTAGGTCTTCCCCTTGCTCTCTTGCACTTGCACTTGGCCTCCAGCATCTGTCTTGGTATTCTATTTTCCTCCATCCTCTTTACATGTCCAAACCACCTTAGTTTATTCTTCTCAATTCTCTCATTTAGTTTTCCCATCCCGACTTCCTTCCTAACATCTTCATTCCTCACTCTGTCTTTCCTTGTCTTACCTATCATACTTCTTAGGAATTTCATTTCACTGGCTTGGATTCTACTCTCTTGCCTGCTCGTCAGGGTCCAAGTCTCAGCTGCATACGTTAATATGGGTACATAGTACATTTTATACATTACCTCCTTGCTTTTCCTTGGTACTTCCTTATCCCAAACGAGTTTTCTTACACTTTGATAGAACGCATTGCTCTGCTGTACCCTCCTGCCAATCTCCATGTCCAACCTACCAGTTTGCATCAATTCACTTCCTAGGTATTTGAACGTGTCCACAATTTCCAAACTCTGACTTCCAATTTTCACAGTGCCCTTACCTTGTCTTTCCCCTCTTGTCATCACCATGGTCTTGCTTTTCTCTACACTGATTTTCAGGCCATACTTCTGAATATTTCCGTTCAGTGCATCTAGTTGTTTTTCAGGGTGTCTACTGTAAGGATGAAGTAAAAATTAGTTACTTTTTAGGTACCTTTTGGTTACCTTTTAGTTAATTTTAGTTACCTTTGAATTCAAGATACGTCTGCAGTCTGCAAGCATTTCAAACAGTGATCTACGATATTTCCAGTATAGACAATTAACTTTGAAGAAAAACAACAATGAACTGTTTTTAAAGAGGTTTTTTATTTATCGTATGGCTTTGAGTGCCGGGAGTGTCCGAGGACATGTTCACCTCGCCTGAATCTGTAGCTGCTTCCAGCGAATACCCTTAGGGTGAGCTACAAGTTCCGTTCAATTTCAAGTTGCTACCAGATATCATTGATACCTAGTGGTGAACGTTGGAACTTTGATAGAGCGTTCCGACGAAATCTAACCTAACAATTTAGCTTCACACAAGTTCAGTCTTAGTTCCGCCCCTTAAAACAACAATAACTAAGTTTAGTCTGTGGAAGAATCTCTTACATGCCATAAATCTATGACATGGGAGCGTCGGCTTTACTTCCCCTCCGAAGGAAGGCATACTGAAGGATTTTTAACGCTTTTAAAAAATCCGACGACTTCGCCCGGGTTTGAACCCGCTATATTGGGCACAGCAGTTCAGCATGCTACCAACTAGGCCACCGAAGCCGCTTTAAATGAAATTCACATGATGTCATAAAAAATTTAAAAATAATAAATATATACTAGATATTTAATATCCAATGAGTTGTTTCAGCTAATATGTCGTCTTTTTCACAATATGTTGTTATAATTACGGTACCAAGAGGTTGCTCTGCTCTTGACCATTTGGCGAGATTTCGTTCGTCCCCGCGGTAGGTCGCGAAGAAATGTATGCGATGTTACGCGATCGTCACCGAATTCTGTCTTCGCAGTCAAATACGGAGAAATATCGAGATGTTACACGAACGGCGCTGGTCTCAGTTGTTTGATAAGCTTCCCGTAGTTTTCACGATAGAACACGGAGAAAAATCGCGATTTATATAATCAGTGTCACTTTTAGTCATTCGACGAGATTTCCATTGTCCTTGAGGTCGGGCACAAGAAAATATAGCATTATTACGCAATCGGCGCCACTTGCTGTCCGTTTGACAAGAATACAGTTGTCCTCGTCATTAAATGCAGAGAAATATCGCGATGTATCTCAATCGCTGCCGCTCTCGGCCGTTTTACGTTGTCCTTGAGATATTCTGAAATCATCACCACACCCGGCCGTTCAACGATTGTCTGCCTGTCTATCTGTCCTGACAGAATGGCGGAGGCAAGCTCAAGGTTGGGCATGGTTAAAATTTACGAGTAATTATGTACATGTTGTTCAGTCGGCGCCGTGATTCCCTAGGCTTTGGTTGGGAGTTCATCAGTTCAGGGTGGATCACGAGGAGGATTTAGTATTTCGATGCTACGTAGGCTGCCATTTTTAAGTGGGTTGATGCACTTCTCGGTCCCCGCACGCATTTAAGTATACGTGATAGGTGCCCTATCACCTTCGACAGGATTCCCGTAGTCCTCGTGGTCACAAGTTCACGATAGCGGACGGGTTTTATGATTTTACGCAACTGACGTCGATCTCGGTCCGTTTGACGAGATTCCCGCAGACAAGTCGTGCGATCAGCCGGCCGTCTTGTGTATGCGATTTTTGAGGATGAACGTTCGAAGTAGGTACGGTATCGAATATTACGAATTATTCTGAGAGGATTGCACGAATAATACGACAAGAGAGCAAGTTTTATTTCGACTGAGAACCACGAATTATCTACAAGTTATCGAAATAATCGGTTAGATTATATATCCAATGGAACGAAAGTTAGAAGGAAAAATCGACTTATAACGGAATTTCGAATTAACCATACTGGATGTCTCAAATTTACTAGACATATTTTTAAATAAGTTATATGTATTTCAAAGATTTTTCGCATTTTTTTTCTTTTCGAAACGGTAACATTTCGCAAGATTGCGACATTAAATTGTTTCGCGTTATTTCTGGACTTCAATTTGACATAATTTCCAAATAACAGAAATGAGAGATTTCTTTTTAGTTTCGGAAGTATTCGCGAATAAAGGTCTCGCGAAAAGTCAGGTTTCCTAATACATTAACACAGAAAAATGTTTCACACGAAACTTCAGTCTTCTTGATGCCGAAAATATACGTTGAACCGATGTATACCACTCAAGGTATCCTCAGTATGTATTTCCATGAGGTTGGGCACGGGGAAATATAGCTTAGTATAAAGGTACAACAAACAAAAGAACCCTCGGCTACTTCGGTTCGCGCAGCTCTCATCGGCTCGTCCCGATCTCCCCCGACAATCTCTACTTAGTATAAAACAGAGTCCCCGATTCTTGGATGTCACAGGTAATCTCGAGAACCACTGGATGGATTTTGATGCGGTTTTCACCATTCTGTAAAGTATTTCTCGAGGACACTTTCTGTAGAAAATAACTTATTTATGATCAAAGGAAGCCAAGCAGTAACGATTTCAGTGAAAAGGTTGGGAAAAGAACTTAGCGTCCGTGCGCTTCTTAAGCTTACGCTGGTCAAACCGTTAAAAATATCAACATACTATGAGCGTAAGAATTGTTCAGCATGGAAAGTTCTACAGAAAAGTCCGGGAGAGCCTATCTCTATCTTCAATACATCGCCCACTATAAGTGTTTTTAGACTGGATAGAAGTGGTCTTTGTGTTCCATGCACCTCACCATTCTTAAATTACGTCTGACAAGAATCCGTTGCACATACTATCTCCATGATAATATAATTAATAGCCCAGTCAGTGATTTTCACCCATCATGCCGAGACGTAAAACGGATATACTGTGCCCAACTCTAGGAATGGGTATTCCAAGATTCAGACACCTAGATATCAAGGGAAAGGCTGTAGCCGCTTTTGAAAGTTGAGATATTTGAATATCGCGCTTCATTGCTTCTCGAAGCATTTGGAAATAATTTGCCGATAGTTGGATGTCAAGTGACGTAGCGAGTAATAGCAGAGGTCGAGGCTATTTATTGATTAAATAGTTAACCATGGAGTAGAGTCTTGAGACTGGGATCAGATTACTGGCACGGCCAAATAAAAAAGAATGCAATTAGTATCAAGTAAATCGGACCAGGGATTCAAGAGATATGAGGATTTCTAGATTACAACGTGATGACGCGTGACCCTGGCAGTTTTGAATAAAAGCCAGCTGGACGAAGCAACTTCAGCTCATTCTAACACAAGCAGTTGCCTAGCAAGTTGCTGCGACGCTGAGCCAAGGCACATGGTTGCCGGATCTACGCAGAAGTTCTTTTCAAGTCGTGATAGTCACGAAAAGTGCTGCGCTACGAGTTGGAACTTAGTAAGTTTCTGGTGAGGAGAATCACTGAGGTGATTGATTTTTCTACAGACATTGGTGGAAATATTTATATTTCTACAAGGACATATGCTAGACTTTGTCTAGAAATTAGTACTTTGTCACAGTCCAGTAATAACTTAATACTTGGATGTTTAAATCCATTTCAGTCAGTTTTCATTATTTGTAACTAGTTAACCACTTCGATCTGTCAGTACACTGAAGACTAGTCTATAACGGTGGCGTTCATTAGTCTACGCAAGGGAAACTACAAGTTGCCTAGCGCATGGTAGATGGTGATATTAATAAACCATGCCCAGGGAACGATCTTCAGAACAGCCGTTAATTGCTTAGACTATCAGTGTTTTTCTTGTACTGATAAGATTACCGTGAGTTATGTTACAACTGACATATCTAAGAAGAGATCACTTAGATCTGACCCTATTTAAACAAACTGTTATGGCTTTGATAGAAGCCCATATTAAAATGGAACCACAGTTTATTCAAACGTCAAAAGATACTACCACTATGTCTGACTAGACGAATTGTGGGTCTACAATGGCGGCCGATACAAGGATTATACGTGCTTGTCCGATAGGGCATGTCTATGGATAAATCTGGTACAGACCAGGTTTACTACGCTTCAAGACCATCAAGAAATGTAAGCCACATTTGAATTATATTATGCCTAGCTAATTGGAACAAACTATTTTTCTGCAGATGACCAACACATTTTTTCTTCGTATTTAAAGCTTGCAATGATTTACGCAAGACTTGTTAGAGTTATTCTGAGTATTTTCAGCACTCAGAACAGTTTAGGATCGATGACCGAGCATTTCGAAGATTTATTTGAATATTTCATATTTTTGGGAAATCACGGTAATCAGCCGATGTAACTGTAAAAGTTAAATTTATTTTTGTTGAGGAATGGATATTTTTTCCATATTCGAAGGTTCGAACATGTGGATTCTCACATAATGAGATGATAATTAAACACATTTAAAATGATATATAACAAATAATAATAATAATAATAATAATAATCCACTAATAATAATAATAATAATAATCTTTATAATTTTTCTAAATAATTCTTGGATATTATATTTTCTAATAATCATATGTATTGAGAGAGAGCCTATGAAGTAGTTTAATCATTTCTAGTTTGGAACAGGAGATTTTCCGAAGGAGAGTGGTTAGCGCAAGCCCGCATTCAACCAACATGTCAGTTCTGGTTGAACAGTTGATATTTGCAATGAGCAAAGTACATTTTTCAGATAACACGGAGAGGCATGAAACGGGAAGCAAATGATATTTGTATCAAATAGGATATTTTTGTATTTATATAAAATCATGACGTAAATACACTCGAAAGTGAAATAAAGATTTTCATAAGTATGGTAAATTCACGGGTTGAACTGAATGGTAAAATAAAATAAACTTGTAAGTTTATTAATCTTCCAGTGTTGATAACAAGCAGAGGCTTGATTTATTGTATAAATTTTGGGAAGAACATTAAATTTATGTGTGTGGAGTAGTTGAAATGCCATTCCCAGGTGCGTATGTTTAAGTCGCAGGAATGAAGAGGTTTTTTCGAGCATCAATCAAATAGCAGGTTCGATGGCTCAGGTTTATAGTAGGAGTATTGGAACTACACATTTCGTCGGATGAATGACCCGAAGGTTATTTCTTGAAACCATCAGTTCTTATTTCAACCTTGTTTACGAATTCCATTTAGACTTTGATTTTGCTAGAACCCGGATTTGTCATGATAGTAGTTTATTCTTCTTCAGAGGAAGACCTTTGCCGTTGTTGTTGTAATATTGTGTTCTTACACAAATAGTAGAATGGGCCACTGCCAATTAAAAAATAATTCTTTAACCACGAATAATTTGAAGGATATTTTCAATCCTAGTGCCATGAACTAAATGAATTCATTATAAAACTACAATTCTAATTTCCGCATTCTGTCGAAGAATTGCAAGTTGTGAAAGTTGCTAAAAATGGCCATAAATATAAATATTTTTTTAATAATGATTCCAAGTGGATAATTGAATAGTTGAATGGTTCAACCATTTATTGATCAAGTTGATGATTCAGAAATCATGTATTTTCTTAGGAACTTGAAGTTCATAATCGAGTCACTTCTCGAATGTTTAATGTCAGAAGAACAATTAATTGTTGTTGTGCTTCGCACAGTTCTTCGATGCTATGCTCAATGGTCAAATACTTTTCAGATGTTATTAATATGTGTTAATAATTTGTGTCGCTTCGATGATGATAATATTTTTCGACGATGTATTTTTGAAACTGGAAAAACAAGTGAAAGTTTAAAAATTCTATGAACATTTATTCTACGAGTGTTAATATTTATGTAAAATTTCAAACAGTGATCTACGATATTTCCAGTATAGACAATTAACTTTGAACTGGAATTAAATATTAATAATTTTGGAACACAGTCCACAGGACTATTAATCGGACTTGTGTTTCCAAAAAGATTGTCAAATGTGTTTGGAAAATTTCTGTATATTGTGTGTAAATAAGAGTGTGGATCGCCACACGTGGATGATGCTGCTTTGAGCATCCTTGCAGTCAGATTTTAACTTCAAAATAAACTGAGATAATTTTACCAGATGTGTCATACCCAATTAAATCTCCTTCTATCCTTATTGTTGCATTGAGCCAAAAATCAGTAAAGCATTTTCTTAATTTGATGTCGTTTTTGCGATTTGCTTGAACCCATCTGGCGCTCCGGGATATTTTGACTCTCGTACTGACTGATTATTGGTAAAATGCATATGTGGTCGTGCGAACTCCGGTCTAAACGGGCACATAAAATAAGATAGAGAGAGAAATGGCTTCGAACGTGGGTCCCGATTTAGACATGGTCAATCGCATGCCGATTTAAATTGTGATACATTTTATAGAAATATTTTGGGAGTTGAGAGATGTCTGGTTTGGATGAATAAATTAGTAGGAAACCCAATTAGTGGGGAAAATTAAAAATTTAACAGGTTAATAATTAGAATGGGTTTGATTATTTTTGATAATGGCTTAACCATTAGGGCGTCAAGTAAATTCAGTAGTAAACGTTCGATGACTGGACATACACATTATTAGAATCCAGGTGGAGGATATTTGAGAACTTTCATATTTTTCTTGTGATATTGTGGTAAATGTAATTAGTAAAAGTAGAGAATTTTGTTTTTCCATCACGTCGACATTAGGACAAATCTCATTTTATTAGAGTGTTCCAATTAGCTATTCATATTTCTTGTTCTAGTTATAAGCTTGTGTTTGCCACTGTTGTATACCCCTAAGTTTTGAATAATAATTGAAATTATGGAAGAAATGATGAGGATGATGAGGAGTTTGGAGGAGAGTTCAAAAGAGGCTGGACGGCGTGTAGCCGCCATTATGAAAGAAAATACAGAGGCTTTAGAAAAGAAACTTAAAGAAAATTCTGATTCTTTAGAAAGTAAACTTAAAGAAAATTCTGATAATTTGAAAGAAAGTTTAGATGAAAAACTTAAAGAAAATTCTGATTCTTTGGAAAATAAACTTAAAGAAAATTATGATTCTTTGGAAAATAAACTTAAAGAAAATTCTGATTCTTTAGAAAGCAGGTTAAAAGGTAACTTGAAAGAAAATTTAAATAGTAAATTTAATTCAATGGAAAGTAAATTTAAAGAGAATTCTGAAATTTTGAAAATGACACTTGAAAGTAAAATGAATAAATTATGCGAAAAAAACACATGAGCTCGAAACTTCATTAGCTACTAACGCAAGTTTAATGGACGATAAATTTCGCGATGCCGATCTTCGATCCCAAAGCTTAGCTGATAGGATAGAACATGGTCTTAGGAAAGTTGGTGAAGACATGATCGACCTAGAAGTCAGAGTGAAGAAGGAGAGTAACGAGATGGGAATTCTAGTTGATCAACGTTTAACGGAACAATTCAAAGAACTTGTCATGGGAGAAATAAGAGAAGGTGTGATTAGTGAGTTGCAAACTGAAATCAAAACCACAGTTGTCAATGAAATTAAAGACACACTCAAGCTGGAGAATCAAGAGGGAATCAAGGAGATTAGGGAATCTTTGTCATCCCATATTGAAGTAATTGCCAAAGATATCCAAGCAACTCAGAAGGACATATCAGATATGACAGGGTCATTGAAAAGTCATGAGACTGTTATGAACCAGATATCCATTGATGTTAAGGAGAATTGTAAAGAAACTGAAGCAATTAAGAAAATGGCAGAAGAAAACCAGAAGAAACTTGAGGCTATGAAAACTCAAATCAAGGACGAGAAGCAGTCTGACCATCTGTTAAAAATGCCAAATGTAAGGGGAAAGGAACAGATACAGATAAATCTAGGAGCAGCTAGAGAAACGGATAGTCAAAGACAGGATGAGGTCAGGACAGTATTTCAATCCAACCCCATAACTGTATTTAAGAATATAGAAGATAAGCCTTCTAAATTTTCAGGGCGAGATTCTGTGACACCCGTGGAATTTTTGAGAGAAGCAGGTGATTACCTGAAAGATTCTAAGATCCCTAAAGAAAGACAGATCCGAGTGATAGGGAAGTTTTTGGAAGGTCCTGCACTTCTTTGGTTTAGAGCATTTAGATCCACTCTAACCACTTTAGAGGAGTTTTCTCGTGGGCTATTGAAAAAGTTTTGGTCCCCGGAAACCCAACAGCAAGTTAGAGCAGAGTTATATTCGAAGAGATTCTCGACGTCACAACCTACTCGATACTCTACGTACTTTTCTGGACAGCTGTCTAAACTTCAACATTTAGATCCGCCGATGCCAGATAACGAATTGATTACTGCATTGATACGTCAATTTCCAGCAGACGTCCAGAGGACTTTGATCGCTGCTGATATCTATAATATGGAACAATTTGATGAAGTATTACAGAAGCTGGATCATACAAACGCTCAATTCTTCCATCAGAAGGGAGGAAAGAATAACAACGCTGTGTACGCTGTTATGGCTGATAGTTATTCTCAGACACCTCGAGAGATTCGAGAGGAGCGAGAAGAGAAAACGCCGAGGGAAGATCCAAATACGAGAGGATGGAACCAGTACAGTAACAGATACAGTTACAAGCCATATGCAAGACCGGATGGTGGTAATCGATACAATACTCGATGGAGAAGACCACGAGATAGTCAAGGAAGGTACCAGGAAAGAAGATATTATGGTAGAAACAACTACAATAACAGAGGGAATGTAGATACTCGTCAGTCCAATGAAGAGTTCAACAAGGAGACGAGGAAAAATTTGGAAGCAAGACACCAAGATAACTTGCAGTTTTTGGAGCAGAGGCCCAATGAACCAGGTCCATCGGGAACACAACAATCCCGGGGGAATGGTAATGAAAAAAAAACTTCGAATTCACAGTAGAAGATAGAATTTTGAACACTTTCACTTCCAGAATTATTAAATGGCAAGCAGAGGATGATGACTTAATTCAACAGAATGACGAACGAAAAGAAATGGGCACAAGAATTAGAATGCCAATCATATCATGCGAAGTATTCGGTATGCCTGTCGATACTTTGATCGATACTGGGGCTATGCTTTGTCTGGTGAGTGAGAAGCTTTATATTCTGTGGAAGCTCAAAGAGAATTTAGAGGAGATTCCAGTATCAGGAATTAAGATCCAAGGAATAATACCCAATAAAATATCTCTGTGTAAAACACAATTATACTTATGTATTACGATTGGAGGACATGATTTCCGACATGTGTTTGTTGTAATGAAGGACATGGCTTTTGACATGATATTGGGAGCAGATTTCATTCAGAAATATCAAGCAGTGATAGATATGAAGACAGAGACGATTAGATTCAAGAATACCGAAAAGATTAACTTCGAGGGAAAAGAAGAGGAAGACATCGAGGGAGATGCTCAATGGTCTCTGATTTTTCATGAAGCTGAAGGAATAGAAGTCTACACTGAGAAGGAGTCCCCAGAGCTAGGGAAGATTTTGGAAGAGTATCACGATATTTTTGATATTAAGCCTGGTGAAATTAAAGATTTTGAATATCGTATTCGTGTAAATGATGATGCACCTTTTCATGCTAAATTGTATCCAGTAGCAGAAAAGCACCGAGAAAGAGTAAAAGTGCTTATCAAGGAGATGGAAAGCAACAATGTGATTGAAAAGTACACTACATCTTATGTCAATCCATTAGCAGTAGTATCTAAGCAGGATGGAAGCCTGAGACTATGTTTAGACGCGCGAAATTTGAATTCAAGATTACTGCCAGAGTATGACAGACCACCAATCATTAGGGAACTGTTAAGGAAATTCCAAGGCAAGGTCTGGTTCTCTAATATTGATCTCACTTCGTCCTACCATCATATTAAGCTTAGTGAAGATTCTAAGAAGTTTACAGGATTTATGTTTGACCAGCAGACATATGTATTCCGCCGTTTACCATTTGGAGTCAAAACATCTGGATCAGTTTTGATCAGAGCACTGGAACAAAATTTGAGTCCTGAAGTAAAAGAGATAGCAATTCGTTATATAGATGATATCTTAATTGCATCCGAGACTAAGGAGGAACATTTGTTACATCTTCAAATGTTATTCGCAGATTTGAGAAAAGCGAACTTCAAAGTAAACCTTCGAAAATGTCAGTTCTTTCGAAAGGAAATAAAATTTTTGGGTCACATTTTGGATGGAGAAGGATACCGTCCCAATGAGACGAAGATACAGGCAATTGCACATTTTCCTAGACCTACTAGAGTGAAGAATGTCCGCAGTTTTCTCGGGACATGCCAATTCTTTGCAGGGCATTGTCCGAACTTCACCAAGACAGTTGCGCCATTGCAGGAGTTGTTAAAGAAAGGAAATAAATGGAAATGGGATAAGGATTGTGAACAATCATTTCAAGACGCCGAGAGTTTATTGGTAAACAGTGTGAAATTGGAGTATCCTGACTTTACCAAGAATTTCATCATAGAATCTGATGCATCCACCGTAGGGATTGGAGCTATTCTACTTCAAGAAGATGAAGACCACAAGAGACATTACCTGGCGTTCATTAGCAGGAAACTTCGTCCATCAGAGAGAAATTATTACACCACAGAGTAAGAAGCACTTGCTGTAATATTCGCTTTGGAGTCGTGGAAGAAAATGTTAATTGGACATTCAGTCATTGTGAGGACTGATCACCACGCATTGGAGTTTATTTTGAGAACAAACTTTGCCAGTGATAGAATAACAAGATGGTCACTTTTTATTCAGCAATTCAATCTAGTTATTGAACACACTCCTGGAAAGTTGAACGTGGGAGCTGATTTATTGAGTAGAGCAGTGGAGTCTACATCTAAGGTTTTTCAAGTTAACCTGACGCAGGAGGATGAAGATACCTTGAGAAGGTTAAGGTTATTGCATTTATCCCAGAGGAGAGACCGACGTCTTAGGAACATTTTTCGTTTTCTACAGGGAAACATGGATCCAAATGATGATGATTTTGTGGAAACTGAAAGAATTTCCAGAGATTTTATGATGTTAGATGGTTTAATCTACAAGTTTGCAGATCCCGACCATACGAAGCTGAGAGTAGTGATACCTCCGCGATTGCAAAAACCCATTATCTGGATGGCACATCGAATCGCAGGTCATGCTGGAGTAGATAAGACAGTCAACATGATTCAAGAGAAATTTTCGTGGGAGCGAATGCGACAAACTGTCAGAAACACTATTCGAGAATGCGACTTATGCCAAAGGAGTAAGCATAATTCTAGATTACTGAGAGAATTACCAAGGCCCATTATTCCTTCTAAGCCTTGCGAAATCTTCGCGACTGATTTATATGGTCCTCTCCCAAAGTCTAAAAGAGGTAACCGATATATTTTGGTGACTATGGATGTTTTCAGCAAATACACCATGTTACATCCAATTCAGAAGGCAAACGCAAAGTATTGTGCGAAGAGAATAAGACATAGCGTAATTCCGGAAGCAGGCAAACCGGAATTCCTTTTATCAGATCGTGGACCTCAATTTACATCTTTCGAGTTTCGAACCATCATGAATAATCTTGGGATTAGACAATTGTTTTGTTCTATTAGACATCCAGAGAGCAATCCAGCGGAACGCGTGATGGCTGAAATAGCAAAATTTTGCCGCCTCTATTGTCCAAATGAGCATTGGAAATGGATGGATGTTCTTTCTTTAGCATCCGAATCCATCAACTCTACGATTCATGAGAGTACTGGACAGATTCCCATGTTGCTTCATCATGGAATTAAACCAACACGATTATGGGATCGAATCATCTCTATTCCACCTGAGATTGAACCAAGTCGTCAGATGAGGGAAACTCTAGCTTTAGACAAGTTGAGGAGTCAAGCTGAGAAGAGAGAGCGCAGAGTGAGAGGAAAGCGTTTTCGCAGACCCTTGCGCGTAGGAACTCTTGTGTTAGTGAAAAGACCTACACCCTCTGACGTGCAAAATCGAGTGTACTCGAAATTTGCAAGCCTTTACGCTGGACCCTATCGTATTGTGGAAGTAAACAATAATGGAACCTATGAAATCGCTAATACACGAACTGGTAACATCGTGGGAACTTATAATGCATCGAATTTGAAGATTTATTATTCAAGAACCAGATGATTTAATGTGTAGATAGGAAAAATAAAAATTTTTCAATTTTTATTTTTTGCTAGGTGTGGGGTGGATGTGCCCAACTCTAGGAATGGGTATTCCAAGATTCAGAAACCTAGATATCAAGGGAAAGGCTGTAGCCGCTTTTGAAAGTTGAGATGTTTGAATATCGCGCTTCATTGCTTCTCGAAGCATTTGGAAATAATTTACCGATAGTTGGATGTCAAGTGACGTAGCGAGTAATAGCAGAGGTCGAGGCTATTTATTGATTAAATAGTTAACCATGGAGTAGAGACTTGAGACTGGGATCAGATTACTGGCACGGCCAAATAAAAAAGAATGCAATTAGTATCAAGTACATCGGACCAGGGATTCAAGAGATATGAGGATTTCTAGATTACAACGTGATGACGCGTGACCCTGGCAGTTTTGAATAAAAGCCAGCTGGACGAAGCAACTTCAGCTCATTCTAACACAAGCAGTTGCCTAGCAAGTTGCTGCGACGCTGAGCCAAGGCACATGGTTGCCGGATCTACGCAGAAGTTCTCTTCAAGTCGTGATAGTCACGAAAAGTGCTGCGCTACGAGTTGGAACTTAGTAAGTTTCTGGTGAGGAGAATCACTGAGGTGATTGATTTTTCTACAGACATTGGTGGAAATATTTATATTTCTACAAGGACATATGCTAGACTTTGTCTAGAAATTAGTACTTTGTCACAGTCCAGTAATAACTTAATACTTGGATGTTTAAATCCATTTCAGTCAGTTTTCATTATTTGTAACTAGTTAACCACTTCGATCTGTCAGTACACTGAAGACTAGTCTATAACGGTGGCGTTCATTAGTCTACGCAAGGGAAACTACAAGTTGCCTAGCGCATGGTAGATGGTGATATTAATAAACCATGCCCAGGGAACGATCTTCAGAACAGCCGTTAATTGCTTAGACTATCAGTGTTTTTCTTGTACTGATAAGATTACCGTGAGTTATGTTACAACTGACATATCTAAGAAGAGATCACTTAGATCTGACCCTATTTAAACAAACTGTTATGGCTTTGATAGAAGCCCATATTAAAATGGAACCACAGTTTATTCAAACGTCAAAAGATACTACCACTATGTCTGACTAGACGAATTGTGGGTCTACAATGGCGGCCGATACAAGGATTATACGTGCTTGTCCTATAGGGCATGTCTATGGATAAATCTGGTACAGACCAGGTTTACTACGCTTCAAGACCATCAAGAAATGTAAGCCACATTTGAATTATATTATGCCTAGCTAATTGGAACAAACTATGTTTCTGCAGATGACCAACACATTTTTTCTTCGTATTTAAAGCTTGCAATGATTTACGCAAGACTTGTTAGAGTTATTCTGAGTATTTTCAGCACTCAGAACAGTTTAGGATCGATGACCGAGCATTTCGAAGATTTATTTGAATATTTCATATTTTTGGGAAATCACGGTAATCAGCCGATGTAACTGTAAAAGTTAAATTTATTTTTGTTGAGGAATGGATATTTTTTCCATATTCGAAGGTTCGAACATGTGGATTCTCACATAATGAGATGATAATTAAACACATTTAAAATGATATATAACAAATAATAATAATAATAATAATCCACTAATAATAATAATAATAATAATTTTTATAATTTTTCTAAATAATTCTTGGATATTATATTTTCTAATAATCATATGTATTGAGAGAGAGCCTATGAAGTAGTTTAATCATTTCTAGTTTGAAACAAGAGATTTTCCGAAGGAGAGTGGTTAGCGCAAGCCCGCATTCAACCAACATGTCAGTTCTGGTTGAACAGTTGATATTTGCAATGAGCAAAGTACATTTTTCAGATAACACGGAGAGGCATGAAACGGGAAGCAAATGATATTTGTATCAAATAGGATATTTTTGTATTTATATAAAATCATGACGTAAATACACTCGAAAGTGAAATAAAGATTTTCATAAGTATGGTAAATTCACGGGTTGAACTGAATGGTAAAATAAAATAAACTTGTAAGTTTATTAATCTTCCAGTGTTGATAACAAGCAGAGGCTTGATTTATTGTATAAATGTTGGGAAGAACATTTATGTGTGTGGAGTAGTTGAAATGCCATTCCCAGGTGCGCATGTTTAAGTCGCAGGAATGAAGAGGTTTTTTCGAGCATCAATCAAATAGCAGGTTCGATGGCTCAGGTTTATAGTAGGAGTATTGGAACTACACATTTCGTCGGATGAATGACCCGAAGGTTATTTCTTGAAACCATCAGTTCTTATTTCAACCTTGTTTACGAATTCCATTTAGACTTTGATTTTGCTAGAACCCGGATTTGTCATGATAGTAGTTTATTCTTCTTCAGAGGAAGACCTTTGCCGTTGTTGTTGTTGTAATATTGTGTTCTTACACAAATAGTAGAATGGGCCACTGCCAATTAAAAAATAATTCTTTAACCACGAATAATTTGAAGGATATTTTCAATCCTAGTGCCATGAACTAAATGAATTCATTATAAAACTACAATTCTAATTTCCGCATTCTGTCGAAGAATTGCAAGTTGTGAAAGTTGCTAAATATGGCCATAAATATAAATATTTTTTTAATAATGATTCCAAGTGGATAATTGAATAGTTGAATGGTTCAACCATTTATTGATCAAGTTGATGATTCAGAAATCATGTATTTTCTTAGGAACTTGAAGTTCATAATCGAGTCACTTCTCGAATGTTTAATGTCAGAAGAACAATTAATTGTTGTTGTGCTTCGCACAGTTCTTCGATGCTATGCTCAATGGTCAAATACTTTTCAGATGTTATTAATATGTGTTAATAATTTGTGTCGCTTCGATGATGATAATATTTTTCGACGATGTATTTTTGAAACTGGAAAAACAAGTGAAAGTTTAAAAATTCTATGAACATTTATTCTACGAGTGTTAATATTTATGTAAAATTTCAAACAGTGATCTACGATATTTCCAGTATAGACAATTAACTTTGAACTGGAATTAAATATTAATAATTTTGGAACACAGTCCACAGGACTATTAATCGGACTTGTGTTTCCAAAAAGATTGTCAAATGTGTTTGGAAAATTTCTGTATATTGTGTGTAAATAAGAGTGTGGATTGCCACACGTGGATGATGCTGCTTTGAGCATCCTTGCAGTCAGATTTTAACTTCAAAATAAACTGAGATAATTTTACCAGATGTGTCATACCCAATTAAATCTCCTCCTATCCTTATTGTTGCATTGAGCCAAAAATCAGTAAAGCATTTTCTTAATTTGATGTCGTTTTTGCGATTTGCTTTAACCCATCTGGCGCTCCGGGATATTTTGACTCTCGTGCTGACTGATTATTGGTAAAATGCATATGTGGTCGTGCGGACTCCGGTCTAAACGGGCACAATACAGTAGGTCGCAGTTCATTGACATCGAAAAAAAAAGCGCTTATCACGTAAAGCATTCGTAACTGTTCCCGGGCGCGGCTGGCTGTCAATCGCCGTCACATACCATATCGTAAGTACCTGCAGCCAGCTGTTCGATTGAGGTTATTCCTTCATTAATGCTGCAAACGCAATGCAATTAAAAGAACGAGAGTAAATGTAAAGTGACCGCAAGTATTAAGCGCGGAGTTAAATGAAAATACAGTATTTATGATTTCCTAGTTGTAAACTACCGTATGTTTTAAAGAAATATACTGTTCCAATAAGCGTACACACACAGAGGCTATAATATCAACAACTCGAAATAATGCATCAGGTGTAGAAAACTGCAGACGACCCTTGGCCATAGACGTTTTCCCTTCCGCTATTATACGCTTCACGAATGACTTTGAAACACCCGTTGCTTTACTTGTTGAAGCCACAACATTATAATTGAGTTTATGAACGGTTTTCTGTTCTCGTAGGTGAGCAGTTACGTTATAGACTATTTCTCTACATTGTCCCCTTAATGGTCGTCCAGATTTGCTCCCATACTTCGAAGTAGAAGCCATAACGAAACTCAAATGATACTATTACTCGAATAGCATGGTACACAACACTATATACATAAACACATTTACAAATAAAGTACACGCTATACGACAAGGTATTATAGGACTACAATAAAGAAAACGTATATAAAACTGAGAAAATAATAAGAGCGCGAAATTGGATTGGCCTCGAAGCTGTTGTCAGCGTATCTCCGCAGTGTGTTCGGTAAGGCAGCCAGACAGCATGTGACCCCCTCTACCACTCCTCTGTGACGACGCACATCAACTCAGAGTGAATGCGCGGGGAAGTGAGCTTTGCGCAGGTTCTTTTGATAGTTGCCACCTTATACTATGCAATAGGGACGGCGCCGCTTGCGTGAAACTCGCTCCATCGCAATCTCTGAGCCTAGCGGCGCGAGCTTAAATGATTCAACCCGCCTTCAGAAAATTTTCGTTACCCGTTTGTAAAATTCGTTACTTTTTCGTTACTTTCCTTGCCCATTTGTAAATTTCGTTACTTTTTCGTTACTTTCGTTACCGGTAGACACCCTGTTTTTGCACTTCTTCGGTGTTCCTTCCCCAGACCACAAGATCGTCTGCAAATAATAGTAACTTCATTTCTTTATGTCCATATGCTTCCTTTGTTTCCTTTACAATTTCATCCATTACCATTATGAATAAAAGAGGTGACAGCACACTCCCCTGTCTTAGTCCAGTCTTGTTCCTAAACCAATCTGTCTTTCCAACTGGGGTCAGGACCCTGCTAACACAGTTGTTGTACATTGCTTGCACCATTTCCAACATTTCTCTTCCCAGTCTCTTCTTAACCATGGTTTCCCACACCTTCTCTCTGGGGACACTATCATATGCCTTTTCTAGATCTATGAAAGTCATGATCAAATCCTCTCCATATTCCCAGTTCTTTTCCATCACCTGCCTCAAGCTAAAGATTGGGTCCACTGTGGATCTTCCACTCCTGAAGCCATACTGTTCCTCTTGCAACTCTCCTTCCACCTTTCTTCTCATTCTTCTTTCTAATATTATTTCCAGTATTTTTACTATCTGTGATATAAGGGTGATCCCTCTATAGTTATCACACACTTTCTTGTCCCCTTTCTTAAACACTGGTATTATTAGCCCTTTCTCCCAGTCTTCTGGTACACATTTCCATTTCCACACACACTTTAGCAGTCGATACAGCCACTGCATACCAACAGGTCCAGCAGCCTTTATCATTTCTACACTGATTTCATCCACCCCTGTTGCTTTTCCCATCTTCATTTTCTGTACTGCTAATTCCACCTCCAGCATTGTTATATCATCTTCTGTTATAGAGTCGTCAGGCTGTGTCAATTCGATCTCACCAGTACAATTGCTCACATTCAATAGCTTATCGAAATACTCCTTCCATCGTCCCTTTATCTCTTCTGGGTGTGTTAACAACTCTCCATCTATAAGTTCATCTATAAGACTTAAAAAAACCGGTTAACTTCAAAACGAATATGGCGGCCAAGCGAATTTGAAAATTTTAAATAGACCTTTCTCGCGATTTAATGTTTCAAACGCACTGAAATCAGGTACAGGAAATATTTATACACATTGTAATGCACTGGTATTTAATTTAGTTCAATTATTTACATAACCTCAAGATGGTGGCTGTGCGAATTTTAAAATTAAGTTTTTATTTCTTGTGATGTAGTCATGCGATCGAAGTGAAAGTTTGAGTAATGAACCTACGCAATAATTTTCTTTTAATGGTACATGACTCTATGGCCTATACATTTAACAATCCAACATGGCGACCATCAGAAATATTTCGACGGCTCTGAATATCTACGAAACTATTGTAGCAATCAAACCGAATTTTTTAATGTTCATAGGGGCTATGAACTTAAGTTCACCTATAGGGCTTTAAATAACCTGGTGATCACAAATCCAACATGGCGGCGACGCGAAGTATAAATATTCACATGGACGTTTCTCGCAATTTAACCATCCGAAAGCAGTGAAACTTGGTACAGTATATCCTTATACGAATGGTAATCCACTGGCATCTAATTTATTTCAATTGTTTCCATAACCTCAAGATGGCAGCTGTGCGAAATTTTAAAATCTCCTTGTTACTTCTTGTGTCCTAATTATGCGATTGAAGTTTGAATACTACACGTACACAATAATCTGCATGTAACAGTACATACCTCTAGGACCTACATACATAAAATCCAACATGGCGACCATCCGAAATATTTAGTCGGTTCTCAATATCTACGAATCTATTACAGCAATCAAACTGAAATTGTGTATGTTGATAGTGGCAATTAACATAAGTAGGATATATGAAAATAGGTTGTATAGTTCTTCACGGAACTACTTGTTTTAATTTAAGTACTGCAACTAAGAATTTTTCAAATAGTTCCTACTTTTGCCGCCAAGCGCCACTGTCAACGATTACTAGGCCACGTTCAGAACTTAGCCACTAGACGCCACCGCAGTCGGCTCTTGGGAACGAACGTAGAAACCTAAGAGCGTTGTTTACATTCTTAACCTATCCAATTTAGCTTCACACAGGTGCAATTTGTGGAAGGTTCTTTAACATGCCATAAATCTATGACATGGGACCGCCGGCTTTACTTCCCCTCTGAAGGAAGGCATACTGAGGGATTTTTAACGCTCTTAAAAAATCCGACGGCTTCGGCCGGGTTACAGTAACTCGTAAAACTTATGTTGTCCCCATCGTATTGTTTCCATGGTTTCAGGACGCAGATTTGTCCGCCTGTCAGAGTTGACAGAAAAGCCTCTTTCACTGCCTTGTCTTATAAATCTATCTTATATATAAAAGTGAAAGTCTGTATGTATGTGGGTATGTATGTGGGTGGGTCTGTTCCGTATACAAATCTACACCGTTACACCAATCTCAACCGAATTTTGCATACACATAGTTTAGGACCCAGAAGGAACCGCTGGCTACATGAATTTTCGATTGTCTTTCTCATTCTTCTGATTTCGACCCTTTTGCACTCCAGCACATGCTAATCAAATCATAAAATATACTCATGAAGGAATGGCAAGGCGGATAGTTTCCATGGCAACATAGCTCAAGTCGAGACACGGCCGACTGGATGCCATTTGCGCTCTGCACTACCGGTATAGAAAATGAGGATCTTTACTTGAAATCACGTTAGTTACTCAACTTCTCACACAGCACTGTCAACCGAGTTTAGCATAACAAAGACTTGACACTATCTTCTACTATATATTTGTCAAATACCACTCACTCACTCATTCATTCATCACGAAATCTCAGAAACCATCAAACGGATTGGAATGACATTTGGTATGCAGCTTCCCCAAGGGCCGCAAATGCCCACTAAGAGAGGATTTTTGGATATTCTGGTTCTAAAGGGGTGTTATGGGGGTAGACCTGCATTTCATTGAACAGCAATATCTCCCGATTGGTTTAATTGGGGGATGTGATACTCGGCACATAAACTCATCATTAAAAATAAGAAGACACGAGTCGGAGGGTTTTTCGATGTGGTGTATATTATGAGGTGAAAGGGGTGAAAAGTGGGGATTGAGAGATTCCTAACGGAGCGTGTATCTCTTAAACGATATAGGCGAGGAGTTTGAAACTCAGCGGGAAAAAATCAGCATAATAATAAGTAAATATGTGTTTGACCGTTTTATCATAAATCCAATTTAAGGGGCCCATGGGGAGGGGTGAAATTCTGGAGAGGGTGGGGGGGGGGGGAGAAACAGGAAAGAAAGTGTCCTAACTGATTGACTGACTGACTCACTCATCAAACTCAGGGGGAAAACCTGCTAGGGGAGGGGTGAAATTCTGAAAAAAGAAAATCGAAAGAAAATGTCCTGACTCACTCACTCACTCATCATCGTCCAGCCAAAATTATTGAAGTTAGAAACATGACAGTTTGGGGATATGTTCATTGTATTTCAAAACAGTCTACTAAGGGAGGATTTTCGGATATTCAGGTTCTAAAGGGGTCTTAATGGGGTTAAACCTGCATATCATTGAATAACAATATCTCCCGATTGGTTTCATTGGGGGATGTGATACACGGCATATAAACTCATCATTAAAAAGTAAGACACGTGTCTGAGGGTTTTTCGATGTGGTGTATATTATGAGGTGAAAGGGCTGAAAAGTAGGGATTGAAAGATTCCTAACGGAGCGTGTATGTCTTAAACGACATAGGCGAGGAGTTTGAAACTCAGCGGAAAAAAATCAGCATAAAAATAAGTAAATATGTGTTTGACGGTTTTTTCATAAATCCAATTTAAGAGGCCCTTGGGGAGGGGTGAAATTCTGTGAGTGGGGGGGGGGGGGCAAGAAAGAAAATGTCCTAACTGATTGACTGACTGACTCACTCATCAAACTCAGGGGGGAAAACTGCTTTAAAGTCAGTAAATAGCTGTTCGGCAGTTTTTTTTATCAATCAGATTGAAGGGGTTCATCGGGAGGGGTGAAATTCTGAAAGGAAAAAATGAAAGAAAATGTCCTGACTCATTCACTCACTCATCATCGCCCGGCCAAAAATATTGAAGTTGGAAACATGGCATTTTGGGGATATGTTCGTAGTATGTCAAAACCGTACACTAAGGGAGGATTTTTGGATATTCAGGCTCTAAAGGGGTCTTAAGGGGGTTAAACCTGAATTTCATTGAATAACAATATCTCACGAGTGGTTTCATTTTTGGATGTGATACTCGGCATATAAACTAATCATTAAAAATAAGCAGACATGTGTCTAAGGGTTTTTCGATGTGGTGTATTATTATGAGGTGAAAGGGGTGAAAAGTAGGGGTTGAAGGATTCCTAACGGAGCATGTAGGCCTATCTCTTAAACGACATAGGCGAGAAATTTGAAACGCAGCGAAAAAACATCAGCTAAAAAGATAAGTAAATCGGTGTTCGACCGTTTTTTCATAAATTAATTTAAGGAGCCAAAGGAGTGAGGTGAAATTCTGGGGGGAAAAGGAGAGAAAGTGTCCTAACTGACTAACTCACTCACTCACCAAACTCAGGGGAAAAAGACAGCTTTCAAAAATAAGTTAATAGGTGTACAAGCGTTTTTTCATCAATCCAATTTAAGGGGCCCATGGGGAGGGGTGAAATTCTGGTAAAAATAATTGAAAGAAAATGTCCTGTCTGACTCACTCACTCGTGCCCAGCGAAAACTATTAAAGTTGGAAAAATGAAATTTTGGGAATATGTTCGCTGTATGTCGAAAACGTCAACTAAGGAATGAGTTTTGTTTATTCGGTTTTTAAAGAGATGTTAAGGGGGTAAACGTGCATTTCAATGAATAACGATACGTCATGAGTTGTTTCTTTGGGGATGTGATATTCGGTATATAAACTAATCATTCAAAATAATCAGACATATGTCTAAGGTTTTATCGATGTGGTGTATATTATGAGGTGATAGGGGTGAAAATTGGGGGTTGAGGGATTCTTGACGGAGCGTGTATCTCTTAAAGGACATAGGCGAGAAGTTTGAAATTCGGCGGAAAAAGAACAGCTTAAAATACAAGTAAATAGGTGTTCGACTGTTTTTTTCATAAATCCAATTTAAGGGGCCCTTGGAGAGAGGTGAAATTCTGGGGGGGGGGGGGGACAGGAAAGAAAGTGTCCTAACTGATTGACTCACTTACTCACTCATCAAACTCAGGGGGAAAACAGCTTTAAATAAGTAAATAGGTGTTCGACCGTTTGTTTCATAAATCCAATTTAAGGGGTTCATGGGGAGGGGTGAAATTATCAAAAATAAATGAAAGGAAATGTCCTGACTGACTCACTCACTCATCATAGCCCAGGCAAAATTATTAAAGTTAGAAACATGAAATTTTGGGGATATGTTCGTTGTATGTCGAAAACGTCCACTAAGGAAAGAGTTTTGAATATTCAGGTTCTAAATAGGTGTTAAGGGGGGTAAACGTGCATTTCATTGAATAACAATATCTCACGAGTGGTTTCATTTGGGGAAGTCATACTTGGCATATATACTTATCATTAAAAATAAGCTGACACATGTCGAATGGTTTTTCGATGTAGTGTATATTATGAGGTGAAAGGGATGAAAAGTGGGGGTTGAAAGATTCCTAACGGACCCTGTATCTCTTAAACGACATAGGCGAGGAGTTTGAAACTCGTAGGAAATCAATCAGCTTAAAAATAAATAAATAAATATGTGTTCGGCCGTTTTTTTCATAAATCCAATTTAAGGGGCCTATGGGGAGGGGTGAAATTCTGGAAGAAAAACGTCCCCTAAGGAAGGATTTTTGGATGTTCACTCTCATCGACCAACCCAAACGATTAAAGTTAGAAGAATGATATTTTGGGGATATGTTTGTTGTGTGTCGAAAACGTCTACCAAGGAGGGATTTTTGGATATTCAGGTTCTAAAGGGGTGTTAATGGGGTTAAACCTGCATTTCATTGAATACCAATATGACACGACTATGACGCGAGCGAAGCGAGGCTAAAAATGAGATGATGTGCGTCTATGTATTACTCAATCACGCAAGTACCACTGGTCCGATTTACATGAATTTTACATGGAAGTAGCTGATTTACCTGGCTAACATATAGGCTACTTTTGATTTCAATACTTTGCACTATTTAAAGATGGCGACCATTTTAGTGACGTCACTACACCCTTTGGTTTCAAACTTTCATATTTCCATTTCAAATAAAAAGAGAACGCTAAGAAGTAGCAAACTGTCACCTTCATATTTTAATTTATTTATGACGCGTAGCTAGTACTTCAGCTAGTTATTTATATATTTCTGATATTTTATTTTCTATGAAACGACAGATTGTGGTAAGACTTCAATTAATTTCAAAATAAATATTTAAAACAAAACAAAAGTTAAGTTACCAGCATTTCGTTCGCATTTTATGGTGAAAGGACCACATTTCGTTAAATATTTTTATTCCGCTACTTCAATATCGAAAGAAATGTCATATTTGGGGTAAATGTATCGTTGTGATAACATTGTACGTTTGCTGCAAATTTTTACGTATATCATTAACACCAAAAACCCGGGACTCGCAGAATGGGTGATCCTCTCCGTGATGTGGGGTAGTAGGTGGGCCCTTTGCTGCTAGTGACGCGAATATAGGGTTGTTGTTAATTTTACTATGCGAAGATGAGCTTGCTAATTCACACGTGATCTTCAATCACATTCCTGTATTTGGTTATCTTTTCGCCATTTGAGATTGCCTGTCAGCAGGCTTCTCAATTCTCGCCTGCTCCTACCCTGCCTCTGCTCTTCATCCCGCAAGTTCACAGTTGGTACTGTCCGATACTCAAGCGTAGCTCTTTCATATTCACACTCGTAGGCTACCCTTTGCTCCATTCCTTGAGAGGTGCAATTCAGGCCAAACCATGGAAATACAAGAGAATTAGTTCGGTGGTCAGACGTATGGAGTATTAAACCGGGGGTCGATGGATCGAGTCCAGCATTTTCTGTACTTCCTGTACGTCACAATACCTTGGGCATATTTAACCAGTCGATACGTGGGGATAGAATTATTCTCCTGCGATGTCAATTCAAGGATATTTATTGACGAAAACCTCGAGACAAAGTTGAGTCTACTCTGCATCATGCTGCCCCACAACGAAACTGTTACCCAGGGTTGAGGAGTATTCCCTGATTGGAAGTTGAAATTTAGGTGAATCTCGAGATTCTCTTAGACCTACGGGATCTAACCTATTAACGTTTACTCTTTGAAAGTCATGTATGTTACTATCTTGCCAATCTCGAGTTGTCTGAAAGCATTCTAATTTAAATCTTATCAGATTACAGATCATAAGGCTCCCTAGATACCACGCCCTAACGTTAAAGCCATGTCAGCCACTGGGGCTGCATAGAAGTGCCCCCAGAATGTCATATTTTACTTCTGTGCTCTGTTTTTCTTTCATTCTTTTGTTTTTTGGTACTTGTTATTTCTAGTTTTCCTTGTTCAGGGATTCGCCGTACCAAAGCTATGGGGAGTGCACATCGCCATTATTAAATGATTTCAAACCGAAAATATCGCATGCCGGGTATACTGTACTTGTCAGAACACCATAAACAGCGCTGTCCAACGTGGCGCCCGTGGTCGCCATGGCGTCCTAGATGTATTTTCCTGACGGCCTTCTTAAGTACATTTTTAACCTATTTTCATTTTATGAGAAAAAAAAAGGCTTTTGAGATCACCTTTTGTCCGTGTGTGTGAGTATATGAGTGTGTCTCTGTGTGTATGCCCCCCCCCCCTAATAACTTTTAAAGGGCTGGGGCGATTTCAATGAAACTCGGTAAAGTCATAGCACCATTTTTGCCGACACCGACGGTGCCTTCAAATTTTATTATACCTCACCAATCCAACATGGCGGCCGTGGGATATATTTCACCACCATTCAATAGCTCCGAAATATCACCCTGAAATTTTGTACGGTGATAAAGGGTACTCTTACAAGTTCACCTATGAGACTTTCAAAACCCTGGTAAATACAACACCAACATGGCGGCCAGGCGAATTTGAGACCCTTAAATAGACTTTTCTCGCGATTTAACCATCCAAACGCAATGAAACATGGTACAGCAAAAGTTTATACACATTGTAATGCACTGACATCTAACTTAGGTCAATTGTTTACATAGCCTCAAGATGGCGGCTGTGCGAAATTTTAAAATTAAGTTTTTATTACTTGTGTCGATTTCATGCGATGTGAAAGTTTGAATAATGAACCTAAGCAATAATTTTCCTTTAGTGGTACATGACTCTATGGCATATACATTTAACAATCCAACATGGCGACCATCCGAAATATTCAGACGGCTCTGAATATCTACGAATCTATTATAGCAATCAAACTGATTTTTTTAAATGTTCATAGGGGCTATGAACTTAAGTTCACCTATAGGACTTTAAATAACCTGGTGATCTCAAATCCAACATGGCGGTGACGCGATGTATAAATATTCACATGGACGTTTCTCGCAATTTAACCATCCGAGTGCAGTGAAACTTGGTACAGTAAATCCTTATACGAATGTTAATCCACTGGCATCTAATTTATTTCAATTGTTTCCATAACCACAAGATGGCAGCTGTGCGAAATTTTAAAATCTCGTTGTTACTTCTTGTGTCCTAATCATGCGATTGAAGTTTGAATGCTACACCTAAACAAGAATCTTCATGTAACAGTACATAACTCTAGGACCTACATATATAAAAATCCAACATGGCGACCATCTGAAATATTTAGTCGGTTCTCAATATCTACGAATCTATTACAGCATTCAAACTGAAATTGTGTATGTTGATAGTGGCAGTTAACACAAGTAGGGTATATGAAAATAGGATGTATAGTTCTTCACGGAACTACTTGTTTCTTCTTCTATACTAATCATGCGATTGAAGTTTGAATACTACACCTGCACAATAATCTTCATTTAACAGTACATAACTCTAAGACCTACATATATAAAATTCCAACATGGCGACCATACGAACTTTAGGCGGTTCTCAATATCTACGAATCTATTACAATCAAACTGAAATTTTGTATGTTGGTAGCGGCAATTAACTTAAGTAGGATTTATGAAAATATGCTTTAGTACTTCACGGAACTACTTATTATTCCAATGAAAAATGAAAATCCACAGCCTGCTTCCAGTCTCCGACCGGGTCAGGAATGGAATGAATAAAGCCCCCATCTAGCGGCGAGGATATGAACTGTGCCGGCTGCCGAGGCCTGACGCACTCCTCTGGGGCAATGATTAAATGAATGACAGATGAAATGAAATGATAGTGGAGAGTGTTGCTGGAATGAAATTTTGACAGGGAAAATCGGAGTACCCGGAGAAAAACCTGTCTGCCTCCGCTTTGTCCAGCACAGATCTCACATGGAGTGACCGGGATTTGAACCACGGACCCAGCGGTGAGAGGCCGGCGTGCTGCCGCCTAAGCCACGGAGGCTTACACTTATTATTCCAATGAGTTTTTAATATTAATTTAAATTTCAAATAAATACTGTTTTCTTCGGGACATTTTCCCAGTTACACTCATGAAGCATATTTATCTTATGCTAGTCTTTTGCTGCTTCCTCTCATTAGGAGGCTACCTACTTGCCATAACGGTGTTTACATCCCTTCTCGGAACTGCGGCCCCCACTGTGTCATAACCATTTCTGCCATACAAAAGACACTCCCTCCTTCCTCAACTGGTAGTGAATTAGAGACAAAGTTACTTAAATCCGAACAGTGCTATCAGTATATAGTCCAGGACACCTTAAATAAGTTACTAGAAAACCAAAATGGCCGCCACATTTGGTGTTGCCAACTTACATCATTTAACACCAAAAAGTCAGCACACACATCCATGTAACACGTATCGCAAATGATCCAAACTAAGTAAAGGCTCTTTTACGAAAATACGTTTTACATGAAGTTGTGAAGCAGTCCTTGCTCAAGTTAGGGACATCTTGGTCATCAGTCCTCGACAGTAACTCTTAAGCAGTATTATGGTAGTGAAGTTAACTTAAATTATCTCGTCTAGATTGATTTTTAAAGCATCACATAAAATGCATAAGAACAGAAACATTAATACTTACTCAATTATTTTCTCCAGGGAGCTAAAGATGAGCATGTTATTTTCTTCTTATAGGCTATATTTTTATAATTAGTCCAAAAATGCAGACCATTCTGTTTTAAAATGAGTGTTCAGAGAAGGATTTAGGAGTAGGAGAGAAATATAATAGTAGGGTACATATTAGCTTATTATTTCTTTATTTTTGATAAGTACCGTACTCATTTCTTGCATGTATTGGCAACTCAAACTAACACTTGGGGCGCTGTGGTCGGTCTGGATAAGTAGGGTAAAAATACTCAATAACATGCGTTTGATATGGAACACTTTTTATTTTTCGGTTATAATCAATAAATGTGGTCCCTAAAATAATGACAGTGTTATTTTCAATTGTATATATGTATAACTGTGCGATACACGTGTTCTAATTTGTGTGTTCCACTGGATTTTATGTGTCAATTGCATATTATCAAGCATCGGTTGTCTGTCTGCTGGTATCTGTTTTTGAGCAGTTCGAGTCATGGCGCTGTTACTTTAAAAGCTATATTTGAGTTTGCTCACTGTACCATAGACTGTAGAAATTATTTGCTGCTTGGTAGGGCGAAGGGATGAGTTTAACTTGTATTAAAGCTCGGGGGACACAGGAATTGCTTGATTTAGATGGTTAGCTGGTGGGTTTGGTGTAGAATATCGGACTGGTAGCAGGTTCTCGCAGAGTAGATATTTACCCTGCGAAGTCAAATTAGGTCTATATGACTCGTAGTGGAATGGCTCGGATATCGCAGAGCGAGGTGATGGCGGTTGGTAGGGTAATTGGAAATGAACTAGGGATGGGGAAGGATACCTGACTGATGAAGCTTGGCTGTAGTCGGCTGGTGTAGGCCTAGCTGCCTTGGTACGGCTTGGCTCGGCGGAAACAGTGAACAACCCGTCCTGTCGTCAGTGAGTGTAGTGGTGAGTGGTCCAACCCGCTCCTGTTGCCCGTATTTATTTGGTATCGTCACCTTTTGGCTATTGCTATTTACATCTTTTGGAAAGTGATGAAAACTTATATCCGCAGCCCTCTTTTATGCATCGACTTACAGCCGTAAACTGAGCAATATACGTTGCTTTTACTAATTTTACACTCCATCAACGAGTAAAACTTATTACTTATGTATAAAGACACGAAGAAATTACCTCGATCTGCTTACGAATACAAGAAACCATATACAAACAGTCACCACGTGACAAATGTACCCTACTTGGTACATATATGAAGGCAGAATTGAGACAAGCTGTTGAAAGCCTGTTGGCAAATCCCTATTGAGATGCAAGAAGATGGTTGATCCAATGCTTAGGCCTAAAACCATTCGAACTAGTCGTGGATTTTAGGGGCATTAGACTAATGGCAACTCGAAGATTTCGTCTTGGAATGGTAGAAAGCAGCAGTTGGATGATTATGGGGCTTTGTGACATCATGGTCATGTAGATCTGTGTACTTGGGCATGTGGAATTTGTCTGATAACCTGCGTTATTGTCATGGCTGGATTAGTGTGTGCATTTAGGTAGATTTCATTAGAAAGCTAACTATTGCAATGGGTACCATGTTTCGACTTCCGGAAAATTTCGACATATCTTCGCGTTTCACATCCCCCAGACCCCAAAATCACCCTCAGTTCAAAAGTTTATATATAATTTATGTATATATGTATCTATCTATCTATATATATATATATATATATATATATATATATATCAGTTTCTTGTGGACACGATAACTGCCGTAATTTTGCACCAATCACTTTGAATTGTTTACATAACATGTATCCCTATAAGATCTCGGTCGAGTTCGTTAATGGGCAAAATCGGTCGAAGGGGGTGAAAATGGGGGGCTTTTTTCGAAAAAGTGAAATTTCGCTATAACTCTCTTAATACGTGAAATATCGAATCCATTCAAAGTTCATAATATGTGTCGGATAAGTGCCAAAAATTTATGTCAAATACGTTTTTTGATAGCACCAACCATTGACCAAAGGGGTGGAAAAAAGTGGGTTTTTCGGGAAACATTAATCATATCTCTCTTAATAGGCACAATATCAAAACTGTACAAAATGGAAAATATTCCCCTAATAATTACCTAAAACTTTTGTCTGAAAGAATTTTTGATATGACCCACCATTACGCCAAGGGATGAGAAAAATGATTTCGGAATTTAAAAAAATGCCAAGTGCCATCAGAGGTTACCATAACAACGCTTTTAAATTGATGAGGGATGATCTATCAGAGGTTGCCAAGACAACGCCATTGACGAGATCACATTCAATTTTAGCCTACTTTTCACACTTTTCAAAAATGAGGAAAAAGTAGACTTACGAGATATATCCGGGAAAATGTGTCTGTCCTTCTGTCTGTCTGTCTGTCTGGCTGTGTGTGTGCCCCCCCCCCCCCCCTATCAACTCATAAACGGCTGCATCAATCGAAACCAAATTTAGTATGAGTAAAGATGTATACCGGAATATCTCAGGCCCATATTTGAAAAAGATGCCAGTGCTACCAACTGCTAAAAAAAACGCACTAGAAATTTGAGCTCCATGTTGGATATCTTGGAAGGTATACATGGGAGCTATTCTAAAATTGGCACACATGTAGATAATACTATTTCAGTTTAATTTCCAGGTGGCCATACATGACAGCGTTGCCAAAATAATTGTATGCCTTCTGATAAGTCCAATTTTTAAATGCATATAACTTCTACACTATCAATTGGATTTCAACCAAATTTTGTATGTAACATGTGTACATAAACAGATATGACTGAGTGTATTCTTAAGAGCCAATAGGGCTGCCAACTGTTAATAATTGCTATCTATTTTGTATCCAAATATATCGGAAAGTATGCAAGCCGACAGCTTTAAACTATGCACACGTAAATTACCTGACATTTAACATTAATTTGGAGTAACTTATATACGTCAGTTCTACCAACATGATTCTATGCCTGCTGATAGGACCAATTTTTAAATACATGTAACTTCTATACCAACAAATGGATTTCATCCAAAATTGGCACAAAAAGATATAATATTTCAGATTATTTCTGACCAGCACTCGCAAGACATTGTTGCCAACATGCTTTTACGTGTACTAATAGATCCAATGTCTAAATCCATGTAACGTCCTTTGGACTTCAACCACATTTTGTATTCTGTACCTTAGGAGATGGAAGTAAGAATAAATTCAGTCACCAGAGCTGCCAATTGTATTGCTCTATTAGGCTACATTATGGCTAGTATACCTTATTTCGAACTAATTAAGACATTTTGATATTACCCACTTAATTTCGTCATTATTCTAGATAGGTTCATATACTGTAGATTAATCTATGGCATGAATCTTAATTTTAAGAAAAGTAGGCTCTTTAGTTCGTCACGGAATTTCTTGTTCCATCTGACTATGAGGGAAGCGGCTAACTGGTAGCATGCTGAACTTCTATGCCCAAGGTCGGTGGTTCAAAGCCGGCCAAAGTCGCCGGATTTTCTAAGAGCGCTAAAAATCCGTCAGCATGCTTTCCTTCGGAGGGGAAGTTACAACGTTCGTTGCAAGTTGCTGGTTGCGGTGGCATCTAGCAGCCAAGTTCACAGCTGGGTGTCGTTGACGTTAGTATTTGGTACAAAATTAGGTACTACTACTTAAAATTGACCGTCTGCACATCTTACCTGAATTACAGACTAATACAGTAATCACAAATAACACCGTTTATCAGACAGATTCTACACACACCCAATGTACACGGGGTTACATGACCACCTTGTCGCAGCCCCTAAACTGAGGAACCAACCAACATCTCTGCGGGAGATAAAATTTTGCGTGAAGAAGTAACAGACTGTTATATAGATAGTTACACATTAGTTCCAAACCTTGCATAAGGACAGTGTGATCACAAGTATAAAAATGAACCCCAAATGACAAGAAGGTTACCATCCCCATAAGACAGTAAAATGTTAAAAATATGCATAGAAAGACGAAAAAATGTTAACTAACCTCCAATTGTAAAATACTTTCTCGCAATAAATGAGGTCTGATCCTTCTACGAAAACCTGCATATTTTGCCTATTATAGCCTATCCTCTAGTTTGCCCGGTGAAATCTACCTCCGCCTTCCGGCGTGCCGAGAGGAATTTTTATTATTCAAGATGAGGATTGGGAACGAGGTGGCCATGGCCTTAATTTAGGAACCATCCCGGCATTTGCCAGGAGTAGAAGCGTGGAAACCACTTCCAAGATGGCTAAGATAGGAATCGAACCCTCCTTTTCTTAGTTTTGCCTCATGAGACTGAGTGTGCCTTGTTCCATCCCTCAGACCAAAATTAAAATTTCTTGGCAGAGCTGGAAATTGAACCTGGACCAACTGCCAAAAAATGCTAGCTGCATAACGCGAGATGGTTGGTAGAATAGTCTCCTGACCTCTCATCAACCGGCACATTAAAAGCCACTTGTAGAAAATTCAATGAATTCACTGAGAAATTGACGAGTTAAGTACAGGCGTTGAAAGGCAAGCTTTATCGACGGAGTAATATCTTGAAAATTATAATTATAAGATAGCCTACCAACACAAAACAATTATCTGTGGAGAGCTGAGATATTTAAATTGCGAGAGCGGAATATATGAGAGAGAATTGAACTGAGGCAGCGTTGTCGCGAATGGGTACGTCCTCTACACTTCCACTCATTTCTACGTGATCATAATAATAGCATTATCATGACGAATACAATATATAGTGTTATCACTGACCGAGTTCAACTGCGCCCCGCTGTTGGCCAGCGCTAGTGGTGCAGACCCCCAACGCTACAGTCAACCGCAGTCAGCTGTTCAAAAATGGGATACGTGCTGGCCTGCGTAAACCTCTTTACGAAGGCTGCGGTTACGCTGATTACATCAAATTTTCAGTGCATATTCTAAAATAAAATAATAGCCTGCCTTCAACCAAAAATGTTCAAGGCAAAACGACATACGTAATAGAGGTAACACTTCAGGAGTGATCAACCAAGTAGAATACTTAAATTAGCCTAAATACCTTGTGTAATGATGAATAATAATTATGGAAGTGATGTCCTAATAGATGTTTCCTCCTTCACTATCTGTAACCCACCCGCTATGCCCTTTTATAAAACGACATATACTGTAGTGAAATTTCAGATTAATTCTGTACCATGTATTGTGCCCTTGCAGCAAGAAATATGCAAATCACAGTATGCCAGCATTGCTCAATTCGGGATTTTTCGGGGCTGCGGTAAGTTCTCCCACTCTGTGACTTACATATTTTGGATTAAATAGAGGATACACTTGCAAAAATAACAACAAAATCAACTCCTATTTTAACACATTTAATTAATCAAAAATTATGGCGCTACAAACAAATAAACACATAAACTACTGACCCATATCATTCTACTTGTCCAAAGTGAACAAGGAATAGCATAAAAATAAAACAAATATTAGATTAAAACACATGGTTTTCTTTAAAATCAACAATTCACGATTATTTTCACTTCCATAAAGTACTTATCTTAAAGTTCCAAATAACTACGAGCTTCTTTGGCTCGATACTTTCCCATAATAATGGTGTCATATTTTTGTACACCTCAAGAATTATTTTTATCTTTTCTTATCATCAAAACAAATATATAATTACATTTAAACTTACATGTTAATTATTCACTTCAATATTTGGGCATATCACATGTTCTCCATATTTACTATCTCTCTCAAGTTTTGCAAATTCACTACGGTGATCGGGAAAACTATTTGTGTACTCCAGAGTTATAAAGATTACTTGACAAAGTCAAAAACTATGATCACTCCCGAAACTTAGTTATCTTCACAAAACTCGTGGATTCCTATTTTCCATCCAATATTACAATAGGGATTTTATTTAACTCATTTGTCTTATAAGACCATTATCACATAAGAAAACTACGATCTGAATTGGCAAGCGATAATATCAATCTACAAGGACCTCGGTTCAACGCCCGGGTCATTAACAACTTTAAACACTCACGGTGTATTTAACACATCTTACAAGACGGTTTTTACCCACCCTCGCTCGATGAGGGTCAGGCCATTATACTCGGGCGTGATTTATGACAAGGAAAGCGACTCTCTGCCTAACCACCGGTGGCAGCTCTCTTCAATGCTTTAAAACAAACCTTCACATTATTCTCAGTTCTGTGGAGAGACCTGGCTTTTACTTCACTTATTTCCATTCAACAATATTCTTTGGCTCATAAACCACTTTCGTAACCTTGGCATTTATTAATTATGAGAGGGTCCTCATTGATTGGGAAGATTAATATACATTCTACGACGAATAATTAGGGGCTTTAACAACAAGAGGATTCTAGGTTCGAATCTCTTAACATGCCTCGGGAACATTTCCACATCAGAGGACTTATACAAAACGCGATTTAGGGTCAAGCCGTAGCTTACAGGACCTACGCTCAATAATACCATACATTAGCTCCCTTTTAAATAATACACACATGGCCTCGTGATCCACGTCACAATTTAGAGGACTTACAACATATCTCAATTCACTGCAATCAACTACCCTCCATAAGTAATTTACCAAGTACTTTAACTTTTACGCGTTCCTAGCGTGACGTTTTATTTAATTGCGTTCCATTACGCTACACATTACGTTACGGCCGAATGTCTTCCAAAGAACTGATAAATTTCATAGTAACAATTGATACATATCTCAATTCTTATATTAATCTTTCCGTTGACAATAAATCGCTCCCCTTTTAAGAACATGCATTCACATCATGTCTTATACATTTGTTAAGGCTTCAATGCTCTATATTTTTATATCATTCAATTTAATCTTTATTTAGATTTCTTTACCTTGTTATTCACATCATGTTTTCATTCCTTACAAAAGCTCAAAAGCTATTTCTTTCATATAATTCAAATTTACCTTTATGTAAATATCTTTGTTATAATTATTATTATCACGCTTGCTTTTATAACATTCATTAAATACTGACATTTTATTCCATGCATTTCCTCTACAGGATTTATTATTTCACATACTTATTTATTATTTCTTAAAACTTTATTTTCGTTCAGATCGCGTTCTTATTTAGTTATTATTCATTAAAAACATCCCTTCTACTCAAAACTCCGGTGGAATTGTACACAAAATTTTTCCCGACACCAAAACATAATGAAAATCTTTACTTACATGTTTAAGGTCGCTTTCTGACCTTTATTCTCGTTTGATGTGACATTTTGGCCCACCTTCTTGACCTACTCCATATTGTACAATCTCATCTTATGTACAAAAATTTCTTGACACATATTCACTATATTTAACACTGACAACATTTTTTTATACACTGGTGTATCCGTTTTGAACACACATTAAAACACTAAAAATGATACTCTTGTACATATTATAACACATATCACTGTGCATAAAACGCTTTCACTTTACCTAAAACACTTAAAATGATACTCTTATTTCTTTTCTTACAATATTTACACTTCACTCCTATCACACGGGTGTATCTCAACGATTTTGACAATTTCTGTCGGCGGTTGATGATCCCTGATGTGAATCCTATCGACCTGCATTGGACGTGTGATTTTACTCGTTCAAAGTTTCTCTCTCCTACAATGGAAACTACTGGTTTCAGTCTCTCAAAACCGCTTCTATTGTCTATTACTCGGCTTTACTTTATCTGCTTTAACTAGGCGATAAATGTCTTTTCTTTGCCGTCACCTCTATTTATATATGGTGGTCTATCGTACCCTATAGTTTCTATATCTTGGCCTCCCTTCGAGGACCGTATACTGTCTATCGTACCCTATAGTTTCTATATCTTGGCCTCCCTTCGAGGACCGTATACTGTCTATCGTATATTTTTGACGTTTTCTCACTAGAGTACGTTTTCCCTCTGGTTTCGAAACTAAGTTCCTAAGTTCCTTTCGCTTGAACTTCTATCTTTCGCGATCGTAATTACAGTAAAGTTCCTTTACAGGACTTAATGTCTTTAACAATGTCTTTACTAAACGTAACGCCGTTTATTTGTTGGAGTTCTTATAACTTCGTAACTGTATTGAACTAGTGTTCTTCTGGAACTCGAAGTTCCCTACTGATCGCTGTATCTTACTTTGGCGATATTGCTTTAAAGTCCGTATATTTAATGTTCTTTATAATTTAGGACTCTTCAAAGTCTCGAACTGCTAACCCTCAGCGTAGCGTACTTATATCGTAACTGGTCTACACTCGATGAACTTGTAGCCTAGCCTCCCACAGGCTCTGGATCGATGTCTAATACAGCTTAACGTCCCCCTCACGGGCTCTTGAATACTGCGTATACGATGTGGTGCAGCACTTCCGCTCACGGAATGCTCGTAGACTGAATGATTATGATGCTCCAGCGTAACGCCCCCCTGGACGGACTAATACTGCATGTACTGATACAGCGTGACGTTCCCCTCACGGGCTCTCGTAGACTGCATGCACTGATGCAGAGTAACACCCCCTCACGGGCTGTCAGAATAACTGCATGATTGGCTTGGTGAGGCCAGGAGTTTTATACCTTTCAGTCACAAAAAGATAAAATCCTAGTCCTTTTCGTGACCAACTTCTGAACTAATTGTCGCACAATTATAAAAATCGTATCTCCAGACAGCTCGTCTTCCAAACGTAAAATAATCTTCCTGTCCATAGAAATCGATCGTGCATTTCCGAGATATTAATTAATTTCTCGTCCTCAACTGTGTGGGTGGTGCTGTTCTTTTTTTATTCTCCCACTCCTTGGGTCTCGGTGAACCCCCAATGACGTCTACTTGCGTTTGCAGTTTTTTCCTGTGCAATTTTTACAAGGTTTATCTTTACACAAAAATCTCTAATCCAAAATGATTCACCGTACTGTATCTGTTTACTTACTTTTTTATACTCGTAAACGGGTTAAATTTAATTATTCCTGTTCTGACTCAGCAGCGAGGTTGCCATATTCCTGCAACGTAAGAGCAATTTCCGAGTCCAGCTTCTTCGTCTTACAGTCAAAACTTTCCACTCGTTCTAATAATATCCATGACTGGCTCCTTATAAATGTCAAGAGGCATGAGCTCATCTAAGGAACACCTGGTCCTAGCGCTTGCACAATGTTAGGCTATAATCCTGGCTTGAAATCTCTCTCCGTTCCCTTAAAGACTGTATGATTCTTTCATTCTTTTCTCAAAGTACATGGATTCGACTCCCTTTTGAGGCCTATGGTACATGGGTTCATCTCTCCCCTCCTTAGGTAAATAAATTTTCGAAAAATTTTGAGGAAATTTATTTTAATTATCCAAAAAAAATATCTTATTTTTCCTTTTTTACTGTCGAAGCCATCATAACGTTATCCGTACCTTCTGATTTTTCTTCCTTAAAAATCCCACGATAATTTGATTTCTTTCATCTTTTTAAGTCATATCCGGTAATTGTGTCGGTTGGGTACGCTCTGTCCCTACCCTTTCTTTCTCCTTTTTATTTGTCTGGATATCAGGTTTCCAGAACCTCATTCTTCTTTACGGGTGTGGTCTATCCCTACCCGTTCCCTTATTTCATCATTCTCCTTCCTTAAATTGAAATTTTCTTCTTCAATAAAATCAATTATTTCTTTTATTTCCCAATATAATTTCTCCAATTCGCATTCGCACTCGAATGTTTGAGCTCTGTTTCCTTTTTCTATCTCATTCTCGTTTCTATCAAAATTGGATTCTTCATTTCTAAATGTTTCCATAACCAGGGCTTGTTCATTGGCTTCATCGAAGTCTTCGGGAGGGTAATACACCTTTAAATTTGCTGAATTCATGGTCACTTCATGATTCGTTTCACAGTGCCGAATTCTATAGGCATTATTTCTCAAATCCCTTATTATTTGATACGGTCCGTGGTACATTTTCTGGAACTTTTTGTACACGCGGTTCCCTGGATCCGAAATGGCGGGTCTTTTTACTAACACCATTTCCCCTGCTAATAATGGCCGATGATACCTCTTGTGCCTATTTCTTCTTTGTCTCCTGTCGGCTTGAGCTTTTAGATGCTCAAAGGCTCTTCTTATACGTACATCTCTTCCAGGCTGAGCGTCTGCTGGCCTAGGAATTACCAGACTCCAAGGTCTCTCTGGTTGCTCATTCCGATGTAACGTTATTGGTATCTCTCCCGTAGATTCATGGATTGTGTTGTTTATACAAAATTCGATAATATCCAAGATATCTATCCACTTCCAATTTTCTTCGGCACAGTATATCCTACAATACTTGGCCGTCTCCCTCATCACTCTTTCTACAGGATTTGCCTCAGGATGGCGAATACTTGACAAAATCTGACGTGTTCCAAGTCTTTCTAATTCTTGTCTGAACTCTACACTGGTGAAACAACTACCGTGATCCGACAACAAATTCTCAGGTTTTCCCAGAATCGGTATCACTTTTTCTTTGAGTCGTTTTAACACCTGTTTGGTACTAGTCTTCTGTATGGGAGCAAGGACAACCATTTTAGTGAAGACATCCATAGCCACCATTATGTGTCGATTTCCTCTTCTTGCCTTTGGCAAAGGTCCGAAGTTATCAATAGATATGATTTGACCTGGCCTTTCGGGCAACAATGGTATAGGCTTTTGTCTCATCAGAAATGCATTTGGTTTGATCCTTTGACATAAATCACATGTCTTTAGCGTGTCCCTTACAGTTTCTCTCAGTCTCGGCCATACAAATGCTTCTTTCAGCATCGAGACTGTTTTGTCGACTCCCATATGTCCGAACGATCTATGGGCTAGCCATACTATTTTCCTCTGCAAAATTGCAGGTACAACAATCCTTAATCGTGTATGGTCAGAGTCCACAAACTTATATAATAATCCATTATAAAATGTGTAATCTTGAGCTATCTTATTAGCTTCTGTGTACGCTGGTGTTCCCCTTATCAAACTTCCTTCGAGGAAAGATATGAGCATGTTCATCCATGGATCCTCACGTTGCCGTTGACTAATGCTCCTTAACTCATTTAGAGTACGCTGATCCCTGTCTTCCAAATCAATAGCCATTACTTCCTCTTCTGTGGACTCTGGCTGTCTACTTAAGTAGTCTGGAACTATATTTTCTTTTCCTGGGCAGTATTCTATCTTTAAATCAAACTGTTGAATATATAAAGCCCAACGCATCAACCTTTGACTGGATAGATCAGTCTTCATCAAAAAGGTTAAGGCTTTATGATCCGTTCTTAAAATGACCTGAAACCCATATACGATCTTTCGCCAATATTGCAGCGCGTGCAATATCGCTAACAGCTCGATTTCGCTGATCGTATAATTTTTCTCGTGTGGTTTCAGTCTCCGACTTGTGAAAGCTAGATTATTTTTCTTATCTGGGTTATCCGGGTTTTCCTGATATAGCATTGCCCCTATTCCAATCTGGGATGCATCTGTTTGAATTATAAATTTCTGATTAAAATCAGGATATCCTAGCTTCACATAGTTTAAGAGCATTTCCTTGGCCTCCACGAATGCTTTTTCTGTTTCCTCCGTCCATTTCCACTTGCCCCCCTTCTTCAGAAGGTCCTGTAGTGGTGCAACAGTTTTTGTGTATGATGGACAATGTCCTGAGAAGAAACCAATCAATCCCAAAAACTGGCGAACGTTCTTCACCTTCAAAGGCCTTGGAAAATCCCTTATCGATTCCAATTTGCATGGATTTGGTTTAACACCATCCTTATCAATCACATGCCCTAAAAATGTTACTTGCCTTTGACAAAAATTTGACTTCTTTAAATTGATTTTAAAATTTGCCCTTCTTAAGTCTTCCAATAATTTCTTCAATTTTTCTAAATGTTCCTCAATATTCTCCGAGGTAAGCAAAATATCATCCACATAACGGATAGTGCACTCTTTCACTTCCTCTGACAGGTTTCGATCAAGCGCTCTTATTAAGGCAGATCCCACGGTCTGCAATCCAAACGGACATCTCCTAAAACAATAGGTTTGTTGGTCGAACTGAAATCCAGTCAAAGGCTGGTTTTCTCTTCCAGTTCGAGATGATGATACGAAGAAATCATGTCAATATTTGTGAAAATCTTCTTGCCTTTGAACTTCCTCAGTATTTCTTTTATGGGTGGTGCCGAATCATTTTCTGGTATGATTTTTGCATTTAAATTTCTGGCATCTAGACACACCCTTACTGAGCCATCCGGTTTGCTCACAATCACTAATGGACTAACATATGGTGTCGCCATCTTTTCTATAACACCTGCATTCATCATCTCCTGCAGTGTTTTCTTAGTTTGTGGGTAATGTTTTTCCGCAACCGGGTATGGTTTTTGTCTGAACGGTGCCCAATCATTGACTTGGAACGCGTATTTAAAATTTTCAATCTTCCCTGGCTTGGAATCAAATACGTCCCTAAAATTCAATAATAATTTCTTTAATTGTTCCTTATTTTCGAGGTTCACTTTAGCTTCCTCTACTTTTCCTGACAGGTTGGTCTCGAACTCAGTTTCCAAATTATCTTCGAGTTCTATGTTGAGGACCTCAAACATCCTTTCTATGTCCTTACAACCTTCTTCCGTTACTTCTTCCACATGCCATACCTGTTCTCCTATTTTCACATCCTGTTCCTGTAGGTTAATGTTTTGTTCATCCACATCCTCTCTTTGGATTCTAATGCAGTTTTGCGCTAGGTCTATGATGACCTTGTTCTCACGGATAAAATCAATACCTAATATGACATTATACGGTAATTGATTTACCAGCAAAAAGCATTGCGAAATTTCAGCGTTACCCATGATCAGATCAATGTATACCTGAAATTTGCATGTTAAAGATTTTTCAGGGATAATTCCCTTAATCTTTACACTTGATGTGGGGATTTTTAATACGCGGCCTCTTGTTTCCAATTCATTCAGAAGGGTTTGCGTAATTAAACTTATTGTTGATCCGGTATCAATCAATGCCCTGACCAGTAATCCTTCTATTCTTAGCATAATTATGGGTAATTCTCTTTTGATAGGTGGGATTCCTTCCACATCCTCATTAATTAGCTCATATGGTCTTGCTATCCAATTCACAATTTCTACCTCCTCCCAGCTCCTGGTATGTTTCCACTTTTGACGATTTAAATTTGGAGTTTTTTTTTATCCTGAGGGCTCCCTTTTCCCTCATTCTTTAACTGAGCTTGTAGTTCCAAGCTTTGAGCTCCATCTAGTCGGTCGGGTGATTTCCGGTTCTTGATGGCCTCACTCCAACGGACTTTTTGCCTTTCAGGTTCGTCTGGTCGTTCGTTCATGTAACGAAGACTTTCCTGATATCTTTCCTCTATTTCGGCCCGATATTCATCATCCCTATCCTCTGGCCTTACGTTCCTTCGGGGATAATTCTCCCATTTCTTTCTGTTTTCTTGCCTTTGATGGTTATTGTTATAGGGTCGGCTCTCTTGTTGCCTATAACCCGTATTCCTAGGATTTCTTCCTCGATATCCTCCTCTGTGGTATGGCTGTATTCCTCTAGGCTCTTGGTGCCCATACTCTCGACCTAGTCCTTGAGTATCAGTGCTGGTGGACTGATTCCTGGTCGATGGTTTTTCGCTGGTTTCCTGACTGCTGGCCATGTGTACCTGTTCAGTCTGTCTTTGGTGCCTAGGAGTTACGTGTGACGTCGTCATGTCTAATTGACGTAATACACTCTCCACTTCCACAGCACTTCTGGCTTTGGATGAGATTAACAGCCTCTGAATCTCATATGGAAGTTGTCTTGCAATGGCGGCACACAGGTCGTTCTCAGTTGGAGCAATGTCAAGTTCGCGGAATTTACACAGCTGAGCGGTAAAAAATTCCGAGTACTTAGTTGATGCATTTGTGCTGTACTTCCTAGAGTACAGATCTAGCCTCAAATTCTCCTGGACGTCTGCTGCCCAATATCGTTTTAAAAAGGCTTCTCTAAAGCCTTCCACCGTTTCAAAGGTGTACCTGAAGCTTTTGAACCAAGTGAGACAATCACCTGCCAACAACTTCTCAATAGCTCTCAGTCTCCGATCCTGAGGAACCTTCATTTCGTTTAAGTACTCTGCGACTTCCTTTAGCCAGTATTTTGGAGTAATTGACATGTTATTACCCGTAAATTTTACCGGTCTGTCATCATTCGATTTGATAATGTTTATTATCTGACCATTTGTCTGGTTCATGTATGGGGTTGACATCGCCATCGGATATCCTGGGTTCTTGTAAGGGCTCTCCCCTCCTAAGTCCCTATCGGTATCTGTGCCTTGTTCACGGGAATCTACCCATCCTGTCTTTGGAAACTCCTCCTGATTCTCAAATTCTAATTTCCTTTCCCTTCGGGCACTTTCTTCATTAGCCATGAGTTGGATTTCCATTTGACTGTTCTTATGTTCAGTCCTCTCCAACCGGGATCCTAATTCATTTTGAATTCTTTCCTGATTTTTCTTACTGGTTTCCAGTTCTTGTTTGAGTTGGTTTTTGTCGTTCCTGAAGCTATTCCTGATTTCATTTAAGTGTTCTTCTACCTCTTTCTTGATGACCATGACCTGTTCTGTTATAATTTCTGGTTTAACGTCACCTCTGGTATCTAGGTCTTCTCGTATTTCCTTTATCTTTTTCTCCATCTCTCTTTGTCCTTTGACCATATTTACTTTAATTCCTTCCAGTTTTTCCTCAGTTTTCCCTTGACTCTTATATAATATCATCAAGTCATTTTGGATCTGGCCTACTTCCATATGAGTTTTTCCTACTTCGACCTTTAATGTTCCGATGGTTCCCTGAACATCATTAATACCCTGACTTATTTCATCTATCTTATGGTTACTTTCCTTATTTTCGTCCTCTCGTTGTTTTCTTTCACTCTGGAGATGCCCCTCGTATATACCTAATCTTCGATTTATTTCACCCTCATACTTCTTTAAGTTATCATCTACCTGCCCGGTAAACAGCTCAAATTGACTTTTCATATCCCGCGCATCCTTTTGATTTTGATTTTTCATCTCAGTTACTTCGGTCTGAACTACACCAATTTTGTTCTCGAGGGTTCCTACTTTCTCCTCAACCTTTCCAAATCGGGTTCCTAGCTCATTCACACTTTGTTTTATTTCATCCCGGGATGTTTTACATATATCGCTGTTAGATTTTATCTGAGCTTCTAATTTTTTCTGCACATCTTGGATCTGGGTTACAAGTTTCTTTTCACATTCCTCTACATTTTCTTTACATGCTTTTTCCATGCTATTTAATTTAGTTTCTATATTACCAAAATTATCCTCTAAAATTTTAAAATTTTCTCGGCATTCATTTTGTGATTCTCCCATATTTTTGTTCATAGTATTTATTTGGGCTTGCAATCCTGAATGAAATCCTTTATTTTCCTCTTTTAACTCAGTTAACTTACTCTCAAACTTAGTGTCAAAACCTTGAAATTTATTATTCATTGTTTCCTCCAAAACCTTGGATTGTGCTGAAAAATGGTTTGAATTTTCTGTTTTTATACTATCGAATTTGCTTTCTATCTCAGCCTTCAGTTCCTTATTCATTTTTATACCGTCGGCCTCGATAGCTTCTAATTTAGTTCCCATGTTATCACTATTAGTTTCGATGGCTTCTAATTTAGTTCCCATATTATCACTATTAGTTTTTAGTGACTCTAAACTTTGATTCATGGATCCTAACGTTTGGTTATTTTCTTCCTGTTGGCTGTCCAACTTATTCAAACTCTCATTTATGGATTCTAAATCCCTTTTATTTTCACTCTGTTGGCTATCCAATTGATTCAAACTCTTATTTATGGATTCGAACTCTTTTTTATTTTCATCCTTTTGGAGGCCCAATGTATTGTCTATTGTTCCCAATTTATTGTGTATGGCCTCCGAGAGCCATTGCATCTCTTCACTCAATGCCATCTTATTAGAATACAGTGGGCTACCCATGCCACATCGCTAGAACATGCTTGAGAGATAGTAATCTGAACCATTGTGTCCCAATTTCTTTAAAAATTTTACTTTGGTACGGGTGTTTACTACACCGTACCCTTTTGATACTCTGCTTCGACTCAAAGATCTGTATGGAAGTATTTAAAATTCAAAATTTCGAAAAACCATTTTTTTTCTTGAAAAAAAAAAATGAAAATTTTGATTTTTCGAGAAAACTCGGGTTTTACCTAGGAAAACTCGGCCCTGCGTACTGGGCGCCATGAAAGATAGTCTTTGCTGGGGGGTATGATAAAATCATACATGCCCCACGTTGAAGCCACTACTCAAATTAAAACTACTCCGGTTCCAAATAAACACGGAGTCCATAAGATAACACGAATGTTATTTTTAAATAGGTGGGTTTCATTAACAACCCACAATTCACGATTATTTTCACTTCCATAAAGTACTTATCTTAAAGTTCCAAATAACTACGAGCTTCTTTGGCTCGATACTTTCCCATAATAATGGTGTCATATTTTTGTACACCTCAAGAATTATTTTTATCTTTTCTTATCATCAAAACAAATATATAATTACATTTAAACTTACATGATAATTATTCACTTCAATATTTGGGCATATCACATGTTCTCCATATTTACTATCTCTCTCAAGTTTTGCAAATTCACTACGGTGATCGGGAAAACTATTTGTGTACTCCAGAGTTATAAAGATTACTTGACAAAGTCAAAAACTATGATCACTCCCGAAACTTAGTTATCTTCACAAAACTCGTGGATTCCTATTTTCCATCCAATATTACAATAGGGATTTTATTTAACTCATTTGACTTATAAGACCATTATCACATAAGAAAACTACGATCTGAATTGGCAAGCGATAATATCAATCTACAAGGACCTCGGTTCAACGCCCGGGTCATTAACAACTTTAAACACTCACGGTGTATTTAACACATCTTACAAGACGGTTTTTACCCACCCTCGCTCGATGAGGGTCAGGCCATTATACTCGGGCGTGATTTATGACAAGGAAAGCGACTCTCTGCCTAACCACCGGTGGCAGCTCTCTTCAATGCTTTAAAACAAACCTTCACATTATTCTCAGTTCTGTGGAGAGACCTGGCTTTTACTTCACTTATTTCCATTCAACAATATTCTTTGGCTCATAAACCACTTTCGTAACCTTGGCATTTATTAATTATGAGAGGGTCCTCATTGATTGGGAAGATTAATACACATTCTACGACGAATAATTAGGGGCTTTAACAACAAGAGGATTCTAGGTTCGAATCTCTTAACATGCCTCGGGAACATTTCCACATCAGAGGACTTATACAAAACGCGATTTAGGGTCAAGCCGTAGCTTACAGGACCTACGCTCAATAATACCATACATTAGCTCCCTTTTAAATAATACACACATGGCCTCGTGATCCACGTCACAATTTAGAGGACTTACAACATATCTCAATTCACTGCAATCAACTACCCTCCATAAGTAATTTACCAAGTACTTTAACTTTTACGCGTTCCTAGCGTGACTTTTTATTTAATTGCGTTCCATTACGCTACACATTACGTTACGGCCGAATGTCTTCCAAAGAACTGATAAATTTCATAGTAACAATTGATACATATCTCAATTCTTATATTAATCTTTCCGTTGACAATAAATCGCTCCCCTTTTAAGAACATGCATTCACATCATGTCTTATACATTTGTTAAGGCTTCAACGCTCTATATTTTTATATCATTCAATTTAATCTTTATTTAGATTTCTTTACCTTGTTATTCACATCATGTTTTCATTCCTTACAAAAGCTCAAAAGCTATTTCTTTCATATAATTCAAATTTACCTTTATGTAAATATCTTTGTTATAATTATTATTATCACGCTTGCTTTTATAACATTCATTAAATACTGACATTTTATTCCATGCATTTCCTCTACAGGATTTATTATTTCACATACTTATTTATTATTTCTTAAAACTTTATTTTCGTTCAGATCGCGTTCTTATTTAGTTATTATTCATTTAAAAACATCCCTTCTACTCAAAACTCCGGTTGAATTGTACACAAAATTTTTCCCGACACCAAAACATAATGAAAATCTTTACTTACATGTTTAAGGTCGCTTTCTGACCTTTATTCTCGTTTGATGTGACATTTTGGCCTACCTTCTTGACCTACTCCATATTGTACAATCTCATCTTATGTACAGAAATTTCTTGACACATATTCACTATATTTAACACTGACAACATTTTTTTTATACACTGGTGTATCCGTTTTGAACACACATTAAAACACTAAAAATGATACTCTTGTACATATTATAACACATATCACTGTGCATAAAACGCTTTCACTTTACCTAAAACACTTAAAATGATACTCTTATTTCTTTTCTTACAATATTTACACTTCACTCCTATCACACGGGTGTATCTCAACGATTTTGACAATTTCTGTCGGCGGTTGATGATCCCTGATGTGAATCCTATCGACCTGCATTGGACGTGTGATTTTACTCGTTCAAAGTTTCTCTCTCCTACAATGGAAACTACTGGTTTCAGTCTCTCAAAACCGCTTCTATTGTCTATTACTCGGCTTTACTTTATCTGCTTTAACTAGGCGATAAATGTCTTTTCTTTGCCGTCACCTCTATTTATATATGGTGGTCTATCGTACCCTATAGTTTCTATATCTTGGCCTCCCTTCGAGGACCGTATACTGTCTATCGTACCCTATAGTTTCTATATCTTGGCCTCCCTTCGAGGACCGTATACTGTCTATCGTATATTTTTGACGTTTTCTCACTAGAGTACGTTTTCCCTCTGGTTTCGAAACTAAGTTCCTAAGTTCCTTTCGCTTGAACTTCTATCTTTCGCGATCGTAATTACTGTAAAGTTCCTTTACAGGACTTAATGTCTTTAACAATGTCTTTACTAAACGTAACGCCGTTTATTTGTTGGAGTTCTTATAACTTCGTAACTGTATTGAACTAGTGTTCTTCTGGAACTCGAAGTTCCCTACTGATCGCTGTATCTTACTTTGGCGATATTGCTTTAAAGTCCGTATATTTAATGTTCTTTATAATTTAGGACTCTTCAAAGTCTCGAACTGCTAACCCTCAGCGTAGCGTACTTATATCGTAACTGGTCTACACTCGGTGAACTTGTAGCCTAGCCTCCCACAGGCTCTGGATCGATGTCTAATACAGCTTAACGTCCCCCTCACGGGCTCTTGAATACTGCGTATACGATGTGGTGCAGCACTTCCGCTCACGGAATGCTCGTAGACTGAATGATTATGATGCTCCAGCGTAACGCCCCCCTGGACGGACTAATACTGCATGTACTGATACAGCGTGACGTTCCCCTCACGGGCTCTCGTAGACTGCATGCACTGATGCAGAGTAACACCCCCTCACGGGCTGTCAGAATAACTGCATGATTGGCTTGGTGAGGCCAGGAGTTTTATACCTTTCAGTCACAAAAAGATAAAATCCTAGTCCTTTTCGTGACCAACTTCTGAACTAATTGTCGCACAATTATAAAAATCGTATCTCCAGACAGCTCGTCTTCCAAACGTAAAATAATCTTCCTGTCCATAGAAATCGATCGTGCATTTCCGAGATATTAATTAATTTCTCGTCCTCAACTGTGTGGGTGGTGCTGTTCTTTTTTTATTCTACCACTCCTTGGGTCTCGGTGAACCCCCAATGACGTCTACTTGCGTTTGCAGTTTTTTCCTGTGCAATTTTTACAAGGTTTATCTTTACACAAAAATCTCTAATCCAAAATGATTCACCGTACTGTATCTGTTTACTTACTTTTTTATACTCGTAAACGGGTTAAATTTAATTATTCCTGTTCTGACTCAGCAGCGAGGTTGCCATATTCCTGCAACGTAAGAGCAATTTCCGAGTCCAGCTTCTTCGTCTTACAGTCAAAACTTTCCACTCGTTCTAATAATATCCATGACTGGCTCCTTATAAATGTCAAGAGGCATGAGCTCATCTAAGGAACACCTGGTCCTAGCGCTTGCACAATGTTAGGCTATAATCCTGGCTTGAAATCTCTCTCCGTTCCCTTAAAGACTGTATGATTCTTTCATTCTTTTCTCAAAGTACATGGATTCGACTCCCTTTTGAGGCCTATGGTACATGGGTTCAGTATCACTCTTTTTTCTTTTCGCTTTCACTTTGATAATATATCATTTTCATACCTTATTTCATCTTTTGGCGGGAGGGGGACATTATCAATTGTAACTACTAACCTTGATCACTTCTGCACCGGATATATGTGCTAAATCACTTAAACATGTGTTTTTATTTATTGTATATTTAACAACCGCAGCCATGTTCGACAGCATATTTGGTATGTGAAACTGCCGCAGTGAGCGATCACATTGACGTCATTAGTTACCAACATATCCGATACTAAATAGGCCTACATTAGACGACACATGTAATGTTGTAATTATGTGAGAAAAAGAAATAAACGAGCTCTTCTTGGTTAGACGACTGACTGGACGAAACCATTGGTCGCTACTTGGTTAGACGACTGTCTGGACGAAAATTACCGATTGCACTACAAGCAAGGAGGTCTGGGCATAAGCCCCAGGTTAGGTTTGTTTTGTATGTAGAACAGTATTTACCACTGTAATGAACGCTGATCGCAAGAATTTCATGTTTCGAACTAATTGCCAAAACCAGCGCCTCACTGCCTAAACGTTATTGGTCTAGGCACAAACCATGGGTTTGGATGAAAATTATTGATGTGTGTCTACCCCCACTGTGCGTGACAAAATCCAGGGGTGTTTGTATGGCCTAATGAATTAACAATTATTGGTCTAGACAAAAACAGCTTGCACAATCCATTGCGAACTGGTTCAAACTTGGCGCTATTTTGTTCCATGGTACCGCGCTTATACAAAGTAGTCCCATAAGTGTGGGATTGGCAATACTGTACTTGTGCATAATTAACAGCGAAAATGGCAGACTCAGCTGGAATTCCATCTATATAAGTCGTGAACCTATTTGGAACATCCTGAGATCTGAAAAATGCACACTTTGTCACGAACCTGGAAGTAAAATGGATAAGGGGCACCTGCCGCATTGCAACAAACTTGATGTGACTGCTAGAACTTCAGGAAACCTCACACAACTCTATTGGAATGCAGGGAAGCTGATGGATTGGAATCTGGGCAAGCCATAAGAAACAACAACAATGCTTTAATATGAAAAATTGAGGTAACGTGGGCCGCATTAGCTAATATATAACACCCCCGGTTTTTGTCATGCACAGTGGAGGTAGTGAAGCATCAATAATCTTTATCCAGACCAATGGTTTTGCCTTTTATTTCATTATTCACGTGTCGTGAATTTTAAGAATGTCTAAGCTGTGTAGTATATAGGCCTACGAGATCTATGAAATTTCTCGTTTTCTATTACCGTATAATGTTTAGCCTACAAATATCGTTACCTGTGTCCTACTAATTCTAGCGCAGCCATCACAGCATACAGTCACAATCATGTCCGATGCAGGTGTATAAGCCACTTTCATTCAGAATTAATAATACAAGTAGGCTATAGCTGCGACCAATATTTATAACTTATTGCAACCAGTGGCTTCGCCCAAACCGTGTCATCTAACCAAGTAGCGAACAATGACTTTGTCTTACCCAACATTAGTACATCAGTAATTTTCACCCAGACATTCAGTGGCGCAGTAACTTATGTCGAGAACTAAAAGAGAGCTATGAGATATTTTTGGTATTCCTTGAAAATTTGCATATGTGACTCCTGCGTAGTGCATATACCATGCACATGTGAGTATATGGCTTTTCAGAATGATGATTGATTCATGTTGCACAACCCTTGAAGTTCGTTGAAGGGTATCACACTACTCTGTCGCAACCATGACTGAAACAAATAAAAATAGGCCTATTATAAATATTTTATCTGCCTACTACTAAGTAGGCTATAGGTCAGTAGCCAAGTACATAAGTTATAAGCTTCATAAATAATCACCAATACATTCACTACCACCAACCGAGTGTGAATCATAGACTTAAGCTTAAGAGTTACATGTGCAATATATTATAATATTATGGCTGACGGCATTTGGAAGTCGAGAATAATATACATTACTATATTAGAAGGCGCATTGAACCTAAGAATACATTCCCGAGAGAGAACTTACATAGGCTATATTTTAGGTTATGTTTGAATTAGGCCTATACGGAAAATGCAGTCGGAAGACTATTTCAAAATTTCCAAAGACCATTAAGGTTTTTTATTACGTTTTTTGTGCTCTGACTGAATATAAAAATAAATAAATAAAACAACGATTAAATAACTCTGTACTTTAAATTGTGTAGGTCTAGGCTAGGCCTTACTTACTTAAATTGTAGTGATCTTTGTAGAGTTACTCCAATCCATCTAGAAATCTTGTTCTCGTATTTTTTAGGCGTCATGATGAAATCTAAATAAGAATTTATCCAAAAATTAATTAAATAAAAGCTTCGAAACATCTCAGACAAGTGGATTTGACACACACATATCAAGAGTCTATAATAACTGTATAAACTGTTTTAATCGATGTATATTACTAGTACTTACCTTGCACAACTTGTTACAACTTCATTAGACTTGAATTTCCAAAGAAAACTGTGAAATTATTTAAATAATAAGTCATTAGTTACATTGTGGTGTTTGAAGCCATATTTTCAGTGTTGCCTTAGTAAACAAGAGTTTAATGCTTTTCAGTCGGTCAACACGAATGTACCCAAAAGAGATGGGATATGCCCTAATCCTGAAATAAATTACATGAGATTAATAAAACACTAGGGTGACCAGTTTCGATCGTCAAGCGATCATCATCAGATCCAATACACTTAGGCTATAAAATCTATGTTTGAAATACAGGTGAAAATATTTACAATATGTACAATTATTTAGTTGCAGTATTGGTACTGAAACTGTCAGCGTATGCTAAATGCAGTATATATGTTAGGTGAAATGCTAAATGGTGATGGCTATCCGGAGATTGTACTTTAGAGAGATTATATGGTTGTAAACTATGGTTAAACTATAAAATTTTAGGCTAACTACTTATCTGATTGTCTTCCGTACTACAGCTATTCGCAGTTTCCGTGCTCACTTGAACTCGCTGTGCGGTCGACTGCGGTGGTTATCTTAACGACTGGTTTTTCCCTGCCTTCCCCCCCCCCCCCTGTCCCTACGTGCTGCGGGGAGTGATCGCGATGTGTTTATGTGAGGTGTTGCCAACCTAGATAAGATGTATGTTATTGAATGAGGTGGATCTACAACTATTAAAGACCGTGGATTAGTCCTCGCCATGCGTGGAGCATAACCCATTCAAACTAAGCGTTGACGGTCTTATGAGGACGTCCCGGCACCTTTAATACTGCCTCTAATATGGGCCTTGGTTTATTGCAGAAGAAAAGTACATCGTACACCTGATCCAGATAACATTTACCTATTAAAAACCCCCTAATTTCCCCCCTTTTTTTATCTAGCTTGGCTGTGTCGCTAAATTGTGTTTTGTTTCCGACAGGGTGTGTTTTTTAGTAGCGTGAAGAGGGGTGAGCTCTCCATGAACGTGTGTTCATTTAGATTGTTGGGATTGTTTCGTTTGGCTAGGTGTATCTCGATTGCTTCCTTTATGTCAAGAGCTCTGCCTTTCAATTCGTGATGGATTATTTTAAGGTCCGACTCTATGTTGGTAAAGCTATGCCCTGCGTCACACATATGTTCGCACACGGCTGAATGTGTTCCGTATCTTATCGCATTTCTATGTTCATTATAACGTGTGTCTACTCGCCTTCCACTCTGCCCGATGTAATTAGCTTGACAATCGGTGTCTTGGCACGTTATAGAATATACCCCTGACCTTGAATACGGGTCACGTTTATTTAGATTACTATTTAGGAGGTGCCTAGCGGTTGTGTTTTTCGTCGTGAAAGCTATCTTTATGCCTTGCTTTTTGAATAGGTTAGTGATTTTATATGTATTCGCATTCACATAGTTGAAACGCGCAATTTTTTTCTCATTACTGTCCGGTTTGGGAATCGTTTTATCTTTATTTTTATGTTTGGCTATAATTTGATTTATTTTGCTTGGCGAGAAGTTGTTTTCCTTTGCTATTTGCATAATAGTTCTTATTTCCTTATTATAGTTGTCTTTTGACATGGGTATGTTTAAAGCCCTGTGCACCATTGAATTGAAACCCGCTAGTTTTTGCGTACTGGGGTGATTAGGCTGATTGTCGATTGCATGCGAGGTTTGTGTTGCTTTCCGGAATATGGAATATGAAAGGTCGTTGTCTTTACGTTCAATAGTTATATCGAGATAATTTATTTTCCGGTCTATTTCGGATTCCTTAGTGAATTTGATAGAATGGTGAAGGCTATTAATGGATTGGAGAATTGTTTCTTCGCTTGTTAGTTCAGTATCGTAGATGCAAATTACATCATCTACGTATCTTTTCCATATTACTATTCCCTTTGTTGAAGTCTTTTCTAAGAACGCATTTTCTAGTGCATTGATGAAGATGTCAGCGATTAACCCACTTAGTGGCGATCCCATTGCTAGGCCTTCTCTCTGTGTGTATATTTTATTTTCTACGTTCGTTGCCAAGAGCCGACTGCGGTGGCGTCTAGTAGCTAAGTACTGAACTTGGCCTAGTAGTCGTTGACGGTGGCGGCCAAAGTAGGAACTATTTGAAAAATTCTAAGTTGCAGTCTGTACTTAAATTAAAAACAAGATACACACACTAATACAGCCACTAATTTCGAATTAGCCACTGTATTTCCTTTTGGGAATAATCTTTTCTTGTATTATTATGTACATGCTATTTCCCTGGGATCGTTACATTTCCCAGTGCTGGATTATGTGTTGTATGTTACTGGCTTTCGAAATGTTAAATTCGCACCCGTCATTGAGTCAACTGACTGATCTTCTGAGAAGGCTATATGACATTTCCTCCGACATATTCAATGTTCAATCAACTTCTTTTAATACAACATTTCTCAATGTAAATAATGTTGGTATTGTTGAACATCAAGTTCATGTAACCCTTGGTTTGTGGTTTCGTGTTCGTTTTCTTCTTTTGCTCTTTTTTTATTTTTTCTGTATGTTTTTGGTTTTGTGCTTGTTTTTTGCTTTGTGTTTGTTTTTTGTTTTTGAATTTTGCTTTGTGTTTGGTTTTTGCATTTGTTTTTGAATTTTGCTCTGTGTTTTTGGTTTTGTGTTTTTTTTTTTGCATTTATTTTTGAATTTTGCTTTGTGGTTTCTTTTTTTACTGATTTTGCTTTTGTCTTTGAATTTTGCTTTGCGAAGTGCATTTAAAGTCTTAATACCATTAGTCAGTAGGAAGATGATGATGATGATTTTTGAATTTTGTTTTATGTTTTTGGTTTTGTGTTTATTTTTTGCATTTGCTTTTAAATTTTGCTTTGTGTTTTTTTTTTTTTTTCTGATTATGCTTTTGTCTTTGAATTTTGCTTTGCGAAATGCATTTAAATTCTTAATACCAATAGTCAGTATGTCTATAACAATTTCAATTGCATGTATCAAAGTAATTATATCTTTCCAGGAATTTGTAATGTATTCGTGAACTAGGCTAACTGTTGTTTGCCTCGTTTTCTTTTCTCTAGTGACGTTACGACGACACGATATGCAATCTCTTGACATTTTTATGTTTTGATTTTATGGATGTTTTTTCGATTGCAACGTTCTATTCAATTGCTAATTACAAAAAGGTGTGTTCATTGTACAGACATATACCAGTGATCATGAAGTTCTAGGTAACGATTCCTATATACTGTGCTGTATGCAGCACGTGATCGTCTCCCGCCCCAGACCTCGGGGTGAACTTGTCCGGTGACATGTGTAAGATAGCTGTCACTGGGTGGTTCACCTCGCTGTTCAAGGTGGCTCAACATCTATGGAGTGCCCACTTTATTTTAAATATATTTATAATAGCCGCCAGGTTCCATAAGCAGTAGCTTTGAGTCAATAGACTACTACTGACCATGTTGCATATGATATTCTATGTTCGGAATTTACCGAGTGTTTACTATTATGTTTATTATGTGAACCAATAACAGTTCTTGTTGATTCTTCAGGGAATTTGAGTCATGTACATGGGTGCGTTTCTAATTTCTCTGATAAACCGTGTCACTGTGATGTCTGTACCAGTGTGTGTATTTGTAATTGAGCTACGATCTGGGTAGGAAGTGGCCGTGGCCTTAATTTAGGTGCCATCTCGATATTTGCCTGGAGTAGAAGTGGGAAACCACTTCCAGGATGACTGAGGTAGGATTCGAAGCCGCCTATTCTCAGTTTTGCCTGAAGAGACTGAGAGTACCCCATTCCAGCCCTCAGGTCAGAATTTAAATTTATTGGCAGAGCCGGGAAACGAACCCGGCCCCACGCGGTGACAGCGACCCAAGGAGAAACGCAGCACATTTCTAATTGTGCTTTAAACGTAGCTTGACACGAAATGAACCAGCGAATTTCTACCGATATGATATCACAGTGTGGAGTTTCTGACAATGTTATGCATGTGCAAGTGTATGCAAAAGATTATGGTGCAGGAATTTTGAGCAGTGGCCACCAACAAGCCCCGACTTTGCCCCTGTGATTTCTTTTTGTGGAGGTATTCTACCTCCGCTTGCTGCGTGGGTGTATCCGACGTCTAAGTAAGTGCTTGTTTCACTTGCCGTTACGCAGAGGGACAAATCTCAGTCAACATTGCCTTACACAGTCTAGGAGAACGCATTTCACCGCAAATGTCTAAATATGTTGCTTTAATACTTTATCTAAGAAATTAAAAATATTGTAATGTCAGCAGGGAGCGTGTTGGCGCAGTGGCTTAGTTACTCATCTTTCACCAGGCGTCGAGGGTTCGAATCCCAGTGACAGCGGGGTGGAACATTCACCTGATAAATCATGTGGCGTCAGAAAGTGCATCCGGGCTTAAATCCCCGGCCAAAACCAAAATGAGCCTGGTCGGCTTCGCGACCCCAATTAATTGTGAAAAGCGGAAGAAAGTTTTTTATTGTAATGTCAGCGGATTTGAATAACAAACGTGCGGATACGGATAAAAGTCGTGCGGATGCGATACATGTATTTTTCTCCAGGAGTGTATTTACTTATTTATATCTCGTACCCCGCCCATTCATTTGGCGTACTAGTGTTGACCGACTGAAGAGCTCCAAATGACAAGGTCTCTTTATGTCTTTTTTAAATCATTGTATCATCAGCCATTAACACACAAGTAGCCTCCTAAATATGAACAAACGTACAATAACACTTCATCGGATCGATACAATGTCACTTTATTCTGTTAATAATTGCTGATGGCAAAATACAAACTGCAAATTCTAGTGAAACGAAAGGGGAATATGCCTGCTTCTTTGACATTTATCTGACCTTGGAATAACTTATGTGAGTCGTCTGGATTTTCCCTCGGCATGTGTGATTCTATTTTCGACCAGTGGTAGATAGCGATAACTGAGAAGCCTAACAACACTGACTGGTGCAATGCAACTCAGCTTTAACTAGAACGCCATAGAGATTCTGAATCTCTGTAGAAATATACTGATTTCAATTTTGTAACCTTTCCATGGTTGTTAAACAAATTTTATGAATCTAGAGCTGAAAGATTGCATGACTATAAAATAATCAATTAATATTATGAATAATAATAATAATAATAATAATATTGTTTTTACGTCCGTTTTATCTACTGTGGCTTTTAGAGACGCCGGGTGCCGAAATTTTGCCCTGAAGGGGATCTTTAACGTGCCAGTAAATCTACTGACATGGCTCCCCCGTATTTGCGCACCCTCAAATGCCAGCTGACTGCGCCAGATAGGAACCTACAACCTAGGGCCCAGTAAGCGAGAACGTTACCGCTGAGCCACGCAGCCAGTCCTCAATTAATATTAGAAGAGCGATGTTATTATTCTTCCTAATGAGGAAGACGATGTAGACTTTAACAGCGAAGAACATCCAAGGTAATATGCCTAACAAGGACGTTACAGGTCTTAATAAATAGTGTAATATTTTATTTCACATGTTAATTACTGAATTGTAGCTTCTCTTGCGTAACTGAGATTAATTTTTAATATAGTTTAACATCCTCTCTAGTATAATTTATATACTGTACATATAAATACATTTTAATTATCATTGTTTTTTCTTGTCAGTCCAGTCTGCAAGCCTCTCTTTACGAAGACGTCACCTCCACGATCCCCCATTAGCAGTTAGCACTGCGGACACATCTGCTTCTGCACCCCTCACTGAATATTAACCATCGACTCCGAGGTCTACTTCTGCTTCTCTTGCCCTTTACAACCGAGGTATTACCTTCTCTTCCAATTCTTTTCACAAGATCCACATCCGGGACGGCTCATCCAAACAGCCTCATGTAGCAAGTTTATTTCTAACCTAGGCTTTATCGCTTCATTACAAGTACCTTCCTGCCATTGTACCCATCAATTTGTCCAATAAATCATTCGTGTTACCCTCAATCAGTTGCCTCTATGTATTGAATCAATCCAGGTCTCACTTCCACTTATAATGGGCGATTCAGGGAGAGTTTCGCCGCAACAGTAATATTTTCCTTGAAGAATACTGGGAACTCCCTGCGTTGGCTTCTCCACACTTTCTACTGTATTCTCTTCACCACACGACCATCCTGAGGGAATACATAACGTAAGTAGGCTACTTAAAATGGTCCGCCTGCTCCAATTACTTGTGAATTCTAAATACATGATTGCCGAATCTATATTTAAATACCTGTGTTCTTTAATCACGCATGGAACCAATTTACTAGTGATGGAAGTGCTTGAACAACAATAGAGTGAGTTAAACTCTGTACAGTCGACTTCGGTGGCGTAGTGGGTAGCATGCTGAGCTACTATGCCCAAGGTCGCGGGTTCAAACACAGCCGAAATCGTTGGATTCTTTAAGAGCGTTAAATATCCCTCACTATGCCTTCCTTCGGAGGGGAAGTAAAGCCGGCAGACCCATTTCATAGATTTATGGCATTTTAAAGAACCTTCCATTAACTAAACTTGTGTGAAGCAAAATTTGCAGGTTAGGTTTGAATTAGGCTAATGCTCTTGAGTTCCAACGTTCGTCGCCAGGCGCTAGCGATTGCGTCTAGTAGTAGCCAAGTTCACAGCTAGGTGACGTGGACGGTTGCATTTGGTAGAGAAAGTAGGAACTACAGTACTTGAAAGCATCGTCTGCAGTCCTTACTTGAATTAAAAACAGATAACACACACTAATACAGTTATCACAATTAACACCGGCTATCAGACAGATTCTACACACACCCAAACTACACGGGGCTACATGACCGCGTTGTCGCAGTCCCTAAACTAAGAAACGAACCAACCAACCAAAGTCTGTACGTATTCAAGCTTGTTTTAAAATCATTGTCGACGCCCTCGAAGTGTAGTAGCTAATTTTAATCCTCTTGACTCAGAGACTGCGTTTTTGGGACACGCTGATCAAAAACGTAAACAGTACGACCAAAAAAATGAGACTAGTCATGTTTTATGCTTGAGAAATAATGTAAATGTTTGGCTTCACGAAAAATGTCCATTTATTTGCTAAATACTGTATTCGTCTTTATCACAAAATACTAACAGCGTTTATTATTACGTTCTCAGAAGAAAGTTGTCAATGAGCATACGGGATTCAGAAGAATTAAATTTCACCGAGATAACACATTAGAATCGCAGTCAAATAGGCCCGTGTATTTCTGAGTGTATATGGAATTTATTTGTACTAGTGTGTGTATACTGTATTTGTAAATTGAGGATAGGATTGGGAAGGAGGCGGCCGTGGCCTTAAGTGGTCAACTCGATTACATCAAAATTGTAATGGTTGTAGGCCTATATTAGCTCTACTTAGTATAAAACAAAGTCCCCGATTCTTGGATGTCACGGATAATCTGAAAAACCACAGCATGGATTTTGATACGGTTTACACCATTCTGTAAAGGATATATCGAGGAAGGTTTCTGTAGAAAATTATTTATTTATGACCAAAGTAAGCCAAGTAGTAACGATTTCAGGGAAAAAGTCGAGAAAAAACGGGACGTCCGTGCGCAATTTAAATGTTCGCTGGGCAACCCATTAAAAATATATATAGACTATGAGTGTAAGAATTGTTTAGCATGAAAAGTTCTACAAAAAAGACCGGAAGAGCCTATCTCTTTCTTCAATACATCACCCACTATAAGTGTTTTTACGTTTCCATGTCTTCCCACGATCTCCATTCAATTACTGAGTAAACTGTTCCAGGGCGAAGCCGGGGCGGGTTGCTAGTTATAATAACAATTACCTTTATTATTTTAATAATATTATTATATGCAATTATTATATTTATAATAATCATATTAAGAAGAAGATTTTTAAAAGAAAGTAGGTTGGGCCCATGAGAACATAGGATACGTATGTTGACCAATAGGCTAAGTGTATGATAAACAAACTCAGGAGGGACCAATGACAAGCTGGTATCACAGGAAGGACTGGGGGTGGGTTTTCCCGGGTATCCTTGGTTCGCAATGGGGAGCCATGGACACATCAGTTCTGTGACGGCAGCGGTAATGAGTAGCAGTGCTCCAGTAACGGTAAGCAAACTGTGTTTCTTTAGTGTTGATTTGTTGGTGTTTCTTTCATTTATTGTAATGATGTACGGCAGTAATTATGCACCGTTAGCATTCATCTGCTAGCGACAGTCAACTCCTGTAGGTGGCAGGAGTGTAGGGTACATTCGTCCGTTTCGTATCGTGACTGGTGCTTGCACTTGTTGGTGTTGTCATGGTGACTACTTTAGGAAATGTATCCACGCTCATAACAGAAAGACTCCCTGCTCAACACATGCATTTGTTTAAAAAATAATTTAATCCTGTCAACGGTTGTTGGATTGGTTGGAAAATGAAAGGGGAGATATGCATTGCATTGGGAAATTCTGTTCTGCATTTCGGATAAGTTTCTTTATTATTTTTGCGAACAGCAATATTCTCCCGATATTTTTGGTTGTGAAGTCCTGTGACATTCTGCAAGTATCGAGTTCGCATTGTTATTCTTAGAGCACCCTTCCAAAATAACCTGTAGATTTTACATTTTAGATTAGTACTTTTGGAAACGGGGTTTCAAATTACCGCTTTCGTTATATCTAACAGAATAACTTAATTGTCATTAGAAGAACAAGTCAAGCGCCTTTGACAACGATATGAAGAGAAACGTTATCTAGAAGCAAAATTAGTTATCATAAACTTACGTAATCCAAATTTTTGTCACCAATCCTAAGATTAGTTTTACTGAAACCTATGTAAAAGCTTCAACAAATTTCATATTCTTACTACAGGGTCTTCATATTTGCTTGGCAAGGACATTCTCGCTCACGCGCTCCGCCAGTGACGGCTCAATTGCCGGCTGCCGCTCACTCATATGGACGGCAGAATACGATGCCCAAAATCATTATCATGCATGTTCCCCATTCACTGCCAAACATAATCGGCATCTCCTCATTATGTTTCCGGTTAATTTAGCTTCAATAAGGAAATGACGACCTTGCATCTATTTTTATTGTTTACTGAACCTGTACGTTTGAATCTCTTAGCCAGTTGTTTTATTGTCCAATTTATATGAACGTGTCTCCATGGAAATTTGACTCGAAACTTTTGTCTTGTTCTAGCGCACGATGTCCTGCACTTTATGTACGAATTGTGTAGATATAGGCCTACACGTTGACGTAACGAATATTTAACATAAGGCATTACAGCAATTTACACAGTCACAGTTTCTTGATGCTATTGCAATATTAGCAGAAACTGGCGCAGCGATTCATGTAGCCTCACGTAGCCAAGAAGCACGATAGAGTCGCGTCAATTTGTTCAATCGATGAAGGATATTTTCTCCGGCATTACATTGAGGTAAAAGCCCCAAAGTACATATTTCTAGTTACGCCACTGTTGTAGCTAATGGGGTGAAGAAGTGACTTCAATTAGGGGCTGCGACATCATGGCCACATGACCTTGTCTGGTAACTAAGGCCCGGAAGTTCAAGCAAATCGCATTTTTGCATATTTTAGTTATTTTGGCACATTGTATCATATTTTTCTCTTTTGCCTGTTTAAGTGCATGTCTTGGCTTGAGGGGAGCGTATAGGCCTATTCTAATTTCCTGTTGTTTTGAAGAGCTTCTTGTTACATCATGATCTTAAAGTCGTACAATTCGATTCGGACTCGGAGAGTCTATCACAGAATAATACTGAAATTATTTTAGGTCCTTTATGCAAGTTAATATTAATTATTTCTTATTCAGCATTAATAATAATAAAAATAACGATAATATCGAATGGCCTCGGATGCCGGGTGCAATCTTCGTTATTATTATTATTATTATTATTATTATTCGGCATTCACGATGTAAATATTGTGAAAATAATTTTCAATTTAAAAAAATTCATGGCTATTAAAATTGTGCATCAGTAATACTTAAAAATTAGAATTATTGAAGAGGATTCGAACTTATTTAACTCAAGCGCCGAACTGAATTATTTTATTGATTTTCTAAATTATTTTGTGTATATTTTGATAAATTTTTTAAAGCTTAACCTCTTTTACACTCACCGTTGAAAATGAAAATCCACAGCCTGCTTCCAGTCTCCGACCGGGTCAGGAATGGAATGAATGAAGCCCCCATCTAGCGGCGAGGATATGAACTGTGCCGACTGCCGAGGCCTGACGCACTCCTCTGGGGCAATGATTAAATGAATGACAGATGAAATGAAATGATAGGGGAGAGTGTTGCTGGAATGAAATTTTGACAGGGAAAACCGGAGTACCCGGAGAAAAACCTGTCTGCCTCCGTTTTGTCCAGCACATATCTCACATGGAGTGACCGGGATTTGAACGACGGACCCAGCGGTGAAAGGCCGGCGTGCTGCCGCCTAAGCCACGGAGGCTTCACACTCACCGTTAATTGTTCTTATTTTTAACTACTTTTTTAAAAATTATTGTAAAAAGACCAATCTTATATTTATTTATTTATTTAATTAATACTACATTTGTAAGAATATCCATTTAATTACTATATTGTATTTATTAAAATTATTATCATGATTTTTTTATTTTAATTTAGATTTAAGTCACATATGCTATTTTAGTTTTCAATTCCTAATTGATTTTCTATAGGCTTAGGATGACCCCAATGTAGGTCGAAACATGTACCAATATATAAAATATATATTTGTTTATGTATTGATTTGGCGTATAATTTTAAATGTTTAACTTAAAAATTAACATAATAAAATAATTATTGATGGTCAACACCGCTTGAAGTTCCATAAAATAACACTTCCTACTATTTAGAACTGTTTCTTAGTTGAGATATTTTAAAAAGGTGTAGTCATTTGTTCGTCTGTTCATATTGTCGTGATATTCAAAATAGGAACGCTAAAGAATACGGAGTGATCGTAATTGCCGTAGTTAGTTCATGCTGCATATTCTTTGATACGTGATGCATATTTCACTAATAATTAGCGCATTTTCCCATGCATATTTATTCATTTAATAGTGCATGAACTTCCGGGCCTTAGTGATAACTGTGTTATTGCGATATCTGTAGGTTGTCTGTAAATTGGGGATAGGATAGGGAAGGAGGCAGCCGTGGCCTTAAGTTAGGATTCATGCCGGTATATGCCTGGAGCAGAATGCAGGATGGCAGAGGTGGGAGTCGAACTCTCCTCTCTTCAGTTTTGCCTCACGAGGCTGAGTGTTCCCTGTTCCAGTCCTCACACCAGTATTTGGAACAGTAAATTATTTTCCTTATTTATAACATCCAGTACATTTCTTTCCCATTCACAACATTACCTCGTAGCACTTATTCCAACGTTTCCATTCCGTTATTTCTCCATTACTTCGCAAATACCAAACTATCAGTTATAACCTAACTATTTCCACTTACAAGGAGAGGTCGCCAAGTGGTTTACTAGAAAAGCGTTCAAATTTGGAGGTTTTGCTCTTCATAAATATATATTTTGCACCTGTTCATGGCTATTAAAATTGTGCATCAGTAATACTTAAAAATTAGAATTATTGATGAGGATTCAACTTATTCAATGTTCAATTTTGAACACACTAAGGCTCATTGGCAAAAAAAAAAAAAAAGCTCGAACAGGGGAAAATATTTTTTTATGAAGAGCAAACCCTCCAAATTTGAACGCTTTTCTAGTATACCACTTGGCGACTTCCTTTGTTAGAGTTTAACATCCACGTCTCTTCTATTACACGCTGTTTTTATCAAGAATTATATTTTTCATGGTTTTCTTACTTAGCACATTTTGTAACAGATCTGTTAATTTTTAAATTTTAATGTGTGAGCTTTTGGACGAAGAGTACTTTTAGAATTTTTTATAACATCCTCTGTTATGGCTAATTTATATTAAGTAACTTATATGTTCTTGAAACTTTTCATGTCCAAAATACGCTGAGAAAGATCACAATGTGACTGAAACCAGTGCAATATACAGTCTATGGTTAGTCTATGGTTATATAAATTTTACTATAATTGTCACTTAGTATATTGTTCTCGAAAATTCAAATGTCTGCTGCCCCGCTCTATATATTCGCGCTGGACAACGCCCGCTAGTGTGTTTAATAACCTTATCGAACCTACCATTTACTTCAACAAATATTCTCCATGATTACCATAGTCCTTTTCTCACTTACCTCGTGACACTTAGCAGAGCATTGTTTCCGTGATTTCAGGACTTCAACCAATCAAGCTCGAGAAGGGACTTCGCTATCCCGTTTCTTCTTTTCTATCAAACGACAGATAGTGGAACCATTTCATTTAGTTTTAAAGTAAATAGTTCTTTTTAATTCTTAATGCTAGTATTTCGTTGGTATTAAGCATTTTAAATAACATATTTCCCAGAATAGCTTTATTTCGCGATACTTTGCGGCTTCAATATCGAAACAAATGGCATGTTTGGGGTAAATATATCATTCTAATAGCACTTACATATCTTTGCTAAAATATTTCGCAGATATGGTTAACACCAGAAATCCTGGACACTATGTATGACTATTGCTGGCCCCGTGGTGTTGGGGTAGTGCACCTGCCTCTCACCCAGACGCCCTGGGTTCGATTCCCGGCTCCGTCAGGGATTTTACAAACTGACGTGAGGGCTGGAATGGGGTGCTCTTAGCCTCGTGAGGACAATTGAGTAGCTGTCTTACAGTGAGGCAACTCCACGATCACGAAAACCAATATTAACGGCCGAGGGGACCCGATGCGCTGATCACGCGTCACCCCAATATCTGCAAGCCAACTGGCTGGGCAGCGGTCGCTTGGTAGGCCTAGGCCCCTCACGGGCTGTAGTGCCAGGGGTTATAATTATTATGTATGACTATTGTTTTGAAGAGAGAAACTTACATAATCTTTGCTAAAATATTTAGTAGGTAACGTTAAATCCAGAAATCTTGGAGAATATTTCGCAGATATAGTTTTCTTTTTATTTAGTCAATTTACCCTCTAGGTTGGTGGTTCCCGCGGACTGAGCGAGGGAACTCACCACTACCGCCTCTATGGGCAGTGTCCTGGAGCTTGGAACATCTGGTCGGGATGGATACAACTGGGGAGATGTGATCAGCACTTCGCCCAGGCGGCCTCACCTGCAAAGCGAACAGGGGTCTCATGAGGGAGGGGAAGGGATGGAAGATGCAGATATAGTTAAAACCGGAAATCCTGGATTCTATGTGGGACTATTATTTTGGAGAGAAACGTAGGAGCCAACTTCCTCTCAATGCCCCACACTTTCATAAAGCTAACAGCCGTTAGGCTTAGGTTTAATGGCATGCGGACTTACTGGAAGCCACCTGGGTATGCGTAGTCCATTATTATTTTCCTACCACATTTTGCAGAGCCCTTTTTCAATGTTTCCTTCGTGATCAAGTAAAGGAATTGCTTTTCAGTCGGTTGACTAACTACATTGGGCTGGGAATGGAACTTGTGCTACATACCTACGCGTTCTTCCTTTGCCGCATCTTGCAGCAGGGAAACGAGAGTTTTGCCTAGGCGAATAATAAGTCGGAGTACTTACGCATCAATATCAAAACCAATCGTGTTTTGACAATCTTAGCACTGCACCATGATGGATCATTGTTCAGAAGGCGTAGTGCGAAAGTCCCAGCCTTTTCGAACTGAGTCACTTTCACTTAAATATATACAGCAAAAACAAGTCGTTCCGCGCTAGCTTATTGCGCTATACCATTTATTACGACCCTGGGATTCCTATAGAATAGGCCCTACTACATAATTTCAAACTATCATTGCGCATGTTGTTCACCGAAAAAATAAAGTAATTCCGTTTTTTTTTACAAAAGGGCAACCATTTGTATAATATAATACCTCATTAGTAAATTTAAATAGACTTTTAAAAACAAGTAGTTCCGTGAATAACTATACAGCCTATTTTCATATATCCTACTAATGTTAATTGCCTCTGTCAACATACAACATTTCAGTTTGATTGCTGTAATATATTCGTAGATATTGAGAGCCGACTAAATATTGCGGGTGGTCGCCGTGATGGATTTGTATATCTGTAGGACTTAAAGTTATGCACTGTTACATGAAGAGTATTGCGCACGTGTAGTATTCAAACTTCAATCGCATGATTAGGACACACGAAGTTTAAAAATATATATATTTAAATTTCGCACAGCTGCCATCTTGTGGTTATGGAAACTAGTGAAAAAATTAGATACCAGTGGATTAACATTTGTATAAGGATTTACTGTAACAAGTTTCACTGCACTCAGGTGGTTAAATTGCGAGAAACGACCATGTGAATATTTATACATCGCTTCGCCGCCATGTTGGATTTGTGATCACTAGGATATTGAAAGTACAATAGGTGAACTTATGTTCATAACCCCTATGAACAAAAAAAAAAAAAAGGAACAGTTTGATTGCCGTAATAGATTTGTAGATATTGATATCCATCTAAATATTTCGGATGGTTACCATGTTGGATTGTTATAAGTATAGGCCATAGAGTCATGTACCATTAAAGAAAAATTATTGCGTAGGTTCATTATTCAAACTTTCACTTCGATCACATGATTACGACACAAGAAATAAAAACTTAATTTTAAAATTCGCATAGCCACCATCTTGAGGTTATGAAAACAATTGAACTAAATTAGATACCAGTGAATTACAATGTGTATAAACATTTCCTGTACCAAGTTTCATTGCGTTTGTATCAATAAATCGCGAGAAAGGTCTATTTAAAATTTTCAAATTCGCTTGGCCGCCATATTCGTTTTGTAGTTAACCGGTTTTTGAAAGTCTCATAGGTGAACCTCCTGTAGTGCCCTTTATCTCCGTACAAAATTTCAGGGCGATACCGCTAATAGTTTCAGAGATACAGAATGCCGGTGAAATATTTCGCACAGCCGCCATCTTGTGGTCATATTAACAATTAAACGAAGTTAGATGTCAGTGCATTACAATGTGTATACACATATACTGTACCAAGTGTTATTGCGTTTGGTTGGTTAAATCGCGAGAATCATATTTTTAAACGTCGCAACTTCGCATGGCCGCCATGTTGGCTTTGTAGTTACCAGGTATTCAAAAGTCACATAGGTGAACTTCTAGTAGTTCCCTTTATCACCGTAAAATATTCCAGGGTGATATCGGTAATAGTTTCGGAGATATTGAATACTGGAGAAATATTTCGCACGGACGCCATGTTGGATTGGTGAGACGTAACAAAATTTGAAGGGCACGGTCGGGGTGGACCGGAATAGTGCTATGAACTTACCGAGTTTCATTGAAATCGCTCCAGCCGTTTAAAAGTTATTTGGGGGGACACACACCATCACACACACGCACACACAGACACACACACGGACGAAAGGTGATCTCATAAGCCTATTTTTTCCATAAATGAAAATAGGCTAATAATACAGTACTATAGTTTGTTTGAATGGAAAGGTATTTCCAGTAATGTAGACAAGCAGAATATATTAACAATTGGTAACACGTTTCCACAAAATGATTTCGGGCTCATATCATGAATTGTAATCCTAGTATGTGTTGGTTATCCTCTGTAGTGCGTTTGAGAGGAGCGGTGGGTTCGTATCCTACTCTCGTCCATGCGTTGTTTCCCAAAGGAATTTGGTTGGTTAGTTATTGGAGTTTTTTAGCGGGAACAACTAGGTCATCTGCCGCTCTTAATATGGATCAAGTAATAAATTAAAATTTACAGACACCACGTCATCGGCTAATATAAGATTGAGTGTCATCTGCAAGACAAGTTTTCTTTGTAGATGTGCAAGATCCACACACTCGGTTAAAATGTGGGCCACGGCGAATACGGTTCCACAGGTAGGCTACAAAGTGGGTGTCTTCCCTTCTCATTAGGTACGACTGTGTGGATCTTAGCCTACGCAAAATGACGGACTCCCTCCGTGACCGGAAAGAGCTCCGCCACACGCGAGTAGTTCCCTTTATCGCTTACTAGACATTTGGTCGCGATCGAGGCTACCTCCTTCTCAATCTTACAGCCTAAAGTAACAAGCACACTGGTGCGGTCATTCTGGTAACGCAGGTTATCAGATAGATTCCACTCGCACTCATGGCCATGAAGTCACAGGTGGCGTGGTGGCGCAGTTGTCAAGCTGTTCGCTGTTGGCCTCTCACCAAGGTGGACCGGGTTCGATTGCCGGTCAATGCATTTGAGATTTTCGAAGTGAAATGCCATATCCTGTGGTTCGGATACCACGTAAAAAGTAGGTCCCGTGGCGCATGATCTCAGGATTAACGGTCACGTAAAACTAAAAGCTTCCTTCCTTTGCCATGAAGTTTCAAGCCCTATAAATGAGACACAGTAGCAATAAATCTCTCGAGCCGGCTTTGTCAATCATCACTGTTCCGTGATAGTACAGTACAGCTGCATAGAAGAAACCCCTTTGTTCCAAAAATCGTGCTATGGTTGGCTTTTAGTAAATCGTTAGAAAGGCAAAACAACAGCTTAACTCTAAATTTCAGAATAATTTGCAGGGTCATTTTGTCGGAAAACTCAAAAAAAAAAATGAAAAGCGTTTTTCTCTGAATCGGCGTATCTTAAAGAAAAGTATTTAAACAAAAAATGTAGAGGACATTGTCACCTACAATTTGTCTCATTGAGGTCATGTCATACGTTTTGAAATGCAGAGGCTAGGTGGCGCCCAAGTTTCCAAAAAGTGTTTTTTTCTCTTTCACTTTTTGTCCTGAAAAAAAAAAATTTTTGTTCACAAAAGAGCGAATCATAAATTTGTTCCTTTCGAAATAGTCTACAACATTTATTGAAACATTTTTTTCCCTCCGACGAACCGTTCCAAAGATATAGTCTGCCGCAGTGTGAAAGTAGTCCGACACCGGTCCCGGTCTAAACTATGCCCACCGCTCTGTCCGCAGTAACAATAGTAGCCTTGACTACGCAGCGTTGCATTTGCTGCGCTATAACTCTGGAACGGTAAGTCGGAGGAAACAAACGTTTAAATAAATGTTGCAGACAATTTTTAGAGGAACACATTTCTGATTCACTCTTTTGTGAAGGAACCATTTTTTCTATAACAAAAAGTGAAAAAACACTTTTTTGGAAACTTTGGCGTTACCTAGCTTCTGCATTTCAAAACGTATGACATGACCTCAATGAGACAAATTGTAGGTGTCAATGTCGTCTACATTTTTAGCCTACTTTCGATTTTTGCAAAAAATGAAAGTAGACTTATGAGATCAACACAGGGCGAAAAAAGTGTGTCTGTGTGTGTGTGTGTATGTGTGTGTGTGAGTCTGTGTGTGTGTGTGTGTGTGTGTCTGTGTGAGTGTGTGTACTCTGAATGCCTGCCCCCCCCCCCCCTAAAAATTCGAACACGGACCACGGTGAATGCGAATTGAACGAAATTTGGTACAAAGGTAGCACTAGCAAAGGACACCTCAGTGTCATGTTTTATTTCGCCGCCATCTTTACTAAAACTGAATGGCGGCCACTCAAACGTTCAAAACGTAAAATCAAATAACGACTAACCAAATCATCCGATCTCTACCAAATTTGGTAACAACATACCTTCGTATAGGATGCGTCTTGTGACCAAACTACAAGGTCGTCCGCCATACCCTTTCAGGATGGCGGCCGTGCGAATTATGCAAACTTTATAATCCATATCATGGGACCCACCAGTTCCGATTATCGAGCCGAGAATCGTTTTAACTGTTCTAAAGGAAGAGGCACGTTCGAAATTAAAAGTTTATTTTGTAATACTATAGTGCAGACGTGATTTTAAAAAGCTGAGCTGATTCAGTAATAAGACAAGATGGCAGCGGATATCTTGTGCCTGACTTATATTTCACTAATTTGAGTATTGCATGCAATATAGCGTACTGATACAAAATAAATAAACTTTGTATGAAATGCTTTATGTATAAATAATATACTCCAGTGATGAAATCGTTTAGTATAAATCATTATTTGCTAACAAGTTCTATGTAAGTCATTTTATATAGAACGATATTCGTTGACACAATTAGCTCAGTGGTAGAGCGTTAGCATATCGCTCAACTGCCTATGGATCAAACCCGATCAGAGCTAGATTTTTTGCTTGAAATGTTATATGTTTATTGTTTTGTAATGACTCAGATGTTTTAAAATTAAGCGTTATATTGTGCATATTATGGTGTAAAATATATATTTAATTATAATATAATTCGCCAGCAGATTTACTCGAGACATCTAGCTGCCAAAAAGGTAACTGCACGCCGACATACATACTTGAAAAGTTTCTTCTTCTGGCCGCTAGAATGCACTCGCTCTGTTAGGATTATATTGTTCGATATTTCACCACAAGAAGTCACGACTAGTCTACGTGGGGCTCCATTGATTAATATACCATTGGCATTCTATGCGCATCGAATTTGAAGAATGACAAGATGATACTAAGATACATTTTTACTTTTTATTTTAAAGGGTTTATAACAGCCTATTTTGCGTTACTTGAAAATGTTATTTGAAGTAAAGAACAAAACGATTTCACATAGTAACTGAGTTCAAGCCGTTGGTGTTAGTTCAGGTATTAATTACTACTTTTATTTCAGGCAAATAGCAATCGAAAATATCCACATTGTTTGTATACACACGTCCCTGTAGGGTCATGGAAAGATTTGTTAATTCAATTAGGGTTTTCGATTCCCGGTCAATGCATGTGAGATTTTTGAAGTGAAATGCCATGTCCTGTGGTTCGGATTCCACGTAAAAAGGAGGTCCCGTGGCTCATAATCACAAGATTCACGGCCACGTAAAACTACAATCTTCCTTCCTTTTTTTTTCAATTAGGGTTGTGAAAGCCCTGCACAACCAGACGTGTAAAGACATGCCTCAACTCAAAGTTGGATGTTGCCCACGGCAGGTCGTATATGTAATAATAATAATAATAATATATATATATATATTTTTTGGGGCAAGAAATGCATTTACGCACAGAGTGTCGGGCTCCTGCTGCTGAGTAGCAGACTACCGACTAAAACTCCCCCTTTACTTCTGAACAATAGCCTGGAACCGTTTAGCACATTAAAACAATAATAATAATAATAATAATGTTATTGGTTTTACATCCCTTTTAACTACTGCTGCTTTTAGAGACACCGGGGTGCCGGAATTTTGGCCCGAAGGGGATCTTTAACGTGCCAGTAAATGTACTGACGCGGCTCCCTCGCATTTGTGCACCCTCAAATGCCAGCTGACTGCGCCAGGATACGAAACTGCAACCTCGGGCCCAGCGAGCGAGAACGTTACCGCCGAGCCACGCAGCCAGTCCGGTCGATTATGTCTCCAGATCCATAACATTCTTCAGATACTTCTTATCTTTCTTTCTTCAATGATGGTAGCAGTTTTTATCTAGATTGTGGCGTTTGGTAGAGGTAAATCGTTTCTATGGCCTTCAACAAAGAATAGTTCTATTATACTCTTTGATAATAACAACGAGTTATAACTATACTCATACATTTAGGAGAAAGTAGGCTATATGTTCTTTACTGAACATCTTGTTTGTTTAAAAATCTTTTCTTTAAAATACGTTGATTCAGAGGAAAACGCTTCTTTTTGAGTTTTCCGAAATCATGATACTACAAATTGTACCGTAATTTAGAGTTAAGCTTTTTTTGTGCTTTTCCTACGATTTACAAAAAGCCAACCGTAGCACGGTTTTGGAACAAAACCATTCCAGCTGCACTGTACTATCTTTCAAGCATCCACGGTAGTCATTCTTGAATAAAAGTAAAGACGGTTTACATTACCTACTTCAGTGCCGGAGTGGCAAATCACCTCGTAGTTCCGCCCCTTAAATCACTGCAGGTCAATCCAATTGACAACACATAAACATACAAAGAAAGAAGCAAATTCATTTAAATTATGTCAATTAACTATTATTGTTATTGAGGAGTGCGACAGGCTTCGGCAGCCGGCACAGTTCATATCCTCACCGCTAGATGGGGGCTTCATTCAGTCCATTCCTGATCCGGTCGGAGACAGGAAGTAGGCTGTGGACTTTCATTTTCAACTATTATTGTTATTACCAACAGACCGCGGTAGCTGGGACCCGCACGTTGAGAGACGTGGGCTCGATCCTCACCGCCCTTGAAATGGTTTTCCGTGCTTCCCTTCTGCAGTAAAAAACAAAGAGAAATCGCAACGCCGTTACAAATGACCTTGTATTTCCGCCCCTTAAAACAATAACTAACTAACCCGTGGCGCTAGACCTAGCGACCACTGCTCAGCCATTTACACTGCAGGTCAGCGCGTCGGTCACCTCGGTCGTTATTCTTGGTCTCCTTGACCAGGATGCTGTCAGACGGCTACTCAATTGTCCTGAGAGCGAGACTGGGTAGCGGCGCTTGGTAGGCCTAAGCTGGGCTGTAGTACCATGGGGTTTGGTAGGCCTAATGCCCATCATGGTCTGTAGTGACACGGGGTTTGGTAGGCTTGGCTGTGGTGCCTTGGGGTTTACTTATTTTTCAGTGGCGCAGTGGCTCTAGCACTCATGGTTGTCATCCCTGACTGCTTCTCTACCAAGATATTAAATTCTGGCCTGAGGGCTAGAACGGGATATATTCAGCTTATTGAGGCACAACTCGGAGGATTCTCTCCACACAAATGTCCGGATGGTTCCTAAATTAAGGCCACGGCCACCTGCTTCCTAATCCTCTCCTGAATTACAAATCACACAACTACAACAGGCACCACAATAACACAGGTTATCAGACAAATACACGGGTATACTGTAAATGGCCACGATTATACAGTGCCGGACTCACTGAGCATTTGCTGCAAGGTTGGCAGTTATAATGAACCAGTTCCCTTATTGCTCTCATATAGACTGTTTAAATGATCTCAATAGTGTGAACAGCTCGGTTAATAGGGCGCCAATCTTGAACGATAAGTTACAATTAATGTGGATTAAGAGAGACTCTTTACTTAGGGCGTGGAGCGGCAGAATATTACCTATAGATTACTTGGCTTCTGGGAATTGGAGTAGAGTATGATCTAATACCTCTAATTGTTTATTAAATAAAACGAGGGATGAAATACATCTAACGACCTGTCAAATAGTTCACTTAGAGGGCAGATTGTACATTGTGTGTTAGTCTATACGGTAGTTATGCCACGCTCAGAGTCTGAGCGCGGACCTCTGCTTGTATTGCTTCCCTGGGCTGCTCTTCCCGTCACTCCTTAGGTTTTAGAGATGCCTTCCAAGGAATGTGTGTTGAGTGTTCGTGGGAGTCATTTCTTAAATTTCGGGTGTGATGATATTCTCAGGTGAGCTGGGTATAGAGGTGGCCGTGGATATCCAAACATCTTGCGTTCACCTGGCGTAGAAGTGGGAGTTTGCAAGTTGATACTTGGTTTCGGAGCTACCTCTATCCTCATTTGTTCCCCCTATGTTGGGTCCACCCTGTGAATCATAAATCCAGGATGATGGCCTTGAGAAGTGTGTGTGTGGACTGGGTTTCAACTATTTTCTGGTGTGTTGTTGTCCAGAACCCCGAGGGGGGTCTCCTCTGTAGGGTTGTCTAATAGGCTATTGTCTTTGGGGGCCATCCTCATCGTCCTCTTGCCTGCCACTACTCCCAAGATTACCAGCTGGTGACACTCACGTCGATGAACTTCAGCATGGTTTCTCTCTTTGGTAGCCTATTACTCTTGCATGACCAGCTAATATTGCTATGATTGCATACTGATTGTTCTACATTAAATGTACTGTGTAATATTGATGATCCTGAAGTGGATTTCGTGATCTGTAGCTGTGTCAACATTAGTTACATGGCGAGAATCCTACCGCAGTGTCCACCGGTTATGTTCTGGTCTCTAAAGAGGAATACCCCAGACACCGGGGCGACCTTCTCCAGTTACATGTGTGAAATAGTTGTCACTGGGAGGGACGTCTCGCTGTTAGGGGCATCTCTACTCCACAGTCATGTAATGTACTCGTACATTCACTATCTTGTGACTAATAACTGGGGGCCGGATTCTCACTTTCTTATTTCTAGATACAAAAATACTCTTCCGAATCACGCTCAAAAGAGCCATATCCATGAGTTCTGTAGTACATACGAGTACCTAAAGATACCTATGTGTAGTTTTGTGCCATTTATTGTAGTATATTTGAATTATTAGCAACGAGCTAGAGAAAGGTATATAGAGAGGCAAGGAGCCGCGTAGCAGCGCTCTGGGCGGAGGCAACCTGAGTTAAGGCGGCCATGATTCAGAACGTCGTCTGACAAGAGCTTGTTGTGATTGTTCGCGTTGAGCGGGAACATGTGTTGAATGAAATGTATTTAAAAATACATTGACCATGCCATCAGTGTGATCGTCATTCAATTGTACGAATAGAAGTTATAAGACAACAGGAGTGTTGTATTTCAGGTAAGAAATGTCATCCAAATTCATAAATTAATGAGATAGACCCTTTACGAAAACGTGATGCAGCAGTTTAAGTTTGTGTGATATTTACATTTCAGATTCCCTTTGCAGAACCAGGAACTAACAAAACAATGGGTTGTCAACATGAAAAGCAATAAATGGCACCCCACGAGATACAGCTTAATTTGTTCTCTACACTTTGAAGATAAATATATGTATGTAGCAAATGAAAGGCGACGTCTACTAGCCAATGCAGTACCTACAATTTTCAATTTTCCTGCACATCTGCAGAAGAAGCAGGCCTGTAGATCTTCGCCGAAGAAGCGTAGTTTCCAGGAAACTACAGAACACTCGCATTCAGATACGGTAGCATTGTTGCAGAAGACCTTGATATCAGTAGGTAAATATATTAGGCTGTCTTAAAATTTAAGCAAAGATAGTTGTGAGCCATAATCATAATTACGGTAATAATAATATCGTATGGCCTCGGGGGCCGGGTGCAAGCTTTGTTATTTGACACCCAGAGGGTAGCTTGCATGTCGAATTTTGTTGTTCCTAGAAGCACGATGCAAGTCAAGGAGGTTAGATAACTAAGCTCCTTGACATTATAGCGCTTTCTAGTAGAGAAATGAGGAACTTTGTGTTGCCGGAAAATCCCGATATTAATTATGCCATTATGAACACGGCCTACTGAATTCAAATGGGTTCTTTAACATGCCAACATCGTATGACATGCGTATCGTGATTTTTGCCCCCTTAAAAAACACCTACCACGGCCAGGAGCGAACCTGCAAGCTTGGGGGTTAGTAATCCGACACGATAACCACTCACCCACCGTGGCAAGCTATAAAATAAAATATATTGTTCAAATATCAATCTTCGTAAGCCAACGAGGTATACTTTCTCTAGTTCGTTGTTTTGAACTAATTATGGCTTTACTAATCTTTTATATTTTCTTTCTTTCTTTCTTTCTTTCTTTCTTTCTTTCTTTCTTACTTTCTTCTCAGAAATTTTAGATGGAAAGCTTATTTGCGATTCCAGCAGAAAGATGCCAATATACGGTTTGATTATTGATCGCTTAAGTGTGATACAACTAGCAGAAACATACGTGTGGGGACAAAGTTCTGTATTGAGATACTTATTAACACGCAGATTGAGTCAGGATCACTTAGAGCTATTTTTTCCTTCTATTCGCTCCAGAAGTGGGAATAGAAATAATCCAAATGCAGTACAATTTAATTCAGCTAATATGACGTGTTTAATTGCGAGGGTACGCCCATCCATGAATTCCAACTGTAAGCCTATTGAGTGTGACCTACTTGTGACAACTGCAACAGCAAATATTCATGGTGTCAATGGGAAGGACGATAATATGCTGACAGACAGATCATGGTTACTGTGCACATTATAATTCACCGAGGAAATGTTGTTCATTACATAGCAGGAAGTGTCGTTCGCCAAGTGTCTAAAAAAAATGTACTTGTGTTGAATGCCTAGAAGTGCTTTTATCAGGTCAAGATGTTCAGAAAGAATGAGTGATTAAAGAGAAAGACGTGAAAGAATGCCCTTTGAATCCATCAAATGATGTAGTGAAATTATGTAAAACAGCTGAGTGTCATCAGGAAGAAGAGTGTATGTTGCGAAAGAACACGAATAATCTCATGCTGAAGTTGAAGACAGATGTCTATGATATGCTGCCGGGTTATCTGTTTCTGAAATCTGACCATCTATTTACAGCTACTGAACCTGGGGAAAAGCCTCACTATGCTTCACTCATCAAGCGAATTGTGAAACAGTATTATAAATGCAGGCTTCACACTTCAGAAGAAATACAGCTCAACGTGAGAGGTCAACAGGTGCGTCAGTTGTACACAAAACGTTTTATTTTTAAAGGAGAATGGAATCATGCAATGTACTGTGCATAAGCAACGTAGCTTATTGTCTTGTAAGATGATTGTGTTAGTTTTCGTTCAATGTACAAATTAAATTATCAGGCCTTACGTAGGCCTAATCTTACGCCTCGTTAGTCACGCCTCTCCCTCCCTGCCTCCCACCCTCTTGACAGGGTATATCATGGCGGCTGCCAGTTCAACCTTCTTCAAACATGGCGGCGCCATTTCCACTCTATATACCTTTCTCTAGCTCGTTGATTATTAGTCCGTCATTTTTAAAACTACAGTAAACCTAAAGATAGTGTTTTTCCCTGGCTCTAGTTGATTGAGAGAGATCCTACCTGCCAAAAAATTCGAATATGTTCAGCACTGTTCAGCTTACATGTTATTGTTTGGTTATTCACTCTTATTATTTCCAAGGATCCTATATTCTGAATAAACAAAATTAGTTAATTAGCCGGGCTAGGGAGTGGAAAACACCTCTGACAACCTTGATTTTATTGTGTTTGAATAATGAACATAGAGTATTTAAGGGGAGGAAATATTGTCTAAATGTGTGAAGTTCTCGGTGATAATTAGATGAGGTATCATTATTTACACTCTTGTTGCAATCAGATTTTCTACTAACAATTATGCACTAATTTTAAGCTTTGTGGAATTTTTGTCAACTTTTGCTACACTTAAAACATAATAACCTAAGCTATTCTATGTTTTGGGAAACCCAAAATTACAATTTTTAAAACTAAAAATCCAGTTCCTGCTAATAACCCCTGTCTAAGAGCTGTAGCTGTATACAGGCTAAATGTATGACCCAATTTTCTACTGAACAGTCCACTTTTATATGTGCCCAAGGCGCTTCTCGGCTGGCCAATATGAGTAACGATCCCACCTCTTCCCAATTCATCCTCGCAGGGCTGAGTGTGCCCTGTTCCAGCCCTCGGGGCAAAATAAATTTATTGGCAGAGCCGGGGATCGAACTCGGACCTCCGTCGACTACCAGGACCAATAAGGGATCGGTAATGTTCACATTTGTTTAAACGGTCCAGATTAGATGCAGTACGAAACGTACCCCGCCTTGTTTGGCGCACCGCTACTTTGTTGGGAAGTCGCAGAAGGTCCAGAGACCAGTGGTTTGAGTCCCGGAGCTGGCACCAACTATCCTGAGTGTGATGCTTTCTACAATCCCTCCAGGCAAATGCTTAAATTGTACTCGCAATTCATTGCCCTGATAATACCTGTTAGGCTAGACCCAATACTACCGTCACCACAACGACGCAGGCCACCGGTTTCGGACAAACCCAGGTATACGGGGCAGATGACCCTCTAGAAACATTTGACAGTAGATGAAGTGCTGAATATGGAGACAAAACGCCCTGTCCTACCTTAAAAGGAACAGTTTCTCTGCTGGACGTAATGGGTTAGCGTATTTAAATTATTTTTCAATTGAATATACCACAAAATTATGTTGATCACAGAAAGCCTTAAATTTTGTTTGGTCACTAATTCCATTTTTATGGGTGTACCATATTCCCACCAATTTCTCCTTCTGTAGGCCTCCGTCTACAGTTGTGATTTCACGGTGATATAAAACACTGTCCCAGGAAACTAGCCTCTCTTTAGCTGTTATGACGAAAATTCGAATTCTATTTCGCACCTGTACCCTACGATCCATTCCATGAGAGGTGCAGTTCTGGCCAACCAACGGTCATGGAAATCAAATTGTGATTTTGCCAAACTTGACCTGTACCTTAAGAGGATTAAGACGTCTGCTGCATTAGCTAGGTGGTCGGACTTATGCAGTATAGTTTGTACTTTCTATACGATTCGCGTTGATAGCCTAATTCAAAGTAATTCGGAAATGTTTATTGACGATAACCTTGGAAACAATAAACTAATAGTCTAGTCTGCTCTGCGTAATTTATGATTATATTCAGTTATTTATCGTTTATTATTCCTATTCACCCTCAATCATCACATCTTTGAGGGTAGTTCAGTAGTCGTAATCTAAATGTGAATGGTGTATTGGTGTTGGTAGTTGGAGCACGTTTACTTTGAAAGTGAGCTTCCTAGATCACATGTGAGAGTATTTTACAGTAAATACGAGTACAGTATTACTATCGGTCCAATCTACCGACAGCGGTAGCTACTCTGGCTATAGCGCAATGCTCGGCCACGGGGACGAATTATTTGCAGACTCGGTACACGTGGTTTCGATCCTCACCGTCCGCGTCGGCCGCCCTTGAAATGGTTATCCGTGGTTTCCATTTTCAACTTCAGACAAATGATGGGGCGGTCTGACAGGCCATGGCTGCTTCCTTCCACATCCTTGCCCAGTTTCATTCATCTTCATTTAATTCATCTTTCATCAACTCCTCTTCTGAGGTTGCCGATAGGAAGGGCATCAGGCCGTAAGACGATAGAATTTCAGTGGTATCAAATGAAAATATTCCATGCCTGATAGTCTATACTGTACTTGTCAGAACAACCAAATATATGTATTGCCTTCGGCTTGAGGTTTAAGACATGGCAACACTGGGATTGAGGTCAAGTGTCCTGGGCGGCCATATCTTCCACCTCGAGCGCGGATCATTTCATCAAACAAAAGAGCCACCCCGTGATATTGTGTGTCACAGGCATATTTGGATGATCTCAATAATGTCCCGTGTCCTTGCCAGCTGTAGTAGAATTGCTCATCCGAGGTTAAAGATAATGCTGCCGTCAGGAACGTTATTCTAGAGTTCCTGACAGCCTTATTTTAAGCTTTTGGTGGGCCCAAGAATGGTGTGTTGAACATACAGTTTTGTATTCATGGTCTTTCAGAGTGGGCGTTGTTAAAACACAGTCCTGAAGTGGGTTTTCTTTTCTGTATCTGAGTGTACAGTGGGAGAAACTTCATTCTGAGTCATCTACTTTCAACCGCTTCATCTGACTAGCATGCTTAGCTGTCACCACGATTCGATTTCCTACACTCCCACGAAATTTAAATCTGGTGTGATGTCTTCAGAAGGGTACACTCGCCCTGGTAAGCCAAAGTAAACGAAAATTTACTAAAATAATATCAATGGAGGATAATTTACTCGTGCGACATGGTGTAGGAAAGTTGTTTCGGAATTGAAATTATCAAAAATCTTCTTTACTGCTTCTTCAGCATTTTATTCCTGTGTTAGTATGGTGTGTTAGACGGTCGACCGTCACTGTTCCAAGAGGAAAGTTGATACTACTCAATGCTACAGCGCGGAAGACATCCAACCCGATAAGTAATAGCCTGCACTATACAGTACAACCAGGGTAGACTTTTACAACCATATAGTCACTCCAAACAGACAATTTGCGGATTTCTATCACCATTTTAGCATTCCACCTAACATCATATATACTACTACAACTAGCATACACTAACAAGTTGCATTACCAATGAAATGAAAATCCACAGCCTGCTTCCAGTCTCCGACCGGGTCAGGAATGGAATGAATGAAGCCCCATCTAGCGGCGAGGATATGGACTGTGCCGGCTGCCGAGGCCTGACGCACTCCTCTGGGGCAATGATTAAATGAATGACAGATGAAATGATAGTGGAGAGTGTTGCTGGAATGAAATTTTGACAGGGAAAACCGGAGTACCCGGAGAAAAACCTGTCTGCCTCCGTTTTGTCCAGCACAGATCTCACATGGAGTGACCGGGATTTGAACCACGGACCCAGCGGTGAGAGGCCGGCGTGCTGCCGCCTAAGCCACGGAGGCTTGTTGCATTACCAATACTGCAACTAAATAATTGTACATAGGAGAAACACAGAACCATCAATCTAACGAACAACACATGAATAACAATGAATTCAATTTCCACAGCAGAGTAAACAACAGAACGAACGTAAACTTTTCTCAAGGTGAAATGAATATGTTAGACAAAGGTTTGAAATACAACTGCACAGACGCACACACGAACCACAATATAAAAAGTTAATTACAGATATTGAGATAGCCAGTCACAAGCTCCCTGCAGAAGACAGGGAATTAACCAAAAATCTCGCCACCAACGAAGCCAAAAAAATCCTCAAACGAGAGGGCGATAGCAATAACATTCAAAACAACAAACAGCTCAATGAAATAAAGTCGTTGAAACAAAAAATAAAAGAACATGACTTAATCATCACAAAAGCAGATACGGGAAACACTACAGTAATTTTGAACAAAAAAGAATACATTGAAAAAACAGTCGAATTCCTAAACAACAACGAAATCAAGGAATTAACAAAAGACCCCACCGACAAATTCCAAAAACAAATAAAAAGTGCGCTAAAAGAAACAGAATACATACTGACCAAAGCCGAAAAATCAAAACTAATAAACATGAACCCGAAAATACCGTCATTGAGGGGACAACCAAAAATACACAAAAAGGAATGCCCACTGAGACCAATAGTCAATTGTAGGAATGCCCCTAATTACAAAATCAGTAAAGAGTTACTAAAAATCTTAAAATGCCGTCTTTCCAACGACAAAAACAACTCTGTAAAGAACACAACAGAACTAGTAACAGCATTAAACACCCTACAAATGAAACCTAGCTTCAGGCTAGTATCCTTCGACGTAACTAACATGTACACCAATATTCCGATTATTGAAGCAATCAACACTATCGAAAACAACTTAAAATCCAACAATTCGGTAAAAGAAATTGAAGAGATTGTGAGATTACTGAGGGTCGTTCTCACCCAAAACGTGTTTCAATTCGACAATAAAATATACACACAGAGAGAAGGCCTAGCAATGGGATCGCCACTAAGTGGGTTAATCGCTGACATCTTCATCAATGCACTAGAAAATTCGTTCTTAGAAAAGACTACAACAAAGGGAATAGTAATATGGAAAAGATACGTAGATGATGTAATTTGCATCTACGATACTGAACTATCAAGCGAAGAAACAATTCTCCAATCCATTAATAGCCTTCACCACTCTATAAAATTCACTAAGGAATCCGAAATAGACCGGAAAATAAATTATCTCGATATAACTATTGAACGTAAAGACAACGACCTTTCATATTCCATATTCCGGAAAGCAACACAAACCTCGCATGCAATCGACAATCAGTCTAATCACCCCAGTACGCACAAACTAGCGGGTTTCAATTCAATGGTGCACAGAGCTTTAAACATACCCATGTCAAAAGACAACTATAATAAGGAAATAAGAACTATTATGCAAATAGCAAAGGAAAACAACTTCTCGCCTAGCAAAATAAATCAAATTATAGCCAAACATAAAAATAAAGATAAAACGATTCCCAAACCGGACAGTAATGAGAAAAAATTTGCGCGTTTCAACTATGTGAATGCGAATACATATAAAATCACTAACCTATTCAAAAAACAAGGCATAAAGGTAGCTTTCACGACGAAAAACACAACCGCTAGGCACCTCCTAAATAGTAATCTAAATAAACGTGACCCGTATTCAAGGTCAGGGGTATATTCTATAACGTGCCAAGACACCGATTGTCAAGCTAATTACATCGGGCAGAGTGGAAGGCGAGTAGACACACGTTATAATGAACATAGGAATGCGATAAGATACGGAACACATTCAGCCGTGTGCGAACATATGTGTGACGCAGGGCACAGCTTTACCAACATTGAGTCGGACCTTAAAATAATCCATCACGAATCGAAAGGCAGAGCTCTTGACATAAAGGAAGCAATCGAGATACACCTAGCCAAACGAAACAATCCCAACAATCTAAATGAACACACGTTCATGGAGAGCTCACCCCTCTTCACGCTACTAAAAAACACACCCTGTCGGAAACAAAACACAATTTAGCGACACAGCCAAGCTAGATAAAAAAGGGGGGAAATTAGGGGGTTTTTACTAGGTAAATGTTATCTGGATCAGGTGTACGATGTACTTTGCTTCTGCAATAAACCAAGGCCCATATTCGCGGCAGTATTAAAGATGCCGGGACGTCCTCATAAGACCGTCAACGCTTAGTTCGAATGGGTTATGCTCCACGCGTGGCGAGGGCCAATCCACGGTCTTTAATAGTTGTGGACCCACCTCATTCAATAACATACATCTTATCTAGGTTGGCAACACCTCACATAAACACATCGCTATCACTCCCCACAGCACGTAGGGACAGGGGGAGGAGGCAGGGGAAAAACCAGTCGTTAAGATAACCACTGCAGTCGACCGCACAGCGAGTTCCAGTGAGCACGAAAACTGCGAGTAGCTGTAATACGGAAGACAATCAGATAAGTAGTTAGCCAAAAATTTTATAGTTTAACCATAGTTTACAACCATATAATCTCTCTAAAGTACAATCTCCGGATAGCTATCACCATTTAGCATTTCACCTAACATATATACTGCATTTAGCATACACTGACAGTTGCAGTACCAATACTGCAACTAAATAATTGTACATATTGTAAATATTTTCACCTGTATTTCAAACATAGATTTTGTAGCCTAAGTGTAATGGATCTGATGATGATCGCTTGACGATCGAAACTGGTCATCCTAGTGTTTATTAATCTCATGTAATTTATTTCAGGATTAGGGCATAACCCATCTCTTTTGGGTACATTCGTGTTGACCGACTGAAAAGCACTAAACTCTTGTTTACTAAAGCAACACTGAAAATATGGCTTCAAACACCACAATATGGCTTCAAACACCACAACAATAATTGTACATATTGTACATAATTTCACCTGTATCGTCAAACATAGATTTTACAGCCTAAGTGTAATGGATCTGATGATGATCGCTTGACGATCGAAACTGGTCATCCTAGTGTATTTATTAGTCTCATGTATTTTTTTTTAGGATTATCACATAACTCAGCTCTTTTGGGTAGATTCGTGTTGACCGACTGAAAAGCCCCAAACTTTTGTATCCTAGTAATGTTATATTTCTATTTTTATAGAAAATTGTAGGCCTAGTTGTTTGCGATTTCTCTTCTCTAGTGACGTTGCGGCTTCATTGTCCTTCCTTGCAATCTCTTTTTGATGTGGTTATGTTCTAATCGATCTTGTTTGTGTTTGATTGTTGTGATCATGCTTTTGGATTAATAATGTGATATTCTTAGAATATTAGTGTAATATTGACCACCTAAGCTTTAAATGTCCATAACTTAAATAACCATGATGGAACTTTTGCAAATGTTTACAATATGAGGCAATATTAAATAATATTAATTGATATTGGTTGACTGAGTTTTAAAATCAAATTTGACCTTTCAGAGGGTTTAGAGTCCTCTCAGATTACAAGGAACTTCTTTTTGGAACCAGAAATAATTAATTGCACTCATTCCAGGTTCCGTATTGACCATGTTAACATGAAGTATAACATAAATTTCTCGCCAAATCAATACTTTTTACTTACATATAAATTATATAGGTACATGTTTCGAAAACACACAATGTTTTCTTCCTCAGCCCACTTATTGGTGTTAAACATCATAAAACATCGATAACCTCACTAAATAACAAAAACACAGTTCACATTTATTCTCTTGTTCTTCCTTTGTTAGGCCTGTGTCATTCGACACATTAATGTCACTCACGGAATAAACACTTATTAGTTGAAGTAATGAATATTGACACATTGACACATTTACTCATTGCTAGTTTCAACGTGGGTTGCTGAAATGCACACAAGTGTCGTATAACCTTGCCAAAAGCGGAGAAAACAACTAACCAGCACCCAGGAAGGTAATTGGGTGTGGCGTCATGAAAATAATTCGAGTCAGGAATGTATGTTGGAATTAAACGAGAATAACACTATGCATTCGATCGACATTAAAGACATGTATACTAGCATCCCGGTCAAGAAAACGATCAAGATCATTCAGGATAGATTAATTAACAGTAGTGAATTATCTAAAGTGGAAATCGAGGAATTTATTTCAATTTTAACCTTTGTCACCGACAACAACATTTTTTTGTTCAACAAGAAAATGTATAAACAATCCGAAGGCCTTGCAATGGGATCTCCATTATCGGGTGTCTTGGCCAACATTTACCTTGACCACATTGAACATGAGAAAATTATTAACCAAATTAGTGGCATCGTTTTCTGGGGAAGATATGTAGACGATATCTTCATCATTATCAATAACCAAGTTCAAGCGATAGAGCAAATATTGGATGATTTGAACATAATTGACAGCAATATTAAATTTACTTTAGATTCAGAAGTCGATAATAAAATCAATTATCTGGATATAACTGTGATTAAAAAAGACAATCGTCTGCATTATAAAGTTTACAGAAAACCATCGCAAACGAGTACAGTTATACGGCAGGATTCTAACCATCCGGGCGGACACAAGAATGCAACGTTCATAAGCCTCATTAATAGAGCGTTAAGAATCCCTTCCTCTGATCATGACCGGAAGCAAGAAATTGACATTATATATCAAATAGCTAAACTCAATGGTTACAACCACAATTATGTCAGCAGATTAATTTACAAGTTGAAAAACAGACCCTTAACAAAATTAGTTAGAGAGGACACAACAAAGAAAGCACTTGCCACCTTCTCCTACGTAAATCGAAGCATTTACACAGTAACCAACATCCTAAAGAAACACAATATGAACGTCGCCTTTAAAACCATTAATTCTAATTTCAACAAATTTTTCAACTCCAATAAAGTCAACAGTAGTGATAAACATTTAAAATCGGGAGTTTATGAGCTCAGATGTAATTTTTGCAATTCAAATTACGCGGGACAAACGGGTAGGAGCATACGTACTCGTTATGCTGAGCATGTTTCGGCCACAAAACACAGGAAGTTTTCAGCCATGGCGGTACACATGGAAGAAACGGGACATAAGTTCACGGACATAAATAATGACGTCAAAATTTTGCATTACGCATCGAAGGGCAGCTATATGAATATTTTGGAAAATATTCATATCATTACTTATCAGAGGTCAAAGGAATGCAATAATCTAAATGAGGTTAATTTTGAAACGAATGAATTGTTAGATTTATTAGCCGATGATTTAAATAATAATAAAAAACGCAAACCACCTCCTCAACCCCCACCGCAATAGTTTAATTCCAACATACATTCCTGACTCGAATTATTTTCATGACGCCACACCCAATTACCTTCCTGGGTGCTGGTTAGTTGTTTTCTCCGCTTTTGGCAAGGTTATACGACACTTGTGTGCATTTCAGCAACCCACGTTGAAACTAGCAATGAGTCAATGTGTCAATATTCATTACTTCAACTAATAAGTGTTTATTCCGTGAGTGACATTAATGTGTCGAATGACACAGGCCTAACAAAGGAAGAACAAGAGAATAAATGTGAACTGTGTTTTTGTTATTTAGTGAGGTTATCGATGTTTTATGATGTTTAACACCAATAAGTGGGCTGAGGAAGAAAACATTGTGTGTTTTCGAAACATGTACCTATAGAATTTTTATGTAAGTAAAAAGTATTGATTTGGCGAGAAATTTATGTTATACTTCATACCAGAAATAATGTTGTTGTTGTTATGGAGCTTGGGTATTGGAGTCCCTCAGCCCCATTCACTTGGGTGTTATATAGTTTATATATTTGTTTGGTAACCTGTGTTATTGTGGTGCCAGTAGTAATGTGCGTTTTTGTAATACAGGCGAGGATTGGGAAGGGAACGGCTGTGGCTTTAAGTTAAAAACGATCCCGGCGTTTGTTTGGAGTGGAAATGGGAAACCACGGAAAAGCGCTTCCAGGATGGCCGACATGGGTATCGATCCCAGCTCTTCTCAGTTTAGCGTCAAAAAGCTGAATATGCCACAAAGGTTCGCCGTATCAAAGCTATGGGAAGTGAACATCGCCAATATAATATGATTGCAAACCGAGTTGTCAGCAGTGTCAAATGAAAATATACATGCCCGATATACTGCACTTGTCAGAACGACCTAATGTATTTATTACCTTCGGCTTGAGGTTTAAGACATGGCAGCCACATGGACTGAGTTTAAGTGTCCCTGACGGTCATATCTTCCACCTCGAGCGCGAATCCTTCATCAACCAAAAGAGCCGCCCTACGATATTGCGTGTCACAGCCGTCATTGGATGACCTCAATAATCTCCCGAGTCCTTGCCAGCTGCAGTAGAATTGCCTATCCGAGGTTAAAGGTAATGCTGTCGTCAGGAATGTTATTCTAGAGTTCCTGGCAGCCTTATCTTAAGCTTTTGGTGGACCAAACGACGGAGTGTGTAGCCTATCATAGACTACAGTTTGAATTTATGGTCTTTCAGTGTGGGCGTTGTTAAACGACAGTCCAAAAGTGGGTTTTCTCTTCTGTACCTTACAGGGGGAGATAGGCCTACCTCATTCTGTGTCGTCTACTTTCATCCACTTCTCTGACTAGTATGCTTGGCTGTCACCACGATTCGATTTCCTACACTGCCCTGAAATTTAAATCAGGTGTGAGGGCTGCAACGGAGTACACTCTGCCTCGTGCGTCATAGTAAACAACAATGTACTAAGATAAAATCAATGGAGGATAATTTACTCGTGCGACATGGTGTAGGAAAGTTGTTTCGGATTTTAAATTATCAACGATATATCTTCATTACTGATTCTCTACTGCTTCCTGTGTATTTAGTACAGGACTTATTTTCGTAGCTGTGCTACTACACTAGATCGTCCGTGTGATGATAATTGGACATTGTCGCGTAAAGCAGCTAGTAAATATTTGTACTGCGCTTTATGTTGTGATAGTCTAATTAGCCCACGCTCCTACTTGTCTTGCTCCTCTTCCCGTCCGTCCTGAGGTTTTAGAGACGATCTCCCATGAACGTTTGTGGAGTGTTCATGCGAGTCATTTCTTAAATTTCGGGTGTGAGGATCTCCTCAAGTGAGCTGGGGGAAGGGAGTGGCATCGATATCTCTACATTTCGGCGTTCACGCGGCGCAGAAGTGGAAGAATGCAATGCTGATACTGTACTTGGTATTTGCAGCTATCTCTATTCTCATTTGTTCCCTCTATGTTGGGTCCACCCTGTCGTAATCATCAATCCAGGATGATGGTTCTTGAGAAGAAGGACCCCTGATCTACGATGTGTGTGTACAATTGGGGTATACTCAGTACGCTAATTATGCGACTGGATTTCAATTCTATTCTATTCTGGTTGTTGCTGTGCAGTGTCGGAGGGCTCTGAGGAGCGTCTCCTCTGTAAAGTGGTGTAATATCGTCTTAGGAGACCCTCCACATTGACCTCTTGTCTGGTATCTCTCCCGGATAACGATCTGGGGCACTCGTGCCCAGTGATATGCAATATCTTTGAACTTCAACTATTAAAAATATATCAAATGCATGGGCACCCGCAGAGTGAGGGGGGAGGGGGGCAAGGAGGGGCGCTGGCCCCGCTCTGGAATCCCGAGAATATTTCGATTGTTCAATGTCACACCAGTTTATTTGATAAATTGAAGTTACTGATAGTTAACCATATTTAGTTGTAGGGATAATTCCACAGTTTTATTTAAATTAATAATTTGGGATTATTTGAAAATGTGTCCTGTTATTTAGAAAATCGGCGAACTGGGTTAACTTAACATTGCCATTTTAATGAACTGAATGATTTTTGTCGATACATGGTGATACAACTACCGTTTACCTGTTTTTAAGAAATGAACATTATGATGATGATTCACAAAGAAAAGCGAACTTCTATGAACAAAACTCAGAACTAAAAAAAGCTATTTATCCCATTCTTGCCATAAGGATAATGTACCCAACGGTTTCAGAGCAGTCAAATAAGGAATATCACGAAGCAAGAAAGAAATGAAACAAAAATGGCGGGGAGGGGGAACGTCTCATCATCAGATAGTGACTGATAGGTTATGAAATGAAAAATATTACTTGACTTCCTCGCCCATCGCCCTGGAGAAAATTCTGCGGGCGCCCATTTTCTAATGTACTGTGTAATGTCGATGATCGAGAAGTGTGTTTCGTGATCTGTAGCTGTGTCACCATTGGTTATATGTCGAGAAATCCTCCTCTGTGTCCATCAGTTAATTTCTGGTCACGAGTGATACCCCAGACACCGGGGCGACCTTCTCCGGTTACATGTGTGAGATAGCTGTCACTGGGAGGGGCGTCTCGCTGTTAGGGGCATCTCAACTTCACAGTGTGTTCAATGCTAAGGTGGTAATGCACTTTCGATATATTCACTATCCTGTGACTACTAAGCCCTGTCACGGTCCTGTAGATATGATTTTCGTAAGACATCTGGTCAACCGCCTGCTGTTCTCAATTCAACCCCAGCAACAGGGGGACAGAGGTTACATTGCATGTAATTAACTTAAGCTCATGAAACTTGCTTCTGCTCCTAGACTACAGGATAGGTAATACGTAGGGTCCCTTATTTATGGCTAGTCTATATAAAATGCTGCCAAGTGGTGGAATAGAACAAAATGTGAGATTTGAGAGTGCTTAATGCCTATGTATACGGTGCACGGATTTGGTTCAATAATGAACACTATAGAAACATTTGGAGGAGTAACAATTATTTTTGTGTGTTTACTTCAATAAATATTCTCCATGACTACCGTAGTCCTTTTCTCACTAATTCTTCTGTTGTCCCCAAAGTATTGTTTCCAAGATTTCAGGACGCAGGTTTGTCCGCCTATCCGAGTAGGCAGAAAAGCCTCTTCCACTGTCTTGTCTTATAAGATATTTTATTATTTAAGGTATTTTATTTTCTATCAAATGGCAGATAGTGGAACTACTTCAAATAATATTAAAATAAAGATTTAAAAGAAAGAAAACCTTATTACCAGCATTTCGTTCGCATTTTAGGGTGAAAGGAACACATTTCGCATAATAATTTTATTTCACGACTTCAATATCGATAGGAATGGCATATTTGGGGTAAATATATCGTTGTGATAACATTTATAATTTTTTATTAATGCAGCCAATGGGGTCATTAACACCAAAAACCCGGGACTCTAGCAATGGGTGGTCCTCTCCGTGATGTGGAGTAGTAGGTGGGCCCATTGCTGCGAGTGACTCGAATAGAGGGTTGGTGTAAATTTTACTATGCGAAGGTGAGCATGCTAATTCACACATATCATACCGTGATCTTCAATCTCACTCCTGTATTTAGACATCTTTTCGCGATTTGAGACTATTTGATACCTCGCCCTGGTGTCCGTGGATGTCATGTCATACACTTCCTCACTGTTGCTCTTTGTTGTTGTCATTGTTAGCAGATCAAATTATTACCGCTTCAAAACTATGTTTCAAACCTTATTGAAATGTATCAGAGTTTTCAAATGAAAATGCTAAATGGTGGATATACTTGTTAAGCATTCGGATTGAGGTTTTGTAACATTTTTAATAAGTTGTTAAACGTGGTGTTAACTATTGTGGTTCAATTTTAAACAAACATGATAATAATAAATAATATACACTGTGGTGTGACCTTACCTGCGATAGTATAATATAATAAGTTGTTGTTGAGCGCCAGATTCCTATTTAAGACAGTGAATCGAAATTTGTAAATTAACCTCGGCTATCAGCAGTAGAGTCGAGACCACTTACCCGGGCCGTAGTGAGACAAAGTCATCTAACCAATCCAGTATTTAATCAAGGAGTATGATTGATTTTGCCTATAGTATGTGCTAACTACAAGAAAAGTTACAGTCATGAAGTTAAAGAAAATGAATTTATTATATGCAAAAACAAAATACTAATAAAACAGAATAGTGATAGTCACACAATTGAATTTAAAATTACTCAATGCGGCAATTAATTTAAAAGAAAATAAACATTAATGAATTGAATCTTTCTTGAAGTTACATATTACAGAGACGTCGGATATTTAATTGTTTGCTCACCCTTTTGAAGTATCATCATAAAAAAAGTGTGGAAGATGATCTGGATGTTGCGTTTCATATTTCTAAAAAATGTTGTAGTATCTCAGTAGATATGGTATACCATCTTCAATTACGTTGCCATCTGTGTTAAGACCGTTCAATAGGGATATAATCCACTATCGGCTGATACGGATATTGGCCAGACATCGTTCAGTGCCAACTCTGTTTGCTCAGTTCATTAAGACCCAGAAAGCAAGGTTACCACTTCCTCCCTTCATTGAGAGCTATTGATGAATGCCACTCTTGTCCGATGTCGCAGGTACAAATACTAATGACTTCCTTGTCACGTGGTGTCACAGCTTCCCTCTCTTATTAGCCTTCTCCATTCTTGACTCATAACTTGCAGCTTTGACGTGTACGTACATTAGAAAATGGCGTGTTGTTGCACCATGAGTGAAATATCAAGCTTCTATTCCTTCCAGTAGGAACTCGATTGTGCGCACGTGATGGTTACTCCTGAAAATGACGCAGTTTGCCGTGGTGAAATTATTACTACATCGTTTAGTTTGTGACGCATTGGGTTGATCCTATTTGGCAATCTTGTTGCATTATATATTTTACTTCGTCTCTTTACAAATAATTGTTAATAAAAATATTTCTGACTATAATAATAAAAACCGCTTACAATTATCTGATATAAAAATCATCTCATTGATGTACTAATTAATAAGAATAATAAATATGATAATTATAAATGAATAACCCTTTAAATATAACCGCTATGGGATCGAATCGTTACAATCGCCCCTGATATAAATAATTTAAAATAAAATGTAACATTATTTGTATCACTACACATCTTACACAAATGACTACAAATTTAAATATTAATACCCCCATAACGACAACATACAAATAATACCCTTCAACAATACATAAAGATATACAAGAACATACTCTTTTCACTTTACATATTTGTACTATCATTTCTCATTCTTCCAAATGTTCATAATGTTCATTCTTCTTTTATATGTTGTAAAAAAATATACATAAATGTATTCTTCACAAAAAATTCATATTTTAACTTTCATTCATCTCATTCTTCCAAATGTTCATAATGTTTATTCTTCTTTATATATATATATTGTAAAAAAAATATACATATAATGCCCTTCACTTTACATTCTTCGAAGTAATTACTTCGTTGCACACGCATATCACTGCACGCGATGTGGTGATACAATCAACATAATATCCCTTTCGTCTCTATAAAGGGATTACTCAAATGCAGTAAAATTTCAATAATTGAAGATAAAAAATAACTTAGCAAGATACCTAAGGCAATTCCAATTTCAGTGCATATGTCATACATGTAAATATTTCCCCAAATACATAATGACATCGAAATACCTTAAAGCAGTTATTAAACATTTCACATAAATATCCAAGTTACTACTCACCTGCCTTCGTGGCTTAATTCTTTCTTAGGCCACGGCCGCCTCCTTTCAAATTAATACTTCCTAAGTCTCCACGACTTCTTAACTTTTCATAAAACCATAATTCCTCTTTACTACTTCTCGAAAACAATAACTTGAATTTTCAAAATCACCAATAAACATAAAATCTGACTTCTCGTTCACTTTATAAAATTTAACTTAGCGTCAAGATATAACTTTACTGTATTGTCATTCCTTACTTACCATAACAAAATGATTAAGACTTGGACAAAATACTACTCAATACCTGAATTACGTATATCACTAGACTATTTCACAAAAACACATGACAAACTCCTCGGAATAAATATTTCGTTCCACAAAATATTAATGCTCTTATACTTTAAATTTAGTCTATTCATGATTTGACTTTTTGCTGAATACCTTAAAAAAAACATAGTTTTCTCTCAAAACTTAATTAAGTACCGTGTCCTCCAAACACCACTTCCTACTTGTTCTGACCGCCTGGACTATAGCTTATTCCTACTACACCAGAAACTCTCAGAACTCTCAACAATTCATTGTGACATCACATGTCACATACAAAAAACCTCCCCTATTCGTGGTATAATCCCACATCTTCTTACTGTTACAGGTCACCTCTTACTGACCAATAACACATTAAATTTCAGCTAAAAAAAATCTTACATGCTTCGACTAATTCCTTGGAATAATTACATCACACTTTGCTTTCCTAACTATTGTCTTCCTAAAATAATGACAGTGTTCCAGTTGACAGTCAATAACACCGACACTCATAATTGGCAAATATTTTCCCATAATCACTTCATAAAGCAAGTCCTGAGTCATAACACAGTTCAGACACTCTCTGCTCTACCAAATTAAATGCGTAAATTACACCTGCCTTTAATTGAAACTTCATTATTACCCCTTAGGTATACACTTATCTTACTAACCTACTCTTGTCTTCAAAAATATAAACTTCTCTTTACTAACTCCGTATGACATAAATAAAACTTTAATTTCCTGTCTACTAAAAAAATGATTTATCTTTAAATCCTAAAACGTCGAATTATAACAAATTCCTTTCAATATTAGTAAATATTATGTCAACCTTTTAATTATAATTATTATCTTTACTTTTACCTGTGTAGGACAACAATCTACCACATAATTAATTCGTTAGTAACTTTTTACTATAAGTGGTTTAGCTTGATAACAAGCCTTGTAATATCTTTAAAACGTGCGTAACTGTAACTAAAACTTGGGAGCATATTACCTTTGTAATCTCTTATTACCTTGTGTGCATACAACCATATATACTTTAAAAACCTCCCAACATTAACTTCACTTAGTCCCGTAGACACCATAAAAAACTCATTGCTCAACGGAATATACCTCGCTGACCTACTTCATCCTCCAAAAACTTCTTAAAACTTCATTTGGCATCTTACCAAAACTTCCTCCATTATAACTCCATTTGGCATCTTACCAAAAACTTAAAACCACATTGCTCAACGGCATTACCTTCGTTGGCCTACTACTTCAAACTCACGTCCATTTACGTGAAAATACACCCATACACACACATATCTGTCACCAAGTAAGTTACCAGATGTCCTTATTAATTACTACTTCCTTATTTCAACCCGATGTTGGTTAATTCATACAACGCATTACCATTAACAATTCTAAACCACTTCTAAATTTCTCAAAATATATCCATTGATAACCTCGCTGTCCTCAAAATGAAACTTCTTTATTAAATCAATACCTAATTCTTCAACTCTTTCGTTTTATTACCACTGTATCATCTTATCTTCACTCACTTTTGAATTAAATCTTTATTACCATTATATTCATAATTATGGTTGCCATAATAATTATTACTACTTTCTTTCGATTACTTACCTATGTAATAACCTTCCTACTTTTTTTTTAAATTTAATCCTCACTTCCTCCAACTTACCTGCAGCTAAAGGACCCACATTCAACTTACCTGAATTGCTCAATAGCACGACAACCTCTGTCTTCCAAATTAAATGATTTTAGTCAATCTAAATCAATAAGCGTAGGCACTACGCGCCCCTTACCATCCTAACTTCACGACCGAATTAAAATTACACACAGCAGGTTCCTTATCTACCTCTGTTAAATCATACTAAACTTCTCTATTTAATATTTAAGTCATACGGAAGAGTAACTATCGTTAATATAAATTTACATAACTACGTTCACTGGCATTTCACAGTTCTTACCACATTCATCTTCACTTCTATCTCTTTCTAGGATTCCATTTTCCTCTTTTCTTATAACATTACTTTCTACCTCTTTCGGACTACACTCATCAACAGTAACATTATACTTCGGCTTTCCCCCTCTCACTTCTCCAAGTCTGGCTAATTCAGTACGCCACTGCACATCATATGCTTTCTTTCTCTCCTTCATCCTGGTTTCTTTCTCCTCTAGCAACTTGATTCTCTTCTCTTTCATTTTACTTCTAAAATATCTACCTACCTGTCTTCCTTTCACTTCTCCATTGCTATCACTTAATGTTCTCTTTACCCGTGGACTATTGCTTCTGCTCTTATCTATCTCTCTCCTCCTCTTAACCTGTTTACTAATTATGTTCTTCTGACTATGACTTAACGCACGCTTCTCTGCCACTAATAATTTCATATTAACTTCCTCTATCACAGGACTAAATTCTTCCCTAGTTTGCCTATCTAATTTATCTATGATTGTCTGCATCTTAATCTCTTGGGTGCTTAGTACTTTCTTTATCTTACCTACTTCTATCCCTATCTTTTCTCTCATCTTCTTCACTTCTTTTTCGCTACATTCTATAGTCTCCTCTACAGCTATCCTGCGTTCATCTAAAATCTCCTTCAACTCTACTATGCTTTCTCCTACTATCTCCTCTGACGCTAATCTATTTTCACCTAAAATCTCGTCTGACTCTAATCTGATTTCACCTAAAATCTCCGCTATTTGCCGTTCCTCACCTAAGATCTCCTCCGATTCCAATATGCTTTCACCTACAATCTCCAATGACTCTAATCTGTTTTCAACTATAATTTCTTCTACCTCCAATCTGCTTTCAATTACAGTCTCCCCTAAAGTCTCTACCACCTGCCTAGTTTCCACTTCTACCAATTTGCTAAAACTTTCACCTTGAGTTGCTAATTTATCTTCAATCACAGTTACTATTCTTTCCCACGTTGGGCGCCAAATGTAACATTTTTAATAAGTTGTTAAACGTGGTGTTAACTATTGTGGTTCAATTTTAAACAAACATGGTAATAATAAATAATATACACTGTGGTGTGACCTTACCTGCGATAGTATAATATAATAAGTTGTTGTTGAGCGCCAGATTCCTATTTAAGACAGTGAATCGAAATTTGTAAATTAACCTCGGCTATCAGCAGTAGAGTCGAGACCACTTACCCGGGCCGTAGTGAGACAAAGTCATCTAACCAATCCAGTATTTAATCAAGGAGTATGATTGATTTTGCCTATAGTATGTGCTAACTACAAGAAAAGTTACAGTCATGAAGTCAAAGAAAATGAATTTATTATATGCAAAAACAAAATACTAATAAAACAGAATAGTGATAGTCACACAATTGAATTTAAAATTACTCAATGCGGCAATTAATTTAAAAGAAAATAAACATTAATGAATTGAATCTTTCTTGAAGTTACATATTACAGAGACGTCGGATATTTAATTGTTTGCTCACCCTTTTGAAGTATCATCATAAAAAAGTGTGGAAGATGATCTCGATGTTGCGTTTCATATTTCTAAAAAATGTTGTAGTATCTCAGTAGATATGGTATACCATCTTCAATTACGTTGCCATCTGTGTTAAGACCGTTCAATAGGGATATAATCCACTATCGGCTGATACGGATATTGGCCAGACATCGTTCAGTGCCAACTCTGTTTGCTCAGTTCATTAAGACCCAGAAAGCAAGGTTACCACTTCCTCCCTTCATTGAGAGCTATTGATGAATGCCACTCTTGTCCGATGTCGCAGGTACAAATACTAATGACTTCCTTGTCACGTGGTGTCACAGCTTCCCTCTCTTATTAGCCTTCTCCATTCTTGACTCATAACTTGCAGCTTTGACGTGTACGTACATTAGAAAATGGCGTGTTGTTGCACCATGAGTGAAATATCAAGCTTCTATTCCTTCCAGAAGGAACTCGATTGTGCGCACGTGATGGTTACTCATGAAAATGACGCAGTTTGCCGTGGTGAAATTATTACTACATCGTTCAGTTTGTGACGCATTGGGTTGATCCTATTTGGCAATCTTGTTGCATTATATATTTTACTTCGTCTCTTTACAAATAATTGTTAATAAAAATATTTCTGACTATAATAATAAAAACCGCTTACAATTATCTGATATAAAAATCATCTCATTGATGTACTAATTAATAAGAATAATAAATATGATAATTATAAATGAATAACCCTTTAAATATAACCGCTATGGGATCGAATCGTTACAGTTTAAGACATGGCAGCCACAGGGACTGAGTTCAAGTGTCCCAGGGAGCCATATCTTCCACCTCGAGCGCGCATCAATCATCAGCCAAAAGCTTCGCCACTCTGAGGATACCTGATAATACCTACAGTAATACCCATCAAATGCATTGATGAATGTTCTCAATCATTTTACGTGCCGTAGCGCTATTGAGAGGCTACTTGCCGACTACATTGGAGTTGCTCTTCCGAGGTTGAAGATATGGTTACTGTTAGGAACGTTTTACAAGAGTTCCTGACGGCTTTATCGTAGGCTTCTGGTGAGATATGTCAAGGTCATACATACAGTTTCCTTTAAATGGTGAGAAAGTGTGCCCCACGTCACTCGGATTTTGTGCACTGAGTGGTGTAGCGATGGTCCGAAAAGGGGTTTCCTCTTCTGTAACTGTGTTTACAAGAGTTACAGGGCGAGAGACTCCCTTCTGTGTCGTCTGCTTTCATCAACTCACCGGAGTGGGAAGTAGAAATGTTATTATTTAGTGTTTCCTTCTTGAAATCACTACATTTTAATGTGTTATTCTTTAGTTGCGATCAACTGAAAACATTGTTTTCCTGCGATTGATAAACTTCCTCAGCCCTGGAGTGGATGCTGAATATGTTGACGGCTATCAAGACGTTGGATCCATACCGCCATTCCGTCAGTGAGGAGCCCATGTGAGCAATATGCCTGCAGACTTTCCCTCGAACGCCAAATTCATGAATACAATCTACATTTCTCAATGTAGCTGACGGTGACTTCTGTCCCCTAAGTACATATCGCAATGTTTTGGGGGTATATATTGAAAGTGAGTGAATTTCAGGGCTAATGCCAAATTGACTCTAGTAAGGTAAAAACTTTGAATTGCGTGTATCCTAGTAATCATAATTGTATCTTAATAGAAAATCCTAGTTGTTTCCTTGAAGTAATTATGATTTGCTGCAATTTCTTTTCTCTATGTACTTTATGTCTTTATCGACCTTGTTTGTATTTTACTGTTGTGGTCATGCTTTTGAATTATTGTAAATGCGATATTCGCTGAATAATTATAGTCTCTGGTCATTAAACAGTCATACGCCACAAATCGAATGTCTCTTCGTGATCAATAAAGCAATAATTCCTGATCTAGGACACACTGCATGAAGGTCTCCCACCCCAGACCTCGGGGTGTACTTGTTCAGTGACATGTGTACGATAGCTGTCACTCGGCGGTACACCTCGCTGTTCAAGGCTGGGCAGTAGTCTACGTTTCAATCTTCAGTCCTCTGTGTGGATAAGGGGGCTGATGATACACCTGGAATTATGTTTTTTTTTTTCATTTTTCGTTTTTGATCTCGAATGAAAGAATACCCATTTCTGTATCTAAATCTGAAGTTTTATAGCGAAATTTCCAATTTTTACCGAGATATTACGATTGAAATCCATGCATGTACTGAACTGTCAGCTGAGTAGGCGCGGCATTTGTGCGTTCCACCAATTTTCAATGTTACGACATTTCTATTGGAATATTCTTTTAGAACAAAATGGCTGACTCGTCAAGGAATCAGGACCATTTAATAATTATTCTTTGAACTGGAAATGTTAGGAGAAACATGTTTTATGCCAATCACATTGATAGTTTTCAAGAAATGATGTTTTTTGTTACATTCAATTTTTTTAAAATATTTTAATATGAAAATTTTATTACACTTGCACATACTGAATTTGAAAACTTTATACATCAAATGAAAGCCCAACTATAAGTATACAAAGTTTAATTCAAATCCCTGTGATGGTTCCATAGATATAGAGTAATTTACAAAATGCATGCATTCCAGGTGTATCAGCCCTCTTAACTTGATATCCTGTTTGATTTGATACTACCACGGAGGGGCAATATCTTGCTGGATACTAGATTGCATATGACACGCCCACTCTGTTATAAATGTCCTTTACGGGGTCGATGCAGAGGAGCGGCACATTTTTATAAGTGTTCCAAATCTGTAGTTTGGATTTAACGGTGATTTAAACCTTTATGGGGCAGAATGTTATTGAAAATCGCTTATTTGTAATTGTTTTTAATTAATTTTTAATTATTTTACCCTAATGTTAATTATTGAAAATCCACAGCCTGCTTCCAGTCTCCGACCGGGTCAGGAATGGAATGAATGAAGCCCCCATCTAGCGGCGAGGATATGAACTGTGCCGGCTGCCGAGGCCTGACGCACTCCTCTGGGGCAATGATTAAATGAATGACAGATGAAAAGCAATGATAGTGGAGAGTGTTGCTGGAATGAAATTGTGACAGGGAAAACCGGAGTACCCGGAGAAAAACCTGTCTGCCTCCGTTTTGTCCAGCACAGATCTCACATGGAGTGACCGGGATTTGAACCACGGACCCAGCGGTGAGAGGCCGACGTGCTGCCGCCTAAGCCACGGAGGCTTCCTAATGTTAATTATTATTAATGTTAATTTTTGTTTTCTTTTAGCATCTTAATGTTGTTATAATTAATAATATAACAGAATAGAATTTTAATATTTATAGGCTTGTTTATTTCTGATTCTAATTTTATTATCATTTTCTTAACGTTATGATTTTAATTATTTCATCCTAATATTGAATTTAATTTTTGTTTTCTTAAAATTAAGATTTTGATTCGACGGCGATTTAACACTGTCACGGAAAACTTCCCTTCTCTCATCTGCTGTTATGAAGAAATGTATTAATCAAATATCACTGAATGTGTTTCGCATGTTGGCAGCGGGCAACACGGGCAGGGAGAGCAAGTACAGTTGGTACTGCCCGATACTCAAGCGTAGCTCTTTCATCTTCACACTTGTACCCTATGCTCCATTCCATGAGAGGTGCAGTTCAGGCCAAAAACCGTCATGGAAATAAAATTGCGATTTTGGCAAACGTAGACCTGTACCTTAGTAGGATAAAGCTGTCTGCTGCATTATCTCAGTAGTCAGACTTATGGAGTATAGTTCTTACAATCAGTACGATTCGCGCTGATAGATGGGGTTCGAAGTAATCTACTGCGAGTAATTCAAAGATGTTTATTGACGATAACCTTAAAAAAAACCTAATAGTCTAGTCCGCTCTGAGCTATTTATGGTTATATTCAGTTATTTATCGTTTATAATTACAATTAACCCTCAATCATCACTTCTTTGAAGTTAATTCAGGAGTCATTCCTGAGTTGTTTACTTTACTCTTTGAAAGTGAGCGTCCTCGACCACATGTACGAGTATTTTACAGTAAATAAGAGTATTGCTATCTTTCCAGTCTACCGGCAACGGTAGCTACTCATGCTAAAGCGCAGTGCGAGGCCATGGGGCCAAGTTATCTGCAGACTCGGTACACGTAGGTTCGATCCCCACTGTCGGCGTCCTTGAATTGGTTTTCTGTGGTTTCCCATTTTCAACTCCAGGCAGATGGTGCGGTCTGACGAGCCACGGCCGCTTCCTTCCACATCTTTGCCCTGTTTCATTCATCTCTGATTAACTCCCTTCATGAGGTTGGCGTCAGGAAGGGCATCTGGCCGTAAACCAATCCGCCGTATAGAATTTCATCGCATTTCATCCCCGACTATCTCTATCTTCTCTCTATATATATAAAAATGAAAGTTTGTTTTTTCTGAATTTCCACGGAAATTTGCGTTATTTTTTTTGTCTATCTGTCTGTCTATGTGTCTGTGGACTACTTCTTCGAGTCCTTATAACTTGAGAACGGCTGGGTGGATCAACGTAAAATTTGATACAGGTATCCATCAGAGGCACGACACTAATCATTGATGTAACTCTTCTCCGTACCTCTCATAACAGGGGGCCTACCCCCTTAAAATACATGCGGAAATAAGCGTGAGACAAAGCTCATTTTCAGCCCCTCAATGTGAGAAACGAAACTCGGGGGCCCTAAAAGGACCCCGAAAACCATATTTTAAGGCCCTAAAACCAACAGTTTTTGAGATATTCCCAAAAAACTAATTTCACTTAATAAATTAATTAGGGAATGCATGCCGGTAACATTGGCAACAGAATCTCAGAGGTCCATCTATTTCTGTAAGACGCAATGCAATTCCATTTATTACATTACTGTGAAGGTTTGCAAACGGCAATAAGGTTATAACGGATCCAAATTAAGACGATATATTCATCAAAACATATAATGCGCTTAAGGGGTCAAGGAGCAATCTCGAATTTTTTAACGCGATTTACACGTACGGGTATGGTCCGGAAGGTCTATTATATCCCTATCCCTATATTGTTATATTATTATTATTATTCTTTTAATTATTATCATTATTATGGCGTACAACGAAGAGACAAAGGTCATTTTCAAACCCTTGGGGTCAGAAACAAAACTCGGGGCCCCTCAAGAGCCGTAAAGTGTCCCCGAAAACTATATGTTAAGGCTCTAAACCCAACAGTTTCTTATATATTCCCAGAAAACTAATTTCATTTAATAAACTAAAGAAGGAATGCAAGCCACTAACCATGACAACAGTATCTCAAGAGGTGGCATCCAACTTTCCATCTATTTCTGGAATAAGTAATGCCAGTCCATTCATTACATTTCTGTGATAGGTTGCAAATGGCTATAAGGTTATCACGGAACCAACTAAAACTGTAAAATTCATCAATGCGCTTAAGGGGTTCAAGGAGTACCCTAGATTCTTTTCACACGACTTACCCGTGCGATATGTCGTACAGAAAGTCTATTATATCTCCAAACAGCAACATTATTTTCAAAAATTCTTGATTTGAAATAGTAGACTGTTTTTGCTGATTTTAGGAATTTGGACAATTGGAGGCTAAAAAAAACTGAATTTTCATGCACCACAAGCCTTTATAATTTATAAAAGGGGTCTTCTTGTAGTTGGGCACTTGACACAACGGTTAGGGTCAGTTCGTATGTGACGTGAATTGCGATTCGTCTACGAGGTTTTCAATTTTATTTTCACGCCAGGAAGAACACGTTAGGTAAATTTAGTTTGAGAGCACATTTTAACTAATATTTTTTCTTTGCCAACAAACAGGTTCCAAGCCCCCAAACATTGCAACAGTAGCTTAATTGATAACATCTGGTTATTAATACCGAAGACCGTTCGATGAATGGGTACTTCTGCTAGTGTATGTCTAATAGGGGGTAGACATACATAGGCTACAATCGTTCCAGTCTCGAGTATTTGAAGTTAGTTAGTTAGTTAGTTATTGTTGTTTTAAGGGGCGGAACTACGAGGTCATCTGCCCCTCTTAACACAGATTAAAGAATACAAATTTTGAGTTGAATATAAAATTTTGAGGTGACATCTAAATTTAAAAAGACCAAAAATTAATTTAAAAAAAACAAACAATTAAATAAAAAATAAAAATTATAAAAATAAACAAAAATTACGGAAAAAACAAAACATTATCATTCAAAAACGAACAAGTCGTTGAGTCAAAGTTCACTGGAAAATTTAGATTGCTGGCCCTAACCCACTCTCACTTATAAAGCGGATAACGCGATCAGCAGCCACCGCGTCATCGGCTAATATAAGTTTGAGTGTCAAGGCATTCTAATTTTAAGTCTTGTAATTGAATTACTGGTTTCATGGTTAAAGCCATGTCAGCCACAGAGGTTCGCCGTATCAAACCTACCCTGTGGGAGGTGAGGATCGCCAGTATTACATGATTTCAAACCGAGTTGTCAGCGGTGTCAAATGAAAATATTGCATGCCTGATTTACTGTACTTGTAAATGCAACCTAATATATGTATTACCTTCGGCTTGAGGTTTAAGACATGGCAGTCACAGGGACTGTGACTTACCTTCCACCTCGAGCGGGATCATTCATCAACCAAAAGAGCCACCCTACGCTAGCGTGTGTCACAGGCGTAATTGGATGATCTCAATAATGTCTCTTGTCCTTGCCAGCTGCAGTAGAATTGCTCATCCGAGGTTAAAGATAAGGCTGCCGTAAGGAACGTTATTCTAGAGATCCTGACAGCCTTATCTTAAGCTTCTGGTGGGCCAAAGGACGGTGTATGTAGCCTATCATAGACTACAGTTTGTATTCATGGTCTTTCAGTGTGGGCGTCGCAAAACGACAGTCCAGAAGTGAGTTTTCTCTTCTGTACCTGTGTGTACAAGTGTTACAGGGGGAGAAACTTCATTCTGTGTCGTCAACTTTCATCCCCTTCACTGACTAGCATGCTTGGCTGTCACCACGATTCGATTTTCTATACTGACATGAACTTTAAATCTGGTGTGAGGGCTGCAACGGTGTACACTCAGCCTCTTGACTCATAGTAAACAAAAATTTACTAAGATAAAATCAATGGAGGACAATTTGCTCGTGCGACATGGTGTAGGAAAGTTGTTACGGGATTGAAATGATCAAGGCTATATCTTCTTTACTGCTTCTCTACAGCTTCCTGTGTATTTAGGACCGGACTTAGTTTTGTAGTTGTAGACTAGAACTTCCGTGTGACGATACTTGGACAATGTCGCGTAAAGCAGCTAGTAATTAATTGTACTGTACTTTATGTTGTGATAGTCTAATTAGCGCGTAAAGCAGCTAGTAATTAATTGTACTGTACTTTATGTTGTGATAGTCTAATTAGCCCACGCCCCTACTTGTAATGCTCCCCGGGGCTCCTCTTCCCGTCCGTCCTGAGGTTTTAGAGATGTCCTCCCAGGAACGTGTGTTGAGTGTTCGTGGGAGTCATCTCTTAAATTTCGGGTGTGATGATCTCAAGTGAGCTGGGGAAGGCAGTGGCCGTGCATATCTCTACATTTCGGCGTTCAACTGGCATAGAAGTGGAAGAATGCAATGATGATACGTGGTATTTGCAGCTAACTCTATCCTCGATTGTTCCCTCTATGTTGGGACCTCCGTGTCGTGAAATCCAGGATGTTGGTTCTTGAGAAGAAGGACCCCTGTGTGCGTACAATTGGGGGTTGAGCGACTGGTTCTTTAAACTCTATTCTTGTGTGATGGGGCCGGAGGAATCTGAGGAGCGTCCCCTCTGTAACTTGGTGTAATATCGTATGTAACATCGACCTCTTGTCTGGTATCGCTCCCAGATAACCAGCTGGGAAACTCGTGCCCTGTGATAGGCAATATCATTGAACTTCAACTTTTAAAAATATTTCTAATGTACTGTGCAATATCGATCATCCAGAAGTGTGTTTCGTGATCTGTAGCTGTGTCACCATTAGTTACATGGCGAGGAATCCTCCTCTCTCTGTGTCCATCAGTTATTTTCTGGTCACGAGTGATACCCCAGACACCGGGGCGGACTTCGGTTACATGTGTGAGATAGCTGTCACTGGGAGGGCCTTCTCGCTGTTAGGGGCATCTCTTTTTCATAGTTTCATCAATGCCAAGGTGGTAATGTACTTTCGATATATTCAGTATCCTGTGACTAATAGGCCCTGTCACGGTCCTATAGCTATGATTTTCGTAAGCCATCCGGTTAACCGACTGCTGTTCGCAAATCAACCATAGCAACAGCGGAGCAGAGGTTACTTAGCATGTAATTAACTTAAGCTCATGAAACTTGCTTCTTTCCTAGACTACAGGATAGGCAATAAGTAGGGACCCTTCTTTGGGGTTATATAAAAGGCTCGAAAGAGGTGCAATAGTAAAGAAAGGTGAGATTGGAGTGTGCTTAATGATTATGTATAAGGGGCACGAATTTGGTAAAATAATGAACACTATGGAAGCATTTGGAGGAATAACAAACGTATTCTTTTGTGTTTACTTCCATGAATATTCTCCATGACTGCCATAATCCGTTCCTCACTACAGTTGTCCTCCAAGAATTGTTTCCATGATTTCAGGACGCAGATTTGTCCGCCTGTGTGATAAGGCGGAAAAGCCATTTTCACTGTCTTGTCTTATAAATTATTTATATTCAAGATGTTTTCTTTTCTATCAAACGACAGATAGTGGAACTACTTCAATTAGTTTTAAAATAAATATTTAAAACAAAAATATCTTATTAACAACATTTCGTTCGTATTTTTAGCCTTCTTTTCACATTTTACAAAATGAGGAAAAAGTAGACTTATGAGATCGATCCGGAAAAATGTGTGTCTGTCTGTCTGTCCTTCTGTCTTATTGTCTGTCTGGCTGTGTGTGTGTCCTCGTCGTCCCCCCCCCCCCCCTATCAACTCCTAAACGGCTGCAGAAATCGAAACCAAATTTAGTATGAGTAAAGATGTATACCGGAATATCTCAAGTCCATATTTTAAAAGGATGTCGGTGCTACCAACTGCTGAAAACACGCACTAGAAATTTGAGCTCCATGTTGGATATCTTGGAAGGTATGTATGGGAGCTATTCCAAAATTGGCACACATCTAGATAACACAATTCCAGTTTAATTTCCAGGAGGCCATACATGACAGTTTTGCCAAAATAATTTAAAGCCTTCTGATAAGTCCAATTCTTAAATGCCTATAATCTCTACACTATCAATTGGATTCCAACCAAATTTTGTATGTAATATTTGTACATAAACAGATATGACTGAGCGTATTCTTAAGATCCACCAGGGCTGCCAACTGTTAATAATTGCTCTCTCTATTCTTTTATCCAAATACCAATATATCAGAAAGTATGCAAGCCGACAGCTTTAAACTATGCACACGTATATTACCTGACATTCTAGATTAATTTTGGAGTAACTTATATACTTCAATTCTACCAACATGATTCTATGCCTGCTGATAGGGCCAATTTTTAAATACATGTAACTTCTATACTATCAGTTGGATTTCAACCAAATTTCGTATGTGCTATGTGTAACACAACAGATATGACTATAAGTATTCTTAAGAGCAATCAGGGCTGCCAACTGTTAATAAATGCTGTCTATATATTTTTTTACCTAATATCAATATATCAGGAAGTATGCAAGCCAACAGCCCTATACTTTGCTAACGTATAGCACCTGCCATTCTAGATTAATTTGGAATAATTAATATAAGTCAGTGCTGCCAACATGATCCTTTGCCTGCTGATAGGTCCAATTTCAAAATATATTTAACTTCTATACTAACCAATGGATTTCGTCCAAAATTGGCACAAGATATATTATTTCAGATTAGGCTATTTCTGACCAGCACACGCATGACATTGAACGATATAGCGCTTTCTAGAAGAAAACTGAGGAACTTTTTGTTGGCGTAAAATCCCCAGAAATTAATTTTGCCATTATGAACACGGCCTACTGAATTCAAATGAGTTCTTTGACATGCCAACATCGTACGACATGCGTGTCGTAATGGAGATTGTTGTTCGTGATATCACAACACCAATGTTAACGTTTCCCGTCTTCGGACGAAAATAACCACAAACAGCTGTAAATTTCGTGCCGCGTATTTTAGTGAACATTACGGTTTGTCTACACCATACAGTGCACAGGTTGGAGGAGCTATTTATGAGGCAATACTAAATAATACTAATTGTTATTGATTAACTAGCAACCCGATCCGGCTTTGCCAGGGAACAGTTATGGATGCATTACCTGATAAGCCCCCCTTTTTTTTTTCCACTTTCAACGAACAACGACCAATATCCGTTTTACTTCTCGGGGGTTAAATTCACTGACTGGACTGTTAATTATGTTATCATGGAGATGCATGTGCGACAAATTCTTGTCAGACGTAAATTAAGAATGTCGAGGTGCATGAAACACAAATCCCCCTTCCGTCCAATCTTAACTTGACTGTGAATTTTGCGGAACGAAAAGTTCACAGGCGAAATGAAGGAAAGCTGAGTTGCACTTCTAGGGAAACTCCAAGCACAAGGACTCTTCTCTAAAGATTTTAACTCGACACGACTCACGACAAAACAGTTTGCTGCAGGCTGTATCTGGGGCAATAAGCTCGTCCGCTAGCTAAGCTGTAACTGGGGTGATAGACTCGCCCCTAGCAAGCTCGTAGACTGTCGCCTCAGTAACTGAATGGAGATTGTTGGAAGAAATTAAACTGTAAAAACACTTTTAGTAGGCGATGTATTGAAGATAGAGATATGCTCTCCCGTGGTTTTTGTAGAACATTTCATGCTGAACAATTCTTACACTCATGGAATATATAGATATTTGTAAGGGTTTGCCAATTGTAAGCTTAAAAAGCGCATGGACACCAGGTTTTTTCGACCTTTTCACTGAAATCGTTAGTGCTTGACTTCCTTTGGTCATAAATAAATTATTTTCTACAGAAACCTTCCACGAGATATTATTTACAGAATGGTGAAAACAGCATCAAAATCCATTCAGTGGTTCTCGAGATTACCCGTGACATCCAAGAATCGGAGACTTTGTTTTATACTAAGTAGAGATTATACGCCAATCAGAATAATATAATATAATCCCCCTTCCGTCCAATCTTAAATTGACTGTGATTTTGCGGAACGAAACGTTCACAGGCGAAATGAGAGTTGCACTTCCAGGGAATGGCGAAGTGAATGAAACTCAAATCCTCCTTCAGTCCAATCTTAACTTGACTGTGTTTCACAGGCGAAATGAAGAAAACCCGAGTTGCACTTCCAGGGATACTCCAAACACAACGACCCTTCTCAGAAGTCATAACTCAACACAACTCAATTGTTTGCTGCTGGCTGTATCTGGGGCGATAGGTTCGCCCGCTAGCCAGGCTGTAACAGGGATGATAGACTCGCCCTTAGCTAGCTCGTAAACTGTCGCCTCAGTAGTTGAATGGACATGGTTGGAAGAAATTTAAATGTAAAAACACTTATAGTGGGCTATGTATTGGAGATAGACATATGCTCTCCCGGACTTTTTTTTTGTATAACTTTTCATGCTGGACAATTCCTACACTCATAGTATTGAGATAGTTTTAACGGTTTGCCCAGCGTAAGCTTACAAAGCGCTCGGACGTCAGGTTTTATTTCGACTTTTCCACTGAAATCCTTACTGCTCGGCTTCCTTTGATCATAAATAAATTATTCTGTACAGAAATCATCCTCGAGATATCCATTACAGAATGGTGGAAACCGCATCAAAATCCATCCAGTGGTTCTCGAGTTTACCCGCAACATCCAAGTATCTGGGACTTAGTTTTATACTAAGTAGAGATAATACTGTATATTGCATTGACTGCGTTTTCAAATCAAATTAAACTAAATTTGACTTTCGTGAGGGTTTAGAGTCCTCTCAGACTACAAGGAACTTCTTTTGGAACCAGAACTAATGTTGGGGAGCTTGGGCATCGGCGTTCCTCAGCCCCATTCACTTGGGTGTTTATACAGTTAGGTCTGGTAACCTGTGTTCGGGACTGGGAAATACGTGAGGTAATGATGGAAGTGGACTGTATGCTGGTATGCTATCGCTGGATCTCTGTGGCTTATATTATGAACACTGAAACGCAGTATATTTATATAGTATATTTAACATATCTTAGGTACACTTGCTTACTTCACAGGCTCTGTAACTTATGTAGGAATTGTTTTAGTTATGTGGCGTACTCCCACCGTATTATCACCGCGCGGCAAAACGTCCGATGTCTCCTTCCGTTCTTCCTTACTTAGTATCACAACAACGATCATGGAGCTAACAACCACAGCGCTGTTCATCCAAACAGTCACGGAGAACACAGCACTAGCGCCGTCTGGGGACAGCACAATGCACCAGACCATTGCCTAACTCTGAGTGTAGTTCCCAACAACCTGTAATATTGTGGTTATTGTATATTTTTGAAATTCAGGCGAGGATTGGGAAGGGAGCGGCTGTGGCCTTAAGTTAGGAACCATCCCGGCGTGTGCTAGGAGGGGCAATGGGAAACAACGGAAAAGCGCTTCCAGGATGGCCGACATTGGTATCGATCCCACCTCTTCTCAGTTTAGCCTCGCAAGGCTGAGTGTGCCCTGATCCAGCCCTGGGGGAAATGATTTTTTCTGGCAGAGCCGGGGATTGAACCCGGACCTCAGCCGACTACCAGGACCTATATGGGATCGGTAATGTTCACATTTGTTTAAACGGTAAAAATTAGATGCAGTAGTTAACGTACCCCGCGGCTTAGCCGTGCGCCTTATGTTGCGCACCACTTGGTTGGGGTGCTGCAGCCTGTCAGGGACCAGTGGTTCGAGTCCCGGAGCTGGCACCAACCATCCTGAGTGTGATGCTTTCTATAATCCCTCCAGGCAAATGACTAAATTGTACTCACAATTCCTCACCTTGATAAGAACTGTTAGGCTGCCATCAACTTAACACCACAGGCTACCGGTATCAGACAAACCGAGGTATACGGGGCTGATGACCAAGATATCCCTATCCTCTAGAGTAAACAGTATATGATGTGCTGAGTGTGGAGCGGATATAAAACGTATTCCTTAAGTTCTGTTTGATCAATAAGCACATTTTTATAGGTGTACCAACTTACCGCAAATTTCTGTTTCTGTAGTTGTGATTTCACGCCGATGGGAAACACTGTCCCAGAACTAGCCTTCTCTCCTTAAATGTTATGACTAAAATTCGCATTCCATTTCGCAGTTGTACCCTACACTTCATTCCGTGAGAGGTGCAGTTCAGGCCAACCAATGGTCAGGGAAATCAAATTGAGATTTTGCTAAACTTAGACGTCGTGTACCTTAAGATAATGGAGTATAGTTTGTACTTCGGAGGGGAAGTAAAGCCGGCGGTCCCATACCATAGATTTATGGCATGTAAAAGATCCTTTCACAGACTAAATTTGTGTAAAGCAAAATTGTTAGGTTAGATTTCGTCAGAACGCTCTATCAAAGTTCCAACGTTCACCACTAGGTATCATTGATATCTGGTGGCGATAGTTGGAACTACTTGAAATTGAACGGAACTTGTAGCTCACCCTTTAGGGTGTCCGCTGGAAGCAGCTACAGACTCAGGCGAGCCGAACATGTCCTCGGACACTCCCGGCACTAAAAGCCATACGATAAATAAATAAATATCATTTTAAATGATCTTGTCGACTTCATCGTTATGCTGGGGTCTGGCGTTACGTTACGGTGACGGGACGAAATGTACCCAGATGCACTGAGGTGTGTGATGTCATAGTACTGCTTGGTGCATGTGTTCCCCGACAATCTCTACTTCGTTAGTATAAGACAAGAATCCCTGATTCTTGGATGTCACGGGTAATCTCGAGAACCACTGGATGGATTTTGATGCGGTTTTCACCATTCTGTAAAGGATATCTCGAGGAAAGATACTGTAGAAAATAATTTATGTATGATCAAAGGAAGCCAAGCAGTAACGATTTCAGTGAAAAAGTCGAAAACACACTTGGCGTCCGTGCGCTTCTTAAGCTTACGCTGGCCAAACCGTAAAAAATATCAATATACTATTAGCGTAAGAATTGGTCAGCATGAAAAGTTCTACAAAAAAGTCCGCGAGAGCATATCTCTATCTTCAATACTTCCCCCACTATAAGTGTTTTTAGACTGGATGGAAGGGGCACGTCCCCGCGCGCTCTGTTGTGCGTGACGGCATCCCGCGCGCTTGACCTTGCTTTGCCCTTGGTTTGCACTTGCCCTTCGCGAATAATTTGAAACAAGATAAGTACACACATCAAAAAAAGTTTTGCATCACCTCGGTTCCCAGATCTCCGGCATATAGACGTTGACTGTGTATATTGTATCAAAGATACAGTCCCTTTGACTGTTCATAGATGTCACTAAAACTGCTCAAAGTTGTAAACAACCATGCATGAGCAGGGCCTATTAGACGGAGGGGGTACGACAGCCAATCAGTTCCAGTCATTCCACCAGGACGAAGGTACGCTGCTCATGTTGTCTGTAGTTCTACCATGCCTAGAAGGTCAATACCGCAGTTCGATCGCGTCCGCATTGTTACTTTGTGTCAAGAAGGGCTCTCAACAAGGGAAGTTTCCAGGCGTCTCAGAGTGAACCAAAGCGATGTTGTTCGGACATGGAGGAGGTACAGAGATACAGGAACTGTCGATGACAGGCCTCGCTCAGGCCGCCCAAGGGCTACTACTGTAGTGGATGACCGCTACTTACGGATTGCCGCTCGGAGGAACTCTGACAGCAATGCCACCATGTTGAATAATGCGTTTCGTTCAGCCACAGGACGTCGTGTTTCAACTCAAACTGTGCGCAATAGGCTGCATGATGCGCAACTTCACTCCCGACGTCCATGGCGAGGTCCAGCTTTGCAACCCCGACACCATGCAGCGCGGTACAGATGGGCCCAACAACATGCTGAATGGACCCCACAGAATTGGCATCACGTTCTCTTCACCGATGAGTGTCGCATATGCCTTCAACCAGACAATCGTCGGAGACGTGTTTGGAGGCACCCTGGTCAGGCTGAACGTCTTAGACACACTGTCCAGCGAGTGCAGCAAGGTGGTGGTTCCCTGATGTTTTGGGGTGGCATTATGTGGGGCCGACGTACGCCACTGGTGGTCATGGAAGGCTCCGAAACGGCTTTACGATACCTGAATGACATCCTCCGACCCATAGTGCACCCATATCGGCAGAATATTGGAGAGGCATTTGTCTTCATGGACGACAATTCTCGACCTCATCGTGCACATCTTGTGAATGCGTTCCTTCAAGATAACGACATCGCTCGACTACAGTGGCCAGCATGTTCGCCAGACATGAACCCTATCGAACATGCCTGGGATATGTTGAAAAGGGCTGTTTATGGACGTCTTGACCCACCAACCACTCTGAGAGATTTACGCCGAATTGTCGTTGAGGAGTGGGACAATTTGGACCAACAGTGTCTTGATGAACTTGTGGATAGTATGCCACGACGAATACAGGCATGCTGCATGCATCAATGCAAGAGGACGTGCTACTGGGTATTAGAGGTAGTGGTGTATACTGCAATCTGGACCACAAATGCTGAAAGTCTAGCTGTATGATGGTACAACATGCAATGTGTGGGTCTCATGAGCAATAAAACGAGCTGAAATGTTGTTTGTGTTGATCTCTATTCCCTTTGTATTTAAAGGTTCCGGAACTCTTGGAACCGAGGTGATGCAAAACTTTTTTTGATGTGTGTATTATGCAGATAATTTTCTAACATGTCAAGAGTCTTCGGCTTCGAGCGAAGCGAAAAGCCTCCAGCTTTTCTGGCATTTTATTTGTAGCATTTAAAATGTCTTTCAGACTGACTGCCTCTTTTTTAAAATTAAGCTACTGCCAGTAATTCTTGCCCCAGAGGAGTGCGTCAGGCCTCGGCAGTCGGCACAGTTCATATCCTCACCGCTGGATGGGGGCTTTATTCATTCCATTCCTGACCCGGTCGGACACTGGAAGCAGGCTGAGGATTTTTATTTTTCACTGCCAGTAATTCAAAGATGTTTATTGACGATAACCTTGAATTAAGAAACTAATAGTCTGGTCTGCTCAGGGCAATTTATGGTTATATTCAGTAATTTATCGTTTATTATTACTATTAACCCACGATCATCACATCATTGAGGGTAGTTCAGTGGTCATTGCTGCAAAGTCGTAATCTAAATGAGAATGGTGTATTGGTGATGGTAGTTCGAGCACGTTTACTTTACTCTTTGTAACTGAGTATCCTTGATCACATGTACGATTATTTTATAGTAAATGCGAGTATTACTGTCTTTCCAGTCTACCGACAGCGGTAGCTACTCTCGCTAAGGCGCAGTGCTAGGCCATGGGGCCAAGTTAACTGCGGACTCGATACACGAGGTTTCCCATTTTCCCACGGCAGCTTCCTTCCACATTCTTGCACACATTCATTCATCTTCATTCATATCTCCTCTGATTAACTCCTCTCATGGGGTTGGTGTCAGGAAGGGCATCTGGCAGTAACACAAACCACCGTACAGGACTTCATCGCATCTCATCCTCGGCCCCGTTGGAAACGGGAATGAAATGAAAATCCACAGCCTGCTTCCAGTCTCCGACCGGGTCAGGAATGGAATGAATGGAGCCCCCATCTATCGGCGAGGATGAGAACTGTGCCGGCTGCCGAGGCCTGACGCACTCCTCGAGGGCAATGATTAAATGAATGACAGATGAAATGAAATGATAGTGGAGAGTGTTGCTGGAATGAAATTGTGACAGGGAAAACCGGAGTACCCGGAGAAAATCCTGTCTGCCTCCGTTTTGTCCAGCATAGATCTCACATGGAGTGACCGGGAGTTGAACCACGGACCCAGCGGTGAGAGGCCGGCGTGCTGCCGCCTAAGCCACGGAGGCTTCTGGAAACGGGTATAATAAGGGTTATGTATACATAGGGTATTTGAAGGCATTCTAATTTTAAGTCTTCTTGTTGAATTTCAGGTTTCGTGGTTAAAACCATGTCATCCGGGGCAGATGACCTCGTAGTTCCGCCCCTTAAAACAATAATAACTAACTAACTAACCATGTCAGCCACAGAGGTTCGCCGTATCAAAGCTATGGGAAGTGAGCATCGCCAATATTAAATGATTGCAAACGGAGTTGTCAGCGGTGTTAAGTGAAAATATTCCATGCCTGATATACTGTACTTGTCAGAACGACCTAATGTATTTACTACCTTCGGCTTGAGGTTTAAGACATGGCAGCCACAGGGACTGAGGTTGTCCCGGGGCGCCATACCTTCCACCTCGAGCGCGGATCATTCATCAACCAAAAGAGCCGCCCTACGAAATAGTGTGTCACAGGCGTAATTGGACGATCTCAAAAATGTCATGTGTCCTTGCCAGCTGCTGTAGAATTGCTCTTCCGAGGTTAAAGATAAGGCTGCCATCAGGAACGTTATTGTAGAGTTCCTGACAGCCTTATCTTAAGCTTCTGGTGGGCCAAAGGATGGTGTATGGAACATACAGTTTTGTATCCATGATCTTTCAGTGTGGGCGTCGCAAAACGACAGTTCAGAGTGGGTTTTCACTTCTGTACCTGTGTGTACAAGAGTCACATGGGGAGAAACTTCATTCTGTGTCGTCTACTTTCATCCGCTTCTCTGACAAGCATGCTTGGCTGTCACCACGATTCAAATTTCAACACTGCCATGCCATTTAAATCTTGTGTGAGGGCTGCAACTGGGTACTCTTAGCCTCGTGCGTCATGGTAAACAAATATTTACTAAGATCAAATCAATGGAGTATAATTTACTCATGCGACATGGTGTAGGAAAGTTGTTTCGGATTTTAAATTATCAAAGAGATATTTTCTTTACTGCTTATCTGCTGCTTTCTGTGTATTTAATACCGGACTTATTTTTGAAGTTGTGCACTAGAACGTCCGTCTAACGATACTCGGACAATGTCTCGTAAAGCAGCTAGTAATTATTTGTACTGTACTTTATGTTGTGATAGTCTTATTAGCCACGCCACTACTTGTCTTGCTCCCCGGGGCTCCTCTTCCCGTCCGTCCTGAGGTTTTAGAGATGTCCTCCCAGGGACGTGTGTTGACTGTTCCTGGGAGTCATTTCTTAATTTTTGGACGTGATGATCTCCACAAGTGAGCTGGGGAAGGGAGTGGCCGTGGATATCTCTTCATTTCGGCGTTCACGCGGCGTAGGAGTGGGAGAATGCAATGATGATACGTGGTATTTGGAGCCACCTCTATCCTCATTTGTTCCATCTATGTTGGGTCCACCGTGTCGTGATCATAAATCCAGGATGTTGGTTCTTGAGAAGAAGGACCCCTGATCTACGGTTGTGTGTGTGTTCAATTGGGGGTTGTGCGACTGGTTTTTAACTCTATTCTTGTGTGATGGGGCTGGAGGAATCTGAGGAGCGTCCCCTCTGTAACTTGGTGTAATATCGTATGTAATCAACCTCTTGTCTGGTATCGCTCCCGGATAACCAGCTGGGAAACTCGTGCCCTGTGATAGGCAATATCATTGAACTTCTACTTTTAAAAATATTTTTAATGTACTGTGTAATGTCGATGATCGAGAAGTGTGTTTCTTGATCTGTAGCTGTGTCACCATTAGTTACATGGCGAAAAATCCTCCTCTGTGTCCATCAGTTATTACCTGGTCACGAGTGATACCCCAGACACCGGGGCGGACTTCTCCGGTTACATGTGTGAGATAGCTGTCACTGGGAGGGCCTTCTCGCTGTTAGGGGCATCTCTTTTTAATAGTGTCATCAATGCCAAGGTGGTAATGTACTTTCGATATATTCACTATCCTGTGACTAATAGGCCCTGTCACGGTCCTGTAGCTATGATTTTCGTAAGACATCTGGTTAACCCACTGCTGTTCGCAAATCAACCACAGCAACAGCGGTGCAGAGGTTACTTAGCATGTAATTAACTTTAGCTCATGAAACTTGCTTCTGCTCCTAGACTACAGGGTAGGCAATGAGTATGAACCCTTAATTGTGGTTATATAAAAGGCTTCAAAGAGGTGAAATAGTAAAGAAATGTGAAATTTGACTGAGCTTAATAACTATGTATACGTTGCATGGATTTGGTAATATTATGAACACTACAGAAGCATTTGGAGGAATAACAAACATATAATGAATATTCTCCATGACTGCCATAGTCCGTTTCTCACTACGGTTGTCCCCAAAGTATTGTTTCCATGATTTCAGGATGCAGATTTGTCCGCCTATCTGAGAAGGCGGAAAAACCGCTTTCACGGTCTTGTCTTATAAAATATTTATATTTAAGATATTTTATTTTCTATCAAACGACAAATAGTGGAACTACTTCAATTAGTTTTAAAATAAATATTTAGAACAAAAAAATCTTATTTCGTTCGCATTTTAGGGTGAAACGAACACATTGCAAAATAATGTTATTTCGCGAATTCAATATCGAAATAAATGGCATATTTGGGGTAAACATATCGCTGTGATAATATTTGTATGTTTCCTGAAAAATGTCTCGTGTATCATTAACTCCATGAATCTGGGGACTCTAGCAATGGGTGGTCCTCTCCGAGATGTGGGGTAGTAGGTGGGCCCATTGCTGTTAGTGACTCGAATATAGGGTTGGTGTTAATTTTACTATGCGAAGGTGAGCTTGCTAATTCACACATATCTTACCGAGATCTTCAATCTCACTCGTGTATTTAGTTCTCCTTTCGCCATTTGAGACTGCCTGGATACCACGCCCTGGTGTCCGTGGATGTCATGTCATACACTTCTTCACTGTTGTTCTTTGTTGTTTTCACTGTTCACAGATCAAACTATTACCGCTTCAAAACTATGTTTCAAACCTTGTTGCAAGTTATCAGCGTTTTCAAAAGAAAATGCTTTATGGTGGATATCAGTGGCGGCCGGTGGCATTTAAAGCTGGGTGTTCACCAACATTTCTGGTGTCGCAATTTTATATGGGAAGTTTACACATGTAACAAAAATTAATTAACGTTAGATAAACTACAGTTCTATAAAAACTGAAATACATGGGTTTTCCAAAATAACTGTACGTTCGACAAATTGGCTCTTTTGGGCTTCTTCCTATAGGAATTCATAAAAAATCAGATGTATGTATTTAAGCCCTATGCCTGAGTTAATGGGAAGAATTTTAAGCACAGCAGGTTGTCTAAGGTTGGGTCTCAATCTCCGGGATAATAAACATTCTCAACATGAAAACATGGCAACCGAAAAGTTTGTACGTTACGTTACTATTACTAACAAAGACGGGCACATATTCTGCATAAGGATAGGATTTTTATAATTTTAAATGATCTTTTCGACTTCGTAATTACGCTGGGGTCTGGCGTTACGTTACGGTGACGGGACGAAATGTACCGAGAATGCACTGAGGTGTGTGACGTCACAGTACTGCTTGAGCTTCTTCCTTTCCCCGCGCGCTCTGGTGAGCGTGACGTCATCTAGCCAACTACCTCCTTTGACCTTGGTTTGCACTTGCTAACGGACTTGAAGTTCACGCAGCATTTGTAGCATTTAAAATGATATAAAGTCTAGTCTTTCAGACTGACTATCAGTCTTTTTTTTTCTATAGCTTGAACCCCATCAGAGGAACCAGCCATGAAGAGCGCTCTGTCATACGTCTGCGCAATTCATTTTTGCGGAGTTTCATTCAATTTCTGCTTCTTTAATTCATCCAGTAAACACGCTGCTATGTGTGTGCATCATGTTTTGTTTGCCTCTTACTACGTATCGGTACACAACAGCCACCTGAAATATGTTTGAAATATCACTAGTTTCATCTGCTATAAAGACTAAAATTTCCGATTCCTTTATTTGCTTTGATTCTTCTTCTTGGCAAACCTCCAACATAATCTGTAAAAGTTAATTTTGAATTGTTTTGGACGTTCCTTTGAAAACAGTTGCCCTTACCAAATGACCTTTAACACAGCATCCAACTCAGCGCTAAAATTAATTAGTTCTTTCAAAACACCTGGATTTGTTGATGTTACACTTGCATCATGTTCATGCAAGGTTAGTTCGAAAGAGTCACAGAAACGAATACAGTTTATTGCAATATTTAACACATACCTATTGTGCCTAACTTCTTCGTTATATTCCGCAATTTACCTTCTATAGGCACTGTCCAATTGTGCCGCTTCGTTAACAGTTCCAAAAAGTGTCAATTTCAAACAGCTGAAGATTGGTTGGTTGATTGGTTCCTCAGTTTAGGAGCTGCGACAACGCAGTCATGTAGCCCCCAGTACTTTGGGTGTGTGGAGAAACTGTCTGATAACCGGTGTCTGTATTAGTGAGTGTTATCTGTTTTAAATTCAAGTAATAATAATAATATCGTATGGCCTCGGGTGCCTGGTGCAAGCTTTGTTAATTGACACCCAGAGGGTAGCTTGCATGTCGAATTTCGTCGTTCCTTTGAACGCTATGAAAGTCAAGGAGGTTAGATATTTAAACTCATTGACACTACAGCGCTTTCAAGTAGAGAATGGAGGAACTTTGTGTTGGCGGAAAATCCCGAGATTAATTTTGCCATTGAACACGGCCTACTGAATTCAAATGGGTTCTTTAACATGCCAACAACGTATGACATGAGTGTCGTGATTTTTGTCGCCTTTCAAAAATCACTTACCATGGTCAGGAGCGAACCTGCAATCTTGGAGTTGGTAGTCCGACACTATAACCACTCACCCACCGTGGCAAGTGAGGACTGCAGACATTGAATTTCAAGCAGTTCCTACTTTTGCCGCCAAAGGCCACCGTAAACGACTACTAGTTCAGAACTTGGTTACTAGACGCCACCGCTGTAGGTCCTGGCGACGAACGTTGGAACCTAAGAGCGTTGTTCAATTTTTTAACCTATAATTTAGCATCACACAGGTGTAATAAGTGGAAGGTTCTTTAACATGCCATAAATCTATGACATGGGACCGCCGGCTTTAGTTCCCCTCCGAAAGAATGCATACTGAGGGATTTTTAACGCTCTTAAAAATCCGACGACTTCGGCCGGGTTTGAACCCGCGATCTTGGGCATAGAGGCTCAGCATGCTACCAACTACGGCACCGAAGCCGCTCAGCTGAAGATTCATGTTTCTTTATTTTAGGGATTAGTTTCCGTAACTTCTATTTTGGTCCACGCGGATTCTCCACCAACAAACATGGAAAACAGAATAAAGCGTTTTTAAATATCGCATTCACATAACCAATTATTATTGCCTTAAATATCTCCTTTAAACGCCCTCGTATACTTATATTTTGGACAATACTTATCCGGTAATGGTCTACCGAGTGTAAGTTCATCGTCATCAGGGAGCTGGGAAAACTGCCTAACTAGTAAATTACTTAAGTTACTCTATTAATTTTCACTCACACTCCACAATACAAATAATGTTTCAAACTAAACATTCCGTTAAAATAAAATACTAACTTACAAGATGCACAGTTGATAAATCTGGGTGCTATATCGAAAAGTGGCGCGAAAGGCAAACTAACAAAACACTGAATTTGGTAGCCTAGAAATTTCGTAGTGAATGCATAGGTCTACTCACAATCAACCAAAAAATTATAATAATAATAATAATAATAATAATAATAATAATAATGCAGGTATGTATCTGCCTGGAGCCAAAATACTCAAATCAACTAAGTACAGAAATAATCGCAACCCAAATCCCGCAAGAACAAGAGTGGTAAAAGCAAACATAAACCATTACAGTAACACCAACAATACGTCGCAAAATAGTTCAGCCAATTATCTACTGTACTTACAGCAATGGTGGCGTTCTTAGGGTCGCTTCACAGAACAATTGACAACAATATTAAATGAAGTTATGATGAGAAAACATCTAAAAATAATTGGGTGTGAACCAACTAATGTCTCCCTATGAAATTCTGATATTTGTACTGTTGTGGGTGGTGTAGCATTCCCTAGTGGTGTGGGAAAGAAACTACCCTTCAGGGGCAGATGACCTCGTAGTTCCGCCCCTTAAAACAACAATAACTAACTAACTAACTAACCAAACTACCCTTCGCGGGGTGAGAGAAATCGAGGGTGTTGTCATTTCCAAAGAGTGGTGTAGTCTAACGGTGCCATTTGGAACTGAGTGTTGCCAGGGGGCTGGCAGCTCGTCTGCAACTCCCTACTACCCATGCTGGCCAGCAAGCTACGTATGTACAAGCCTGGTCTCGTCCCTGCCGGCCGCGCTGTCTACTTGGGAGTCGCTACAAGAGAGCTAACCCCCTGGAGTTTGATTGGAAGGTGGCAGCTTTTATAGGTACAGTGTGAAGCATTAGGATAAATAATATCAGAATATCGATGATTTTAACACATTTTTGAGTGCATTAGATCTATAAAACTAAAACATTAAAGGAAAAGAAACGACGAATTAGGTGTAAAATTATTGGGAGTTGTGCAACGCTGAACAATGTCACCAGCCGCCACTGGTGGATATACTTATTAAGCATTCGGCTTGAGGTTTAAGACATGGCAGCCACAGGGACTGAGTGTAAGAGTCCCGGGGAGCCATATCTTCGACCTCGAGTTCGCATCTATCGTCAGCCAAAAGATTCGCCCCTCTGAAGATACCTGAAAATACCTACAGTAATGTCCATCAGATGTATTATTGAATGTTCTCAATCATTGTATGTGTCGTAGCGCTGTTGAGAGGCTAGTTGCCGACTACATTGGAGTTGCTCATCCGAGGATGAAGATATGGCTACTGTTAGGAACGTTTTACAAGAGTTACTGACGGCTTTATCTTAGGCTTCTGGTGAGATATGTCCGGGTCATACAGTTTCCTATACATGGTGACAAAATGTGCCCCACGTCCCTCGGTGTTTTTGCCCTGAGTGGTGTAATGATGGTCCGTAAGGGGTTTCCTCTTCTGTAACTGTATGTACAAGAGTTACAGGGCGAGAGACTCCTTTCTGTGTCGTCTGCTTTCATCAACTCACCGGGGTAGGAAGTAGAGATGTTATTTCTTTTAGTGTTTCCTTCTTGAAATCACTACATTTTAAAGTGTTATTCTTTAGTTGTAATCTATAGATAACGTTTTCCTGCGATTGATAAACTTCCTCAGCCCTGGAGTGGATGCTGAATATGTTGACGGCTATCAAAACGTTGGATCCATACCGTCATTGCGTCAGTGAGGAGCCTATGTAAACAATACGCCTTTAGACTTTCCCACGAGCGCCACATTCATTAACATAATCTAGGCCTACATTTCTCAAGGTAACTTCTGTCCCGTAGATACATATCGCAAAGTTAGCCGGGATATAGGCCTATTGAAAGTGAGTGAATTTTAGGGCTAATGCCAAATTGACTCTAGTTAAGGTAAAAATTTTGAATTGCGTGTATCGTAATAATTACAATTGTATCTTTATAGAAAATTCTAGTTGTTGCCTTGAAGCAATTGTGATTGGCTGCATTTTTTTCTCTAGGACATTACGACGTCCAAACACCCTTCCTTGCAATTCCTTTTTGATTTGGTTAAGTTTTTATCGACCTTGTTTGTATTTCACTGTTGTGGTCATGCTTTTGAATTATTGTAAATGTGATATTCGCTGAATAATTATAGTCTCTGCAAGTTATGTTCATTAAAAAGTCATACGCCAAAAATTGGATGTTGTTCTCATGAACAATAAAGTGTTCAAAGTAAGAATTCCTGATATAGGACACCCTACATGAAGGTCTACCGCTCCAGACCTCGGGGTGAACTTTTTCGGTGACATGTGTACGATAGCTGTCAGTGGGCGGTACACCTCGCTGTTCAAGGCTGGGCAGTTCGTTTCAGTCTCTCTCTGTGCAGTTAAGCAGATATCCTGTGTTGATTTCATACTGCCGCGAAGGGGCAAGATCTTACCGGTGAATTCATAAATAATATCGTAGGGCCTCGGGTGCCGTGTGCAAGCATTGTTATTTGACCTCCAGAGGGTAGCTTGCACGTCGAATTTCGTTGTTCCTTGAAGCCCTATGAAAGTCAAGGAAGTTAGATATCTAAGCTCCTTGAACGAAATAGCGCTTTCTAGTAGAGAACTGAGGAAGTTTGTGCTGGCGGAAAATCCCGAGATTAATTTTGCCATTATGAACACGGCATACTGAATTCAAATGGATTATTTGACATGCCAACATCGTATGACATGCGTGTCGTAGTTTTTGCCGCCTTAAAAAAACCACTTATCACGGCCTGGAGCGAACCTGCAAGCTTGGGGTTAGTAGACCGATACGTTAACCACTCACCCACCGTGGCAAGCACTGGTGAATTGATTGCGTATGATACGCCCAGTCTGTTCTGCAGGATTTTTACAGGGTCGATGCAGAGGAGCAGCACATTTTATAGGTGTTCACCAATTCCCCGCGACTTTCTCTTTCTATATCTGCAGCTTCGATTTAACGGCGGTTAACACTGTCCCGGAAAACTACCCTTCTCTCCTCAGCTGTTATGAAGAAATGTAATAAACAAATATCATTGAATGTGTTTCGCATGTTGGTAGCGAGCAACGTGGGCAGTACAGTTGGTACTGTCTGACACTCAAGCATAGCTCTTTCATCTTCACACTTGTACCCTACGCTGCATTCCGTGAGAGGTGCAGTTCTGGCCAAACCATGGAATTACAATTGTAATGTACCGTTCTCAAAGAGAATTAGTTCAGTGGTCAGACTTATGGAGTACTAAACCGGGGGTCCACGGTTTGAGTCCAGCATATTTTGAACTTCCTGCACGCCTCAATACCTGTGGGCTTATTTAACCAGTCGATACGTGGGGATGGAATTAGTTTTTAGTGGTCATTCTACGCTTAGGAGCTCGCCTGGACAGACGTGTCAGTCCTCACTCTCCACGTCTGCCTCCTCAAATTGATGATTAAATGCTTAGGCTGCTTGGGTTTCTTCGTAGGTCGGTGCGTACTTCCGCTACAAAAAGATAGAGCTTACCCATTTCCTCAAAGAACATAACATAGGCATTCTACTAATACAAGAGACCAAACATAACAACGCTACTCGCTTTAATATCCCAAATTACAGAATTTACAGAAATGACCGACCCGACCCGGGCGGTGGCACTTTAATTGCAATTAAACAAAACATATCACATTACGAAGACGAATTAGAACCGCTAACACACATGGAAGCCACCTCAATAATCATTACTCTCCAGAATATCACTTATCGCATTATTTCAGCCTACAACCCTCCCCAAAAACGCATACTTAATCAAGATTTAGACATTATATTAGCCCACCCTAAAACAATTGTCTTTGGGGACTTAAACTCCAAACATACTAACTGGCATAGTATAACTACTAACGATAACGGCAAATATCTCCTAAAACATAACAGCAATAAACATTATTTCATTACAGCACCCACGGAACCAACTCATTACTGCTACAGAAACGGCAGCCTAAGTGGTGACGTATTGGACGTAGCATTAATCAAAAACATCACTCATAATACACAACTTGAAGTCATTCACGCCCTCTCATCAGATCACCTTCCAGTCATACTAGACGTAGGTGCAAAACTACCTTACGTTAATAGCCACAAAACTATTAATCCCAAAAAAATCAACTACGAAAAGTATAAAGAGCAATTAGACTTACTGCTACCAACTGAACTTCCAAATATCAATACTACAACAAAATTGGATGAACACCTAAATTTATTCACACAAACCTTAATTACCGCTGCCAAAACTAGCACGGTACCCTTAAAGAAAACTCCCCACTCGCTCCCTGAAGATATCAAACAGTTAATACAAGAAAAAAACAACGCTAATAAGATATTTAAAAGAACACTCACAATACAAGCCAAAATTGAATACAATAGGCTACATGCTAAAGTCAAAAAGGAACTTCACCGCTACTCAAACGAAAAATGGAACCAAAAGCTTCAAAATATCAATGCTGATACCACTAACATAAATCTCTGGAAAACCACTAAGATATTAACTAGACAAAATACCAACATTCCCCCTCTCCTCAAAAATAATAGGCAAATAATAGCGGGTACACAAGAAAAAACCGAATTACTAGCCCAAACTCTGGAGTAACATTTCCAACCGAACCTTAATCTCCATGACTACAATTATGACAACTACACAAATATATCAGTTCAAAACTTCCTGCATACTCCAAATACCACTGAAACCCCAAGTATCTCCAATCAATTAATTAGCCATCTGATTAAAAAATTACCAAATAAGGCTCCAGGGGACGACAATATACATTCAGCCATGCTGAAAAATCTCACGGCAAAAGCCCTTAATCATTTGGCACTCATTCTAAATTCAATCATTAGGCTTGAATATTTTCCGCAACAATGGAAATTAGCCAAAATTATAGTCTTTCCAAAAGCCGGAAAAAGCAAGAAGGACCCTGAAAATTACCGACCCATTAGCCTCTTAAGCATAATTTCCAAACTATTCGAAAAAATATTATATAAACAAATTGTAACCCAAGTCAACGATCGCCTCATTAGGCAACAATTTGGCTTTAGAGCAGGACATTCAACTACCCATCAGCTGCTGAGAGTCACTGAATATATAACGCATGGTTATAACCATAATCAGGGCACGTTAACACTATTCCTTGACTACCAACAAGCTTTTGACAGGGTAATCCACACCACATTAATACACAAACTCATTAACTTCAATATTCCCTCCACCTACATTAAATTAATAAATCAATACCTCACTAACCGTAAATTCTACATAAGCATAAACAATTTTAAATCCACAATCAAACAAATACAGGCGGGCGTCCCCCAAGGTAGTATCCTAGGCCCGATTCTTTTCTTAATATATATTAATGACATCCCTAAACCCCTTGATACATTAACTGCTATATTCGCAGATGACTCTGCTATAATGGTCAAGTCACGTGACCCAGAACTAGCCAGAAGAAAACTCCAAAACCATATTCATCAACTTGAACCATGGCTTGTCCAAAATAAAATTGCTGTAAACATAGCCAAAACACAAGCAATAAATTTCACCTGGAGACATAGACAGCCCCAACTTCCCTTACAGCTATTCAACACAGATATTGCCTACACAAACCACTATAAATACCTAGGTATTACTCTAGATCCAAAATTGACGCTAGTCAGACATACAACTAAGACCGTCCTCAAGGCCAAAAACCAAATTAAAACACTCTACCCACTGGTTCACCCTTCATCGCACCTCACCAGCAAAAATGTCACATTAACATACAAAACATTAATACGTCCAATACTCACTTATGCCTACCCTGCCATAGGCTTTCAATCATTTACCAACCTTAAAAAATTACAAGGTATACAAAACTGGCTACTGAGAATAGCTACCAAACCAAAGAAAGGCGAATATCACAAACCCATTCAACACTATCATAAAAAAAACAAAGACACCGTTCCTACTAGACTACCTCACAGATTTAACAAGAAATTTCTACCAGAAGACAGCCACACATCCGAACTTTTTTATTAGACAACTTGGCACATATCAGGTGGACCCTACACAAAAAATCAAACGACAACCAAAATACATACTAACATTACGAAGACAACTTGAATATCCAGACATCTAAAGACTATTCACCTTATTCAGCCGCATCAGCAATGGTTAAACACAAATACCAAACTAATAGCACAATTACTCTCCAAACCCACAGCCCTGAACTCCGAAGGAACTCCATAAACAGTTCAGAACTACGGGGGTCCCTGCTCGGGGGACGGCCACGGCCGGCTCCGCCCGGGATGGGGCCTCGCGTGTCCTGCGAATAAAACCAATACCAAACCAGGAATTAACTCACTTTAATAACATCAATACCACGGAGTAAAGCCGTTTTTACACACCCGTGGAGCCCCCTACCCCCCCCCCTTTTGGAATCATCGCAGGTAACTTCATCTGCCTGACCAAAATTAAGCCCTCCCTTGCCTTGGACTCATGGCCAATACATCTAACATCTACACATAAACACATTCCTAACCCGGCAGTCCCGCCCCTGGGAGGACGTCGGCCACGGCGGACCCCTTCCGGGGAGCGGACCATGGGCGGAAACACATAAACACCAAACTGCACTTGAGCGTAATAGGAGATACGAACCCAGTACACACTAGGAGGTACAGTCCAGCTGGACCAATCCCAATGATTTGGTCTACGCTGCACTGGCATCCTAGCCTCAATACATCCATAAACCACAAAATTACGCAATTAACAAACCAAATTAAACATAATTATCCATAATACGGTATTATTCTTAATTACAAGCACTAATAAACATCATTCAGCATTCAACCAATCAGAGCACACCACCAGCCAATCACAGCTCAGTAAATCTAATTTCAAACTCCCCGCTCCAGTGACAGTCATCACCTCAATAACACTAGTTACAAACTCTTCCCGTACAAAATTAGCGCAAAAGAGGGTAGCTGAGGCCTTCTATAAACTTTTCATTGCCATAAAGCAATATCATACCTACTACAGGTCTTTTCTTTCCTCTCGCAATCACTAACGAAACTCAACCTACTTAAGGTCTGTACATTTCCCAATAACTTACGAAGCTGCTGCACAAATTAAAACACTTCCACACACATAAATCATGGCGAGCGTAATGCAGACCACAACACCTACAGCATCGGCAGGAGTGTGCACTGGCCAACTATTGACCAACAGGCACATCCTGACCCGAACCTAAGCCGGAACAACTCTGCTATTCTCTTCCGTATTAGCACTGCCCCAAATTAATTGACAAATTGCTTGCAATTAACCAATTAAATTTAAAAATTGTCACCTTGCACAATTAAAAACCCACTGCACGGTAAAAACTCTGGCTATCAGTTATCCATTAAGCTATAGCCAGAGGAAATTAACTAAACCCATCATAATTAAATTATACTACAAAACTCTCACCCCCTAAAATAGAGTAAAAGGAGCCCGGTTCACGGGCACCAGACTCTTCCTCCTCCCGCATGCACCTTGCCAAAGGTGACATGCTCGTCACTGCCTGAGAATAGTAGATGGAATTAGTCTCCCACGATGTCAATTCAAGGATATTTATTGACGACAATCTTGAGACAAGGTTAAATCTGCTCTGCATCATTCTGTCCCATAACGAAACTGTTACCCACGGTTGAGGAATATTTCATGATTGGAAGGCGGAATTTAGGTGGGTATTGAGATGCTCTTAGACATACAGTGGGTCTAACCTATTAGCGATTACTCTTTGAAAATCAACATCCTAGTTCACATGTATGTTACTATCTTTCTAGTCTCGAGTTGTCAGAAAGCATTCTCATTTAAATCTTATCAAATTACTGGTCATCAGGCTCCCTGGATAACACGCCCTAACGTTAAAGCCATGCCAGCCACTGGGACTCCATAGAAGTGCCCTCAGAATGTCATATTTTAGATTTGTACTTTGATTTTATTTTTATTTATTATTATTATTATTATTATTATTATTATTATTATTATTATTATTATTATTATTATTTACCAGTGTTCCTTGTTCGGAGATTCGCCGTATCAGAGCTATGGGAAGTGAACATCGCCATTATTAAATGATTTCAAACCAAATTAAAAAGTCCTCTCGGCACGCCGGAAGGCGGAGGTAGATTTTATCGGACAAACTTGGGGATAGGCGAAAATAGGCAGAATATGCTGGTTTTCGTAGAAGGATCAGACGTCATTTATTGCGAGAAGATATTTTATAATTGGAGCTTAATTAACTTTGTTTTTCGTCATTTTATGCTTATTTTAAACATTTTATTGTCTTATGGGAACGGTAACCTTCTTGTCATTTGGGGTCCATTTTGAGCCTATTTTCAATTTTGAAAAAATAGGCTTATGAGATCACCTTTTGTCCGTGTGTGTGTGCGTGTGTGTGTGTGTGATTCGTGTGTGTGTGTCCCCCTAATAAAATCTAAACGGCTGGAGCGATTTCAATGAAACTCGGTAAGTTCATAGCACTATTCCCGGCGACCTCGACCGTGCCCTTCAAATTTTGTTACGACTCACCTATCCAACATGGCGGCTGTGCGAAATATTTCACCAACATTCAATATCTCCGAAACTATTACCGATATTACCCTGACATTTTCTATGGTGATAGAGGGAACTACTATAAGTTCACTTATGTGACTTTTGAAAATCTGGTAACTACAAAACCAACATGGCGGCCAAGCGAATTAGCGACATTTAAATAGACGTTTCTCGCGATTTGACCAACCAAACGCAATGAAACTTGGTACAGTATATGTTTATATACATTGTAATGCACCGACATCTAACTTCGTTCAATTGTTTACATAATCACAAGATGGCGGATGTGCGAAATATTTCACCGGCATTCTATATCTCTGAAACTATTAGCGGTAAAACCCTGAAATTTTGTACGGAGATAAAGGGCACTACTGGAAGTCCATCTATAAGACTTTAAAAAACCGGTTAACTACAAAACGAACATGGCGGCCAAGCGAATTTGAAAATTTTAAATAGACCTTTCTCGCGATTTAATGTTCCAAGCGCACTGAAACCTGGCACAGGAAATATTTATACACATTGTAATCAACTGGTTTCTAATTTAGTTCAATTGTTTACATAACCTCAAGATGGCGGCAGTGCGAATTTTAAAATTAAGTTTTTATTTCTTGTGATGTAGTCATGCGATCGAAGTGAAAGTTTGAATAATGAACCTACGCAATAATTTTCCTTTAATGGTACATGACTCTATGGCCTATACATTTAACAATCCAACATGGCGACCATCCGAAATATTAAGACGATACTGAATATCTACGAATCTATTTTAGCAATCAAACTGCATTTTTTAATGTTCATAGGGGCTATGAACTTAAGTTCACCTATAGGACTTTAAATAACCTGGTGATCACAAATCCAACATGGCGGTGACGCGAATTATAAATATTCACATGGACGTTTCTCGCAATTTAACCATCCGCGTGCAGTGAAACTTGGTACAGTAAATCCTTATACGAATGTTAATCCACTGGCATCTAATTTATTTCAATTGTTTCCATAACCTCAAGATGGCAGCTGTGAAAAAATGTTAAATCTCCTTGTTTTTTCTTGTGTCCTAATTATGCGATTGAAGTTTGAATACTACACGTTCACAATAATCTGCATGTAACAGTACATAACTCTAGGACCTACATATATAAAATCCAACATGGCAACCATCCGAAATATTTAGTCGGTTCTCAATATCTACGAATCTATTACAGCAATCAAACTGAAATTGTGTATGTTGATAGTGGCAATTAACATAAGTAGGATATATGAAAATAGGCTGTATAGTTCTTCACGGAACTACTTGTTATACTTAAGGTCACACTGTCCTTTTGCAAGGTTTCGACACTGATGTGTGACTATGTAACGGTCTGTTACTTCTTCATGCAAAATTATATCTCCCGCAGACATTTTGGTTGGTTGCTCAGTTTAGGGGCTGCGACAACGCGGTCATGTAACCCCGTGTACTTAGGGATGGCTGTATTAGTCTGTAATTCAGGTAAGGACTGCAGACGGTCAATTTCAAGCAGTATTTCCTAATGTTGGTACCAGGTACTACCGTCAACGACACCTAGCTGTGAACTTGGCTACTAGATGCCACCGCAACCAGCAACTCGCAACGAACGTTGGAACTTCCCCTCCAAAGGAAAGCATACTGAGGGATTTTTAGCGCTCTTAGAAAATCCGACGACTTCGGCCGACTTTGAACTCGCGACCTTGGGCATAGACATTCAGCTTGCTACCAGTTAGGTCACCGAAGCCGCTTCACACTTAGTCAGATGAAAATCTGAATCTGATCTCGTGCAAGTGCGTTATCTTGGCAACGTCTGATGGCTCATCCCTCATCAATTTAGTAGTGACATGGCAACCACTGGTAGCTCTTGGCATTTTCTTATAATTCCGAAATCATTTTTCTCATCCCTTGGCGTAATGGTGGGTCATATCAAAAATTCTTTCAGACAAAAGTTTTAGGTAATTATTAGGGCAATATTGTCCATTTTGTACGGTTTTGATATTGTGCCTATTAAGAGAGATATGATTAATGTTTCCCGAAAAACCCACTTTTTCCCACCACTTTGGTCAATGGTTGGTGCTATAAAAAAAACTCTTCAAACATAAATTTTTGGGCTTTATCCGACACATAGTATGAACGTTGAACGGATTCGATATGTCACATATTAAGAGAGGTATTGCAATATTTCACTTTTTCGAAAAAAGCCCCCCATTTTCACCCCCTTCGACCGATTTAGCTCAGTAACGAACTCGACCGATATTTTATAGGTATACATATTCGGTAAAAAATTCAAAGCGATTGGTGCAAAATTACGGCAGTTATCGTGTCTACAAGAAACTGATATACATATATACATAAATTATATATAAACTTTTGAACTGACGGTGGTTTTGGGGTCTGGGGGATGTGAAACGCGAAGATATGTCGAAATTTTCCGGAAGTCGAAACATGGGACCCATTGCAATAGTTAGCTTTCTAATGAAATCTACCTAAGACATTGCATGCCGGGTATACTGTACTTGTCAGAACACCGTAATATATTTGGTACGTTCGGCTTGAGGTTTAAGACAAGGCAGCCACAGGGACTGTGATTATAAGTGTCCCAGGGAGCTATATCTTCCAATTCAAGCGCGGATCATTCAATCAACTAAATAATAATAATTAATGTTATTGGTTTTACGTCCCTTTTAACTACACTGGCTTTTAGAGACGCCGGGGTGCCGGAATTTTGCCCCGAAGGGGATCTTTAACGTGCCAGTAAATCTACTGACACGGCTCCCTCGCATTTGCGCACCCTCAAATGCCAGCTGACTGCGCCAGGTTTCGAACCTACAACCTTGGGCTCAGCAAGCGAGAACGTTACCCCTGAGCCACGCAGCCAGACCAATCAACTAAAAGAGTCCCCCGAATACTGACTGAATACCAGAGATTTTAAGAGGAATTCTACGATATTGTATGTCACAGGCGTAATTGTATGATCTGGATCATTTCGTGATGTCCCTTGTCCTTGCCAACTGCAGTAGAATTGCTCATCCGAGGTTAAAGATAAGGCTGCGTCGGGAACGTTATTCAAGAGTTGTCAGCCTTATCTTAAGCTTCTGGTGGGCCAAAGGACGGAGTGTGGAACAAACAGTTTCTCACTCATGGCCTTTCAATGTAGGCGTTGCAAAACGATGGTCCAGAAGTGGGCTTCTTCTTCTGTATCAGTGTGTACAAGTGTTACAGGGAGAGAAACTCCATTCTGTGTCATCTGCTTTCAGAGGTGGGAAGCAAAATATTACTTTGTTTGATTTTTCATTATTTCTTTCTTGTAATATGTACATGCTATTTCCCTGGGATTGTTACATTTCCCAGCGCTGGATTAGGTGTTGTATGTTACTTGCTTTCGAAATGTTAAATCCGCACCCGTCATTGAGTCAACTGACTGACCTTCTGTGTAGGCTATATGAAGATGCTCTTATAGATAAGACATTCCACTTTTCCCTCCAACGTCACATGTTCAATGTTCACTCAACATCCTGTAATATAACTTACATTTATCAATTTAAATAATGTTGGTATTGTTGAACATCAAGTTCATCTACCCCTTGGTTTTTGGTTTCGTGTGCGATTTCTTCCTTTCATTTTTTCTATATGTTTTTGGTTTTGTGTTTGTTTTTTGCCTATGTTTTTGAATTTTGCTTGTTGTTTTATACTTTTGTGTTTGTTTTCTACTTTTGGTTTTGTTTATCAATTTTTCTTTATCTTTCTGGGTTTGTATTTGTTTTCTGCTTCTGTTTTTGAATTTTCTTCGTGTTTTTGGTTTTGTACTTGTTTCTGCTTTCGGTTTTGTTTTTGAATTTTGCTTTATGTTTTTGGTTTTGTGTTTGTTTTTTGCATTTTGCTTTGTGTTCGTTTTCCGCTTTTGATTTTGTTTTTGAAATTTGCTTCGTGATGTGAATTTGAAATCTTAATACCAATTGTCAGTAGTCGTATAACAATTTGAATTGTATGTATCAAAGTAATTATATCTTTCCAGGAATTTGTAATGTATTCATGAACTAGGCTAATTGTTATTTGCCCCGTTTTCTTTTCTCTAGTGACGTTATGGCGACACGACATGCAGTCTCTTGGTATTTTGATGTTATGATTTTATGGATCTTCTTTTCATTGCAATGTTCTGATCGATTGCTAATAACAATAAGGTGTGTTCATTGAACAGTCATATACCAGTGATCATGTAGTTCTATGTAACGATTCCTATATACTGTACTGTACGCAGCACGTGGTCGTCTCCCGCCCCAGACCTCGGGGTGAACTTGTCCGGTGACATGTGTAAGATAGCTGTCACTGGGCGGTTCACCTCGCTGTTCAAGGCGGCTCAACATCTATGGAGTTTTCACATTGTTTTAATAGTACATTATGCAACGAGCCTATAATGGCAATAATTAAGACACGAGTATGTTACTAAAACGAGCGTATGCAAGTTTTATAATTTCCATACGAGTGTCTTAATTCCCATTATAGGCGATTTGCATACGACTGTTTATGTTCGACGATAATTATTATAACTATTTTATGTTCGATCATAAATATTCATAAATATCTGTCGAGATTTCGCCAGTTTTTAGGTACTGAACAGAGCGCATGGGACGCAGAGAATGCCTCCTCGATTAGCCTACTATGACACAAATCCACGCAGTGAAATTTAAATTTGAAGGCCTTGGAACTCAGGGCAGGTGCGAGGATATCCTTACCTAATTGGTCAAACAACTGTTTCTTCAGCTTTGATTGGCGGGAGAAACTGTTTCATAATGGAAACAAGAAGTTCCGTGACGAACTAAAGAGCCTACTTTTCTTAAAATTTAAGATTCATGCCAATGATTAATCGATATGGATCTATCTAGAATAATGACGAAATTAAGTTGGTAATATCGAAATTTCTAATTAGTTCGAAATACTGTATACCTGGCATAATGTAGCCTAATAGAGCACTACAGTTGGCAGCCCTGGTGACTGAATATATTCTTAGTTCCATCTCTTAAGGTACAGAATACAAAATTTGGTTGGAGTCCAATGAATAGCATGGACGTTACATGCAGTTAAACATTGGATCTAACAGCGCACGTAAAATCATGTTGGCAACAGTGTCATGCATGTATTGGTCAGAAATAATCTGAAATAATATGATCTATTGTTGTGCCAATTTTGAATGAAATCCATTAGTTAGTAGAGAAGTTACATGCATGTTAAAATTGGGCCTATCAGCAAGCTTAGAATCATGTTGGCAGCACTGACGTATATTAGTTACTCCAAAGTAATCTAGAATGCCAGGTACTATACGTGTGCAAAGTTTAGAGCTATTGGCTTGCATTCTTTCTGATATATTCATATTAGGGTAACAAAAATAGAGACAGCATTTATTAACAGTTGGCAGCCCTGGTTGCTCTTAAGAATACGCATAGTCATAGCTGTTATGGTACACATAGCACATACGCAATTTGGTTGAAATCCAAATAATAGTATGGAAGTTACATGTATTTAAAGTTGGACCTGTCACCAGGCTTAGAATCATGTTGGTAGTACTGACGTATATAAGTTACTCCAAATTAATATAGAATGTCATGTACTATTCGTGTGTATAGTTTAAAGCTGTCGGCTTGCATACTTTCTCATATATATTGGTATTTGGATAAAAGAAATTACGAGCATTTTTTAACAGTTGGCAGCACTGGTGGTTCATAAGAATACGTTCAGTCATATCTGGTTATGTACACATACAACATACGAAATTTGGTTGAATTCCAATTGATAGTGTAGAAGTTATATGCATTTAAATATTGGACCTATCAGTAGGCTTATAATCATTTTGGCAACACTGCCATGTATGGCCTTCTGGAAATTAAACTGCAATATTATTATCTATATGTGTGCCGATTTTGAAATAGCTCCCATTCATACCTTCCAAGATATCCAACAAGGAGCTCAAATTTCAATTGCAATTTTTCAGCAGTTGGTAGCACTGACATCATTTTCAAATATGGCCGTGAGATATTCAGGTATAGATCTTTACTCCTACCAAACTTTATTTCGATTGCTCCAGCCGTTTAGGAGTTGATAGGGGGACACACACACACAGCCAGACAGAAGGACAGACACACAGACAGACACACATTTTCCCGGATCGATCTCATAAGACTACTTTTCCTCATTTTTGCAAAATGTGAAAAGTAGGCTAAAAATAGTGTTATAATGAGCCTCATTATAGTACAGTTTTCTGACATATAATAGTCAGGGTCGAACATAAATATATTTATAATAGCGGCCAGTGAAATTCGCAGATTCAATGGGCAATAGGTTTGAGTCAATAGACTACTACTGACCATGTTGCATACGATACTCTATGTTCGGCCTGTTGTCGAGTGTTTAGTATGAGATCGAAATCCTTCATGTGTGACCCAATAAGAGTTGTTGTTGATTCTTTAGGGAATATGGGTCATCGTGGTCATGTGGCCCCATGTACCTGGGTGTGTTTCGAATTTGTCAGATCATGCTTGTACACGTGTGTGTATTTGTAATTGAGATAAGATCCAGGAAGGATACGGCCGTGGCCTTAAGGTAGGTACCATCTCGGCATTTGCCTGGAGTAGAAGTGGGAAACCAGGAAGGCTGAAGTAGCATTCAAAGCCGCCAATTCTCAGTTTTGCCTCACGAGGCTGAGTATACCCCGTTCCAGCCCTCAGGCCAGAATTTAAATTTCTTGGCAGAGCTGGGAATCGAACCCGGCACTCCACGGTGACAGCGAACTAATGTGAAAAGCAGCACATTTCTAATTGTGTTTCAAATCTAGGTTGTGATGAAATGAACCATCGAATTTCTACAGTTGTGATATCACAGTGTGGAGTTTCTGTGCAGGTGTATGGAAGAGATTATAATGTAGGAATTTTGAGCAATGGTGTGCAAGAAGCCCCGACCTTACACCGTGTGATTTCTTTTTGTGGAGGTAATATCGTGCTGGAAGCCATTTTTCAGTGCTCCCATAGTATTCAAAATTTTTTGTTTTTCGGTCGGTAAACATGATCGAAACTAGTCATTCAAGTGTATTTTCTTTTATACATAGAGTTGAGTCTCTATTGACTGCGTGGTAACAACCAAATTCACTTCAGTGTCTAGGTCTTGTTTTTGTTCCGGCTTTGACTTCCTTCCAGTATCTTCTGACCCCAGCGACGAGTGCCTGTTTATGTTCTTCGGACAAAGTTCCTCTCCGTCTTTCGGAAGTTGATACCATTTTAAAACCTTGGTAATTGTTCACCTGTCTTCTAAATGTGTTCCTGTCAAGAATTTCTCGTTCTGGAATACTAATTTGCCTGAGATCTTTTTCGCTTTCCTCGAACCATCTCGGCCTTGTTGCCTTAGACTTAATGAAACTCCACATTCTTTTCGTTAATCGATCATCGGTCATCCTCGAGGGATGATCGTAGAATGCTATAGTAGCCGTCTCTTCTTAATTGATGCTGTGATAGGGTCTATTATGTTGTACATGTCCTCATTTGCTCTCATTCGCCCTGTCCATCAACCCATCTATTACCTAGGATTTTGCTTAATAGGCTATACTGCGCTCTCTTTTTTTCCAGTTGGTCAGCTTGACCTTTATTATTCATGGTCAAAATTTCTGACGCATATAATCCCTCAGTTTTGACAACTGTGGTTTAGTGTCGGAACTTGGCCCCTATAGACTACCCATAGACTTTTTGTTATAGATTCAAGTGCATTTATTAATATTATGTAAATTTTTTCCAGGTTAAGGAATCACTCATTACATTTTGGGCGTATTCTTGTTGACCGACTGAAAAGCTACATAACAAGGTCTTGTTATGTATTTTTAAAATCATTGTACCATCAGTCATTAACATACGAGTACTAAAAATGAACAAACGAACTTATCACTTCATCAGATTGATATAATGCCACTTTATTCCGTTAATAATTGTTGATGGCAAAAGACAAACTGCAGATTCTTCTTGAATTGCAGTGGAACTAAAGGGGAATATGGCTGCTTGTTTGACATTTACCTAACCATGGAATGTGAGTTGTGTGGATTTTCCCACGGCTCGTGTGATTCTATTTTCGACCAGTGGTAGATAGCGATAACTGAGAAGCCTGAACAACACTGACTGGTGCAATACATCTCATCCTATTGATTCTGAATCTCCGTAAAAATATACTTATTTTAATTTTGTAACCTTTATAAGGTTCTTAACTGAATTTCATAAATCTAGAGTTGAAATATGTACATGACTTTAAAATTATCAACCAAATATTAGAAGAGCGATGTTTTTATTCTTCTTAATGAGGGAGACGATGTAGACTTTAAAGGCGGAACATCAAGGTAATCTGCCCAACAAGGACGTTACAAGTTTTAATAAATAGTGTAATATTTATTTTCACATGTTATTTATTGAATTGTAGCTTCTCTTGCACAACTGTTTTTAATTAAATTTTCTGTTTTATGCTTTAGAATTATATGCATACATACACACACATTTTAATTTGAGATTGTTTTTTCTGTCAGTCTGCAAGCCTCTCATTGCAAAAACGTCGCCTCCACGATCCCCTATTAGCAGTTAGCACTGCGGTCTCACTGAATCTTAACAATCGACTCCGAGGTCTACTTCTGCTTCTCTTACCCTTTACTACCGAGGTAATATCTCCTCCTCCATTCTTTTCACAAGATCCACATCTGAGTCAGCTCATGTAGCAAGTTTATTTCTAAACTAGGCTTTAACACTTCATTAAAAGTACCTTCCTGCCATTGTACCCATCTATTTGTCCCAGCAATCATTCGTGTTACCGTCAATCAGTTCCTCTATGTATTGTGTCAAATATCCTGGATCAATCCAGGTCTCACTTCCACTTAGGGTCGGTTTATAATGGGCGATACAGGGAGAATTTCGTCGCAACAGTAATATTTTCCTTGAAGAATACTGGGAACTCCCTGCGTTGGCTTCTACGTACTTCCTACTGTATTCTATTCACCACACGACCATCCTGAGGGAATACATAACGTAAGTAGGCTACTTAAAATGGTCCGCCTGCTCCAATTACTTATGAATTCTAAATACATGATTGCCGAATCTATATTTAAATACCTGTGTTCTGTTATTTAATCACGCATGGAACCAATTTACTAGCGATGGCCGTGCTTAGAGTGACTCAAACTCTGTACAGTCGACTTCGGTGGCGTAGTAGGTAGCATGCTGATTTACTATGCCCAGGGTCGCGGGCCGAAATCGTTGGATTCTTTAAGGGCGTTAAATATCCCTCAGTATGCCTTCCTTCGGAGGCGAAGTAGAGCCGGCAGGCCCTTTCATACATTTATGGCATGTAAAAGAACCTTCCACTAAATAAACTTGAGTGAAGCAAAATTTGTAGGTTAGGTTTAAATTAATGCTTTAAGTTCCAACGTTCGTCGCCAGGCGTTGCAGGTTGCATCTAGTAGTAGCCAAGTTCACAGTTAGGTGACGTGGACAGTAGCATTTGGTAGCGAAAGTAGGAACTACAGTACTAGAAATTATCGTCTGCAGTCCTTACTTGAATTAAAAACAGATAACACACACTAATACAGTCATCACAATTAACACCGGTTACCAGACAGATTCTACACACACCCAAAGTACACGGGGGCACATGACCGCGTTGCCTCAGTCCCTAAACTAAGAATCCAACCATCCAAACTCTGTACATATTCAAGCTTGTTTTAAAATCACCATCGACGCCCTCGAGGTTTAGTGGCTAATTTTAATCCTCCTGACTCAGTGACTGCGTTTTTTGGACATGCTGATCAAAAAAGTAAACAGTACGACCAAAAAATAAGACTAGTCATGTTTTATGCTTGAGAAATAATGTCCTTAAATTTGCTAAATACTGTATTCGTCTTTATCACAAAATACTAACAGCGTTTATTATTTCGTTCTCAGAAGAAAGTTGTCAATGAGCATACGGGATTCAGAAGAATTAAATTTCACCGAGATGCCACATTAGAACTGCGGTCAAATAGACCAGTGTATTTCTGAGTGTATATGGAATGTGTATGTTGTTTGTACTAGTGTGTGTATTTGTAAATTGAGGATAGGATTGGGAAGGAGGCGCCCGTGGACTTAAGTGGTCAACTCGATTGCAACAAAATTGTAATGGGTGTGTATTATCTCTACTAAGTATAAAACAAAGTCCCCAATTCTTGGATGTCACGGATAATCTCAAAAACCACACCATGGATTTTGATGTGGTTTTCACCATTCTGTAAAGGATATATCGGGGAAGGTTTCTGTAGAAAATAGTTTATTTATGATCAAAGGAAGCCAAGTAGTAAAGATTTCAGTGAAAAGGTCGAGATAAACCTGGCGTCAAGTGCGTATTTTAAGTGTTCGCAGGGCAAACCATTTGAAATATAATTATATAGACTTGAGTGTTTAGCATGAAAAGTTCTACAAAAAGGCCGGGAGAGCATATCTCTTTCTTCAATACATCGCCCAGTATAAGTGTTTTTACGTTTTCATGTCTTCCAACGATCTCCATTCAATTACTGAGATAACTCTTCCAAGGCGAAGCCGGGGGGGGGGGGGGGTTCCTAGTTATAATAATAATTACCTTTATTATTTTAATAATAGTATTATATTTATAATAATAATATTAAGAAGAAGAACTTTAAAAGAATGTAGGTTGGGCCCGTATGAACATAGGATATGTATGTTGACCAATAGGATAAGTGTATGATAAACAAACTCAGGAGGGACCAATGACAGCCTGGTATCGCAGGAAGGACTGGGGGTGGGTTTTCCCTGGTATCCTTGGTTCGCAAAGGGGAGCCATGGACACATCAGTTGAGTGACGGCAGCCGTAATGAGTGGCAGTGCACCAGTAACGGTAAGCAAACTGTGTTTCTTTGGTGTTGGTTTGTTGGTGTTTCTTCAGTTTATTTTAATGATGTACGGTAATAATTATGCATACGTTGGCATTAATCTGCCAGACTGTCCACTCCTGTAGGTGGCAGGAGTGTAGCGTTCATTCGTCCGTTTCGTATTTTGACTGCTGCTTGCACTTGTTGGTGTCGCCATGGTAACTACATTAGGAAATGTATCCACGCTCAGAATAGAAAACCTCCTTGCTCAACCCATACACATGTTTAAAAAAATAATTTAATCCTGTCAACGATTGTTGGAATGGTTGAAAAACTACAGGGGGGATATGCATTGAAAAATTCTGTTCTGCATTTCGGATAAGTTTCTTTATTATTTTTGCGAACATCAATATTCTCACGATATTTTTAGTTATTAAGTCCCGTGATATTCTGCGAGTATCGAGTTCGCATTGATATTCTTAGAGCACCCTTCCAAAATAACCTGTAGATTTTACATTTTGGATTAGTACTTTTGGAAACGGGGTTTCAAATTACCGCTTTCGTTATATCTAACAGAATAACTTAATTGTCATTAGAAGAACAAGTCAAGCGCCTTTGACAACGATATGAAGAGAAACGCTATCTAGAAGCACAATTAGTAATCATAAACTTACCGTACATAATCCAAATTTTTGTCACCAATCCTAAGATTAGTATTACTCGACCTATGTAAAAGCTTCAACGAATTTCATATTCTTACTAAAGGGTCTTCATATTTGCTTGGCAAGGACGTTCTCTCTCACGCGCTCCGCCAGTGATGGCTCAGTTGCCGGCTGCCGCTCACGCATATGGACGGCAGAATACGATGCTCAAAATCATTATCATGCATGTTCCCCATTCGCTGCCGAACATAATCAGCATCTCCTAATTATGCTTCCGGTTAATATAGCTTCAATAAGGAAATGACGACCTTACGTCTATTTTTATTGTTTACTGAACCTGTACGTTTGAATCTCTTAGCCAGTTGTTTTATTGTCCGAATTATAGGAATGTGTCTCCCTGGAAATTTCACTCGAATCTTTTGTCTTGTTTTAGCGCACGATGTCCTTTTACTCGCACGGACCGGAACGCGCAAAACCTACCATTAATATTACTCTTCATAAATTCGTCAACACACTGTACGTTTACAGTGGTCGTAGTTTCCAATAACCACGAATGAGAGCTCCAAAATGAGACCAAGTTGCCTGCTGTACGTTTAACCTGGGCTGAGAAAATGTTACGCCAGAAAAAGTATAAGAACTTTTTATTCTGTAGTTGAAAAAAATTGAAACTTGAGATTTGCACTACCAATACTTGTGCCTATCACATATAAAAATTTCATTACCCTCAGCCAAGTAGTTTTCCATGTATATAGTTTTTAGTGAGCGGTTCCAAGAAAAGACGTCAAAAATACGGACGATTTTTCGTACAACCACAAATAAATAATTAATAAACTTGAAAATAATTGGATTATATAGTCTAATGCAGAATTAAACAAGGAAAATATTGGTATAACTCTTTTTTCAATAGGTCTGTTGGTTTGGTTGTAATTAAGGCCTAAACTCGAGTATCCATAATAAAAAATCCGATAGTAGTATATTGTGTTTAATAATCCTACCGAACCTATCATTTACTTCAACAAAAATTCTCCATGATTACTATAGTCCTTTTCTCACTTACTTCGTGACACTTAGCGGAGCATTGTTTCCACGATTTCAGGACTTCAACCAATCAAGCTCGGGAATGGACTTCGCTATCTCGTTTCTTCTTTTCAATCAAACGACAGATAGTGGAACCATTTCAATTAGTTTTCAAGTAAATATTTATTTTTTTATCTTATTGCCAGTATTTCATTGGCATTAAGCATTTTAAGGTGAAAATAACACATTTCGCACAATAGCTTTATTTCGCGGATTCAATATCGATACAAATGGCATATTGGGGGTAAATATATCGTTGTAATAGTATATGCATATCTTTGTTAAATTTTTCGCATATATCGTTAAAACCAGAAGTCCTGGACCCTATGTATGACTCTTGTTTTGAAGAGAGAATCTTAAGATCCAACTTCCTCTCAATGCCCCCACACTCTCATAAAGCTAGCACCCCTTAGGCTTAGGATTAATCGCATGCGGACTTACTGGAATCCACCTGGTAAGCTCAGTCCGTCATTATTTTTCCACCACATTTGGCAGAAAAGTTCCAGAACCCCGTTTCAGTGTGGCCTTCGTAATATAGCAAAAGAATTGCTTTTCAGTCGGTTTACCAATTACGATGGGCAGGGAGTGGAACTTGTGCTACATGCGTACGCGTTCTTCCTTTATCGCATCTTGCAGCATGAAAACGCGAGTTTGGCCTAGACCAATGAGCAAGATCCACATACTCGATTAACATGTGGGTCACGGCGAATACGGCTCCAGAGGTACAAAATGGAGGGTCTTCCCTTGTCATTAGGTACGACTGGGTGGATCTTGCATGACCTATCCCTAGCCTACGCAAAATGGCGGAATCCCTCGGTTACCGGAAAGAGCTCCGCCACACGCGAGTAGTTCCCTTTATCGTTCTCAGGTTACTAGACATTTGGTCCCGATCGCGGATGCCTCATTCCCTGTCTTACAGCCTAGTAACAAGCACACTGGTACGATCATTCTGGTAACGCAGATTAACAGATAGATTCCACTCGCACTCATGGCCATGAAGTCAGGGGGCGTGGTGGCGCAGTGGTCAAGCTGTTGGCCTCTCACCAAGGTGGACCGGGTTCGATTGCCGGTCAATGCATTTGAGATTGCATGATTAACGGTCACGTAAAACTAAACGCTTCCTTCCTTTGCCATGAAGTTTCAAGCCCTATAAATGAGATACGGTAGCAATAAATCTCTCGAGTCGGCTTTGTCAATCATCACTGTTCTGTGTTCACTTTGCCCGTTTCAAGCATCTACGGTAGTCATTCTTGAAAAAAAAGTAACGAGCGTTTACATTACCTACTTCAGTGGCAGATGACCCCGTAGTTCCGCCCCTTAAAACACTGCAGGTCAATCCAATTGACAACACATAAACATACAAAGAAAGCAGCAAATAAATTTAAATTATGTCAATTAACTATTATTGTTATTGAGGAGTGCGACAGGCTTCGGCAGCCGGCACAGTTCATATCCTCGCCGCTAGATGGGGGCTTCATTCATTCCATTCCTGACCCGGTCGGAGACTGGAGGAGGCTATGGGTTTTCATTTTCAACTATTATTATTACCAACCGACTGGGACCCGCACGTTGAGAGACGTCACCGCCCTTGAAATGGTTTTCCGTGTTTCCCTTCTGCAGTAAAAAACAACGAGAAATCGCAACTCCGTGGCAGATGACCTCGTATTTCCGCCCCTTAAAACAATAACTAACTAACCCGTGGCACTAGACCTAGCGACCACTGCTCAGGACTACAAGTCAGCGCGTCGGTCCCCTCGGTCGTTATTCTTGGTCTCCTTGACCAGGATGCTGTCAGATGGCTGAGGGCGAGACTGAGTGGCGGCGCTTGGTAGGCCTAAGCTAGGCTGTAGTGCCAAGGGGTTTGGTTTGGGCTTTTACTTATTTTTCGGTGGCGCAGTCGCTTTAGCACGCATGGTTGTCATCCCTGAGGACCGGGTTTGACTGCTATCTCTTCCAAGAAATTAAATCCTGGCCTGAGGGCTATATTCAGCTTAGTGAGACACAACTAGGTGGATTCTCTCCAGACAAATGTCCGGATGGTTCCTATATTAAGGCCATGGCCGCCTGCTTCCTAATCCTCACCTGAATTACAAATACACAGAACTAAAACAAGCACCACAATAACTCAGGTTATCAGACAAGTGCACGGGAATACTGTAAATGACCACGATTTTACCGTGCCGGACTCACTGAGCTTTTGCTGCACAGTTGGTAGTTCTCTTATTGCTCTCATATAGACTGTTTAAATTATCTCAAAAGTGTGAATAGCTCGGTTAATGGGGCACCATCTTGAACGTTAAGTTGCAATTTGAATGATAAATGTGAATTAAGAGGTACTCTTTACTTAGGGCGTGGAGCGACAGAACGTTAACTATAGATCACTTTGTATTTAAAAGTTGGCTCCTGGGAAGTAGGAGTAGAGTGTGATCCAATACCTCTAATTGTTTATTAAATAAAACGAGGGAAGAAATACATCTAACGACGTGTCAAATAGTTCACTTAGAGGGCAGATCGTACGTTAAATTATAAAAGTTATTAACTTACTTCGAAATTACACCTGACTTGCAACCAACAAGCCAATGAAGCTCACCGATTGTCGATCAACGTCGTCTCATTCCTGAGTTTGACATCTGGTCTTGTGCTTCTTCCTTCCAAGTAACAGTCCTACCAATCAAAGATATCTGACAACAGATGCTGGACGCCTAGCTGTGTGAAGACTTTTTACTTGACTTCGTTTAGGTATTGAGCAATGCTAGTAATGCCCTAATTTTAATCTTCGCAGATTCTACTGCTGGTTCAAAGACAAATATTCTAGATTAAGCAGTGGTAGTACTGGTGCAAGTTGGTAGTACCCAATGGTAGACTAATATCGAATATCGAATTTAAGTAAGTTAGTCCTTTCGCATTGGTCTCGCCAGTCTTTATTATTGCAAATATTCCTCCTTTCAGATATATGGGATTCTCCAATCACCGTATATCTGTATTGTTTACCAAAAGTGACCCTGCTTGGCGTATGTTTGTATGTTATATTCCCTGCTGTTTTTTGCGATGAAGGTCTTTTTGCAATACACCAGTCCTTGTTTTAGAGCTATAAAGCGATTTGTCCCAAGGAGGTGGCCACTCTTCTGTTCGTCACCCACATTGTTTGACCATTTTTTAGAATCTTATCTTCCAGGGTTGCACCCCACAGTATCCATCTTCTTAACTTTATTGCTGTTTTACGGTTTTATTGCTTAGCTTGTTGTTACCAAGTCCCAAGAAGGGCGAATCAAAATTTATGGGAGGGTAACAACATGCCACATTTTGCACAGCCCTCCCTTATGAGGGCCCTTCCGGGAATATTCAGAGAATATGCTATATTCAACAGGTTCAGACAACTTCCGGCATTTAGGTATCTCGCACTTAGGCAGCCGGGGAATATTGTTTGGGAAGGTTTCTGGGGTTAACCAAGCTGATAACAGAGCATCCGGCAGATATTCCTCCTGATTGTGAGATTTTGTTCTACGTGCATCCCCAATAAATAGCATAGTACAAATTCTATGTCAAGCCTCAGACGGTATTAACTAACGTAAAATGAATGGAGGGAAATTTGCTCAATTTCAACATTGTGTGTTAGTGTATAGTTATGCCACGCTCAGAGTCTGAGCACGGACCCCTGCTTGTATTGCTTCCCTGGGCTCCTCTTGCCGTCAGTCCTGAGGTTTTAGAGATGCCTTCCCATGAACGTGTGTTGATTGTTCGTGGGAGTCATTTCTTAAATTCCGGGTGTGATGATATTCTCAGGTGGGCTGGGGATAGAGGTGGCCATGGATATCCGAAAATCTTGCGTTCACCTGGCGTACAAGTGGGAGTTTGCAAAGTTGGTACGTGGTATTCGGAGCTACCTCTATCCTCATTTGTTCCCCCTATGTTGGGTCCACCCTGTGAATCATACATCCAGGATGATGATCTTGAGATGTGTGTGTGGATTGAGTTTCAACTATTTTCTAATATTTTGTTGTTCAGGGCCGGAGGACTCTGAGGTGCGTCTCCTCTGTAACGTTGTCTAATATCGTATTTGGAGGCTCTCCTCATCGTCCTCTTGCCTGGTATTACTCCAAGATTGGTTCTCCTTTCTGGTATTACTATTGCATGACCACCTAATATTGCCATGATTGAATACTGATTGTTCTACATTAAATGTACTGTGTAATATCGATGATCCTGATGTGGATTTCGTGATTTGTAGCTGTGTCAACATTAGTTACATGGCGAGAAATCTACCATTGTTTCCCTCGGTTATGTTCTGGTCTCTAAAGAGGAATACTCCAGACACCGGGGGACCTTGTCAAGTTACATGTGTGAGATAGCTGTCACTGGGAGGGACGTCTCGCTGTTACGGGCATGTCAACTCCACAGTCATGTAATGTACTCGTACATTCACTATCTTGTGACTAATAACTGGGGACCGGATTCTTATGTTTTCACCTGTTTTTTTCCCTACTTCTAAATATAAGAATACATCAGTACGTTTCCGAATCTCGCTCAAAAGAGCCATATTCATGAATTCTGCAGCACATAAAAAGAACTAGATGATATGCGAGCACCTAACGATACCTATTTGTAGTCTTGTTCCAGTTATTGTAATATATTTGAATTTTTAGTCGTTCATATTTTAAAGTCAATCTGTAGATAGTGTTTATTCCTAGCTCCAGTTGATTGAGAGAGACCAAAAAATTCGAATATTTTCAGCACTTTTCTGCTTATATCTTTTTGTTTGGTTATTTACTGCAAGGAAAGTGGGGATACATCTCTCATTATTTGCAAGGATCCTAAATTCTGAGTAAACAAAATTAATTAACCAGGTTAGAATGTGGAAAACACCTCTGACAACCTTGGTTTTATTGTATTTGAATAATTAACATATTTAAGGAGAGCAAATATGGCCTAGAAGTGTTGAAGTTCTCGGTGATAATTTGACGAGGTATCATTAGATACATTATTTACGCTCTTGTTGCAATCAGATTTTCTACTAACAATTATGCACTAATTTTAAGCTTTGTGGAATTTATGTCAACTTTTGCTACACTTTAAACATAAAAACCTAAGATACTTTATGTTTTGGGGAAGCCTAAATAACAATTTTTAGAACCAAAAAATCCAGTTCCTGCTAATAACCCTGTCTAAGAGCTGCAGCTGTGTACAGGCTAAATGCATGACTCAATTTTCTACTGAACAGTTCACTTTTATATGTGCCTAAGGAGCTTCCAGGATGGCCGACATGGGTCACGATCCCACCTCTTCTCAGTTTAATGAGACCACACGAAAAAAAAAAAGTTTATCCCCGCAGGGCTGAGTGTGGCCTGTTCCAGCCCTCGGGGCAAAATACATTTATTGGTAGAGCCGGGGATCGAACTCGGACCTCCGTCGACTACCAGGACCAATATGGTATCGGTAATGTTCACATTTGTTTAAATGGTACAGATTAGATGCAGTAGGTAATTTACCCCGCCTTGCGTCGCGCACCGCTAGTTTGTTGGGAACTGGCACCAACCATCCTGTGTGTGGTGCTCCATCTTCAAAGCCTCCAGGCAAATGACTAAATTGTACTCACAATTCCTTACCCTGACAGTAACTGTTCGTCTAGACACTGTACTGCCGTCACCACAACAACACAGGCTACCGGTGTCGGACAAACCCAGCTATACGGGGCTAATGACCGAGGTGTCCGTAAATTAACAACACTAGATAATGTGCTAAATATGGCGCGGAGACAAAACGCCCTTTCCTACCTTAAAGGAACAGTTCCTCTGCTGGACGTTTCGATTGAATACAACACAAAAGTATGTTGATCCACAGAAAGCCTTAGTTTTAGTTAGGTCACTAAGTAAATGTTTATAGGTGTACCAAATTCCCACCAATTTCTGTTTCTGTAGGCCTCTATCTACAGTTGGGATTTCACGGCAATGGGAAACGCTGTCCCAGAAAGCTAGCCATTTCTCCTCAGCTGTTATGACGAAAATTCCCACTATTTCGCACCTGTACTCTACGCTCCTTTCCGTGAGAGGAGCAGTTCAGGCCAACCAACGGTCATGGAAATCAAATTGCGATTTTATCAAACTTAGACCTGTACCTTAAGAGGATTAAGATGTCTGCTGCATTAGCTCAGTGGTCAGACTTATGGAGTATAGTCAGTACTTTCTATACGATTCGCGTTGATAGCGTAATTCAAAGTAATTCGGAAATTTTTATTGACGATAACCTTGGAAACAAAAAAACTAATAGTCTAGTCTGCTCTGCGCAATTTATGATTATATCAGTTATTTATCGTTTATTATTCCTATTCACCCTCAATCATCACATCTTTGAGGTTAGATCAGTAGTCGTAATCTAAATGTGAATGGTGTATTGGTGATGGTAGTTGGAGCACATGTACTGAGCATCCTAGATCACATGTACGAGTATTTTACAGTAAATACGAGTGCAGTATTACTATCTTTCCAATGCACCGACAGCGGTAGCTACTCTGGCTATAGCGCAAAGCTCGGCCGCGGGGCCGAATTATTTGCGGACTCGGTACACGCGGGTTCGATCCCCACCGTCCGCGTCGGCCGCCCTTGAAATGGTTTTCCGTGGTTTCCATTTTCAACTTCAGGCAAATGGTGGGACGGTCTGACAGGCCACGGCCGCTTCCTTCCACATCCTTGCCCAGATCTTCATTCAATTCATCTTTCACCAACTCCTCTTCTGAGGTTGCCGTCAGGAAGGGCATCTGGCCGTAAAACAATATAATTTCAGTGCATCTCACCCCCTGCCTCCTTGGAAACGGGAATAATAAAGGGTAGACAGACTATTGTTTCAGCCTGGAGTATTTGAAGACATTCTAATTTTAAGTCTTCTTATTGAATTGCAGGTTTCGTGGTTAGAACCATGTCAACCACTGAGGTTCACCACACCACAGCTATGGGAAGTGAGCATCGCCAATATTAAATAATTTCAAACCGAGTTGTCAGCGGTATCAAATGAAAATATTCCATGCCTGATAGTGTATACTGTACTTTTCAGAACAACCAAATATATGTATTACCTTCGGCTTGAGGTTTAAGACATGGCAGCCACAGGGACTGAAGTTAAGTGTCCCGGGGGCCCATATCTTCCACCTCGAGCGCGGACCATTCATCAACCAAAAGATCCCCCCTACGATATTGTGTACAGGCATAATTGGTTGATCTCAAAAATGTCCCGTGTCCTTGCCAGCTGCAGTAGAATTGCTCATCCGAGGTTAAAGATAATGCTGCCGTCAGGAACGTTACTCTAGAGTTCCTGACAGCCTTATCTTATGCTTTTGGTGGGCCCAAGAATGGTGTGTGAGACACACAGTTTTGTATTAATGGTCTTTCAGTGTGGGAGTTGTAAAAGCTCAGTCCAGAAGTGGGTTTTCTCTTCTGTACCCGAGTGTACAAGAGTTTCAGGGGAAGAATCTTCATTCTGTGTCGTCGACTTTCAATCGCTTCTCTGACTAGCATGCTTGGCTGTCACCACGATTCGATTTCCTACACTCCCACGACATTTAAATCTGGTGTGATGGCTTCAGAAGGGTACACTCACCCTGGTAAGCCAAAGTAAACGAAAATTTACTAAAATAATATCAATGGAGGATAATTTACTCGTGCGACATGGTGTAGGAAAGTTGTTTCGGAATTGAAATTATCAAAAATCTTCTTTACTGCTTCTTCAGCATTTTATTCCTGTGTTAGTATGGTGTGTTAGACGGTCGACCGTCACTGTTCCAAGAGGAAAGTTGATACTACTCGCAGCTACGGCACGGAAGACATCCAACCAGATAAGTAATAGCCTGCACTATACAGTACAACCAGGGTTGACTTTTACAACCATATAGTCACTCCGAACAGACAATTTGCGGATTTCTATCACCATTTTAGCATTCCACCTAACATCATATATACTACTACAACTAGCATACACTGACAGTTGCATTACCAATACTGCAACTAAATAATTGTACATATTGTAAATATTTTCACCTGTATTGTCACACATAGATTTTACAGCCTAAGTGTAGTGGATCTGATGATGATCGCTTGACGATCGAAACTGGTCATCCTAGCGTATTTATTAGTCTCATGTATTTTTTGTTTTTAGGATTATCACATAACTCAGCTCTTTTGGGTAGATTCGTGTTGACCGACTGAAAAGCACCAAACTTCTGTATCCTAGTAATGTTAAATTTCTATTTTTATAGAAAATTGTAGGCCTAGTTGTTTGCGATTTCTCTTCTCTAGTGACGTTGCGGCGTCATTGCCCTTCCTTGCAATCTCTTTTTGATGTGGTTATGTTCTAATCGATCTTGTTAGTGTTTGATTGTTGTGATCATGCTTTTGGATTAATAATGTGATATTTTTAGAATATTAGTGTAATATTGACACCTCAGCTTTAAATGTCCATTAATTAAATAACCATGATGGAACTTTTTCAAATGTTTACAATATGAGGCAATATTAAATAATATTAATTGATATTGATTAACTGAGTTTTAAAATCAAATTTGACCTTTGTGAGGGTTTAGAGTCCTCTCAGATTACAAGGAACTTCCTTTTTGGAACCAGAAATAATGTTGTTAAGGAGTCCCTCAGCCCCATTCACTTGGTTGTTATATAGTCTATATATTTGTCTGGTAACCTGTGATATTGTGGTGCCAGTAGTAATGTGTGTTTTTGTAATTCAGGTGAGGATTGGGAAGGGAGCGGCTGGGGCCTTAAGTTAGAAACCATCCCGGCGTTTGTTTGGAGTGGAAATGGGAAACCACGGAAAAGCGCTTCCATGATGGCCGACATGGGTATCGATCCCACCTCTTCTCAGTTTAGGCTCACAAGGCTGAGTATGCCCTCTTCCGGCCCTCGGGGCAATATTTAATTTTTTGTCAGAGCCGGGGATCGAACCCGGACCTCCGCCGACTACCAGGACCTATATGGGAACGGTAATGTTCACATTTGTTTAAACGGTCAAAATTAGAAGCAGTAGTAGACGTGCCCGGTGGCTTAGCCGAGCTCCGAGCGTCGCGTACCACGATTTTGTTGAGAAGCTGCAGCAGGTCCAGAGACCAGGGGTTTGAGTCCCGGAGCTGGCACCAACCATCCTAAGTGTGATGCTTTCTACAATCCCTCCAGGCAAATGACTAAATTGTACTCACAATTCCTTATCATGATGATATCTGTACTGCCGTCACCACAACAACACAGGCTGTAGGTATCGGACAAGCCCAGGTATACGGGGCTGATGACCAAGATATCCTTAAGCCTAATCCACACCGGCAGATTTGTTTGCATACTTTATACAAACTGTTTGAAAACTGTATGAAGACTACTTTGGAGTCTGGAAACAGTTTCCATACAAGTCTGCAGACAGTATGCAGACTGTATTGAAACATTGCATCCGATACAAGTATGTTACTTGTTTTGCGTCCACACCAGAATTAGACCTCTAGTCCACAATCACGGGGTGATTTCTTATAAAGTCTGCGAATGTGTTAAGTTGGGGATCAAAGTGAAACGATCATGGTGGGAGGGGGATTGTGTTTAAATGTACCTCTTGTATTAGTCGAACAATTAACCAAAATACTCAATCTACTAATACTTCATATAACAATGGCTAGTTTCTTTTTGCGGGGAGGGGGTGAAATTTGACACCCCTTGTTATTAAACCTTAAATGGTGCACCATAAAGAAGGATGGGAAATTGAAACTAAATCAACACAATATGATGTGGAAAAACGTGGCTAGCTGGATGCGTCTGTGGTTTGTATCCGGTCTACAGTTTCAAAACACGTCCACACAGGAAGACTTGAGACAAAATACTTGTTTCTTGTATGCGTGTTTTCCATTACGTTGGAAAACGGAAAACATTGTATCTTGACTCTTGAAACACGAGATTTGTTTGTCATTTGTATGTCAATTATATGCAAACTGTATGCAGACTGTTTCCAAACATCACTCGAGTCTCCCGAGTGTATGTAGAATGTTTTCAAAAAGTCTGCAAACATGGCGCATACAAATGAGAAACATTCGGGAAACAGTCTGCATAGAATGTTTCTGGAAACAAATCTGCCGGTGTGGACGAGGCTTACCCTCTAGAGTAAATTAACAACAGTAGATGATGTAGTGAATATGGAGCGGAGTCAAAACGCCCTATCCTACCATAAAGGAACAGTTTCTCTGCTGGTTGGGTTCTAGTCCTTCCTTTTGGCCAGGGGATTAATGGCCTTCTCGGAACTCAACTGACGTCACGCAACCACCCTCCTGATCCGCTCGATGGACCGGGCGGTAGTGAGCAATGACTCACAGCAGTAAAACATGCTTATTCTAAGTTTAAATTCACAATATTCAAGTTTTCTGAATTCTACATAATATTCTAAGCAAAATGAGTCCAAGCTTGGACTGTCGTTTATTATGTGTGATTTATGATTGTATTGTAGCTACTAGTTTCAAAATTTCAAACAAATAAAAAAAAGAAATGATAGACTATCAGACCGTGGATATGAAGCATTTCAGTCGCGTTTGAACTCATTTTCTTTAGAATTTCATGTAAAATTAAATATAAAAAAAGTTTTAGTCCTGTGTGACAGCGCCAATACGTGAGCCATTGTTAGCCACCGCACAGTGGGTCAAAATCGAAATCTAGGGGGACAAAATTATTTTTACGTTTTAATCATCAATTTAGAGTGAAAGTAACGTATATAATTGCTTTACTTCATAAAAAACATCAGTTAAGACCTTCTTTAAGCTACATCTACACATGCAAGAAATGTCAATGACTAGAAGTTGGATAGAGCATTCAGTTATCTCTTCAGGGCAATTTTCTACCCCTAATTTACTTTTAACAAAGTCACAAAGTTCCACTTTTGACATAATCGTCGAACCCGGTGCTTCAAACAGTTGTAAACTTGTGAGAACTGGTTGCGTGGCATCTTCTAAATCATAAGATAACTAAGTAAGTTGCAAAAAATCTTATAACGGGCGTAAACTACAAGACTTTATCTACATTTTAACATTAAGTACAAAGTGACGCAGAGTGACGCAACATACTAAAAATATAAATGAAAATATAATTTTAAAAATGATAATTAAATATTATATAATGCAAATATAGCTAAAGTTACGTAACAATTACGCCCATTAATAACTGAAACACGTTACAAAGTTCGTACCATCAGCTGCATGTTCCATCTTAAAGCATCACAAAGACAACCAAACCACAGCCACTTACATTCACCCTCCAATTCAGACTGCTCGAACAGTGGTGAAAGATTTACACTAAGATGCATTTATATCCCAGAATAGTGAGCCGCAATTATATGAGAATGCTGTAGAAGTAATACATTTTGATTTTTTAATTATGAAAATAAATAATGTTGTCCTCCTAGATTTCGATTTTGACCCACTCTGCACCGGCCGATGAGTGAGGATGAGTGAGTGACGTGAGTTGAATTCCGAGAAGTCCCTTAATCCTCTGGAAATCATGACCAAACGGAAACGGGTACTTAAATCATTTTTCAATTGAATATAACACAAACGTTTGTTGATCAACAGAAAGCCTTGAGCATTCCTTAAATTTTGTTTGGTCACTAAGAACTTTTTTAAAGGTGTCCCAAATTCCCACCAATTTCTGTTCCAGTGGGTCTATTGTCTATATGTACAGTTGTGATTTCACGGCGATGGAAAACACTGTCCCGGAAAACTAGCCTTCTCTCCGTAGCTGTTACAACGAAAATTCGCATTCCATTTCACACCTGTACTCTACACTCCATTCCGTGAGAGGTGCAGTTCAGGCCAACCAACGGTCGTGGAAATCAAATTGCGATTTTATCAAACTTAGACCTGTACCTTAAGAGGATCAAGATGTCTACTTCATTAGCTCAGTAGTCTGACTTATGGAGTATAGTTTTTACTTCCTATACGATTCGCGTTGATAGATGGGGTTCGAATTAATCTACTGTGATTAATTAAAAGATGTTTATTGACGATAACCTTGGAAAGAAAACTATTAGTCTAGTCTGCTCTGAGCAATTTATGGTTATATTCAGTTATTTATCGTTTATTATTCCTACTCACCCTCAATCATCACATCTTTGACGGTAGTTCAGGAGTCATTGCTGCAAAGTCGTAATCTAAATGTGAATGGTGTATTGGTAATGGTAGTTGGAGCACGTTTACTTTACTCTTTGGAAGTGAGCATCCTAGATCACATGTACGAGTATTTTACAGTAAATACCGTACGAGTATTACTGTCTTTCTAGTCTACCGACAGCGGTAGCTACTCTCGCTAAGGCGTAGTGCTAGGGCATGGAGCCAAGTTATCTGCGGACTCGGAACACGTGGTTTCCCATTTTCCCACGGCCGCTTCCATCCATATTCTTGCACACTTTCAATCATATTCATTCATTTCTTCTCTGATTAACTCCTCTTATGAGTTTGGTGGCAGGAAGGATATCTGGCCGTAAAACAATCCGCCGTATAGGACTTCATCGCATCTCGTCCTCGGCCACGTTGGAAGCGGGAATATTAAGGGTTTTGCATTCATAGGCTATTAGAAGACATTTCAATTTTAAGCCTTCTTGTTGAATGACAGGTTTCGAGGTTAAAACCAAGTCAGCCGGGGCAGATGGCCTAGTAGTTCCGCCTATTAAAACAACAATAACTAACTAACCATGTCAGCCGCAGAGGTTCGTCGTATCAAAGTTATGGGAAGTGAGCATCGCCATTATAAGATGATTGCAAACCGAGTTATCAGCGGTGTCACATGAAAATATTGCATGCCTGATATACTCTACCTGTCAGGGCTACCTAATATATTTACTACCTTCGGCTTGAGGTTTAAGACATGGCAGCCACAAGGACTGAGTTTAAAAGTGTCCCTGGCGGTCATATCTTACACCTCGAGCGCGAATCCTTCTTCAACCAAAAGAGCTGCTCTACGATATTGCATGTCCCAGGCGTCATTGGATGACCTCAATAATCTCCCGTGTCCTTGCCAGCTGCAGTAGAATTGCTCATCCGAGGTTAAAGGTAATGCTGTCGTCAGGAACGTTATTCTAGAGTTCCTGACAGCCTTATCTTAAGCTTTTGGTGGGCCAAAGGACGGTGTGTGTAGCCTGTCATAGACTAAGACTACAGTTTGTGTTCATGGTCTTTCAGTGTGGGCGTTGTTAAACGACAGTCCAGAAGTGGGTTTTCACTTCTGTACCTGAGTGTACCAGAGTTACAGGGGGAGAAACTTCATTCTGTGTCGTCTACTTTCATCCGCTCTTCTGACAAGCATGCTTGGCTGTCACCACGATTCGATTTCCTACACTCCCAGGAAATTTAAATCTTGTGTGAGGGCTGCAACGGGGTACACTCAGCCCTGTATGGCATAGTAAACAATAATTCACTAAGATAAAATCAATGGAGTATAATTTACTCGTGTGACATGGTGTAGAAAGTGATTTCGGATTTTAAATTATCAAAGTTATATCTTCTTTGCTGCTTCTCCACTGCTTCCTGTGTATTTAGCACCGTACTTATTTATTAATTGTACATAAGAACTTCCGTGTAACGATTCTTGGTCAATGTCGCGTAAAGCAACTAGTAAATATTTGTACTGTACTTTATGTTGTGTTAGTCTAATTAGCCCACACCTCTACTTGTATTGCTTCCCCGGGGCTCCTCTTCCCGTCCTGAAGTTTTAGAGATGTCTTTCCAGGAACGTGTGTTGAGTGTTCGTGGGAGTCATTTCTTAAATTTCGGGTGTGATGATCTCCACAAGTGAGCTGGGGAGTGGCCGTTGATATCTCTTCATTTCACGCGTCGTAGGAGTGGGAGAATGCAATGATGATACGTGGTATTTGGAGCTACCTCTATCCTCATTTGTTCCCTCTATGTTGGGTCCACCCTCTCGTAATCATCAATCCAGGATGATGGTTCTTGAAAAGAACGACCCCTGATCTACGATTTGTGTGTGCAATGGGGGGTAAACTGACAATCAGTAAGCTAATTATGCGACTGGATTTGAATTCTATTGTGGTTGTTGCTGTGCAGGGTCGGAGGACTCTGAGGAGTGTCTCCTCTGTAACGTGGTGTAATATCGTCTTAGGAGACCCTCCACATTGACCACTTGTCTGGTATCTCTCCCGGATAACGATCTGGGGCACTCGTGCCCAGTGATAGGCAATATCTATGAATTTCAACTATTACAAATATTTCTAATGTACTGTGTAATGTCGATGATCGAGAAGTGTGTTTCGTGATCTGTAGCTGTGTCACCATTAGTTACATGGCGAGGAACTCTCATCTGTGTCCATTAGTTATTTTCTGGTCACAACGAGTGATACCCCAGACACGGGGCGACCTTCTCCAGTTACATGTGTGAGATAGCTGTCACTGGGAGGGGCGACTCGCTGTTAGGGGCACCTCAACTTCATAGTGTTATCAATGCTAAGATGGTAATGTAGTTTCGATATATCCACTATCCTGTGACTAATAAAACCTGTCATTGAACTTTAGCCATGATTTTCGTAAGACATCTGGTTAACCCACCAACAGCGCGGCAGAGGTTACTTAGCATATAATTAACTTTAGCTCATGAAACTTGCTTCAGCTTCTAGACTACAGGATAGGCAATACGTAAGGCCCGTATTAATATTTATATAAAATGCTCCCAGGTGGTGGAATTCTACAAAATGTGAGATATGAGAGTGCTTACTACCTATGCATACGTTGCACGGATTTGGTTCAATAATGAACACTATAGAATCATTTGGAGGAATAACAATTATTTTTTTGTGATTACTTCAATAAATATTCTCCACACTACCATAGTCCTTTTCTCACTAATTCTTCTGTTGTCCCCAAAGTATTGTGTCTTGTCTTATAAGATATTTATATTTAAGATATTTTCTATCAAACGACAGCGGGAAGAAACGTTCAGTAAAGGGAATGGTGCCGTATACAGTACCGGTCAAATAATATTAAAATAAATATTTAAATTAAGGAAAGTCTTAATACCAGCATTTCGTTCGCATTTTAGGGTAAAAGGAACACATTTCCCAAAATAATTTTATTTCACGACTTTAATATCGAAAGAAATGGTATATTTCGGGTAAATATATCGTTGTGATAACATTTGTATGTTAGTTGAAAAATTTCGCGTATATCATTAACAGCAAAAACCCGGGACTCTAGCAATGGGTGGCCCTCTTCTCCATGATGTAGGTGGGCCCATTGCTGCTAGGGACTCGAATATAGAGTTGGTGTAAATTTTACTATGCGAAGGTGAGCATGCTAATTCACACATATCTTACCGTGATATTCAATCTCACTCCTGTATTTAGACATCTTTTCGCCATTTAAGACTACCGGTATTTAATACCACGCCCTGGTGTCCGTGGATGTCATGTCATACACTTCTTCACTGTTGCTCTTTGTCGTTTTCACTTTTCACAGATCAAACTATTACCGCTTCATAACTATGTTTCAAACCTTATTGCAAATTATCAGAGTTTTCAAAAGAAAATGCTAGATGGTGGATATACTTGTCAAGCATTCGGCTTGAGGTTTAAGACATGGCAGCCACAGGGACTGAGGTTAAGAGTCCCGTGGAGCCATATCTTCCACCTCGAGCGCCCATCAATCATCAGCCAAAAGCGTCGCCCCTCTTACCCCTAATGTCCATTATTGAATGTTCTCAATCATTGTACGTGTCGTAGCGTTATTGGTAGGCTACCTGCCGATTACATTGGAGTTGCTCATCCGAAGTTGAAGATATGGTTACTGTTAGGAACGTTTTACATAAGTTCCTGACGGCTTTATCTTACGTTTCTGGTGAGATATGTCCTGGTCATACAGTTTCCTATACATGGTGAGAAAGTGTGCCCCCCGTCACTCGGAGTTTGTGCCCTGAGGGGTGGAACGATGGTCCGAAAAGGGGTTTCCTCTTCTGTAACTGTGTGTACGAGAGTTACAGGGCAAGAGACTCCCTTCTGTGTCGTCTACTTTCATCAACTCACCGGGATGGGAAGTAGAAATGTTATTATTTAGTGTTTCCTTCTTGATATCAGTACATTTTAATGTGTTATTCTATAGTTGTGATCAACTGAAGACGTTGTTTTCCTGCGATTGATACACTTCGTCAGCCCTGGAGTGGATGCAGAATATGTTGAAGGCTATCAAAACGTTGTATCCATACCGCCATTCCGTCAGTGAGGATCCTGTGGGACCAATGTGCTTTTAGACTTTCCCTCGAACGCCACATTCGTTACAGTAATACAATCTACATTTCTCAATGTAGCTGACGACGACTTCTGTCCCGTATGTACTGTACATATCGCAATATGTGGGGGGTATATATTGAAAGTGGGTGAATTTGAGGGCTAGTGTCAAATTGACTCTTGGTGTAATAATTTTGAATTGCGTGTATCCTAGTAATTATAATTGTATCTTTACTAGTTGTTTCTTTTTATGCAATTGTGATTTGCTGCAATTTCTTTTCTCTAGGGACAATACGACTTCAGTTTACTCTTCCTAGCAATTTCGTTTTGATTTGGTTATGTCTTTATCGACCTTGTTTGTATTTCAATGTTGTGGTCATGCTTTTGAAATGCGATATTCGCTGAATAGACTCTGCAAGTTGAGTTCATTAAACAGTCATAAGCCACAAATCGAATGTCTTTTCGTGATCAATAAAGTAATAATTCCTGATATAGGACACACTACATGAAGGTCTCCCGCCCCAGACCTCGGGGTGAACAGTGACGATAGCTGTCACTGGGCGGTACACCTCGCTGTTCAAGGCTGGGCAGTACGTTTCAATCTGCAGTCCTCTGTGTTGCTAAGCTGATATCCTGTGATGATTTGATACTGCCACGGAGGCGCAAGATCTTACTGGCGACTAGATTGCATATGCTACGCCCAGTCTGTTCTACTTGTCCTTTAGAGGGTCTATGCAGAGGAGCAGCACATTTGTATAAGTCTTCCAAATCCGCGCGAATTTCTCTTTCTATCTCTGCAGTTTGGATTTAACGGTGATTTAAACCTTTATGTGGCAGAATGTTAATAAAAATCGTTTATTTGTACTTATTGTAATTTAATTTTAATTATTTTACCCTAATGTTAATTATTAATTTATTATTTATGTTAATTTTTGTTTTCTTCAACATCTTAAAGTTCTTATTAAGAATAAAACAATAGAATTTTAATATTTATAAGCTTGTTTATTCTAATTTTATTATCATTTTCTTAACTTTATGAATTTAATTGTTTCATCCTAATATTGATTTTAATTTTTGTATTCTTAACATAAAAATTTTGATTCAACGGCGATTTAACACTGTCACGGAAAACTTCCCTTTTCTCATCTGCTGTTATGAAGAAATGTATTAATCAAATATCATTGAATGTGTTTCGCATGTTGGTAGCGGGCAACACGGGCAGGAAGAGCAAGTACAGTTGGTAGCTCTTTCATCCTCACACTTGTGCCCTACGCTCCGTTCCGTGAGAGGTGCAGTTCAGGCCAAAAACGGTCATGGAAATAAAATTGCGATTTTGCCAAACTTAGACCTATACCTTAATAGGATAAAGCTGTCTGCTGCATTAGATCAGTGGTAGGACTTATGGAGTATATTTCCTACTTTCAGTACTATTCGCGTTGATAGATGGAGTTCGAATTAACCTACTGCGAGTAATTCAAAGATGTTTATTGACGATAACCTTAAAAAAAAGTAATAGTCTAGTCTGCTCTGCGCAGTTTATGGTTATATTCAGTTATTTATCTATATATATAAAGCTCAATGTTTGTCTGTCTGTCTGTCTGTCTGTCTGTCTGTCTGTTATGCATACAAATCCACACCGTTTCACCGATCTGAACCAAAATTTGTATACATACCCTTCGGAACCCTGCGGGTAACCCTGTCCACTTGAAATTTCCAACAGACCACCCCATTCCCTGCATTTAGGCCCTTTGTCCCAAATCTACACCGTTTCACCGATCTCAACCAAAATTTGTATACTTACCCTATGTAACCCTGTGAATAACACTGTCCACTTAAAATTTTGGACAGACCATCCCATTTCCTGCATTTAGGCCCTTTGGCAAACTTCTACACCGTTTCACCGATCCGAACCAAAATTTGTATACCTACCCTTTGCAACCCTGCGGGTAACCCTGTCCACTTGAAATTTCGGACAGACCACCCCATTCTCTGGATTTAGGCCCTTTGTCCCAAATCTACACCGTTTCACCGATCAGAACCAAAATTTGTATACTTACCCTTTGGTACCCTGCGAGTAACACTGTCTGCTTGAAATTGCGGACAGACCACTCCATTCCCTGCATTTAGGCCCTTTAGCCCAAATCTACACCGTTTCACAGATCTCAACCAAAAGTTGTTATTTACCGTCTGGAACCCTGCGAGTAACACTGCTTGAAATTTCGGACAGACCACTCCATTCCCTGCAATTAGGCCCTTTGGCACAAATCTACACCGTTTCACCAATCAGAACCAAAATTTGGTACCCTGCGAGTAACACTGTTTGCTTGAAATTGCGGACAGACCACTCCATTCCCTGCATTTAGGCCCCTTGGCTCAAATCTACACCGTTTCACAGATCTGAACCAAAATGTGTATACTTACCCTTTGTAACCATGTGAATATCACTGTCCACCTAAAATTTCGTACAGACCATCCCATTTCCTGCATTTAGGCCCTTTGCCAAAAATCTATATCGTTTCACCGATCCGGACCAAAATTTATATACCTACCCTTTCGAACCCTGCGGGTAACCCTGTCCACTTAAATTTGCGGACAGATCACCCCATTCCCTGCATTTAGGCCCTTTGGCACAAATCTACACCGTTTCACCGATCAGAACCATTATGTGTATACTTACCCTTTGGTACCCTGCGAGTAACGCTGTCTGCTTGAAATTGCGGACAGACCACTCCATTCCCGGAAAGAGGACAGGGTCCGTCCCAAAGGCAATGGAATAAAGGGGTAAAACCGGACCCGCTCAGGAAACCCTCAGGGTTGCCAGCTCCCGAACTCACCAGCCATGAGCCCTTGAGGATATAGCACTATCCAGGGTGCACCAGAAGTGGTGGGGCTACACACACCCTGCCTCCTAGAGGGTCTTGAGCAGAAGACATGAGATATTAAGAAAAGAAAAAGAAGGCTGACACCTCGAAGAATGAGGCTATCAGGAATGATTAGACAAGGGCCAATTAAGGCGGGAAAGTGAAAGAGTCGCTAGGCCTCGGATACCCTGATACCATCGGGGTCGGAAGAGAACAAGAGTTTGACCAAGGGAGACTGACAGGAAAGAGAACTGAAAGGATCCCCGGCACCAGTAAGTAGAAGCAATGCCAGACTCAGCTGGGGTCCCGTGGTCGCAAACCCACGTCCCTCAAGTTGTGAGACATTGGTGGGTGGAGGGAGGAGGGGGGGGGGGGGCAGGTGTGAGAATAGCTTGCTGATTCATCGCGAGGTGACATGAGAGAAATGTCCAGACCCCGCCGTGTTACCTGGTATTGCTGACTATGCTGATGTTCATATTGCGTCTTTGCTCAAACCACTGTAGTGTTAGGAAAGAATGAGTGATTCACCGGTCAATGTGAATAGGACCGGGAACCCCCACCCGAACGTCTGTCATCATAATATATCGTCATCATCTGCGATATTCTCAGGTTCGTGCAGCTTGGACCAGAGCAGTACTCGATAAGCTCTTTCACTACACGCATCGAGTATAGGCCTAAGCCAGAAAATAACGTTCAGACATTGGAAGACAACGAAGGTAGAAATCTGAATTACCTATATCAGATTTAAAATTACACCATGTTCGTTTAGTAGTCATTTTTCATTACCTTATTATTATCATAAGGGCAAATGACCTAGATGTTACGCCCATTATACCACTAATCACCACACACAATAACTCTTCATCGCCTGTGAATTTTGAAATATTTCTTTCTACCACGGTAGTTGGCAAGTTTGTCGTGTCAATTCAACAGTAGTTTTCATTACCAACCTCATCAAAAGGGCAAATGACCTAGATGTTACGTCCATTATACTACTAAGTAACACCACAGTCTTCATCGCCTGCGATTTTTAAAATGTGTATTTCCATTAGTTTGTAAGTTTGATATACCCGTTCAGTAGTAGTCGTATTGACAGGCCATGCCAAAGGAGAATATATCTTCATTCCCCGAATTCCTATGATCCCTACTGATATGCCTTTTGATTTCAAGCGACTGCAATTCCCTGCACGTCTTGCTTTTGAAATGACCATAAACAAGGCCCAAGGACAGTCGCTCAAGCTAGCAGGCCTTAATCTGGAAAGTCCATGCTTCTCTCATGACCAGTTATACGTAGCTTGCTCAAGAGTGGGCACACCTAAACATTTATTTATTTATTCACCAGAGGGAAAAACAAGGAATATCGTTTATCCAAACGCACTCCATTAATTTCAATGTTAGCTACAAACATGTTAGTATTTATTAAATAACAACTGCGAATTGAGATGAAACATTTCTCTGAAGTTTAACCATTACATCGTATATTAGGCCGTGTTACTTTGCGTGTCATCTGTCTAGGATACTATTTAATCTACTGTTACTGTATTCATTTATGCCAATGATCTGGTTCCTCTTCTTGAGAACCTGTACCGAAACATGTAAGCCGGTCACGTAGAAAATTCACTGCGAGTGTTATGGTATATCGTACATCTCTTTTCTATTTTATTCCTTTCATTCCTTTGAAGTATCAATTTTTCCCATTCGTTGATAAGTTATATGTGCCAGTAGTCGCTTCTATGTTCATCATCACTATGTAGAAGATGTTTTGCGTCAGAAGAAAAGACAACTGGATGCTCAGGAACGTTAACGATATATCGACTGAGAAATCTGGAAGCTTCTCTTGGAGGAATTGTTACAGACATTTATCGTACAGTTTAAACCTTAACAAGACGAAACTTTTAACCAGATAGCGATCTAAGTGGGAGAGCTTTGGCAAAAAATAATCAAGTCTTTCCCGAAATGTGAGTCCTAAAAGTAACTTTTTCTATTATTTTGTAAGTTTCATATGTCAGTTATGTAGTAATTTTCAATATCATCCTGATCAGTAGGGCAAATTACCTAGATGTTATGCCCTCAACGTCATTGGGGGCAAATGACATAGATTTTAAGTCCATTATATTTCTAATCACCACCACATATAGTCTTCTACGACTGAGATGTCACGAATTCTGGGACCGCTAACGACATATCTCGACTCGGACTGAAGACAAATATCACGAGAATGATCATTATTTTACAGAGCCTACCCATAGTGACTTAAGTATACACATTGTCACTGGGTTTGATAATGTAAGAAATGAATACATAAATAAATATAATTTATGACGTTGAGTGTTAAGGAGACTGAAATATTATCATCATTCCACCGGGCGAAGCCGGGTACTACTGCTAGTAGTTTATAATTACAATTAACCCTCAATCATCACTTCTATGAATTTAATTCAGGAGTCATTCCTGAGTAGTTTACTTTACTCTTTGAAAGTGAGCGTCCTAGATTACATGTACGAGTATTTTACTGTAAATAACTATCTTTCCAGTCTACCGACAACGGTAGCTACTCACGCTAAAGCACAGTGCTAGGCCATGGGGCCAAGTTATCTGCGGACTCGGTACACGTAGGTTCGATCCCCACTGTCGGCGTCCTTGAATTGGTTTTCTGTGGTTTCCCATTCTCAACTCCAGGCAAATGGTGGGACGGTCTGACGAGCCACGGCCGCTTCCTTCCACATCCTTGCCCTGTTTCATTCATCTTCATTCATTTCATCTCTGAATAACTCCTCTCATGAGGTTGGCGTCAGGAAGGGCATCTGGCCGTAAAACAATCCGCCGTATAGAATTTCATCGCATCTCATCCCCGACTATGTATGTCTAATAGGGGGAAGACATAAATAGGCTGCAATCATTCCAGTCTCGAGTATTTGAAGGCATTCTAATTTTAAGTCTTGTTATTGAATTACTGGATTCGTGGTTAAAGCCATGTCAGCTACATAGGTTCGCCGTATCAAACCTACCCTGTGGGAGGTGAGGATCGCGAGTATTAAATGATTTCAAACCGAGTTGTCAGCGGTGTCAAATGAAATTATTGCATGCTTGATATAGCCTACTGTACTTGTAAATGCAACCAAATATATTTCTTACCTTCGGCTGCAGGTTTAAGACATGGCAGTCACAGGGACTGAGATTAAGTGTCTCGGGGCGCCATATCTTCCACCTCGAGCGCGGATCATTCATCAACCAAAAGAGCCGCCCTACGATAGTGTGTGTCACAGGCGTAATTGGATGATCCCAATAATGTCTCTTGTCCTTGAAAGCCGCAGTAGAATTGCTCATCCGAGGTTAAAGATAAGGCTGCCGTCAGGAACATTATTCTAGAGTTCCTGACAGCCTTATCTTAAGCTTCTGGTGGGCCAAAGGACGGTGTGTGGAACATACAGCTTTGTATTCATGTTCTTTCGGTGTGGGCGTCGCAAGACGACAGTTCAGAGTGGGTTTGCACTTCTGTATCTGTATGTACTAGAGTCACATGGGGAGAAACTTCATTCTGTGTCGTTTAATTGCATTCGCTTCTCTGACAAACATGCTTGGCTGTCACCACGATTCGATTTCCTACACTGCCATGAAATTTAAATCTGGTGTGAGAGCTGCAACGGGGTAGCCTACACTCAGCCTCGTGAGTCATAGTAAACCAAGATTTACTAAGGTAAAATTAATGGAGGATAATTTACTCGTGCGACATGGTGTGGGAAAGTTGTTTCGGACTTGAAATTACCCAAGATTATCTTCTTTACTGCTTATACAGCATTTTATTCCTGTGTATTCAGTACAGGACTTATTTTTGTAGTTGTAGACTAGAACTTCCGTCAGACGATAGTTGGACAACGTCGCGTAAGGCACTAGTAAATATTAATTTATTATTTTTACTATACTTTATAAGCCTCCGTGGCTTAGGCGGCAGCACGTCGGCCTCTCACCGCTGGTTCCGTGGTTCAAATCCCGGTCACTCCATGTGAGATCTGTGCTGGACAGAACGGAGGCAGACAGGTTTTTCTCCGGGTACTCCGGTTTTCCCTGTCAAAATTTAATTCCAGCAACACTCTCCTTTCATTTCATTTCATCTGTCATTCATTTAATCATTGCCCCAGAGGAGTGCGTCAGGCCTCGGCAGCCGGCACAGTTCATATCCTCGCCGCTAGATGGGGGCTTCATTCATTCCATTCCTGACTCGGTCGGAGACTGGAAGCAGGCAGTGGATTTTCATTTTCACTATACTTTATGTTGTGATAATCTAATTAGCCCACGCCCAAGGATTCCTCTTCCCGTCAGTCTTGAGGTTTTAGAGATGTCTTCCTTGGGACGTGTGTTCAGTGTTCGTGGGAGTCATTTCTTAAATTTCGAGTGTGATGATATCCTCAAGTGAGCTGGGGAAGGAAGCGGCCGTGGATATCCATACATTTCGGCGATCACTTTGCGTTGAAGTGGAAGAATGCAATGCTGATACTTGGTATTTAGAGCTACCTCTATGTTGGATTCACCCTGTGGTATTCATCAATCCACGATGATGGTTCTTGAATAGAAGAACCGCTGATCTACAATTGTGTGTGTGTAGTTAGTTATTGTTCTTTTAAGGGGTGGAACTACGAGGGCATCTGCCCCTAAAGTGTGTGTGTACAATTGGGGTATACTCAGTACGCTGGTTGTGCGACTGGATTTCAACTCAATTCTGGTGTGTTGTTGTGCAGGGCCGAAGGACTCTGAAGAGCGTCTCCTCTGTAACGTGGTGTAATATCGTCTTTGGAGACCCTCCACATCGACCCCTTGCCTGGTATCGCTCCCGGATAACCGGCTGGGGCACCGTGTCCTGTGATATGCAATATCTTACTTTTAAATATATTTATAATGTACTGTGTAATAGGCTATCGATGATCTAGTAATGTGTTTCGTGATCTGTAGCTGTGTCACCATTAGTTACTGTGTCCATCAGTTGTTTTCTGGTCACAACGAGTGATACCCCAGACACCGGGGCGACCTTCTCTGGTTACATGTGTGAGATAGCTGTCACTGGGAGGTGCGCCTCGCTGTTAGGGGATCTCTATTTCATAGTGTCATCAATGCTAAGGTGGTAATGTAGTTTCGATATATCCACTATCCTGTGACTAATAAGCCCTGTCACGGAACATTAGCCATGACTTTCGTAAGACATCTGGTTTACCGACTGCTATTCACAAATCAACCCCACCAACAGCGGGACAGATGTTACTTAGCATGTAATTAACTTAAGCTCATGAAACTTGCTTCTGCTCCTAGACTACAAGATAGGCAATTAGTAGCCTAGGGACCTGATTAATGCTCCAAAGCGGTGAATTAGTAATAAAATAAGGTTTGACTGTGCTTAATAACTATGTATATGGTGTAACATTTTTAAAGAGTCGTTGAACGTGGTGATGACTATTGTGGTTCAATAAAACAAACATGATATGAATAAATAATATACACTGTGGTGTGACCTTACCTGTGATAGTGTAATATAATAAGTTGTTGAGCGCCAGATTCCTATTTAAGATAGTGAATCGAAATTTATTGATTTAACCTCGGCTATCAGCAGTAGAGTCGAAACCACTTACCCGGGCCGTAGTGAGACAAAGTCATCTAACCAATCCGTATTTAATCAAGGAGTATGATTGCCTTAAAGTACCAACTACAATGAAAGAAATAGGCATTACGTTGAAGAGAATGAATTTATTAAATGCAAAAACAAAATATTAATAAAACAGAATAGTGATAGTCACACAATTGAATTTAAAATTACTCAATGCGGCAATTAATTATTTAAAAGAAAATGAATATTAAAATGAATTGAAAGTTAAATGAAGTTAAATTATAATAGAGACGATAGTTTTATTGAATTGTTGGCTCACCCAGTCGAAGATTCGTCATATTTAAGAAATGATCGATGATCTCGATGTTACGTCGCTTATGTTTAAAAAAATGATGTGATATCTCATTTACTATGAAATATCCTCATTAAGTACGTTGCCATCTGTAGAAAGACTCTTGATCAGGGATATAACCCATTATGTATTGATATAGATGTCGGCAAGACATCGTTCAGTGTCGACTCTCGGTGCTCAGTCCATTAGGACCCAGAAAGCAAGGTTACAACTTCCTTACTTCATTGAGAGCTGTAGATCAATGCGTCTTTTGTCGGAGTCGCAGGTATTAATGACTTCCTTGTCACGTGGTCTTCGACGGTCTCCCCCTCCAGTAAGCTTCCCTTTCTTCAGTGTTCATTCTCTCACGAGGGCTAATTGCACCACAATTTGTAATCTTTAGACGCGTACGTACCGTAGAAAATGGCGTGTTGGTTACACCATAGTGGGTTTCTTAACATCTCAGGAAAATGACGCAGTTTGCCGTGGTGAAATTCTTACTACGTCGTTCAGTTTGTGACGCACAGGGTTAGTCCATATCGCCAGTCTTGTTGCAATATATAATACTTCGTCTCTTTACAAGTAATTGTTAATAAAAATCTAATTGAATATAATAATCAAAACCGCTTACAATTATCTGATATAAAAATCATCTCATGGATGTACTAGTTAATAATAATAATAATAATAATAATAATAACATGATAATAAATGAATAACCCTTTAAATATAACAGCTATGGGATCGAATCGTTACAATCGCCCCTGATATAAATAATTTAAAATAAAATGTAACATTATTTATATCACTACACATCCTACACAAATGAATACAAATTTAAATATTAATACCCCCATAACGACAACATACAAATAATACCCTTCAACAATACATAAAGATATACAAGAACATACTCTTTTCACTTTACATATTTGTACTATCATTTCTCATTCTTCCAAATGTTCATAATGTTCATTCTTCTTTATATATGTTGTAAAAAAAATATACATAAATGTATTCTTCACAAAAAAATCATATTTTAACTTTCATTCATCTCATTCTTCCAAATGTTCATAATGTTCATTTTTTTTTATATGCTGTAAAAAAATACATATAAAATGCCCTTCACTTTTATTTTTGACATATATGTCAACGCTGCACTCGTTTATATTTCGGTGATCGTATGCATGACATACAATTTTGGCTTCATCTCTTTTGAACGTAGTTTTTGTATATCAGTCTGGCGTAGAAGTACATTGTTGTAATACCAGCTGATTAACCCATAATAACTATTACAGCACACGATAATAGGATGCAAACAATACAATATTCCTTTCGTCTTTATAAAGGGATTACTCAAATGCAGTAAAATTTCAATAATTGAAGAAAAAAATAACTTAGCAAGATACCTAAGGCAATTCCTATTTCAGTGCATATGTCATACATGTAAATATTTCCCCAAATACATAATGACATCGAAATACCTCAAAGCAGTTATTAAACAGTTCATTTAAATATCCAAGTTACTACTCACCTGCCTTCGTGGCTTAATTCTTTCTTAGGCCACGGCCGCCTCCTTCCAAATTAATACTTCCTAAGTCTCCACGACTTCTTAACTTCTCATAAAACCATAATTCCTCTTTACTACTTCTCAAAAACAATAACTTGAATTTTCAAAATCACAAATAAACATAAAATCTGATTTCTTGTTCATCTTATAAAATTTAACTTAGCGTCAAGATATCTTCACTGTTTCGCCATTCCTTACCTACCATAACAAAATGATTAAGACTTGGACAAAATACTACTCAATACCTGAATTACGTATATCACTAAACTATTTCACAAAAACACATGACAAACTCCTCGGAATAAATATTTCGTTCCACAAAATATTAATGCTCTTATACTTTGAACTTAGTCTAATTATGATTTGACTTTTTGCTGAATACCTAAAAACCCCCCTTAGTTTTCTCTCAAAACTCTTAATTAAGTACCGTGTCCTCCAAACACCACTTCCTACTTGTTCTGACCGCCTGGACTATAGCTCACTCTTGCTATACCAGAATCTCTCAAAACTCATCGTGACTTCACACGTCACATACAAAAAACCTCCCCTATTCGTGGTATAATCCCACATCTTCTTACTGTTACAGGTCACCTCTTACTGACCAATAACACACTAAATTTCAGCTAAAAAATCTTACATGCTTCGACTAATTCCTTGGAATAATAACATCACACTTAGCTTTCCTAACTATTGTCTTCCTAAAATAATGACAGTGTTCCAGTTGATAGTTAATAACACCGACACTCCTAATTCGCAAATATTCTCCCATAATCACTTCATAAAGCAAGTTCTGAGTTCTAACACAGTTCAGATACTTTCTTCTCTATCAAATTAAATGCGTAAATTACACCTGCCTTTAATTGAAACTTCATTATTATCCTTTAGGTATCTTCACCTTACATTACTAACTTATTCTTGTCTTCAAAATTTTAAACTTATCTTTACTAACTCTGTATGACATAAATAAAACTTTAATTTCCTGTCTACTAAAAAAAAAGATTTATCTTTAAATCCTCAAACGTCGAATTATAACAAATTCCTTTCAATATTAGTAAATATTATGTCAACCTTTTAATTATAATTATTATCTTTACTTTAACCTGTGTGTAGGACAACAATCTACCACATCATTAATTCGTTATTAATCATCAGTAACTTTTTACTACAAAGTGGTTTAGCTCAATAACAAGCCTTGTAATATCTTTAAAACGTGCGTAACTGTAACTAAAACTTGGACAATCTTACCTTTGTAATCTCTTATTACCTTGTGTACATACATCCATATATACTTAAAAAAAACTCCCAACATTAACTTCACGTAGTCCCGTAGACACCATAAAAAATAATTATTGCTCAACGGAATATACCTCGCTGACCTACTTCATCTTACCAAAAACTTCCTCCAACCTACTTCATTTGGCATCTTACCAAAACTTCCTCCTTAAAAAACTTCATTTGGCATCTTACCAAAACTTTAAAACCACATTGCTCAACGGCATTACCTTCGTTGGCCTACTTCTTCAAACTCACGTCCATTTACGTGAAAATACACACATACACACACACACATCTGTCAACAAGTACCAGATGTCCTAATTAGTTACTACTTCCTCATTTCAACCCGATGTTGGTTAATTCATACAACGCATTACCATTAACAATTCTAAACCACTTATAAATTTCTCAAAATATATCCACTGATGACCTCGCTGTCCTCAAAATGAAACTTCTTTATTAAATCAATACCTAATTCTTCAACTCATTCGTTTTATTACCACTGTATCATCTGATCTTCACTCACTTTTGAATTAAATCTTTATTACCATTATATTCTTAATTATGGTTGCCATAATAATTATTACTTTCTTTCGATTACTTACCTATGTAATAACCTTCCTACTTTTAAAATTTAATTCTTACTTCATCCAACTTACCTGCAGTTTAAGGACCTACATTCAACTTACCTGCATTGCTCAATAGCACGACAACCTCTGTCTTCAAAATTAAATAATTTTAGTCAATCTAAATCAATAAGCGTAGGCACTACGCGCCCCTTACCATCCTAACTTCACGACTGAATTAAAATTACACACAGCAGGTTCCTTATCTACCTCTGTTAAATCCTATTAAACTTCATTACTTAATATTTAAGTCATACGGAACAGTAACTATCGGTAATATAAATTTACATAAATACGTTCACTGGCATTTCACCGTTCTTACCACATTCATCTTCAATTCTATCTTTAACTAGAATTCCACATAATTCCTTCCGTGTTACATTAGTTTCTACTTCCTCTGTACTACATTCATCCATAGTAACACAGTACTTCGGCTTTCCCCCTCTCACATCCCCAAGTCTGGCTAATTCAGTACGCCACTGCACGTCATATGCTTTCTTTCTCTCTCTCATCCTGATTTCTTTCTCCTCTAGCAACTTAATTCTCTTTTCTTTCATTTTACTTCTAAAATATCTACCTTTAGGTTTCATTTTCATTTCTCCGTTACTATCACTTAATGCTCTCTTTAGCCGTGGACTACTGCTTCTGCTCTTATCTATCTCTCTCCTCCTCTTAACCTGTTTACTAATTATGTTCTTCTGACTATGACTTAACGCACGCTTCTCTGCCACTAATAATTTCATATTAACTTCCTCTATCACAGGACTAAATTCTTCCCTAGTTTGCCTATCTAATTTATCTATGATTGTCTGCATCTTAATCTCTTGGGTGCTTAGTACTTTCTTTATCTTACCTACTTCTATCCCTATCTTTTCTCTCATCTTCTTCACTTCTTTTTCGCTACATTCTATAGTCTCTTCTACAGCTATCCTGCGTTCATCTAAAATCTCCTTCAACTCTACTATGCTTTCTCCTACTATCTCCTCTGACGCTAATCTATTTTCACCTAAAATCTCGTCTGACTCTAATCTGATTTCACCTAAAATCTCCGCTATTTGCCGTTCCTCACCTAAGATCTCCTCCGATTCCAATCTGCTTTCACCTACAATCTCCAATGACTCTAATCTACTTTCAATTACAGTCTCCACTAATTCCAATTTGCTTTCACCTAAAATCTCGTCTGACTCTAATCTGATTTCACCTAAAATCTCCGCTAATTCCAATTTGCTTTCACCTAAAATCTCGTCTGACTCCATTCTACTTTCAATTATAGTCTCCTTACAGGCTGTCTTTACTGATTCTACTGCAGTTTCCCCTAAAGTCTCTACCACCTGCCTAGTTTCCACTTCTACCAATTTGCTAAAACTTTCACCTTGAGTTGCTATTTTCTCTTCAATCACAGTTACTATTCTTTCCTGAATCCTACTTTCTGCTGCTTCTAATTTCTTATCTACTGTCTTAATAATATCTTTAGCCTTCATCTCTACCTCCTCCTTAATTTCACCTCTGATTTCCTGTTTCACCCCCTGAATACTCTCCTGTAGCATATCATACTTCATACTTAATTCTCTATTCATCGTTTCCACAATATCTAGTTTTACATTATTCTCTTCCAGCTTCTGATTTATTTTACTCATATCCTCTCTCATCTTTTGATTACTCTTATCTAATTTCTCACCTAAATCTCTACTCAATTCCTTCCTACTTTCCAAATTATCTTTCTTACTCTCTTCCATATTTTTATTCATATCTTTATCTAATTTCTCAAATTTATCATTGAATTCCTTCCTACTTTCTAAATTATCTTTCTTACTCTCTTCCATATTTTTATTCATATCTTTATCTAATTTCTCAAATTTATCATTGAATTCCTTCCTACTTTCTAAATTATCTTTCTTATTCTCTTCCATATTTTGATTTAGCCTACCAATATCTTCTTTCATCTCCCTACTATTTTTATTCATACTCTCATCAAATTTCGCACTTAAATCTCTACTCATCTGCCTTATGAGCGCAGTTAATGGATCTTCAGGAATCTCTATAGACTTTTCTTTCTCTAGACTACCACTAGTCTCAGGATGTACCTCTATATTCGTCTCGATATTTTCCTCTGAATTAGTGTCAGGGTTAACCTCAGGATTATTTTCAGGATTACTCTCAGGATTATTCTCAAGATTTACCTCCGACATCTTGGTATTATTCTCTACGCTCTCAACATCGCTACCGCTATCAACCTCCTTATAATTAACTTTCTTGACTGCATCCCTACTTCTCAACTGCCTCTGTTCCTCCTCCGACATCTTGAAGTACACCGTATAACAATTGCCCTTCCAAAATTTCACTTCACTTCACTGTCCCCCCAAAAGCACTGACAATTTGCACTGAAATCATATACTCCTCTCCTAAATACCGAATGGTTTTCGTGTCCTACTTTGTGGCGCCAAATGTAACATTTTTAAAGAGTCGTTGAACGTGGTGATGACTATTGTGGTTCAATAAAACAAACATGATATGAATAAATAATATACACTGTGGTGTGACCTTACCTGTGATAGTGTAATATAATAAGTTGTTGAGCGCCAGATTCCTATTTAAGATAGTGAATCGAAATTTATTGATTTAACCTCGGCTATCAGCAGTAGAGTCGAAACCACTTACCCGGGCCGTAGTGAGACAAAGTCATCTAACCAATCCGTATTTAATCAAGGAGTATGATTGCCTTAAAGTACCAACTACAATGAAAGAAATAGGCATTACGTTGAAGAGAATGAATTTATTAAATGCAAAAACAAAATATTAATAAAACAGAATAGTGATAGTCACACAATTGAATTTAAAATTACTCAATGCGGCAATTAATTATTTAAAAGAAAATGAATATTAAAATGAATTGAAAGTTAAATGAAGTTAAATTATAATAGAGACGATAGTTTTATTGAATTGTTGGCTCACCCAGTCGAAGATTCGTCATATTTAAGAAATGATCGATGATCTCGATGTTACGTCGCTTATGTTTAAAAAAATGATGTGATATCTCATTTACTATGAAATATCCTCATTAAGTACGTTGCCATCTGTAGAAAGACTCTTGATCAGGGATATAACCCATTATGTATTGATATAGATGTCGGCAAGACATCGTTCAGTGTCGACTCTCGGTGCTCAGTCCATTAGGACCCAGAAAGCAAGGTTACAACTTCCTTACTTCATTGAGAGCTGTAGATCAATGCGTCTTTTGTCGGAGTCGCAGGTATTAATGACTTCCTTGTCACGTGGTCTTCGACGGTCTCCCCCTCCAGTAAGCTTCCCTTTCTTCAGTGTTCATTCTCTCACGAGGGCTAATTGCACCACAATTTGTAATCTTTAGACGCGTACGTACCGTAGAAAATGGCGTGTTGGTTACACCATAGTGGGTTTCTTAACATCTCAGGAAAATGACGCAGTTTGCCGTGGTGAAATTCTTACTACGTCGTTCAGTTTGTGACGCACAGGGTTAGTCCATATCGCCAGTCTTGTTGCAATATATAATACTTCGTCTCTTTACAAGTAATTGTTAATAAAAATCTAATTGAATATAATAATCAAAACCGCTTACAATTATCTGATATAAAAATCATCTCATGGATGTACTAGTTAATAATAATAATAATAATAATAATAATAATAACATGATAATAAATGAATAACCCTTTAAATATAACAGCTATGGGATCGAATCGTTACAATGGTGCACGGATTTACTTAAGTAATGAATGCTATAGAAACATTTTGAGGAATAATAAACCTTCTTTTGTGTTTACTTCAATAAATATTCTCCATGACTACCATAGTCCTTTTCTCATCACAGTAACTCGTTGGTTTAAGTTCAGGGGCTGCGACAACGCGGTCATGTAGCCCCGTGTACTTTCGGTGTGTGTAGAATCTATCTGATAACCGGTGTTAATTGTGATGACTGTATTAGTGTGTGTTATCTGTATTTAGCCTATTTTCAATTTTGAAAAAAATAGGCTTATGAGATCACCTTTTGTCCGTGTGTGCGTGTGTGTGTGATTCGTGTGTGTGTGTGTCCCCCCCCTAATAAAATCTAAACGGCTGGAGCAATATCAATGAAACTCGGTAAGTTCATAGCACTCTTCCGGGCGACCCCGACCGTGCCCTTCAAATTTTGTTACGACTCACCAATCCAACATGGCGGCTGTGCGAAATATTTCACCAGCATTTAATATCTCCGAAACTATTACCAATATTACCCTGACATTATGTATGGTGATAAAGGGAACTACTATAAGTTCACTTATGTGACCTTTGAAAACCAGATAACTACAAAGCCAACCTGGCGGCCAAGCGAAGTTGCGACTTTTAAATAGACGTTTCTCGCGATTTAACCAACCAAACGCAATGAAACTTGGTACAGTATATGTTTATACACATTATAATGCACCGACATCTAACTTCGTTCAATTGTTTACATAACCACAAGATGGCGGATGTGCGAAATAATTCACCGGCATTCTATATCTCTGAAACTATTAGCGGTATCTCCCTGAAATTTTGTACGGAGATAAAGGGCACTACTGGAAGTTCATCTATAAGACTTTCAAAAACCGGTTAACTTCAAAACGAACATGGCGGTCAAGTGAATTTGAAAACTTTAAATAGACCTTTCTCGCGATTTAATGTTTCAAACGCACTGAAATCTGGTACAGGAAATATTTATACACATTGTAATGCACTGGTATTTAATTTAGTTCAATTATTTACATAACCTCAAGATGGTGGCTGTGCGAATTTTAAAATTAAGTTTTAATTTCTTGTGATGTAGTCATGCGATCGAAGTGAAAGTTTGAGTAATGAACCCACGCAATAATTTTCTTTTAATGGTACATGACTCTATGGCCTATACATTTAACAATCCAACATGGCGACCATCAGAAATATTTCGACGGCTCTGAATATCTACGAATCTATTGAAGCGATCAAACTGAATTTTTTAATGTTCATAGGGGCAATGAACTTAAGTTCACCTATAGGGCTTTATATAACCTGGTGATCACAAATCCAACATGGCGGCGACGCGAAGTATAAATATTCACATGGACGTTTCTCGCAATTTAACCATCCGAGTGCAGTGAAACTTAGTACAGTATATCCTTATACGAATGGTAATCCACTGGCATCTAATTTATTTCAATTGTTTCCATAACCTCAAGATGGCAGCTGTGCGAAATTTTAAAATCTCCTTGTTACTTCTTGTGTCCTAATTATGCGATTGAAGTTTGAATACTACACGTACACAATAATCTGCATGTAACAGTACATAACTCTAGGACCTACATACATAAAATCCAACATGGCGACCATCCGAAATATTTAGTCGGTTCTCAATATCTACGAATCTATTACAGCAATCAAACTGAAATTGTGTATGTTTATAGTGGCAGTTAACATAAGTAGGGTATATGAAAATAGGCTGTATAGTTCTTCACGGAACTACTTATTTATTATTCCAATGAAAAATGAAAATCCACAGCCTGCTTCCAGTCTCCGACCGGGTCAGGAATGGAATGAATGAAGCCCCCATCTAGCGGCGAGGATATGAACTGTGCCGGCTGCCGAGGCCTGACGCACTCCTCTGGGGCAATGATTAAATGAATGACAGATGAAATGACATGATAGTGGAGGGTGTTGCTGGAATGAAATTTTGTCAGGGAAAACCGGAGTACCCGGAGAAAAACCTGTCTGCCTCCGCTTTGTCCGGCACAGATCTCACATGGAGTGACCGGGATTTGAACCACGGACCCAGCGGTGAGAGGCCGGCGTGCTGCCGCCTAAGCCACGGAGGCTTACACTTATTATTCCAATGAGTTTTTAATATTAATTTAAATTTCAAGTAAATACTGTTTTCTTCGGGACATTTTCCCAGTTACACTCATGAAGCATATTTATCTTATGCTAGTCTTTTGCTGCTTCCTCTCATTAGGAGGCTACCTACTTGCCATAACGGTGTTTACATCCCTTCTCGGAACTGCGGCCCCTACTGTGTCATAACCATTTCTGCCATACAAAAGACACTCCCTCCTTCCTCAACTGGTTGGGAATTAAGAGACAAAGTTACTTAAATCCCAACAGAACTATCAGTGAAGCTTGAGAGCTTGTGAGTGAAGGTTCTGGTGTTGTGATACAGTATCGCTAAAAGGCAACGAACTTACAGTTTCAACAGTGATTGGGAAAATCAGTATTGTTTTGTCGAATTTAGAGGGAAACACGTGTGCTTATTATGTATCTGTTCCGAAGAAAAGTAATGTAGAACGACATTTTTCGACAAATCACAAGGACTTCAATAGTGAATTTCCTTATAATTCCGAATTACGAAAACACAAAATTAGATACTTAAATCTTAATTAAAATTACAGCAAAGTGCGTTTACAAGGCCAGTTCAGCAAAATAGTAATGTGACAATGGCCTCTTACAAAGTCTGTTACGTTTTAGCTAAAAGAAAGAAACCTTTCAGTGACGGAGAAGTGAGAGAAGCAATGGTCAGTGCCGCGGAATCTCGGTTCGATGGTCACAAAAAGAAATCTTCACTGATGTCTTCCATAAAAGGACTTCAATTGTCTCACCAAACTGTTGCTAGACAACTCAGAATCTAGCGGCTTCGGTGGCGTAGTCGGTAGCATGCTGAGTTTCTATGCCGAAGATAGCGGGTTCAAACCCGGCCGAAGCTGTCGGATTTTTTTAAGAGCGTTAAAAATCCCTCAGTATGCCTTCCTTCGAAGGGGAAGTAAAGCCGGCGGTCCCATGTCATAGATTTATGGCATGTTAAAGAACCTTCCACTAATTATACCTGTGTGAAGCTAAATTGGATAGGTTAAGAATGTAAACAACGCTATTAGGTTTCTACGTTCGTTGCCAAGAGCCGACTGCGGTGGCGTCTAGTAGCTAAGTACTGAACTTGGCCTAGTAGTCGTTGACGGTGGCGCTTGGCGGCCAAAGTAGGAACTATTTGAAAAATTCTAAGTTGCAGTCTGTACTTAAATTAAAAAACAAGATACACACACTAATACAGCCATCACAATTAACACCGGTTATCAGACAGATTCCACTCACACCCAAAGTACACGGGGCTACATGACCGCGTTGTCGCAGCCCCTAAACTTAAGAACCAACCAACTCAGAATCTCAATTATATCAGGATCTGCAGTCGAGTGAATATTTTTTGCTTCAGTTTGGTGAAAGCAGTGATATTTCTGGCCAGCCCCGTGGTGTTGGGGTAGCGCGCCTGTATCTTACTCGGAGGCCCGGGCTTCCATTCCCGGCTCCGTCAGGGACTTTACAAACTGACGTGAGGGCTGGAAAGGGGTGCACTCAGCCTCCTGAGGACAATTGAGTAGCTGGCTGACAGTGAGGCAGCGTCCCGATCACGAAACCCAAGAATAACGGCTGAGGGGACCCCTTGCGCTTATCACGCGTCACCCCAATATCTGCAGGCCAAATGGCTGGGCAGCGGTCGCTTGATAGGCCTACGCCCTTCAGGGCTGTAGTGCCAGGGGTTATTATTATTAGACTACTGATATTTCAGATATTTCACAGTTGTGTGTATTTATTAGAATTTATTAGATTTTACCATTAAGGAGGAGTTTGTAAAAGTTCTGCCACTTCATGGCAGGGGAGAAGACATATTTAACGCATTCCTGAAATTGGTGAAAGATAGGAACACTCCACTCTCTAAACCTGTTGCTAGAACAACAGATTGCCTTCAATGACTGGTAGGAATAATGGGTTTCTTGCTCTTTGTGCTAAAGATGATTCATTTCCAAAATGTATTTGTTATTGCATTTTCCACCAGGAAGTTTTATGCACAAAGGTTTTGAAGTTCGACCATGTCATGAAAGTTGTAACTCCTGCAGTAAATTACGTCAGATCATCTTCTACAAGTCACCGGTTGTTTAGAAATCTTTTGAATGTATCAGATTCTGAGCATGGGGACGTAATTCTTCACGCAGACGTTAGGGCTTAGTAGGGAGAAACCTCTGGAACGATTTTGCAGTCTTCTGGATGAGATCCGATATTTTCTGAAATATTCTGAGCAATATTGTCAAGAACTTGATGAGAGATCAACGCTACTAGATTTACGTTTCTTGGCAGATATCACTTTAAAAAAAATGAGCTAAACGTCTAATTGCAAGGAAATGATCGCAATATTTCATGCACGGTAAGTGCAGTAAATGCTTTTCAGCGGAAACTAAAGCTATGGATTGAACATTTCAAAAGAAATTCCTTTTCTCTTTTCCAACTTAGCAATCAATTATGGAAACTGCAAATGTCGGTGAATGTGGCCTTCCATCTCTTTCTCAGCATCTTGGAATCTTATCCATAGAATTTAGTAACAGATTTAGCCTGTTTTCAGCACTTGAACCAGTGATAATGTTCATCAATAATCCATTCGCTTCAGTGCAAATTACTAAACTTGGGGGTAGGTTGTGTGCGAACTTCGAAAATTGTAATTTGGTAGAAGTAGAAATGGAAATTTTAAATCTTCAGGAAGATATAGACTACCTCTGAAAACATGTTATTCAACTTCAGCCAATTTCTGGACTCTAGTGGACAGGAATAAGTATCCCATGGTGCGTAGTGATGCTTTGAAATTTTTATTCTTGTTTTGGTTTGACATGTCTTTGCGAGGTCACATTTTCATCTATGAACATCATCAAGAATAAATACCGATCCAGCCTGACATCTGGATGAGGCATTAAGAGCTTGTTCCAGCTACGCACCAGAATTTTCTGACCTTGCAGTGTCAATCTTCACACTAATTATGTAAGTTGTAAATCTAAGTCATAATAATCGTAATTATTTTGTAGTATTTTTGAAGTATTACATATTTTAGTGATAACAATGTCGAAATAATAATAATAATAATAATAATAATAATATAAGAAATGTAGTAAATGTAGTCAAATACTGGCTGTGATGACAGTGGTGGTGCTCGTCCTCTTTGGGCATTAGATAAGGTACTCAATAGACCCTTCCATTAGTCCTTTTCAATTAAATTTTCGATTTTTTTATTGTCTTATTTGACAGTATGTCCTCTAGTTTACAGAAATATATAGTTTATACTAGTTTTATTGTTCTTTAGCTCATTTACATTCACTTTAATGATCGGTGTGCAAGCTTTTTAGCAGCTGTCACTTTGACGCATAGGTGCAGCAGATAGAGCACACATTAATCTGGCTTTGAAACAGTCTACTCCAGAACTAAAACAATGTAGGAGATACTCTCGGGTCGGTGAATGCAGAAGATTGACCTAAAATCCAAAGAAGAGGGAGTTTTTAGGAGTTGAAAAGTAAGACTCTTTACTCTGAATGTGTAACTCAGTTACGATTTCTCTTACTTCATTTTTTTTTTCAATATTTGCCTTGACTTGGGCAGTTAAAATGTCCACTTAGAATGCAGATATTAATTTCATTTAAAAACTAAAATATAGACAAATAATGCAGCTATGTTGTAAAGCAGAATGAAGCTGTTAAATTGAAATTAGGGGTCGCCTCCACCCCCCCCCCCCACAATTAATTTATTTTTTCAGTCAAAATAACGAAAATTATAAAACAAAGCTAATATATTTGCCTCAATCAATGATACAAGAACGATTCTGCTATACAACATTCTGAACATACAGCAGATCAATTTGCGATAACAATGACTCAATTAAGTTGAAAAAGAGCAAAGATATCGCGTCCTAAAAATGCCCGTAATTTTTGTGATTAATCTTTGAAAAATATCCCCCAAATTTATTATATTTTTCTTTTTTGGCAAAAATCCACTAGTTAATATTCTTGTAATCAGTGATATCAATTTCAAGAAAGTAAGGTAACTTGTAATGAAATGTCTTCAGTAGTGTCAATGAGCCCCAGCACTCCAGAAAGTTGGACAGCACCACCCTAATATATTTAGTACGTTCGGCTTGAGGTTTAAGACATGGGACCACAGGGACTGTGATTATAAGTGTCCCGGGGCGCCATGTCTTCCACCTCGAGCGTGGATCATTCAATCAGCTAAAAGAGGGATTTTAAGAGGATCCCTGCGATATTGTATGTCACAGGCGTCATTGTATGATCTGGATCATTTCGTGATGTCCCGTGTCTTGCCAATTGCAGTGGAATTGCTCATCCGAGGTTCAAGGTACGGCTGGTCGGGAACGTTATTCAAGAGTTCCTGTCAGCCTTTTCTTAAGCTTCTGGTGGGCCAATGGATGGTGTGTGGATCAATGTGGGCGTTGTAAAACGATGGTCCAGAAGTGGGTTTCTTCTTCTGTATCAGTGTGTACAAGAGTTGCAGGGAGAGGCACTCCATTCTGTGTCATCTACTTTCAGAGGTGTGAAGCAAAATATTACTTTGTTTGATTTTTCAGTATTTCCTTTTAGGAGTAATATTTTCTTGTAATATTATATACATGCTAATTCCCTGGGATCGGTACATTTGCCAGTGCTGGTGTTGTATGTTACTGGCTTTCGAAATGTTAAATCCGCACCTGTGATTGAGTCAACTGACTGACCCTTTTATTACGAGGATGTTCTTATTTGGAAAAGACATTTGACTTTTCCCTCCAACGTCACATATTTAATGTTCATTCAACATCTTTAATATAACTTTCAATTCTCTGTGTAAATAACGTTGGTATTGTCGAACATCAAGCTCATCTACCGGTACCCCTTAGTTTTTTGTTTTGTTTTGTATTCGGTTTCTTATTTTGCTTCTGTTTTTGATTTTTGCTTTAGGTTTTTTGTTTTGTGTTCGTTTTTCTTATTTTGCTTTATGTTTATAGTTTTGTGTTTGTCTTTTGTTTTTGAATTTTTATTAGTGTTTTTGGTTTTGTGTTTGTTTTCTGCTTTTGGTTTTGTTTTTGAAGTTTGCCTTGTGATTTTGGTTTTGTGTTCCTTTTCTGCTTTTGTTTTTATGTTTATTTTTTAATTTTGCTTTGTGTTTTTGGTTTGTTTACTGCTTTTGTTTCTGTTTTTGAAGTTTGCCTTGTGTTTTTGGTTTTGTGTTTCTTTTATGCTTTTGTTTTTCTTTTTGAATTTTGCTTTGTGTTTTTGGTTTTTTGTTTGTTTACTGCTTTTGTTTCTGTTTTTGAAGTTTGCCTTGTGTTTTTGGTTTTGTGTTTCTTTTGTTTTTCTTTTTGAATTTGGCTTTGTGTTTTTTTCTGCTCTTGTTTTTATTTTTGAATTTTGCTTTGTGTTTTTGGTTTTGTGTTCGTTTTCTGCTTTTGCATTTGTTTTTGAAGTTTGCTTTGCGAAGTGCAATCGAAGTCTTATTACAAATTGTCAGTATGTAACATTTTTAATGAGTTAACTAAACGTGGTGATGACTATTGTGGTTCAATAAAACAAACATGATATGAATAAATAATATACACTGTGGTGTGACCTTACCTGTGATAGTGTAATATAATAAGTTGTTGAGCGCCAGATTCCTATTTAAGATAGTGAATCGAAATTTATTGATTTAACCTCGGCTATCAGCAGTAGAGTCGAGAACCACTTACCCGGGCCGTAGTGAGACAAAGTCATCTAACCAATCCGTATTTAATCAAGGAGTATGATTGTCTTAAAGTACCAACTACAATGAAAGAAATAGGCATTACGTTAAAGGAAATGAATTTATTTACTCAAGAACAAAATACTAATAAAACAGAATAGTGATAGTCACACAATTGAATTTAAAATTACTCAATGCGGCAATTAATTATTTAAAAGAAAATGAATATTAAAATGAATTGAAAGTTAAATGAAGTTAAATTATAATAGAGACGATAGTTTTATTGAATTGTTGGCTCACCCAGTCGAAGATTCGTCATATTTAAGAAATGATCGATGATCTCCATGTTACGTCGCTTATGTTTAAAAAAATGATGTGATATCTCATTTACTATGAAATATCCTCATTAAGTACGTTGCCATCTGTAGAAAGACTCTTGATCAGGGATATAACCCATTATGTATTGATATAGATGTCGGCAAGACATCGTTCAGTGTCGACCCTCGGTGCTCAGTCCATTAGGACCCAGAAAGCAAGGTTACAACTTCCTTCCTTCATTAAGAGCTGTAGATTAATGCCATTCTTGTCCGATGTTGCAGGTACAAATACTAATGACTTCCTTGTCACGTGGTGTCACAGCTTCCCTCTCTCTTAGCCTTCTCCATTCTTGACTCATAACTTGCAATATATATTGACGCGTATATACCGTAGAAAATGGCGTGTTGGTTACACCATAGTGTGTTTCTTAACATCTCAGGAAAATGACGCAGTTAGCCGTGGTGTAATTCTTACTACGTCGTTCAGTTTGTGACGCACAGGGTTAGTCCATATCGCCAGTCTTGTTGCAATATATAATACTTCGTCTCTTTACAAGTAATTGTTAATAAAAATCTAATTGAATATAATAATCAAAACCGCTTACAATTATCTGATATAAAAATCATCTCATGGATGTACTAGTTAATAATAATAATAATAATATGATAATTATAAATGAATAACCCTATAAATATAACCGCTATGGGATCGAATCGTTACAATCGCCCCTGATATAAATAATTTAAAATAAAATGTAACATTATTTATATCACTACACATCCTACACAAATGAATACAAATTTAAATATTAATACCCCCATAACGACAACATACAAATAATACCCTTCAACAATACATAAAGATATACAAGAACATACTCTTTTCACTTTACATATTTGTACTATCATTTCTCATTCTTCCAAATGTTCATAATGTTCATTCTTCTTTATATATGTTGTAAAAAAAATATACATAAATGTATTCTTCACAAAAAAATCATATTTTAACTTTCATTCATCTCATTCTTCCAAATGTTCATAATGTTCATTCTTCTTTATGTATAAACGAGCTGTAAAAAATATACATATAAAATGCCCTTCACTTTTATTTTTGACATATATGTCAACGCTGCACTCGTTTATATTTCGGTGATCGTATGCATGACATACAATTTTGGCTTCATCTCTTTTGAACGTAGTTTTTGTATATCAGTCTGGCGTAGAAGTACATTGTTGTAATACCAGCTGATTAACCCATAATAACTATTACAGCACACGATAATAGGATGCAAACAATACAATATTCCTTTCGTCTTTATAAAGGGATTACTCAAATGCAGTAAAATTTCAATAATTGAAGAAAAAAATAACTTAGCAAGATATTCAAGGCAATTCCTATTTCAGTGCATATGTCATACATGTAAATATTTCCCCAAATACATAATGACATCGAAATACCTCAAAGCAGTTATTAAACAGTTCATTTAAATATCCAAGTTACTACTCACCTGCCTTCGTGGCTTAATTCTTTCTTAGGCCACGGCCGCCTCCTTCCAAATTAATACTTCCTAAGTCTCCACGACTTCTTAACTTCTCATAAAACCATAATTCCTCTTCACTACTTCTCGAAAACAATAACTTGAATTTTCAAAATCACAAATAAACATAAAATCTGACTTCTCGTTCATCTTATAAAATTTAACTTAGTGTCGAGATATCTTTACTCTATCGTCATTCATACCTTACCATAACAAAATGATTAAGACTTGGACAAAATACTACTCAATACCTGAATTACGTATATCACTAAACTATTTCACAAAAACACATGACAAACTCCTCGGAATAAATATTTCGTTCCACAAAATATTAATGCTCTTATACTTTGAACTTAGTCTATTCATGATTTGACTTTTTGCTGAATGCCTAAAAACCCCCCTTAGTTTTCTCTCAAAACTCTTAATTAAGTACCGTGTCCTCCAAACACCACTTCCTACTTGTTCTGACCGCCTGGACTATAGCTCACACTTGCTATACCAGAATCTCTCAAAACTCATCGTGACATCACACGTCACATACAAAAAAACCTCCCCTATTCGTGGTATAATCCCACTTCTTCTTACTGTTACAGGTCACCTCTTACTGACCAATAACACATTAAATTTCAGCTAAAAAAAAATCTTACATGCTTCGACTAACTCCTTGGAATAATAACATCACACTTAGCTTTCCTAATTATTGTCTTCCTAAAATAATGACAGTGTTCCTGTTGATAGTCAATAACACCGACACTCTTAATTAGCAAATATTCTCCCATAATCACTTCATAAAGCAAGTCCTGAGTTATAACACAGTTCAGATACTTTCTTCTCTATCAAATTAAATGCGTAAATTACACCTGCCTTTAATTGTAACTTCATTATTACCCCTTAGGTATACACTTATCTTACCAACTTATTCTTCCTTCAAAATATTAACTTATCTTTACTAACTCCGTATGACATAAATAAAACTTTAATTTCCTGTCTACTAAAAAAAATGATTTATTTTTTTAAAATCCTCAAAACATCGAATTATAACAAATTCCTGTCACTTCTAGAAAATATTATGCCAACCATATAATTATTACTATTATCTTTACTTTAACCTGTGTGTAGGACAACAATCTACCACATCATTAATTCGTTATTAGTCATCAGTAACTTTTTACTACAAAGTGGTTTAGCTCGATAACAAGCCTTGTAATATCTTTAAAACGTGCGTAACTGTAACAAAAACTTGGACAATCTTACCTTTGTAATCTCTTATTACCTTGTGTGCATACATCCATATATACTTAAAAAAAACTCCCTTATTAACTTCACGTAGTCCCGTAGATACCATAAAAAATCTCATTGCTCAACGGAATATACCTTGCTGACCTACTTCATCCTCCAAAACCTTCTTAAAACTTCATTTGGCATCTTACCAAAACTTCCTCCATTATAACTCCATTTGGCATCTTACCAAAAACTTCCTCAAAAAACAACTTCATTTGGTATCTTACCAAAACTTCCTCCTTAAAAAAACTTCATTTGGCATCTTACCAAAACTTTAAAATCACATTGCTCAACGGCATTACCTTCGTTGGCCTACTTCTTCAAACTCACGTCCATTTACGTGAAAATACACACATACACACACACATATCTGTCAACAAGTACCAGATGTCCTAATTAGTTACTACTTCCTCATTTCAACCCGATGTTGGTTAATTCATACAACGCATTACCATTAACAATTCTAAACCACTTATAAATTTCTCAACATATATCCGCTGATAACCTCGCTGTCCTCAACTGAAACTTCTTTATTAAATCAATACTTAATTCTTCAACTCACTAGTTTTATTACCACTGTATCATCTTATCTTCACTCACTTTTGAATTAAATCTTTATTACCATTATATTCTTAATTATGGTTGCCATAATAATTATTACTTTCTTTCGATTACTTACCTATGTAATAACCTTCCTATTTTTAAAATTTAATTCTCACTTCATCCAACTTACCTGCAGTTTAAGGACCTACATTCAACTTACCTGCATTGCTCAATAGCACGACAACCTTTGTCTTCCAAATTAAATGATTTTAGTCAATCTAAATCAATAAGCGTAGGCACTACGCGCCCCTTACCATCCTAACTTCACGACTGAATTAAAATTACACACAGCAGGTTCCTTATCTACCTCTGTTAAATCCTATAACACTTCATTACTTAATATTTAAGTCATACGGAACAGTAACTATCGGTAATATAAATTTGCATCACTACTTTCTCTGGCATATCACAGTTCTTACCATCTACTATTCTGATATTGGCCCCTGCCATTATAATTCTGCTGATTATTATCATAATAATTATTTTCAGGATTATTCTGTAATATGGGCATATCGTATGAATCTTCGAGTGCATCGAATCTGCTTAACAATCCCTCTAATTCCTGTATTGTAGTGATCATTTGCATACAAGCAGCCACGTTTACCTTGGGTGGGAAATGCCTGAGGAGAAGCCTTATCACATCCCCATCTTGATTCATCCCGTCAAGATGTTTACATATGAGTACATACTCTAGAAAGTAATCAGTCATATTACTCCCTTCCCCAGATTGATACCTGCCAGAATTAATAATCTGTCTCATTTGTGATTGGATATCCTCATTCCAATATTTTTCAATAAATTTACTTTTGAAATCTTCAAAATTTATCAAGGTATGCTTGTACACTAAAAACCATCCCTTAGTATCTCCTATAAAAGCCTGGTCCAATAGCTCTACTACCATCTTCCATTCAATTTGACCATCCTTTAGCCTTTCTTTAAATCTATCCTCCACCTGATTCATGAACTGCATAGGACACCCCTGTTTGTTTGAAAACTTAGGCAGTTCAGTCTCTCTCATACTACTTAAATACTTCATTCTATCCTTATTTCCTTCCTCCCTTATCTGCTTCTTTAATCTCGCCTCCATTTCTTGAAAATTACTCTCTTTATCCATTAATTCATTTCTCAATACCTTAATCTTATCCCCAAAATCTTCTCTCATCTGCCTAGTTTCCGCTTCTATCAATTTGCTAAAACCTTTACCTAAAATTTCCTCGGACTCAGATCTACTTTCATCTAAAATCTCCTGAAAGGCTGTCTTTACTGATTCTACTTTCTTATTAACTTCTATCTCAACTTCCTTAATTTGATTTTCTACTGCTTCTAATTGTTTATCTATTTTTTCAACCATATCTTTAGCCTTCTTCTCTACCACTTCCTTAATTTCACCTCTGATCTCCTGTTTTACCCCCTGAATACTTTCCTGTAGCATATCATACTTCTTACTCAATCCTTCATTTACCTTAACCACACTGTCTAGCTTTTTACTATTTTCTTCCAGCTTTTGGTTGATCGTTTTACTATTTCTATGCAATTGTTCAAACTTCTCATTAAATTCCTTCCTACTTTCCTGATTTTGTCTACCCATCTCTTCTCTCATTTCCTGACTATTCTTATCAAGCTTCAAATTCAACTCCTGACAATTCTTTTCTAATTTCTCAAATTTAACATTGAACTCCTGACTATGCTTATTTAATTTTTCACTCATATCTTGATTTAGCCTACCCATCTCTTCTCTCATCTCCTTACTATTTTTATTCATATCTTTATCTAATTTCTCAAATTTACCATTGAATTCCAAATAATTTCTTTTATTCTCTTCACTATTTTTATTCATACTTTCAACAAATTTCGCACTTAAATCTCTACTCATCTGCCTTATGAGCGCAGTTAATGGATCTTCAGGAATCTCTATAGACTTTTCTTTCTCTAGACTACCACTAGTCTCAGGATGTACCTCTGTATCCGTCTCAAGATTTATCTCTGTATTCATGTCAGGGCTAACCTCAGGATTATTTTCAGGATTACTCTCAGGATTATTCTCAAGATTTACCTCCGACATCTTGGTATTATTCTCTACGCTCTCAACATCGCTACCGCTATCAACCTCCTTATAATTAACTTTCTTGACTGCATCCCTACTTCTCAACTGCCTCTGTTCCTCCTCCGACATCTTGAAGTACACCGTATAACAATTGCCCTTCCAAAATTTCACTTCACTTCACTGTCCCCCAAAAGCACTGACAATTTGCACTGAAATTATACACTCCTCTGACTAAATACCGAATGGTTTTCGTGCCCTACTTTGTGGCGCCAAATGTAACATTTTTAATGAGTTAACTAAACGTGGTGATGACTATTGTGGTTCAATAAAACAAACATGATATGAATAAATAATATACACTGTGGTGTGACCTTACCTGTGATAGTGTAATATAATAAGTTGTTGAGCGCCAGATTCCTATTTAAGATAGTGAATCGAAATTTATTGATTTAACCTCGGCTATCAGCAGTAGAGTCGAGAACCACTTACCCGGGCCGTAGTGAGACAAAGTCATCTAACCAATCCGTATTTAATCAAGGAGTATGATTGTCTTAAAGTACCAACTACAATGAAAGAAATAGGCATTACGTTAAAGGAAATGAATTTATTTACTCAAGAACAAAATACTAATAAAACAGAATAGTGATAGTCACACAATTGAATTTAAAATTACTCAATGCGGCAATTAATTATTTAAAAGAAAATGAATATTAAAATGAATTGAAAGTTAAATGAAGTTAAATTATAATAGAGACGATAGTTTTATTGAATTGTTGGCTCACCCAGTCGAAGATTCGTCATATTTAAGAAATGATCGATGATCTCCATGTTACGTCGCTTATGTTTAAAAAAATGATGTGATATCTCATTTACTATGAAATATCCTCATTAAGTACGTTGCCATCTGTAGAAAGACTCTTGATCAGGGATATAACCCATTATGTATTGATATAGATGTCGGCAAGACATCGTTCAGTGTCGACCCTCGGTGCTCAGTCCATTAGGACCCAGAAAGCAAGGTTACAACTTCCTTCCTTCATTAAGAGCTGTAGATTAATGCCATTCTTGTCCGATGTTGCAGGTACAAATACTAATGACTTCCTTGTCACGTGGTGTCACAGCTTCCCTCTCTCTTAGCCTTCTCCATTCTTGACTCATAACTTGCAATATATATTGACGCGTATATACCGTAGAAAATGGCGTGTTGGTTACACCATAGTGTGTTTCTTAACATCTCAGGAAAATGACGCAGTTAGCCGTGGTGTAATTCTTACTACGTCGTTCAGTTTGTGACGCACAGGGTTAGTCCATATCGCCAGTCTTGTTGCAATATATAATACTTCGTCTCTTTACAAGTAATTGTTAATAAAAATCTAATTGAATATAATAATCAAAACCGCTTACAATTATCTGATATAAAAATCATCTCATGGATGTACTAGTTAATAATAATAATAATAATATGATAATTATAAATGAATAACCCTATAAATATAACCGCTATGGGATCGAATCGTTACAAGTATAACCACTTGAATTGCATGTATCAAAGTAATTATATCTTTCCAGGAATTTGTAATGTGTTCGTGAACTAGGCTAATTGTTATTTGCCCCGTTTTCTTTTCTCTAGTGACGTTATGACGACACGACACGCAGTCTCTTGGTATTTTGAAAGAAAGTTGGACAGCACTGCCCTAATATATTTGGTAAATTACGTTCGGCTTGAGGTTTAAGACAAGGCACTACAGGGACTGTGATTATAAGTGTCCCGGGGCGCAATGTCTTCCACCTCGAGCGCGGATCATTCAATCAACTTAAAGAGTCGCCTGACTGAATATCAGAGATTTTAAGAGGATCCCTACGATATTGTATGTCACAGGGGTAATTGTATGATCTGGATCATTTCCTGATGTCCCGTGTCCTTGCCAACTGCAGTAGAATTGCTCATCCGAGGTTAAAGATAAGGCTGCGTCGGGAACGTTATTCAAGAGTTCCTGTCAGCCTTATCTTAAACTTCTGGTGGGCCAAAGGATGGTGTGTGGAACAATGTGGGCGTTGCAAAACGATGGTCCAGAAGTGGGTTTCTTCTACTGTATCAGTGTGTAAAAGTGTTACAGGGGGAGAGACTCCATTCTGTGTCATCTACTTTCTGAGGTGTGAAGCAAAATATTACTTTGTTTGATTCTTCAGGATTTCCTTCTTGGAATAATCTTTTCTTGTAATATTATGACCATGCTATTTCCCTGGGATCGTTACATTTCCCTGTGCTGGATTAGGTGTTGTATGCTACTGGCTTTCGAAATGTTAAATTCGCACCCGTCATTGAGTCAACTGACTGACCTGTGTATATGAAGATGCTCTTATAGACAATACATTTGACATTTCCCTCCAACGTCACATATTCAATGTTCAATCAAGTTCTTGTAATACAACTTTCATTTCTCAGTGTAAATAATGTTGGCATTGTTGAACATCAATTTCAACTACCGGTACCCCTTAGTTTTTTTTTGTTTTGTATTCGGTTTCTTCTTTTGTTTCTGTTTTGGATTTTTGCTTTTGGTTTTTAGTTTTGTGTTCGTTTTCTTCTTTTGCTTTATGTTTATGGTTGTGTGTTTGTATTTTTTTTTGAATTTTGATTAGTGTTTTTGGTTTTTTGTTTGTTTTCTGCTTTTGGTGTTTTTTTTTTTTTGAATTTTGCTTTGTGTTTTTGGTTTTGTGTTGGTTTTCTGCGTTAGCTTCTGTTTTTGAAGTTTGCCTTGTGTTTTTGGTTTTGTGTTTCTTTTCTGCTTTTGTTTTTATTTTTGAATTTGTGTTTTTTTCTGCTCTTGTTTTTATTTTTGAATTTTGCTTTGTGTTTTTAGTTTTGTGTTCGTTTTCTGCTTTTGCTTTTGTTTTTGAAGTTTGCTTTGCGAAGTTCAATCGAAGTCTTGCCGACAGTAGTGGCTACGCGGGCTAAAGCACTGCGTTAGGTCAAGGGGCCAAGCTCTCTGCTGATTCGGTAGACGCGTGGGTTCGAGCCCCACCGTCGGCTGTCCTTGAAATGGTTTTCCGTGGTTTCCCATTTTCAACACCAGGCAAATGCTGGGACAGTACCTTCTGACAGGCCACGGCCGCTTCCTTCCACATCCTTGCCCAGTTTCATCCATCTTCATTCATTCCATCACTCATCCCGACGCGCAGGTCGCCCACGGGCGTCGACCAGAAAGACCTGCACTCGGCCTCTCAGGAGGCTACACGACAACAACAAAAATCGAAGTCTTAATACAAATTGTCAGTATAACCACTTGAATTGCATGTATCAAAGTAATTACAGCTTTCCAGGAATTTGTAATGTATTCGTGAACTATGCTAATTGTTATTTGCCCCGTTTTCTTTTCTCTAGTGACGTTATGACGACACGACATGCAGTCTCTTGGTATTTTGAAAGAAAGTTGGACAGCACTGCCCTAATATATTTGGATACTTACGTTCGGCTTGAGGTTTAAGACAAGGCACCACAGGGACTGTGATTATAAGTGTCCCGGGGAGCAATGTCTTCCACCTCGAGCGCGGATCATTCAATCAACTAAAAGAGTCGCCTGACTGAATATCAGAGATTTTAAGAGGATCCCTGCGATATTGTATGTCACAGGGGTAATTGTATGATCTGGATCATTTCGTGATGCCCCGTGCCCTTGCCAACTGCAGTAAAATTGCTCATCCGAGGTTAAAGATAAGGCTGCGTCGGGAACGTTATTCAAGAGTTCCTGTCAGCCTTATCTTAAGCTTCTGGTGGGCCAAAGGACGGTGTGTGGATCAATGTGGGCGTCGCAAAACGATGGTCCAGAAGTGGGTTTGTTCTTCTGTATCAGTGTTTACAAGTGTTACAGGGGGAGGAACTCCATTCTATGACATCTACTTTCAGAGGTGAGAAGCAAAATATTACTTTGTTTGATTCTTCAGTATTTTCTTTAGGGAATAATCTTTTCTTGTATTATTATGTACATGCTATTTCCCTGGGATCGTTACATTTCCCAGTGCTGGATTAGGTGTTGTATGCTACTGGCTTTCGAAATGTTAAATTCGCACCCGTCATTGAGTGAACTGACTGACCTGTGTATATGAAGATGCTCTTATAGACAATATATTTGACATTTCCCTCCAACGTCACATATTCAATGTTCAATCAACTTCTTGTAATACAACTTTCATTTCTCAGTGTAAATAATGTTGGTAATGTTGAACATCAAGTTTTAGTTTTTTGTATTCGGTTTCTTCTTTTGCTTCTGTTTTTGATTTTTGCTTTAGGTTTTTAGTTTTTTGTTCGTTTTCTTCTTTTGCTTTATGTTTATGGTTTGGTGTTTGTATTTTGTTTTTGAATTTTGATTAGTGTTTTTGGTTTTTTGTTTGTTTTCTGATTTTGGTGTTGTTTTTTTTTTAAATTTTGCTTTGTGTTTTTGGTTTTGTGTTTCTTTTCTGCGTTAGCTTCTGTTTTTGAAGTTTGCCTTGTGTTTTTGGTTTTGTGTTTCTTTTCTGCTTTTGTTTTTATTTTTGAATTTGTGTTTTTTCTGCTCTTGTTTTTATTTTTGAATTTTGCTTTGTGTTTCTGGTTTAGTGTTCGTTTTCTGCTTTTGCTATTGTTTTTGAAGTTTGCTTTGCGAAGTGCAATCGAAGTCTTAATACAAATTGTCAGTAGGCCTATAACAATTTCAATTGCAGGTATCAAAGTAATTATATCTTTCCAGGAAATGTAATGTATTCGTGAACTAGGCAAATTGTTGTTTGTCCCGTTTACTTTTCTCTAGTGACGTAATGATGACACGACATGCAATCTCTTGATATTTTTATCTTTTGATTTTATGGATCTTCTTTCGATTGCAACGTTCTGATCAAGTGCTCATTACAAAAAGGTGTGTTCATTGAACGGTCTCAGACCTGTAATCACGTAGTTCTAGGTAACGATTCCTATATACTGTACTGTGTGTATTTGATGCAGGACGCAGCTCGTGATCGTCTCCCGCCCCAGACCTCGGGGTGAACTTGTCCGGTGACATGTGTAAGATAGCTGTCACTGGGTGGTTCGCCTCGCTGTTCAAGGCGGCTCAACATCTATGGAGTCTTCACTTTGTTTTCAATATATTTAAAATAGACGCCAGTGAAATTCGCCGATTCAATGAGCAGTCAGTTAGAGTCAATAGCCTACTACTGACCATGTTGCATAATATGATACTCTAGGTTTGGCCTGGTGCCGAGTGTTTAGTATGAGTTCGGAATCCTTCAAGGCGGGTAAGTCAACTGTGACCCAATAAGAGTTGTTGTTGATTCTTTAGGGAATTTGAGTCATCGTGGTCATGTAGCCCCATTACGGGTGTGTTTCGAATTCTTTGCACCATCGCATGGTCTTGAAGCCCCCCCCCCCCAACCCGCCCAAATAAAAGGCAAAATAAAAAGGAAGTAAGTGTTGCTATATAATTATCACTTATTTCTTCCTCTGTGTGTACAATTTCATTTACTTACTGTCCGGCTCCGTGGCTAAACGGTTAGTGCGCTAGGCTTTGGCCCGAAGTGTCCCAGGTTCAATTCCTGGCCGAGCCATCAGTGATTTTAATCTCCTGGGGTTAATTCCAGTGACTCGGGGACTGAGTGTATGTGACGTCTTCATTAATGGCATGTAAAATTACCTTCCACTAACTAAACTTGTGTGAAGCTAAATTTCGAGGTTAGATTTCGTTCACCACTAGGTGTCAGTGACATCTGGTAGCGAAAGTTGGAACTACTTGAAATTGAATGGACCTTGTAGCTCACCCCATGGGTGTCCACTTGAAGCAGCTACAGTTTCTGGCGAGCCGAACAATGTCGTCGGACACTTTCGTCACTAAAATCCATACGATAAATAAATTCTCACTTCATCCTCATTACGTCGCGGAGCTGGGCCCCCATTGGCGTCAACTCGAACCTCTACGGAGGCCACACGATCGTCACCATTTACTTAATTATCATTCATGTGTGTATATACCTTACTATACCCATTTCAACGGGGTCTGTGATGATGAACTTGTACATGGCGGGTTCTTTTTGCGTCCTGACGCCAACCTCATTCACGTGGTGGATGAAGTGATTTTTTTTTTAAACAAGAGGGAACAAGGAACCTCCAAGAAAATGTAGTGTAGCAAAAAGAGATTTTGGTGTTATAAGTGAAAGTTTATTTATTTATTTATTTATCGTATGACTTTCAGTGGGAGTGTCCGAGGACAGGTTCGGCTCGCCAGAGGCTGTGGCTGCTTCTAGCGGACACCCATGGGCTGAGCTACAAGTTCCGTGCAATTTCAAGTTGTTCCAACTTTTGCCACCAGATGTCAGTGAACGTTGGAACTTTTATAGAGAGTTCCAACGAAATCTAACCTATAAATTTAGCTTCACACAAGTATAGTCTGTGGAAGGATCTTTTAAATGCCATAAATATGACATGGGACCGTCGGCTTTACTTCCCCTCCGAAGGAAGGTATACTGAAGGATTTTAACGCTCATAAAAAATCCGACGGCTTCAGCGGGGTTTGAACCCGCGATTTTGGGCATAGAAGCTCAGCGTGCTAGCAACTATGTCACCGAAGCCGCTAAAGTGAAAGTAGTGGGATAATAAATGCCGAATGCTAATTTACGTCATCCATTTTGAAGCATAGTTTGCCAATTAATTCAGCTGATATGCACTATTTGCCTCCCCTGAATTGCACTGATTTTCATGTCAAAATCTCCTGATTTTTGGTTTTGTAAGGTTGGAAGGTATGGAGAGGTGTACAAATTATTAGGCTCAAAAAAGGATATAAATCACTAGCAATATTTTATTCAACATAATTTTATTTGCCTATTTAGTAACAATAATAATAATAATAATAATAACGTTAGCTGCCACCCCGGAGGTCCTGGGTTCGATTCCCGGCTCTGCCACGAAATTTGAAAAGTGGTACAAGGACTGGAACGGGGTCTACTCAGCCTCGGGTGGTTCAAAGGAGTAGAGGGGGTTCGATTCCCCCTCAGCCATCCTCGAAGTGGTTTTCCGTGGTTTCCCACTTCGTCTTCGGGCAAATGCCGGGATGGTACCTTCTTCAAGGCCACGGCCGCCTCCTTTCCTCTTCCTTGTCTATCCATCCTAACCATCCCTTACATTCCCTCATGAGGCCCCTGTTCGCTTTGCAGGTGAGGCCGCCTGGGCGAGGTGCCAATCCCACCTCACCAGTTGTATCCCTTCCGATTCGATGTTCCCAGCTCTAGGACACTGCCCGTAGAGGCGGTAGTGGTGAGTTCCCTCGCTGAGTCCGTGGGTTCCACCAACCTGGAGGGTAAACGACTAAAAATAATAATAATAATAATAATAATATCGTCTGGCCTTGGGTGCCGGGTGCAAGCTATGTAATGTGACGCCCAGAGGGCAGCTTGGACCGCTATGAAAGGCAAGAAAGTTAGATATCTAAGCTCCTTGTCCCTATAGGACTTTCTAGTAGATAAAGGAGAAATGTGTGTGTTGGCGGAAAATCCCGTGATTAATTTTGCCATTATGAATACGGCCTACTGAATTCAAATGGGTTCTTTAACATGCCGGTAATGCATGACATGCATGTTGTGATTTTTGTCACCTTTCAAAAATCACTTACCCTGGCCTGGAGCGAACCTGCAAGCTTAGGGTTGGTAGACCGACACGATAACCACTCACCCACCCACCGTGCAAGCTATTTAGTAATGATTTGTCCCCATGGACCTGCATCTTTTCCCATGAGGAATTGCGTCCGTATCCTCTGTTTTCCTTGACTTTGGGATATACCCTGCAAATCATGTGGCCACGAACCTTTATTTAGTTGAAGAGCGGCTCATCGGAAATAAAATTGTGAATCCCTCTGTTCTAAATGCATACGAAAAGTAGAATAAAGTAATCGAACCAAAACGTGTGGAATAGTGCATTAGCAAGACTCCTCCTTTAGTGTAATTTCTAATAAAACATTTTGTTGTGAGTTTCTTAACAGGAAATATTATTAAGCCTTTTGGTTAAACACCTGATATCATTTGAGTGCCTTTCAAAACATTTTTACTGGTGATGATAGTGATAATTGTTTTATGGGGCCAAACATCAATGTTATCGGCCCCTAATGGTCTGGCTGATAGCAAAAATGGCAGAGAAATGGAAACCGTAACGAAAATTAAGTGAGACTGAAAATACTTTTAAATGGAACTCAGATTGAAATCATTCACAAAATACTTACAAAAGGTAATTTAGAAGAAAAATGCTCACAAAAGGAATAGATTGAAAAATACGCACAAAATGTAGTTTAGGTTCAAAATACGTCCAAAATGCAATTGAAATTCAAAATACTTAAAAAATACAATTGAAATTGTAAATGCTTACAAAATGTATAGTAGATTCAAAATACTTACAAAATTAATTTAGATTCAAAATACTCATTTGGATGGACAAAACTTAAAAAAGGCAATTTAGATTCAAAATACTCACAAAATACAATTTCTTTCTATTTTTTATTTAGTCAATTTACCCTCTAGGTTGGTGGACCCCACGGACTCAGCGAGGGAACTCACCACTACCGCCTCTATGGGCAGTGTCCTGGAGCTTGGAACATCTGGTCGGGATGGATACAACTGGGGAGGTGTGATCAGCACTTCGCCCAGGCGGCCTCACCTGCAAAGCGAACAGGGGCCTCATGAGGGATGGGAACGGATGGAAGATTGGGATGGATAGGCTAGGAAGAGGGAAGGCGGCGGCCGTGGCCTTACAGTAGGTACCATCTCGGCATTTGCCCGAAGACGAAGTGGGAAACCACGGAAAACCACTTCGAGGATGGCTGAGGGAGAATCGAACCCCCTCTACTCATTTGGGCCACCCGAGGCTGAGTAGACCCCGTTCCAGTCCTCGTACCACTTTTCAAATTTCCTGGCAGAGCCGGGAATCGAACCCAGGACCTCCGGGGCGGCAGCTAACCATGCTGACCGCTACGCTGCGGAGGCGACTACAAAATACAATTGAGAATCAAAATACTTACCAAATGCCCACCATGCCCGACAGGAAAGAAGACGGAGGGAGGCCCGTCACGAAGCAATGCCGGACACAGCTAGGGTCCCGTGGTCGCCAACCCAAGTCCCATTAGATATGATCCCCTGGAGTAAGCTATGAGAAGTATAAATATATTCTTGGAACACTGACGTCGAGTCTAATAATTAACACACCTGTGCAGGGTTCACTCTATATTTCAAACAACCAAAAATATTTGATGTGTCTAAAGACTCTCATCCAGGCGGCTTTGGTGGCGTAGTTGGTAGCATGCCCAAGATAACGGGTTCAAACCCGGCCGAAGCCGTCGGATTTTTTAAGAGCGTTAAAAATCCCTCAGTAGGCCTACGCCTTCCTTCTGAGGGGAAGTAAAGCCGGCGGTCCCATGTCATAGATTTATGGCATGTTAAAGAGCCTTCCACTAATTACACCTGTGAGAAGCTAAATTGGATAGGTTAGGAATGTAGCCTAAACAACGCTCTTAGGTTTCTACGTTCGTTGCCGAGAGCCGACTGCGGTGGCGACTAGTAGCTAAGTTCTGAACTAGGCCTAGTAGTCGTTGACGGTGGCGTTTGGCGGCAAAAGTAGGAAGTATTTGATAAATTCAAAGTTGCAGTCCTTACTTCAATTAAAAAACAGATACACACACTATTAACACCGGTTATCAGACAGATTCTACACGCACCCAAAGTACACGGAGCTACATGACCGCGTTGTCGCAGCCCCTAAACTGAGGAACCAACAGACTCATCCAGTATAATCTTTGTTGTTGTTGTTGTTGTTGATTCGGTATGGGGCTTTGTGATATCTTGGTGGTGTATCCCCGTGTACTAGGGTGTGTGTATTTGTAATCGAGGTAGGATTTGGGTAGGAAGTGGCCGTGGCCTTACGTTAAGTACCACCCCGGCCTGGAGTAGAAGTGGGAAATCACGGAAAATCACTTAGGAATGGAACTGTGATTTCCTCTCAGTTATGCCATTCACAGCACAAACGGGCTAACATCTACAAGCAACAGGGTTCACGGGATGTACTTGTGAGCCGAAAAAGAAAGCCATCTTATGACTAGCAGCTGGAGCAATCCACCATAATCACACTGGTTACCGAACACCCCTGGTGAATACCCTGCCTGGTTTTCTGGATCACCTCCGGAAAGAACGATGGAAACTCGTACAGCGGAAGTGTATCAACAGTGCTTTTAGCAACCTTTTATCTAAATTCTAAAATTACATAAAGTCATCATTGTGCTATTATGATTTTTTTTTGCCTTGAGGAGAGAATTGTTTTCAGTGATCAGTGTTTGTAGTTGTCTTCGTAAACAGAAAATTGAATTATAATTTAAAAAAGTGCACCCCGTTCCAGCCCACAGACCAGAGTCGGGAATCGAACCCGGGCTTCCGCGATGGCAACCAAGAATGCTAGCCACTACATTATAATCTGACGTGATGAGTGAATTCACGTTGGATGCTTGGGGCAACGTGCCATTTAGCCCAGTGTGAGTGGAATCTGGTCGATAACCTGTATCTTTGTGATGGCTGTACTAATGTATATCTGTAATGGGGAATAGTTCTGGATAGGAGAACGAGAACGGGCCGGCATCAATTCCGCTCGGTCCTCCAAGGGACCCAAAAATAAGTTCCTCAACTCCGCTCAGGCGTTGACAAGGGGTCGACAAAGGGGTTATCCTCAATGACGTAAACAAATGTCATAACCCTCCTGCTCGCATACCAAGGGCCGGGTCAAACACCGTATACAGCACATGAGTGAATTCTTGATTGCAGCTGATTTTTCCGTTCTAGGCTGGAAAACAGTATTTTCAGCATCCGCAGCTGATATCGAAAGTATTTTTTTAGGTACAAATTATACACCTATTATTATCTAAATTTAATTTAATAATGTCTGACTAGATTAAAAAAACATACAAACATTTAATTATGCACTTGTTAAAAACAATGTATAAAATATGTAGAAATACATAGAAAACTTGGCAGACTTATTTAAAAGAATATTATGATTAATATTAAATCACTTGTATTTTCTGTCATATAAGTTATAATGTGCCAAACACTTTATACCTGATTTAACGAATGAGCGGACTTGACATCAGAGCGGTTGACCAAAGGCACAACAGCCAACACCACCACGCCATCGGTCAAGCGCTCTGAAGTCAAGTCCGCTCATTCGTTAAATCAGATATAAACATAATAGATAAAGAGCAAGATATTAATCACTGTTTTTAAATAAAAATATGGGCAGGAAACTTAATAAAATAAGAAAAATCAGCATTTTAAAATCACATAAATCCTTACTTCATTTCAAACCGTACAAAAAACATTAGATGAAACTCTCTTCATCCCCTAAATATTTTGTGAGAAACACACTTCACAAGATCTAATCTACTCATTGTTTGGTTGTCGTACTGCATGAGCTTGTTTTCAATGAATTCTTTTCTCACACGACTATTCTTGTCTTTGCTCGACACCCGCCCGCTGCTGTTAAGTAGAATGTATGTGTCTGTCTGTATCTGATACTTGACGTTATAGACAGTTAGGAACAGGGCTCAGAGTGAAAGCCGAAGTTAAACGATTGACTTCGCGTCACCACATGGTAGCTTTACGATTGGTTACGAAGGGAGAAGCTTATTATCCTCTCTGTTTCAAAATAAATCATGTGATTGTGCCAGAGCTTATCTATATTTACGACACTTTACTAAATGTAAAATACTATAGTGTAATATTCAGCATTATCATATACTCAGAATACATTACATTGAAGTACCTCCATTTTCTGCTCTTGGCACGTCGGCTTGTTGGTCTAGGGGTATAATACCTGCTTCGGGCGCGAGAGGTCCCGGATTCAAACCCCGGAAGTGCCCAGCATTTTTACTTTTGTTTTATCTATTGAAACGATTCGAAAGAGTGTATAGAAGAACCTTACGAACGGTTTTCTTTCGTGCGAGACTTGTACTTATACCAGTTTATTTATTTATCGTATGGCTTTTAGTGCCGGGAGTGTCCGAGGACATGATCGGCTCGCCTGAGTCTGTAGCTGCTTCCAGCGGACACCCTAAAGGGTGAGCTACAAGTTCCGTTCAATTTCAAGTAGTTCCAACTTTCGCCACCAGATATCAATGATACCTAGTGGCGAACGTTGGAACTTTGATAGAGCGTTCTGACGAAATCTAACCTAACAAATTTTGCTTTACACAAGTTTAGTCTGTGAAAGGATCTTTTACATGCCATAAATCTATGACATGGGACCGCCGGCTTTACTTCCCCTCCGAAGGAAGGCATACTGAAGGATTTTTAACGCTCTTAGAAAATCCGACGACTTCGGCTAGGTTTGAACCCACTATCTTGGGCATAGCAGTTCAGCATGCTACCGACTACGCCACCGAAGCCGCTACTTATCCCGGTAATATAAATACATAGGTTAAGGTAAACGCTTCTTTTTTCCGTCGGTTTACCCTCCAGGTTGGCTTTTCCCTCGGACTTAGGTTGGTTGGTTGGTTGCTTCCTCAGTTTAGGGGCTGTAACAACGCGGTCATGTAGCCCCGTGTACTTTAGGTGTGTGTAGAATCTGTCTGATAAACGGTGTTAATTGTGATGGCTGTATTAGTGTATGTTATCTGTTTTTAATTCAAGTAAGGACTGCAGATATTGATTTTTTTCAAGTATTTCCTACTTTTGCCGCCACACGCCACCATCAACAATTACTAGTTCAGAACTTGGTTACTAGACGCCACCGCAGTCGGCTCCTGGCAACGAACGTTGGAACCTAAGGGCGTTATCCAAATTTTAACCTATAATTTAGCTTCACACAGGTGTAATTACTGGAAGGTTCTTTACTTACGTACTCCATGGCGCTACAACCCGGGGTGGGTTTTGGCCTCTTGGACAACTGCTCTCCATGTTGGTCTATCCATCGCCTTGCTCCTCCATCCTCTCACTCCCATTGCGACGAGGTCTGCAGTCACACCATCCAACCATCTCTTCTTAGGACGTCCTTTCCTCCTCCTGGAGAATAGCCTCCCTTTCAACATTCTCTTGGGCAACTGGCTCTCCGGCATCCTCTCTATATGTCCCAGCCATTGGATTCTCTGTGCCTTTATTAACTTTACGATATCTTGTTTTCCAATCAATTCGTTTAGTTCATGGTTATATCGTATTCTCCATCCATCTTCCTCTCAAACAGGGCCATATATTCTTCGCAGTATTTTCCTTTCAAAACACTTCACAGTATTCTCATCATCCATTGTTAATGTCCAAGCTTCAGAGCCATAGGTCACTACTGGTTTTATCATTGTCTTATATATCTTCATGTTGGTTGTTCGCGATATAAGTTGATTCCAGAGCATCTTGATGTTTACATAGTATGCTCTGTTTCCAGCCTGTAATCGATCTTTAATACAGTTTGTCATATCAATTTGGTTGTTAATAAGTACTCCTAGATATTTAAATTGTGTCACACCCTCAAATGTCTTATCGCCTATTTTAATATTATGCGGGGCTCTTCTTGTGTTAGATGTGGACATTACCATGCTCTTAGTTTTACTCTCATTCACTAATAACCCAATATTTGTAGCCTCTTTCTCTAATTCTAAATATACTCTTTTCAGTGTACGCTTCTCTCTTGCTATGATCACTACATCATCTGCATAAGCACAGATCTGACTTGATTTGTTAAAAATAGTGTCTCCCTGGTCCACTTTACTGATTGCTTTATGTAGTGCAAGGTCAAAGAGTACTGCAGACAATCCATCTCCTTGTTTTACACCCATATTAATTGTAAAGGGTTTACTCAGCTTATTTCCATTTTTCACTCGTGCCCATGTGTTATCTAGTGTCATCCTTATCAGCCGGATTATCTTTCCAGGTATCCTCATTTCTCCTAGTAATTCATATAGTCTTTCTCCACATACACTATCGAAAGTTTGTTTAAAATCTATAAAGAGCATATGGAGGTCAATATCATGTTCATAAAACTTTTCCATCATCTGCCTAATTACAAAGATTTGATCCGTTGTACTCCGGTTGGGTCTAAAACCACACTGATATTCGCTCAGAATTGCTTCTGAAAATATCTTCATTCTTTCTTTCAGGATACCTGATAGGATCTTGTAAACAACATTCAATAGAGTAATTCCTCTGTAATTCTTACATGCTAGTTTATCTCCTTTCTTAAATATAGGACATATTATTCCTCCCCTCCATCCATCTGGCATGTTCTCTTCTTCCCATATTCTTTCCAATAGTTTATGTATTCTATCTTCCAATGCCGCTCCTCCATATTTTATCATTTCTGCTACTATACTCTCTTCCCCTAGTGATTTGTTGTTTTTCATTTTCTTCATTACATTTGCCACTTCAAATCTTGTAGGACTCATAATACTTGCATTCTCATTCTCTGATTCTGATCTAATTACTTCTTGTCCCTCGTTTTGTTGCATATGTTGTTCAATTTCTGGCTCTACACTTTCACTTAGAAGTTCCTTAAAGTGTTCAGACCATCTATCTAACACTTTTTTCTCATCATTCAGTATCATCCCTTGTCTATCCTTGCATCTTCTTTCCCTAGGTTGGAAACCTTTCCCCATTTTACCAATTGCCGCATAGAATTTTCTTACTTCACTTCCCTGGTTTAATTCTTCTATTTCTATAAATTGTTTCTTTATGTGTTCCTTTTTCTTTCTTCTACATACTTTGTTGGCATTCAACCTCAGTTGTCTATAATGTTCACAGTTGCTTCTTGTTTCTCTCAAGATCATCTTTTCTCTTGCTCTATTCTTCTCTTTTATTGCCTCCCTAGACTCTTGATCAAACCATTCATTCCGGGTTTGCTGCCTCTTTCCGATTATTTCTTCTGCAGCCAGTTTAACTACTTCCTCTATTTTCTTACACTCTTCATTGAGATCATCCCTCTCTTTTTCTTCTTCTAATTTCTTTTGTATTTCTCTCTGATATTCCTCCTTAATTCTTTCATCTCCTAGTCTTTCAACGTTTATACTGTTCTTCCAGGTTTCAGATTCTGTTTTCGTTTTAGCCAGCTTTTCTCTAAGCACTGCTTTGACTAGATATTGATCTGAATCACAATTTGGTCCTCTACAACTCCGCACATCTATAATTGACGAAGAGTATCTTGCATTGATTAACACATGGTCTATTTGATTCACGGTTGTAGAATCAGGAGCCTTCCAAGTATCTAGATGTATTCGTTTATGTGGGAAACATGTGCTTTTGATCACCATATTGTTCCTGATGGCAAAATGACCAAGTAGTGTGCCATTCTGGTTACTAACATCATGTAGTGTATGTTCCCCTGCACATCTCATCAATAGATCCTTCCCAATCTTTGCGTTAAAGTCACCCATTATTATCAATGCATCGTATCTCTGTATCTCACCGCATATCTGTTCCAATTGTTCATAGAACTCTTCCTTCTCATCCTCATCTTTCTCTTCAGTTGGTGCATACACTGACAATATGGATATGTTCCTGAACCTTCCTTTGATGCGCAATTTACAAAATCTTTCATTTGTGGGTTCATATTCCATAATAGTATTCCTTACTGACTTGGATACCATAAATCCTGTACCATGTTGTCCTGTTCTGCTATTTGGACCACTATACAATAGTGAATATTCCCTTTTATCTATCCTTCCTTGTCCTTGCCATCTTACCTCTTGTAACGCTACAATGTCTAAATTAAATTTAGTTATCTCTTCTCCTATTTCATTCATGTTTCCTGGTCTCAACATCGTTCTTACATTCCACGTCGCAATATACAAATCTCTTTTCCGTAATCCAGGCCGAGGTTGTCTTCTGTTAAATCCGTCCTTCCGAGGCAATTGTCATTGTTTCGTAACAGGTTCTTTTTTTATGGTGTGGGGTTGTTATCCCCACGTCCAACCCCCAACCTGGAGGGCCAGAATATCCCGTTTAGTCTGGATCATCACCTTCGACCTGTCCGGCTTGGGAGACCCTACCAGTAGCTAAGCTACCGCCGGCATAGCTCTCAGGATCATTTGACCACGCAAGCTCCACCACCGCGTCAAGGCAAGGATACCATTGGTGAAGGGAAGTTTCTTTAACATGCCATAAATCTATGACATGGGACCGCCGGCTTTACTTCCCCTCCGAAGAAAGGCATACTGAGGGATTTTTAACGCCGGCTTCGGCCGGGTTTGAACCCGCGATCTTGGGCATAGAAGAACAGCATGTACCAACTACGCCACTAAAGCCACTACCCTTCCTTGGACTCGGCGAGCGATCCCACCATAACCACCGCCAGGGCAGTGTCCTGGAGCTTGAAACACCTGGTAGGGGGGATACCACTGGGGAGATGGGGCCACCCTCCTTGCCTATCCCTCCCAATCTTCCCCTCACTTTCCATTCCTCATGAGGCCCATGTTCGCTTTGCAGGTGAGGCCGCCTGGGCGAGGTGCTGGTCCCACCTCCCCAGTTTTATCCCTCGTCCAGGTGTTTCAAGCTCCAGGGCACTGCTCTGGCGGCGGTAATGGTGGGATCCCCCGCAGAATCCGAGGGAAAAGCCAACCTGTAGGGTAAAGCGACTAAAATAAAAAAAATTGCGTTTGACCTCAAACTATGTATTTATATTACTAGCACACAGTAAGTACAAGTCTCGCACGAAAAAAAAATCGTAAGGTTCTTTTATACACTTTTTGAATCTTTTCAAGAGATAAAACAATAGTAAGAATGCTAGGCACTTCCGGGGTTTGAACCCCGGACCTCTCACACTCGAAGCAGGAATCATACCCCTAGACTAACAGGGCGACGTGCATTGCGTAGAAAATGGAGGTACTTCAATGTAATGTATTCTGAGAATATGATAATGCTGAATATTACACTACAGTATTTTACATTTAGTAAAGTGTCGTAAATATAGATAAGCTCTGGCACAATCACATGATTTATTTTGAAACAGAGAGGATAATAAGCTTCTCACTCCGTAACCAATCGTAACGCTACCATGTGGTGACGCGAAGTCAATCGTTTAACTTCGGCTTTCACTCGGAGCCCTGTTCCTAACTGTCTATAACGTCCAGTGCATCAGATATAGGCCCTTGGTATGCAAGCAGGAGGGTTATGGCATTTGTTTACGTCATTGGGGATAACCCCTTTGCCGACCCCTTGTCAAAGCCTGAGCGGAGTTTGGAACTTATTTTTGGGTCCCTTGGAGGACCGAGTGGAATTAAAGAAAATCGAGCGGAATTGGTGTTCGACCAGGAGAACGTTAGGTACAATCTTGGCATTCTTCTGGAGTAGAAATGGGAAACAAGATGGCTGAGGTGTTAAGTTCCAGCTTTATCTCACTTGGCTGAGAGTACCCCGTTCCAGCCCTCAGACCAGAATATTAAATTTTTTGATCATTTCTGGTCTACTACCATACGGAATGGTACGCGCGTATTTTGTTTCACTGGGCATCATCTCACGAGTTTCCCCGTCGCTAGCTACGGCACTATCCACCCAATTAAATATCAATCTATCACCAATCACGTGTAGTTTTTTGTTGATGTGTAGCATCTTTCCACTCGGATGCTGGATATTTTTTGTGGGAGTGATTTTGGAAAAGGGACGGAAATGTGTAAGAGGAAACATCGCATACGGTTTACTTCAAAGTGTGGAGGCCCCATTAAATATATTCCTACACTAAATCATCTTCAAGTTGTCGTTCTTTGGTGTGAAAATATTCATTATATATATCATGTTTGCTGAAAACAATTATGATTTATTAAATCTTAATGCTTTTGCTTTGGAATGTATATCGCATACAGTCTACTTCAAGGTTTCAAAGCCCCATTAAAGATATACCTACAATAAATCATTGGTATCACGACTTACCTCGTGCATGCGCACCGGTCAGGATTTGGCACTGGAGTTTTACAAGTAGTTATTTCAATGACCAACAGGGTTCACTGTTAACAAGGGATTTACGCTCCCGGCAAAACTAAAAGGTCATCGGGTTTGTAATATCTCGCGAACCAATAATGCTAGGGACTTGTATGAGGTGTCCTGGGAGTCGGGGTGACGTCCCCCGTTTTTCTATCCCCCTCTTAATTTAACCAATGGACCCAAAACTAATAGGTCATCGGCTTTTTTAATATCTCACGAACCAATTTGCTTGGGACTTGTACGAGGTGTCCTAGGACTTGGGGTGACACGCCCCGTTTTCCTATAGCCCCCTTAATTTAACTAAAGGACCCAAAACTAATAGGTTATTGGCTTTTTAATATCCCGCGAACCAATAATGCTAGGGACTTGTACTAGGTGTTGTAGGACTCGGGGTGATCTCATGATTTTGTGATTTGTAGAGATGGGTAAATTCAGAGCAGAATATAGGCCTACGCGAAATTATCGACAAAAGAAACGTGAGAAAAAATTAAATACTTGAGGAGTACAGACGAAAAAAACTGACTTCACGTAATATTTGATCTCAATTTCATAGTAGGATAACATGTCAGATGTTACACATCATATGCGACTACTGTAAGGCTCATATTTTTTTTATTTAACCTTGCATTGCTATGAGCCTCACAACAAGCCATATTTCATACTGCTACGACCAACCAGGGCCGAGAAAAAGTTGTTTAAAATAATTAAATACAACTATTTTCAGAACTATCAGATTAGAATTCCATATAGGCCTACACGTTAAAAATAAGTTCCATCAAGACGTATTAAAGTTTCATTACGATCTAATTAGTACTTTCTAAATGGGCACTCCGTCTGACTTGGTAAAAGAATTGACACCTTTTTTGTTTAATGTTAACGGGTTACCATACAAATGTTTACTCTACATAGCTAAACGCAGAATAAAATACGGAAAATTTTGGTGTTGCTTGTTTTTATGTAAGACTGCGGATAACGTTTATATTGACGTCTAAACTCAAGTGTCTATACCTTTTTCCCGGACAGTAGGTGCTAGCATTCTTGGCTGTCACACTGGAGTTCCGAGTACGGTTCCCGGCTCTGGCAATAAATTTGATTTCCGGTCTGTTATCTGGAATGGGGTATACTCCGCCTCGTGAGGCATAACTGAGATTATGTAGGTTCTATTCCCACCTCGGGCATTCTTGAAGTCATTTTCCGTGGTTTGCCTACTTCTACTCCAGGCAAATACCGGGATGGTACCGGGTGAGTTAGCCGTGGTCGTTACGGCATGACTGCTGGCAGTCGCTCACATCCGGGAGGCGAGGAGGTTCGAATCCCCCCGCCGGCAACCTTGAAGATGGTCTTCTGTGGTTTCCCATCATCCTTCCAGGCAAATGCCGGGGTTGGTCACTAACTATAGGCCACAGCCACTACCTTCCAACTCCTCGTCCTTACATTCCCACTTCCCTCCCCAACGGTACTTGTAGCTCACCCATTGGGTGTCCGTCTCGAAGCAGCTACAAAACTGCCGAGCCGAACATGTCCTCGGACACTCCCGGCACTAAAAGCCATACGCTAAAAAAAACGGGATGGTTCCTAACATCTTAGGAAGATAAGTGTCCACTAGGAAAATTTGATGTTTTGTTTTACATGTAACCGTGTTCACGAGATACGATACAGCACTTCACAAGTATTTATCTGAACTAAGGTATCTTGCCAGCTCCATATGTAATAAATGCAATGACAGTATTCGAGGCTTGCTCGAATCGCTCTTGTGTAATCGGCAGATGCTAGTCATCTGGCACTGATTAAATGCCCTTCTTCCGTCACACGGCCTCAGTGAGGTTCCGTTCTATAAATAAGGCTCACTGTACCTATAGGTACCGTATTAATGCAATTATTGACGTGCAAGTTCTAAGTGCTGAAATGCTTTGCCTCGGTGGTCGAGTGGTTATCGTGTCGGTCTACTAACCCCAAGCTTGCAGGTTTGCTCCTGGCCGTGGTAAGTGATTTTTGAAAGGCGACAAAAATCACGACACGCATGTCATACGATGTTGGCATGTTAAAGAACCCACTTGAATTCAGTAGGCCGTGTTCATACTGGAAAAATTAATCTCGGGATTTTCCGCCAACAGAAAGTTCCTCATTTCTCTACTACAACGCGCTATAGTGTCAAGGAGGTTAGATATCTAACCTCCTTGACTTTCTTAGTGCTTCAAGGAACAACACAATTTGACATGCAAGCTGCCTTCTGGGTGTCAAATAACAAAGCTTGCACCTGGCATTCAAGGCCATACGATATTATTATTATTATTATTATTATTATTATTATTATTATTATTATTATTGCAAAGCAATTAAGAAGAGTAAAGCTGATAAATGGTGGGCTTTGGCTAAGGAAGTGGAAGATGATCCATGGAGTCTAGGTTACAAGATTGTAATGAAGAAACTTGGTAAATTCTCAAACCCGAGCATGGATTCATAAACCATTAAAAAAATTGTGGATACACTATTTCCCGACCATCCAGAGAGGACTGATTGTGACGATGAAAGCAAACTGAATGATATACCTCTCTTCACAGTAGAAGAACTGAATACAGCTTTTAGCTCCCTTAGAAACAAGAAGGCTCCAGGACCAGATGATATACCTGCAGAAGTGCTAAAGATAATATCAGAACTTTGTCCAGAACTGTTGTTGAATATGTACAATCATTGCCTGCAAGCGGGTGTTTTTAATGCCCGATGGAAAATGGCTCGATTGGTTTTGATCAGCAAAGGAAAATCTGGTGGTTATAGACCCTTATGTATGTTGGACACAGCTGGAAAAGGCCTAGAGAAACTTCTGCAGCCAAGAATTCTCTCAGCAGTTCAGATTGCAGGGGATTTATCTGTTCATCAGCATGGATTTCGCAGAGGACATTCTACTATTGATGCAATATTGGAGGTGGTGAACACAGTAGAAAGAGCGCAAACCGGCAATCATCATTCTCGTAAAGTGACACTTCTTGTGACCCTGGATGTAAAGAATGCTTTTAATTCGGCAAGTTGGAATGACATGTTGGAAGCTCTTGAAGAGACTTTCAAAGTACCACAGTATCTTATGCGCATAATGAAAGACAACTTCAGGGATCGCACTTTGCTGTATGATACGGAAGATGGACAAAGGGCAAAACGACTAACGGCTGGAGCAGCGCAGGGATCGATCCTTGGTCCAGATCTCTGGAACATCATGTATGATGGCTTGTTACGTCTGGAGATGCCAGAGGATACGAATCTAGTGGGTTACGCTGATGATGTGGCTGCCTTGATAGTGGCCCGCAATGTTGAGATGGCTCAAATCAAATTGAACCAGGTGATGCGGCGCATAAAAAACTGGATGACGGGTCATAGACTAACACTAGCAGAACATAAAACTGAGATAGTTCTTCTGACGAGGAAAAGGATTGAGACTCTTGTACCAATGACTGTTGGAGATACAGTGATTGAAACATCTACGAGTACAAAATATTTAGGAGTGACACTTGACTCCAAGCTCACATTCTGGAACCATATTCAGAGAGTGACAGATAAGGCAGTAAAATACATGACAGCACTTAGTAGGCTGACGGGCAATATTAACGGTCCAAAATCAAGTAAAAGACGCCTCCTCATGACGACGGTTCAGTCAGTGCTCCTGTATGGCTCTAAAGTTTGGGCCGAATCCTTGAGATTTGGATGGTATCGGAGAAGGATAGCTGCCGTACAACGGAGAGCAGCTTTACGTATTGCATGTGCATACCGCACGGTTTCTGAACCTGCAATCCTCACGGTGGCAGCAATAGCCCCAATAGATCTACTTGCATTGGAGCGACAAGAAATCTGGCGCACCCAAGGAGAGCTGGGAAAAAATGTGCAAAGAAGCCTGCCTTTAATCAACGGATGAGGCGATGGCAACTCAGATGGGAAAGTGACCCCCGTGGTACATGGACCAAGCGACTGATACCACGCCTGGATACCTGGGTCGAAAGAGTCCATGGTGAAGTCAACTATTATCTCACACAACTTCTAACAGGACACGGATATTTCCGGAAATTCCTGCATAGAGTAGGCGGAGCGAGTGGTGCAACATGCATATATTGTGACGACATCGATGATGTACTTCACACCTTCTTCGTGTGCGGCCATTGGATGTTAAGGCTGTGCGATCGCCACCGCCGTCAATCGCATGGCAAGAGATGGCAGCACTACTGTATCACCGATAGCAGCCGCTGCATTTGTGTTAGTGACGTGTCTACCCTTCAATTATCACCTCCTTCCGCCCCTACTCCCCCCGCTTCTCCTCGTCACTCAACGTCTTCTCTCTCTCTCTCTCACTGATAGCGTTGCTTTGCATCTGAAAAACAAACCAGACTTGCTTTCCGAGCCGTATTGCCAATTTGTGGACTACTGTCGACCAAAGTATTATGTGTACTCGAGTTTGAAGGTTGTTTGTGACGTAACCAATAGACATACATAAAATCCAATAACATCATTATTTTCGTCGTTCTATTTTACGTGAGTCCATGTAGGTTTGGAATTTTTAGTTTATATTTTAATATTTTTTATCGCAGTTGGAACACAAAAAGTGCCCGTTTTTAAGCGTGTTTCAACCATGCGTCACATTTAAGAATTATTATCTCACAAACCCTTCATTGTATCGAATCCAAATTTTAACACAATATACATTGGAATGTTGTATAACTGGTTTATTAATTTCAAAATTTTTCGTGTCCAAGAAACAATGTTGTTATCTATTGTCTAAGGTAACGTTTTCTCGGCTTGAGGTGGTTGGAATATGTAGTTCTTGGTCGCGTTATATTCCTTATACATCAAAAAGTTATGTTGAACGACTTTAAAATACGTAAATTAATTCACTTATTTTATATCGGTTTATATTTGAACGGGGAAATACGACCTCGCCTCGCTCGGCAGTGATGGGCTCCATCTCAGCAACGCTGTACAGCCTACCCCGGAGCGGCTGGCAGGTGAATCATGCCTTATTTCCACGAACAAATACAAACCGATATAAAATAAGTGAATTAATTTACGTATTTCACAGTCATACAGCATAACTTCTTGATGTATAAGGATTACAACGCGACCAAGAGCGATATTTTCCAACCGCCCCGAACCGAGAAAAAGTTACCTTACAAAAATGATAACAACTTTGTTTCTTGGACACACAAAATTTTGAAATTAATAAACCAGTTATACAACATTCCAATGTATATTGTGTTAAAATTTGCATTTGATCTGATGACGGGTTTTTGAGATAATAATTCTTAAATGTGACGCATGGTTGAAACACGCTTAAAAATGGCCACATTTTGTGTTCCAACTGCGATAAAAAATATTAAAATATAAATTAAAATTTCCAAACCTACATGAACTAACGTAAAATAGAACGGCGAAAATGATGATGGTATTGGATTTTATGTAGGTCTATTGGTTACTTCACAAACACCCTTCAAACTCGAGTGCACATAATACTTTGGTCGACAGTAGGTATTCTCCCTCCGTCCAGCCCAATAAAAAAGAATATATTATGATATAGGCCTATTATGATTATATTTTGATATAGTATGATATGATTCACGGAGTGAGGTTGTGGTTAGGGTTGTGCAGCTGTGAGCTTTCATTCCGGAAATAGTGGGTTCGAACCCCCCTGTCGGTAGCCCTGGAGATGGTTGTCCCTGGTTTCTCATTTTCACACCAGGCAAATGGGCGCTGTACCTTAATAAAGGCCACAGCCGCTTCCTTCCCACTGCTAGTCTTTCCTATCCCATCGTCGCCATAAGACCTACAGTATCTGTGTCGGTGCGACGTAAGGCAAATTGTAATATATATATTATTTTGATATATATTGAAGATTGCAACTCGCATAATAGGCCTGGCGACAGGTAGTTCAATAAGGAAATAATTAGTGGAAAGCTGGAAATTGCTTTAATCGCTTTATTTGGACCCAGATATTACTCTCCAAAGTTTCTCCCTCGAGCGAAGTCGGCGTTGACCCTTCTGGCCCTAAGAAGGTACCATTTTTCAATTTTTTGCAAATATCTCCCAAATCTTCAACTTTATCAACAAAATACCTCTTATAAAAATAATCTAGAGTAAATTTCCTACAAAAATGTTCCCTACCGTTTGTCTCTAATGTGAACCGTTACGATGCTACGACCATTCAAAGATGAGCCCTTTTTGATTCATTCGGAAAAGCTATGGAAATGATATGCCATATCAACGTTTCTACATGTTTTAATATTTGTCAGCATTCCAGATGCACAAGCTGTTAACTTGTTACAAGTATAACAGATTTTCAATGTAAACAGCTGTGGAAAAATACCTACCATTAGTATCATTTTGCAATATTGAGTTTTCGACTACAGAACAGCATGTGGATGCACGGTGTGCGCGGATCTCGCGGGATGATGCGGACTTGAGAAAATTTGTTGGATGGTTATCAACTCAAGAGCCCTTTCCTCGTGGACAACACGTTGTTTCGTTAAGCACAGGAGTTGTCGCGGATGGACAAATCACTTGTCATATGACCTATGAAATTGGAATAGCAGCACAAAAAGGCATAACCGGCAACAATTTTCACGATGTGAAGTTCCTTAGAAAAAATGGCGTGATGCCTCTCCGCGCGGTAAATTCGAAAATAACAAGTAGTTCCGTGAAGAACTATACAGCCTATTTTCATATATCCTGCTCATGTTAATTGCCTCTATCAACATACAACATTTCAGTTTAATTGATGTAACAGATTCATAGATATTGAGAGCCGTCTAAATATTTCAGATGGTCGCCAGGTTGGATTTTTATTTTTGTACTATTACATTAAGATTATTGTGGCCGTGTGGTATTCAAACTTCAATCGCATGATTAGAACTCAAGAAGTAAAAACGAGATTTTAAAATTACGCACAGCAGCCATCTTGTGATTATGCAAACAATTGAAATAAATTAGATGCCAGTGGATCTACATTTGAATAAGCATTTAACGTGAAACGTTTCACGGCACTCGGATAGTTAATTCGCGAGAAACGTCCATTTAAATATTTATACTTCGCGTCGCCGCCATGTTGGATTTGTGCTCACCAGGTTACTCAAAGTCCTATAGGTGAACATATGTTCATAGTCTCTATGAACATAAAAAAAATCTGTTTGTTTGCTGTAAAAGATTCATAGATATTGAGAACCGTCTAAATATTTCGGAAGCTCGCCGTTTAGGATTGTTATATGTATAGGCCATAGAGTTATGTACCATTCAAGGACAATTATTGCCTAGGTTCATTATTCAAACTTTCACTTCAATCGCATGATAACGACACAAGAAATAAAAACATAATTTTAAAATTTCGCACAGCCGCCATCTTGAGGTTATGTAAACAATTGAATTAAATTAGATGGCAGTGCATTACAATCTGCAAAATCATTTACTGTACCACATTTCACTGCGCTCAGAGAGTTAAATCACGAGAAAAGTCTATTAAAATATTTCAAATTCGCTTGTTCGCCATGTTCGTTTTGTACTTTACAGGTTTATGAAATATGCATAGGTAAACTTGTATCAGTACCCTTTATCACCGTACAAGATTGCAGGGTGATATCTGTAATAGTTTCGGAGATATAGAATGTCAGTGAAATATTTCGCACAGCCGACATTTTGAGGTTTTGTAAACAATTGAACTAAATTAGACTCCAGTGCTTTACAATGTGTATAAACAATTGCTGTACCCAGTTTCATTACGTTTGGGTAGTTAAATCGCGAGAAAAGTCTATTTAAAGTCTCAACTTCGCTTGGCCGCCATGTTGGTTTTGTAGTAACCAGGATTTGAAAGTCTCATAGGTGAACTTCTAGTAGTGCCCTTTATCACCGTACACAATTTCAGGGCGATATCGGTAATAGTTTCGGAGATATCGAATGCTAGTGAAATATTTCGCACAGCCGCCATGTTGGATTGGTGAGACGTAACAAAATTTGAAGGGCACGGTCGAGGTCGCCGGGAATAGCGCCATGAACTTACCGAGTTTCATTGAAATCGCTCCAGTCGTTTAGACACACACACACGGGCAAAATGTGATTTCATAAGCCTATTTTTTCAAAATTGAAAATAGGCTAAAAATCCACAACACGGATATTCCTGGTGATCCTCTTGTGCTTTTCCAATGCATTTGCCTTGCAAAGAAATCCGATGCAGAATTGAAACAATATTTCCAGTTTGAACTAGCTCCGTATCCGGTTGCGATCTTTGATAAAGCGGGAATGCGTAGACGCAAAAGTCTGTGTTCTATAAATTATTCGATCCTGTTACCGATGAGCCCATATTTGAGGACCTACATCATGTTCTCGACGGAGGATATCTTCTGCACCGCGTAATTTGGCACCAAACCGATACTTTTGTCGACATTAGTGCCAAATATGCGAGTTACGTTAAAAGATACTTTAAAAACAGTGTCATTATTTTCGTTGGGTATCCTGACGACCCAGCAGCTCGCAGTACCAAGTCCGTTGAACGTCTTCGACGATCGCACAAGCATGAAGCTGCTAATGTTTTTTTTGTTATGAGTCCATGCCACAAGCAAACTTTTTGTCTAATGTCACAAACAAACGAAGATTGATCGACTTGTTGCGCGTCAAATTCGAAAGCGAAGGAATCGAAACCAGACAAGCTCCACATGCCGATGTGCTGATCGTTACCACCCCACTCGAGTTATCTCGGCCCGACAATTCAGTCATTATAGTGGCTGAAGATATAGATATCCTGGTCATCTTGGCGGCTTGTGTGCCACCCTCCACGAAAATGTATTCTATGAAACCCGGCCAAGGTTCAACCAAACAACAACTATTTTGCACAACAAGTTTCAATCTCCCAACATGTGTGCAAGAAAACTTCCTCTTTTTGCATGCGTTTAGTGGGTGCGATATAACGTCTTCGTTTCACAGGCAGTGCAAAATGAAATTCGTAACACTGCTGAAGAGTAATGAGGAACTGCAGACAGCTGTTAGGGTTTTCCGAGACGTGAACGCAAACCCCGATGAAATTGACAAAGCGGGCCAGTTGGTTATGGCTGGGCTTTATGACAACAAAACCACGGGAAATACCCTGAATGAGCTGCGGTTCCAACTGTTTGAAAAATCTCTAAGCAAACATCGATTTAATCTCGCAAGCTTACCTCCCACCGAATCAGCGGCACGTGATCACTCTTTAAGAACATATCATCAAATCCAAACATGGTATGGAAATTATACAAATCCACTGGATTGGGGCTGGAAAAATTCTCAATGTGGTTTGGCTCCCATACCTACGAGGGATCCGGTGCCACAAACGCTTCTAAACACAGAGTCCAGCAAATGTTCGGAAGGATGTAACGCAGCTTGTGGTTGCAGGAAAACGGGCCTCCGATGCTCCAGAATCTGCATGAATTGTATGGGACGGTCATGTACAAATGCTGCCGAGGAAGATGATATGGATGAATGTGACGGAGACATCGATGTTAATCTTGAGCGCCCTGTGACGTCGGACAAAAGTACCGATACAGACGATGAAAGCGATGACGGAGAAATTGAGGCCACAGCTGTTTACATTGAAAATCTGTTATACTTGTAACAAGTTAACAGCTTGTGCACCTGGAATGCTGACAAATATTTTATAATATGTAGAAACTTTGATATGGCATATCATTTCCATAGCTTTTCCGCAAGAATCTAAAAGGGCTCCAATTTGAATGGTCGTAGCATCGTAACAGTTCACATTAGAGACAAAAGGTAGAGAGCATTTTTGTAGAAAATGTACTCTTAGATTATTTTCATAATAGGCATTTTGTTGATAAAGTTGATGGTTTGGGAGATATTAGCAAAAAAAAAAAAAAAAAAAAAGGGCCAACGCCGACTTCGCTTGAGGGGGAAAAGTTGGGAGAGTAATATCTGGGTCAAAATAAAGCGATTAAAGCAATTTCCAGCTTTCCACTAATTATTTCCTTATTGAGGCTTTTGTTTTTCGACCTGTCGCCTGGCCTATAAAGTTCTATTGATATTAAACATGATTTATTCTGCGAATATAACTTACAGAATTTTATAAAGTAACTCATAAATAATTTTTAACATTCTGTAAACGAAACACACACATATTTTATTATGAGCAAATATTCCCATGAAAATAAATTTTATTATTTCAGATTTTGAAAAATCATTTACATATCATATTGTTCTATATTGAAACATCTTTTTTTAGTAATAATCTGATACAGGTACGAAGTACACCATTTTATACTGACTGTATAACAATATAAAGTATTGACAGTAAGAAAACAAAGAATAAAATTTAACAAAAAAAAAAGGGACTTAATAATAACAAATTCATTGGAAATTAAATAACAAATAAAATAAATAACAGAGGTTATAAAGATATGTATGTGAGTCGTCCAATTCCAGAACTACCTAAGTCAATTTCATGAAATTTGTGAGAAAGGGCAAAAAACTGTCTTGAGTTATCCGTGCGCGTTTAAATAGAAACAGTTTGTATAATAATTACAAAATACGATTAGTTTTCATTTTAAGTATGTTTTAAAAATACAGTAAAAGCAGTTTTTACGTAATAATAGAAAATATATTGCACTTAAGCAGTTTTGATACAGGATCTAGGACTTAAGTATTTTTGGATTAGTTTCATTAAGTCAGTAATTATGGTTTCTATGTGAAAGTGAAATTATTGCTATATTTTAAAGTTCTCTAAGAAACTACCCAGTATACAATAAAAGTAACCTTTCAACCTTAAATTTCCATTCACAATATGCTCACAGCTTTTCAAACTAGGCGAAATAGAGTCCATTGGACTGCACAGCAACGTCATTCCATGGGGTCTTCTTCTTCTTCTTCTTCTTCTACTTAAGATACATTTTGTCGAGCTATGTCTTCGCCACATAGTAGCAAGTCTCGGTAGAAGCCTAGATCCTCTCTGTTGTGCCACTCAGGGCCGAAATGCTTTGACAAAAGCTGTTTCACATCAGTCACTTACATATATATAAATATATAAAAGTGTACCCGTTCCTACGCCACTTTAACATGTTTTCTTGGCGTTGATTACAGTAGCAGTGTTTAGCTATGGACAAGTTCATTGTTAAACGTAAACGCCTGGAGAGTGAAAGTGAGCAGTCGGCTCCTACTCCCGAACCGTCGAATTCAACATAAAGAAGACAAACGAAAGAAAAGAACATACCAGGACAGTTACGTAGTGTATGGATTTACGTGGAATAAGAACGAGGAAAACCCTATCCCTGTGTGTTTAGTTTGTGGCGAAACACGAGGCCATGGTACCTAGCAAACTGAAGTGGCATCTCACAATTAAGCATCCTAGTGGGTCTGGGAAGAGTGTGATGTATTTTTCACGTGTACTAGAAGGGGAGAAAAAAAAACAGCTGTGCGAATGGTAAAGAGAATGACCATAAGTGATACTGCTCTTGAAGCCTCGTTTAAAGTAGCAGAACTGATAGGAAAAAAATCACACACACACCTCATACTCTTGGAGAGGAAATCATAGGTCCTGCATGGAAAATTATAGTTTCAACAATACTTGGTGAAGGAGCAGTAATCAAATTTCGAAATTTCCTCTTTCCAACAACACAATCAGTCGCAGGATATCTGAAATGTTTGCAATATCAACGAACAAGTCGTGGGGAAAATAAAAACTGATAGAGCATTTGCTTTGCAAGTAGATGAGAGTATCGATAGTGGTGACAAACTGCAACTCCTTGGTTTTACCAGATATATTGATGACAAAGATATTAATGAGGCGTTTCTGTTCTGTAGACCGCTGGAGACTACAACCTCAGGACATGATATTTTTGTTTCTATTAATTCCTTTCTCAATGACCAAGATCTTTCATGGAAAGACTGGTTGGTTAGTCCTTAAGTTTAGGGGCTGCGACAACGCGGTCATGTAGCCCCGTGTACTTTGGTGTGTGTAGAATCTGTCTGATAACCGGTGTTAATTGTGATGACTGTATTAGTGCATGTTATCTGTTTTTAATTCAAGTAAGGACTGCAGTCTTTTGAATTTTTCAAATAGTTCCGACTTTTGCTGCCAAACGCCACCGTCAATGACTACTAGTTCAGAACTTAGCTACCAGACGCCACCGCAGTCGGCTCTTGACGACGAACGTAGGAACCTAAGAACGCTAGTCAAATGTTTAACCTATATATAATTTAGCTTCACACAGGTGTAATTAGTGGAAGGTTCTTTAACATGCCATAAATCTATGACATGGGACCGCCGGATCTACTTCCCCTCCGAAGGAAGGCATACTGAGGGATTTTTAACTCTCTTAAAAATCCGACGACTTCGGCCGGCATGGAAAGACTGTTGTGGTATATGTACAGATGGTGCACAATCTATGTCTGGGAAATTTAAAGGTTTTTACTGCAAGAGCTCTAGATTTTGCTGCAGTGTTTAACGAAGTTGTGAAAATGGTGAACTACATCAAGTCTCGACCTTTAATGTGCAGGATTTTTAAACAGTTATGTCTCGCAACGGATGCACCTCATACCTCTTTGTTACTTCATACAGAGTAAGGTAGTTGTCGCGGGGTCGTGTATTGAAGCAGTTTCTTGAACTTAGAGAACAGGTGAAAACTCTTTTTAAAGATGAAAATCAAGATACATTTTATGAGCTGTTACTAACTGATTCTTGGTGCTTGGAACTGTCGTATCTGGCAGATATTTTTCATAAACTGAATTAACTGAATGTTTCAATGCAGGGTAGACAGGAAACAATAATTTCCTCAACCAATAAAATGAAAGATTTTAAAAGAAAACTTAGTTCTTGGACGTCTGCAGTTCAGAAAGGAGATCTTTCAAACTTTCTTCATCTGGCAGTAGATAACGATCTGGGTAAGCTGAAAGACCGCATTTGTGATCACTTATCAAGATTGCAAGAAGCAATAGATACATACTTTCCATCTATTTCCACTATGAATGTCAACTGGGTTGTCTCACCATTTGATTTCATAGATAGTGCGAGGAAATAGATTTCACTGGTTGCGAACGAGATGAATTTATTCATCTTTGTGCCGATTCCACACTCAAAAGTAAGTCCACCAAGAGTGAGGCGTCGGTGGCTACTTTTGGGCTTCAGCGGAGAGAGTAGTATCCTAACCTAATGAAGAAAGCAATTAACACACTTTCGCCCTTTCCAAAATCCTATCTATGCGAGCAAGCCTTCTCTGCTCTGGTGGCAATAAAATCCAAAGCAAGAAATAGACTGAATAACCTTGAGGATGATTTGCGTGTTTCATTGTCAACTGCAAGGCCCGATATCACGTATCTGTGCTCTAAACATGAATCACAAGTTTCACATTAACGATTTATCGAACAAAATTTTGATGTATTTTTACTCACTGACTGTAGTAAAGTTGACTGTATTATGTTATGGTGTACGTTACTTATTATAAAATATTTCAATAAATTTACATATGAAACATATTTTTTTTTTATTCAAGGAAGGATGCCCCTAGTGTTTAATGTTATTCCCAAGGGTGCCGTGAACTTCAAAAGGTTGGTAAACTCTGCTCTAGTCTGTGGTCGTGTGGACTGGCATGATGAGTCAGGGCGGGAGGGAGGCGGAAGCTGCGATAGCAAAGGTGTTGAAGGAGAGGATAAGGCAGGTGCCCGAGCGCGCTCTTGCCCAAGACCTTGTCTTACCGCTGTGTGTGTGCGCGCGTGTGTGTATGTGTGTGTGACTGATTCAACCTGCGTTTTGTAGAGTCTGAAAGGTACAATCACCACGGGTATATCGCTGAACCAAATTTCTTTATCGAACTTTTCTACTGCTCAGAATAAGAGCCACATCAAATTAATAAAACTTTCAAGTTAATATAACAATTTTTTCTCACTAAAAATGGTATTCAAATCTGAAGAGGTTAATACAAAATTTGAATTTCGTAATAAGAATTGTTCCTATTGCAGGTACTACTACAGGGGTTGTTGTACATAAATTTCGGTGTCTTCCGATTATTAGTTTCGTCGTGGAGATTGTACCTTTAACGCTCAAAATAGCCACTTTGAAGCCATGTCCTCAGCAAACGAGCCGTCGTTATTTTCTTCAAAACGCATATAATATCTCACAAAGACCTACATTAGAGATTAAGAGTAAAAATAAAAATAAAAATAAAATTTCAATTTTTGACCGCACAGCCTTAAAGAGGAAATATGTGGAAACTGAACTGGGAGAACTGACACCAGATAATATTATTTCTGTGATGTTACGGAACCAGCAATCGTGGGACCATGTAGCAGTGTATGTGGAGGATGTCCTTCGCCAGAAAAAGCGGGATCTGGAAGCGTACGAACGCCCTTAAGAAGAAATGAAGAAAGAAGGAGTCTGAAAGGCTAAGTAAGCACGACATCACCCTGAAGCTGAAGTAATGCGAGAGCGGTTCCGGGGTGACGAACGCATCGTGGGAAAAGGGATGTGGTTTTCAGTGGGTAAGAATCCCACACTATTGTGGAGTGCGGACCCTTCACAAGTGTCTTTTGAAGATTTTCCACAGTCCCTCGTAAAAAAAAAAAAAAAAAATGCTGAAATCCCACCGTTAGCCGCCTTGAAATGGTTTCCCATTTTCAACTGCAGGCAAATGCCGGGACAGTACGTTCTAATTATTGTTATTATTATTATTACTGTCCTGTGCTCTAAGCCAGCGTTTCCCAAACTGTGGTACGTGTACCACTGGTGGCACGCTCGTACTGCTGCAGAGGTACGCGGTGATGTTACAAAAAATATAAAATATTAAATTTAAAAAGAGTCGCCTCCGTAGCGTAGCGGTCAGCATGGTTAGCTGCCGCCCCGGAGGTCCTGGGCTCGATTCCCGGCTCTGCCACGAAATTTGAAAAGTGGTATGAGGACTGGAACGGGGTCTACTCAGCCTCGGGTGGTCCAAATGAGTAGAGGGGGTTCGATTCCCACCTCAGCCATCCTCGAAGTGGTTTTCCCACTTCGTCTTCGGGCAAATGCCGGGATGGTACCTACTGTAAGGCCACGGCCGCCTCCTTCCCTCTTTCTAGCCTATCCATCCCAATCTTCCATCCCTTCCCATCCCTCATGAGGCCCCTGTTCGCTTTGCAGGTGAGGCCGCCTGGGCGAAGTGATGATCACACCTCCCCAGTTGTATCCATCCCTACCAGATGTTCCAAGCTCCAGGACACTGCCCACAGAGGCGGTAGTGGTGAGTTGCCTCGTTGAGTCCGTGGGAACCACCAACCTAGTGGGTAAATTGACTAAATAAGAAAAATAAATAAAAATATAAAAACATTGATATGTTGCCGGAGGATTTAAAGGCCAAAGATAAGGAGCAGTTTTATGAATCGAATTGTGATTCAGAAGGAAGGCAAGCTCTTTCAAAAATGGCTTTTGTGAACTTTTGGGTTGTGAGGCGTGCAGACTATGCAGGCAAAGCAGTTCGATTTTTACTGCCTTTTACTACTTCGTACTTGTGTGAGACTGCATTTTCTTCACTTGTTTATCTCAAATTAAAGACCTGAATAGGCTCCTTACAGTTTGAGACTCAGCAATCTTAAACCAGACATTCCTAAGTTGGCTTCTAATCTTCAAGCTCACATTTCACATTGAAGTTGGTAGTTGAACTTGTTTTTTTTTTTGTTCAATTATTACAACTTTAGTTTTTATGTATAATATGTATACTTACTACTAGTTATTTTATTAATATTATTTGTATAGTGTCATTTCTGAATGTTTGAATTGAATACTTATTGTAATACATAATAAAACAACTCGACACACTTTTCATTATTTGAACTTCAACAGTCCAACTCTAACGAACACAACTTACAATCCATATTTTGGTCTGCTACGCAGTGGTGGTGGTGGTGGGGTTATAGTTACTATATCTCCCAACCATTAGGTGGTACGTGAGAGATTCTCATCCCTTAAAGTGGTACACACACAAACAAGTTTGGGAAACACTGCTCTAAGGTACGTGGTGTAGACCATTTGAGCTGGAACCCTTAGGCGATCTTGTTTCATTTGAGGGGCTTGGACAACGTGGACATTCAGCTCCTTATAGTTACGTGTGTGTGGAATTTTGTATGATGACCTGTGTTAATGAGCTGGCTGTATTAAGGTCCAGGTGAGGATTGGGAAGGAGGAGATAGTGGCCTATAATTCGCAACCATCTCGGCATTTGCCTGGAGTAGGAGTGGAAAACCATGTAAAGCCACTTCCATGATGGCTGAAATAGGAATGAAACCATCCTCTTCTCAGTTTTGCATCACGAGGCTGAGTGTATCCCGTTCCAGCCTTCAGACCAGAATTTAATTTCTTGGCAAAACCAGGAATCAAACCCGGACCTCAGTAGTGACAGCTAGGAATACTACTATCGGATATTTTAGTATGGATACTCGAGTTTAGGCCTTAATTACAAGCAAACCAACAGACCTATTGAAAAATGACTTATACCAGTATTTTCCTTGTTTAATTCTGCGTTAGACTATATAAGCCAATTATTGTCAAGTTTGTTAATTATTTATTTATTTGTGGTTGTATGAAAAATTGTCCGCGTTTTTGACGTCTTTTCTAGGAACCGCTCACTTAAAACTATATACATGGAGAACTACTTGGCTGAGAGTAATGAAATTGTTATATGTTATAGGCACAAGTATTGGTAGTGTAAATCTCAGGTTTGAATTTTTTCAACTACCCAATAAAAAGTTCTTATACTTTTTCTGACGTGCCGTTGTCTCAGCCCAGGATAAACTTACAGCAGAAATCTTGGACTCATTTTCAAGCTCTCATTCGTGATTATCGGAAACTACGACCACTGTAAACGAACAGTGTGATGACGAATTTATGAAAAGTAATATTAATGGGAGGTTTTATGCGTTCTGGCCCTTGCGATTAAAAGCGATCGGGGTTGTGAAATTCCGTGCAGCGTTGCCGCGTTAAGTTGCAGTCGTCGCGGCTCGCAACGAACGAACAAACACTGCTTTAAGTTTACTTTCAACCTTTTATTTTCTTTCCTCGTACAAATTTCATTTTCCATCACTTTTCTCACATAATGGCTTTGGACCTTCAATGGCAGGTTTAAAAATGGTTTGCTTCCTAATTTGGAAATGTCATAATACACAATTTTTACATGGGCTATTTACATTATTTACATATCTTTACAATATTTCATTCAGTCAGTATTCTTCGTCTGAAGAATCGCTCCGTTCCGATGAATCAGAACTGCTGTCATTCATGTTAATTATGACTGGCTCGAAATGAGGGACATTTTCAGACGTCCATCTTTCTCCCAGTAGTGGTCTTCAATTCTTTTAGCGTGTTTAATACATTGTTTCCAGAGTTCGGGAGTAACGGTACGCAAGGCTACTCGGCATAAAACATTCATTGCTTCCATACTTCTACCATTTTGTAATATGTTAGGCATATTTGATTTTGCTATTTTTCCTTTAACGTAAGCCCAAATAAGTTCGATTGGATTGAGCCCGCAATGAGCCACTGGTAACCAAACAAGCTTGGTTTGGTTAGTTGTTACAGCTTTTTCACTGGAGTTTGAAAATAAGGACTGGCAAGGACAATCAGCTCTGATTTAGTCAGCTTGTTTTAATTGCCAACTCCAAGTGGTAGGGATATATTCTTTGATGTTATCCAGGTTATAATGTCAGGTTTCAGCCACGACATGTTCGGGTTTTTAGTTGCAGGATCGACCATCGTATGATATGGGGCTTGATCTATAATGACAGCCGACCTTTGAGGCAACAAACTCAGCACTTTAGTGACCATTCTTCGCAATGAGTCAAGTTCATTTCGTTGTGGCAATCACCGCTCCCTTTCTTGCCGATAAAACAAAGTTCTGCATCGTCAAGAAATCCTTCTTCACTTCCTATATGCAAAATTATGATGCGTTTTCCAGCTCCAAACGGTGTCTTGAAACCTCCACGCCATCCATAAATTTCCTAGCACAAGACAATAGTGGTCTCGGAGGCCTCTGGAAGTGATGTGATGTGGCCAATATGCAGTAAACAGGAAGACTGAAAATATCATGTGAACATAGCCAGGTCACTCGCATTCCATTACACAACTGCGCGGGACGAGAGTACCCGGCAACGCTGCACTCGAATTCACCGGGCCGCCCACTTTTAATCGCATGAGCCAGAACGCACAAAACCCTCCATTAATATTACTCCTCATAAATTCGTCATCACACTGTACGTTTACAGTGGTCGTAGTTTCCGTTAATCACGAATGAAAGCTTCAAAATGAGGCCACGTTTCCTGCTGTACGTTTATCCTGGGCTGAGAAAACGGTACGTCAGAAAAAGTATAAGAACTTTTTATTGGGTAGTTAAAAAAAATCAAACATTATATTTGCACTACCAATACTTGTGACTATAACATATAAAAATGGCATTACCCTCAGCCAAGTAGTTTTCCATGTATATAGTTTTAAGTGAGCGGTTCCTAGATAAGACGTCAAGAACCCAGACAATTTTGCATACAACCATAAATAAATAAAATTATTAAACTTGAGAATAATTAGCTTATATAATTTAACGTAGAATTAAAGAAGGAAATTATTGGTATAACTCGTTTTTCAATAGCTTTGTTGGTTTGCTTGTAATTAAGGCCTAAACTTGAGTATACATAATAAAAAATCCTATAGTAGTCTCAACGCCGGGAGGCGGACGATTTTAGAATGTCAATCACGGGGCTGTCGGATAAATAGCTCTCATGTCAAGAGAGCTTAATAACTCCAAGCGCCTGTTCTCGGGAACAATGTGTCCAACTTCCACTCGTTGGCTCCCAGTAGGCTAATAATAAGTATGGACCGGATTTTTTTGAACATATGCGCATATGCAAATGCATATTTTGAGGGTTTATTGGATTTTTTGCTTATTCTGAACATAACAGCATATTTTAGCATCATCATCATCATCAGTTTCCATCTCCAGTTTCCCAGGTGTGATAAACAAGCGCTCCCCATTTTGCCCGATCTTGGTACAGCATTTGTTCTTGGACATCGTCCCAGTTAAAACCACTCTTCTCCACCTCTGATCGAACTGCCTCTATCCATCGTCTCCTTGATCTTCTTCTTGGTCTCTTCCCTCTGACATCCAGGTTGAAGTACTTCTTAGCTGTTCTAGAGATATCCTTCCTTATTTACATGGCCATACCACTCTGAAGTCTGCGTTTCCCCAGAAAGTTGATAACAGGGACCCTGATGCCAGCTGTTGCTCTATGTACCTCATTTCCGATCTGGTACTTTGGTTCATAGTCCTAATAAATCTAATTTCTGTGGCTTGAATTCTACTGTAATCCTTACTTAGCAATGTACATGTTTCCATACCATAAGTAAGGATTGTATTTTAGCATATAAGTTACGGTTAAAATGAAGTATAATTTAAAACATCTTGAACAAAAAAAGGCTTCGCCTGCGTGTTGGACATCCCTTGTAGGCAACTTTAGACTAGCAGATTGATAACTTATGTGAGTATTTTACGCAAGCATGTTCCCTGGTTATTTCAAGAAGAGAATGGGGTGGGACATTCGTTTCACCATCTCGACAGCCAGTAGCCCGGGATTAGTTTTGTGAGGTGTTTCTTCAGTTAATGTGTTTCTTTATTCTTAGTCTGCATATCCTCAACTCAAAATGCCTAAAGAGAAGAGCAGCAGAAAGTATTTAATAAACAGTGGGCGTAAGGTAATAGTGATTATTCAACTGATGGCGAGACCGGACATTTATGCACCGAAAACGATTAAAATAGACGTAATTTGTTTCCTGAAAACATAGAAAAACTTGCAATTATCTATTGTGATGCTTCTTTCTGTAGTGAATGATAGCCTACATGTGTAAAGTGAGTGAATAAGATTGGCTTATTGTCAAGTGCATGTATTTAAAATTTTTAATGCATATGTTCTGCATTTTAGTGCATAGTCGCATGCATATTTTAACCGATTTTAGTGCATGAATGTCCTGTCCCTACTTATAAGACATATTCCTCCACCTCACCTACGCAGATGCAACGATTTGCTGAGATCGTACACGAATCGTATAAAAGACCACCAATTGTCAATTCATGAAGACTTGGCACATATCAGTAGCATCGAGGCAGTCATCCATCTGTCCGACGGAGAATCTAGAGGATACCAACATCTACATTCTTATTACATGGCGGGATGAATGGCCCCAGTGTGTTGTGAAATGGCATGCATCAAAGAAAGGCCACCAGCCCAGGGGGATGGACAGGATTAAATAGGGTCTCAACACATTAGGGTGATCATGCATGAAATCTTTGCCCAGGACGCTCTAGGCGGGCGGACAGTGCTCCGAACCTAACCCCGGACGTGCAGTTCGTCCGCCATTGCGGACGCGCTAGTCCCAGCAGTGCCAAGCCAACTGATTCCCACAAATACCAATCTCGGCGAGGAAACTGATTCTGCAACTGTTGCATGACACACCTCCCGCACTAACATAACCTACTCATTTCCATACCCACTTCCTTGCATGTGGCAATAACCAAGCCGCTAGGTTTTACTGTAGGCAATCTTTCCTTTCTGTCTATGCGGTTTTCCCTGGCCCTAGAATCCAACCCTTACATATATGTACATATTTATATGTGCATATATGTAAAATATACCAATATTAATATATACTCATGATGCCTGGTAAATCGTGACCGCGATCGGACAGGCGCTAAGCCTCAAAGAGCAATCCTTTTCCAAACCCCTATGCTTTCTCTTCTACTATATAGACTAACTGCATGTCGGAGGCACAGTAGTAAGGTCGGGTACCACGCGGGGGGTGCGGGAAACCTTTTCTCCCCCCCGAAAAAATATGTGCCCAGAGACACCACAGTCATTTGTTATACAGGGTCATTAATCATTATAGGCTATATGAGCGCACGAGTAAACACGACAAGCTAAGCCGGCTGTGACTGGCACAGATCGCGGGCGCGCGTACCCAGCTCAGCCGGTGGTAGGTGCGCAATATCTGTCAACTCTTTTATTATTTACGGAGCCTGTTTCTTTGAATCGTTTAGCGAGCCTCCTAATTGTACTGGCATTGGGCACAGGTCTTCCTGGAAACTTGATTCGAAATTTTCGTCTCGTTTCAGAACAAGATTTTCTGCTTTTCACATACGAATAATGGATATACACACGTTCGCTCAATGTGAATTGGTGTCTAGCCATGACCAACAATCACAGTAATCACAATACTCACTAAACGTGCAACACTAACGTCCAAACTTTGCAGATACATGTCCATATGAGTGACAAAACACGTGTGAACTACCGATATGAGTCAACGGAGCGTGCCAACCACGGGCGTACGCGCGCCCGCGATCTGTGCCAGTCACAGCCGGCTTAGCTTGCCGTATTTATCAGGGCGCACATATATAATGACTCTGTGCATATTTAACTTATACACTTATACATATTCTTGTTTGTATGTTATATGCCACAATGCAAATAAAAAAACCTCCACGGGTTTCTGGTTATCAGACATGGAAACGTTGGGTAACTTATTATTAAGGCCCGGAAGTTCACTCAAAATCATATTTTTGCATATTTATGCATATTTTGGTTATTTTGGCACAATTCATCATATTCTTCTCCTTTTCCTGTTTTCTCTGCTTGAGAAGGGCGTAAGTTCTAATTTCCTATTGTTTTGAAGCGTTGTTTTACTTCATGTTCTTTAAGTCTTGTATTTTGATTCGGACTCCGAGAGTCATATCACAGAATCATTTTGAAATTATTTTAATACCTAGTAGACTACGTTTCAATCATTTTTGCAAGTTAATATGAATTACTTTTATTCAGCCTTCACTATGTAAACATTGTAAAAGTATTTTCATTTAAAACAAATTAAATGGCTAGAGTTATGTTAGTTATTGTTGTTTTAAGGGGCGGAACTACAGAGAGTCCAGTTTGGATGTATCGGAGACCCTCTCTAGCCCGCTCGCCCGAGGCGCGAGCCTGTCTCCCGCCACGCACTTTGCCGTTATGCGGCGCCCGCTGAAAATGTTCGCCATTCACTGCTACACATCGCTGGCACCTTTTTTATGAAACTGGCATTTACTCTCTGAAGTTCCTCAGCACCGATTGACTGCATTTCAGCTGTAATATAGTCTTTAAGCTCATTTATAGAGTGAGGGTTTCTAGCATAACTCTATTTTTAAGCATCCCCCACAGATAAAAGTCACATGGTGATAAGTCTGGGCTTCGCGGGGGCCACACGTTCTGACTTATAATCCAAGTACCAAAAATGCGACGCAATTCTGTCATGGATGCTTCGTCATTGTGAGCAGTGGCAGAATCTTGTTGAAAATAAGTTGACAATCGCTCCCCGTAAGTCAGATCGTCAAAAAAATTGGTCAAGGATCACATTGAAGAACAAATTCCTATACCCAATGACTCAATGCCATCCCAGCGCCGCAAAACGGCAAAGTGCCTGGCGGGAGACAGGCTCGCGCCGCGGGCGAGCGGGCTAGCGAGGGTCTCCGATACATACAAACTAGACTCTTTGTACGAGGTCATCTGCCTTCTTAACACAGATTAAAATATACAAATGAGGAATAGAATTTAAAATTAGAGGTGGATACCTAAATGGGAAAAGTTCGTAAATTTAATAAAACAAAAAATTAAATAAAACTAATAATTACAAAAATAAGCAATCATTACGGAAAAACACAAATCAACATTCAAAAACGAACAAGTCGTTGAGTTAATGTTCACTGGAAAATATAGATTGCTGGCCCTAACCCACTCTCACTTATAAAGCAGATGCCGTGATCAGCAGCCACCGCGTCATCGGCTAATATAAGTTTGAGTGTCGTCTGCAAACCAAGGATTCTTCGTAAGTCAGCAAGATCCATACACTCGGTAAAAATGAGGGCCACGGTGAAAACGGCTCCACAGGTACAAAGTGGGGGGTATTCCCTTCTCATTAGGTACAAGTGGGTGCATCTTGTATGACCTATCCTTAGCCTACACAAAATGACGGAGTCCCTCCGTGACCGGAAAGAGCTCCGCCACACGCAAGTAGTTCCCTCGATCGCTCTCAGTTTACTGGGTATTGGGTCAGCTAGCCACTGACGCTCCCAAAATGCCAGTACTTGTCGGCGTAACTGAGAGCGAATATCTCTAGCGGGCACCTCCATTGGTCGAGGTGGTAGTGATACCGCCTCTTTTGCAGCTTGATCCGCTAACTCATTTCCCGCAATTCGGGACACCACAGGCATTTGTTATACATATTTAACTTACACACCAGGTTGTAAATTCGTCTTTGTATCCCCCCAGGGGCTCACATCTAGTGGGACGTGGGTTAGTGACCACGGGGCCCCACCTGAGTCCGGCATTGCTTCCACTTACTTGTGTCTGGCTCCTCTCCGTCTTCTTTCCTGTCGACCTCACTTGGTCAACTCTTGTTTTCTTCCGAGCCCGACGGTATTAGGGTATCCGAGGCCTAGGGAGTCTCTTCCTTTCCCGCCGTAATTGGCCCTTGCCTCATCTTTTCTGATACCCTCCTCCTGCGAGGGGTCGGCCTTCTTTTTCATTTCCTTTTACTTCCTGCCTTCTGCTCAAGTCCCTCAAGGAGGCAGGGTGTACGTAACCCCACCACTTCTGGTGCACCCTAGATATTGCTACACCCTCAGGGGCTCACGGCTGATGAGTTCGGGAGTTGGCGACACCGAGGGATTCCTGAGCTGGGTCCGGTTTTCCCCCTTTTATCCAATACCACTGGGGCGGACCCTCTCCTCTTTCCCTTTCCTATCTGCCTTTTATGGCTCTCCTTCTTTCCAAGTCCCTCAATCCACCTTCTTCGAGGGTTGAGGGCATCTCTTTTCCTCCTGTCCTTTATTTGCCTTATTCTGCTTTTGTTTTCCATTTCTACTTCTAGTATATAAGTTAGTAGTTGGTTTTAGTTATAGTTTGCATTTCATTCTCATCTTCACGATCACCCAAACCATTAGGGGCCGATAACCTAGATGTTATGCCCCTTAAAACAACACTTATCATCATCATCATCTTCTTTGTGCGTAATATGCTCCATTACAAATAAATAACCCTCCGCGGGTTTCTGGTTATCCAGACATGGAAACGTTGGGTAACTTATTATTAATGCTCGAAAGTACACGAAAATCATATTTTTGCATATTTATGCATATTTTGGTTATTTTGGCACAATTCATCATATTCATCTCCTTTTGCTGTTTTCTCAGCTTGAGAAGGGCGTGAGTTCTAATTTCCTGTTGTTATGAAGCGCTTTTTGTTTCTTCATGTTTTTCAATTCGCGTATTTTGATTCGGACTCCGAGAGTGTATCACAGAATAATTTTGAAATTATTTTAATACCCAGTACGTTTCAATACTTTTTGCAAGTTAATATTAATTAACTTGTTTTTATTCAGCATTCACTGTGAAAATATTGTAAAATTATTTTCATAAAAGAAATCAATGGCTATTAAAATTGTGCATCAGTTACACTTAAAAATTAACTTAATAAAATAATTCTTGATGGTCAACACCGCTTCAAGTTCCATAAAATAACACTTCCTACCATTTAGAAGTGTTTCTTAGTTGAGATATTTTTAAAATTTGGTAGTTATATGCCCGTCTGTTCATATTTTCTAGATATTCAAAATAGAAACCCTAAGGAAAACGGAGTGTTCGTAATTGCCGTTTTTATTTCATAATGCATATTTTTTGACGTGATGCATATTTGACCAATCATTAGTGCATTTTTGCATGCATATTTATTCATTTGATATGCATGAACTTTCGGGCGTAGCTTATCCCTCCCTATATTATTCTGCTAAGGTCCCATTCCAGTTTTGTACCGAAAATAAGGTCCCATTAACACCAACCTACACATATGGGGTTCAGCATAACCCAATGCGTAAGCGAAACGCACTCACTTACTCTTTAAATGCCTCACAATTAAATAAATACCTTAAAACATGTATATTTGCAATGAAATAATGAAAGAATGCAACACGGTAACCATGGTAACAGAATCTCACAGGTCCATCTATTTCGGTAAGACGCAATGCAATTCCAATTATTTATTTCATTACTGTGAAAGTTTCCAGACGGTTATAAGGTTATCACTGAACCAAATTAAGCTGTAAAATTCATCAATACATACAGTATAATACGCTTAAGGGGGTCAAGGGGCACTTTAGATTTTTTTCACGCAATTTTCACGTGTGAGTGTGGTACTCAAGGTCTTTTCACCCGACTATAAAGGGTCTCCGAAAATCACATTTAAAGGCACTTAAATTAATAGTGTCTGTGATATTCCCAAAAAACTAACTTCGCTCTGATATACCTATGAAGGAATGACAAACCCCTAACCACTGCACCAGTAGCTGAATTGATAGTCTGATTATTCATACCAAGGATAAATCAGTCATAGCATTCATGATTGAGATTTTGCTAAGTGTACTCTTTACAACTAGAATATTCGCGGGCGAAGCCGCGATGGGTAATGCTAGTTATTATTAGTTAATTTATTTAACAGACAGCAGTAGCTACGTTCACTAAGGCGCGGTGCTAGGCTTTGGGGCCACGTTATCAGCGGACTCGGTTTGCACTCGTGAGAACAATTTAGTAGCTGTCTGATAGCGCCCTGGTCCCGGAGACCAAGATTAACGGCCCCCGTAATATGCAGGCCAAATGGCCGGACAACGGTCGCTTGGTAGGCGTAGGCCCTTCATGGGCTGTAACGTCACGGCTTTTTTTTTACATCAGGTTGACGATCAACGCAGTGATGCCAACCCGTGGGATTTGTCCCAAATTGTGGGACATTTAGACAAATATTCTTAGGAAAGGGATAAAGGGATATTTTCTTCTTCAATAAGTGAGGTGAACTTGGGATATTTAGCCGATGTCATAAAAGCATCGTTTGCACGTGCACAATAGGTATGATTCATACATGCCAATGGGATAAAAATAGCCTAAACCTGTCACGGAAGTCGAGTATTACATTACAATCGCCAACTGCCGTTTGTTCGATAACAGACAGTTTTGTGTGGTTTTGGAGATTGAAACTTATGTTTTGTGTTTTTGTGAAATCTTCGTTTCTAGAAAGTTCAAAGACTTATACAGGGAGAGGTAAACATCTCAATTTTTAAATCAATAAAAACGTGTATGAAGTGAATGTTTAAGTGTATGATAATGATAGTTTCAAGACAGTTTTGTGTTTCGCTAAAATCAATTTTAGCGCAATTAGAATCGAGACTCAGGAGCACATTTTTAATGGTTCCGTCCCATGAGTTCCGAAAACAAATTTCTTAGGAAAAACGTCCCATGAGTTCCGAACGCGCATTAACGCCTGAGTAAATAAGCTAATGAGTCCCACTAGTTCCGAATATCTCTGGAAAAACCAGCTGTCAGTTCTGAGGTTTGACCAGCTAATAATAGTACGACGCGACCTAGAAGAGTTAATGGCCGTATCACCTGGTATGTCATTTGTGTTTGTGTCTTTGAGTGGAGCAGATAAAAATGGAGCTCACAACTAGCATTAAAGGAAACCAAATTTTGATATTTAATGGTTACCGTTTTTATAAGAAACGTGACAACAAATCAAGTGAAGTGTGGATTTGTGCTGCAAAACCATGTGCCGGGAAAGTGACATGCTGATAGGCTACTATTTTAAGAACTTTGTAAATATAACTCAAAACTGATTATTTTGACAAAGGCACATGCTGATGCATATACTGACAAGGGGAAAGCAGCTTATGGGAGCTACCGGTCCATGGAGTCCGCCCCCCTCTGTTAGAGCAATTCCGGCTGGCGCTAACAATGGACCTTATTTGTTTCAGTAATAAACAAATTAATACAATTTTGCTGTAGAAAACTAAGCTGGAACTCGCTCAGGTAGTGTTCGGAACTGATGGGACTCGCTCAGGTAGTGTAATAGCTAATAGCCAACCCGCTAAAGAATTTGGAACTGGTGGGAATCGGAACTCATGGGAGGACACGATTTTTAATTCATTATACAATTGTTAAGAACAAAATAAATTTTTACGTGGGATATTTTCTAGTGAAAAGGGACATTCTGAGTGGGAAGTTGGGATTTTGAGGTTTGAGAGGTTGACAACTCTGCGATCAAGACCAGCACACCCACCACCATACTTAGGCAGTGTCCCAAAGCTCAAGTTGTCTGCTATTGACTACGAATAGTACAGTACAGCTGCACAGAAGAAACCCCTTTTGTTCCAAAAACCGTGCTATGGTTGGCTTTTAGTAAATCGTTAGAAAAAACACAAGAAAAGCTTAACTCTAAATTTCAGAATAATTTGCACGATCATTTTGTCGGAAAACTCAACAAAATTTTGAAAAGCGTTTTTCTGTGAATCGAAGTATTTTAAAGAAAAGTCTTTTAAACAAAAAATATAGAGGACATTGTCACCTACAATTTGTCTCATTGAGGTCATGCCATACGTTTTCAAATGCAGAAGCTAGATGGCGCCAAAGTTTCCAAGAAAGTGTTCTTTCACTTTTTGTCCTAGAAAAAATGTTTTGTTCACAAAAGATCGAATCAGAAATTTGTTCCTCTCAAAATTGTGTACAACATTTATTGAAACATTTTTTCCCCTCCGACTTACCGTTCCAAAGTTATAGTCTGCCGAAGTGTGAAAATTGTCCGACACCGGTCCCGGTCTAAACTATGCCCACCGCTCTCTCCGCAGTAACAATAGTAGCCTTGACTACGCAGCGTTGCATTTGCTGCGCTATAACTTTGGAACGGTAAGTCGGAGGAAACAAACGGTTAAATAAATGTTGCAGACAATTTTTAGAGGAACAAATTTCTGATTCACTCTTTTGTGAAAGAAAAAAAAATCTAGGACAAAAAGTGAAAAATAAAAAAATAAAAAACTTTTTTTGGAAACTTTGGCGCCACCTAGCTTCTGCATTTCAAAACGTTTGACATGACCTCAATGAGACAAATTGTAGGTGGCAATGTCCTCTACATTTATTGTTTAAAAAACTTTTCTTTAAAATACGTAGATTCAGAGAAAAACGCTTTTCAAATTTATTTTTTTGAGTTTTCCTACAACATGATACTACAAATTATTCAGAAATTTAGATTTAAGCTTTTTTTGTGCTTTTCTAACGATTTACAAAAAGCCAACCATAGCACGGTTTTTGGAACAAAACCATTCCAGCTGTACTGTACTACTACGCACTACGGAGCTTTGGGACATGTGTGCTTGATCACAGCCTCCTTCATAGACTTGTGTTCTGAAACGCACTGGCCTTACATGCTGGTACCAAACCAACACTCAAGATGGCGGTGATCTGCTATTCCTTGTAAGTTCTTTTCGCCTTCCTGACGAGTGCGGAGTGTTCATAAATATCAGCTGTTTTAAAATAACGATTTCATTCTTTGGATTGCTTTTAGGCGGTACCGCTGCGTAGTTGGTAGCATGCTGAACTATGCCCAAGGTCGCGGGTTCAAACCCGGCCGAAGTCGTCGGATTTTTTAAGAGCGTTAAAAATCCATCAGTATGCCTTTCTCTGGAGGGGAAGTAAGGGCGGCGGTCCCATGTCATAGATCTATGGCTTGATAAAGAACCTCCCACTAATTACACTTGTGTGAAGCTAAATTATAGGTTAGATTTGACTAACGCTCTTAGGTTCCAACGTTTGTCGCCAGGAGCCGACTGCGATGGCATCTAGTAACAAAGTTCAGAACTAGTTGGTCGTTGATGGTGACGTTTGGTAACAAAAGTTGGAACTACTTGAAAATCGAATGTCTGCAGTCCTTACTTGAATTAAAAACAGGTAACACACACTAATACAGCCATCACCATTAACACCGGTTATCAGACAGATTCTACACACACCGAAAGTACACGGGGCTACATGACCGCGTTGTCACAGTCCATAAACTGAGGAACCATCCAACAAGATTGCTTTGGATACCATCATGGATGCGACTGGGAGATCACTTTTTAGCCGACCCTTAATTATGGTTTGTGTTTGGCTGATTACGAGAATTCAGTTCAGGAGGAAGAGAAGAAGGGCAATCATGTTAATAGAAAATTTAAATTCCGCATTATTTCTGTTTTCCACGGAAAGAGAGTTTTCAGAAGAACTATCCATATTATTAAGAACAGAACAACAGAGCACGTGGGTTGAAGCAAGGTTGAATGAAACACGGTTGAGAAATTGGCAAAGAGCATAGGCCAAGTCCTAAGCAAAGAGAATTTATAATTAAGTCAAAGATCAAAGACAACCTACAATTTCTATAACTTCCTTGTACAAGTCGACAATCTAGCATGCACCTTCGTTCACTAGCTACTACAGACTTGATTGCTATGTGCTAAGCACCTTTGGATCATGACTTGTGTCGTCACATCAGGAATATTAGCCGACTATCTACTGTAGTTCACTACGGCTGAAAATGTAGCTTTGGGACACAACCTTACCTTTTGTCGGCCTCGTATTGCAGTGGCTAGTTATCTTGGCTGTCACCCGAGCTGCGAGTTCGATTGCCAGCTCTGCCCTCTAGTCTGAAAGATGCTACGGGGTATACTCATTCTCGTGAGGATATACTGAGGGTTCGATTCCAACCTCAGCTATCCTGGAAGTGGCAAATGTCAGGATGGTTCCTAACATAAGGCCCGCCTCCTTCTCAACATTTACCTTAATTACATGCACATGCACTAATACAGATACACACTCAAGTACACGGGACTAAATGACAAAAAAGTCCAAGATCCTCCATTGAAACAACTATTTTAATTCATAGTTTTTTTTCGTATGGCTTTTAGTGCCGGGAGTGTCCGAGGACATGTTCGGCTCGCCAGAGTTTGTAGCTGTTTCAATGTGGACACCCTTGGTGTGAGCTACAAGTACCGTCGCGTGTGGAGTGTTGCCTGGGGAGGAAAGTGTGAATGTAAGAGGACGAGGATTTGGAGGATTCCCGGCACTTGCCTGGAAGGAAGATGGGAAACCACAGAAGACCATTTCAAGGTTGACGACGGGGGGATTCGAACCTCCTCGCCTCCTTGATATGAGCAGCTACCTGCAGCCACGCCGTAACGACCACGGCTAACTCGCCCGGTAATTCAAAGTTTCATACGACTGTTGAAATCCTCTTACGGTAGATAATGGTCACGTTTTGTAGCCTACAGCCCTTACTAGCCCAAGAATGATAACTACGGATCGGATTTTTAGGTGCTAAAAATCTGGAAAATATTTAATTTTTATTTATTGAAAATACCTGAAATATGTAACAATAAAGTAAAAATATTTATTTATAATTTAGTTTATTAATGTGAATATAAACACTATGCAGTACTCACGAATGCAATTTATGCTATGCCTCCCTGACTGCTGAAGCATTACAATACACAACGAGATACATCTGCAGGTTGTCCATCACAAATGAACGACGATTCAATATGTTTCTTGCCCTTGAGGTGTTGTGTAACTTGAGATCGCTGTTCAGCCTTGATTGTTTTCCCACATGGTTGGAAGAACAGAACGCTCCCATCAGAAGTAAAATTACCTTTAAATTCTGCAATATACTGCTGCAGACGATAACTTGTCTTTACTTTAGGCATCGTAGAATTGCCTTACACTGCACAGTGGTAGAAATGAACTGCATGTGAGTGACACTGGTTCCAGGTAGCTGGGGGAGGGGGAGGTCTAGCACATGGTGCGATGTGGCTATGGACAAGGAAATCCCCGGCTTCCACAGTGAGTGGCACGGGGCAACATGTTTAGAATAACACAGTTGCAACCAGACATACGCTGTGCATTAAGATTAGATATCTCACAGGTTCTTCCCCGTTGAAGTAACACAGAACAAAAATGCAATAAACTGAAAGATCTAGCATAATGATTTTTAAAAATGTAGATATATTGTATTTTTATGTGCTATTAAGTGAAAAGCAGGAATTTATGCATTCATAGAAAAATGCTTAAAATATGTATTTACATTAAAAAAATATTTATTTACCTAAAAATCCGAGCCCTAATGATAACATTATTCAATTGAAGCTTAATACGTTAAATTTACGTACATTACGAACTTTGTGCTAAGGCACCAATTAGTTAAATGGTTGAAATTAATATCTATTTCGTATGTAACACTATTTATATACACTGAATCCTCTGTGGTCTTAGTTGTTTAATACGCGAAGTTCCATTTTAAATACAACAAATACAGAAGTCGTTTACTTTGACGTAAATAGCAGTACGTAATCTCTCCAGCCTCTTATATTGTCTCTGTTTTTAGGTTGTTTTTATAATCCCTCAGAAGTGATGTGACATATCTCATCAAATTCCCCACCTCTTTGTTATTGCCATGCAGCAACCAATATGTTGTTATATTCAAGGATAGTTTCCAGGCAATTCTTTGCCCCATGATTATGCCTCTAGAACTGATTGGCATTAATAACAAAAGCATTGACATCACCACTATAGACCAGTAGAAGCACTGCTGGAAGATGGTAGGGTGGACAGATATGGAAGGAATCATAAGCAGTTAAATTATTCATACACGTAAAGTTTACGTATGTTGTTGTAGGGTTAGAGCACTCCCTGGAATTTTCCGAGAATACTAGTTGACAGGTTTAGACAGCTTCTTGCGTTTGGGAATTTCATACTTCGGTAGCCTGAGACTCTGGTTGGAAAAATTTCCAAGATTAACCAAGCTGATAATAGAACATTCCGTAAACTCCCTCCCTCAGATTTTGCTTAACCTGTATCCTAAATAAACAGCATTGCACATGGTCTCACAAGGATGTTGTACTGTATTGTCGGGTGTACCAATTAACCCTAGTGTGTTTACTAAGGCAACACTGACAAATGGCTGCAAACACTACAATGATGGTTATAGCATATATATTGTAATAAATTCTTTAATCAGATGTACAGTACAATTTATTGTAAATATTTTTCTTTTTTTGGTATATTCTTAACTAATACGTTTTATGTATAGCTTGTGTATTTGTACTTTTACGAGTATTTTTTACTCTGTCTATTGCTTAACGACAATACAATTTGATTTGATACGAGAAGGGAAGATAAAGGAGTATTAAACTGAAAATCGTCTAATACAGTGAAGTTTAGAAAATACAAAATACTCATTAAAATTATTTTCGATACAGATACAGCATACATGTTACAAAATGTATTTTAGATACAAGATACAAAAGTGTCGAAAATAGGTATTTTAAATACCTGTATTTTCGATACTGCCAGACTCAAACGTGTTCGTAACTACAATCCGATGGGACCAACTCGAAACTCCTCCGAGCTGACTGTGGGTAAAGCTCTGCGCGGATGCGGATATAGTTTGCATGGCTGTGCGGATAGCGGATAAGCTGCGGATAATGTTAGAGTAAATTTGCGGATAGTTTTTAAAATACAATCCGAAATTTTTGAATATCTTTTCTAAGTCCCGTTACCGTTATGGTTTTCTTTTTCATAAAAATATAAGTTGATGATCTACGCTAATCTCATTCAAATTATGTCACTAAGCACAATTAGGCCTAACAATCCCAACTGAATATGGTTGCAATTCTGGCTGTATAACATTCATTTTAAACATAGTGTTACGTGCCACCCCCTAGTGGCACTTCCGTTAACTGGATTACGGTGGGTAGAAAGCTCAACACAAATTGTTCCTTTAAAGAAACGTATTAGCTTTATTGCGGGCCAGAAGGATACACCACCCAAATATCAAATACAAGCAATTAGTATCTCACTCTAATTTCCTCTCGTAGGTAACACTTGCCTACCACTTGTCAATAAGCCACAGAAGTTAATCCCTCCTAATGGGACCGGTGTCCTCGATAGAACTACCTGCAACACTTCCTTGAATACGCAAGCTACCGTTATTTACGATAGCCGGTCACTCACCACTACACTCTGCTTCGCTGTCCGCAGGCTAGGGAAACTGCCCCCGGTGTTTTCGCAATTCACCAAACTAACCCCTGTTGCACTGGAAAACACACTCGCTCAAGACACAGTTCCTCCGTATGCATTCACACTCCTTCGCTGTCAAGAGAATCAGCTTCTCTAGGGTTTCGAAAGTCACGTCACCAACAACTGTCGCTCAGGTAAAAGCTCGCACTAGCTCGAAAAACACTGTCCACCTCGCGGCCAGGTCGCTCTTATATAGCAAGCTGGTGACTCAATGAATGCTTCTAGACCCGTCCAGGATTCACGGCTTCTCGAGATTTCCATCACTGGCTGGGTCACGAATATTCTGGACCATCCCTTTGTCCTAGTAGCCCTGTTGCGAAAGGCGCAGGTAATACACAGAGGCAGAGCATAGCCCGGGGGCGGCGGTGACACACGCGGCGAGGTGACGAAACAAACTCACAGCCGTAACACCACCCCCTTCCTGAAAGGCTGATCGTCCCGTTCAATCATTGGTCCGTCTGTGGCCCTCCGTAGGCTGCCAGGCGATCTCGATGCACGATCTTCATCTTCGCCCTCGGGCTCCGCTGGATCCTATAGACGACATCGTTGATCAGTTTCACGACTCGGTACGGGCCCTCCCAGGACTTCTGCAGTTTGGGTGACAGGCCTTTCTTCCGTAATGGGTTGAAGAGCCAGACCAGGTCGTCCTCGTGGAATCCGCCGGCATCCGTCTGCTGGTCGTATCGGGTCTTCATTCGGTCCGTCTCGATCCGCAGTTTCCTCCTCGCGAATGCGTGCACGACCTCCAGATGGTCGACCAGTTCTAGACAATACTGGCTTACCGGGACCGGATCATTCCCAGGCCGGCCGAAGACAAGATCGACAGGTAGACGGACTTCCCTCCCGAACATGGCCCGGGCTGGTGTGCACCCGGTGGCTTCATGCACGGTGGCACGGTAGGCCAGAAGAAATAGAAGATGTTTGTCCCAATCCCTCTGGTGCTCACTGACGACTATTCGGAGATGGTCCTCGATGGTGCGATTGAATCGCCCTACCATCCCGTCGGACTGAGGGTGTAGCGGCGTTGTCCTTGTCTTCCGGATTCCCAGCATCTGGCATAGGTTCTGGTACACCTGCGACTCGAAATTCCTCCCTTGGTTGGAGTGCAGCTCCAGAGGTACTCCGTACCGGCTGACGAATTCCTTCACCAGGGTCTCTGTGATCCTCGCGGCTTCCTGGTTAGGGAGCGCATACGCCTCCAGCCATTTGCTGAAGTAGTCGCTGACGACCAATATGTGGCGGTTCCCTGCCTCGCTCAACGGGAATTGCCCAGCGACATCGATGGCCACTCTCTCCATGGGGCCACCGACGTTGTAGGTCTTCAGAGGACCCCGTCGTCTTTGTCCTGGGCCCTTGCTGGCTGCGCAATCGTGGCACCTCGCGCAGTGGTTCTCCACGTCTGTTCGGCATCCGATCCAGTAGAACCGCTCTCTCAGCTTCTCCAGGGTCTTCTTTATCCCTAGGTGTCCACTAGATGATCCTCCATGGACTTCCTTCAGGACTTCCTCCGTCATAGCCTTTGGAACGACGACTTGTTCCCGAGATGTCTTCCCGTCGGTGCTCTCCCAGGTACGGCAGATGAGGCCATCCCTTACAATCAGCGAGTCCCACTGCGCCCAGTAGGACTTAAACTTTGGGCTGCAGTCACTCACAATGTTCCACCCGGGTCTGGGGACACAGACCCTCTTCCATTCGGCTATCAGTCCCAGGTCATCATCTTCTGCTTGTGCCCGCGTGAATGATTCGCGGTTCCATCTCCCTTGAAGTTCCACGGTAGTCCTTCGGCACTGTATCCCGGTGTTCTCCTCCCTTCTGGTACAGAAGGTGCAGTCTTCGAAGCACGGTCTTCGTGACAGGGCGTCGGCATTAAAATGCAGTTGGCCTTTCCTCTGCTGGATCTCAAAGTTGTACTGTTGAAGCCTCTCCAACCACCGCACGAGTTGACCCTCGGACTGCTTGAAGTTCAGGAGCCACCGCAGGGATGCATGGTCGGTCCTGATGAGAAATTCTTGCCCGTACAGGTACTTGTGGAAGTGTTCAATGGTCTTCACGATGGCGAGCAGCTCCTTCGTGATGACGCAGTAGTTCCTTTCTGGCTTTGACAAGGTTTTGCTGAAGTAGGCCACTACTCTCTCCTCGCCGTCCACTACTTGCGGCAGGATTCCCCTATACCAAAGTCGCTGGCATCGGTATCGACGATGAACCTTGTTCCAGGTCTGGGGAAGGCCAGAATAGGTGCGGTGCACAGAGCCTGCTTGAGTTGTTCGAAGGCACTGTGGCATTCTGCTGTCCATGTGAAGAGTTGGTCCTTCTCAGTCAGTCGATGCAGTGGTTTGGCGATGTCGGCGAATCCTCTCACGAAGCGACGGTAATAAGTGCAGAGTCCCAGGAAGCTTCGTAGTTGGGACTTGTCCTTCGTAACTGGCCACTCCCTCACAGCTGCGGTCTTTTCAGGGTCGGTGCGCACCTCTTCTTCGGAGACGATATGCCTTTGGTACTGGACCTGCTTCTGGAAGAGCTGACACTTCTTGGGGCTCAACTTCAGCTGGGCAGCCCGTAGCTTCATCAAGATCTCCTTCAGGTTGCTGTAGTGCTCCTCGAAGCTTCTCCCCAGATCGATGACGTAGTCTAGGTAGACCAGATAGGTCTTCCAGTGTAGTCCCCGCTGAATGGACTCCATTAGCCTTTCGAAAGTCGCAGGGGCGTTGCACAGACTGAATGGCAAGACGGTGAACTGCCAGAGCCCGCTGCCCACAGAGAACGCCGTTTTCTCGCGGTCCTTAGGGTGGTCCTCGACCTGCCAGTTGCCACTCTTCAAATCCAAGGTGGAGAACCATCTTGACCCTGATATGGTGTCCAGGGTGTCGTCGATCTGGGGTTGAGGGTAGCTGTCCTTCTTCGTGACGTCATTCACCCGCCTGTAATCCACGCAGAACCTGGTGGAACCGTCCTTCTTCTTCACTAGCACGACCGGAGAACTCCAAGGATTATGTGATGGCTCGATCACCCCTTGCTCCTTCATCTCTTCTACCATCCGGTCGACTTCGGCTTGATTGGCGAGCGGGACACGTCAGAATGGGGCCCTAATTGGTGCACTGTCCCCAACGTCGATTCTGTGCTGGACCAAGCTTGTCCTGCCGAAGTCTTTGCTCCCCACGGAGAAGACATCCTGGAATTCATGTAGCAGGTCCCGAAGTTGGCGTGATTGTTCCTCGTGTAAATGGTCCTGGGATCCTTGGTACAGCTTCTGTAGTTCTTCTGGCAGGGCGCGTCTTCTTCGGTTGTCCGTCTGCCGGTGTCCGTCCGTCGTGTCTGTGATGCGGGCAATCCAGGTAACGTGCTCGCAAACTCCTAGGTTGGTGTCTCGGTGAACCGTAATGTCGTAGTTGTTCAGGTTGGTCAGGCGGACGTACGGCCGAGACGTCGTGTTGATGAGAGTCTTGGCAATTAGCAATCCTTTTGTCTGGATGTCCTCATATTTTGGCTCGACGATAGCCGCCACTCCCTCAGCAGTTCCGTCGACAATTATGGCAGCGCTGACCTCAGTCCTGGCGGGAACGATGACGTCCTCTGTCAGCCTTACTCGTCGTTCGGTGATGGCCTCGTGTGCAGGTTGCAAAGCAAGTTCTTCACCTCCGAAGTGCAGAGTGTTGGTGCTCAGGTCTAAGATGATGATGTTCTGATCCAGGAGGTCCAGTCCGATGATCACTTCGTTTGATACATCAGCCACGAGCACTAGATGCTTCACCGCCCGTCGACCAACGACGAACTCCAGTGAAGCTTCGCCATGTACCGGTGCAGTCTCTCCAGTCGCGGTTATTAGCTGGAGATTCCTTTGTGTGGGTTGCACTCTCCACCTCGGGATCACGGTGGGATTGACAATGGTCCTCGACGCTCCCGTGTCGATCAGCATGTGCCAGCTCACTCCGTTAACGACCGCATCGACCATCAGGCTTCCCTCCGTAACTTCGTTACACGAACTTGGGCTGCCGGGGCTTGACGACTGTCACAAGCCGACCTTGGCCCCCCAAGGCTGGCTGCTACTCGTTTTCCTGGGTCGCGCGGTTTCCCTATGTCTGACTTTCCCGACGGAAACCCTTGGCAGCGGCGAACACCGCAGTCCTTGCTCAGGTGGCCCTTCTTACGGCATGTTTAGCAGGTCGGTAGTCCTCTACCGGGCCGCCTCTCCGGGTGTCTTCCGGCTACGTCATTGTTGGTGGTGCTGCGACTCCTGAAGAACCGGCCTAGCGCCTCCACCAGTTCATCGGCCAGGAGCTTGGTCTCGTTGGCTTTGGCTGGTTCGTCGACGTCTACTTGACTCACCCGTGCGTGCATTCTAGATGCCTGTTTTGCTATCTCGAACTCAGCGCATCTGCCAGGGTCTTATTGCGCGCGAGTCGCAGCGCCTGTTGAGTGGCCGAGCCCCGTAGCCCGTCGGTGAAGGTCTGCGTCGCTATCTGTTCCAGAAAGTCGGCCGGCGCCGTTGGGTAGGCGAGCCTTACGAGGCGTGCGATGTCTATCTCGAACTCCTGCAGGGTTTCCGCGTTCTTTTGTACCCGGGTCCGGATCTGCATCTGGTAGGCCTGCTGAAGATGGCTATCTCCATATCGGGACTCCATATGGGCGATTAGTGAAGCGTAGTCCTGGGATCCAGTCGGGATGGCCCGAAGGACGTTAAGGGCGTCCCATCTCAGCGCTACAATGAGAGCTGTAGCCTTTTCCGTGCTGTTCCAGTAGTTTGTGGAACAGGCTGCCTCGAACTGACGTAAGTAGGTGCTCCACGGGACCTTTCCGCCGAAGGTTGGGGGGCGTCACTCTGCTCTGTTCCGTTCCTGATATTCCCGGCGTAACGATGGGCGGGCGTTGGCGCAGCTCGGCAACTTCCTCTTGTAGAGCTTTGACTCTCTCATCACCCCTCGTCGGCAGGCGTCGGCGCAGCTCGGCGACTTCCTCTTGTAGGGCTTTGAATCTCTCTTCCATTCCTGTCGGCGGGTGTCGGCGCAGCTCAACAAATTCCTTGTGTAGAGCGTAGAATCTCTCTTCCACCCCCCTCAGCGGGCGTCGGCGTAGCTCGGCAACTTCTTCTTGTAAGGCGTCGAACTTCTTTTCCACTGCCGTGACTTCCTCACACAGACACTGTTCTAATTTCCTTTGGCTTTCCTCTAATTTCGTCAGCAGACACTCTTCTAAATTTTTCTGTCCATCAAGGAATTTGGTAGTCAGGTCCTTGGCTAAATTCTTCTGGCCGTCTTCCATCTTCTTCAGGTCCTCCGCTAAGTTCTTCTGGTCGTCTTCCATCTTCTTCAGGTCCTCCGCTAACTTATTCTGACCGTCTTCTAATTTGGAAGTTAGGTCCTCGGTTAAACTCTTCTAGCCGTCTTCCATTTTCTTCAGGTCCTCCGCTAACTTATTCTGACCGTCTTCTACTTTGCAAGTTAGGTCCTCGGCTATACTCTTCTGTCCGTCTTCCATTTTCTTCTGGCCGGCCTCCATCTTGGTTTCCATGGCACTTAACTTTTCTAGCAATGCTGCCAATTGAACTTCCATTTTAGTTGATTGTCTTGTAATGGGCGTGCACACACAGGAAAATTAGAGAACTGTGGTAAAATGACCTGCTCGGGTTTTGAAACCAGGACCTTCAGGTATTGTGCTTGTGCATGAGTTCGTAATCCGGCTTCTGACACCAGTTGTTACGTGCCACCCCCTAGTGGCACTTCCGTTAACTGGATTACGGTGGGTAGAAAGCACAACTCAAATTGTTTCTTTAAAGAAACGTATTAGCGTTATTGCGGGCCAGAAAGATACACCACCCAAATATCAAATACAAGCAATTAGTATCTCACTCTAATTTCCTCTCGTAGGTAACACTTGCCTTTCACTTGTCAATAAGCCACAGAAGTTAATCCCTCCTAATGGGACCGGTGGCCTCGATAGAACTACCTGCAACACTTCCTTGAATACGCAAGCTACCGTTATTTACGATAGCCGGTCACTCACCACTACACTCTGCTTCGCTGTCCGCAGGCTAGGGAAACTGCCCCCGGTGTTTTCGCAATTCACCACACTAACCTCTGTTGCACTGGAAAACACACTCGCTCAAGACACAATTCCTCCGAAGGCATTCACACTCCTTCGCTGTCAAGAGAATCAGCTTCTCTAAGGTTTCGAAAGTCACGTCACCAACAACTGACGCTCAGGTAAAAGCTCGCACTAGCTCGAAAAACACTGTCCACCTCGCGGCCAGGTCGCTCTTATATAGCAGTCTGGTGACTCAATGAATGCTTCTAGACCCGTCCAGGATTCACGGCTTCTCGAGATTTCCATCACTGGCTGGGTCACGAATATTCTGGACCATCCCTTTGTCCTAGTAGCCCTGTTTCGAAAGGCGCAGGTAATACACAGAGGCAGAGCATAGCCCTGGGGCGGCGGTGACTCACGCGGCGAGGCGACGAAATAAACTCACAGCCGTAACAATAGCACATGACACATGGCCTAGGGGAATGACTTCTTCCTCAAATATCTAAATGTGTTGCTTAAATATTATCATTTTAAATGATCCAGTCGACTTCGTCGTTACGTTATGGCAACGACACGGCGAGCGTGACGTCATCCAGCCAGCTCCCTCCTTTCACCGCGATGACTTGTAACTTTCTAGCGTTCTGATTGTTTCTTGATCATTTTACATGGCAAGAGTGTTTGGCTTCGAGCGAAGCGAGAATCCTCCTGCCATTCTAGCATTTTTCAGCATTTGTAGCATTTAAAATGATATAAAGTTGCAATGCCAGCAGATTCGGATAACAGTCATGCGGATGCGGGGCGGATACGGGTAACAGTCATGCGGATGCGGGGCGGATACGGATAACAGTCATGCGGATCCGGGGCGGATGCGGATAACAGTCATGCGGATGCGGGGCGGATACGGATATCAGTCATGCGGATCCGGGGCGGATACGGATAACAGTCATGCGGATCCGGGGCGGATACGGATAACAATCATGCGGATCTGGGGCGGATACGGATAACAGTCATGCGGATCCGGGGCGGATACGGATAACAATCATGCGGATCCAGGGCGGATACGGATAACAGTCATGCGGATCCGGGGCGGATACGGATAACAATCATGCGGATCCAGGGCGGATGGGGATAACAATCATGCGGATCCGGGGCGGATACGGATAACAGTCATGCGGATCCAGGGCGGATGCGGATAACAGTCATGCGGATCCAGGGCGGATACGGATAACAATCATGCGGATCCAGGGCGGATGGGGATAACAATCATGCGGATCCGGGGCGGATACGGATAACAGTCATGCGGATCCGGGGCGGATGCGGATAACAGTCATGCGGATCCAGGGCGGATGGGAATAACAATCATGCGGATCCGGGGCGGATACGGATAACAGTCATGCGGATCCGGGGCGGATACGGATAACAGTCATGCGGATCCGGGGCGGATGCGGATAACAATCATGCGGATCCAGGGCGGATGGGGATAACAATCATGCGGATCCAGGGCGGATACGGATAACAATCATGCGGATCCAGGGCGGATACGGATAACAATCATGCGGATCCGGGGCGGATGCGGATAACAATCATGCGGATCCAGGGCGGATGGGGATAACAATCATGCGGATCCAGGGCGGATGCGGATAACAATCATGCGGATCCGGGGCGGATGGGGATAACAATCATGCGGATCCAGGGCGGATGCGGATAACAATCATGCGGATCCGGGGCGGATGGGGATAACAATCATGCGGATCCAGGGCGGATGGGGATAACAATCATGCGGATCCGGGGCGGATGGGGATAACAATCATGCGGATCCAGGGCGGATGGGGATAACAATCATGCGGATCCAGGGCGGATGGGGATAACAATCATGCGGATCCGGGGCGGATGGGGATAACAATCATGCGGATCCAGGGCGGATGGGGATAACAGTCATGCGGATCCAGGGCGGATACGGATAACAGTCATGCGGATCCGGGGCGGATACGGATAACAGTCATGCGGATCCAGGGCGGATACGGATAACAGTCATGCGGATCCAGGGCGGATACGGATAACAGTCATGCGGATCCGGGGCGGATGCGGATAACAGTCATGCGGATCCAGGGCGGATGCGGATAACAGTCATGCGGATCCGGGGCGGATGCGGATAACAGTCATGCGGATCCGGGGCGGATGGGGATAACAGTCATGCGGATCCAGGGCGGATGCGGATAACAGTCATGCGGATCCGGGGCGGATGCGGATAACAGTCATGCGGATCCGGGGCGGATGGGGATAACAATCATGCGGATCCGGGGCGGATGCGGATAACAGTCATGCGGATCCGGGGCGGATGGGGATAACAATCATGCGGATCCGGGGCGGATGCGGATAACAATCATGCGGATCCAGGGCGGATGCGGATAACAATCATGCGGATCCGGGGCGGATGCGGATAACAATCATGCGGATCCAGGGCGGATGCGGATAACAATCATGCGGATCCGGGGCGGATGCGGATAACAATCATGCGGATCCAGGGCGGATGCGGATAACAATCATGCGGATCCGGGGCGGATGGGGATAACAATCATGCGGATCCGGGGCGGATGGGGATAACAATCATGCGGATCCGGGGCGGATGCGGATAACAATCATGCGGATCCAGGGCGGATGCGGATAACAATCATGCGGATCCAGGGCGGATGCGGATAACAATCATGCGGATCCAGGGCGGATGCGGATAACAATCATGCGGATCCGGGGCGGATGCGGATAACAATCATGCGGATCCAGGGCGGATGCGGATAACAATCACGCGGATCCGGGGCGGATGCGGATAACAATCATGCGGATCCAGGGCGGATGGGGATAACAATCATGCGGATCCGGGGCGGATGCGGATAACAGTCATGCGGATCCAGGGCGGATGGGGATAACAATCATGCGGATCCAGGGCGGATGGGGATAACAATCATGCGGATCCAGGGCGGATGGGGATAACAGTCATGCGGATCCAGGGCGGATGGGGATAACAATCATGCGGATCCGGGGCGGATGGGGATAACAATCATGCGGATCCGGGGCGGATGCGGATAACAATCATGCGGATCCGGGGCGGATGCGGATAACAATCATGCGGATCCGGGGCGGATGGGGATAACAGTCATGCGGATCCGGGGCGGATGCGGATAACAATCATGCGGATCCAGGGCGGATGGGGATAACAATCATGCGGATCCGGGGCGGATGGGGATAACAATCATGCGGATCCGGGGCGGATGGGGATAACAATCATGCGGATCCAGGGCGGATACGGATAACAGTCATGCGGATCCAGGGCGGATGGGGATAACAATCATGCGGATCCGGGGCGGATGCGGATAACAATCATGCGGATCCGGGGCGGATGGGGATAACAGTCATGCGGATCCGGGGCGGATGGGGATAACAGTCATGCGGATCCGGGGCGGATGCGGATAACAATCATGCGGATCCAGGGCGGATGGGGATAACAATCATGCGGATCCGGGGCGGATGGGGATAACAATCATGCGGATCCGGGGCGGATGGGGATAACAATCATGCGGATCCAGGGCGGATACGGATAACAGTCATGCGGATCCAGGGCGGATGGGGATAACAATCATGCGGATCCGGGGCGGATGCGGATAACAATCATGCGGATCCGGGGCGGATGCGGATAACAATCATGCGGATCCGGGGCGGATGGGGATAACAGTCATGCGGATCCGGGGCGGATGCGGATAACAATCATGCGGATCCAGGGCGGATGGGGATAACAATCATGCGGATCCGGGGCGGATGGGGATAACAATCATGCGGATCCGGGGCGGATGGGGATAACAATCATGCGGATCCAGGGCGGATACGGATAACAGTCATGCGGATCCAGGGCGGATGGGGATAACAATCATGCGGATCCGGGGCGGATGCGGATAACAATCATGCGGATCCGGGGCGGATGGGGATAACAGTCATGCGGATCCAGGGCGGATGGGGATAACAGTCATGCGGATCCGGGGCGGATGCGGATAACAGTCATGCGGATCCGGGGCGGATGCGGATAACAGTCATGCGGATCCGGGGCGGATACGGATAACAGTCATGCGGATCCGGGGCGGATGGGGATAACAGTCATGCGGATCCGGGGCGGATGGGGATAACAGTCATGCGGATCCGGGGCGGATGCGGATAACAGTCATGCGGATCCGGGGCGGATACGGATAACAGTCATGCGGATCCGGGGCGGATGGGGATAACAGTCATGCGGATCCGGGGCGGATGCGGATAACAGTCATGCGGATCCGGGGCGGATGCGGATAACAGTCATGCGGATCCGGGGCGGATGGGGATAACAGTCATGCGGATCCGGGGCGGATGCGGATAACAGTCATGCGGATCCGGGGCGGATACGGATAACAGTCATGCGGATCCGGGGCGGATGGGGATAACAGTCATGCGGATGCGGGGCGGATGCGGATAACGTTTTGTTTATCCGCGCAGTTGTCTGACTATTGGACCAACTCATTAGGGCTTTTTATGGCCATCACTTCCTTAGGCCATACACAAACATCATCCGTGCAGATTCTTTTACCACAACATCCGGCAAGTTCACCTTGAGCATTATAAGCCCGAATCCCAATGTTTATATTAGCGATATCACATTTCCTCAGCAGTGTTTAGTGCTCATACGAGACTCTGGTCTCAAAGGTCCTGGCTTCCATCCCAGCTCTGGCAAGAGATTTAATTCTGTTCTGAGGTACTGCAACGGGGTACACTCTAACTCGAGTCCAATCTCAACCATCCTAGAAGGGATTTCTACTCCAGGCAAATCCCGCGATGGTTTCTAACTTAAGGTCACGGCCGCCTTTGTCCTAAACCCAGGTTATTTTACAAATGCACACACTACTACGGACCATACAATAATACAGGTTATCAAATAAACCCTACATACACTCAAGTACACGGGACTGAATGACCACAATATCGCAAAGCCCCTAAAGGAATCAACAATATTATTATTATTATTATCATTATTATTATTAGTGATTTAAGCCCACTACGGAGCGCTTATGACCAGTTCTTCGATGCTCTTTTCCGTTCCCAATATCTCTTGAGCCCTGCTGATAATTTCTCCTTTCTCTCCTGCGAAAGGGGCTTCTGACATTTAGGGACTCTAGGTGGTGGGGTCCAAGATTCAACAGCATAATATGTGTAAATAAAAGAATTTTCTATGGAGAAGTCTGTGGTGGCATTGTTTGAGTATCAATGATTACCTCTTGCTACTCCGGTTGTTAACAGTTTCAATATACGAATTACGTCCAGAAAGTAAGTTCCGTTTGGTAATAACATTAAATTGTGTACAGATACAGAAAAAATATTTATTGCACAAAATTCTACAACCCTTAAACTACTTTTCCACGTAACTGCCGAAATGTTGCAGGCATTTGTCGTAGCGTGGCACGAGTTTTTGTATACCTTCTTCATAGACGTGTGCCGCCTGTGTCTTCAACTAGTTGTACGTTCCGCTGCAGCGCAGTTCCGCATATGCGTGGTAGACGCTCTGTATCAAGGAGAAGAAACGTGCGCCATTTGGAGAGCGCTGTCAGCCACGTACGCGTTGTTGTGCATGTTTACTCGTACAATGTCGGTGTTGATTGAAAATCCCGCCGCTTGTGAAATCAGATCTGTGATTCGTTTTCGGAATGCTAGGAAAGTGAAACCAATTGAAATGTATCGGCAAATTTGCGAAGTGTATGGACAAAATGCGATGAGTGATTCAATGGTGAGAAGATGGGTCCGACAGTTCAATGAAGGACGTAGTGAAATGCACGATGAACAACGAAATAGGCGTCCATCTTTGGTTACAGAAGAACTGGTTCACGCGATTGATGACAAGTTCCGGGAAATCCGCAGGTTTACACTTAGTGCTCTCGCTATGGAATTTCCCCAAATCTCACGATCACTAATTCATGAAATTGTTACCGAAAAACTGAACTTACGTAAACTTTGCCGACGTTGGGTACCAAAGATTCTTACGGAGCAACACAAAACAAAACGTATGGGTAGTGCACTTCAGTTTTTGACCCGTTACAATGAAGGCGGCGAAGAATTTCTGACACAGATAGTCACAGGAGATGAAACTTGGGTTTCTTACGACACCCCTGAAAGAAAGCGGCAATCAATGGAATGGAGGCACACTTCATCCCCAGCAAAGGTTAAGCCGAAACAAATCTTGACACCTCGGATAATGATGTGCACAGTATTCTGGGACTGGAAAGGCATCTTACTCATTGATTTCTTACCGCGTGGTCAAACAATCAACGCAGATGCTTACTGCGAGACACTTAGGAAATTGCGCCGCGCAATACAGAAGAAGCGCCGAGGGTTGCTGTCAAAAGGTGTTGTTTTTCTTCACGACAACGCACGACCACACACTGCAAATGTGTCGAAAAACCTCCTACAGGGATTTGGCTGGGACGTGTTTGACAACCCTTCGTACAGCCCTGACCTCACTCCTAGCGACTTTCATCGGTTCACACATCTCAAGTCTTTCCTTGGCGGTCAACACTTCAACAATGACGACGAGCTGAAAGAAGATGTTTCCAACTGGTTGAAGACACAGGTGGCAAACTTCTATGAAGAAGGTATCCAAGAACTTGTGCCACGCTATGACAAATGCCTGCAAAATTTCGGCAGTTATGTGGAAAAGTAGTTTAAGAGGTGTAGAATGTTGTGCAATAAATATTTTTTTCTGTATCTGTACCGGTACACAATTTAATTTTATTACCAAACGGAACTTACTTTCTGGGCGTGCCTCGTATTCATACGAGAAAATGTTTACGTCCGTATTCCCCTCATAACGCGAAACGCAAGAATGAGGAGTAAATGAAAGATGCCACGAGTAAAACTGCGTGGGTACCATCATAGCATTGACCGGCTCCGTGGCTAACTGGTGAGCGCGGTAAACTTTTCGCCCGAAGTACCCCGGGTTTGATTCCCGGCCGAGCCACCAGGGATTTTAATCTCCTGGGGTTAATTCCCGTTGCTCAGGGATTTGGTGTATGTGACGTCTTCATTATCACTTCATCCTCATTACGACGCGCAGGTCGCCCACGGGCGTCAACTAGAAAGACCTGCACTCGGCCTCTCCGGAGGCCACACGATTATTATTATTATTATTATTATCATCTTAGCATTGACATGGAATTGAAAATAAGAAATGACGGAAATCTATTTCTAGGACGTCTTCCGCTGGGGTTTAAATCCCCTCGATTGCCGAGTCCGAAGACAGCTTAGTCCCATGGCCTATATTGCCAGAGCCGAGAATCGAACCCTGCACTCAAGGTACGTAGTGTGACAGGCAAGGTGGTCTATTTCCGATATAGGCCTACTTCAATTACACTTGCGGAAGCAGAACCAAGTGTCATAAAACTGTGTTAGCTGTTGACAACAAGCCTTCATATTTGGTAATTTGAATTTGAGATCCATCGTTGGCTGTAACTCGATTCCGAGTACACATGTACTTCTTCCTGCATAGAGCTTTTCAAACCAGCTAGTGCATGTGTTTCCGATGACTGAACAGACCAATCCTGGCATAAAGCAAGCGCCCACATAATAATAATAATAATAATAATAATAATAATAATAATAATAATAATAATAATAATAATAATAATTGATACGTGCAAGGGCACGTCTCTACCATGTCAAACATGTATTTAATCAGGTACGCTGTTCTTCAAGTTTGAAACGACCGCCTGGTGACTTGCTTCCCATTCTGAACACGAGATGGTAGCGCCTGTCGGTCTTGGAGAGATTGCAAGTAGTTCCTGTGTCTCCCCAATAGGTGGTGTGGGCTTCGCATTATTAAATTCGTTATACGCATGACATGATTAAAAGACAATCACATTCTTCGTCTTCAAACAAATGCTAGTGCATTCATGATACCGCCAAAATTATGAACTTATTAATGACATTGTAGTTTTGATGTGTCTTTCTCTGATTGGACAATATTTATTTACATGAAGACAGTTCGATAAATGACGAGCGATTCTCCGCCATTTTGGTGGAGTCCATTAGAGTTCGTGAAGTAAACATCAAGCTATCTGGTCGTGGAAGGTGTCTCCACTAATGGGGGCTTTAAGCCCTCATTCTCTACAATATATATATATTCTAGAAAAAGGAATTGCCTGTTCTCTTCGGGCTATGAATTTTCATCTTTTCGCCGCGAAGTGGACGTGTGGAATGTGACCTGTGATTGTGACCCAAACAATGCATGTGCCGGGGTTTGCCATTTTTTGTGAAGCACATGTAGTAACATAAAATTATGTGTTAATTATTTTATTATTTTTGTGTCTCCACGGAGAAGGATGTAAGGTACGTTTTTTTTTTAATTTAATTTATTTAATTATTTTATGTTATGGAGCTCCGATATCATCTTATAATAATATTTTATTTTTGTTCTTCTTTTGTTTTATAAGTTTAATTTTATTGTTGTTTTTATTACGTTTCCTGGTTTATTTTAATTCTGTGCTCTTTTCTTCGTACCTTGTGGAGATACATTTCCAATTATTTTACGTTTAAATTATTATTTATATTCCTTTGTCAATCTTGGGATTGACATATTAATTTATTCATGATCCGGTGCATTTCTCGATTGTAATAGCATTTAGACCTAATTATTTTCCGCCGTCATTTTCTTTACGCTAATGTTTAAATTTACTTTTATTAATTGTTTGCCGTAATATTGATCTGGCATGTTTTTGGTGTGGCCATAGCTTTTGTTTACCGTGATGCATTGTGGTCTCGTTGTCAGTCCATTTGGCGCGGGTCTCAAGAGCATACGTGTTTTCTGTTTGCTCAAATTTAAAAAAAAAAAAAAATTGTAATCTTGTTGATGTTAGTTTTGTGTTTTCGGATGTAAAATGTCCTTGTGTGTTTCGCCGGCGAGCATATCATTTTTTTTTTTTATTTTCTATCCCAATTAATTTTTTTTGAAAGTGTAATTTAATTTTCAATTCCTTTTGTTTTGGCGTGGCCTCAACATCTGCATGTCGGATCGTGATTGCATTACCTTGCAATTCATCAAGCCCGTTCTGAGTATGTTATGCATGTAATATTTATTTTAACCTTTGGGCTGTTAAATTTTATATTATTTTAAATTAAGTTTTTCGTCTTCTTCGCTTTGCAAGCAAGCATGTTAGGCGCTATCTGGCCTTCTTATAAAATATTAGTGGTTGATGCATGTTCTTTTTCTGGTGATGATTCTCCTTTAAATTTTCAATATTAAACCTTTTTTATTCTTTTTTAAAATCTTTGGTTGTGGCATTATTTCACCGACGACAGTTCCGTTGGTTTTTGGGGGATGTTTGTACGATAGCCTGTGTGTGTTGTCCCCTTATCCATCTTCCTTCCACTCCTTTGGAGCTCTTCTGTCGGGACATGTCATCTGGAGGTGATGTTGCTGCGGAAGTGACCCGGACCCCTGAATACAGGTAAGTTGGCTCATCCACGTTTCCCGTACTCGTCCCATTCTGGTAAGCAAAGCGTTGGTTATCGAGAAGCCGACGTGCTGCTGGCCAGTGCCGTCCAATGTTAATAATGCTGTTAGGAGGGGTAGCATTTTGGTAGCAGAGCGTGGTTATGTTCACTTCCGTAACTATCCCCTCCCCAGTACCCACGGGCTGTTTTATGGACTCCTCTAATGCCGATGGGTCAGTTGTTGGTGTGAGTTTGTCAGGAAAATGTACTTAATGTTATGTTTTGCTAATCCTTGTCGTTATTGTGTTTCATGTTGCCTCTGGATATCCATGTGGTATGCTGGATGTAAGGTGTCCTGTTTTTAAACGAGGCGTTTACCCCTGTATTTTACCCTGTTTGTGTGCAACATCCCCAATGAAGATGCAGCTCGGTGAGTGTCTGACATGTGTTCTTGGCATGGGAAATGGGATTTCTTAATGCTCTAATAGCCTATATGCTGCGTATGAAGGAATCCTGGAGCCCCGTCGGAAGCTGGTAGCCTGATTGTTTGTGCCTATTTTTGTGATTTAGCTCCCTGTTCTCGAGCCAAGCAGGTGGTGACGTGTGCAGTTCTGGACAGCATGGTGCATGATTTGGTGTAGTGGGGTGGCTGTGTTTGAGTGTCAGCCTAATCTTTGGTGATGGTAATTGCTGGTTGTGGTACTGTTGTGAAGGTGTAAGCTGTCCTTGTAATTCCTGAAAATTTGTTTCCTTCTATATTGGCTGTCTGCATTCTGTGTTTTCCAAAATGGCCGACAACAATAGTGTTTTCAATTTAATTGACTTAAGCGATAACCTTGTGAATTTGGAGAGTTCTTCTGGGGTTGAACGTGAATCATCTCTGTTTACTAGGTCTGAGGTTTTGGGATCAATTACCAGTAGTAGTTTGTCTGCCCCTCTGTTGCCTGGCGCTGGCTCGTCCATACCACTTAATCCTGCATGCGGTCATTCCTCTCATGTTAGGTCACCTAATGATTTCCTGGGTCCTGCCGACCCATTGCATCCCAGTTCTTTCTCTAGTAATATTAATGTTTTGTCGCCTGTAGAGGGTGTGCAAGCGGGCTACCCTGGTAACAATGTCTCTATTCCTAATGCTACGTTCTCGTCTACCGTTAATTATGGGTCGATTCCTCATCCTATTTCTGGTTTCTTAACTAAGTTAAGGCATTTCAACCTTGATGACGTTACCCAAGTGGTACAATTTTTAAAGCAAGTGGTCGAGTTGGGCAACCATGCCTCGATTTTTGGGATGTCGGAAGTTCAGATTTTCCAACTTTTGTATCCAGTTGCATCCGGTATGCTGCGCGATAAGCTTGTTGAAGCTATCCACCTCCGCATGTCCTTAGCCATGTTTATTAGGGAAGTGTTGTGGTTTTTTGTCCCTGCGAGCGCCCTAAGTGCTCTCGAGCATAAGTTCCTTTATCGTGTCCAAAGGCTGGACGAGTCCCTTAGCGACTATGTCAGCGACATTAAGGTGTATGCCCAGGGTTTTGCATCCCCTTTAACCGAGCGACAGTTGGTGTCATCAATTGTGAATGGGTTTTCGCCTCAATATAGGTCATACATGACTATGTGTACCAGGCCTTCGTCATTCGTCGAGCTGAAACAGGTCGTTATAGAGGCTATGGCTGTGAAGCATGCAGATTCCCTTCGTGTAGCTAATGTTCCTCCTCCGTCCTTGATGTCTTGTCCCCCTCCTTCCTTGATGTCTCGTCCCCCACCTAAGGTTATGTTTCATCCTCGACCTAATATTAAGTGCCACTCGTGCGGTGGAGTGGGACATGTCAAGAAGGTGTGTCCGAGTAACCAGGCTGTGTATCGCCAATGACGGAACGTTGAGGAGACCAATTCGGGTGTTACTTCCAAGGATATTTCTGTGTGTAAGAATTTGGGAAAACCCTGTGAAGTTTCTGGTCGCCCTACCTATGATAGTCTTGATAACTCTATGAAAGCTAATTCATCATGTGCTAATTCTGCTTATGTCGCTGACCTACCTAACCTGTCGGTGAACAATGGCGTGGCAAGTCAGCCTAATTCTAAACGTTGTGTGAAACCTGTGGTGCGGGTGTCCTCGTCACCTAATTGTAATCGTGTTAGAGTGAGTAATGATTTTGGAATTTCTCCTGTGGCTAAAGGAATATCCCCGTTTATTGAAATTTGTGTTAATGACGAGCCCGTTTCTGCGTTGCTTGATTCTGGTAGTGTCGCATCCTTTATAAGCGAGGACTGGTTTTTATCTATGAAGAGTGTTTGCAAATTTCCTGAGTTAGAGCCTAACAATGAATCTTTTATTTCGGCAAATTGTTCAAACTTAAATATTTTGGGTAGTATGTCAGTCAAAATTCATATTCTAAATTTTTCTTGGAAATTTAAATTTTTGGTTGCCAGAAATCTTTCTTGTGCTGTGGTCATTGGAGCTAATTTCATGTCACACGTTGGTATGCTTCTTGATTTTGGTGCTCGCAACTTATGGTTTAAGTTTAATCCACAGAGTAAATTATCTTTTAACCCGGTTATATCTTCTCCTGCTGTCAATTCTGTTACTGAGCCTATGACTATTGAGGATCTCGACCTGGAAAATTTAACGAGTCTTCAAAGGGAAGCCATTAAGAGGTTATGTCAGGAGTATGGTGATGTATTTACTGACAAGCTGGGTGTAACCCATTTGATGGAGTACAAAATTGAGCTAACCGATTCTGTGCCGGTGCGTTCCAGCCCGTATCGCCTTGCCCCGCCCAAGATGGCTGAACTTCGTAAGATTATCGATAAGATGTTAGAAGAAGGTGTAATCCAACCCTCTATCTCTGCCTACTCATCCCCTGTTTTTCTTGTGCCAAAACCTAACGGTGGTTTTCGGCCGGTGGTCGACTATAGGGCTCTTAATCAAAAGTTGTTTTGCAGTCCATTCCTTTGCCCGACCTTCACACATGTTTTAGTTGGTTTCGCAACGCGAAGGTGTTCACGATCCTCGATTTAAACTCTTCCTACTTCCAAATTCCCCTCTCTCCTGAATCCAGGCATGTTACTGCTTTTTCCACTGACTGGAACCTCTTTGAGTATGCCCGTGTCCCGTTTGGACTATCCACCGGAGCCGCTGTGTTGAGCAGACTTCTGGACAAGGTATTTTCAGAAATTAAATTCAAGTTTGTGTACCACTACCTTGACGATGTGGTGATCTATTCCGAGTCCTTCGAGGAACACGTTGATCATCTGAAAATTGTACTTGATCGGTTGCGTGACGCTGGACTTACCGTCAAATTGTCCAAGGTTTCCTTTGCCAAGCCCAAAATTTCCTTCTTGGGACATATTGTTTCTGAATCTGGTATCTCAGTGGACCAATCTCGTACGCAGGCCATCAGAGATTTTAAACCACCCAAGAACGCCAAGGGTGTTGCTCGCTACATTGGAATGGTCAACTTCTTCCGTAAGTTTATCAGTAACTTTGCCGACCGTGCTGCTCCTCTAAACCAGTTACGCAAAAAGGCTGTGAAGTTCGAGTGGGGTCCCTCTCAGCAAGCAGCCTTCGAAGATCTTAAGCTTGCGCTCTCTAACGCCCCTGTGTTGGCCATTCCGGATTTTGGGAAGCAGTTCATTGTGCAGACGGATGCGTCTGGTCGTGGTGTTGGTTGTGTCCTTCTGCAGGAATCTGATCTGGGTCGGCAACCAATTGCATACGCTTCTCGTACCTTAACTGACGCAGAGAGGAAGTATTCTATTTACGAACTTGAGGGTTTGGCTGTGTTGTTCGCTCTGGAAAAATTCCGTATGTATCTTGAGCACACCAAGTTTCTCCTTGAGACCGATAACCAAGCCTTGAGCTGGGTCTTAGGGAAACCCCGCAAGACTGGGAGAATTGCTAGGTGGGCAACTAGGATTCTGTCGTTCCAGTTCACTGTCCAACATATTCGTGGGTCCGAAAATGCGGTAGCTGATTCTTTAAGCCGCATGTACGAGGAAACAGCTGAGGAGGATGTTCGGGAATGTGAACCCGTAAACCTTATATCTGCTGTAAATTGTGTCAATGCCGTTCTTAGCAATTCCCCTGTGCTTTTTGAGGATGTGAGACGATTCCAGAAGGAAGACCCCTCCTTATCTAGCCTTATTGACCGAATCAATTCTGGTGAAGTGATCAAGCCCTACTCTCTGAAGGACGGTGTATTGTGTTGTTCGTCTCGTCATGACCGCCTACCTAAAATTGTGCTCCCGTCGGTCCTCATTCCGGAAATCTTTCGTTACTATCATGAATCCCCTATTGGTGGTCACCTAGGAGTATTCAAGACCCGAGCTAAAATCAGACAGTTTTTCATTTGGCAAGGTATGGATGGCGACATCAGGAGGCTCATTAGGAATTGTGCTGCTTGCAGTATTAGCAAACCTCCGGTTTCTACTAAGGTTGGCCTGTTGTCATCTGAACCGGCGTCTAGACCCATGGAGAGGCTTTTTATCGACCATGTTGGACCGTTCCCTCGCTCTGGTCGGGGAAACCAATTTGCGCTTGTTTGCACTGACGGTTTCTCCCGGTTTAGTTGGATTTTCCCCACCAGACAGGCTACGACCAGTTCCGTCATAAAATGTCTTAATTCCATCTTCTCGTCTTTTGGGCCGTGTCAGTATCTGGTGTCAGATAATGCCAAGTGCTTTGTATCTCATCAGTTCCGTCAATTCTTGTTTGATTATGCTATTTCGCACGTAACCACCACTCCCTATTTTCCTAACCCGTCTCTCGCTGAGCGAGTCAATCGTAATCTCCGTTCTGCTCTGATTGCTTTCCACCACGACAACCATTCCAAGTGGGATTCTAATTTGCATTGGCTCAATTTTGCTTTCAACACCGCCGTGCATGAGAGCACGCAAGCTACCCCTTTTTCGCTAATGTTTTCCTTTATGGCTAATTCTCCGTTGTCTAATCTGTGGAACCTGCACGATCTCCTTCCTGACAGTTTCACGCCCGAGGATATGAGGGCGAAATTCGACAAGGCTAGAGAGAATATTAAGGTATCCCATGACCAACTTGCCAGGCGACACAATGCCTGTCGCAAGCCAGCTGATTTGGAAATTGGTGATGTTGTGTACGTCCGCAATTTCGAGCCCAAGGGCGTCAGTAATCTAGTCTCAAGCAAGTTAACCCCTCGTTTTAAAGGCCCATGCTATGTAGAGGCATTCTTGACTCCTGTTACTCTTCTTGTTCGAAACCCTAAGGCCAACAAAATTTCTAGAGTGCATCTATCACACATTAAACGAGGTGGAGAGGTGTCTAATGAGGAAATGCTACCGTAAATTTTGTAAAACAAATTTTGTAAACTGAATTTGTATAATGTATAGTATCCCTAACCTTCATTGAAGCCTTCAAGCTTCTGTTCCTTGTGGAATTTTGAATTTAATTGGATTTGAACACTCTGGTGGGATACAAAATGTAATTGTTGGGAAGTTCCCATTGTAATGGTAAATTGTAAAAGTGTACCTAATTTTGATGTTTCATAGGAAATGCTAACATGTAAGTTGGGCTCGGTGGGAGACCTAACTCATGGTAACCTTGTATTCCTGTTCCCTTTGGGAATTGTAGTGGTCATTCCTCTACCGTAGTCCCTTCGAAATGTATAGTCGTCTAACTAATGTAATCTTGTAATGTACCTCGAATCTGTAAAAAGTGTAAACTTGTTAATGAAACCTTGTAAGCACGGATCTAGGGCTTGGTCAAAAATTTTCTTCATTTAAATTCAAACTTGTTTCTCTTTGTAAAATGTAGTAAGAAATTGTAAATTCTGTAAACCTTTTTTGAAACTAGATTAACTTCTATTTTTGTAAATGGCTGCCCACGCGTCGAATCATATCCTGCACATTGCTTCATCCTACTTCGTCTAAAACGACCTACATTGGACTTGTTGAAAATTTTCCTAACGTGTCTCGGACTCTGAAAGCGCTGCTGGTGCTGGTGTACTGCGTTTCTGAAGGTTTTTGGACACAGTGAAGCTGTTAACTAAGTGGTTTGCGAGGTGATCAATTATCCCTTCACTGATAATCTGACCCTGCATTCTTCCTAACCAAAACGATGCGGTTTCATCCATCAATTGGAGTTAACTGGTGAACATTATCTTCGGGAAGCATCTCTGGTGAATCGACAAGTTAAGGAGGACTGTCTATGCCTTGGCATATTCGTGAACGGTGTTCACGCTTAAGGGAGGGAGACTGATACGCGCAAGGGCACGTCTCTACCATTTCAAACATGTATTTAATCAGGTACGCTGTTCTTCAAGTTTGAAACGACCGCCTGGTGACTTGCTTCCCATTCTGAACACGAGATGGTAGCGCCTGTCGGTCTTGGAGAGATTGCAAGTAGTTCCTGTGTCTCCCCAATAGGTGGTGTGGGCTTCGCATTATTAAATTCGTTATACGCATGACATGATTAAAAGACAATCACATTCTTCGTCTTCAAACAAATGCTAGCGCATTCATGATACCGCCAAAATTATGAACTTATTAATGACATTGTTGTTTTGATGTGTCTTTCTCTGATTGGACAATATTTATTTACATGAAGACAGTTCGATAAATGACGAGCGATTCTCCGCCATTTTGGTGGAGTCCATTAGAGTTCGTGAAGTAAACATCAAGCTATCTGGTCGTGGAAGGTGTCTCCACTAATGGGGGCTTTAAGCCCTCATTCTCTACAATATATATATATACTAGAAAAAGGAATTGCCTGTTCTCTTCGGGCTATGAATTTTCATCTTTTCGCCGCGAAGTGGACGTGTGGAATGTGACCTGTGATTGTGACCCAAACAATGCATGTGCCGGGGTTTGCCATTTTTTGTGAAGCACATGTAGTAACATAAAATTATGTGTTAATTATTTTATTATTTTTGTGTCTCCACGGAGAAGGATGTAAGGTACGTTTTTTTTTTAATTTAATTTATTTAATTATTTTATGTTATGGAGCTCCGATATCATCTTATAATAATATTTTATTTTTGTTCTTCTTTTGTTTTATAAGTTTAATTTTATTGTTGTTTTTATTACGTTTCCTGGTTTATTTTAATTCTGTGCTCTTTTCTTCGTACCTTGTGGAGATACATTTCCAATTATTTTACGTTTAAATTATTATTTATATTCCTTTGTCAATCTTGGGATTGACATATTAATTTATTCATGATCCGGTGCATTTCTCGATTGTAATAGCATTTAGACATAATTATTTTCCGCCGTCATTTTCTTTACGCTAATGTTTAAATTTACTTTTATTAATTGTTTGCCGTAATATTGATCTGGCATGTTTTTGGTGTGGCCATAGCTTTTGTTTACCGTGATGCATTGTGGTCTCGTTGTCAGTCCATTTGGCGCGGGTCTCAAGAGCATACGTGTTTTCTGTTTGCTCAAATTTAAAAAAAAAAAAAAATTGTAATCTTGTTGATGTTAGTTTTGTGTTTTCGGATGTAAAATGTCCTTGTGTGTTTCGCCGGCGAGCATATCATTTTTTTTTTATTTTCTATCCCATTTAATTTTTTTTGAAAGTGTAATTTAATTTTCAATTCCTTTTGTTTTGGCGTGGCCTCAACATCTGCATGTCGGATCGTGATTGCATTACCTTGCAATTCATCAAGCCCGTTCTGAGTATGTTATGCATGTAATATTTATTTTAACCTTTGGGCTGTTAAATTTTATATTATTTTAAATTAAGTTTTTCGTCTTCTTCGCTTTGCAAGCAAGCATGTTAGGCGCTATCTGGCCTTCTTATAAAATATTAGTGGTTGATGCATGTTCTTTTTCTGGTGATGATTCTCCTTTAAATTTTCAATATTAAACCTTTTTTATTCTTTTTTAAAATCTTTGGTTGTGGCATTATTTCACCGACGACAGTTCCGTTGGTTTTTGGGGGATGTTTGTACGATAGCCTGTGTGTGTTGTCCCCTTATCCATCTTCCTTCCACTCCTTTGGAGCTCTTCTGTCGGGACATGTCATCTGGAGGTGATGTTGCTGCGGAAGTGACCCGGACCCCTGAATACAGGTAAGTTGGCTCATCCACGTTTCCCGTACTCGTCCCATTCTGGTAAGCAAAGCGTTGGTTATCGAGAAGCCGACGTGCTGCTGGCCAGTGCCGTCCAATGTTAATGCTGTTAGGGGGGGTAGCAATAATAATAATAATAATAATAATGGGTCCCAGGAATCAACCTGGGAGGAGTCCTTACGGCTCTGGGCTAATGGGAGTGAAATGCGTTGTTGCATGTCAGCTGCGACTTAAACATATTGGATTCAGCAAGAGAATCCAACTTAGCCTCTTTCACTCCAACTCCAGCATGTAACCTACAAGAGGTGCCCCCTGTTAAGCCGAGCAACCCAGTGGAAGGTTGGGTAACCAATCCCAGCGGGAAGCTGGGTCGGCGAGCCGATCAGTGCTGGGGACTCCAAGGCTCACAACCTTGGCAGTACATTGGTCAGTGTGCAATATCACTGGCCCCCTATCTACAGTTTTTTCAACTGTGAAAAGCATGGAGGAAACGTCTGCTGAAGCAACTACCCCAGGTGGTAACCAATCCACCGTCGTCTTGCACGACGCATGCAGGCCTTCGGACTCTGGGGAGCCTGCAACGACATGCTTGGAGGTATCGGAGACTCCTACAAACAAGATCAGACACAAACGACGCAACTTCTTCGCAACATTCAACGTGAACTCCCTTATGAAGGTCGGTAAATTGAAACAACTGATTGACACCCTACAACATCATCAAATCCTGATCGCAGCAATTCAGGAAACAAGGTTTGTTGATGCAGAAGCTTTTGACTCCCAGGGGTATAGAATCTTCAAAGGTAAAGTCGGAAAACGTGTAGTAAAATCCATCCCCCACCTTGGCACAGGATTTGTGGTCAGTAAGAAGATTTTAGAGTCCATCACCAACTTCACTTCCCCCAACAGTCGAGTCTCGATCCTTTCGTTTCGGAGCACAAATAAAATCTACACCATGGTGAACGTCCATGCCCCAATTAATCAAGCTAACAGAATCGATCCACAAGGGACGGAAATATTCTGGGAAGAACTTGAAGATATTCTATCCAAGATTCCCAAGGAAAACATCATCGTCCTTCTTGGGGACTTCAATGCTCAGCTCGGTAAGGAAAAGAAATTCAAGAATATTATCGGAGAATACCCGGCCCACAGAAGAACAAACCGCAATGGAGAAAGGTTAGTGGAGTTGTGCAAGGCGTTCAACCTAGTGATGAAGTCAACCGCTTTCAAACGACTTCCTGCAAAACAGAAAACATGGACATCCCCAAATCCCCATCTCGGCGAATTCCAAATTGACCACGTTGCTATTTCTCGTAAATCTCGCAGAGAAATCCAGAATGTAAAAGTCTTAAGAAGCGCGAATCTTGACTCTGATCACTATCTTTCAAAGATAAAATTAAAACTTCTTCCAAGATCCACCAAGAGATTTCAGGGAAGAAAGATCAACAGGTTTGATGTGGAAAAACTGAAAACACAAAGCGAATTCAGTCAGAAACTTGAAACACTTGAGCCACAGAATTGGGAACAACTCAAAGAAGCAATTCTTGAAACGGCACAGGAAACCATCCCACTGACAAAGTTGAGGCGGCATCCTTGGTGGACTAATGAATGTGACGATGCCATTCACCAAAGGCGGCTTGCCTGGTTGCGATGGAACAAACAGAAGAATGAAGAAAACAGAGAGAGATTCCTGATCGTGAGAAAGCAGGCTGATAAAACCATACGCGGGATAAAACGAGCATTCCAAAAAAATCAGTTGGCACAAATAGACCAAGATTTCAAAAAGAACAACACCCGTGATTTCTATAAAACCTTCAAGCAAAATCTCAGTAAATACACACCACCCAGTCTTCACTTTAGGAATCCCGATGGGAAAGTTGCTTACAATGACAAAGACAACTGCCATATCCTGGCGAAATACTTTGAGTCCCTTCTCAATTGTGAGGCTCCAACATCGAAATTTTCCTTTCACAGTAATGTGCTCGTCAATCCAGACTCAAGTCCACCAACTAGGGAAGAAATCCAGCAGATCATTCACTCACTTAAGAACAATAAAGCACCAGGTGAGGATTCAATAGTTGCCGAACTCTGGAAATACGCAGGTGAAAAACCAGTCGACAAGCTAACGGATATCATCCGGGAGATTTGGGAAACAGAGAAACTGCCCAGTGATTGGACATCGGCCCTAATTCATCCCCTGCACAAGAAAGGTGATAAAGCGGACGTAAACAACTATCGTGGCATATCACTCCTCTCGATAACATACAAGATTCTCGCGAAAGCGCTTCAAACGAGAGCGGAAGCACAGCTCGATCAACACCTGAGCGAATACCAAGGTGGATTTCGAAAGGGGCGCTCTTGTGTTGAGCAAATCATGAATCTAAAATCAATTCTATCGTACATGAATCTGAGAAGTAAGAAATTTGTTGTGACTTTTGTTGATTTCAAGAAGGCTTACGACTCGCTGGATCGAAGTACCCTGATCCAGGTTTTAAGAGAATTTGGTTTAGATAATAAGACAAGAGCAATCATTCACCAATCCCTATTGGATACGGCTTCCAAAGTGAAATTCAGGGGAGAGATTTCTGAAACCTTCGCAATACGGACAGGGGTGAGACAGGGAGATGGGCTCTCGCCTCTTTTATTCAACTGTGTTCTTGAGAAAGTTATTCGAGAATGGTGTAAAGAATTGTGTAAGGATGGTATAGAGAATGGGGTCAGACTAGGTTGTAAGAACAAAAACCTGACAATCGACTGTTTAGCTTTCGCAGATGATGTTGCAATTTTCCCTAATTCTCTTGACACAGCCACACAACAAATCAATCAATTACAGGTGCAAGCAGCAAAGGCAGGTCTTCAGATTTCGTTTGAGAAAACGCAGTTTATAACGAACATCAAGTCGGAACCCAGAGAACTTACGGTGAATGGAGGACAAATAAAACAGGTAGAGAAATTCAAATACCTGGGTGAATGGATTGAGCCCAACATTCGTGAAAAGGTAGCCTTCGTGGCACGGATTAACAAAATGGAAATGGCTTACCATTTAACCAAAGACATTTACAAATCACGATCAATGTCCTTCAAGGCCAAACTGAGGCACTTCGTTACCGTTATTCGCCCGGAGGCGTTATATGGATCAGAATGCTTGGCGATGAATAAGAAAGGCCTGGCAGAACAACTCGAAGCCAAAGAGAGGAAGATTCTGAGAAAGATCTTGGGCCCGGTCAAGGAACGAGGAGAGTATAGAAGACGACACAACGATGAACTCTATCTACATGTGGAGAAAATAACGGACACCATTCGCAAAAGAAGACTCTCCTTTTATGGCCATTTAACACGAATGAACTCCGGAAGATTGTCCAATCGAATCTGTGCCTACTTTGTGGGAAAGAAAACCAAAGGGATCTGGTTTACAGAGGTGGAAAAAGACCTACAAGAACTGGGGATATCACATGAAGACATCTTGGAACGTGACTCTTTGAAGAAGAAACTTGGGGAGATACGGAGTTTTCCGCCAAAACCTATATTGAAAACTGGCAAGAAGTGGACCGAAGAACGAAGGGAAGCTCACCGAAGAAGAATGCGCGAATACTGGGCCAATGTGAAAGAACGAGGGAAAAGGCAGTTGAAATAACGTGGTCCATAGACGACCGAAACGATTAAAAAAAAAAAATAATAATAATAATAATAATATCGTATGGCCTCGGATACCGGGTGCAAGCTTTGTTATTTGACACCCAGAGGGTAGCTTGCATGTCGAATTTTGTTGTTCCTTGAAGCACTATGAAAGTCAAGGAGGTTAGATATCTAAGCTCATTGACGCTATAGCGCTTTCTAGTAGAGAAATGAGGAAATTTGTGTTGGCGGAAAATTCCGAGATTAATTTTGCCATTATGAACAAAGCCAACTGAATTCAAATGGGTTCTTTAACATGCCAACATCGTATGACATGCGTATCGTGATTTTTGCCGCCCTTAAAAAAAATCACTTACCACGGCCAGGAGCGAACCTGCAAGCTTGGGGATAATAATCCGACACGAAAAACCAGTCACCCACCGTTGGAAGCCAGCCCACATAAATTTCACTGAATGGTCGGACTGTCGCTTGGCCTCTCCATGTCTGCGACGTTCTTTTTCAAATAAGTTGACAGCGGTCGATGTAGTATTCCGCCACAGTAAATGGACCGCAGCAGATTGTTTCCATGAGTGGATAGCCTATGTACTGCTAGGGTCTACAGTAAGCTGGGTGAACCTGAGAGGGATGTGCATCGCGGACTATGAGAAGTGGTGTTGACGAGTGATGAGGTTTCTCGGTCCGTGCATAATACAGAACCAAATACATTGGTCGGTGACTCACTCACTCATTCGTAACACCACAGTGGTTTGAGCAACGGCCCTATGTTAGTAGTATTGGAATGGAAATGAATACCAGATATCACGGCGGGCTGTTGACAGGTCCTTCTCTTCTCGCCTAACCCTTCCCTGCTCTTTACCCTCACCCCGCAAGTTCGCAGAGTTTGGACCCGAGCAGTATACCAGTCGTCGTGTTTTAGCTGGTCTTGAAAACGCTTCAGAGGAGCCCCGTGAGGTCCAGTGCCGGAGCAAAGTTCAACATAAAGGTATTGACGTGGAAGCCTCATATCACTCATACGGTGAACATGGCCTAACCATTTCAGTCGATGGGCGATGATGGTTGCCTCAATGCTATTGAGATGCGCTTTCTTGAGAAATACTGCGAAGATTACTGTGGCGGTTAACAGTATTTTCCATCATTGTATAACTTGTATAATAGGCCAATTGAACGATAATTATTAATTCAGTAGTAAGCTTAATTGAATGGACTAGTTTTAAAACCCCGTTAGTCTTTTTGTGTGAACATTTTGTGTTTGTAACAAAAGGATACATAAAATGACATAAAAAAAGTCCTCTCGGCACGCCGGAAGGCGGAGGTAGATTTCACCGGACAAACTTGGGGATAGTCGAAAATAGGCAGAATATGCAGGTTTTCGTAGAAGGATCAAACCACATTTATTGCGTGAAAGTATTTTATAATTGGAGATTAATTAACTTTGTTTTTCGTCATTTTATGCATATTTTAAACATTCTATTGTCTTATGATGACGGTAACCTTCTTGTCATTTTGAGTCCATTTTTATACTTGTGGTCACACTGTCCTTATGCAAAGTTTCGACACTGATGTGTAACTATGTAACGGTCTGTTACTTCTTCACGCAAAATTATATCTCCCGCAGAGATGTTGGTTGGTTCCTCAGTTTAGGGGCTGCGACAACGTGGTCATGTAACCCCGTGTACTTTGGGTGAGTGTAGAATCTGTCTGATAAACGGTGTGAATTGTGATAGCTGTATTAGTCTGTAATTCAGGTAAGGAATGCAGACGCTCCATTTCAAGCAGTAGTTCCTAATGTTGCTACCAGATACTACCGTCAACGACACCTAGCTGTGAACTTGGCTACTAGATGCCACCGCAATCAGCAACTCGCAACGAACGTTGGAACTTCCCCTCCAAAGGAAAGCATACTGAGGGATTTTTAGCGCTCTTAGAAAATCTGACGACTTTGGCCGGCTTTGAACCCGCGACCTTGGGCATAGGAGTTCAGCAAGCTACCAGTTAAGTCACCGAAGCCGCATCACACTTAGTCAGATGGAAATCTGAATCTGATCTCGCGCAAGTGCGTTGTCATGGCAACGTCTGATGGCTCATCCCTCATCAATTTAGTAGTGTTGCCATGTCAACCACTGATAGCTCTTGGCATTTTCTTACAATTCCGAAATCATTTTTCTCATCCCTTGGCGTAATGGTGGCTCATATCAAAAATTCTTTCAGACAAAAGTTTTAGGTAATTATTAGGGGAATATTGTCCATTTTCTACGGTTTTGATATTGTGCCTATTAACAGAGATATGATTAATGTTTTCCGAAAAAAACACTTTTTCCCACCCCTTTGGTCAATGGTTGGTGCTATCAAAAAAACGTTTCAAACATAAATTTCTGAGCTTTATCCGACACATAGTATGAACTTTGAACGGATTCGATATTTCACATATTAAGAGAGTTATAGCAATATTTCATTTTTTTTTTCGAAAAAAAAGAAGTCCCCCATTTTCATCCCCTTCGACCGATTTAGCCCAGTAACGAACTCGTCCGAGATTTTATGGGTATACATATTCGGTAAAAAATTCAAAGTGATTGGTGCAAAATTACGGCAGTTATCGTGTCCACAAGAAACTGATATACATATATATACATATATTACATAAATTATATATAAACTTTTGAACTGACGGTGGTTTTGGGGTCTGGGGGATGTGAAACGCGAAGATATGTCGAAATTTTCCGGAAATCGAAACATGGTACCCATTGCAATAGTTAGCTTTCTAATGAAATCTACCTAAAAATACTGCCGTCAACGACACCTAGCTGTGAACTTGGCTACTAGATGCCACATCAATCAGCAACTCGCAACGAACGTTGGAACTTCCCCTCCGAAGGAAAGCAAACTCAGTTTTTTTAGCGTTCTTAGTAAATCCGACGACTTCAGCCGGGTTTGAACCCGCGACCTTGGGAATAGAAGTTCAGCATGCTACCAGTTCCGATACCGAAGTCGCTTCCCACTGACATATGAAAACTGAATGTGATCTCGTGCAGTGGCGTTGTCATAGCAACTGCTGATGGTCATCCCTTATCAATTAAAAGTAAAGTTGTCATGGCAACCTCTCTTGGCACTTGGCATTTTCTTATAATTTAAATCATTTTGTTCACCCCGTGGCGTAATGGTGGGTCATATCGAAAATTCTTTCAGACAAAAGTTTTAGGTAATTACTGGAGGAATATTGTCCATTTTGTGCGGTTTTGATATTGTGCCTATTAACAGAGATATGATTAATGTTTCCCGAAAAACCCACTTTTTCCCACCCTTTTGGTCAATGGTTGGTGCTATCAAAAAACTTATTTGACATAAATTTTTGGCACTTATCCGACACATATTATGAACTTTGAAGGGATTCGATATTCCATGTATTAAGAGAGTTATAGCGATATTTCACTTTTTCGAAAAAAGCCCCCCATTTTTACCCCCTTTGACCGATTTTGCCCATTAACGAACTCGACCGAGATTTTATAGGGATACATATTATGTAAAAAATTCAAAGTGATTGGTGCAAAATTACGGCAGTTATCGTGTCCACAAGAAACTGATATATATATATATATATATATATACATAAATTATATATAAACTTTTGAACTGACGGTGGTTTTGGGGTCTGGGGGATGTGAAACGCGAAGATATGTCGAAATTTTCCGGAAGTCGAAACATGGGACCCATTGCAATAGTTAGCTTTCTAAAGAAATCTACCTAAAATGACCATGATAGCCCGAGTCCTTATTGACGTATTAATTATAATAGACTACAGTACTCCCTCTGTAATCCGGCATCTCAGCTCTCCGGCACTCCCAGTAATCCGGCGTTTTGTATTCGAGTACGAGCTCAACACTTGATTTGATTATGTGTCCCCAATACTGTACAATGTTTCCCACGCAGCGACAAGACTAGTGTCTGAGTAAACAATGCATTGGCGCCTAGAGCGATGACTCACGCTCGCCCCCCTCAGGTGCTTAGTGTAGGACAATTGTACTGTAGTAGTGTTGTGTTGAAGATGGCATCCGTGCAGAAAAAACGTAAACATAAAACTCTATCTTTGTTAGATAAACATGAAATCCTAAGGCGACTTGAAAAGGGCGAAACGTTAACTAGTGTTGCTAACGAATACGGTGTTGATTGAGCTACAGTTCATGACATAAGAAAAGACAGTGATAAAATAAAGTCGTTTTTTAAGACGAATTAAATTTTAAAAGTAAACGACAGACATTGAAAACTGGTGAAAATCCTAAAGTTGACGATAGCCTCTATGCTTGGTTTTGACAAGAACGTGGTAGGCATACACCAATTTCTGGTGAAATCCTTAAAGAAAAGGCTAGAGAATTTTACCGGAAAGTTACAAAAAATGTATGATTTCCAAGCCAGCGAGGGATGGTTGCAGAAATTCAAACAACGTTATGGAATTAGACTGCTAAGTACAACGGGTGAGAAACTTTCATGTGACGAAAGCGTTGATGTATTTTCGTACTTTTTTACTTTGTATAGTACAATGTAAATAAAACTGATTTTCAAATGATATCTGCGTTTTTCTCGATATTTTCCAGTAATCCGGCGTTTTCGGTAATCCGGCAGTGCTCTGGTCCGATATCTGCCGGATTACCGAGAGAGCACTGTATTTATTACCTAAAGTCAATATATTGTACATTTAAAAACCATAGCGTTTTCGGTCCCATTGTCACCCTCCTCAGCGTAGTATAGGATAAGTAAATGTGCAATAACATACACTTAATAAAATTCTGCCATAACAGAGGATACTAAAAATATTTTTATTCCAAAAGCTCACAAAGTAAAATTTCAAAAACCAGATCTGTTACAAAATGTGTTAATAAAAACATGGAATAGTCTTGATAAAACAGCGATGAATTGAAGAGATGTGGAAGTGAAAATAGACATGCTGTATAAGTTAGGTTATAAATGAAGGTTGACGTGTATTTGCCAGGTAGAGAAATATTGGAGAGAGAACGTCACACCTATTTCCAACGTCATAACATTATATTCCTTGTGAAGGTTGAGCGCAATTTACTCATACTGTAAATGTTTTTATTACTTCTTGTACTGTACTGCACTTGAATAAAGTAAACACATATATCAATAAATCACAGGAGTACAAATTTTGTTCTTTCTTTAAAACCATAATAAAATGGTATTCATATTGTTTAAAATCCAATAAGTCACATCTAAGGGCAAATTTGTATAAGTAATAAAAGTTCATATCAAACTTCCATGATGTATTAGGCCTAATCCTCAGAGGCAGAACATTTTTCAAATAGTTGCTAGTGTACACAGCAATTAGTTTTTTCTTTTCTTTCTGTTTTCCCACAAGTTTACATATCGTGACTTAAGGGGTTCAAAAACTAACTGTGTCAGACTAATAAGAATGCTCATTGTTTCTCAATAGTGATACATATTGTCGTTATTATCATTATTTTGTATTACCAATATTAGACGTCGTGGTGTAACGGCTAGCATTTCGGGTTCAATTCCTGACTGAGTCAAGAAATTATAATTCTGGTGTGAGGGCTGGAACGGGATACACTCAGCCTCGTGAGGCAAATTTGTGAAGAGGAGGGTTTGATTTCCACTTCAGCCATCCCGGAAGTGGTTTTCCGTGGATTCCCCACTTCTACTCCAGGCAAATGCTGAGACGGTTACTAACAGAGGCCACGGCTTCCTCCTTCCTAATCCTATCCCCAATTTACAAATATACACGCTATAATAACTAGGGCTCGGATGTTTAGGAAAAATCATATTTTTTTCTTCGCCTCTGTTTTCATGCCCGATTAGTTTCTGATGCAAATCAAGTGATTATTGTCACAATACAGTGGCTTTTATTTATCATATAAATGCATATTTCGAACACTTTTTACCATTAGATCATATTTTGAGCTTTTTTTTTTTTTTTTAAGAACGTCATATTTCGGTAGTTTGAAGGCAGCTGTAGGTGTGCAATCATCCTCAACTTACCGAACGGAAACTAGTGTTTACAGAAATAGCCTGTAAATAACCACTTAAGGGAACCGGGAAGTGTGCAATGCTGAAAAACGCTTATCATGGTATTACATCCATTCAAAAATAAAGTTTTCAATGATTTTTTTTTCGATCTTTTTCTCAGTCTTTATCAGGGCCAATTCTTTAATTCACAACAGTTTTATTGCTCTAAATGAAAAAACTTCAAGTAAATAGGTCATAAATTTACCAAAAAGTCATAATTTTTTTGAAATTTTAGGTACAATTTCTGAGAATGTTTTTCAAAATATGGTCATGAGATTTTTACATGATATTTAACCACTGATACTCGACCTTGATGACTAAATTCATTTTCCTAACTCAAATAGATTTCAGTAAAAAGAAATATTACCATACTAAAAAAAAAACTGCCAAATTCCAAAAAATAAAAAAATTATATCTTCGAACCTAATTCAGTTAAGAAGATGAATTTAGTCATCAAGGTCGAGTATCAGTGGTTAAAATAATATCATGTAAAGATCTCGTGACCAAATTTTGAAAAATGTTCTCAGAAATTGTACCTAAAATATCAAAATTTGTATGCCTTTTTAGTAAATTTATGACCTATTTACTTGAGTGTTTTTTTTTTCATTTAGAGCAATAAAACTGTTGTTAATTAAAGAATAGGTCCTGATAAAGACTGAGAAAAAATTGAAAAAAAAATCATTGAACATTTTATTTTAAAATGGATGTAATACCATGATAAGCGTTTTTCAGCATTGCACACTTCCCGGTTCCCTTGAACATGTCTATTCAGAAAATTCATATGGAAATAGGAGTAAATAATTTAGTTAACAATTTAATCTCGAAGGGATTGTCGCTTGGATTTATAATTAAAACACGGCCCTATTTTAATCCGTCATTTTCAGGTCATATTTTGTCATTTTGGAGTCATTTTTAGATCATATTTGCTTGCATAATCGGGCTATTTTCAGGTCTTAAACATCCGAGCCCTAATAATAAAAATAATAACACAGATTCCACACGCACCCAAATACACGGGGCTATATGACCACGATATCAAATCCCCTAAAATAAGCGACAACAGTCAAATATTTTCATACAAATTGATGACCTTTATCAAATAATTATTTTACTGATTTTAGTCATCTAGTATAGAATTTGGCTAATGTTAAAAGTAAGTGCCAGAGCTTTTTTTCTCTTCTCAATTTTGTGAACCTCATACGAACATCGAGACACATTTTGGCAAATTGCTTCAAATATAGAATCAAAGTTTTTTGCCAATCTTGTCAATAATCAATGATTTTCTAAAGAATCGGCAGGATTCAATGTATTTTTGTTTAAATATTTGTTGACGATATGAGGCCGTATAAAATTAGCCACGGTTTGTTTACTAGTTCAATAAAATTACACATATTCGTGTTACTTGCGTCTAGCTGCCGAGATATCAACCGGGCTTCGGAGCCCTTCGGCAAACCTCGTGTTAGCTAGGTACTCTCAGGGTGTGGAACTGTGCATTGAGCTTAGTTCTTTTATTGTATGTTACCACACTATATTATAGTAGATTAAAACTACATTCATAACATTCTGTAAAGACATGAATAATAATTTTCCATTACAGTGCTCTCTCGGTCATCCGACAGATATCGGACCAGAGCACTGCCAGATTACCGAAAACGCAGGATTACTGGAAAATATCGAGAAAAACGCAGTTATCATTTGAAAATCAGGTTTAATTACATTGTACTGTACAAAGTAAAAAAGTACGAAAATACATCATACATTTTTCTTATGTCATGAAGTGTAGCTCGACCAACACCGTATTCGTTAGCAACACTAGTTAACGTTTCGCCCCTTTCAAGCCGTTTTAATATTTCATGTTTATCTAACAAAGAAGAGTTTTATGTTTACGTTTTTTCTGCATGGATGCCATCTTCAGCGCAACACTACTACAGTAAAACTATCCTTCACCTGAGGGGGGCGTGCGTGAGTCATCGCTCTTGGCGCCAATGCATTGTTTACTCAGACATTAGTCTTGTCGCTGCGTGGGAAATATTGTACAGTATTTGGGACGCATTATCAAATCAAGTGTTGAGCTTGTACTCAAATAAAATCGTCGGATTACTGGGAGTGCTGGAGAGCTGAGATGCCGGATTGCAGAGGGAGTACTGTACATCAATTAACACTGCAGTTCGTTAACTAATCAGTTTAATCACAGTAGAATTACAAATTTAACACTAGTGTTCACAAGACAAGTCATGAATGAATAAAGTATGTACCAAAATAAGCCCTTGGTGTGCTTTATAGGGACATATGACCCGTTTCTATTAATGAAGTTTTTATATCATCGCACACCTTCCCGTCCGGCTGAACGGAAGTGAATTTACGGAGCTTCTTCGTGGCAAACAGATACTTTATTGCAGGTTCAGCACACTATATTATATATGTACATTAAAACTATTCATAATATTCTGTTAAGACATGAATAATAACAATTTTCCATTAACTTACATCAATCAACACGGTATTACGTTAACTAAACAATTTAATCACAGATGAATTACAAAGCTGTACTTTAGCAGGAAATACTTGTAATATTTCAGAGAACAGAACTTGAAATTTATTGCATTCCACTAGCATGGTGAAGCCTGGCTCATTAGCACGTGTTTTGCTGACAATGGCGGGAAAACCCGAGATAATGCGAGGTTTGCCGATAGTAGGCGAAGGGCTCTCGTTAGCTAGACGCAAGTATTCGTGTTGGCATTTAAGGTCCAGGCGAATGCAGGGACGGAACCAAGATTAGCTACGAGTGATAAGCCCCGACCATTTATTTCCTTCACGTCATCTCTCATTAACTTCTTCTTCTTCTTCCTCCTACTGTTAGATACTCAGCCTGGACACTGGTTGGATCCTGAAAAAGCATCCACCATTTCATCTCTCTCTCAATCTTCATATATCTGATATCAACCAACAAAAATACAACCATCATGGCCAACATTACATACTTCTCGTTTTCAAAACACCAGAACATCCAAATTGGCCATCATTTCCACTGCCTACTTCACTCACACAGCACATGTTTAGAAGTCATTGTCACTGAATTACAGTACGTAAATAAATGCAGTACATTGTAAAAGGAACACCGTTAAAAATCATTCAAGTCAGTGTTTTCTTCTACTCTCATTTGTCAGAAGGAAACTGTGTATATTAGGCTATAAGAGGGTTGGAGGAAGAAATGGTACAGATGATGTGAAATGTAGCATACCTGCTGCAACCTTGAGGAAAAATTAGAGGTAATGTTTCCTTGAATTTTGTTGCAAGTACTGTAGCGCTGAAAATTTACTACATAGCTTTGTATTATGGATAAGATAGTCTGTCTTATTCAGGTTATTTTCGCCTACAGTTCCCGAATTGATTTCCGTTTCCGCGTTAGCCAGTTTTCTGGTTTACAGTGTCATTTTATATAGGAGATAGGCCTACCTAAGTTCAGAATTTTCTTTTCCGTTTGTCCAGCTGGAGATGGTACAAAGGAACGCTGCTAGGCATGTGCTCAACGGTTTTAATCCTAGAAGTAGTGTAACTCGAATGATAGAAAAAAGCGGCTTCGGTGGCGTAGTCGGTAGCATACTGAGCTTCTATGCCCAAGATAGCGGGTTCAAACCCGGCCGAAGCCGTCGGATTTTTTAAGAACGTTAAAATCCCTCAGTATGCCTTCCTTCGGAGGGGAAGTAAAGCCGGCGGTCCCATGTCATAGATTTATGGCATGTTAAAGAACCTTCCACTAATTGCACCTGTGTGAAGCTAAATTGGATAGGTTATTGTAAACAACGCTCTTAGGTTTCTAAGTTCGTTGCCAAGAGCCGACTGCGGTGGCGTCTAGCAGCTGAGTTGTGAACTTAGCCTAGTAGTCGTTGACGGTGGCGCTTGGCGGCAAAAGTAGGAACTATTTGAAAAATTCTAAGTTGCAGTACTTAAATTAAAATAACAGATAACACAAACTAATACAGTCATCACAATTAACACCGGATATCAGACAGATTCTACACACACCCAAAGTACACGGGGCTACATGACCGCGTTGTCGCAGCCCCTAAACTTAAGAACCAACCAACCAACCAACCAATGATAGAAAAACTAGGGTGGGAATCTCTGGAAGATAGAAGCACGAAATTTAGACTATACGCTATGTTTAACACTTACACTAATCGTCCAGCATGGAGAGAACTAAGCAAACGTCTGGGAAATCCCACCTACCTGAGCAGGGCAGATCATCCATATAAAGTTAAAGTCCGACCACAGCGTACACATTGTGGGAAATATTATTTCATTTACCGTGGTATTGATAATTGGAACTCATTACCTGCTTCAGTCTTAGAGCCTTTCCCCAAACATATTGAGGTGTTAAAGAGAAGATAGAAATGTTGTGTAAATACTACGATGTAATTACTCTAGTTCATAAATTGCGAATTGTGTATATTGTGTTTGATGTTACTGTTAGTAATTTCTGTATTCGTACGATTTGCCACCGGGTAATTACCTCCATTTGCGAATATTATATAATAATAATAATAATAATAATAATAATAATAATAATAATAATAATGTTATTGGTTTTACGTCCCTTTTAACTACTCTGGCTTTTAGAGACGCCTTAGTGCCGGAATTTTGCCCCTAAGGGGATCTTTAACATGCCAGTGAATCTACTGACACGGCTCCCTCACATTTGCGCACCCCCAAATGCCAGCGCACTGTGCCAGGATACGAACCTGCAACCTTGGGCCCAGCAAGCGAGAACGTTACCGCTGAGCCACGCAGCCACCCAGTCCTGTATACTTGAGTGTGTGTTTGTATAAATATAATTTGTCTGATAACCAATGCAGTACATTTGCATTTGTCTGTTGGCACAGGCTAGATTAAAATGTGGCTTTTCATCGATGTCTCAATCTCACTCATGGCTGTGATTATATGGAAGCTACTGAGGTATGGGTGTTGCTGAGTTATGGCCTCACTAAGCTTTCCCAGAAAATCGCCGCAAGAAACAACATTTTGCATAAGCTCAGTGGTACATCCTGGGGAGCCTCTGCTGACTGTTTACGCTATCTGCCATCAGTCTTGTCTACTCGGCTGCTGAGTACTGTGCACCCGTCTGGTTGGAAAGCGTACATGTGAAGAAGGAAGACACAAAATTGAATGATACGATGCGTTGCATTACTGGTTCCATCAAATCAACTCCATGTCACTGGTTACCCATGCTGAATCACATCCCTCACCTCACTTAAGGAGGAAGCAAATTCTACTAAGAGAAGCTAAGAAAGTCTTTGCATCACCCTCTTTGCCATTGCACCAAGAATTCCGGCATCCATCACAGCAACGACTGCAATCTACAAGACCAGTAAGTGTCACTGCGGGGCAACTCATCGCTGCTGGATTTGATCTAAATGAAAGCTGGAAGCAAGAGTGGTCAACTAAAACATTGGGAACATATTGTGTCCACCATCTCGATCCCACAACGAAACCAAACGGCTTTGACTTACCGAGGAACGTCTGGTGCCGCATCAAGAGGCTGAGGACTGGACACGGTTGCTGCAATTATTTATGGTACAAGTGGAGCTGGATCAGCTCAACAATGTGTGAGTGTAACCTGGAAGAACAGACGATCGAACATCTAGTCCAACGCTGTCCTCTTTATTCGTACCCTGGCATTCCTGACGATTTGTTCGCTCTCACACCCGACTTGACCGAGAAGGATGGACTTTAAAGTTTGAATATAGCTTGTTATGTTCAATTGCATATTGTATAAATTACCATACGATTAAATAAATAAAATAAATGGACTCAGGGCACAGTCAGTGCCTGTGGGTGTTGTGAAAGGTTCTGCTCATAGGGTTAGTACAGCTGTGAGGAAAGCAATGGCAAACTACCCCATTCCTCACCTTGCTCTATAGTACGCCTCATTACAGTGCTGCCTCGGTTTTGTGTGTTTCTACCACATATTCTATGGTGGTGCTTTTTGAGGATCCAACCAGCCTCCAGGCTGACTACCTAACAGACAGAACCCATGTTATTATAGTGTCTGTAACAGAGTTATAATTTAGGTGAGGATCGGGAAGGAGGTGACCGTTAGGAATCATCCCAGCATTTCCCGGAGTAGAAGAGTAGAATTGGGGTGGGGGTTACCACGGTAAACCACTTCCACGATAGCTGAGATAGGAATCGAACCCTGACCTCCGGGGGGGATAGCAAAGAATGCTAGCCGCTACACCACGAGGTGAACATGGCTCTGTAGAGTTTATCCCGCGGATGTTCTTACAGACACCAAACCAATCAGAGGAGTTAATGAAGAATTAAATGAAAGAGTCTGTGCAAGTAGTAGAAAGGAAATGATCATGGCATAGTTGCCGTGGATGGTAAGCATTTGGTGGCAAAAGTAGGAACTCCTTGAAAATAATTGTCTGTCGTCTTTACTTGAATTAAAGCAGATATTACACACTAATACAGCCATCACAATTAACACCGGTTATCAGACAGGTTCTACACACACCCACATGGCCAGGTTGTCGCAGCCCCTAAACTGAGGATTATGGATACTTGAGTTTAGGCCTTAATTAAAAACAAACCAACAGACCTATTGAAAAATTAGTCATACCAATAGTTGAAAAAATGAAAATCCACAGCCTGCTTCCAGTCTCCGACCGGGTCAGGAATGGAATGAATGAAGCCCCCATCTAGCGGCGAGGATATGAACTGTGCCGGCTGCCGAGGCCTGACGCACTCCTCTGGGGCAATGATTAAATGAATGACAGATGAAATGAAATGATAGTGGAGAGTGTTGCTGGAATGAAATTGTGACAGGGAAAACCGGAGTATCCAGAGAAAAACCTGTCTGCCTCCGTTTTGTCCAGCACAGATCTCACATGGAGTGACCGGGATTTGAACCACGGACCTAGCGGTGAGAGGCCGGCGTGCTGCCGCCTAAGCCACGGAGGCTTATACCAATAGTTAAGTTGTTTAATTCTGCGTTAGACTATATAAGCCAGTTATTCTCAAGTTTAATAATTATTTATTATGTGTGGTTGTATGAAAAATTGTCTGTTTTTTACGCCTTTTCTAGGAACCGCTCACTTAAAACTAAATACATGGAAAACTACTTCGCTGAAAGTAATGGCATTTTTATATGTTATAGGCACAAGTATTGGAAGTGTAAATCTCAAGTTTTTTTTTTCAACTACCCAATAAAAAGTTCTTATACTTTTTCTGAAGTAACGTTTTCTCAGCCCAGGATAAACGTACAGCAGGGAACTTGGCCTCATTTTCATGCTCTCATTCGTGATTATCGGAAACTACACCCCACTGCAAACGTACAGTGTGATGACGAATTGATGAAGAGTAATATTATTGGGAGGTTTTGAGCGTTCTGGCTCATGCGATTAAAGGCGGGTGGGCCGGTGAATTCGAGAGCAGCGTTGCCGGGTACCCTGGTCCCGGGCAGTTGTGTAATGGAATGCGAGTGACCTGGCTATGTCTGCATGCTATTTTTAGTCTTCCTGTTTACTGCATATTGGACAGATAACATCACTTCCAGATGCCTCCGAGACCACCATTGTCTGAGGGCGAACTTGGGTTAGTTTTCAGTGTTATTTGTTTCCGGTTGATCCTGCAACTAAAAACCCGAACATGTCGTGGCTGAAACCTGACATTTTATCCTGAATAACATCAAAGAATATATCGCTACCACTTGGAGTTACCAATTACAACAAGCTGACTAAATCAGACAAGATTGTCCTTGCCAAGCCTTATTTTCAAACTCCAGTGAAGATGCCGGAGCAACTAACCGAACGACTTCGACTGGATTTGGAGTTTTATATATGTAGGCCATAGAGTTATGTACTATATTTGATGACGATTATTGCGTATGTTAATTATTCAAACGTTGACTTCGATCGCATAATTAGGACACAAGAAATACAAATAATAATTTTAAAATCTCGCACAGTCGCCATCTTGTGGTTATGAAAACTATTGAACGAAATTAGATGTTAGTGCTTTACAATGTGTATACACATTTGCTGTACCATGTTTAACTGCGCTCGGATGGTTAAATCGCGAGAAAAATACAGGCTATCTAAATGTTTCAACTTCGCTTGGCCGCCATGTTCGTTTTGTACTTAACGTTTTGAAAGTTACATATGTGAACTTGTAGTAGTGCCCTTTATCACCGTACAAAATTTGAGGGTGATATCGGTAATTATTTCGGAGATATAGAATTGCGGTGAAATATTTCCCACAGCCACCATATTAGATTTGTGATACGTGATAAAATATGAAGGGCACGGTCGTAGTTGGACAAAATAGTACTATGACTTTAACGAGTTTCATTGAAATCGCTCCAAGCGTTTGGATTTTGTAAGGGGGACACACATATACGCTACACACGCGGGCAAAGGGTGATCGAAAGGAAGGAAGGAAGCATGTAGATTTACGTGATCGTGAGTCTTGTGATTATGAGCCACGGGGCCTCCTTTTTACGAGTAACCCGAACCACAGGACATGGCATTACACTACGAAAATCTCACATGCATTGACCGGGAATCGAACCCAGTCCACCTTTGACCACTGCACCACCTCGCCCCTCAAAAGGTGACCTCATAGGCCTATTTATTCATAAATGAAAGCAGGCTAACAACAAACAAAACTCTATAAATAAATAAATACGATGATAGTCTATTATACCCCAAACCTTTCCAAGAAAATATTTGGAATTTTTCGGGCGAAATAACGAATAATTTTGTTTTTTCTCACAAACTGTTCCTTTATTTGCATTTTTTTAATCACGGAATTTATATTATAAGGCGACGTTTTACTATTTATTTTTCCGAGAAGGTTGTCAATTAGCTCTATTTGGAAGAATAGAAATGTATTGAAATACCACATTAGATTCGAGCCCGCAGGCAGAAATGTTAGTACGGTAATGTTCGACTTATCTGAATAATAAGAACCCGGTAATGTTGCCTTAGCAGATATAACTTATAAACAGATATAATAGAAAAGACCTTTTGCATATGCAATAATACGCAATTTTGTACTGCATGAGTCGTAAACCTACTTAACTTATTTTATGTAACCATTGTTTCCTATAATGGTGATAATTTAAGAAAGGACCAACATTCAAACACTCTTCCTTTAGATCCATCAGGCTGGCTGCGTGGCTCAGCTGTAACATTCTCGCTTGCTGGGCCCAAGGTTGCAGGTTCGTATCCTGGCGCAGTCAGCTGGCATTTGAGGGTGCGAAAATGCGAGGGAACCGTGTCAGTAGATTTACTGTCACGTTAAGATCAACTTCGGGGCAAAATTCCGCCAACCCGGCGTCTCTAAAAGCCAAAGTAGTTAAAAGGGACGTAAAACCAATAACATGATATATATAATTCGTTGAGGCCATCTAGGGCCACGTTAAGTCTTGCTACACTTGGCAATTTCTTTCGCTTTCCTCTGAGCCCAGAATTCCCTCATTCTCAGTGAGTGGCCATCTTGCGCTCCGCTGTCCAGGTGGTACCTTATCTTCTTTTCGGGTTCGATGTCTCGTCTCGGGTTAGCCCATTAGTCCGTATCTTTTTGCCGAAGAGATCTCTATTGAAGGCATCGTCGGGTTTTAGATGCAGTATTTTGAGGTCGTCTTTGGTATTCATAAACCAGGGCATTGTGGTTTCGGGTTTGGAGTCAAAGGAATGTAAAATTTGTTTAGTCAGCCTGTTTCCGTCCATTCGTTTGAGATGACCGTAATACCGTGCCCGCCTTTTACGGATCGATTCTGAAATTTTCTCTATTTCACTGTAGACTTCTTTGTTGGATTTTTTTTTATAGTGGATGCCATTCTTGTAATTTGATCCCATTATACCTCTGAAGATTTTGCGCTCTTTTTTCTCCAGTTCTTCAAGGAGTCCTTTATAAGCATTTAGGGATAGGGTTATTATTATTATTATTTTAGATCCATCACTTCTTTGCCGGAAACTAGTGTACGACAGAGGTGTTAAACCAGCACCTGAAGTTGATAGCGCTTATCAGGTCACCATTGCCATTTTAGGATAATATTTGGGGATTGTTTTCATTAGACCATGGGTTTACTGGTTTAGGTTATTTTAAACAGGACAGTGATACTGGGCTAATTGTGCTAAACCTAAAGAGTTCAGTCAGCTCATGCTAATGGGTTTAGGGAGAGACTGGGGGTAGACAACCTGTCCTGAAATGTTAGTTAAGCAATGTGTTTACTGATATACACTTGCACCTGGACCCCCTGGAGTTTCCGTAGATATAATCAGTGCAGCTATTACAGACTTTCCTTTTGACCATGATAGCCAGAGGATTAAGGGACTTCTCGGAACTCAACTGACGTCACTCATTCTCCCTACCGACCCGCTCAATGGACCGACAGGTGGCGAACAATTACTCACCTACTGGCGCTATCCCACAGGACTAAAACTTTTTTTTATTTCAAGTTTAAATTTACAATTTTCAAGTTTTTTGAATTCTACATAAAATTCTAAAGAAAATTAGTCCAAACGCGACTGAAATGCTTCATATCCACGATCTGATAACCGGTCAAAACTTATTATGACGTATTTCGTGTCGTAATTGTTTGTAGTTATCTGTTGCTATTCAATCGTAAATGACATGTAATAAACGGCAGTTTAAGTACGAAGTCCGAGTTTGGATTCATTTTCTTTAGAATTTTATGTAGAATTCAAAAATCTTGAAAATAGTAAATTTAAACTTGAAATAAGAGAAGTTTTAGTGCTGTGGGACAGCGCCAGTATGTGAGTCATTGGCCGCCACCGGCCGGTCCGGCAAGCGGGTTGGGAGGGTGAGTGAGTGATGCCAGTTCAGTTCCGAGAAGTCCCTTAATCCTCTTAGTGCCAAGCCTTTTCCTGAAATACTTGCCAAGAATGCCAACACGCAGACTATTCGAAAAAAAATCATAAATACCACAATTTCAAGGAAAGAATCATTATTTTTGCTTTGCATTTTAGCCAATACCTCATTTTATTCATACATTATGTTCATAAAAGTAAATACGGCATCTAAACCATTTTAATTGAGGTTATTCTGATAATTGTTCAATTTTCTTTTTTGTAAAAAAAAAAAAAAAAACAGTTTAGAGCCTAAATTGAGGACACCTAAGAGTAATATTCAAAGAAACGCCACGTTTCCAGCTGTAGAAAGTTCTTAGATACATCTTTAGGCAGAAAACGTCAACAAGAAGAAAACAACCGCACCGCAATTTTGGCGGGAACGCGCGTGATTCGGGGAGCACCAAAGGGTGGGCGGCGTGAATACTAACTCAAACCTATCGCGTAACGGACTTCGAAGGAAAAAAGTAAACGCCGCACAGGCAAGCTTGAAACCTCACCTTTCCAACAGTATGAAATAATCATGATGATGATGGTATAGCCTACAATTAATGGCAATACAGAAAAGGTTGTAAAATACAACACAACACACAAATAAAATTTCATACTTAAATGCATTTTCTATTATGGCCTATGGAGTATGTGAATGGCAAATATCTAAATATTTGTCAATTTATTAAGCAAAAAGGTAAACAGTTTTTCTTTTCTTGGCAGAGCCGGGAATCGAATTCGGAGGTCGAACATCAATTCCCCTCGAATTTCCTTAATTCCACTCAGTCCTCCCAGGCACCCAAAAATGAGTTCCTCAACTCCGCTCAGGCTTTGGCGAGAGGTCGACAAAAGGGTTATCCCCAATGACGTAAACAAATGTCATAACCCTCCTGCTCGCATACCAATGGCTGGATTAACACCTTCTGCAGCGCATGAGCGAATTCTTGAATGCAGCCCATTTTTCTCTTCTAGGCTGGAAAACAGTATTTTCAGCATCCGCAGCAGATATCGAAAGTATTTTTTTAGGTACAAATTATACACCTATTATTATCTAAATTTAATTTTATAATGTCTGACTAGGTTAAAAAATATAGGCTACAAACATTTAATTATGCACATGTTAAAAACAATGCATAAAATTTGTAGAAAAAAATAGAAAACTTGGCAGACTTATTTAAAGGAATATTATGATTAATTTTAAATCACTTGTATTTTCTGCCATATAAGTTATAATTAGAGACGAGAATTATAGGCACTAAAAACAGTTAAAATAGGCAGGCATATAGGCTCTTAAAATAGCCAAAATAGGCATGTAAATAGGCACTAACGTGTAAAATAGGCAACAAAATAGGCATGAAAAATATTCTTGTAATTTAATAACATATTTAATTACTATAAAAAGAATTAACAATAAGCAACTTATAATTTAATAACATACTTATCTTATATATAAAAGTGAGTATGTATGTATATGTGGGTGGGTGGATTTGTTCCGTATACAAATCTACACCGTTCCACCAATCTCAACCAAATTTTGCATACACATAGTTTAGGACCCAGAAGGAACGGCTGACTACATGAATTTTCGATAGACTTTCTCATTCTTATGATTTCAGCCTTTTTGCACTAAAGCAAAGGCTAATAAAAGCATAAAATAAACTGATGAAGTAATAGCAAGGCCGGCCATCTCCATAGCAACAGTAGCTCGAGACGGGACCACCAAGTTTCCATCTATCTTGGTATGAGGCCATGCTACACCCACTGCCAGCTAGATCGCATCCCTCCAAGCTGCTTTAAACTGCCTGTCCATTCAACACAAGATAGGTTACAGCACCAACGCACTGATCGCCGCTGCATTTTCACTCCCAGCTGGAGCGCATCCCTCCTGGCTGCTTTAAACTGCCTGTCCATTCAACACAAGATAGGTTACAGCACCAACGCACTGTGATCGCCGCGGCATTTTCACTGCCAGCTGGATCACATCCCTCCTGGCTGCATGGCAACACTAGCTCAAGACGGGACCACCAAGTTTCCATCTATCTCGGTAAGAGGCCATGCTACACCCACTGCCAGTTAGATCGCATCCCTCCAAGCTGCTTTAAATTGCCTGTCCATTCAACACAAGATAGGTTACAGCACCAACCCACTGTGATCGCCGCGGCATTTTCACTGCCAGCTGGATCACATCCCTCCTGGCTGCATGGCAACAGTAGCTCAAGACGGGACCACCAAGTTTCCATCTATCTCGGTAAGAGGCCATGCTACACCCACTGCCAGTTAGATCGCATCCCTCCAAGCTGCTTTAAACTGCCTGTCCATTCAACACTCAGACGCGTACAGGATATACTGTATATTAATTCACAGTTAGGTTGCAGCGCCAACCTAACGCGGCTTTTGAAGGGTACGATACCTGAAACGAAGGGTTTTTTACTTTGGAGGCTTAATATCGAGATTGAAAAAACGTGAAAACATGGCACTAAGTTAGTTCTTTTGTTATTCGATCAGCATAAAGTTTATGATATTAATTCACACACATACTAACGGATACATTTTCAATATAGAGAAACGCTAAATACAAGACGAAGGGTTGTTAAGTTTGGAGGCTTAATATCGAGATCCCAAGCGCTAATTCTGGTGACTTCCGAGAATTCCCATTCTTGTTCGTGGGGTAAACACATATTGAGAAATGAGAATATAATTCTGTCGAGCACACCAGCTGCAATATAATGCACTTTAAAATACAGTCAATAGACATCAAATAGGCAATTATACTCCAAAAAGGCACAAACACTTGAAATAGGCATTTATAGGCACAATAAAACCAACGAAATCTAGCCTAAAAGAACCTAAAACGGATTTATATCTCGAAAGCCTACGTTCCTAAACACAGGAATAAAATAGGCAAATAGGCAAATTCCCGTCTTTAGTTATAATGTGCCAAACACTTTATACCTGATTTAAAGAATGAGCGGATTTGACATCAGAGCGGTTGACCAATGGCACCACAATGTCTTGCGAACACCACCACGCCATCGGTCAAGCGCTCTGAAGTCAATTTTTTTTCTACAAGTTTTATGCATCAGCTGCATTCAAGAAATTGCTCATGCCCTGCATAAGGTGTTTGACCCGGCCTTTGGTATGCGAGCAGGAGGGTTATGACATTTGTTTACGTCATTGGGGATAACCACTTTGCCGACCCTTGCCGAATCACGAGCGGAGTTGAGGAACTCATTTTTGGGTCCCTTGGAGGAGCGAGTGGAATTAGGGAAAATCGAGGGGTATTGATGTTCGACCGAGTGGAATTGATGCCCGCCCAATTGGGACCTCCAGGGCGTCAGCCAGGAATGCGAGCCACTACACCACGAGATAGTCTAATTTCAATCTTAATATTGTTTATAACGTAGCCAATATGTTAAGATGAAGGTACAACCAGATTTACAATTATTTTATGCTTTTACCAAAGCAACATTTTATTAATTTTTATTGGCTTTTTTCGGGGGAGAGGAGGGTTGGAATCCCCACTGCTGCCCCCTTATATACGCCCCTGTGTTTCAGCCAATGCATAGAGATATGGCTTTGTCCATACAATAGATAGCAAGAATAAGTAAGCACTCATCAGGCCCTCATAATCTGCCTAGAAGATGTTATTTGTTTTAATAAATTAAACTATACTATCAGAGTTAGTTTTAGTGGGGCAAATATGTGTCAGCAAATAAATATCCAGAGTGCAAAAGATCTTCATTAAAAAGACGTCTTAGTCATCATTCGGGAACAAATAATGAACAAAGGAAGGTAGCAGTTCAGGGGTGGTGAACCATCTACAAGGCTACTTAAGTTAGCCGAAATAGCTTTTGTAATGACGAATAATAATTGTGGAAATGCTGTGGTAATAGCTGTTTCGTCCTCCACTGTCTATAATTAGAGCCCGCGGATATCCGCAAAATTTGTCGCTATGCGGATATACAGTAGTTTGCATGGCTGTGTGGATAGCGGATAAGCTGTGGATAATGTTTATCAAAATTTTCGGATAGTTTTTAGAATGCAAACCGAACATGTTGAATATCATTACTAGGACCTGGATGTTTATGCCATATATTTTTCCGTTATGTTTTTTCATGACAAATAAAATGATGATTTACGCTAATCTCTTTCAAATAGTGTCATTAAGCACAATTAACGCTCCGACTAAAAAGGGTTGCAATTGTGGCTGTGTAACATTCATTTTAAACATAGCACATGACATAGGTACATAGCCTAGGGGAACGACTTTCACCTCATGTCTAAATGCGTTACATTAATATTTTATCTAATTAAAATATTATTGAAATGCCAGTAGATTCAGATAACAAACGTACGGATGCGATAAAAGTCGTGCGGATGTGGATAAAAGTCGTGCGGATGCGGGGTGGATGTGGATAAAAGTCGTGCGGATGCGGGGTGGATGTGGATAAAAGTCGTGCGGATGCGGGGTGAATGTGGATAAAAGACGTACGGATGCGGATAACAGTCGTGCTGACGCGGGGCGGAAGTGGATAACTTATTGTATTTCCCCGCAGGGCTCTATCTATAACCCACCCTCCATCCCCTGTTTAGATCACGACTTGTATAGTTAAATTGAACCTTTCATAAAAATTAAAACAAAAAAAAAACAAAAAGACAAAAAAAAAAGGCCAAGAATTGACTTTTTGAGATAAATACATCTTCTTTCTCTTCAAGGCCAGCTAGCTCTACGTATATATATTATTGCTGTCCCCTAAAAGCAGACAGCTCGGATTATATACGAGTGTGAAATATTGGGGATTCTACAAAAATAAGGTCCAATGCTTTTCAAGATAATTAATTACCTGGAATGTTTGACATTCAATACTGATTTGTACACTTTGTTAGGATTTACATAATAAATAATCGTATTTGAGGGTTAACATATTTTTAGCCTACTTTTCACATTTTGCAAAAATGAGGAAAATGTAGACTTATGAGATCAATCCGGGAAAATGTGTGTCTGTCTGACTGTCTGGCTGTGTGTGTGCCCCCCCCCCCCCCTATCAACTCCTAAACGGCTGCAGCAATCGAAACTTGGTATGAGTAAAGACATATACCTCAATATCTCAAGCCCATATTTGAAAATGATGTCAGTGCTACCAACTGCTGAAAATCCGCAATTGAAATTTCAGCTCCATGTTGGATATCTTGTAAGGCATGCATGGGAGCTATTCTAAAATTGGCACACATATAGATGATAATATTTCAGTTTAATTTACAGGAGGCCATACATGCCAGTGTTGCCAACATGATTCTAAGCCTGCTGATACGTCCAATTTTCAAATGCATATAACTTCTAAACTATCAATTAGGTATCAACCAAATTTCGCATGTACTATGTGTACATAACCAGATATGACTGAGCGTTTTCGTAAGAGCCACAAGGGCTGCCAACTGTTAATAAATTCTCTCTCTATTTTATATCCAAATACCAATATATCAGAATATATGCAAGCCGACAACTTTAAACTAAGCACAAGTATAGTACCTGACATTCCATATCATTTTGGAGCAACTTATATACGTCAGCGCTACCAACATGATTAAATGCATGTAACTTCTATACTATAAACTGGATCTCAACCAAATTTCGTATGTACTATGTGTAACATAGCAGATATGACTATGCGTATTCTTAAGGGCAACCAGGGCTGCCAACTGTTAATAAATGCTGTCTTTATTTTCTTACCCTAATATCAATATATCAGAAAGTATGCAAGCCAACAGCTCTAAACTTTGCACGCATTTAGTACCTGACATTCTAGATTAATTTGGAGTAACTAATAAAAGTCAGTGCTGCCAACATGATTCTAATCCTGCTGTTAGGTCCGATTTTAAAATACATGTAACTTCTATACTAACAGTTGGATTTCATCCCAAATTGGCACAACAAGAGATCATAATATTTGAGATTATTACTCAACAACACATGCATGACATTGGTGCCAACATTATTTTCGCACGCTGATAGATCCAATGTCTAACTGCATGTAACGTCCATGCTATCCATTGGACTTCAACCAAATTTTGTAGTCTGTACTTTAAGAGATGGAACCAAGAATATATTCAGTCACCAGGGCTGCCAACTGTAGTGTTGTATTAGGCTACATTATACCTGGTATATTACGAACTAATTAGACATTTCGATATTACCAACTTAATTTCGTCATCATTCTGTCCATATACGAGATTAATCATTGGCATGAATCTTAAATTTTAAGAAATGTAGGCTGTTTAGTTTGTCACGGAACTTCTTGTTCATTTTTATATTCAACTAAGGTTTCGGCAAAACCCAGACTAGTCCAAAGTTTTTTTTTTAGGTTTTCTCAACTATTGTCATAAAAAATATTTTTTCTTTATGTGGAATGTAAAGCTGTTCGTGAGGCAATATTAGGTCTAAAAACAATTTTTATTTCATTCAGCACAAATGGAGCTATGCTGTTATCTTTTTAGTTTCTGAACAATTTAATTTTTGGACATGTGTGGTTCTTGGAATGAACCCTCAATTCCAGTTTGTGTCCGACATAATAAAAATGGGCAGTAATTTCAATCAGCAATGACTCCCAGAATTTGAAGTAAGATATGAAAATGATATATTATCCAACTGCAAGTGTAGTATCCAGGTTAACCACTCCTGAACAATTACCGATGCACACTGGGCCAGATACCGAATCTGACGGGACAAGAAGATTAGCCTACTTTACACAATTTGCAAATATGAGGAAGAAGTAGACTTATGAGATCGATCCGGGCAAATGTATGTCTGTCCTCCTGTCTGTCTGGCTGGCTGTGTGTGTGTCACCCCTATCAACTCCTAAACGGCTGCAGCAATAGAATCCAAGTTTAGCATGAGTAAATATCTATACCTGAATATCTCAATGCCGTATTTGAAATTTATGTCAGTGCTACCAGCTGCAGAAAAACCGCAATTGTTGGATTTCTTGGAAGGTATGCATGGGAGCTATTCCAAAATTGGCACACATATAGATAATAACATTTCAGTTTAATTTCCAGGAGGACATACTTGGCAGTGTTGCCAAAATGATTCTAAGCCTGCTGATAGGACCAATTTTTAAATGCATATAACTTCTACAATAACAATTGGATTTCAACCAAATTTCGTATGTGCTATGTGTACGATAACAGATATGACTATGCGTATTCTTAAGAGCAACCAGGGCTGCCAACTGTTAATACATTTTGTCTCTATTTTTTACCCTAATATTAATATATCAGAAAGTATGTAAGCCAACAGCTTTAAAAAGTGCACACGTATAGTACCTGACATTCTAGATTAATTTGGAGAAACTAATATACGTCAGTGCTGCCAACATGACTCTAAGCCTACTGATAGGTCCAAATCTATACTAACAAATGGATTTCATCCAAAATTGACACAAGAGATCGTAATATTTCAGAGTATTTCTGACCAACATATGCATGACATTGTTGCCAACATTAGTTTACGCGCGCTGATAGATCCAATGTCTAACTGCATGTAACGTCCATGCTATCTATTGGACTTCAACCACATTTTGTATTTTGTAGCTTGAGAGATGGAACTAAGAATATATTCAGTCACCAGGGCTGCCAACTTTAGTGCTGTATTAGGCTACATTATACCAGGTATATTTCGAACTAATTGGAAATTTCTATATTACGAATTTCATTTCGTCATTATTGTAGATAGGTATACACTGGCATGAATCTTAAATTTTAAGAAAAGTAGGCTCTTTAGTTCGTAACGGAACTTCTTGTTATAAACCTTAATATAACTGAAAACGTCACAAAAAATAAACGAATGTTTCACGTCTCGTCTTTAACTGAATAAAGAGATTCTATTTCCAATCAATTAAACTATAATTACACCAGCAATAAAGAGGAGGGATTACATTCCATTCGTGGTTCAGCATTCAAGTGTGATCATAGTTTTGGGAGTGTTCTGATTATATTTTTCCTGTGAAAGATGTTCAAACGAAATGTATCGGGCTATTCAGATGTTCCGAAGTTTATTGCAATGTGATTTTAAAATATCCAAAGGGCTGTAAATAATTACATTTATTATTTTTAACTGAATTATCACGAAAGAAATGTAATTGCGATGCCTACATGTCTTCAGAGAAACTAAGCGATTGCTCATTGATCTAGTTCCATTCAAACTGGATGCATGCATTGTTACTGATTTGCAGTAGAAGGTGATAAATTGATTATATTTCCAACAGCAGTCGAATATAGGTAAAAATAAAACGTAATAAATATGTACTGCGCCGTAGCCGCAAGTGGAGCTGCAGGAAGTACGGAGATCTGAGGTTCGGGATAGTACCTTATTTCAAATCCGGGGGCGAATATCTCATCCCTGTCCTTAATACAGTTACACTACTACAGTCATCACATCAAGTCCGCCTCGATGCGTAGTGGCTAGGGTTCTTGGCTGACGCCGGATTCGATTCCCGGCTATGCCAAGAAATGTAATACTGGTCTGAGGGCTAGAACGGGGAACACTCAGCCTCGTGAAGCAAAATTGTGAAGAGGTGGATTCGATTTCTACCTCAGCCATCCTGGAAGTGGTTTCCCCACTTCTACTCCAGGCAAATGCCGGGATGGTACCTAACATAAGGCCACGGCAGCTTTCCACCCAAATCCTACCTTCATTACAAATACACACACTAGTGCAGACATCGAAGGAAGCTTGTAGTTTAACGTGACCGTTAATCTCGCGATCATAAGCCACGGGACCTCCGTTTTACGTGGAATCCGAACCACAGGACATGGCATTTCACATCGAAAATCTCACATGTAGTGACCGGGAATCGAACCCGGTCTGCCTTGGTGAGAGGCATACAGCTTGACCGCTGCGCCACCACGCCCCTAGTGCAGACATCAACAGTGCCACAGGTTATCAGACAAATTCTGCATAAACCCAAGTACACGTGGCTACATGACCACGATGTCTCAAGCCCTTAGAATAAATTAACAACATCGTAATAAAGCTGGTGAATTTTCAGCTACATGCTTTCCGATGACTGTCTTGGACTTTCCATGAATATTAACAAGTAGTTCCGTAAACAACTATACAGCCTATTTTCATATATCCTACTTATGTTAATTGCCTCTATCAACATACAAAATTTCAGTTTGATTGCTGTAATAGATTCGTAGATATTGAGAAGCGACTAAATATTTCGGATGGTCGCCATGTTGGACTTTATTTATGTAGGTCCTAGATTTATGTACTGTTACATGAAGATTATTGTGTACGTGTAGCGTTCAAACTTCAATTGCATGATTAGGACACAAGAAGTAAAAACTAGATTTTAAAATTTCGCACAGCTGCCATCTTGTGGTTATGGAAACAATTGAAATGCCAGTGGATTAACATTCATATAAGGATTTACTGTACCAAGTTTCACTGCACTCGGATGGTTAAATTGCGAGAAACGTCCATAAGAATATTTATACTTCGCGTCGCCACCATGTTGGATTTGTGATCACCAGGTTATTGAAAGTCCTATATTTGTGAGGTTTGAAACCATTTTTCAGTGTTGCCTAAGTAAACAAAAGTTTGGTGCTTTTCAGTCGGTCAACACGAATGTACCTTAGTGATTTATTAATCTTATGTAATTTATTTCAGGATTAGGGCATAACCCAGCTCTATTTGGGTACATTCGTGTTGACCGACTAAAAAGCACCAAACTTTTGAAAGTCCTATAGGTAAACTTATGTTCATAGCCCCTATGAACATAAAAATATTCAGTTTGATTGCTATAATAGATTCGTAGATGTTCATAGCCGTCTAAATATTTCGGATAGTCGCCATGTTGGATTGTTAAATGTATAGGCCATAGAGTCATGCACCATTAAAGGAAAATTATTGCGTAGGTTCATTATTCAATCTTCCACTTCGATCGCATAATTACGACACAAGAAATAAAAACTTAATTTTAAAATTCGCACAGCCGCCATCTTGAGATTATGCAAACAATTGAAATAAATTAGATTCCAGTGCATTACAATGTGTATAAACATTTCCTGTACCAAGTTTCTATGCGTTCGGAACCTTGAATCGCGAGAAAGGTCTATTTAAATTTTCAAATTCGCTTGGCCGCCATGTTCGTTTTGTAGTTAACCGGTTTTTGAAAGTTCTATAGGTGATTTCCAGCAGTGCCCTTTATCTCCGTACAAAATTTCAGGGTGATACCGCTAATAGTGTCAGAGATATAGAATGCCGGTGAAATATTTCGCACAGCCGCCATCTTGTGGTTATGTAGACATTTGAACAAAGTTAGATGTCGGTGCATTACAAAGTGTATAAACATATACTGTACCAAACTTTATTGCGTTTGGTTGTTTAAATCGCGAGAAACGTATATTTAAAAGTCGCAACTTCGCTTGGCTGCCATGTTGGTTTTGTAGTTACCAGTTTTTCAAGAGTCACATAGGTGAACTTCTAGTATTTTCCTTTATCACCGTAAAAAATCGAGGGTGATATCGGTAATAGTTTCCGAGATATTGAATGCTGGTGAAATATTTCGCATAGCCGCCATGTTGGATTGGTGAGAGGTAACAAAATTTGAAGGGCACGGTCGGGGTCGCCCGGAATAGTGCTATGAACTTACCGAGTTTCATTTAAATCGCTCCAGCCGTTTAGAATTTATTAGGGGGACACACACACACACCTCTCACACACACACGCGCGCGCACACACACACGGACAAAAGGTGATCTCATAAGCCTTTTTTTTTTTTTTCAAAATTGAAAATGGGCTAAAAATCTTAAGGCCGATTTTATTGCTACAAAAGGTCTTCTTTAAAAGAGAATATATTGGTCATCATCATCAACCACTATCATCGGGACGTAATAATGAACAAACGAACAAATTATTTCCTTATATTGATACAAGCAACCCATCCCGGCTCGCCCGGGAACAGTTATGATGGCATTACGTGATAAGCGCTTTTTTTTTCGATGTCTATGAACTACTATCTATAGCCTATCCGTTTTACGTCTCGGCATGATGTGTTAAAATCACTGATTGGACTATTAATTATATTATCAAGGAGATGCATTTGCAACGAATTCTTGTCAGACGTAATTTAAGAATGGTGAGGTGCATGATACACAAATCCCCCTTCCGTCCAATCTAAACTTAAACTTGACTATGTACCTTACGGAACGAAAAATTCACAGGCGAAATGAAGAAAAGCCGAGTTGCACTTCCAGGGAAACTCAAAACACATCCACTCTTCTCTGAAGTCTTAACTCAACACGACTCGACAGTTTGCTGCTGGCTGTATCTGGGGCAATAGGCTCACCCGCAAACTAGGCTGTACCTGGGGTGATAGGCTCGCCCCAAGCTATCTCGTAAACTGTCGCCTCAGTAATTGAATGGAGATTGTTGGTTGAAATGAGAACGTAAAAACACTTACAGTGGGCGAAGTATTGAAGATAGAGATATGTTTTCACGGACTTCTTTGCAGAACTTTTCATGCTGAACAATTCTTATACTCATAGTACCGGTATATAGACATTTTTAACAATTTGTCCAGCGTAAGCTTAAAAAGCTCACTGACGCTAGGTTTGTTTTCGACTTATTCACTGAAATCGTTACTACTTGACTTCCTGTTATCATAAATAAATTATTTTCTACAGAAACCTTCCTCGAGATATCCTCTACAGAATGGTGAAAACCGCATCAAAAATAATCCATCCAGTGGCTCTCGAGATTACCCGTCACATCCAAGAATCGGGGACTTTGTTTTATAGTAAGCAGAGATTATGGTAATGAAACCCTCTGGTATCACTCTATTCAGAAAAATTGGTAAAATGGTGAACTGAATATTCAAAGCTAATTTAAATTATTCTTTTATGATTTAGAGTCGTTTTAAGGGGCCTAAATCTAGGTTATCGGCCTTTATGATTTAGAGCACAATGGGAAGGGAAGAATGAGCATGTTTGACATGAACATAACCTGGAATAACTGGTATGAGTTGTTTGGGTTTTCCCTCCTCATGTATGATACATTTGTGACTGGACAGGTGAGGCACAGGACTCTATTTTCGGCGGATGGGGTTATTGACAAGCCAAAATAAGCCAAACTGATGCAATGTTACTCAGCTCTAAATTCTGAAACTTGGTAAAGTTCACAGTCTTATATTTCTTAACCACATTTAACTAATTTTAGCGGTGAGATATTGCTTGGACTTAAAATGATCAACTATTAATAGATGAGCGTTGATTTTATTGTTGATGACGGTATATATACTTATTGTGTTATAAAGAGACGGAACTTCGAGGTCATCTGCCTCAACGCATATGTTACAGATTTTTATAAATACTTTATCGTTTCACATGTTATAATACTGAGATATAGCTTCACACAGAGGTCCGTTTTTGATTCCCAGCTCTGCTAAGAAATTTAATTCTGGTCTGAGGGCTGGAATGGGGTACACTCACCATCGTGAGGCAAAACTCGGCCATCCTGGTAGCGGCTATCCATGGTTACTCTCCTTTACCCCAGGCAAATGCTACTATGGTTCCTAGTATAAGGCCAGGACCGCTACCTTCCCAATCCTCACCTGAATTACAAATAGCTTACACACACTACTACAGCCGTCCCAATAGCACTGGTTATCAAACAAATTTTCCTGTCCAAGGCCCTCAACTGAAACAACAACAGCAGCAAAAACAAGAAACTTCGCCCAAGAGATTAGAATTAGGCTACTTTCTCTTTACTTTGGCAATGTTTGCTTTTATACTTAGATATTTGCTTGCCACGGTGGGTGAGTGGTTATCGTGTCCGTCTGCCAACCCCAAGCTTGCAGGTTCACTCCAGACCGTGGTAAGTGATTTTGAAAGGCTACAAAAATCACGATACGCATGTCTTACGATGTTGCCATGTTAAATAACTCATTTGAATTCAGTAGGCCGTGTTCATAATGGCAAAATTAATCTCGGGATATTCCGCCAACACAAAGTTCCTAATTTCTCTACTAGAAAGCGCTATAGTGTCAAGCAGCTTAGATATGTAAGCTTTTCGATTTTCATAGCGCTTCAAGGAGCGATAGAATTCGACATGCAAGTTGCTCTCTGGGCGTCAATTAACAAAGCTTGCACCCGGCACCCGAAGCCTAAAAAAAACTTAGATATTACCTCGGAATTGCCACTCAATCGAATACTAAATAAGTGATTGGGGAATTTATTAGAGCCCCCGTTCTGTATAAGAAGCTATTTGATTTAACTACGCAAGTTAGAGGCTTACAACAATGGCAGTGCTTGAATCTACAGTGAGATAATAAGAACCTATAGGGTAGTGCGGGGCTATTCCGCTCATTTCAAATTGTAAACATTAAACATCAAAAACTATTTATTTTTCTAAAATGGAACCAACAGCAAAGCACACCTTATTGATTGCTTATTACATACGAATGTTGTCAAAATACAGTTATAACAATATACCGGCTTGATGAAATAAAATATAAATCAAAGCAAAAATGACCAATCACAAATTTAATGGGGCTATTACGCCCATGCTTGGGGCTATTTCGCTCACTGTAATAATGACCTTTCCTCAACGACATTTACCACAAATGAGGTTTTTCCTTCCTGTACCCCAACATACATGTCATGATACCAAGTTTCACAGTCTTTGCATTGAATCCAACCACCCTTTAATGGTAACTGAGCGGTATAAAAAGTTACGCCACAAAATCCACATGGTGTTTCTTCCTTGTCAAAGTCTTTTGGTCGTTCGGATTGAAGGTCCCGGTCATTTGTCTTGCAAATGTCTCGAAGATGTTTTTGGCAACCTTTTCTTTACGGTCCTTATCAAATTTTAAGGTCCGTTTTACCCTTTGAATCTGTTCTGGTGTGCATCCAAATCCTCTTGCTGACAAGCATTTTAGCCGGGAAGCTAAATCCGTCTCCTCTTGCATACTAAATGCTGTGGGATGATCCGGTGGTTTGTCCATTATGATTTTCTCTAAGGGTCATTGTCGTTTACACAAATGGACACGATTTTTATGTATTGAATAAGGCACATTGCAAAGTCCAGCTGCACCTCTCATGTTCACATCGCCTCGTAATACACTTGAAATAGCTCGGTCAATATCTTCCACAGTCCATTTTCGAACTTGCCCTTTCTTTTTATACGTCCGTACCATCTCTAACGTAACAAGAAAGAGATACTAATCTGCTATCTGAAATAATTTGGTTGCAATATTATAACAAGAGAGAAGTCTTGGCTGAGCGGAGTAGCCCCCATATTTCTGGGCGGAGTAGCCCCAATTACTGGAATTTATACTCTGTGAGCTGCCAGAATGGGATTGACAGTTCTCGCCTCGCCATGTGGTCTGAGAACGAGGTTGCCAAACTGTACAAGCCAGATATATAGCTGACCAGGCACAGAAGCACGTGGGCTGGAATATTGCAACGCAGAGAATTATGACATCAACTATTCGAACATGGATTGGTCTAGAGGCAGAGAGGTGATGACTGACGTGGAATTTCCGGCCAAATGTCAATCCCATTCAGATAGCTCACAGAGTATACAATAGCGCGTCTTGTGTTGGCTGTGACCAAGGAAACGCGCTACCTGCTATGTCAAGATGTAACTTAACCTTCAGACTGCCAGGCACCACACTTCCGGGGGGAAAGAAGCCGCTACTGTGGACACTAATCCTTAAGTTGCAAGCACAAATTCTTAATGAAGACAAATTCCACAACAAGAACAACGTACCTTGCAGTATTCTTCCTTTGTTTTACTCAACACTCAAGCTGTCACTCTCAAACAAACGATAGATGTAGTAGCACAGAGACCGAGGGTCACAATGAACACAAAGGGCGATATCAGCTGAGCAGGGAGGCTGCTCAGTGCAACGTCAAGCTTATTTTGAGCGGGAAAGCCCCGTGGGCGAATTAGCCCCGCCGTACCCTATACATAATTGAAAATTGTATTTTGTATTGAACCCTTAATAAGCTACGCATATTAATGATTCTAATTATTCATTTCATTATATTCTGATTTTACTGCCAGAATCATACAGGAAGGCCAGACTGGATTGCGAAATATCAAGCTTATGTGGAGACAGTACGTTTGAACGTGCCCAGTCCTGAAACAAAGGAGTGACGAGATCGGAATGTTTGACAGACACTTTATCAGACAAAGGTGTGTTGGGGTCCTGACTCATTTCAGACCGTAATTTCTTTGTCACCCTAGCGTTACGAGTAAGATAGTTGCTGGATGAGAGAGATGAGAGGAACTTTCAACCAATCATAGGACAGAGGCTTCTGTTCTAAACTGCGATATTGACGTCATGAACTACCAATCAGAGAGGGTCACCAATTTTAGCGCCAAGGGAGCGTCTGACGCCGGCTTGATGTTGAAAACGGGAAAGATTGGATTAACGAAATCTATGATCGATTCCAGAGCACGATAGCCCCATTGTGACCTGTATAATTTTTCAAACTGTTTGATACCTGTTGCATGCCAATAGTCGCATTATTATAGAAGTTAGTGATAGATTTCCCTCTCCCTCCGTCCTTTTGCTAAATTCACATAAATACTGTCGTCTGAGTGACGACGAGATTGATTCTTGGTGACACCGTGAGGTGATCACTTATTCTTTTCCATACCGTGAAGATATACTGTGTTAAATTTATCAGAGATAGGGTCATTATTGAAAATATTATAATAAAGTTGTGTGCGCACAGCTGAGTGTGAAATTTGTGTATCGGTAAGATTTTAGTAGTCTCCCACGACTACAACTATTAGGGAAAGTCTACATTTAATTTTGCACTAGACAAATGGTGAATAAAGTAACTATTGGCAAAATTTAGATAGAAAATTACGTGTGACTATAAATAACATTTTATTTTTTTATTTTTATTCAACGTCAAGATGGAACTCCAGACCCAGAGGAAGACATCGAACCAACGTTTCTACGGCTCCATGTGGTCTGAGATGAGCTAAACACTTTGGAGAGAGAATGTCAGGCGATGTTCGATGAGACGACGCAGAAAGAGGAATAAGTACTAAATAATTTAATTATTTGACAAACTGGTTATGGTTTTGTGGGAACATATTATTTTGTGTAAATATTTTATTTTATTTTTTTGTCTTCGTGTTTTATTGTAGTTGGTTTGTGGTACTGACACACTTTAGTTTAGTTCATGAGCAACGTGGCATGTATTCTATCTGTATGAAGATTATTTTTTTGTTGATGTCAAGTACACGGGGCAAGCGTACTCGAGTGCGCTTCGCTACCGTAAAATGCGCGGCTAAGCGACACAAATTGGGAACCGATATCATAACAGAAGCGAAACTGAATTAACTAGAGTAGATAATAGAATTGGTGGGAAATCTTTTTATTGTATAGATTTTTATTGTTACACAGGCTTGTGTGTTAATTGCCGTTTGTTGCATTTTTGTTAAGTGAGGGGTCATATGCCCAATGACTTTATTTGCTGATGATGTTTCTCTTTTTGTGTTATGGTACACAAAATCTATGATATTTGATTGGAGTGTCGGCCCGTGGTAGATTTGTGTTGTGTTCTGCCCTAAATGCTTTGTTGAGTCTGCAAATATGTGTTTTATGGGATAGGAGTTTTCGGGAACCCTGGTTTCTGTCTGAAGCTTTGGCCAGGTTAAGCATTTAATCCTTGCGAGGAAAATGTTGGAATCCCCTTCTACGATGTTCTTGCAATTCTTTGGAATTGACAAGAAGTGTGTGAATTTATATGTCGCGATTAACAGGTGGCGTATCGGGACTGTCTAGTCTCTTGTTATAAATAGCATGACTCAAAGCTTCGACAAGGAGGGCTGGTTTTGAACACAGACGCTAATGAGTGGTAAGTGAAGGTATTTCTACCCGGCGCACTCCATCAGATAAGGAGCAAGCTGTGCTCATTAGTATTCACGGACCAGGCCTCCGTTCTTCGTAAATGTTTATCTTATATTAAAATAAAGCCTGTTTAATGATAAAAGAATTGTAATCGGTAAATGGGTGCTGTTCGCGTTTTGATTGATCGAGTCCCAGCGTGTTTGCTTATTCATGCTTTTATTTCATGTAAATATCATCGGATTTTAGGCATCTTATTTCTTGTTTAATTATTGTCATGTTCTTTGACCTCGGGTGGTCTCGATGTTCGGCCACGTTGTTGTCATGTATATGTTGAGCAATTGAGCCATTGGGCAAGCTTCTGTTTTGCTGGGAGTTTCCTGACTCACTGCGATCTCGATGGAGATCAATTAGTTTATAAATTTTAAATGGTTGCGTGTGTCAGTAAAATTTTAATTGTTGGTAAGTTATTCTACGAGTGTGTCCCATAAAGCCATAATAATGGTTTGCAGTATGGGGGTTTGCAAGCATATTGGCTGTTCCATCTGTGAGCAAATCTCCATCAAAAGTACTTATTTCTTCTCTAGCGTAGTTATACGCGTGCATACATATTAATCAGACAAGTGGAATTTGATCCACAATTTTATTTCTTTGGAGTGGACCTTTCTAGGCCACTCAGATCTGTGTAAATTATTGTACTGTGGGAGTAAAGTTCAGGGTGAACTTTGTTTATATTATTTTTTATGTTTTGTTGTTTTTATTCAGTTATTAAATGGGGGTAATTTTATTTGTTTTTCACTCATTTCTTAGTTTATAGTTTTGCATATGGTCCTTGTAATTGTAAGCAGCCGTCTGGTATTTGAGCTCTAGTGAAAGCATATCCGGACTGAACGCTCCCCGAAGTTTGATTCTCGTATATACGACGCTGTTATATACAAGGGCACAGTATCCCTATCCCATATGTTGGTAACAGTAATGTTACACATGGAGGAAAGAACGGAAGGAGATGACTTCGCTGCGCTGCCTAGGGCAAGCTGTTGAAGCCAAACGGCACGCCCACTTTGGGGAGCAAGAAAATGACTGTTCCTATGCTTAAAGCCGTAAACCACTCCAAATAGTCTTGGATTTTAGTGACATAAAACTGCAATGACAAGTCCAGATTTTTTCTTGGATAGGCAGAATAACCTCTTTACATTACGGTACTTGGCACAAATAAGCTGCGTTATCGTTTTAAAAGCCAATTTAAATAGAAATATGAGAGCACCTTTGCAAGGCTAGTTTTGTAAGAAAGACGCGGCAAAACGTAATAATACGCTGAAACACTGAATAAATTGAATGCAGGTGTATGAAGGTGCGAGTTATACCAAAGAGGAACATTTTGGGATCTAGTGATGCCCAACTAATTACGGTGAAAAATCCAGAGCCTGCTTCCAGTATCCGACCGGGTCAGGAATGGAATGAATGAAGCCCCCACCTAGCGGCGAGGATAGGAACTGTGCCGGCTGCCGAGGCCTGACGCACTCCTCTGGGGCAATGATTAAATGAATGACAGATAAAATGAAATGATAGCGGAGAGTGTTACTGGAATGAAATTTTGACAGGGAAAACCGGAGTACCCGGAGAAAAACCTGTCTGCCTCCGTTTTGTCCAGAACAGATTTCACATGGAGTGACCGGGAGTTGAACTACGGACCCAGCGGTGAGAGGCCGGCGTGCTGCCGCCTAAGCCACGGAGGCTTATAACTATTTACGGTATTTACACCAAATTGATTTTTAAGTTCTCATTGGTGTTGAGGCATTCATCAGTTTTTGGGCCTAATTTCGAGCACAGACACTTTCACTCATTGTTTGTACACATTTTGATATTCAAGAATACGAACCTTAAAATTAATAAACAGAACACTTTAAAAAGGACGCATATTTGCATAAAAATACGGTACAGCCTATACTTTCCGGTACCGTACGGTATTTTGTTTGTGGGGGTAGAAACTGGCGATTAGCCTCGAATTGATTAATTACGTAGGCGTACCGTAATTATTGACCGACAGCCGTTTGATAATCTCTCGTTAGTATAAAACAAAGTCCCCGATTTTTCTGTCACGGGTAATCTCTAGAACCACTGAATGGATTTAGAGGCGGTTTTCACCATTCTGTAGAGGATATCTCGAGGAAGATTTCTGTAGAAAATAATGTATTTAATGATCAGAGGAAATCAAGCAGTAAAGATTTCAGTGAGAAAGTCGATGAAAAACCTGGCGTCCGTGCGCATTTTATCCTTACACTGGGCAAACCGTTAAAAATATCGATATACTATGAGAGTAAGAATTATTCAGCATGTAAAGTTCTACAAAAAATTCGGGACATAATATCTCTATATTCAATACAATGCCCACTATGTGTTTTTACGTTTTAATTTCTTCCAACCATCTCCATTCAATTACTGAGGCGACAGTTTACGAGCTAACTAACGTGTTCACTGCTGGATGGAAAACGACTAATGTCGTATACAAGGAAATCTTATAAGACCTCGGTTAAAGGTAGCCATCACCTTGCATTCATAACTGTTCCCGGATGAAGCCGGGGTGGTTTGCTAGTTTTAAAATAAATAAATAAATAAATAAATAAATAAATAAACGACTCCAGATCAATTACCGATGCCAGCATGTCTTCAGAGAAACTATGGCTGTTGTTCCAATGTGGATGCATGTATTCTTACTGATTTGCAGTAGAAGGTGATATAGATCATATTTTCGCCTGCGCTCGAATATAGGTGTATAAAATACGTAATAAAGATGCCCTGCGTCGTAGCTTTGTTCGTTAATCGTGCACCACGGCCGCAAGTGCAGCTGCAGCAAGTAAGGAATTCGGAGATTTGAGTCACGACGCTGACAGCGGCTATCCTGTGTGTGGTTAATCCACACTCCTTCCAGGAAAATGCCGGGATAGTACGGTACCCTTATTTCAAGTCCCGGGGCGCCTATCTCATCCCTGTCCTTAATTCAGTTACACTACTACAGTCATCACATCAAGCCGACTCGTTGCGTAGTGGCTAGCGTTCTTGGCTGTCACCGGGTTCAATTCCTGACTCTGCCAATAAATTTAATTCTGGTCTGAGGGCTGGAACGTAACCCTCAGCCGCGTGAAGCAAAATTGAAAAGACGGAGGTTGGATTTCTACCTCAGCTATCCTGAAGTGATTTTCCACTTCTACTCCAGGCAAATGCTGGGATAGTACCTAACATAAGGCCACGGCCACTACCTACCCAAATCCTACCTCGATTACAAATACAAATAATATTACAGACATCACAGTACCACAGGTTGTCAGACAAATTCTACATACACCCAAAGTACGCGGGGCTACATGACCACCACGATGTCGCAAAGCCCCTAAACAATTAACAACATCATCGCATCAATTCAGATCAAGACAAGTTCAACGACAACGTAGTTGGTTGGTTGATTCCTTAGTTTAGGGGCTGCGACAACGTGGTCATGTAGCCCCGTGTGCTTTGGTGTGTGTAGAAGCTGTCTGATAACCGGATATAATTGTGATGGCTGTATTAGTGAGTGTTATCTGTAATTCAGGTAAGGACTGCAGACATTTAATTTTCGAATGCTACCCTCAACGACAACTAGTTTTGAACTTGCTTACCAGATGCCACCTCAGTCAGCTCCTGGCGACAGACATTGGAACATAAGAACGTTAGTCAAATCTAACCTTTAATTAACCTTCACACAAGTGTAATTAGTGGAAGGTTCCTTTACATGCCATAAATCTATGACATGCGACCGCCGGCTTTACATCCACACCGAAGGAAGGCATACTGAGGGATTTTTAACGTTCTTAAAAAATCCGACGACTTCGACCAGGCTTGAACCCGCGACGTTGGGCACAGAAGCACAGCAAACGACAATGTAATAAATAGGATGTAGCCTATTTTCATTTTATAAGTTTTCCGATGGCTGTCTTCGACTTTCCCTGAATATTGAAAAACATAAGGCCGATTTTATTGCTACAGAAGATCTTCCTTAAAAAGAATGTATTGATCATATCAATCACAATCATTCGGGACCTAATAATGAACAAACCAATAGCAGAATATAGGTTACGACCAAATAGAGAGTTATATTTGAAATGTGAAAAATTAACTGATGTAATGAGAAAGAGAAGATTACATTTTTTCGGGCACATTTATAGAAAAGAAAATAGTAGACTAACTTAACAGATCTTCAACTTACCGAATAGTTACAAATCCAAAACCTCTTGGTTCATTGAAATTGACAAAGATTTGACAAACGCCAGAATTCAGATAGACACAATAGCAAACAGAGAAGCTATTCAAAAGGCAGAATTCCAATAAAGGAAGAAACAAACAATTCGCAGAAAGTGGACTCAGGAGGAGAAAGATCGACACTCTAGAACAGCGGTTCCCAACCTGGGGTACGCGTATCCCTTGGTGGTACACAATGAACCGGTTAGGGGTACGCCAAAAATAAACGGTAATGGCGGGCGCCATGTTCACATCGTACGTGTTAGTCGTATGTACCGGCACGCAGTGCCGTCTTATTCACGCACATTAAGGTCAATGCTCCCCCTCGACAACCCATCCTACCCAAACCCCAGTCACTTTCACCGCTGCACTGCTATTGTCTTGAATTGTCTATTCTTTTTGCCAAACTAATCGTTAGAATTAATTGGTTTTAAATAAAATCAAAATTAAAAAATTGTATGTACTGTATTTGTTTGTTTTTCTCACCTAAATGTTTATACGTCTTCATCTGCACAAGTAAATAAAAGTATAATTGACAATTATATTTAGCATTTTTTTAAAATGAAATGCATACCAACAGCAAACAAATAATAAATTTAAAATATGTGTTATACTGTATTTTAAAAAATAAGTTATAAATAGTTGTAAGTTATTTTTTGTAATTAATGTATTTATTAAGTTATGTAGGCTACATATTGCCCGTAAAATGTTAAACGTTTAAGAAGTTTACTTTTTATGGGGTACCGTACTATTTTAGACAAATATGTATTAAGGGGTACGGGAGGAGAAAAAGGTTGGGAACCGCTGCTCTAGAAGGAAGGAAAGGAAGGAAGCTTGTAGTTTAACGTGACCGTTAATCGTGAGATCATGAGCCACAGGACCTCCTTTTTACGTGGAATCCGAACCACACGACATGGCATTTCAGTTCGGAAATCTCACATGCATTGACCGGGAATCGAACCCGGACCGCCTTGATGAGAGGCATGCAGCTAGACCGCTGAGCCACCACGCCCCCTGCTCTAGAAGCATGAAGCACATTTGGAAACAAAGGAAATTAAATACAATGCAATGTACAATAGCCAACGTTGATTCATCGTACCCTGCAAATGGGTTATTCGAAAGAAGAAGAAGAAGAAGAAGAAGAAGAAGAAGAAGAAGAAGAAGAAGAAGAAGAAGAACAACAACAACAAACGAATAAATTCCTTCCTTATATTATGTTAATGAAACCATTAGAGCAGCTCATCTCGTATCACTCTACCAAGATTTGTTGGTTGGTTGGTTCCTTAATTTAGGGGCTGCGACAACGCGGTCATGTAGCCCCGTGTACTTTGGGTGTGTGTAGAAACTGTCTGATAACCGGTGTTAATTGTGATGACTGTATTAGTGTGTGTATCAGTTTTTTAATTCAAGTAGGGACTGCAACTTTGAATTTTCAAATAGTTCCTACTTTTGCCGCCAAACGTCACCGTCAACGACTACTAGGCCTAGTTCAGAACTCAGCTACTAGACGCCACCGCAGTCGGCTCTTGGCAACGAACGTAGAAACCTAAGAGCGTTGTTTATATTCTTAACCTATCCAATTTAGTTTCACACAGGTGTAATTAGTGGAAAGATCTTTAACATGACCAAGATTTGTAATAGCAAACGGTAAAGTAAATTTTGTATTCTCCTTTTATTATGATTTAGTAAACAATGGGGGAAGGAAGCTTGTATAGTGTGCGCACAACGTTGATTGGTTGGTTCCTCAGTTTAGGGGCAACGACAACATGGTCATGTAGCCCCGTGTACTTTGGGTGTGTGTAGAATCTGTCTGACAACCGGTGTTAATTGTGATGACTGTATTAGTGTGTGTTATCTGTGATTCAGGTAAGGACTGCAGACAATCAATTCTTCAAGTAGTTCCTACTTTTGCTACCAAATGCTACCGTCCACGACACCTAGCTGTGGATTTGGCTACTAGATGCCATTGCAGCCAGCACCTGGCGGCGAACGTTGAAACTAATATAGCGTTATCAAACGAACCTACAAAATTTAGCTTCCACAAGTGTAATTAGTGGAAGGTTCTTTTTCATGCCATAAATCTAGGACATGGGACCGCCGGCTTTACTTCCCCTCAGAAGGAAGGTATACTGAGGGATTTTTAACGCTCTTAAAAAAACCGACGACTTCGGCCGGGCTTGAAGTTTCATAAAATAACATTTCCTACTATTTAGAACTGTTTCTTAGTTAAGCTATTTAAAAAAAGGTGTAGTTATATGTCCGTCTGTTCATATTTTCTTCATATTCAGAATGGAAACGCTATACGGAGTGATAGTAATTGCCTTAGTTATTTCATAGTGCATATTGTTTGAAACGAGGTGCATATCTGGCCAACAATTAGTGCATATTTATTCATTTAATAGTGCATGAACTTCCGGGCCTTAGAAATAAATAATAATAATGAGTAGTGGTATACGGACTTTGTGCGCACACTGTAGTTTCACGTGACAGTTAATCTCGCGATCATGAGCCATGGGACCTCCTCTTTACAAGGAATCTGAACCATGGCATTTCACTTGGAAAATCTCACATGTATTGACCGGGAACCAGTCTACTTTGGTGAGAGGCAAACAGCCTGACCGCTGCACCACCCATCCCTCAAGGGGAAAGGAAAGGAAGGGGGGAATGAGGCTGTTTGACATGTATACAGGAACCTGGAATAGCAGATATGAGTTGTCTTAGTTTTTTCCCTCCGTGTGTATGATGGTGTCCGGACATAACGTACCAGGGACAAAACGTACCTCTTGATTTTCGAGGACATCACGTACCACCTAGGTCGTTATCTACCTAAGAACGCTTTTCCCGTAATCCCCAAATATTTACGCTAGGACATAAGGGACCAGTTGATGTCAGACGGGCATTCCAGTTACAGGTTCATTACCACATAAACATCAGTGGCGATCACACTGTGCGGCTTTAAACACATGGAGCGGGTTCAAACCCGGCCGAAGCCGTCGGATTTTTTAAGAGCGTTAAAAATCCCTCAGTATGCCTTCCTTCGGAGGGGAAGTAAAGCCGGCGGTCCCATGTCATAGATTTATGGCATGTTAAAGATCTTTCCACTAATTACACCTGTGTGAAACTAAATTGGATAGGTTAAGAATGTAAACAACGCTCTTAGGTTGCTACGTTCGTTGCCAAGAGCCGACTGCGGTGGCGTCTAGTTGCTAGTTCTGAACTAGGCCTAGTAGTCGTTGACGGTGGCGTTTGGCGACAAAAGTAGGAACTATTTGAAAATTCAAAGTTGCAGTCTCTACTTGAATTAAAAAACAGATTCACACACTAATACAGTCATCACAATTAACACCGGTTATCAGACAGATTCTACACACACCCAAAGTACACGGGGCTACATGACCGCGTTGTCGCAGCCCCTAAACTAAGGAACCAACCAACCAACCAAACACATGGAGTTGTTTATAACGAATAAGGGCGGTTTATGTGCGCACTTCGACGGATGAAGTACGAATTGTACATTGAAAGTTCAAAGAGAAAGAAGAAATATGTCAAGTATGATGAACGGCTTGACAGAATATATATATATATATATATATATATTTTTTTTTTTTTTTTTTTTTGTCGTGTGACCACCTGGGAGGTCGAGTGCAGGTCTTTCTAGTCGACGCCCGTGGGCGACCTGCGCGTCGGGATGAGAGATGGAATGGATGAAGATGAATGAATGTAACTGGGCACGGATGTGGAAGGAAGCGGCTGTGGCCTGTCAGAAGGTACCGTCCCAGCATTTGCCTGGTGTTGAAAATGGGAAACCACGGAAAACCATTTCAAGGATGGCCGACGGTGGGGCTCGAACCCACGCGTCTACCGAGTCAGCAGAGGGCTTGGCCCCATGGCCTAACGCTGCGCTTTAGCCAGCGTAGCCACTACTGTCGGTGACAGAATAATGAAGCGATATGAAGAGAATGGAAACTTGAAATCTTGCTTGAGAGCTCTCTCATATTCGCAGAACTTGAAATGAAACTTCACATGGCGAACTCGCTATTCGCTAGGTTATAAAACCCACAATAAACAATTTAAAAATTAAAAATAATAATAATAACAAGATGTTCAGCAAAGAACATATAGCCTACTTTCTCCTAAATGTATGGGTATATTTATGACTCTTTGTCCTCATCCCTAACACAATCACCTCTACCACAATGTATTGTTTGTTTTCTTTTATATTGATAATTAGCCAGTAAGTGTCAAAATCAATATTGTATACTTTATGATGATTGAATAACAAAACTACTAACTTATTGTAATGCATTCACGTCCGTTAATCTCTATATTAAGCCAGCCTGCTAAGTTAAGAATCTTCTGTTTTGGGTATCTTCCCCTTTAAAAATCCACGCCGATCACAGTAGGTTGGTGCTGCGACCTATCAGTGAATTAATCTTTATGTTGTACGCCTATGCACTGCCATCGTAATGTAGGCCTACTACGATGGCAGTGGCCTAAGAGTGTTGAATGAGTAGACAGTTTAAAGTAGCCAAGAGGGAGGCTAATAGTTGAACTACCAGTATTACAAAATTGCCATACTTCAGGAGGCCAGGTATTTACACAGTGGTAAGTTTGGAACAATATTACCCACATAACCCACAAGAGGACAGCACCGTACAGAGGCATTAAGAAGGCTGTGGTTAATGACAACGTGTATCTAGTTCTTCTATTCTCCTTTTCCTAATGTCTTCTGTTTATTTGCGATGCTGGGGCTGTGATTTTACTAATAAACGAGTGTATACATTAGCCTCTCCTTTGAGCTAAATGACATCTTATTCAGTATCTGTGGAAAGAGCTCGTGCACATCATTTGTAAAAGAATTCAAGAAAAAAAAAAGTTAACTGCAGCAGTACTCGGTCCCCAGTCGACTGCGTGACAGACTAACACGCTAGCCCAGAGCTAATCCTATCCTTAACATCATGGTGTTCTTAACTGACATTAAGATACAATCTGTTGGCAAATAATGACTTTAAATAAACGATTTCTTCACAGCAGTACATCTTCATTAAAGACAATTTCATACAAAGTTTATATTATTGTATCAGCGGGGTATATCACATACAACATACTAAAACTATTGAAATATAAGACAGGCACATGAGGACAGCTGCCATCTTGTCGTGTGACACAGACAGCTCAGCTCTTTTAAGCCACTCATACAGTATAATATTATAATATTAAATTATAATAAATAACGGATCACGACCTTCAGGAAAGCTTAAACCACCCTAGGCTCGATAATCGGAATTGGTGGGTCTTAAGCCATTGATTAAAATGGTTGAATAATTCACACGGCTGCCATCCTGAAATGGTACGGCCGATGACCTTGAATGTTGGATGAAAGACGCGTCCTATATAAAGGTATGTTGTCACCAAATTTGGTAGAGATCGGATGATTAGTTTAGCCGTAATTTGATTTTACGTTTTGAACGTTTGAGTGGCCGCCATTCTGTTTTGGTAAAGATGGCGGCGATATAAAGTATGACACTGAGGTGCCCTTTGCTAATGCTACCTCTGTACCAAATTTCGTTCAATTCGGTTTCACCGTGTTCGAATTGATAGGGGGGGGGGGGACAGACATTCAGAGTACACACTCACACACACACACACGCACAGACTCACACACATACACACACACAGACAGACACACTTTTTTCGCCCTGTAGTGATCTCATAAGTCTACTTTCATTTTTTGCAAAAATCGAAAGTAGGCTAAAAATAAATAAAAAAGTAAAGAAAACGAAAAATGACCAGAGCCTAACCACAGCTGATTTTAAACACCCCAAAATGTTTATAAACATTTTGCCAGTCCAAAGCCTAGATAAAGTGTGATGGGAATCCAAAAACTTACCATATTTTATATTAGTTTATATTGTGTTATTGCCCACGTATTTATTACCAGGATTAATTGAGCAATACCGAGCAAGTGGCCGTGCGGTTAGGGTTTCATGCACCCTAAATACTTCCCACTCTTTCAAGTGGTACGTTATGTCCTATAACCGTGTATGATACATTTGTTACAGGACAGGTAAGGTACAGGAATCTATTTTCGGCCGATGGGGATTCGTGATAAGCCGGAGCAATACCAATTGATAGAATGTTACTCTGAGTCTTGGTGGAATTTCATGGTTGAAGATTCCAAGGGAAAAACGGGATAAGTCACATTCTGTAAATTTTTCAGGAGAGCGAATTTAAACTTTCAACACTAAAAAGAAATACTCAAAACACCCCAATCGAGGGTAAGCAATAGCCTATAGTTTTTTTTTTGCCAAATGTATTTCTTATAAAAGAAGTAGCCTACATGTAAAACAAATATAAACTTAAGTTAAATTATGAAAAAGTGATAGGGTATGGGACGTTTCTTCCGTTTCCCTAAAAATATAAACCTCCGTGTCTCGGTCACATTCCGTTTTATTTGAAATTAATTCCAACTGATCTGCAGTGACGTTGCTGGCCACCAAAATGCGCCATAAACTCATTTCTAAAAAAAATTGACATATCCCGCCGCTCTTTCCGTGGGGTCTTCAGTTCTTATATCCATTAACCTACTTTTTCAAGCTTTAGAGGTGAGATAGGCTATTGCATGATCAACTAATTAATATATGAGAATTACTTTTATTGTTGATGACGATAAGGGCGGGGCTATTTCGTCCCCAGTGCTTTCCCGTTCAAAATAAGCTCGAAGTTGAACTGAGCGACCACCAGGTGCAGCTGACATCTCCCTTTGTGTTCAGAGAGACCTTTAGTCTAGCTATATTCTCTATGCTTATGAATTCATGGTATGCTTGAGAGTGACAGTTTTAATGTTGTGGAAAACAAAGGAAGAATGTAGTAAGGTACGTTGTTTGTATTGAAAAAGTTGTCTACATTACTGAAGGTTCAGTTACATTCTGTCGTAGCAGTTTCCTTTGTCGCAGCTCTCACAAGGCGTGCTCTTGTAAATTGCAGTATTTGGGGCTACTTCGCCCAGAAATATGGGGGCTACTCCACCCAGCCGAGATTTCTCTCTTCTTAGCCTATTTATTATTTAACGTATGACATGGTACATCTACATAATTACAAGCTCGGTCATGTAGCCCCGTGTACTTTGGGTGTGTGTAGAATCAGTCTGATGACCGGTCTTAATTGTGATGACTGTATTAGTGTGTGTTATCTGTTTTAAAATCAAGTAGGGACTGTAGACTTTTGAATTTTTCAAATAGTTCCTACTTTTGCTGCCGAACATCACCGTCAACGACTACTAGTTCAGAACTTAGCTACCAGACGCCACCACAGTCGGCTCTTGGCAATGAACGTAGGAACCTCAGAGCGTTGTTTACATTCGTAACCTATGCAATTTACTTTCACACAGGTGTAATTAGTGGAAGGTTCTTTAACATGCCATAAATCTATGACATGGGACCGCCGGCTTTACTTCCCCTCCGAAGGAAGGCATACTGAGGGATTTTTAAAGCTCTTAAAATATCCGACGTCTTCGACCGGGTTTGAACCCGCGATCTTGGGCATAGAAGCTCAGCAAGCTACCAACTACGCCACCGAAGCCGCCCAATTTTGATTAGAAGACACATATTCAGCAGTTAGCAAAATTATAAAATGTTCAGGTTTACAAGTTAATATTTAAATTTGAATCCAATCAAGAGTATGCTGCGATGCACCATGAAAGTCTTTCAGGTTCCCATAATAGGCTCGAAGGATGCAGTCCTCCACAATATTCTAACCGAATTACTTCATATAGCAGTTTAGTAACTCTTTCCTTTTACAGTACGTTACATATGATAGGGACGTAGAAGTGAAAAGGGTCAGGCCGAACATCGATCGAGGAAGATATTGACAGAGCTATTTCAGGCGTTTTACGAGGCGACGTGAGCATAAGATGTGCAGCTGGACTCTTCAATGTGCCTTCATTTGCGTAAACGACAGTGTACATAGAAAAATACATACTGGGTAAACAACCTTGCATGCTACGATATTTAGTTCGCAAGAGAAAATGGAATTAGATACCAAGGAAGCCAGGTTACAAAGCACTTGACGTCAGACGTGAATTTTGAAAAGGCCAGGACAAAATGGAGCTTAATATTTCTTAATGGCAATAAAAAAATGTTTCACAAAAAACATTTAGCGACATTTCCAACAAAAGCAATCGAACCTACAGCACGTACTACCAAAAGACATTGACGAGGAAGACACACCATGTGGATTTTGTGGCGTTAAAACTTCTTAATCCGCACAGTCATCATCAAAGGGTGGCTGGACACAATGCCAAGACTGTGGAACATGGTATCATGATGTGTGAGTAGGGGTTACAGGAAGGAAAACCTTCATTTGTGGTGAATGTCGTTGAGAAGAAGACATTACATACAGTGGGCGTAATAGCACCCCTAAATTTGTGATTTCTCATTTTTGCTTAGATTTACATTTTACTTCAACAAGAGCGGCTTCGGTGACGTAGTCGGTAGCATGCTGAGCTTCTATGCCCAAGATAGCGGGTTCAAACCAGGCCTAAGTCGTCAGATTTTTTAAGAGTGTTAAAAGTCCCTCAGTATGACTTCCTTCGGAGGGGAAGTAAAGCTGGGGGTCCCATGTCATAGATGTATGGCACGAACAACAACCTATCACTAACTACACTTGTGGAAGCTAAAATTTGTAGGTTAGTTTGATAACGCTATATTAGTTCCAACGTTCGCCACCAGGTGCTGACTGCGATGGCATTTAGTAGCCACGTTCTCAGCTAGGTGTCGTGGACGGTAGTAGTAAAAGTAGGAACTACTTGAAAAAATTAATCGTCTGCAGACTTCCTACCTGAATCAAACATAACATAACACTAATACAGCCACCACAATTAACACCGGTTATCAGACAAATTCTACACACACCCAAAGTACACGGGGCTACATGACCGCGTTCACGCAGCCCTTAAACTGAGGAACCAACCAACCTACTTCAACAGGCCAGTATAGTGGAATATCCGTTTTTAATCAATATAGGCCTATGCATGTAATAAGGAATAAATAAGGTGTGTTTTGCTGTGGGTTCCATCTTAGAATAATGAATAGTTTTCGATTTATAATGTTCACAATTTGAAATGAGCGGACGGCTCTACCCTTTAGACTATAGTTATTGCGTTTTAAGGGGCGGAACTTCTGGGCCATCATGTTATAATACGGAAATATAGCTTCACCCAGAGGTCCGGGTTCGATTCCCGGCTCTGACAAGAAATTTAATTCTTGTCAAAGGGCCGGAATAAGGTACACTCAGCATCGTGTGGCAAAACTGAGAAGAGGCGGGTTCGATTCTCACCTCGGCCATCCTGGTACCGGTTATCCGTGTTTACCCTCTTTTATCCGAGGCAAATGCTACTACGGTTCCTAATAAAGGCCACGGCCGATTCCTTCCCAATCCTCACCTGAATCACTAAGACACACAATAATACAGCCGTCTCAATAGCACAGGTTATCAGACAAATTTCCCTGTACTGTACACACAGTAGGCTACTCGGGGCTACATGACCAAGATCCTCAACTGAAACTACAACAACAACAACAACAAACTTCGTCCAAGAGATTAGAATTACTTTCTCTACACTTTGGCAATTTTTGCTTTTATACTTAGACTAGCAGAAGTACCCATTCTTCGAACGGTCTGCAGTATTAATAACCAGATGTTATCAATTGAGCTACTGTTGCAATGTTTAGGGGCTTGGAACCTGTTTGTTGGCAAAGAAAAATTATTCGTTAAAATGTGCTCTCAAACTAAATTTACCTAACGTGTTCTTCCTGTCGTGAAAATAAAATTGAAAACCTCGTAACTTACACGAATCGCAATACACGTCACATACGAACTGACCCTAACCGCTGTGTCAAGTGCCCAACTACAGGAAGACCCCTTTTATAAATTATAAAGGCTTGTGGTGCATGAAAATTCATTTTTTTTTAGCCTCCAATGGCCCAAATTCCTAAAATCAGCAAAAAAAAGTCTACTATTTCAAATCAGGAATTTTTGAAAATAATGTTGCTGTTTGGAGATATAATAGACCTTCTGTACGACATACCGCACGTGTAAGTCGTGTGAAAAAAATCTAGGGTACTCCTTGAACCCCTTAGGCGCATTGATGAATTTTACAGTTTTAGTTGGTTCCGTGATAACCTTATAACCATTTCCAACCTTTCACAGAAATGTAATAAATGGAGTGGCATTACGTATTCCAGAAATAGATGGAAAGTTAGATGCCACCTCTTGAGATACTGTTGTCATGGTTAGTGGCTTGCATTCCTTCTTTAGTTTATTAGATGAAATTAGTTTTCTGGGAATATCTAAGAAACTGTTGGGTTTAGAGCCTTAAATTATAGTTTTCGGGAACCCTTTACGGCTCTTGAGAGGCCCCGAGTTTTGTTTCTGACACCAAGAGTTTGAAAATGAGCTTTGTCTCTTCGTTGTACGCCATAATAATGATAATAATTAAAAGAATAATAATAATATAACAATATAGGGATAGGGATATAATAGACCTTCCGGACCATACCCGCACGTGTAAATCGCGTTAAAAATTTCTAGATTACCCCTTGACCCCTTAAGCGCATTATATGTATTGATGAATGAAATGAAAATCCACAGCCTGCTTCCAGTCTCCGACCGGGTCAGGAATGGAATGAATGAAGCCCCCATCTAGCGGCGAGAATATTAACTGTGCCGGCTGCCGAGGCCTGACGCACTCCTCTGGGGCAATGATTAAATGAATGACAGATGAAATGAAATGATAGTGGAGAGTGTTGCTGGAATGAATATTTCAGCTTAATTTGGATCCGTGATGACCTTATTGCCGTTTGCAAACCTTCACAGTAATGTAATAAATTGAATTGCATTGCGTCGTACAGAAATAGATGGACCTCTGAGATTCTGTTGCCATTGTTACCGGCATGCATTCCTTCATTAATTTATTAAGTGAAATTAGTTTTTGGGAATATCTCAAAAACTGTTGGTTTTAGGGCCTTAAAATGTGGTTTTCGGGGGTCCTTTTAGGGCCCCCGAGTTTCGTTTCTCACATTGAGGGGCTGAAAATGAGCTTTGTCTCACGCTTATTTCAGCGTGTATTTTAAGGGGGTAGGCACCCTGTTATGAGAGGTACTGTAATCTTTCAATTGTTGCCACAAGATGGCTTCACCCAGAGAAGCCATTTGTAACTTTGAAGATACAAAAATTAAATAAAAATGAATATTCTGCCTCATAAATGGCCTTTCTTTAAAATTTAAACAAACTGACATAATTAGTACTGTAATTGAACAAATCCACCTTATCGAAACTCTTCTCATCTCCGGGCGTGTGCAGATATTCTGAAAGGACTGGCTCGTACATAGGCCTTACCAAAACCTCCTATAAATTAATAAAGATGAAGGAAGGTTTACATGCATCTAACTAAAAAGAAACTATCCAATTTAAATTTACTTTATATTCTGAAGCTGCATCATGCAAGAAATTGATTAATATAAGAAAAAGAGTGACACACAAGAAATGCAATTAAAACTATATAATATAATATAATAATAATAATAATAATAATATTTAGGCCTTTAAAGATTTATTATTTGTGTTTCACATTACCGGTAATGCCGTCGTCTGCCCAATATGTCCATTTCATCACCACTTTGAAGCTGGTCAGCCATGCCATTATGGTTTACCGCCATGAAGGTCTTCTTCAACTTAGCACAGTTATCTTGATGGGTATTAGCCCTACTATGATTGTGGCATTACAGCCAGAACCCAATCACGTGGTACCCTCCATACTAAAACAAATCGGAGTCTTCAAGCTTTTTTCTTTCCGTATAAACACGAACCACTCCTCAAGAGAGACGGCACCCTCCACAACTCAACCAGTCATCTCAAAGTCCAGAGAGACAATCTCTTCCGCAGTGCATCCAGTAGCTTGCTACCACACGTCTGAAACCCACAGCTCCTTCCAGGAAGTCTTATTGTCATACGCCTGCTTGTCCATTCCACTCCTAGCAAGGCCCCCTGGCTGCTTCCTCCTCACCCTCCCCGGGGTAAGCGAGCATACCTGCTCGAGACAATAGTGTCCATAAATGCTGCCTCCTGTACGTGTGACCAAAACATGAACCTGACTCCTGGTTCAGTGGTCCGAACAATATAAATAAACTTTCTTAGACAACATATGATTAGAGCTAGCTTCAGAATCTTGTCAAAAGTGACCTAAAATACATTGAATAATTAATAATAAAAAGCATTCGTATATGATAATAGTAATAATAATAATAATGACACTGCGTCTACTGCAGACGTGTCCAATGCAATTGAACACGTTGCCAACACGATAACATGATATAAATAAATAATAAACCCACTAGCCTACATTAAAACTGTCATGGGGGACTCATAAAATATAGGTTACAGAACGCCCCCTTGCTTTTCATTCATTTGGTCCTATACCATAGAATAAAAAGCAATCCTTTTAGGCATGACTTCCCTTCCAAAATCCTAACTCCTTCCTTCCACAAATATATACACAACCAACAGGGCTACTAGGATATGTACATCCTCAGATTGGAAATATTGTAAATCCCTAGCACCCTTCCGTCCTTTGTAAGGAGCTCGTACGCACAGGCCCCTAATTTCCGTGCAATTTCATACGGTCCTTCATACAAATGAAAAATTTACTCACCAATTTCTGGTCTGCGGACGAGACATGAGGCACCCTCAAAAGCACAAGGTCACCTACATCTAACCTATCTCCTGCCCGCTTCCCTTGCTGCTTCTGCCGTTCCTTACCCCCAAATCTCTGAACTAAATCCTCAGTAGTTTCCGGTCGCTGATGATCCGGCGCAATGCGTTTATTAGCTTGTCTTGCATCCAAACATAGCTTAACTGACCCATCCTTCTTAATCACTACTACCAACGGATTGACATACTGGCTCCTACTGAATTCGATCACCTCATCGTTTAGCATCTGCGAAATGACATCATCTACTGCTTTGACATGGGCGTGTGGTATCGGGTATCTAACACCATTAAAACTAGACCTATCGGTGATCTCGAAACTATGATCGTACACATGTGTCCTACCAGGTTTGTCAGAGAATACCTCACTGTGGTCTCTCAAGACCTCTAACAACTGAGCCTTCTGCTCTACCTCCAACATGGTATCTTCCACAACACTTGAAAATTCACCTTCACGCTCCTCTTCCACTACCATACTACAACTTTGAATATCCTCTGATACCATGTCGCTACTAACCTCACTGACGTCTTCCTCTTCATTTAAAACCTGGACACACACCGATATACTCACAAAGGTTCCCGAGTCCACCTGATAACTCAGACTAATCGTATCAAAATTCTCACCCCACTTGAATCTCACCTTAGATTCGCTGTAATCAAGCTTACACATCTGACTGCTTAACCAATCCGCACCCAATATGACAGGATACACTAAATTCGCGACCACTAGAAAACTCTGACGACCACATTTCTCATCAATGTACATAGGTGCGACAACCTGTCTACGCACTCTCTGTGACTTAGTCCCAACAGCAGACAATATAAATATATTGGACACAGGAATCTCCTCTATGGCTTCTCCTTTACTCTTAACCTCATCATAAAAGCCTGCCTTAATGCAAGAACACATGCTCCCTGAGTCCAATAAGGCATCGACGACTTGACCCCACATCTTCACCTTAATCACAGGACTGATCAACGTAGGCTCACATCTCTCCTGCATAACCTCAACCTGGTCATCTAACAATTCCTTTCTAACATCAAGGTCGTATTCTATCTTCTTCAACACATGAACTGGAATACTGGGATGGGACCCTCTATCTGACCGTCTTAAAGAGCCCTGTTCCCGTTTAAATTACTCGGCTGAGCTGGCTGTCTCTCTTCTTCACGCCCCCTATTCTCTAACTGCCTTTGTTCCCCAGGTCCCCGATTTTCTGCCAGCCTCTGTTCTCCGCGCCCCCTATTCCGAAAATTCCCTTGGTCACCCCTATCCCTATTTACAAAATTTCCTCTATCATTCCTCACAAAGTTACCTAGCCTATCAATATTCCTACGCTCATAATGCCTATTCCCTTCCTCCTGATACCCCTGATCGTAATTTCCTTCCCTTCCCTGTTCTTGCCGTTTGCCTCCCATTCTACCCAAAGTATCAAACCTTTCTAACACACGTTCCATGTCCTTAATCGTATTTACATCCTGCATGACTACGGCCATCTTCACCTCATCAGAAAAATGACGGGCCATACGCCTAACAATATCACCTTCAGAAGAACTAGTGTCTAAATTCTGACTGATAAGGACATGTGTGAGGAAATACTCCGTCATGCTCACCCCCTGATTCGACTGATACCTCCCAAAAGAAATCTTGTCTCTTTCTCTTCCTTTAGTCTGTTCGTTCCAGAACTTTCCCTCAAACTTCTGCTTAAAATCTTCCAACCCCTGAAAACCTCCCCTAAAAACTTGATACCAAGATTTAGCCTCCCCCACAAAAGCTAATGATATGATTTCCTCAACAATATCCCAGTCTAAAGTCCCATCTTCTAACCCTTTCGAAAACCTCTTCTGAACAACTTTAACAAATTCCATAGGGTTAAACTGCCTTCCACTAAATTTAGGTAAGTCAGATTCCCGGTAGAAGTTACTATGTCCTACAGAGTGATTACAATTTTCCTTATTTGACTTGGCCTGATTCAGCTCTCTTCTTAATTTCAAATGTTCGGTCTCATTAAAGGATTTCAGTTCACTAATCTCCCTTTTTACACTCTTATCTACCATCGTTACTCTGGCTGAAGAAACCGCTAGCTCCTGTTCGAAAGACACCTGCTTATTTCTAATCTCAGTTATATCCTTCATTTCTTCCTCTACAACTATCAACCTCTCACTAACTTCTTTCTTGACAATGGCTACCTCATTACTCACATCGCCTATCTGCTTATCAACAGTATCCATAATGCCCTGCCTCTGTAAGCTCATCTTCTTCTCAACTTGCTCGAATCTTTTATCTACCATCTCAATTCTACTGGCAATTTCCTGACGAATTTCCTTATAGCCTTTACTCATACTTTCTACAATCTTATTAATTTTGCTCTCTAAATCCGTACTTTGAATGTCTATCTTAGTACTAAATTCACTGCTTTGATTATTAATTTGAGTACTTAAATCACTACTCTGAGTATCCATTTTATTACTTAAATCACTTAGTTTAATACTGAATTTAGACATCATCTGCTCCATTAACTTGATCATCTGTGGGTTTTCCCCCAGCCCTACATTTTCCTCGTCACTATTCACTCCCATTCCTAACTCCTTGCTAGTTGCAACATCATCTTTCTCGGCCCCCTCACGTCCCTCCAACGTACCAGAAATCACATCCTTATCTGCCATTTTACTAAGAACTACTCTCGAATGTGTGGAATCTGACCGCTTATTGGTCTGCCTGTTTGACTGACTCCTGCCTCTTCTAGAATGACCAAGAGTGCTTCGATCAACACTTCTAGATCTCAACTTTAATAAATCAGGCTCACTCTTATTACTTAGCATACCCTCCAAAATCACTGAACATATATACCCTTCCTAAAATACCAGATCAGATTTCACAAATTACCTGTGCGTACTGCCATACTATGCACCAGCCAGCCTTATTCACGCTCCATAGTTGGGCGCCATTTGTAATCTTTCAATTGTTGCCACAAGATGGCTTCACCCAGAGAAGCCATTTGTAACTTTGAAGATACAAAAATTAAATAAAAATGAATATTCTGCCTCATAAATGGCCTTTCTTTAAAATTTAAACAAACTGACATAATTAGTACTGTAATTGAACAAATCCACCTTATCGAAACTCTTCTCATCTCCGGGCGTGTGCAGATATTCTGAAAGGACTGGCTCGTACATAGGCCTTACCAAAACCTCCTATAAATTAATAAAGATGAAGGAAGGTTTACATGCATCTAACTAAAAAGAAACTATCCAATTTAAATTTACTTTATATTCTGAAGCTGCATCATGCAAGAAATTGATTAATATAAGAAAAAGAGTGACACACAAGAAATGCAATTAAAACTATATAATATAATATAATAATAATAATAATAATAATATTTAGGCCTTTAAAGATTTATTATTTGTGTTTCACATTACCGGTAATGCCGTCGTCTGCCCAATATGTCCATTTCATCACCACTTTGAAGCTGGTCAGCCATGCCATTATGGTTTACCGCCATGAAGGTCTTCTTCAACTTAGCACAGTTATCTTGATGGGTATTAGCCCTACTATGATTGTGGCATTACAGCCAGAACCCAATCACGTGGTACCCTCCATACTAAAACAAATCGGAGTCTTCAAGCTTTTTTCTTTCCGTATAAACACGAACCACTCCTCAAGAGAGACGGCACCCTCCACAACTCAACCAGTCATCTCAAAGTCCAGAGAGACAATCTCTTCCGCAGTGCATCCAGTAGCTTGCTACCACACGTCTGAAACCCACAGCTCCTTCCAGGAAGTCTTATTGTCATACGCCTGCTTGTCCATTCCACTCCTAGCAAGGCCCCCTGGCTGCTTCCTCCTCACCCTCCCCGGGGTAAGCGAGCATACCTGCTCGAGACAATAGTGTCCATAAATGCTGCCTCCTGTACGTGTGACCAAAACATGAACCTGACTCCTGGTTCAGTGGTCCGAACAATATAAATAAACTTTCTTAGACAACATATGATTAGAGCTAGCTTCAGAATCTTGTCAAAAGTGACCTAAAATACATTGAATAATTAATAATAAAAAGCATTCGTATATGATAATAGTAATAATAATAATAATGACACTGCGTCTACTGCAGACGTGTCCAATGCAATTGAACACGTTGCCAACACGATAACATGATATAAATAAATAATAAACCCACTAGCCTACATTAAAACTGTCATGGGGGACTCATAAAATATAGGTTACAGTACGGAGAAGAGTTACATCAATGATTAGTGTCGTGCCTCTGATGAATATCTGTATCAAATTTTACGTTCATCCACCCAGCCGTTCTCGAGTTATAAGGACACAAAACATTGTCCACAGACAAACAGACAGACAGACAAAAATATATTTTTGCGTGCATCCGTCACAAAACAGTCTGAAACGGGCAAATATGTCAAATTTCCGTAGAAATCCAGAAAAATCAGACAAACATTCATTTTTATATAATAGAGAAGGGATATAATAGACCTTCCGTACCACACCCGCACGTGGAAATCGCGTGAAAGAAATCTAGAGTACCCCTTGACCCCTTAAGCGCATTGTATGTATTAATAAATATTTCAGCTTAATTTGGATTCGTTATAACCTTATAGCCGTTTGGGGTGTAAGGGGTAGGCTTTCTACTCAAATGTCAACCTCACCTGCACGTGGTGCACCCTGCTTTAGACTAACGAGGCTCTGACGACCGAGTGACTCCCGGGATAAGGAGTCCCCCACTACCATGCCACCGGCTCCCCAGGGAGGCGAATGAGCTGGTAGTGGTTAGGGCACTCTCTTGCCCTTGGGACAGGAAACTTTCCCTAAAGGCGGATGAACCACCTGTGGTCAACGGCATAGAAAGTCCTCAACGGCGGACCAGGCATAAGGGCAATGAGTCCCTCCTTGGCTGGAATGGCGGATGAAGGCTGCAGTGACTAGGATTTATTCAATCGTCTTGCATTTGCTTGCCATTGAACATCTTTCCTAAGTCATCAAGTAATGTGCGTTTGTTGATGTGCAGCAACATTCTCACGTAAAAAGATTTCACGCACAGCAGTCTTCCAACAACATTGACTTTCTTCAAAGTCCTGCGGCGATCAAGAAGTTGCGACGGGGGCAGGATTGTGATGTCTGGGAGCCTCTAGTGATAACTTGGCACGTAGGCGGTAGATGTGTGATCGGTCGTCTTGCTTAGGGTTGTGGCTGTAGAGCAATTCGGCCGCTGCAACTACGACTGAGCAGTCCTATTTAGGGTCCACTCTGCTCACCCCACATGGGGAAGGGGCTAGAAAAGGTGCCCTAAACACAGTCAGCCACTTATACTACCGATTGGATAGCCGCGTCCAAAGGTGTCACCTCCATGCGGTCGAAAATGTATAAGTAACAAATTTTATTTTGCAACCTGGAATGTAAGAACACTCACTGATGACCCCGCAAATGAGAGACCTGAAAGGAGAACAGCTATTGTGGGTAGAGAGCTACGGAGATATGACATTGACATAGCAGCACTTCAGGAGACCCGTCTTGCTGAGGAAGGTCAGTTGAATGAGCAAGGTGCAGGGTACAGCTTCTTTTGGAAGGGTAAACGTGAGGACGAACACAGAATACATGGAGTTGGCTTTGCCATTAAGAGCAAGCTTCTCAAGGATCTGTCAGAGCTTCCAACTGGGTATAATGAACGCCTCATGACACTAAGACTTCGGTTATATAACAACCAGCATGCCACGGTGATCAGCGCATACGCCCCCACACTAGATGCTGATGATGACATTAAGGAAAGGTTCTATTCAGATCTGGATACCGTCCTATCAAACATCAACCGTGAAGATAGGATCATCTTACTCGGAGATTTTAACGCTAGAGTGGGCAGGGACTACAATGTTTGGAATGGTGTCATTGGTAAGGAGGGAGTTGGTAGCGAAAACTCCAATGGTGTCAGACTGCTCTCCAAATGCACTGAACATGAATTGGTAATCACCAATACTATCTTTCGCCAAAAGAATCGCTTTAAAACATCATGGCAGCACCCTAGATCGAAGCACTGGCATCTTATTGACTATGTGATTGTACGCAAGAAAGATTTACGAGATGTTCTTATCACCAAAGCAATGACAGGAGCCGATGACTGTTGGACAGATCACCGGCTTATCAGATCAGTTATGCGTATACCATTGTCCACACAGAGGAGGAAGCAACAGAAGAGCTGTAGGCATGTTTTTGATACCGAGAAGTTTGGTAAGTCAGAGCATATCTCCCAATATAAAGAGTTGCTTAGCCAGACACTGCCACAGGAATACCATCCAGATGTAACACTGCACTGGGAGAGTCTGAAGACCGCTATTCAGAATGCTTGCAAGGAAACGCTGGGATATAAGACCAGGAAACATCAAGACTGGTTTGATGAAAATGATGAAGAAATAGAAGCATTAATCTCAGAAAAGAGAAAAGCCTTGCAAACTTGGAGAAAAGATATGAACTCCCGTACTAAGAAAGAAGCATTTTGTCTTGCGAAGGCAAATGTCCAAAGAGGAACTCGTGCTCTCAAAAATGCATGGTGGACATCCAAAGCTAAAGAGCTGCAATATCTAGCAGACAAAGATTCGCGACAGTTCTTCCAAGCCACAAAAGCGATTTATGGCCCCTCCACGTTTGGTAGAAATCCACTTTGGTCCAGTGACAAAAGTACACTTCTAAAAGATCAATACTCCATCATGAATAGGTGGAAGGAGCATTTTGAAGACCTCTTGAACCAGGACTCAGTTATTGATGAGCAGGTGTATGATATATTAGAACAAGCACCCATCAAAGAAGAACTCGGTACCCTGCCAACACTAGATGAGGTTCAGTGTGCTATTAATCAAGCAAAGCGACACAAAGCTACTGGATGTGATGGAATACCAGCGGAAGCTCTCAAAGAAGGAGGTGAGGAACTCATAAGCCACATACATGATCTTATCATTAAAATTTGGAGAACTGAAAAAATGCCTGCTGATTTCAGAGATAGTCTGATAGTTCCCATATTTAAGAAAGGTGATCGTGCAGACTGCAACAACTATCGTGGTATATCTTTGTTATCATGCCTTGGAAAGCTTATTGCTCGTATTTTGGCGAATCGTATTCTATCCCTGGTGGAGAAAATACTCCCAGAGAGCCAATGTGGTTTCAGGCCTTCTAGAGGAACTGCAGATATGATATTCACTGTTCGTCAGCTTCAGGAGAAATGTAGAGAGCAAAATAGACCTCTTTATATTGCCTTTATAGACCTCAGTAAGGCATTTGACTCGGTAAACCGTGAAGCCTTGTGGAAGATTTTATCATTGTATGGTTTTCCACTGAAATTTATTACCATCTTAAGACTACTCCACAATGATATGAAGGCAAATGTCATTGGTAACGACTCGATTGGAGAACCATTTCATATTAATACCGGCGTTAAACAAGGCTGTGTGATTGCCCCTACATTGTTTTCTCTGTACGTTGCCACTGTCATGCAGTTAGTCAAAGATGATCTTCCTACAGGCATACAGATAACTTACAGGATGGATGGGAAGATCTTTAATTTGAGCCGTCTAAAGGCAAGGACTCGAACATCTCCTGCTGCATTGGTTGAGTTACAGTACGCTGATGATAATGCAGTAGTAGCTCAATCAGAGGACGAACTTAGGAAAATCCTGAATGCTTTTTCTTCAGCCTACAAAAAGATTGGGCTGAAACTTAACACCAGTAAAACCCAAGTCCTCTACCAACCAGCCCCTGGACAAGGACAAAGAAACATCAATGTCACCATCGACGGAGCGAAGCTTCAAGAAGTTAACGCCTTTTCTTATCTTGGCAGCACCCTGTCATCAAGTGCAAATATAGATTCCGAAATCCAACACAGGATTAACCGTGCTGGGGCATCCTTTGCAAGATTGAGGTCTAGAGTTTTTGACAACCATGATATCAATGCTGCAACGAAGATCCTTGTGTACAACTCGGTTGTAGTTCCCACCTTACTTTACGGATCTGAATCCTGGACATGCTACAGACGTCATTTTAAAAAGCTGGAGCAATATCACCAGCGTTGTTTGAGGAGAATTCTTCGTGTCACATGGCAAGACAAACGCACAAACACCAGCATTCTCGAAGAAGCACAGACTACCAGTGTTGAAGCCATTCTTTTAAAACGTCAGCTGCGATGGACAGGACACGTAATCCGCATGCCCAATAATCGCATTCCCAAGCAAGTGTTTTGCTCTGAACTAACTGAGGGCAAGCGCTGTGTGGGAGGTCCGAGGAAGCGATTCAAAGACGTACTAAAGGCTAATATGCAAATGTGCCATATTAATATCAACAACTGGGAGACCTTAGCTCTTGATCGCTCATCCTGGAGATCAATTGTTCATCGTGGTGCGATACTTTTTGAAGAAAACCGCCGACGTATGATAGAAGATCGGAGGCAACGCAGAAAGAACAGAGTGTTCATTAGAAGACAGGGAATGAATGCGGATGTCTCACCTGACCCTGATACTACCTGTCATCACTGCGGGAAACTGTGTCTCTCCCGCATTGGGCTTTTTAGTCACCTCCGGACTCATCGATGAAGAGTCATTCAGTATTGGAAGGCCAACCTACTCGAGACGAGTGTTTGCTATCATCATCATCATAGCCGTTTGCAAACCTTCACAGTAATGTAATAAATGGAATTGCATTGCGTCTTACAGAAATAGATGGACCTCTGAGATTCAGTTGCCATGGTTACCGGCATGCATTCTTTCATTAATTTATTAAGTGAAATTAGTTTTCTGGGAATATCTCAAAAACTGTTGGTTTTAGGGCCTTAAAATGTGGTTTCGTTTCTCAGATTGAGAGGCTGAAAATGAGCTTAGTTTCACCCTTCTACGCCTATTTCAGCATGTATTTTATGGGGGTAGGGCCCCTTTTATGAGAGGTACGGAGAAGAGTTACATCAATGATTAGTGTGGTGCCTCTGATGGATATCTGTATCAAATTTTACGTCGATCCACCCAGACGTTCTCAAGTTATAAGGACTCGAAGAAGTTGTCCACAGACACACAGACAGACAGACAGACAAAAAACATATTTTTGCGCGCATCCGTCATAAAACAGCCTGAAACGCGCAAATATCGCAAATTTCCGTGGAAATTCAGAAAAAACAGACAAACTTTCATTTTTATATACTGTATAGAGAGATATCACCTCGGAATTGCCATTCAATAGATTACTAAATAAGTGATTGGGGAATTTATTAGAGCCCCCATTCTGTATAAGCTACCGTATTGGTCCGAATATAATCCGCACCGTTAACATTCGAGGAAAAAATGAAAATACTAAAAATACAGAAAAGACTGAAAGAAAGGAGAAAAAACAGAGTTCATGGAGAGGCAACTAACAATTTTATTTTACGGAATTTTCTTCTAGCATAACACATAACTGAGTCATCTAGGATCAAAACAAGATACATAATTATTTTTGCGATTTTGAGATTACGGCTGATTTAACCAGTCCTAAATACCCTCTTTCATTTGGGAAGAGAAAGGTATTCAAAATAGGACACATCGTGCTGTTTTTAAAAGCTGAAGTAGTCGGTTGGTTTCAAAATAACACAAGTGGATGAATGAGTATCAAAACAAGTCACATCTTGGCAGGGTCTATTGTGCATCGATCAGCGCATCAGGTGAAAGGGCACTCGCTGTGTGCTGCTTATGCAATTCTTTTGTGTTCTGTTATAGTGCCGGTGTGTTTACATTTGTATTTGTGTGTTAAATCGACTTTATGTCTTGTGAAGAGTGATAATTATATTTTTAAAATAAGATAAATCCGATTACTGAGTTGCAAAATAAGATACATCTGCAAGTTTTAAAATATTTGTATATATATCACTTATTTATTTGAGAGTAAACAAAGGACTTATTCAGTTTCTTGTGTCTCCTGAAACATTTTGTTGAAGTGATTTGTCTTGTTTCGATAGACTGCCAGACGCTTCAACTGCAAGTTTGAAACTTGCTTAGTAACCACGCCGAATTCCTTAACCTGTTGATGCCTTGTACTCCAAAAACCGGTAAGCGTTTATATAGTAATAGCAAACAAGATGTTCAGTAAAGAACATATAGCCTACTTTCTCCTAAATGCATGGGTATTGTTATAACTCTTTGTCCTTTTCAAGGAGTATGATTGAATGTTGGTTGTAGTAGCTTGTTGAAATACAACGTGCTATAGGGATATTAAACATGAATATGAGGTGCCCTTTGCTAGTGCTACCTCTGTACCAAATTTCGTTCAATTCGGTTTCACCGTGTTTGAATTGATAGGGGGAATCGATTTGCACACATACTTGGCCACCATCTGCAAACTATTGGGCTGATGTTCTTGCAGTTTGGTCTGAATATGTTTCCCACATAAAGATATGGTGTTGCAAAATTTGGTAGAGACTAGATTATTAGGTTGATCGTAATTACGTTTTTTCTTTTAACATTTGGGTGGCCGCGATTACGTTTCCGTCAAGATAGCGGTGATATAAAACATGACACTGAGGTGCGCTTTGCTAGTGCTACCTCTGTACCAAATTTCGTTCCATTCGGTTTCACCGTGTTCGAATTGATACGGGGAATCGATTTTCACACAAAGATGGCCGCCATCCGCAAAATATTAGGCTGATGACCTATTAGTTTGGTCAAAGGATGCTCCCTCCATAAAGGTATGTTGTTGCTAAATTTGCTAGAGATCGGATGATTAGGCTAATCGTAATTTGATTTAAGCTTTGAACATTTGTGTGGCCGCCATTACGTTTCCGTCAAGATGGCGGCGATATAAAACATGACACTGAGGTGCCCTTTGCTAGTGCTACCTCTGTACCAAATTTCGTTCATTCTGTTCCACCGTGTTCGAATTAATAGGGGGAATCAATTTTGACATAAAGATGGCCGCCATCCGCAAACTATTAGGCTAATGGCCTATTAGATTGGTCAAAGGATGCTCCCTCCATAAAGGTATGTTGTTGCAAAGTTTGGTAGAGATCGGATGGTTATGTTAGTCATAATTTGATTTAAGCTTTAAACATTTGTGTGGCCACCATTACGTTTCAGTCAAGATGGCGGCGATATAAATCATGACACTGAGATGCCCTTTGCTAGTGCTATCTCTGTACCAAATTTCGTTCCATTCGGTTTCACCATGTTTGAATTAATAGGGGGAATCGATTTTGACACAAAGATGGCCGACATCCGCAAACTATTAGGCGAATGACCTATTAGATTGGTCAAAGGATGCTCCCTCCATAAAGGTATGTAGTTGCAAAATTTGGTAGAGATCGGATGATTAGGTTAATCGTAATTTGATTTAAGCTTTGAACATTCGTGTGGCCGCCATTACGTTTCAGTCAAGATGGCGGCGATATAAAACATGACACTGAGGTGCCCTTTGCTAGTGCTACCTCTGTACCAAATTTCGTTCTATTCGGTTTCACCGTGTTTGAATTAATAGGGGAATTGATTTTCACACAAAGATGGCCGCCATCCGCAAACTATTAGGCTAATGACCTAGTCATTTGGTCAAAGGATGCTTCCTCTATAAAGGTATGTTGTTGCAAAATTTGGTAGAGATCGGATCATTAGGTTAATCGTAATTTGATTTAAGCTTTGAGCATTTGTGTGGCCGCCATTATGTTTCCGTCAAGATGGCGGCGATATAAAACATGACTCTAAGGTGCCTTTTGTTAGTACTACCTCTGTACCAAATTTCGTTCCATTCGGTTGCACCGTGTTCGAATTAATAGGGGGAATCGATTTTCACACAAAGATGGCCGCCATCCGCAAACTATTACGCTGATGAAACATTAGTTTGGTCAAAGGATGCTCCCCCCATAAAGGTATGTTGTTGCATAATTTGGTAGAGATCGGATGATTAGGTTAGTCGTAATTTGATTTAAGCTTTGAACATTTGTGTGGCCGCCATTACGTTTCCGTCAAAATGGCGGCGATATAAAACATGACACTGAGGTGCCTTTTGTTAGTACTACCCCTGTACCAAATTTCGTTCCATTAGGTTGCACCGTGTTCGAATTAATAGGGGGAATCCATTTTCACACAAAGATGGCCGCCATCCGCAAACTATTACGCTGATGGCCTATTGGTTTGGTCAAAGGATGCTCCCCCCATAAAGGTATGTTGTTGCAGAATTTAGTAGAGATCGGATGATTACGTTAGTCGTAATTTGATTTAAGCTTTGAACATTTGTGTGGCCGCCATTACGTTTCCGTCAAGATGGCGGCGATATAAAACATGACACTGAGGTGTCCTTTGCTAGTGCTACCTTTGTACCAAATTTCGTTCAATTCGCATTCACCGTGTTCGAATTGATAGGGGGGGACAGACATTCGGAGTACACACACTCACACACACACACAGACACACACACACACACACACAGACTCACACACACACACACATACACACACACAGACAGACACACTTTTTTCGCCCTGTGTTGATCTCATAAGTCTACTTTCATTTTTTGCAAAAATCGAAAGTAGGCTAAAAAATAACGTTACTACTTTTCTATTACCGTACCGGTACTGTACTAGAATAGCACAGGAAAGCAAAGTACTGTACTGCTCACAATATTACCAACAGTTACAATAATGTCGAGTTCAAACATTGCATTCTTATGCAATGAAATATTGTAATCCTTCCCCCTTCTCGCTTGCTGACACTAGCCACAAAATGTTGCAGTATTCCCAAATGAGAAACAGGGCTACGTTTGAACTGTACTGTATACTGCAACGTTACGATGTGTCCCCCACCACTAGCTTCTGCACTGCTGAAAATAATAAGAGGTACTCCCCCGTCCCGATAAGCAGCTGTACTACGGGCCTCCGGGGGTGGCAGCTAATCACACTAACCACTACACCACAGAGGCGAATAATAATAACAATAATAATAATAATGATAATAATAATAATGAATATCCACAGCCTTTTTCCAGTCATTGGACCGGGTCAGGTTTGGAATGAATGAAGCCCTCATCTAGCGGCAAGGATAGGCATTGTGCCAGCTTCCGAAGCCTGTCGCACTCCTCTGGGACAATGATTAATGAATGATAGATGAAATGAAATGATAATGGAGAGCGTTGCTGTAATGAAAGATGACAGGGAAAACCAGAGTACCCGTAGAAAAACCTGTCCCGCCTCCGCTTTGTCCAGCACAAATCGCACATGGGGTGACAAAGATTTGAAGCACGAAACCCAGCGGTGAGAGGCCGGCGTGCTGCTGCCTAAGCCACGGAGGCTACACTAATAATATATATATACAGGGTGTATTTGATATGATGGAAGTCCGTTACACTGGTGATAGAAGAGACTATTCTAAGCTTCCTAGGTAAAAAATTTGTCACCTATCTTGAAATTGATAATTAATCATTAAAAAGTCAATGTTTTTAGTTATTTCAGAAACTAATCAGGCAGAAAGTGGTGCGGCAGGCTGGGGAAACGAGGCGGAGCCCGATGTGACGACGCGCGAAGGGGAAGTTGTTACGTAATCGGAGCATTGACCTTACCGGTTGACTTGAGGGGTGGTAGGCTATCAGCTGTTTGAGCTCTACCGTCTCGTAAGAAAATGTGCATTGCCGTTGTTCTTGTTGTTGTTGTTGTTGACAACGCACGCAATGGCTTGGGACGTCAGGACCGGTAGTATTGTGTAGCCTACTTTGTAAGTGTGGAATTCATTGATTGATGTTCATGTATAAAATAATTTCGATACTCAGCCCTGATGTATCATTGGCGTCCGTGTCGGACCTTCTGTTGACTAGTTTCTGAAAATACTAAAAACATTCTCTTAATGAAATGCAGTGTGACAAAATTCCGACATCCCGCAGTCTGTTCAGAACTAGGCATTTAGGACGGAAGTAAAAAACTTGATGTTTTGTTTGAGAGGCTTGGCGATTTTGGTCATTTAGCCCCATGTAGCTGGGTGTGGGTAGAATTTGTGTGATAACCTGTGTTTTGTGGTTTCTGTAGTAATGTGGGTATTTGTAATTCAGGTGAGGATTCGGAAGAAGGCGCCGGCCCTGTGGTGTTGGGGCAGTGCAACTGCCTCTCACCTGGAGGCCCTGGGTTCGATTCCTGGCTCCATCAGGGATATTAGAAACTGACGTGAGGGCTGTAACGCAGTGCACTAAGCCTCGTGAGGGCAATTAAGTAGCTGTCTAACAGTGAGGCAGTGCCCGAGTCAGGAAAATCAAGATTAATGGCCGAGGGGACCCGATGCACTGACCACGCGTCACCCTAATATCTGCAGGCCAAATGGCTGGACAGCGGTCGCTTGGTAGGCCTAGGCCCTTCATGGGCTGCACTGCCAGCGGTTATGATTATTGAGAAGAAGGCGGCCGTGGCCTTAAGTTAGGAACAATCCCGACATTTGCCTGGGGTAGAAGTGGGAACCCATGGAAACCTACTTCCAAGATTTAATACTAGTATGGTACCACATGTTCATATTGTGAATTGTCCCATCCCATCTCCAGCCCTCGGGTGGCCATTAACTGGAGAGGGGGGGGGGGGGGGGGGGGAGGGAGGATTGATTTATTGGTCCATCAACAATGTAAATACATATGAAAATACACGAAAATGAAAATAAAATACAAATTCATTGTTATAATACAGTGTTATAATAATAATAATAATAATAATAATAATAATAATAATAGTCTAATAATAATAATAATAATAAGAGTCAGCATGTGTAGTTCTGGTGGTAGAGTGCTAACCTTCCCGAGGGTGCGATCTACGTTCAGTCATTTAGTAAATGAATGGGATCTAATAAGATCATCTCCATGGATTTCATGGCACATACAAGAAATCCTACGTACATTAAAGTCTGGCAACTTGACATACCAAAAAGAAACATAAAAGAAGTTAGTGTGTCTAAAAGCCTACTATTACTATTATTAGTATTATTAATAAGTTTATTACAGTTGTTGCACTATCTTCACACAAAGATAGACCAACAGTTCCTTAAATTAATTTACTAAATCTTTAGGATTTCTATTTTCTATGCATAGTTCATGAAGCTGGAAAAATCCTAGACAGATCCACCATCACTAGTCATGTAGCCACTCCCCATGAAGGTGTGAATCAGCTGTTCATAGGCTCGGTTTGTGTATTTCAATGTCATTGGCAGACAAGGCGAGGAGGTCACTCAACTGCAGACTCTGGTCAACATTCCTCAGCGTAGGAGGGGAGGGAGACGGGGAGAAGTCAGCTCTGCTGCTGAGGGGAACGAAGTGAAAGCCCGTTTCCAAGATATTGACCGACGATTTTTGTGATTTAATTCCACCTACACTAATTAAGATCCGACTTAATTTCATGAAGATATTTGCTCAGAATACCATCTTCTATCACCAGTGTAAAGGACTTCCATCATATCAAATACACCCTGTATATATATTTTTTGTCGTGTGGCCTCCTCAGAGGCCTAGTGCAGGTCTTTCTATTCGACGCCCGTGGGCGACCTGCACGTCGGGATGAGAGATGGAATGGATGAAGATGAATGAAACTGGGCAAGGATGTGGAAGGAATCGGCCATGGCCTATCAGAAGGTACCGTCCCAGAATTTGCCTGGTGTTGAAAATGGGAAACCACGGAAAACCATTTCAAGGACGGCCGACGGTGGGGCTCGAACCCACGCGTCTTCCGAATCAGCAGAGAGCTTGGTCCCATGACCTAACGCTGCGCTTTAGCCAGCTGAGCCACTGCCGTCGGTAATAATAATAATAATAATAATAATAATACAACTCTCTCTAATCCACCATAAATAACTACCCCTCTAAAAAATATAATAATCTTCTAAATGGTAAGATTACTTCAAACTAGATTATTAAACATTCGCAATAACAAAACTATTTTTAAAAATATGGTTAGGTTGTCGAAAACATCCCAATGTACCAGTTAATGCTAATATTGCTAGAACAAAAGTAAATATTAGTCTGAATGAAAACTGTACCTGTTTTATGTATCCCAGGCCAACACTAATCTCTTGTCCGCAAACTGGACAGGGTTATTTAGTTGTTCGCAATCTGGACGGTTCCATACACCCACATTTTTGTAAGGTTGCGCATATAAGCCACTCCTTAATTTTTGACGATCGAAATTTGGATAATAAGTGCTGCATATTTACGGACCAATACGGTATTTGATTTAACTACCATTGTGGTGTTTGAAGCCATATTTTCAGTGTTGCCTTAGTAAACAAGAGTTTAGTGCTTTTCAGTCGGTCAACACGAATGTACCCAAAAGAGATGGGTTATGCCCTAATCCTGAAATAAATTACATGAGATTAATAAAACACTAGGATGACCAGTTTCGATCGTCAAGCGATCATCATCAGATCCAATACACTTAGGCTATAAAATCTATGTTTGAAATACAGGTGAAAATATTTACAATATGTACAATTATTTAGTTGCAGTATTGGTACTGCAACTGTCAGTGTATGCTAAATGCAGTATATATGTTAGGTGAAATGCTAAATGGTGATGGCTATCTGGAGATTGTACTTTAGAGAGATTATATGGTTGTAAACTATGGTTAAACTATACAATTTTAGGCTAACTACTTATCTGATTGCCTTCCGTACTACAGCTATTCGCAGTTTCCGTGCTCACTTGAACTCGCTGTGCGGCCGACTGCAAGCGAGTTCAAGTGAGCACGGAAACTGCGAATAGCTGTAGTACGGAAGACAATCAGATAAGTAGTTAGCCTAAAATTGTATAGTTTAACCATAGTTTACAACCATATAATCTCTCTAAAGTACAATCTCCGGATAGCCATCACCATTTAGCATTTCACCTAACATATATACTGCATTTAGCATACACTGACAGTTGCAGTACCAATACTGCAACTAAATAATTGTACATATTGTAAATATTTTCACCTGTATTTCAAACATAGATTTTATAGCCTAAGTGTATTGGATCTGATGATGATCGCTTGACGATCGAAACTGGTCATCCTAGTGTTTTATTAATCTCATGTAATTTATTTCAGGATTAGGGCATAACCCATCTCTTTTGGGTACATTCGTGTTGACCGACTGAAAAGCACTAAACTCTTATTTAACTACCATTTGTTGTGGCATTATCCTGCGGCTATTAAGGGTTTACTCCCGAGCCCTACAGTTGAAATCACAGTCAGTATGGCAGTACGAGGTGAGATGAGTATTTATGTAGTGGATGGTTTTTATTGCATGATGCTCTCCTTGATGACCCCGCGGCGTAGCCGTGGTAGTTAAATCAAGCACCATGACCGTGCAGGCAGCTGCAGCAAGTCAGGAGATCGCAGGTTTGAATCCCTTAGTTGACAGCGGCTATCCTGAGTGTCGTTTATCCGCGTATTTTCAACACTCCCTCCAGGCAAATGCCTTATTTCAAGTCCCGGGGCACCTACCTCATCCTTGTCCCTAATACAGCTTACACACAGTACTACAGTCACCACAGAAACAGAGGTTATCAGACACGTTCAACACACACTCAACTACACGGGGCTGATGATCAAAATGCCCCAAAACCCTCAAATGAATTAACATCATCTTCGTGACGCTAGCGCATCAGAGTAGTTAATGAATGAATCTGGTCAAGGATTTAGAAGGAAGCGTACACGGCATACTAGGATGTAGCGTCTCGGTGTTAGCTTAGAGTTGAAGTTGGAAAAGCATGAATTACCATTTCAGTGAAAATTTCGAGTTCAGATATAGCCTGGCCGCATTGACACGCGCGTTATCTACAATGCATCTTCCACAACTTATTTTGTTTCCTACCTCAAGCCCCTTAGGTACTTCGGCACCAACAAAAAATGTTGTTTTAAGTTTTGAGGCAACCTTTTATTATTTCATTTTCCACAGAAAGTTGTAATTTCGTTGTGTTCAGAAGATTTACTGACATATCACTTCATAGGCTGCGGTGCCAGGGGGTTTGTTTCATATAATGTTAAGATAAGTAATGGCCTAAAATTTAAACGATTCGCGCCAATAATAATGATAATAATAATTCCCTGGAAGGGCCTTAACTTATTAACCGACCGCTGCCCAGCTATTCGGCAGAGTGACAATTACTGATCGCGTCGGGTCTCATTGGTCGTTATTCATAGTTTCCGTGATCGGCACTGCCTCACTGTCAGGCAGCTACTCAGGAGGTAGAATGCACCCCGTATGAAAAAATGGAAATCCACAGCCTGCTTCCAATCTCCGACCGGGTCAGGAATGGAATGAATGAAGCCCCCATCTAGCGGCGAGGATATGAACTGTGCCGGCTGCCGAGGCTTGACGCACTCCTCTGGGGCAATGATTAAATGAATGACAGATGAAATGAAATGATAGAGGAGAGTGTTGCTGGAATGAATTTTTGACAGGGAAAACCGGAGTACCCGGAGAAAAACCTGTCTGCCTCCGTTTCGTCCAGCACAGATCTCACATGGAGTGACCGGGATTTGAAAAATGCGCAACCATACACCTCAACAAAAGTTTGGAATAGGGGCATTAAGCGTACGGTAGTCGCAGTTATTTCGTATCTTATCGTATTGTGTCATGGGCTCACCTGTTTTATAGGGCAGACTATTTTCTTCTAACTTTTAATTTACATTTTCATATCAGCTCAATTTTTATTTTGATGTTTATTATTCTTTTTAAAATAGACTACATATTAAAAATTACCGATTTTTTATTTATAATTTTAATTAATTTTTAGTGTGTTTTATTTTAATTTTCAAAGTGTTTTGTTATAATTTCTATATTTATGTTTTATTTTATTGTTTAATTATAATATTTTTGATTATATTTATTGGTTGAAATTTTATTCAGCACCATAGAACTAGACTGATATATCAGGAATATTACATCTACAAGAAATTTTGTTGTAATTAGGCTGAAAGTTTCAACTATTAGCATCTTTGATAATAGCCTACATAGCCTAAACGTTTTATAGCAGGTGGTTAATTTATAAACCACTACCCTATAAAGAGTTAATATTTTTTGTATGGGCCTGTACATGACTGGGTTGATATGTGCAGTCAATATAGACATAATTTTATTGAGGTGTGTATTTAATATCAATTCATAAAATGTCATGAGAAATCAATATTCAAACGGCCGTAAAAGCCAATATACCATCTTTTTGGAAGCCTTCATGAGGTTGGTTGGTTGGTTTTTAAGTTTAGGGGCTACGACAACGCGGTCATGTAGCCCCGTGTACTTTGGGTGTGTGTAGAATCTGTCTGATAACCGGTGTTAATTGTGATGACTGTATTAGTGTGTGTTATCTGTTTGTTTAGCCTATTTTCAATTTTGAAAAAATAGGCGTATGGGATCACCTTTTGTCCGTGTGTGTGTGCGCGCGCGCGTGTGTGTGTGAGGAGTGTGTGTGTGTGTCCCGCATAATAACTTCTAAACGGCTGGAGCGATTGCAATGAAACTCGGTAATTTCATAGCACTATTCCGGACGACCCCGACCGTGCCCTTCAAATTTTGTTACGTCTCACCAATCCAACATGGCGACTGAGCGAAATATTTCACCAGCATTCAATATCTCCGAAACTATTCCCGATATCCCGGTGGTGATAAAGGGAACTACTAGAAGTTCACCTATGTGACTTTTGAAAAATTGGTAACTACAAAACCAACATGGCGGCCACGCGAATTTGCGACTTTTAAACAGACGTTTCTCGCGATTTAACCAACCAAACGCAATAAATTCGGTACAGTATATGTTTATACACATTGTAATGCACCGACATCTAACTTCGTTCAATTGTTTTCATAACCAAAAGATGGCGGATGTGCGAAATAACATGTGATTTGAGTAGATGGGTGTGCTCTTTTCTCATATTTCCAGTTATTTTTATAATAATTGAGGCTAAGAGATGGGTAATTTAATTGCTCAGTTCCACTGTGCTCTTCAAATTCAACAATTGCCATATCAATGCTTTACTTCCACAAAAGAAAAGCTTTTCAGACGGAATGGAGTAAATTGGCCTACTCCGCGTCGCAAAGCCGATTTCGAAGTACTGTATATGATCGTATGCGGCTGCCATTTTACAAAGAAGAATTATTTATTAATAAATACTACCGGTAATGAATTTCTTAAAATAACCAGTACCCTACATTCTCCCTTGCATTACAAACTAGGCGACTTTTAGCAGGGTCGATTTGACAGCTGTTCTTCCCATGTGACAAAAATTGCTTTTTAGGGGTCGCTTTATCGTAGGCCTACATGTGGTTGTCTTTTTTTTTTAAACTTGCCCCATTGCTGCTTCAAATCTGTGAGCTCAGTTTTTCTAATAATCAGGTGCCTATTAAATTTTTAAAAATCTTTATGGTCAACTTGTAGGCTATTTATAGATCAAACATTGTGTGTGCGTTTATATTTAAATTGCATTGTGACACTGTTTATCTAAACTATGTGAAAAAGAAAACTACAAATCAACACTCGTGCTGATCAACTGAAAGCTTTGGATGCAAATCAAATGGCTGTCGTTTACACTAGTTTTATTCATCATTTGATAATACATTCTGTACAATAACTTTTGTACACTATAAAACTACATTATTGACCTTTACGTATTGATGTTGCTGTCTGAATAGGCTATAGTTACCAATTTCATTACATGTAGGCTAATTTGTAGGTTAGGCCTAGCCATATCATTTAAGTGGCCGGTTGTAAGGTAAAGTCCTTCCTGTATTTATGCACAACACATCTCCAGAAACTTCTTTTCAGACAGTTGCAACATGTCATGAGACCTTGGCAAGAATTTTTGTTCTGTAGCATCATTCAAATACGGTAACCAAAAATAAATAATACAATAACTAAGCACGAAAGGCATACTGTATTTGCTTGTAAGCAATTTTAACACTATGTTAAACTCCTTAACAGAGCAAGAATGGGATGTTAAAATAACGGATAGGTTAACGATTTGTTAGCAGTAATGTTGGTTGATGATACACCATTTTGCTAATATTTCCGTTAAATTACTTTAACGTGTCGTTAAAATTTTAACGAAGGTTGATGGAACCGGCCCTGAAACTATTAGCGGTATCACCCTGAAATATTGTACGGAGATAAAGGGCACTAATGGAAGTTCATCTATAAGACTTTCAAAATCCGGTTAACTACAAAAAAACATGGTGGCCAAGCAAATTTGAACATTTTAAATAGACCTTTCTTGCGATTTAATGTTCCAACCGCAATGAAATCGGGTACAGGAAATGTTTATAGACATTGTAATGCACTGGTATCTAATTTAGTTCAATTGTTTACATAACCTCAAGATGGCGGCTGTGCGAATTTTAAAATTAAGTTTTTATTTCTTGTGTCGTAATCAAGCGATCGAAGTGAAAGTTTGAATAATGAACCTACGCAATAATTTTCCTTTAATGGTACATGACTCTATGGCCTATACATTTAACAATCCAACATGATGACCATCTGAAATATTTAGACGGCTCTGAATATCTACGAATCTATTATAGCAATCAAACTGGTCTTTATGTTCATAGGGGCGATGAACTTAAGTTCACCTACAGGACTTTAAATAACCTGGTGATCACAAATCCAACATGGCGGCGACGCGAAGTATAAATATTCACATGGACGTTTCTCGCAATTTAACCATCCGAGTGCAGTGAAACTTGGTACAGTAAATCCTTATACTAATGTTAATCCACTGGCATCTAATTAATTTCAATTGTTTCCATAACCACAAGATGGCAGCTGTGCGAAATTTTAAAATCTCGTTGTTACTTCCTGTGTCCTAATCATGCGATTGAAATTTGAATGCTACACGTACACAATAATCTTCATGTAACAGTACATAACTCTAGAACCTACATATATAAAATCCAACATGGCGACCATCCGAAATATTTAGTCGGTTCTCAATATCTACGAATCTATTACAGCAATCGCCGGCCCGGTGGTGTTGGGGTAGCACGCCTGCCTCTCCACAGGAGGCCCCGGATTCGATCCCCGGCTCCGTCAGGGATTTTAAAACTGACGTGAGGGCCGGAACGGGGAGCACTCAGCCTCGTGAGGACAATTGAGTAGCTGTCTGACGATGAGGCAGTGCCCCGGTCACGAAAACCAAGATTAACGGCCGAAGGGACCCGACGCGCTGACCACGCGTCACCCCACTATCTACAGGCCAATTGGCTGGGCAGCGGTCGCTTGGTAGGACTAAGCCCTTCAAGGGCTGTAGTGCCACGGGGTTAGTTTTTATTACAGCAATCAAACTGAAATTTTGTATGTAGATAGAGGTAATTAACATAAGTAGGATATATGAAAATAGGCTGTATAGTTCTTCACGGAACTACTTGTTTTTATTTAAGTACAGACTGCAACTTAGAATTTTTCAAATAGTTCCTACTTTTGCCGCCAAGCGCCACCGTCAACGACTACTAGGCCAAGGTCAGAAATTAGCTACTAGACGCCACCGCAGTCGGTTGTTGGCAACGAACGTAGAAACCTAAGAGCGTTGTTTACATTCTTAACCTATCCAATTTAGCTTCACACAGGTGTAATTAGTGGAATGTTCTTTAACATGCCATAAATCTATGACATGGGACTGCCGGCTTTACTTCCCCTCCGAAGGAAGGCATACTGAGTGATTTTTAACGCCCTTAAAAATCCGACGGCTTCGGCCGGGTTTGAACCCGCTATCTTGGGCATAGAAGCTCAGCATGCTACCGACTACGCCACCGAAGCTGCTTGAGCTTTTGGTTCTCGCAGTAAAGCAGTGCAGTTGCACTCTATATAAAGGGAGGTAGCACGCAGTTCGCGAAACCCCACACAAGACACGCCACAAACCACGAAGAATTGCTGAGTTTTAATTCACCGGCCGTGAAAGCCAATATACCATCTTTTTGGAAACCTTCATAGGGAGGTTAAGGCTGCTTGAGCTTTTAGTTCTCGCAGTCAAGTGGTGCAGTTGCACCTAATATAAAGGGAGGTGGAGCGCAGTTCGTCACTCCTGTGGGGGTCCGGGCGGGGACACCAAGGTCCCGCCGATGACCCAGCTTGGTGTCCTAGGCGAAACCCCACACAAGACACGGCACAAACCTAGAGGAATTGCTGAGTTTTAATTCGCCGGCCGTGAAAGCAAATATACCATCTTTTTGGAAGCCTTCATAGGGAGGTTAAGGCTGCTTGAGCTTTTAGTTCTCGCAGTTAAGTGGTGCAGTTGCACCTAATATAAAGGGAGGTGGAGCGCAGTTCGTCACTCCTGTGGGGGTCTGGGCGGGGACACCAAGAGCCCGCTGATGACCCAGCTTGGTGTCCTAGGCGAAACCCCACACAAGACACGGCTCAAACCTAGAAGAATTGCTGAGTTTTAATTTACCGGCCGTGAAAGGCAATATACCATCTTTTTGGAAGCCTTCATAGGGAGGTTAAGGCTGCTTGAGCTTTTATTTCTCGCAGTTAAGTAGTGCAGTTACACTCTATATAAAGGGAGGTAACGCGCAGTTCGTTACTCCTGTGAGAGTCCGGGCGGGGACACCAAGAGCCCGCCGTTGAGCCAGCTTGGTGCCCTAAGCGAAACCCCACACAAGACACGGCACAACCCTAGAAGAATTGCTGAGTTTTTTGGTTGTTGTTCAATGACGAGATGCTCAAACTTGACTGCCAATGATTCAGCAGTTTATTATTCCGGGTACTACGGTAATGTCTGATATGTGGGGGGCCTATATCATCCACAACAACCTAGGCTACCAGCACTTGAATGTTAATCATTCGATTAATTTTATTGACCCTGTTACACGCGCTACTACAAATCACATAGAATCAGTGTGGCAAAACGCCAAGGAAAACAAGTAGTTTCGTGAATAAATATACAGCCTATTTTAATGTATCCTACTTATGTTAATTGCCTCTATCAACATACAAAAATTCAGTTTGATTGTTGTGATAGATTCGTAGATATTGAGAACCTCCTAATATTTCAGATGGTCGCCAGGTTGGATATTTATTTATGTACTACTAGCTGTACCCGGCATGCGTTGCAATGCCAATCAAAGAAATTGTTGGCGTTGTAACTTTGTTTGTTGAAGTGCTTTTGGATTCCAAATATTTATTTATTTTCCGCTAACTACATCTAAACTATTGTAAAATTGATTTACTATATAAAAAAATCATGGGAGCGTGCTCAACAACTCACCAAAGTTTCATCGCAATGAAATAAATATATATGAACGCTTACGGGACTTTGTTGAAAAGATTGGGGCGCCGTCACACATTTGTTGAATATACTCGTACGCTACCTATTGTAAAATGGATTACCTATTGTAAAATGGATTTACTAAGTCGAAAACCTTCCCTGGCGCGTACACAACAACTCATGAACGTTTCATCGCAATCGGATGAATGGCATATGAACGCATACAGGATTTTGTTCAAACGATTCACGCGTCTTCGCTCATTTGTTGAATCTACTTGTGCGCTACCTATTGTAACATGGACTTACCAAGCCTGAAACTTTCCCTGGAGTGTACACAACAACTCACCCAAGTTTAGTCGCTATCGGACGAATGGTATATGAACGCATATGGGCCATTATGAAACACTTCGCTCGTCGTCGCTCATTCGTTTAATCTACTTGTGCGATACCTATCGTAAAGTGCATTTACTAACCCAGAAACATTCCCTGAAGTGTATACAACATCTCACCCAAGTTTCATCGCTATCAGACGAATAGTATATGAAGGCATACGAGACTTTGTTGAAACGCTTCGCGCGTCGTCGCTCATTTGTTGAATCTACTCGTGCCCTACCTATCGTAAAGTGGATTTGCTGAGCCAGAAACCTTGCCTGAAGTGTACACAACCTCTCACCCAAGTTTCATCGCTATCGGACGAATGGTATGTGAACACATACAGGACTTTGTTAAAACGCTTCGCCCGTCGTCGCTCATTTGTTGAATTTACTCGTGCGCTACCTATTGTTAAGTGGATTTACTAAGCCAGAAACCTTACCTGAAGTGTACAGAACATCTCGCCCAAGTTTCATCGCAATGGGATGAATGGCATATGAACGCATGTGGGACTTTCTTGAAACAAACGCACGCCATTTTGTTGAAGCTACTCGCACGCTATCTATTTTAAATTGGATTTACTAGGCCTATAACTTTTCCGGGACTGTGCAAAACAACTCACCAAAATTTGATCGCAATCGGATGACTTGTATATGAACGCATCGCCATTACGCATTTGTTTAAACTACTCGCGCGCTATCTATTTTGAAATGGATTAACTATGGCTATAAACCTCCCGGAAGTGATTACAACAACTCACCAAAATTTAATCGCAATCCTATGAATGGTTTATGAAGGCATAAAAGACGAACAAACAGACATTCCTTTATATATATATATATAAGATTACATGAAGATTTTTGTGTACGTGTGGTATTCAAACTTCAATCGCATGATTAGGACACAAGAAGTAAAAACGAGATATTAAAATTTTGCACAGCTGCCATCTTGTGGTTATAAAAACAATTGAAAGAAATTAGATACCTGTGGATTAATATTTGTATAAGCATTAAACGTGCCAAGTTTCACTGCACTCGGATGGTTATATCGCGAGAAACGTCCATTTAAATATTTATAATTCGCGTCGCCGCCATGTTGGATTTGTGCTCACCAGGTTACTGAGAGACCTATAGGTGAACTTATGTGCATAGCCTCTATGAACATTAAAAAATTCAGTTTGATTGTTGTAAAAAGTTCGTAGATATTGAGAACCGTTAAAATATTTCGGATGCTCGCCATTTTGGATTGTTACATGTGTAGGCCATAGAGTTATGTAGCAATAAAAGAAAATTATTGCGTAGCTTCATTATTCAAACTTTCACTTCGATCGCATGATTACGACACAAGAAATAAAAACTTAATTTTAAAATTTCGCACAGCCGCCATCTTGAGGTTATGTAAACAATTGAGCTAAATTAGATGTCATTGCATTACAATATGTACAATAATTTACTGTGCCACATTTCACTGCGCTCATATGGTTATATCAAGAGAAAAGTCTATTAACATGGTTCAAATTCACTTGGCCGTCATGTTCATTTTGTACTTTACAGGTTTTTGAAAGTTACATAGATAAACTTGTAACAGCGCCCTTTATCACCGTACAAAATTTCAGGGTGATATCATAAATTATTTTGGAGCTATGGAATGCCAGTGAAATATTTCGCACAAGCGCCATTTTGAGGTTATATGAACAATTGAACTAAATTAGACGCCAGTGCTTTACAATGTGTATAAACATTTGCGGTACCAATTTTCATTACGTTTGGGTAGTTAAATCGCGAGAAATGTCTATTTAAAAGTCTCGACTTCGCTTGGCCACCATGTAGGTTTTGTAGTTACCAAGTTTTTGAACGTCTCATACGTCAATTTCTAGTAGTGCCTTTTATCACCGTACAAAATTTCAGGGTGATATCGGTAAAAGTTTCCGATATACTGAATGCTGGTGAAATATATCGCACAGCCGCCATGTTGTATTGGTGCGACAGAATAAAATTTGAAGGGCACGGTCGGGGTCGGCCGGAATGGTGCTATGATCTTACCGAGTTTCATTGAAATCGCTCCAGCCGTTTAGATGTTATTAGGGGAGGACACACAGACAGACACACGGACAAAAGGTGATTTCATAAGGCTTTTTTTTTCATAAAATGAAAATAGGCTAAAAATCAATGTTACGTGATAGTTTGTATGTGGATGGGTGTGTGTGTGGGTGTGTACGTTTCCTATGCGTTCATATACCACCCATCCGATTGCGATGAAACTTGGGTGAGATGTTGAGTAGACTCAAAGGAAGGTTTCTGGCTTAGTAAATCCATTTTACAATAGGTAGCGCACGAGTAGATTCAACAAATGAGTGACGATGCGCGAAGCGTTTCAACAAAGTCCGTTATGCGCTCATATATCATTCACCCGATTGCGATTAAACTTGGGTGAGATGTTGAGAACACTCCAGGGAAGGTTTCTGGGTTAGTAAGTCCATTTTACAATAGGTAGCGCACGATTAGATTCAACAAATAAGTGACGACGCGCGAAGCGTTTCAACAAAGTCCCGTATGCGTTCATATACCGTTCGTCCAATAGCGATGAAACTAGGGTGAGATGTTGTGTATACTCCAGGGAAGGTTTATGGCGTAGGAAATAAATTTTTCAATAGCAAAAACAAGAGTAGATTCAACAAATGAGCAACGCCTCGCGAAGCGTTTCAACAAAGTCCCGTATGCGTTCATATACCATTCGTCCGATAGCGATGAAACTTGGGTGAGATGTTTTGTACACTCCAGGGAAGGTTTCTGGCTTAGTAAATCCATTTTACAATAGTTAGCGCACGAGTAGATTCTACAAATGGGCGACGACCCGTGAAGCGTTTCACCCAAAGTCCCGTATGCGTTCATACACCATTCGTCCGATAGCGATGAAATTTGGGTGAGATGTTGTGTGCACTCCAGGGAAGGTTTCTGGATTAGAAAATCCATTTTAGAATAGGTAGCGCACGAGTAGATTCAGCAAATGAGCGATGACACGCGAAGCGTTTCAACAAAGTCCCGTATGTGTTCTTATACCATTCGTCCGATATCGATGAAACTTTGGTGAGATGATTTTTACACTCTAGGGAAGGTTTCTGGCTTAGTAAATCCATTTCACAATAGTTAGCGCACGAGTAGATTCTACAAATGGGCGGCGACGCGTGAAGCGTTTCACAAAAGTCCCGTATGCGTTCATATACCATTCGTCGGATAGCGATGAAATTTGGATGATATGTTGTGTACATTCCACGGAAGGTTTATGGGTTAGTAAATCAATTTTACAATAGGTAGCGCACGAGTAGGTTCAACATATGAGCAAAGACACGCGAAATGTTTCAACAAAGCCCCGTATGGGTTCATATACCATTCATCCCATAAGGTGAAACTTGGGTGAATAGTTGTGTAGACCCCAGAAAAAGTTTCTGGCTTAGTAAATCCATTTTTCAATAGGTAGTGCAGGAGTATATTCAACAAATAAGAGATGGCGGGCGAATCGTTTCAACAAAGTCCCGTATGCGTTCATATACCATTCACCCGAATCCGATGAAACTTTGATGGATCGTTCAGTACACTCCAGGGAAGGTTTCATGCTTAGTAAATCTGTTTTACTATATGTAGCGCACGAGAAGATTCAACAAATGAGTTACGGCGTGCAAATCTTAAAGAAAATCCCGTATGCGTTCATATGCCATTCACCGGAAGGGATGAAACTTTGATGAGTTATTGCGTACACGCCAGGGAAGGTATTCGCCTTAGTAAATGCATTTTACAATAGGTAGCGCACGAGTAGATGCAACAAATGGGTAACAACACGCGAAGCGTTTCAACAAAATCCCGTATGCGTTCATATACCATTCATCGATTGCGATGAAACTTTGATGAGTTGTTGTGTACACATAAGTGAAGGTTTCTAACTTGGTAAACCATTTCACAGTAGGTAGCGCACGAGTCGATTCAACAAATGAGTGATAGCGCACGATTCATTTAGATCCCGTATGCGTTCATATGCCATTCATCCAATTGCGATGAAACTTTGGTGAGCTGTTGAGCACACTCCCACGAATGATTCTAAATTTGTAAATCCATTTTACGATAGTTTAGAGGCAGTTAACGGAAATTGAAAAAACATATTGTGTATCCAAAAGCAATTCAAGAAACAAAATTGCAACGCCAACACTTTCTTTGATTGGCATTGCAAGGCATGCCGGGTAAAACTTGTATATAGCCTATATATATGTGTAAATTTATCACTTTGTTGTAGACACGATAACTACCGCAATTTATTTTGCACCAATCACTTCGATTTTTTTTGGCATAATATTGTATCCCTATAAATCTCGGTCGAGTTCTTTAATGGTCACAATCGTTCGAAGGGGGTGAAAATGGGGGTCTTTTTTTTTCGAAATGTGAAATATCGCTATAACTCTCTTAATATGTGAGATATAGAATCCATTCAATGTTCATACAATGTGTCTGAACATTTTTTTGATAGCACCTTGACCAAAGGTTGGGAATAAGTGTTTTTTTTCGGGAAACATTAATCATCTCTCTCACTTAATAGGCACAATATCAAAACGGTACAAAATGGACAATATTCCCCAAAACTTTTGTCTGAAAGAATTTTTGATATTGCCCACCATTACGACAAGGAATGAGCAAAATGATTTCGGAATTAGAAGCCATCAGATGTTGCCATGACAACACTTCTAAAATGATGAGGTATGAGCCATCAGATGTTGAAATGACAACGCTATTGCACGAGATCACATTCAGTTTTCCATCTGACTCCGTGGGAAGCGGCATCGGAGAAGTAACTGGTAGCATGCTGAACTTCTATGGCCAAGGTCGCGGATTCAAAACCGGCCGAAGTCGTCGGATTTCCTAAGAGCGCTAAAAATCCCTCAGTATGCTTTCCTTCGGAGGGGAAGTTCCAACGTTCGCTGCGAATTGCTGGTTGCGGCGGCATCTAGTTGCCAAGTTCACAGCTAGGTGTCGTTGAGTGTAGTATTTGGTAGCAAAATTAGGAACTACTACTTGAAATTGACCGTCTGCAGTCCTTACCTGAAATACAGACCAATACTGCCATCGCAATTAACACCGTCTATCAGACAGATTCTACACTCACCCAAAGTACACGGGGCTATATCACCGCGTTATCGCAGCCCCTAAACTGAGGAACCAATAACTCATCAATGATTCATCGTAATCGGATGAATGGTATATGCACGTATACGGGGTTTTGTTTAAACGATTCGTGCGCTGTCACTCATTTGTTGAATCTACTCGTGCGCTACCTATTGAGAAATATATTACTAAGTCGAAGCCCTTCCCTGGCGTGTACACAATAACTCATCAAGGTTTCATCGCAATCGAAGAATGTTATATGAACGCAATAAGGGATTTTGTTGAAACGCTTCGCGCGTCGTCACCCATTTGTTGCATCTACTCTTGCGCTACTAATTGTGAAATGGATTTATTAAGTCCCCTTCCCTGGCGGGTACACAATAACTGATCAATGTTTCATCGCAATCGGATGAATAGTATATGAACGCATACCTAATTTTGTTTAAACGATTCGCGCTCCGTCACTCATTTGTTGAATCTACTAGTGCGCTACCTACTGTAAAATGTATTTACTAAGTTAGAAACCGTCCACAGCATCTCACCCAAGTTTCATCGCTATCGGACTAATGGGATATGAAGACATAGGGGACTGTATTGAAACGCTCCGCGTGTCGTCGTTCATTTGTCGAATTTACTCGTGTGCTACCTACTGTGAAATGTATTTACTAAGCCAGAAACCTTCCTTGGAGTGTCCACCATATTTCACCCAAGTTTTACCGCTAACGGCAGAATGGTATATGACCTTATACGGGACTTTGTTGAAACGCTTCGCGCGTCGTCCCTCATTTGTTGAATCAACTTGTGCGCTGCATATTGTATACTGGATTTACTAAGCCAGAAATTTTCCATGACGTGTACACAACATCTCACCCAAGTTTCATCGCAATCGGATGAATGGTATGTGAACGTATACGGGACGTTGTCGAAACGCTTCGCGCGTAGTCACTCATTTGTTGAATATAAACGTGCTCTTGGTATTGTAAAATGGATTTACTTAGCCAGAAACCTTTCCTGGAGAGTACACAACAATTCAACAAACATTTATCACTATCAGACGAATGGTATATGACTTTATACGGGACTTTGTTGAAACGCTTCGCGTGTCATCGCTCATTTGTTGAATCCACTGGTGCGCTACCTATTGTAAAATGTATGTACTAAGCCAGAAACCTTCCCTGGAGTGTACACAACATCTCACCCAAGTTTCATCGCTATCGGATGAATGGTATATGAAATTATATGGGACTTTGTTGAAACGCTTCGCGCGTCGTCGCTCATTTGTTGATTCTACTCGTGCTCTACCTATTTTTAAAGGGATTTACTCAGCTAGAAACCTTCCCTGGAGTGCACACAAAATCTCAGCCTAGTTTCATCGCTATCGGACGAATGGTATATGAACGCAAACGTGGCTTTGTTGAAATGCTTCGGGCGTCGTAGCTCATTAGTTGAATCTACTCGTGCGCTGCCTATTGTAAAGTGGATGTACTAAGCCAGAAAATTTCCCTGCAGTGTACCCAACATTTTACGCAAGTTTCATAGCTATCGGACGAATGGTATATGAATGCATACGGGGCTTTGTTGAAACGCTTTGCGTGTCGTCGCTCATTTGTTGAATCTACTCGTGCGCTATCTACTGTGAAATGTATTCACTAATTTTGAAACCTTCACGTAAGTGTACACAACATCTCACCCAAGTTTCATCGCTATCGGACGAATGGTATATGAACACATACGGGAATTTGTTGAAATGCTTCGCGCATCGTCGCTCATTTGTTGAATCTACGCGTGCGCTACCTATTGTAAAATGGATTTACTAAGTCAGAAACCTTCCTTGGAGTGTACTCAACATCTCACCCAAGTTTCATCGCAATCGGACGAATGGTATATGAACCCATAGGAGACATACCCACAGACAAACTATCACGTAACATTGATTTTTAGCCTACTTTCAATTTTGAAACAAGATGTTCAGTAAAGAACATATAGCCTACTTTCTCCTAAATGCATGGGTATTGTTATAACTCTTTGTACTTTTCAAGGAGTATAATTGAATGTTGGTTGTAGTAGCTCGTTGAAATACAACGTGCTATAGGGATATTAAACATGAATATGAGGTGCCCTTTGCTAGTGCTACCTCTGTAAAAAAAAATCATTCAATTCTGTTTCACCGTGTTTGAATTGATCTGGGGAATGGATTTCCACACATACATGGCCGCTATTTGCAAACTATTGGGCTGATGACCTTGTAGTCAGTCATAAGATGCTTTCCACAAAAAGGCATGTTGTTGCAAAATCCGGTAGAGATCAAATTATTAGGATGGTCGAAATTTGATTTAAGCTTTTAACATTTGGGTGGCCGTCATTCCGTTTCCGTCAAGATGGTGGCGATATAAAACATGACACTGAGGTGCCTTTTGCTAGTGCTACCTCTGTACCAAATTTCGTTCCATTCGGTTTCACCGTGTTCGAATTAATAGGGGCAATCGATTTTCAAACAAAGATGGCCGCCATCCGCAAACTATTGGGCTGATGATCTAGCAGTTTGGTCAAAGGATGCTGCCCCCATAAAGGTATGTTGTTGCAAAATTTGGTAGAGGTCGGATGATTACGTTAGTCGTAATTTGATTTAAGCTTTGAACATTTGTGTGGCCGCCATTACGTTTCCGTCCAGATGGCGGCGATATAAAACATGACACTGAGGTGTTCTTTGCTAGTGCTACCTTTGTACCAAATTTCGTTCAATTTGCGCTCACCGTGTTCGAATTGATAGGGGGGGGGACAGACATTCAGAGTGCACACACTCACACACACACACACACACACAGACACACACACAGACACACTTTTTTTCGCCCTGTAGTGATCTCATAAGTCTACTTTCATTTTTTGCAAAAATCGAAAGTAGGCTAATAGGCTTATGAGATCACCTTTTGTCCGTGTGTGTGTGCGTGTGTGTGTGTGTGAGGTGTGTGTGTGTGTGTGTCCCTAATAAAATCTAAACGGCTGGAGCGATTTCAATGAAACTCGGTAAGTTCATAGCACTATTCCCGGCGACCTCGACCGTGCCCTTCAAATTTTGTTACGTCTCACCAATCCAACATGGCGGCTGTGCGAAATATTTCACTAGCATTCAATATCTCCGAAACTATTACAGATATCGCCCTGAAATTGTGTACTGTGATAAAGGACACTACTAGATATTCACCTATGAGACTTTCAAAAACCTGGTGACTACAGAACCAACATGGCGGCCAAGCGAAGTTGAGACATTTAAATAGACTTTTCTCGCGATTTAACTACCCAAACGTAATGAAACTTAGTACAGCAATTGTTTATACACATTGTAATGCACTGGAGTCTAATTTAGTTCAATTCTTTACATAACCTCAAAATGGCGGCTGTGCGAAATATTTCACTGACATTCTATATCTCCGAAACTATTACAGATATCACCCTGCAATTTTGTACGGTGATAAAGGGTACTAATACAAGTTTACCTATGTATATTTCATAAACCTGTAAAATACAAAACGAACATGGCGACCAAGCGAATTTGAAATATTTTAATAGACTTTTCTCGTGATTTTACTCTCTGAGCGCTGTGAAATGTGGTACAGTAAATGATTTTGCAGTTTATAATCCCCTGCCATCTAATTTAATTCAATTGTTTACATAACCTCAAGATGGCGGCTGTGCGAAATTTTAAAATTAAGTTTTTATTTCTTGTGTCGTAATCATGCGATCGAAGTGAAAGTTTGAATAATGAACCTAGGCAATAATTGTCCTTGAATGGTACATAACTCTATGGCCTATACATATAACAATCCTAAATTGCGAGCATCCGAAATAATTAGACGGTTCTCAATATCCATGAATCTTTTACAGCAACCAAACTGATTTTTTTAATGTTCATAGAGACTATGAACATATGTTCACCTATAGGACTTTCAGTAACCTGCTGAGCACAAATCCAACATGGCGGCGACGCGAAGTATAAATATTTAAATGGACGTTTCTCGCGAATTAACTATCCGAGTGCCGTGAATCGTTGCACGTTAAATGCTTATACAAATGTTGATCCACTGGCATCTCATTTATTTCAATTGTTTGCATAATCACAAGATGGCTGCTGTGCGTAATTTTAAAATCTCGTTTTTACTTCTTGTGTTCTAATCGTGCGATTGAAGTTTGCATACCATACGTACACAATACTCTTAATGTAATAGTACAAAAATAATAATCCAACCTGGCGACCATCTGAAATATTTAGACGGTTCTCAATATCTTCGAATCTGTTACAGCAATTAAACTGATATTTGTATGTAGATAGAGGCAGGATGAGTAGGATATATGAAAATAGGCCGTATAGTTCTTCACGGAACTACTTGTTATATATATAGACTAATGGCTACACTGCGTTCTGCTGCACGGCTGAAAGCAATGGAAAACTACAGCCGTAATGCTATTCCCGAGGATATGCACCTCTCGATGCATAATTACATGTGATGATGGCCTCCTCCCTTGTAAAATTTCAATCCGGAGGTAAACTAGTCCCCCGTTCGGATCTCCGGGTGGGGACTGTTCGAGAGGGGGTTAACATCACAGAAGTGACAAAGAGGAAATCTGACATTCTACGGATCGGAGCGTGGAATGTTAGAAGTCTGCTAGGAAGTGGAAAGTTAGAAAACTTAGAAAGGGAAATGGATAGGTTGTGGTTGGATTTGGTTGGGATTAGTGAAATGCGCTGGCAGGAAGAACAGGACTTTTGGTCAGGAGACTATAGGGTCATTAGCACTAAATCAAACAATGGCCAAGCAGGAGTTGGCCTCATATTGAGTAGGAAACTTGGACAGCGGGTGGAATATTATGAGCAATATAGTGAACGGATTATTGTAGCAAAAATCAATACTAAACCTACGTGCACCACAGTGGTACAAGTCTATATGCCTACCAGTCAAGCTGATGATGAAGATGTTGAAAAAGTCTACCAAGAAATAGATGAATTTTTGAGGTATATCAAGGGTGATGAAAATGTTATAGTAATAGGAGATTGGAATGCTGTGGTAGGAAAAGGGAGAGAAGGGAAGATAGTAGGAGATTTCGGATTAGGTGAAAGGAATGATCGAGGAAGCAGGCTGATGGAATTCTGCACCGAGCATGAGTTGGTCATAGCTAACACCTAATTCAATAACCACAATAGAAGAATATACACATGGATGAGACCAGGAGATACAGGGCGTTACCAAATAGACTTCATTATGGTCAAGCAGAGGTTTCGAAACCAGATTTGGGATTGTAAAACAGATCCTGGTGCTGACATAAACTCTAACCACAATTTGGTTGTCATGAAATGCAGATTAAAGTTGAAGAAACTGAAGAAAAGTCAAAAGCCAAAAAGGTGGGCAATAGACAGACTGAAAGTGAAGGATGTAACGAAAGATTCAAGAAGAGCATAAAGGATGGCCTAGTGAAAAACCCTAAACAATCTTCAATTGCAGATGAACGGGCACTTTTGAAGAATGAAATAACAAAATCTGCAGAAGAAAACATTGGTAGGAAAGAAAGAATAGGTAGAAAACCGTGGATCACTCAGGATATACTAGAATTGATGGATGAAAGGCGGAAACACAAGAATGTAAGAGATGAAAAAGGGAAAGCAGAATACAGACGTCTGAGAAATGAGGTTAACAATAAGTGCAAGGAAGCGAAAGAAGAATGGTTGAAAGAGAAATGTGCAGGTATAGAAAATTGTCTGAAATTAGGAAAAGTAGATACAACTTATCGTAGGATTGAGAATACTTTTGGAGAAGAGAAGACTAAGTGCTGTAATATTAAGGACACAAATGGAAAGCCTCTAACAGATAGGAAAGAAAAGGTTAAGAGATGGAAAGCTTACATAGAGTGTTTGTATAAGGGAAAGGAGATTGAGAATCATGCAATGGAAAGGGAGGAGGAAATTGATGAGGATGCAAAGGGAGATTTAATATTGAGATCAGAATTTGACAGAGCATTGGAGGACTTAAACAGGAACAAAGCACCAGGCATGGATGATATACCGATTGAGTTGCTACGCTGCATAGGAGATGAAGGTCTGATCAGGTTATTTCACTTGGTGTGTAGGATTTATGAGAAAGGTGAAGTACCCTCTGATTTCAAGAAGAATGTTATCATCCCTATACCAAAGAAAGTGGGAGCTGACAGATGTGAAGATTACCGTACAATCAGCTTGATTACTCATGCTTCAAAGATCCTGTCTAGAATAATTTACAAGAGGATGGAAAGCCAGATAGAAACGGAGTTGGGTGAAGACGAGTTTGGTTTCAGGAGAAATATTGGAACAAGGGAAGCTGTACTAAGTCTTAGGCTGATTTTGGAAGGTAGAATAAAGAAAGATAAGAGAACGTTCATGGTATTTGTAGACTTGGAAAAGGCTTTTGGTAACGTTGATTGGACTAAATTGTTTGAAATTTTGAAAACTCTTGGAATAAAGTACAGGGATAGGAGGGTGATATACAATCTATACAGAAACCAGACAGCAGTCATTCGAGCTGAAGGACATGAGAGAGAAGCTGGTATTCAGAAAGGTGTAAGGCAAGGCTGCAACTTATCACCCATACTTTTCAATCTTTACATTGAACAAGCAATGAGGGAAATTGGAGAAATTTTTTAAGTGGGAGTGAAGATTCAAGGAGAAATAATTTCAACTCTGAGATTTGCTGATGACATCGTCATCTTGGCCGAAACGCCTGAGGATTTGAATGAGTTTTTGAATGGTATGGACTCCATCTTACGGAAAGAATACATGATGAAAATAAATGTAAAACAAAAATACTGGAAGGCAGCAGAAATAAATCAGAAACCTCTATGGACATCAAATTGGCAGGTGAAAAGCTGAAGGAAGTAGGAGACTTCTGTTACTTAGGAAGCAAAATAACCAGTGATGGACGAAGCAAAGAGGATATAAAAAGTAGGTTGGCTCAGGCAAGGAAAGCCTTTCTACAAAAAAGGAATCTGTTGACATCGAATATAGATTTAGGTATTAGGAAGTCATTTTTGAAAGCCTTTGTTTGGAGCGTGGCAAACTATGGAAGTGAAACTTGGGACTATTGGTGCAGCAGAAAAGAGGAGAATTGAAGCATTTGAAATGTGGTGTTACAGGAGAATGATGAAGATCAGATGGGCAGATAGGGTTACAAACGAAGAGGTATTAAGACAAGTGGGAGGGGATAGATGTTTCTGGCGACTGCTAATGAGGAGAAGAGATAGGTTGGCAGGACACATACTAAGACACCCAGGAATAGCAAGCTTAGTTATGGAAGGAAGGGTCGAGGACAAGAACTGTAGGGGTAGACCAAGGTTAGAATATGTTACACAGATTGCCTCGGATGTAGGGTGTCGTAGCTATGTAGAGATGAAACGATTAGCTCAGGACAGGAAGGCATGGAGGGCTGCATCAAACCAGTCAAAAGACTGAAGACTCAAACAACATTTATTTATTTATTTACTTATTTATTTATTTATTTATTTCCATGAGTCATATTGCTATATCTTCTAATTGCTGGGATATCCTGAATGCGTAGCTTTAGGTCCAGCAGCCAACGTTGTTGCTTTCTTAGCACCACCCAGGGGTCGCATGTAGGGCACTTTAAGGTTATTCCTACAGACGTGGAGCAACGTCAACCCCGTTTAGTTGATATCTTCTCACATAACCCTAACCTGCGTGCCGTATGAATCAGAACAACGGTTCACAATAATTTGTCGGACAGATGATACAATTGGACAGTATATAGATTAACGGCGTATCAATACACAACACAAAGTCTCAATTTAACTATTCAAAGGAAAATCACCATGAAGATGTATAACCTAACCTGGTTCAAGTTATTCCTAAGCAACAGAGTAAACAAAGATCACGCGTAACAAATTTATCAAATATCGCTATAAGAGCTCTCACAACACCATAAGACACTAAATACCAACAGTAAAACACCCAAAATCAACGTATAAATCATAAAACAAACAATTAAACGTGAAGGAACTAAATAAACTATACAAATATCAGGAATTTCAATTCGACTAGCCTCACTAAGTCACTGCCTCACGGAAGATCTCTGCAGACTCGACAAGTTATTCAAAACCTGGAGACTAAAACCAAATATAGCAAAAACAGAGGTCAGCTGCTTTCATCTGAGCAACAAACAAGCCAACTACATTCCTAGGGTTCAATACCAGGGTCATCTACTGAAATTCAATCCTCATCCTAAATATTTAGGCGTCATCTTGGATCGATCCTTGACTTACAGTGAACATCTAGGCAAAACATCTGCTAAGATCAAAACCCGCAACAACATCCTGCACAAACTCACATGAACGGGCCGGGGCCCAACAGCATCCACCCTCAGAACTTCAGCACTTGCCCTAGTGTATCCAGTTGCAGAATATTGCTGCCCAGTATGGCTTAACAGCGCCCATGCAAAGAACGCAGACGTACAGCTGAACGACACAATGAGGACTGTATCAGGAACCATCCAATCTACACCTTTGGAATGGTTACCAGTACTCTCCAACATCCCGCCTCCTCATCTTCGAAGACAAATGGCACTGAAGAGAGAATGGCTTAAATGTTGTGACAACCCTCTTCTGCCAATTCATCTAGACTGCTCACCTAAAGATCTCAGGCTGAAATCCCGGAATCCTTCTTGGAGACAAGGAAGAAAGTTGTCCAAGAGCAGTTTCAAGTGAATGAAGCTTGGCGCAATGAGTAGCTGACTTCAAATCCAGACAGATTTGGTCTTATCTCGGATCCAGTTAAGCAGACCCCTGGTTTCGACCTTCCCAGGAAAATCTGGACGTCGCTGAACCGTATAAGAACTCAACATGGTAGGTGTCAGTTCTGGAAGCACAAATGGAAAATTGCCGAGAATCATTTCTGCAACTGTGCAGATGTGCCTCAGACCATCAGTCACATTGCTATGGATTGCCCACTCCGAAGGTTCTATGGTCCAATGAAGGAGATTCATCAAGCTAGTGATGATGCTTTAGAATGGTTAGAGAAATTAGATATCCAGCTCTAACAAAACTGAAGCTACTTGCAGATCAAGGTCTCAATCTGTAAATACTGTAGAATGTAAATAATTGTATATTGCATCTTCATGCCATACGAAATATATATATTTATTTATTCGGTCGTCTGGGCCGCCACAAAAGGGATCACGTTGCTTGTGTTTTAATTGTAATTGTCTGCCCCTTCTAGTGTTCTTGGTGGATTGCTTGGCGGCTTTCGTGTTTGAAATTTTGAGCCTTTCCATTGGACCAGTAATCTTTCATTTTCTTGGAGAACTCTATCTTGCGTTCCTCGGACCATTTTCCGGGCGCGTTGTGGTGAACTTCTGTACTGGATGTGAGGAAAGGCATAGTTTTAATTGTCAGACGGTAGCGACGTCTGTTATTTATTTATTCAACAAGATTAATTAATTAATTTATTGGTGCATTTATTGTGGCGAAGTTAGGGCTCTAGGCCTTATAATTGAAATGTAATGTTTCTCAGTCGGTCAACATGGACACCACGAATTCTCCTTCTCAGGGCTTCACCACTTCAACAGGATCATTAGAGAGGCACTTGAAAGACAGTAGCAGCTAGGCCGTTCCGGTGAGTAAACCTTTACCATCATCTTATCAAGCAAAGGAAAGAAGGGAAGAAGGAAGGGAGGATAAGATACTCAACAATGACCGGCAGTTTCCATCTCCGTCTCGTCGCTGTTGTGCGCGCGGATCTGGGATTATTGCTGGTTGCCATGGATATTCAATGTATGTCCACCCCTTATTAACCCCGTTTTCAATGGGCTCGGGGATGAGATTTGATGGAATTCTATGTGGTTGATGTTTTTTACGGTCGGATGCCCTTCCTTACGCCAACCTTATCAAGGGAGTTAATAAGAGATGAAATGATGAAGATGAAACTGGGCAAATTCAATTTGAAGTAGTTCCAACCTTGGCTACCAGGCATCACTGTCATTGACGATGTCACCCAGCGGCGAACGTTGGAACTTGTGGTGTTACAGGATAATGATGAAGATCAGATGGGAGATAAAGTAACAAAAGAAGAGGTATTAAGACGAGTCAGAGAAGAGAGATGTTTCTAGCAGCTACTAATGAAGAGAAGATATAGGTTGGTAGGACACATACTAAAACACTCAGGAACAGCAAACTTAGTTTCGGAAGGAAGGGTCGAGTAGGGGTAGATCAAAAATAGAATATGTTTCACAGATTATCCCGGATGCAAGGTGTAGTAGCTATGTAGAGAGGAAAAGAAGGAAGATTGTAGTTTACGTGACCGTTAATCTCGAGATCATGAGCCACGGGACCTCCTTTTTACGTGGAATCCGAACCACGGGACATGGCATTTCACTATATGTAGAGATGAAACGATTAGCTCAGTCACAAATACAAGGAAAGTAGAGGATGCTGAGTTCTTGCTCAGCGTTAAGTTGGTGTTTATATTACGATTCGCAGTTAAAATCTCATCACACGTTTATTCCACAACAGGAATCGAGAGGTTTGTAGGATTGTAATCAAGCTACAACAACACCGCTAGGAGAATTATGGGGGAATTTCAACCCATCTAGAGACATGACATCAAGCAACAACAACAACGTGTCAAGATTCAATTCTATATGGAATTCGAGGGGGGGAGCCATTGAGGGAATTCATGCAACAAAACACGGGGACATGAGCAATACACTTAGAAAGCACGCTAGAACACGGGGGAATTTTCAGAGACATTTCCATAACAGACATCAAGAAGAAGCGAAATGACACATGAATTCTTGGGCGACACACGGGATGCGTGAAATCGTGCAAGGCAAATTATTTATTAGTCATTTATATTATTAATATTAATTTTCATTAGTAATATTTATTCAAACAACGCGCCAGGATTCAAATCTAGGGGTATCTTTAGTCTTTTGAGCCCAGATAGGGACATTTCACCATCACAGGTTGCCTATTGAGGGATTTCCAGGGATCCCCACTTCCCGGAAGCAAAGCCGACATTCCCAGAACGCATGAACATTTTACAAGAACACACACGCATGATTTCCAGACGAGATCCGCTGGACGTTAGCCCTAATACTGTCATCATCATTAGTCGCTACACATTGCCGAGCGTCGTGACCTCAATACCTCACTTCATTAGTAACTACATTCTTGACGAGACGTTTCCATCCTATAGCGGCCCATAGACGGTCAATAGTATTGTACAATATAGATTGCACAATATTTTGACGATTACACCTAAACGTTCAATAATATTGTGCAATAATTGTGTGCGCAATAACTTGAATCGTGTGAAGGCAATATTGAAGGTTGTGCAATATTTTGTGAAAACACGAGCACAGACGTACAACCTCAATGGCAGTATATTGAGCAACCTCCACACAACGGCAAAAACAGTCTCCACCAGAGTTTCATGATGATGATGTTGGATACTGAACTGTGTTGTGTTTTAATTGCTGTGGGTGTAGGTGCGAAAAAGAAAATTAAGTCAGGAAGGAAATGCGCCAAACTGTGGTTTATTGATAGGGAGAAGTTATAGCCTACCCACGAAACGTTACTCAATGAACTGAGAATCACTGAACCTAATGATTTTTGCAACTTTTTACGGATGGACGGAGAATTATTCGATCAACTCCTCGCATTGTTTGCTCCTCAGCATCGCGAATACGTTTCAATTCTTTGCGTAAGTTGGTGCGCAAAGAATTTATCTTTCTTAACACATGTTGTTTGTCAGTGTCTGGGTATTGTTCGCGGTATTTTTCTAAAAGGGCACATCATACTGCTCCCCCTTTTTGGCATAATTACTATAAGTTTCAATAAATTCTAAAGTAAATTGTTTTTCTGCCACCCATGACGACTCGAACTCGACCAGTTTTGATACCAACTGGCCGGACATTGCGCAATACTGCCAACAGACGACACAATATTTTCCCGTTTGCACAATATATTTTCAGCTTTTTGAAAATCATGCAATATATTGCGCAACCTTTCATTATCGTCTACACACGGTCAATTATATTGCACAACCCGAAATATTGCGCAATAATATTGACCGCCTATGGGCCGCTTTTAAGCGATCTTCAGCCCTTCGTGAGATATCGTGAAGAGGTAGGGCGGTGATCTTCTTTGCTTGGTGTAACCATTTACTTGTTCTACCTCTTGGTCTGGTACCTTCAAATTTGCCTTGTAGAATGGTCTCATCTAAATTGTCTCCTTCCCTCCTCAATGTGTGTCCCAGGAATTGGAGGTAACTTTCACTAACACGGGAAGATAAACGTTTTGTGATGCTCAGTTCTTCTATAATGGAGGCATTAGTTCTTCTGTTCATGGTATACGTAGCATCCTCCGCCAACACCACATCTCAAAGGCATCTATTCGGCTCTTGTCATTAGCCTTTACAGTCCAGGTCTCACAACCGTATAAGAAAACAGAAAACGCCAGTGATTTCACCAATCGCATTTTCACTGTTTTGGATAATGCCCGGTTCTGCCAGATGTTGGTAAGTTTAACCATTGCAGCACGACCTAGGACAATACGTCGTTTTATTGTATGGACTCAACAAACCTTGCATCTAACAATGAGCGCGTAACGATAGTGATTATACAATTAACTAATCCCATTGCGATGTGTATACCGTCGTGCTTTTACCAAATTTAATCTGCTACTTGATCTGTGCGTGTATATGAATGGTCAAGAGAGAGCTCATTCAACGAGCAACGCTACGGTGAATTTCCAGAAAACACACCCTCTTTATGTAGGCAATTAGGTTATACTTCCAACCTACCTGATATGCTCCACGTCGATATGAGTTCATGCTAACTAATGGCTATATCATTTAGTGAATTGCAGACCCGAGTCATCCCGGACATCCCTCAAGAGTCATGTCAAACCTTCTGCTGTCAACATTTCAAGAACCAGCTGACCTCCGTGTCTTATATAGGGTCATTGTCTATGTGCGCCCCGATAAACACGGCAAGCTAAAAGCCGGCTTTGACTGGCGCAGACGCGGGCGCGCGTAGGCTACATGGTTCAGTCGGTGGTTGGCACACTCCGCTGACTCATATCGTTAGTTCACACGGGTTTTGCCATTGATATGGACGTGTATCTGCTAAGCTTAGACGTAAGTGTTGCACGTTTAGTGATTATTGTGATTACTGTGATTGTTACCGACAGTAGTGGCTACGCGGGCTAAAGCTCCGCGTTAGGTCAAGGGGCCAAGCTCTCTACTGACTCAGTAGACGCGTGGGTTCGAGCCCCACCGTCGGCTGTCCTTGAAATGGTTTTCCGTGGTTTCCCATTTTCAACACCAGGCAAATGCTGGGACAGTACCTTCTGACAGGCCACGGCCGCTTCCTTCCACATCCTTGCCCAGTTTCATTCATCTTCAGCCTTTCCATCTCTCATCCCGATGCGCAGGTCGCCCACGGGCGTCGACTAGAAAGACCTGCACTCGGCCTCTCAGGAGGCTACACGAAAAAAAAACCTGTGATTGTTGGTCATGCCTAGACACCAATTCACATTGCGCGAACGTGTGTATATCCATAATTCGTATATGGAAACAGAGAATCTCGTTCTGAAACGAGACGAAAATTTCGAATCAAGTTTCCAGGAAGATCTGTGCCTAATGCCAGTACAATTAGAAGGCTCGCTAAACCATTCAAGGAAAGAGGCTCCTTAAATAACAAAATAGTTGACAGATATCCTTTCATCAGAAGATGGCAGGTGTCTGTTACAAGAGAGGGAGGACATTTTCAGTATTGGATATGAGCTCTGTAAATACACATTATTGAACATGTTTGGTAAAAGTGCGCACCAACTCCCTGCTGAACCGCGTACGCGCACCCGCGATCTGCGCCAGTCAAAGCCGGCTTAGCTTGCCGCGTTTATCGGGGCGCACATAGATAATGACCCTGTAGAATCAAGATTCCAGTGGACTTCATCGTCAACTGCAAACATGGAGATTGCGAGTCATGAGTATCTTCGGTGATGAAAATCGGTAAGTGTCTAGTTTATTAACAGATATCATGTGCGCGTGTGAACTAATATAGTAGGCCTATTGTTCGAGCCCTTCTGAGGAAATAGAGGTGAATTCTCATGTGTTTCAGCAAGCGCTAGTCGCTTAAACATCAACTCTGAGACACGTCTGATTACAAAGAAGAACACGAAGAGGAAGACTAAAGAAATATATCAATACTAAAAGGATCAGAAACACTATTCCCGAGATGAAGAGACAGCAAACAATATTAGTAGTGCATATGCCATGAAATAGATTTATTACACTCATGTGGTTGAAATGTTTTGAAACATAAGAGAATGACAGACATCATCCAAATTACAATGATCGAAATAACGTTTAGCTCTTCAAATTTTCTTAAAGGCAGTCAACTACAGCCAACTGTTGCTTTGTATTAAGTCTGTTTTAACATGAAGAGTGATTATTAATTTCTATAATGGGAGAACAAGCCATTATCCACAATAAGCAGTCAATGGATGACGAGTCACCAGTAGAAACAGTCGTCATCTACATGGAAAACGCTGTAAGGCTACGATCAGTTTACAGCGATTCAGACGCAGTGTTGCTGATATTACTGTGAGACAGAACCTTCGACAAGATCACCTCAAACGACATCATAAACAGAGGAATCGTGGACTAGGCCTAACGGGGAGACCACGTTTAAAAAAAACGCGCCATGTACTCTACCTCATGGTGGTGTGGAAACGAGTATTCAACCAGACTCTCCTAGGTAAGATTGCCTTAAGTAAGACTAGCAAATATTTAATTATACTTAATATGTCTAAGCACTCCATCCTGAGTAAGGATCTTCCCCTAATTTTCCCCCACACTCTCTCCAGACAAATGCTGGGATAGTACCTTATTTCAAATCCCAGATCTCCTAGTCTATTCCGGACTAGTACAGTCACCCCATGGTAACACAGGTTGTCGTACAAATCAAGCACCCGAAATTGATGACTAAGATATCTGAATAACAAGAAGTTCCGTACGAACTAAAGAGCCTACTTTTCTTAAAATTAATATTCATGCCAATGATTAATCTATATGAATCTATCTAGAATAATGACGAAATTAAGTTGGTAATATCGAAATTTCTAATTAGTTCGAAATACAGTATACTTGGCAGAATGTAGCCTAATAGAGAACTATAGTTGGCAGCCCTGGTGACTGAATATATTCTTAGTTCCATCTCTTAAGGTACAGAATACACAATTTGGTTGAAGTCCAATGGATAGCATGGACGTTACATGCTGTTAATCATTGGATCTAACAGCACGCGTAAAATCATGTTGGCAGCAATGACATATATATATATATATATATATATATTGGTCAGAAATCGTCAGAAATAATATGATTTATTGTTGTGTAAATTTTTAATGAAACCCATTAGTTAGTATGGAAGTTACATGCATTTTAAAATTGGACCTATCAGCAGGCTTAGAATCATGTTGGCAGCACTGGCGTAGGCCTATATTAGTTACTCCAAATTAATCTAGAATGCCAGGTACTATACGTGTGCAAAGTTTAGAGCTATTGGCTTGCATACTTTCTGATATATTGATATCAGGGTAACAAAACTAGAGACAGTATTTATTAACAGTTGGTAGCCCTGGTTACTCTTAAGAATCGGCATAGTCATATGTTATGGTACACATAGCACACACGAAATTCGGTTGAAATCCAAATGACAGTATAGAAGTTACATGTATTTAAAGTTTGACCTCTCGGCAGGTTTACAATCATGTTGGTAGCACAGACGTATATAAGTTACTCCAAATTAATATAGAATGTCAGGTACTATAAGCTGTCGGCTTGCATACTTTCTGATATATGGGTATTTGAATTTTAAAAAAATTGAGAGCATTTATTAACAGTTGGCAGCCGTGGTAGATCTTAAAAATTCGCTCAGTCATATCTGTTTATGTAAACATAGCACATACGAAATTTGGTTGAAATCCAATTGATAGTGTAGAAGTTATATGCATTTAAAATTTGGACCTATCAGCAGGCTTATAATCATTTTGGCAACACTGTCATGTATGGCCTCCTGGAAATTAAACTGCAATATTACGTGTGCCAATTTTGAAATAGCTCCCATTCATACCTTCCATGATATCCAACATGGAGCTCAAATTTCAATTGCGATTTTTCAGCAGTTGGTAGCACTGACATCATTTTCAAATATGGCCGTGAGATATTCAGGTATAGATCTTTACTCCTACCAAATTTTGTTTCGATTGCTGCAGCCGTTGAGGAGTTGATAGGGGGGTGGGGGGTGGACACACACCAGCCAGCCAGACAGACAGACAGAAGGACAGACAGACAGACACACATTTGCCCGATCTCATAAGTCTACTTTTTCCTAATTTTTGCAAAATGTGAAAAGTAGGTTAACAAGAAGTTCCGTTAAGAACTATACAGCCTACTTTTCATGCCAATGATTATTCTACACAATATGAACCTATCTAGAATAATGACGAAATTAAGTTGCTAATATCGAAATTTCCAATTAGTTCGAAATACTGTATACCTGGCATAATGTATCCTAATAGAGCACTACACTTGGCAGCCCTGATGACTGAATATATTCTTAGTTCCATCTCTTAAGGTACAAAATACAAAATTTGGTTGAAGTCCAATGAATCGCATGGACGTTACATGCAGTTAAACATTGGATCTAACAGCGCGCGTAAAATCATGTTGGCAACAATGTCATGCATGTATTGGTCAGAAATAATCTGAAATAATATGATCTATTGTTGTGACAATTTTGAATGAAATCCATTAGTTAGTATAGAAGTTACATGCATTTTAAAATTGGACCTATCAGCAGGCTTAGAATCATGTTGGCAGCACTGACGTATATTAGTTACTCCAAATTCGTCTAGAATGCCAGGTACTATACGTGTGCAAATTTTAGAGCTATTGGCTTGCATACTTTCTGATATATTGATATTAGGGTAACAAAAATAGGGACAGCACATATTAACAGTTGTCAGCCCTGGTTGCTCTTTAGAATACGCATAGTCATATCTGTTATGGTACACATAACACGTACGAAATTTGGTTGAAATCCAAATGATAGTATGGAAGTTACATGTATTAAAAGTTGGACCTATCAGCAGGCTTAGAATCATGTTGGTAGCACTGACGTATATAAGTTACTCCAAATTAATATAGAATGTCAGGTACTATACGTGTGCATAGTTTAAAGCTGTCGTCTTGCATACTTTCTGATTATTGGTATTTGGATAAAATAAATTAGGAGCATTTATTAACAGTTGGCAGCCCTGGTAGATCTTAAGAATACGCTCAGTCATATCTGGTTATGTAAACATACAACATACGAAATTTGGTTGAAATCCAATTGATAGTGTAGAAGTTATATGCATTTAAAAATTGGACCTATCAGGAGGCTTATAATCAATTTGGCAACACTGCCATGTTTGGCCTACTGGAAATTAAACTGAAATATTATGATCTGTACGTGTGCCAATTTTGAAATAGCTCCCATTCATACTTTCCAAGATATCCAACATGGAGCTCAAATTTCAATTGCGATTTTTTAGCAGTTGGTAGCACTGACATCATTTTCAAATATGGCCGTGAGATATTCAGGTGTAGATATTTACTCCTACCGAATTTTGTTTCGATTGCTGCAGCCGTTTAGGAGTTGATAGGGGGAGACACACACACAGCCAGACAGACAGACAGAAGGACAGACAGACAGACAGACAGACAGACAGACACACATTTGCCCGATCTCATAAGTCTACTTTTTCCTCATTTTTGCAAAATGTGAAAAGTAGGCTAAAAATACATGAGAGGTACACCTCTGTATATATTTTTTAAACTACTGGAACTAACAATATTACCAGAATGAACAGTCGGGAAAATATCTGGAGATGATGTAGTAATAGATGTTTACTCCTCCGCAGCCCGCACAGCCATCCCAAATAGGATCACGACTGGTGTCCGGACATAACGTACCACGGACAAAACGTACCACTTGATTTTCGAGGACATAACGTACCACCTAGGTCGTTATCTACCTAAGAACGGGTTTCCGTAATCCCCAAATATTTACGGTAGGACATAACATACCACTTGATGTCAGACGGGCATTCCAGTTACAAGTTCATTACTACATTAACATCTCTGGCGATCACACTCTGCGGTTTTAAACATTTTGGTATTGTAACATGCAGTTGTGTACAACGAATAAGGGCGGTTTATGTGCGCACTTCGACGAATGAAGTACGAATTGTACATTGAAAGTTCAAAGAGAAAGAAGAAATACGTCAAGTATGATGAACGGCTTGACAGAATAATGAAGCGGTATGAATGAAGAGAATGGAAACTTGAAATCTTGCTTGAAAGCTCTCTCATATTCGCAGAACTTGGAATGAAACTTCACATGGCGAACTTGCCAAGAATGAAACATCCCATGGCGAACTTGCTATTCACTTAGAATAAAACATCCCATGACGAACTTGCTATTCGCTAGGATATAAAACCCACAAAAAACAATTTAAAAACAAGAAGTTCCGTGACAAACTAAAGAGCCTACTTTTCATGCCAATGATTATTCTACAGTATATGAACCTATCTAGAATAATGACGAAATTAAGTTGGTAATATCGAAATGTTCAATTAGTTCGAAATATTCCTGGTATAATGTAGCCTAATAGAGCACTACAGTTGGCAGCCCTGGTGACTGAATATATTCTTAGTTCTATCTCTTAAGGTACAGAATACAAAATTTGGTTGAAGTCCAATGGACGTTACATGCAGTTAGACATTGGATCTATCAGCACGCGTAAAAGCATGTTGGCAACAATATCAGGCGTGTGCTGGTTAGAAATAATAGGAAATATTATGATAGCATGTTGTGCCAATTTTCGATGAAATCCATTTGTTAGTATAGAAGTTACATGTATTTTAAAATTGGACCTATCAGCAAGCATAGAATCATGTTGGCAGCACTGACTTTTATTAATTACTCCAAATGAATCTAGAGTGTCAGGTGCTATACGTGTGCAAAGTATAGAGCTGTTGGCTTGCATACTCTTTGATATATTGATATTAGGTTTATAAATATAGATAGCATTTATTAACAGTTGGCAGCCCTGATTGCCCTTAAGAATACGTCTAGTCATATTTGTTACGTTACACATAGCACATACGAAATTTGGTTGAAATCCAACTGATAGTATAGGAGTTACATGTATTTAAAAATTGGTCTTATCAGCAGGCTTAGAATCGTGTTGGTAGAACTTACTCCAAATTAATCTAAAATGTCAGGTACTATACGGGTGCATAGTTTAAAGCTGTCGGTTTGCATAATTTCAGATATATTGGTATTTAGGTGAAGAAAATAGGGAGAGCAATTATTAACAGTTGACAGCCCTGGTGGCTCATAAGAATACACTCAGTCATATCTGTTTATGTACACATATTACATACAAAATTTGGTTGAAATCCAATTAATAGTGTAGAAGTTATATGCATGTAAAAATCGGATCTATCAGAAGGCTTAAAATTATTTTGGCAACACTGTCATGTATGGCCTCCAAGAAATTAAACTGAAATAGTATTATCTACATGTGTGCCAATTTTGGAATAGCTCCCATGTATACCTTCCATGATATCCAACATGGAGCTCAAATTTCTATTGCGTTTTTTCAGCAGTTGGTAGCATTGACATCATTTTCAAATGAGTGGCTCTGTGCCATAGGTGCCTAACCCACATTTACTTCATTTTGAGATATTTAAGGTTAAAGTTAAAGTACGTTTAAAAAATAAAGAATGCATCTTGAATATTTCTTTTTATTGCATCAATTTGTACAAAAATGGTTTTATCACATACATAATAATAAAAAAATTGGCTTTAATTATTCCCCACCAAATTAACCCACAAACTTATAGGCATCTTTGGCGCTGAACTAGATGACACTTCACAAACAAAATTGTTGGTTAGGCAACTATGTACCTAGATATATAAGGAACTTTCGCAATGCTCTTTTCAGTAGTAACTACTGTAAATAGTTCAGTCTTTACCTCTAAAGGAATTTCTATGACACAAGTTAATAATTTTGGTTGTTGTTCTTAACAATACATATTACATAAGCTACGGTGTCTCCTTATTGCTTTCAATCTTCGTCTACATCACTTTCTTCTTGTTACTGGAGTGATCTATAGAATAAATTTCATCAGATCCAGTAAATCATTTAATTTCTCTTTTGATATTTTCCTGCCTGTGGGGTAGAGGAGCTCCAGTGAACTTGGCAACTGACGGGTGGGTCGACCCCGAACTGATTTCTTTGCGAGATCAACAGTATTGAATATTCCTTCTTCATGGCTGTTGTAGCTGTAAAACAGGATCTTTGGGTACTCTCTCTGGATCTTAAGCCATCGCATCTTCAACCATTCCACTTTTTCCTTGTGCGTACTTGCTTTCCTGTTAGTTACACCTTGTTCCAAAGCCTTGGTGCTGAAGAACAGATCACTAGTCATTTTATGGACAACAAACCTTGGCCGTTGCTTCTTAGCCTTCTCTATTACAGCACACCAATCTTCTGGATGAAAAATGTGAGGATGGTATTTCTTTTCTCTTTCTATAATTCCAAAGTCTTGATCACAAGTGGAAAAACTATGACCAGGTACAAAGAACTTCTGATGTATCACTTCAGAGTTTTCTGAATTTTGAATGATGTAACTTAGCATCAGAACCATTTTGATATTGCGGTTTTGACCACCACAACTGTCACTGTACAGTACAATCTCCCTTGTTGTTGACGGAAGACAGTTTTTGATATGGTATACATGACATGAAGCAATTTCTTGAGGTCCACGAGAAGCAATATGCTCTCCCCAAACATGCATGTGTCCACAGTTGGTAACCTCATCATGAACTCCAAGGTTGTACACCCATAGCTGCCGTTTATAGTAGGCTACACCCGTTGTTAATAATGGAGTAGGGAGTGTTTTCTGAAGATCAAAAACAAGAACTTGTTTCCTACCATTTGAGGCACGAGCTTCCTCAATATCCTTTTTTTTTCATATCGCGGATGCCATCTGCCCTCCGCAGATGAAGTTCATGTTGCTCAAGTAGCTTCTGCTTTTCAAGACCATCCGATAATCCAATCATCTTTGCTTGAAATTCATCACATGTGTTGCATGTGTCTTTCTTTGGTTGTTTAAAGTGTAAATTAAACTGTGTATTGAAAATATGGCGAAACATGTAAAGCGACACTGCTTTGTGTCCATGATTGGAACATTCTTCTCTGTAGAGCTTAAACATTATAACCATATTCAGATCTGGGGATAAATATTTACGGGTACTGTCTCGACGACAATAGTGACTCTCATAAGTTGGGAATTTATTTATAAAGTCACAAACTCTCTTTTCTTCAACAGGGCTCGTTTTGTTGTGTGGTGTATGTTTGCCTCTTTTATCACTCTCCGGGGTACCACTGGTTTGTTTCCTTTTAAGAGCATTAGTAATTGTACCATCGCATACGGCTAATGTATCTTTAAAGACATTTTTACATACTGCCACTTCTTCACCGTTCTCATCCTGGAGTCTATAAACTCTAGTTTTGCTTCGTCGAGATTCCACTTTAGTAGTAGCCTATATCTTCTCTGGATGTCTCTTACTTCAACTTGCCCACTGATAAATGCATTTTTGAGAGATCAACTCATTTGGTAGAAACCATCAAAAATTTGCTGTCGTCGTCTGACAGAAATTTGTTTATGACACTGTAGCTGGCAACCACATGGTTCCAAGGAACTCTGTTTTTTTGTGACTAATTTTCCAGTAACGGATAAATACTCCTCACCATGGTCACGTTTGTACTTCCTAATAAATTTCTTGTGTTTTTCTGGCTGTCTTGGTCTTTTCTTTCTTTTTGGTAAGTCAACATGCTCTACTTGATCATTCCCATCTCCATTCAGTGTCATGTCTGGTATTTCAGGAACTACGTTATGAGATACTTATTCTTCAGACACAGTTCCTTGTTGTTCTGAGGTATCTGTAACCAAATTGCATTGGCTGTCAACAGCAGGTCTCTAGAATATTTCTCCACTGCACTTATATTTTCATTGTAAGATATGATTCAAAAAATAATTCAAATAAATATAATTTTTAAACCTAACACAGTTTTAAAGAAATTTTACCTGAGTGTTGTGAAACAGGATCACATACAGACACAACAACTGCAGGCCCATCTTGTCTTTGTACATCTGAAAATATATCGGTAGATCAGAACCAGACTTGCCTAACCAACATAATATTTATAATGGACTTTCTGAATTACTTATACTAATATATTGATAACTAGGGCTAATCCTCTACGGTTACTCATTATGTTAGAAGTAGTACCAAATTTTATATGTAACATAATCACCATTAACGTATAAATATGTTTTGCCTAAGCACAATACAATTTCATTTACTTTAGTCAGAGCTAGAAATGCCTAACCAACTACATGCTTCCTTCATTAATCACAAACCATTCAACATAGTAATTACTAATATCAGTATATGTGCATATTCTAAATTACCTGAGGATTGCAAATCAGCAAAGTTTTTCTCACAATCTTTGTCCTTGTCGCTGATATCGTAATTTTCGTCCAGGAGCATTTCTACAATCCATCTCTCTTCAGCCATCTTGTTGTGGGATAGGCACAGCTGGCACTAAAGGAACTGAAGGTTATGGAAGTTGCCTAACATACTTGCAGATGGCAGCACCAATCAAGCAACTGGAATGTATTAGGCAAGTCTGGCACTGATAGAGGCAGCCATTAGGAGTACATTGTAGCACATTAACAGCATATTTGAAATTTGTGGGTTAGGCACCTATGGCACAGAGCCACTCAAATATGGGCTTGAGATATTCCGGTATACATCTTTACTCATACTAAATTTGGTTTCGATTGCTGCAGCCGTTTAGGAGTTGATAGGGGGGGACACACACACAGCCAGACAGACAGAAGGACAGACATACAGGCAGACAGATTCACATTTTCCCGGATCGATCTCATGAGTCTACTTTTTCCTCATTTTTGCAAAATGTGAAAATTAGGCTAATAAATAAATAATTTTAAAAAGTAAAGAAAACGAAAAATGACCTGACAGCTGATTTTAAACACGCCAAAATGTTTATAAACACAAAGTGTGATGGGAATCCAAAAACTTATCATATTTTATATTATTTTGTGTTATGTTATTGTTCACGTATTTATTACCAGGATTAATTGAGCAATACCGAGCGAGTGACCGTGCGGTTAGGGTTTCATGCACCCTAAATACTTCCCACTCTTTCAAGTGGTACGTTATGTCCTCTCCTAAATATTTTAAGGTCATTAGCTGACTCTTCGCAGGTAATCAGCCGGCCAAGTGGTACGTTATGTCCGGTAGTACGTTATGTCCGTGGTATGTTATGTCCCATAACCCATAAATAAAGCTTCAGAGTATTTGAGCTGGTTTCATAATCCCAATATGTTTTTGTGTCCTTAAATACTTGTAAAGTTGGTTTCTTAAAATCGTAACCATACATGATTTTAATTGCTTTTTTTTTTTGGATTACTTCGAGTTCATTTATTGATTCCAGTGTTCATTTACCCCATATTATTTTCATGTACATAAGTTGAGAATGAATAAGAGAGGCATCATCAACTTCTAAAGGCAATGCTTTGTCTCCGCAACTATTGCTCTCTGTCTTCAGCACCTCGTTTCATCTCACAGTAGGAACCATAATGAAGAGTTAATGTGCCGTCTTGCAGGAAACATTTTCTCGGTCGACCTCGTGGTGTATTCTTGGAATACACGGTACGAGAGATTATAATTTTCAATGCTTTTGCATGTTCTTTTCTTCCTCTTTGTCAAACACCAACAGTGATCTTCTGTTTTCTCCTTGATGGGCAAATCTCTTATGTCTTCATGAGTTTGTTCTAGATATATACCTTCTGTGACCCACCTAGCGTCATCTCGCAGCGAATCTCTGAAGCTCCTTAATTCTTCCTGGTGCTAGAGGACTTACTTATCCATCTGGCCACCAGATCTTGTTACCATCGCCAGCTATTTTCTCCTTGAGCAAGAGGACTACGTCTACTTCTTTACTCACCATGCTGCGCTAGCATCGCCTACTAACAACTCCTTGAAGACCATTCATCAAGAAGAACATTTATTTTTGATAAGTTGGTTATGTTTATATGTTCTCCTTTTGTTTCCTACCCCCCACTCTTTTTCCCTTCCTTGGACCCTCCGTGCTCCGTTGAGCAGGTCTCACTTCTCAGTCGGCAGTTGACTCGATCAGTTAAGGCTCCTCTCGAGCCAGCCTCCTCAAACCAAGAGGCATACTCTCTTCTACGCCCTGTTGACAAAGTAGTTATCGTCATACGGAACTTCGCCTTCAACATGAAATCAAGATAAGTACCATCTTAAAGTTTTAACCTCATCTTCATGGTTTTAACTTTCACGTGCTTTTAACGATACTTTTATAGACAGTGTGAGATTATTTATTTTGGGGCAAAAATCATTCTTCGTGGGATTTGCCATGTTGAGCTTTTGTTCGTACAAGCCAACCTTACTAGAAAAGAGCTTTTCTTAAGCTATTTAAATGAGAAATCCTCTCACTACGTGGGATATTATCTAATACCCGCTGTCTATAATTCACCAAGCTAGTTCCTCCGTTCGATTTTCTCAACCCCATTTTTCTACTAAGGTCGTTCTGGAACCTTCTAGATCTTGTACTCTATCTGCGAGTCTTGCCGTCAGGTATTTTTCACTCACTTGTGAAAATAATATTTAAAATGAGGAATCTTCCTTACAAATCATTGCAATAGCTAACTTTCGTCCACCGTTGGAATGATCTATGGCGCATTTAATTGTAATTCCCAATTTTTTTCAAGAAATAGACTCTCGCCTACCTAGTGCAACCGGTTCTTTTCAACATTGCAATAACTTTCTTTCTTATAAACTTTCGTGTTTCTACAGTGAACTTTGCATCCATCTTTATAGACTACAGTGATAACCAGTGCTTGCTCCACGTTTCTACCGCGTCGCGATCGTCCGTTTACATTAAATACGGCCATGAACATTGATCCTATATCCCAATGATCTTTCCTCAACCTTCTACTAACAACCCATATTAATAAAATTGTAACTTTTCTATAAGGTGTCACTCACGAAGTGCCCTTCCAATTTTGCTTGTTTAACATTAATTAATTTCTGTATAATTAAGTGTGTGATACACGATTCAAATTCACATTGTTCCTTTCCTATAATCAGGGAAAACAATTCTTTAAACTCTTGAGCGAGTCATGTTCAGGTTTCACGAAATGGAAACTGTCCCATTTGGCTAGTGATTCCTACTCAAACTTGGGAAGTCTAGAACCTTCCTTTTAACTTTCTTCAGGTTTCACAGTAGTGACCTGCCCTTTTGTGTATAATTGTCACATAAGTAATGCAGCTTAAATATAAGAAGTTGTAGGAACTTCCGCCTTATTCTTCATGTTTTTCTTATTGTTATTTTCGAAGTTGTCACTTTCTCTAGAGCATTCTCTCAAGAATTTCTTAAAGTACACTCCTTGTACTCTTGTGAATGTTTAAACTTTAATCATTTCATTGCCTTTTTAAAATCTTACAAAGATTTTAGTACCAGGTTTAAAACCTTAAGAATTATTATTTGCCTGGAGCAATTTCTAAATGTTGTCGGAGGTCTGCGACCCCAAATTGTTAATAAGATTGAAACATATTTAATTGTTAAAGATATCAACTTCTTTGCATTGTTAAATAAATTAACCATTTAGCATTTCACCTAACATATATACTGCATTTAGCATACACTGACAGTTGCAGTACCAATACTGCAAATAAATAATTGTACATATTGTAAATATTTTCACCTGTATTTCAAACATAGATTTTATAGCCTAAGTGTAATGGATCTGATGATGATCGCTTGACGATCGAAACTGGTCATCCTAGTGTTTTATTAATCTCATGTAATTTATTTAGGATTAGGGCATAACCCATCTCTTTTGGGTACATTCGTGTTGACCGACTGAAAAGCACTAAACTCTTGTTTAGATACAATGTTTCATATAAAAGCATATCATCATTTAAATACTGATACGAAGACAAGTGGTTTGTGTTTCAATGAGTTGACACCAGAGTTCGCATGAGCGTTTAACGTTCAGTATGGAAGTGTTGAGGAAGGTTACTCGGCGAGTGGATGTCCATCACTTTTATCCAGAGATTGAAAAACAGACTCTTAATAAATCATAATTGATTTCAGCAAGTATGATTTAATGAATATTTGTACACCAAAGAACAACTTGATGATGATTAATTGTAGAAATATCTGTAATGGCGCCACCAAACCTTGAAGTAATCCGTATGTTATATACATTCCACATGGTACCACTGCCAGCTGGATCGAATCGCGAGTGCGTCTTACACACTTCCGTCCCATTTTTCCAAATCACTCCCACAAAAATATCCAGCAACCGAGTGGAAAGATGGTACACATCAAAGGACACCTTAGGTGTGTATTGTGTTGGTCATGTACAGAAACAAATGACTAGTGGCTTATTAGACTACTACTAATATTATTAATAATAATAATAATAATGTTATTGGTTTTACGTCTCTTTTCACTAATGCGGCTTATAGAGACGCAGTTCCGGCTGACGATAACAAAGAAGAACTGGCTTGGCTCGTGAGTTTTGAGACTGGCCCAAGAATAGAAGCCGGTTAGAACCTACTTTTACTAACCCTGATCTTGACATTCGTGAGTTTTGAGACTCGCGAGTCTCGAGACGACACGGGTGTATGGACAGTCCAGGAGGGGGTAACAAGAGTTATACAATCAGGGAGGGAGGCTCCCTTCTTTGTCGTCGACTTTCGGAGGTGGGTAGTAAAGTATTCATTTCTGAATATTTCAGTGTTTTCTTGGTATCAGTACATCTTAGTGGATTTATCTTGTGATCTTCTGAAAGGGTAATTGTTTACTCTGCAATTGATACATTTCCCCAGCCCTGGAGTAGATGTTGAATATGTTAATTAGTTTAGAAATGTTGAAACAATGTCTGAACATTGAGCCAATTGTGGGCCCCTTTTTGGCACTCAAATAATATGATCTTAGCCACAGCCGATTGACATCGCATTTTCAATTTATTTATTTATTTATTTAATCGTATGGTAATTTATAAAAACTAACCCCGTGGCACTACAGCCCTGCAGATATTGCGGTGACGTGTGATCAGCGCGTCGGGTCCCCTCGGCCGTTAATCTTGGTTTTCGTGACCGGGGCACTGTCTCACTGTCAGACAGCTACTCAATTGTCCTCACGAGACTGAGTGCACCCCGTTCCAACCCTCACGTCAGTTTTAAAATCCCTGACGGAGCCGGGGATCGAACCTGGGGCCTCCGGGTGAGAGGCAAGCGCGCTACTCCAACACCACGGGGCCGGCTATGGTAATTTATACAATATCAAACTTTAAAGTCCATCCTTCTCGGTTAAATCGGGTGTGAGAGCGAACAAATCGTCAGGAATGCCAGGGTGCGAATAAAGAGGACAGCGTTGGACCAGATGTTCGATCGTCTGTTCTTCCAGGTTACATTCACAAATTGGTGAGCTGATCCAGCCTCACTTACACCTGAAATAATTGCAGCAACCATGTCCAGTCCTCAGCCTGTTGATACGGCACCAGAAGTTCCTCGATAAGTCAAAGCCGTTTGGTTTCTTCGTGGGATCAAGAAGGTGGGCACATGTTCCCAATGTTTTAGTTGACCACTCATGCTTCCAGCTTTCATTTAGGTCAAAGCCAGCAGCACACTTTCATTTAGACCAATATCCATCAATGATATTCCAATGAGGCGATGCCCATAAATGCAGACTGCAATGCCACTATTTACAGTGAGTGACTCAAGCCACAATACAAACTATCATAGGCCTAGTACCGGTAATAAAATAAAAATATTGGTTGGCTGATGTCGATGCAATTATTGTACTTGTAGACTGTCGATAATGATCATTTTTATTGGTTTTACGTCCCTGCGGCCGTGGTGCTGGATTTCTTTTCCCGAAGGGGATCTTTAACGTGCCGGTAACTGCTCTCTCGCATTTGCGCAGCCTTAAGTGTCAGCTGACTGCGCCAGGATTCAATCCTTCAACAATGGACTCAGCAGGCGAGAACATTACCGCTGAGCCACGCAGCCAGTCGTAGGTTATCGATTAGGCTAGTTTCTAGAGAGTGCATTTTACTTGTAATGGTTTCCTTAAAGTAATACTGATACATTTCCCTCCTATTTGTACTGTATTTTGATGTGCTTATGTTTTTATGGACATTTTTTAATGTAATTTTTATTTGAATCATAAGCAAGTTGTGTTTGGACGTTACAAGCAGTTAAATATTGGATCTAACAGCGTGCGTAAAATCATGTTGGCAACAATGTCATGCATGTATTGGTCCGAAATTATCTGAAATAATACGATCTATTGTTGTGCCAATTTTGAATGAAATCCATTAGTTAGTATAGAAGTTACATGCATTTTAAAATTGGACCTATCAGCAGGCTTATAATCATTTTGGCAACACTGCCATGTCTGGCCTCCTGGAAATTAAACTAAAATATTATTATCTATACGTGTGCCAATTTTGAAATAGCTCCCATGCATACCTTCCAAGATATCCAACATGGAACTCAAATTTCAATTGCGATTTTTCAGCAGTTGGTAGCACCGACATTATTTTCAAATACGGCATTGAGATATTTAGGTATAGATCTTTACTCCTACCAAATTTTGTTTCGATTGCTGCAGCCGTTTAGGACTTGATAGGGGGGGGGGGGGGGGGAACACACAGCCAGACAGAAGGACAGACTCACATTTTCCCGGATCGATCTCATAAGTCTACCTTTTCCTCATTTTTGCAAAATGTGAAATATAGGCTAATAACTTGAGTGTTCAAAAAGCTATGGATATGTTTCTTTTGTAGAGTGAAGTTCAAGGCTAGGAAGGAAGGTACAATAGGCAACAGGAAATAAGGGCTGACCTAAACGAAAATATAGAGCAAAAACACCCACCCGCCAGTCCTCTTGGGTTAATCAATCGGTTACTTATTCATGTTATGATACAAGATGTGTGGATGTTGACAGAAAACTTGTCATTAACCATAGTTTGTTAATTTAGTGATGACTTCATGTGAGGACGTCATGGACTCTTGATGTGTGATGGTGTTTTTAAAATCACAATTTCGTAAATATTTTCACATTATTGATTCAATTATTTCCTCATTTCGGTGTTAAATTTCCATTTTACGGAGTTGTGCAAATTATTAGATTAAATTAATGGATTTAGATCAGTCACAATTTTTCATTCAAAATCTTTTTTTTTTTTTTATTATTATCCTACTGGGTGTTATTTTCTCCCCTAAAGACTTACACCTTTTCCCATGAGGAATTGCGTGGGGAAATTTTCAAAACTGGAGATTCTGAGGGACTCCTGAACTGGGTCAGTTTTCTCTTTTTTCATTGACTTTGGAATGTGCCCTCTAAATCAGGTGATTTCAATCCATGGCCCACGAATGTTTGTATCGCTAAAGAGCGGACAATCAGTAATAAAAGACTTCGAATCCTTCTGCACTGAATTCACTAGAGCTCGAATTAGCCGGGAAGGCGGTGCGCAGAACACAACGCTACCATTACGTCATGCCTCACTTCCATCCCACCAATCACAGTCAGTCTGTCTTGAGAATACGAGCTAGTGTGTTGTCGGAAAAGCGAATTGATTATATAGTAATATTTTAAGATCCAGTGGAAGCGATTGTGTACATTTTGAGTCTTATGGAAGCATAGGCAAGACCGAGAAATAGTTTACAAAGTGTACGAATACTTTAAAAGTCGAAAGCAGAGGGAGAGAGACGAGCTCGATGAGCTAAGCGACGGTGTTGCCACACCGCAGGAACTCATGGCAACAGAATGCGGTGTGGGGACTCGGACATGGTGGATCTGTTGCAACAGTGGACATGTATCTCTTTCCCTCTCTGCGCAAATCCCAGAGAGCCAGCCGCCTGCCCGGCTGACGCGAGCTCTAGAAACCTAGAAGAACGTAATCATAACAAAACAAAACGCGTGGCATTCTGCCTTAGCAAAGCAGCTCAATCAGAGGGAATTAAAAAATAAAAATAAAATGCAGCCTATTTTCATACATCCTTCTTATGTTAATTGCCTCTATCAACATACAATATTTCAGATTGATTGCTGTAATAGATTCGTAGATATTGAGAACCGACTAAATATTGCGGATGTTCGCCATGTTAGATTTTTATATATGTAGGTCTTAGAGTTATGTACTGTTACATGAAGATTATTGTGTACGTGTAGTATTCAAACTTCAATCGCATGATTAGGACACCAGAAGTAAAAACGAGATTTTAAAATTTCGCACAGCTGCCATCTTGTGGTTATGGAAACAATCGCAAAAATTAGATGCCAATGGATTAACATTTGTATAAGGATTTACTGTACCAAGTGTCACTGCACTTGGATGGTTAAATTGCGAGAAACGCCCATGTGAATATGTATAATTCGCGCCGCCGCCATGTTTGAATTGTGATCACCAGGTTATTGAAAGTCATATAGGTGAACGTAAGTTCATGGCCCCTACGAACATTAAAAAATTCAGTTTGATTACTGTAATAGATTCGTAGATATAGAGATCCATCTAAATATTTCGGATGGTCGCCATGTTGGATTGTTATATGTATAGGCCATAGAGTCATGCACCATTAAAAGAAAATTATTGCGTAGGTTCATTATTCAAACTTTCACTTCGATCGCATGATTACGACACAAGAAATAAAAACTTAATTCTAAAATTCGCACAGCTGCCATCTTGAGGTTATGTAAACAATTGAACTAAATTAGATACCAGTGCATTAAAATGTGTACATACATTTGCTGTATTAAGCTTCATTGCGTTTGGATCATTAAATCGCGAGAAAAGTCTATTAAAAACTTTCAACTTTGCTTGGCCGCCATGTTCGTTTTGTAGTTAACCGGTTTTTGAAAGGAACATAGATGAACTTCCAGTAGTGCCCTTTATCTGCGAACACAATTTCAGGTTGATACCGGTAATAGTTTCAGAGATATAGAATGCCGGTGAAATATTTCGCACAGCCGCCATCTTGAGGTTATGTAAACAATTGAAGGAAGTTAGATGTCGGCACATTGCAATGCTTATAAACATATACTGTACCAAGTTTTATTGTGTTTGGTTGGTTAAATCGCGAGAAACGTCTATTTAAATGTCGCGACTTCGCTTGGCCGCCATGTTGGTTTTCAGTTACCAGGTTTTCAAAAGTCACATAGGTGAATTTCTAGTAGTTCCCTTTATCACCATAAAATATTCCAGGGTGTTATCGGTAATAGTTTCGGAGATATTGAATGCTGGTAAAATATTTCTCACAGTCGCCATGTTGGATTGGTGAGACGTAACAAACATTGATGGGAACGGTCGGGTTCGTCTGGAAAAGTGCTATGAACTTCCCGAGTTTAATTGAAATCGCTCCTGCCGTTTAGACGTTATTAGGGGGGGGGGGGGACACACCATCACACACACACGCACACACACACAGACACACGGACAACGAAAATAGGCTAAAAATGCCACGCAAATATTTTTACTGCATTAAGCCATAAAAATAAAATGTTGGAAAACTAGCAACGAATCTAATAATTTGCACACCTCTGTAGAACCTAAATGAACGTAGTGAAATATTCACATTTCATTCGTATTACTAATATTGACCTCACACCAGTATTTCCTCTACAGTCCATACCCGGGCCTCTCAGGCCCAGCTTGTGTAAATCTGTACTAAAAAAGGCTTATGCACTCAAGAGTTCATAACGGAGAGACATTATAGAGGAATTAATGTCAAAGGTACTTATACAGTCAGGTCCCTCTCTCAATGGCGGAACCTCACCAGGGCAGATGACCTCACTGTTCCGCCTCTTAATCCAGCAATAACGAGCTAATGTGAAGTGTATTTCCAATCCACAAAGGTAAGGAGGTATATTGTTATGCTCTGAAAATTCCCGAAAGTACTCTCAAAAGTTGTACGAAATGTGGTACAGTATTTATCTGCTACAAAACCTGTTCAACATATTGTATAAATCTTAGGACTAAAATTGAGCGTGACAACGTATTCTAGGACTGATTTGTTTAAACTCGCTCTTCCGAAATTTCAGTCTCGTATATATATTTTTTAAATTATGTATTTTGCGGAACGGAAGGTTTACAGGCGAAAGCTGAGTTGCACTTCCAGGGAAACTCCAAACACAACCACTCTTCTCTGAAGACTCGACAGTTTGCTGCTGGCTGAATCTGGGGGTAATATGTTCGCCCGCTGGCTAGGCTGTAACTGGTGTGATAGACTCGCCCCTAGCCAGCTCGTAAACTGTCGCCTCAGGATTCCAATGGAGATTGTTGGAAGAAATGAGAACAACCCGTGACATCCCAAAACGACAGTAGCGACACTCGAGCGCAACAACAGAAAAGAGATAGAGAGAGCGTTGCAGCAGAAGAGAGATAAAATTATATCATCGTCTTTGTCCGGCTCCATGGCTAAATGGTTAGTACGCTAGGCTTTGGCCCGACGTGTCCCGGGTTCGATTCCCGGCCTCTGGGGTTAATTCCCGTGCCTCGGGGACTGGGTGTATGTGCCGTCTTCATCACTTCATCCTCATTGAGACGAGCAGATCACCTACGTGCGTCAACTGGAAAGACCTGCACTCGGCCTCTCAGGAGGCCACACGATCATTATTATCATTACCTTTCACTGTAACACTTTTTCACGAACGTCGCTATATTCCAAAAATTTATTTGACATTACCACGTCGAAGCCTCCGTGGCTTAGGCAGCAGCACGCTAGCCTCTCACCGCTGGGTCCGTGGTTCAAATCCCGGTCACCCCAAGTGAGATCTGTGCTGGACAAAACGGAGGCAGACAGGTTTTACTCCGGGTACTCCGGTTTTCCCTATCGAAATTTCATTCCAGCAACACTCTCCACTATCATTTCATTTCATCTGTCATTCATTTAATCATTGCCCCAGAGGAGTGCGGGAAATGGGGGAGGGTAAACAAACAGACTGTTTAAAACTCAGCAATTTTTCTAGGTTTTTGCCGTGTCTTGTGTGGGGTTTCGCCTAGGACACGAAGCTGGCTCATCGGCGGGCTCTTGGTGTCCCCGCCCGACCCCCACAGGCCCACAAACAGACTGTTTGTTCGGTAGAATAAAGAAATTACGACTATGCATGACAAGGTGACTTTTTCGATTTTCCGCCTTAGTATGAAATCATTTATAGAATAGTTTCGGGTTATCCTACTTTATTTGTTAAGGGTACTTAAAAAGTTTGTCTTGCACCTAAAACTTGAGGGGGCGGGGAGCAATGCCACCCCCCACCCCCCTGCCCACCCGTGTTTTACGCCCCTGGTTATCATTAACAAGCAGAAGTACCCGTTCTTCGAACAGCATTTTATATTTATCGGGGGAAAAAACCTCACACATATCCTCACATATCACCACCTATATTGTAACCTATCTATTAATTAAATTCAGCCTTTCCCATAGCTTAGTTTTTTATCGTATGGCCTCAGGTGCCGGGTGCAAGCTTTGTTATTTGCAACCAGAGGGTAGCTTGCATGTCGAATTTCGTTGTTCCTTGAAGCACTATGAAAGCCAAGGGGGTTAGATATCTAAGCTCCTTGAACACTATAGCGCTTTCTAGTAGAGAAATGAGGAACTTTGTGTTGACAGAAACTCCCGAGATTAATTTTGCCATTATGAACACGGCCTACTGAATTCAAATAGGTTCTTTGACATGCCAACATCGTATGACATGGTGTCGTAATTTTTGGCCGCCTTTCAAAAATCACTTACCACGGCCATGAGCGAATCTGCAAGCTTGGGGTTAGTAGACCGACACGTTAGCCACTCACCCGCCGTGGCAAGCTATAGCTTATCAGGGTGGTCCAACCTTTAGTTACCCGAGGGCCAATCAAACTTTAGTATAGGAATGTGAGGGCCAGATACATTCCAGAAAGAAAACGTATTACATATTTTACTCAAAAACATTTATTAATATTTATATTAAAAGAAGTTTAATATTACTAGTTTAATATACCACTTCATTTTACAGTCGAGAAATCTATGTGATGATTGGCACCGCTTTCCTGATACAAGTGTATCAATGTCCACTGTAAGTTCAGTAAGGCAAAGTCTCAGGCTCAATTCCAGTGAAGCACTTTCAATTCGATTTCTCGATTTTATTTAATTTGTTTGAGAGCAGACAAAGCACTTTCGCACGCATACGTACTGCCAAACAGCGATAACACTTCAGAGAGAATTTAAGCAGTTTAGGAAAACGTTCTTTAGAAATCAGTTTCTAGAAATTTTCAGGGACATCACACTTTTTAGTCTGGTAGAATGGGTCTGCCTGAAGATCACAAATTTCCATTTGAAGGTCGCAGGGCACCTCACTCACTTCAATATCTGTGGGGTTGTTGAACAGTGCAAGTTTTGGTTTTAGGGAGTCAAAATTCTGGAATCTGTTCTGGAACTCTTTCTTGATATCTATTATTATTATTTCATGAAACTTACTAAAATTAATGTCACTTGTTTCTTCTTTCAGCTGCTGACAAGATGGGAAGTGTGTCATATTACTTGCTTTCAATGCAATTTGCATTACATCAAGTTTTTTGCGGATGCCCTCAATATGTCCGTAAAGCCGGGAGATATTTTGTTTTCTGCCTTGTAGTTTCAGGTTTAAAGCATTTAGATGGGATGTTAAATCTGTCAGAAAAGCAAGATTATTTAATAACTGGGTTTCTTCCAGTTTTTCTTGATACTCATGCCCAATATTTTCATTTTTGAGAAAAGCAGGAATTTCATTTCTCAACCCAAAAAACTGTTGCAAGCAATTTCCAGCATTTGCCAATGCACTTCACAGTGCAATGAAAAGTCACCATACTCAGCTACCAAATTGTCCAGGAATGCAATAAATGTTCTGTGTCTACAGACTTTATTGCCTCCCCTTATTAAATTCACTGTATTTACAACAGTTTTCATTGTCTCGCTGGGCCTTATAGTTTTTCCGCAAAGAGCCTCCTGGTGGATAATGCAGTGGAAAAACAAAGAAATGCAATCCTTTTTCTCTGCACAGTCCTACTAAACCATAGCACTTCACAAAACCTCCATATTAAGAAACGACATCAACCAGTGCGTTGAATATGTCAATACCTTTTTTGCTGGTTTCTAATGATCTTAATTCCAACAGTTCTTCATGAATTTCAAATTCTACGTTTATTGTTCTGACAAAGATAAGGAGCTGGCCGATGTCAGCTATATCTGTGCTCTCATCTAGAGCTCTTGAGAGAACCTGGAACTTCACCAGACATATCATTAATTCTTCTACTAACTGTCTGATGAGACAAGGAAACTGTTTCAAAATTTTTAGCCATCCTATTATCTCAAAATAAAGGTGCCATTTTTACAGCACATCTCTTAACGAGCTCACCATCCCTAAAAGACTTTTTACTCTAGCTAGCTCTAAACATACCACTCAAGATGCCTTTAAACCGGCAGTGTTTGATGGTTGCCGAAATATATTCTTCTGTCTTGTTAGTTTCAGCTTCAAATCATTAAACACACAACCTCTGTCACTTTCCTGTTATTGATCGTATTTTGATTTATGCATGTTGCTATAGTGTCTATTCACCTTATACTCCTTCGAAACACCTAATACTTGAAAAAAGATAACACACTGTGGTTTTCCATTATGTTCAACAAAATAGTAACTCTCCCGCCACTTTGACTGAAATTGTCGTTTCTCATCTTCAACACGCCGTTTAGTAAGTCCCGCCATATTAGGCACCGCTCTCGCAACAACGATGACAACAAACTCTCGTCGTACTATATCTCTCAAACAACCTCTCTCGTCAAAAACAACCACTTCGAACAGCCGTGCGCTCCCTTTTATACGGAAATTCGCCGCAGCACACGAACGATCGCGAACTTATCGGCAGCCAATCACTGGCAGCCAACCAGTTGTCGCCTGGAGGCGGGGCCGCTTCTCGTGCCGTACGTATTCGTGGAAAGACAATTCTGATTACTGGCGTATTTTTCGGGATCTTTTCTTTCCCACCTGGCTCCTTCTTAACATTATTGAATGAAATTGAAAATCATGGATTATAACTGTCGAAGAGTGAAGGGCAGTAAGAAGGGCAAGGGCCAACAAAATGAACAGGCGGGCCGCATGCGGCCCGAGGGCCGCGGGTTGGACCACGCTGGCTTAGATGATACGATACAAATATCTCGTAAACGGTTGTTTATAGGGCCTTAAAATATTGTTTTCGGGATCCCATTAGACCTTCCGAGATTTGCTTCTCACATAGAGGGTTTAGTGGTATGAGCTTTGTCTCGTCTTTCTACGACAAATTTGATATTTCACCTATTTTAGCACGTATTTTGAGGGGTTCCTCCATAGTCCCTCTTTTATGAGAGGTATGGTGAAGAGTTATATAAGTGATTGGTGCCTAGTGTGTGATGAATAACCACAACAAATTTCCCACCCAGCGGATCACGAGTTATTAGCAAGCAAACAGACAGACCAAAAATTATTTTTGCCCGCATTTGTCACACAACAGTCCAAAGCTTGAAAATAACGCAAAATTCCGTGGAAAATCTGAAGAAAGAAAAAAAAACGACAAACTTTCAGAGGGAGAGATTGTTGGCTGGTTGGTTGGTTGGTTGGTTGGTCGGTTGCTTGCTTGCGTGCTTTGTTTAGGGGCTGCGACAACGCGGTCATGTAGCCCCGTGTACTTTGGGTGTGTGTAGAATCTGTCTGATAACCGGTGTTAATTGTGATGGCTCTATTAGTGTGTGTTATTTGTTTATAATTCATGTAAGGACTGCAAGCATTCGATTTTCAATTAGTTCCTACTTTTGTTACCAACCTCCACCGTCAACGCCTACTAGTTATGAACTTGGTTACTAGATGTCACCGTCGTTGGCTCCTGGCGACGAACGTTGGAACCTAAGAGCAATTGTCAAATCTAACCTATAATTTAGCTTCACACAAGTGTAATTAGTGGAAGGTTCTTTTACATGTCATAACTATGACATGGGACCGCCAGCTTTACTTCCCCTCCGAAGGAAGGCATACTGAGGGATTTTTAACGCTCTTAAAAATCCGGTGACTTCGGCTTGAACCCGCGACCTTGGGCATAGAAGCTCAATATGCTACCAACAAAAATCTGTGGAAAATCAGGGGGAAAAAACATTCAGAGAGAGAGAGAGAGAGAGAGAGAGATGGTGCGTAGCATCACAACTATGTAGAAGTGATATTTTGAAGGCAATTGCGTGGACTTTCTTCCCTATTCCAATCACTGATTCAAGGACTTCAATTAAGAAACGACGCATTTAGGAAATCTGAGGAACACTGCCTGGATGGATGACGGCCAGGTGTTTCTTGTCACGAATATCAGTACTACGTAACAACAAGCCCTAGCAGCGAACCAGCCGGGCTAAGCCAATCGGACGGGAGTTCAATAATATGGCACTTGGAACAACACATTTAGGCAATCGGCAGAACACTGCCTGGATGGATGGCGGCCAGGTGTTTATTGTCACGAATATCAGTACTACGTAACAACAAGCCCTAGCAGCGAACCAGCCGGGCTAAGCCAATCGGACGGGAGTTCAATAATATGGCACTTGGAACAACACATTTAGGCAATCGGCAGAACACTGCCTGGATGGATGGCGACCAGGTGTTTCTTGTCACGAATATCAGTACTACGTAACAACAAGCCCTAGCAGCGAACCAGCCGGGCTAAGCCAATCGGACGGGAGTTCAATAATATGGCACTTGGAACAACACATTTAGGCAATCGGCAGAACACTGCCTGGATGGATGGCGGCTAGGTGTTTCTTGTCACGAATATCAGTACTACGTAACAACAAGCCCTAGCAGCGAACCAGCCGGGCTAAGCCAATCGGACGGGAGTTCAATAGTATGGCACTTGGAACAACACATTTAGGCAATCGGCAGAACACTGCCTGGATGGATGGCGACCAGGTGTTTCTTGTTACGAATATCAGTACTACGTAACAACAAGCCCTAGCAGCGAACCAGCCGGGCTAAGCCAATCGGACGGGAGTTCAATAATATGGCACTTGGAACAACACATTTAGGCAATAGGCAGAACACTGCCTGGATGGATGGCGGCTAGGTGTTTCTTGTCACGAATATCAGTACTACGTAACAACAAGCCCTAGCAGCGAACCAGCCGAGCTAAGCCAATCGGACGGGAGTTCAATAGTATGGCACTTGGAACAACACATTTAGGCAATCGGCAGAACACTGCCTGGATGGATGGCGGCTAGGTGTTTCTTGTCACGAATATCAGTACTACGTAACAACAAGCCCTAGCAGCGAACCAGCCGAGCTAAGCCAATCAGACGGGAGTTCAATAATATGGGACTTGGAACAACACATTTGGGAAATCTGCAGAACACTGCCAGGATGGACGGCGGCCAGGTGTTTGTGGTTACGAATATCAGCACTACGTAACAACAAGCCCTAACTGCGAACCAGCCAATCAGACGGGAGTTCAATAGTATGGCACTTGGAACAACACATTTAGGCAATCGGCAGAACACTGCCAAGCTGGATGGCGGCCAGGTGCTGCTTGTCACGAATTTCAGTACTACGTAACAACAAGCCCTAGCAGCGAACCAGCCGGGCTAAGCCAATCAGACGGGAGTTCAATAATATGGGACTTGGAACAACACATTTGGGAAATCTGCAGAACACTGCCAGGATGGACGGCGGCCAGGTGTTTGTGGTTACGAATATCAGCACTACGTAACAACAAGCCCTAACTGCGAACCAGCCAATCAGACGGGAGTTCAATAGTATGGCACTTGGAACAACACATTTAGGCAATCTGCAGAACACTGCTAGGATGGACGGCGGCCAGGTGTTTGTGGTTACGAATATCAGCACTACGTAACAACAAGTCCTAACTGCGAACCAGCCAATCAGACGGGAGTTCAATAGTATGGGAATTGAGTCAACACATTTAGGTAATCTGCAGAACACTAAAATCAGAATCTCTCGGACTACCAAAACGCACCCGCTCCGTAGTCCAAGAGGTTAGGATTTTAGGAACGCTGGCGGAGGCCAAGAATGTAAGATTTGATTAATTATTATATACGAGAAGACATGAAGAGAGGTGTGAACGATGTTGGTTGAATAAAAATTATATTGTTACGGCTGTGAGTTTGTTTCGTCGCCTCGCCGCGTGAGTCACAGCTGCCCCGGGCTATACTCTGCCTCTGTGTGTTACCTGCTCCTTACGCAACGGGCTGCGAGGACAAAGGGATGGTCCAGAATATTCGTGACCCAGCTAGTGATGGAAATCTCGAGAAGCCGTGAATCCTGGACGATTCTAGAAGCATTCATAGCGAGGGAGGGACAATGTTTTTGAGCTAGTGCGTGTTTTTATCTGAGCGACAGTAGTGTGGTGACGTGACTTGCGAAACCCAAGTGAGGCTATTGCATGCAGTGAAGTGCTGTGGTGAATTGCGGAACGCCGTGGGCTGTTCCCTAGCCAGCAGACAGCGGAGCAGTGTGTAGCAGACTCGTAAGTAGCCTAACGGTAGTTTGTGTACTCAAGGGAGTGTACAGATATTTCGGTGAGTGACAGACTGGCTAGACACAAGTTAGCCTAATTAGTGAACGGACAGCTGCTCGAGAGAGTGAAAGGGAAGTGTTCCCAGTCAGAGAGGAACTAGAGTGAGATACTAATTGCTTGTATCTGTTTATTGTGCGGTGTACTGTAACTTGCTAAGACCTGCAATACAATTACTATTTCTTTAAAAGGACCATTGTTTTGTGCTTCTACCCACCGTAATCCAGTTAACGAAAGTGCCACAAGGGGTGGCACGTTACAATATCTTTAATATGCTTTCGAAACGACTTTTGAAATTTGTTATTATGATGTGAACCGTTCTGGGATATGTTTCTGCATTTGTCGTACTCATATAGGATGGAGGCCAAATGAAAATATATAAAAATTCACTGCTGTCTTATATGAACATCGGAACGTTTCAGGAATCCGATAAGATAAGTTTGATCTCATTATTGCTTATTTGAAGTATCATCATACATGAAAATATAACAAGAAGTTAGGTTACTGAGAATATGTCCTCCAATCTTCAGTGTCCCTTCCATTTATGTAGAAACTTGGTTGGAGATCGTTCATTTATTTTTGAGGTTAAACTTGCTACATATTTTTGTTCTTGCTCATTTAGTAATATACACTCGTAGTGAGGAATCGTGTTGCTTGTTTTAATGTGGTTAACGTATTAAGGGTTTCTTCTTGTTGTTGTTTCTGTTCGTATGGGTATACTTTATTCAGTGCGTGTTTCTTGCGTTTGTTTATGCCATGAAAAGTAAATATGTTTTTGAGATGTGTTTCTTACTAACTCCTAATTCTCTGCGAGGGTATGGGATCATTCAGGGGGCTTTAGGGGTTGGTTTTCTCAGTATGAAAGTTATTGTGGGGTTATTAAATGATGGAATTTACCATACGTGGTGAGGTGTGCGTTCTTGCTCTCGGACGACTTAGTGTCTTATTTTTCCTTTGGGACAGGGCAGACAACATTTGTGTTTGTTTGGAAACATGAAATCATATCGCAATTACGTTTATGGACTAATAATTGTGGGAGGGTTAATGTATTTTATTAATGTGGGTCTTGACTGAACACTGGGTCATTTTAGTTCTGTTCTTATGTTTGTTTTGGTCTCAGTCAAGAAACAGCACGTGACCTTGCTATGTTATTCAATGAGATGTATCGGTTATTCTTTCGAGTGGTGATATGTGTGTCATTTGCAAGTGTCCGGAAACTGTAAATGGTGCTCACCTTGTCTCGCGTTAAATGATCGATCTCATACTTTCGTTCGAAAAGAAGTTTTATTCTGAAGTTGATGAAATCATTTTGTTCGTTGGTAATTTAATTGGTCGTTATTTGTAGTCTGTTCTTTTCGTGGTTAACGTTGAACTAATCTTTGTTTCCTTAAGGGTTTAGTATGTCATCTCATGTCTTGTTTTGTGAAGTTCGTGTTATTTGCGTTCTTGTGTTGTTACCAGTGGCGTGGCGTGGAATTTTTTCGAGGGTAAGCTGTGAAGAAGACTGCAAGTATTGGCTTACACCATAGAGCAACTTCAGCACTTGGTTCTAGCGACGCCCTTTTCAATGTCGAGATTGATGTCTGAAGTAGCAACAACTACTCAACCGTACACACATAATTATGAGACCTTCACATTAAAAAAAATGAAGAAATTGTAATGCAACACAGGTCATTATTCCCTTTTCAATTTCAGGCATGCCAATCCATGTAGCTGTATTAAGGGCGGAGTAAATTATTCAGCAGGGTTGGCGAGCTTTTCTGATCGTGTGTCATTTGAACAGTGTGGCAGTTTGTGCTTTTGTTGTTCGCATTTCTTGGTCTAAGGAGCTAAATGTTCAGGTTATTACCCGTAAATTTTCTATTATGACTGGCGGCGTGGCTCAGCGGCACCATTCTCGCCTGCTGAGCTCAAGATAGCGGGATGGAATCCCGGCGCAGCCAGTCGCAATTTGAGGGTGCGTAAATGCGAAGGAGGCGTGTAAGTAGATTTACTGGCACGTTAAAGATTCCCTTCGGGGCAAAATTCCGGCACCCCAGCGTCTCTTAAAGCTTCAGTAGTTAACAGGGACGTAAAAACAATAACATTATTATTTTATCATTTTAATGATCTTGTCGACTTCGTCGTTACGCTGGGATCTGGCGTTACGTTACGGTGACGGGACGAAATGTGCCCAGATGCACTGAGGTGTGTGACGTCATGGTTCGGATTCCACGTAAACAGGAGGTCCCGTGGCTCATAATCACAAGATTCACGGTCACGTAAAACTACAATCTTTCTTTTTTGTGTGACGTCATAGTACCGCTAGGTGCATGTGTTCCCCGACTATCTCTACTTCGTTAGTATAAGACAAAAATCCCCGATTCTTGGATGTCACGGGTAATCTCGAGAACCACTGGGTGGATTTTGATGCGGTTTTCACCATTCTGTAAAGGATATCTCGAGGGAAGATTCCGTAGAAAATAATTTATGTATGATCAAAGGAAGCCAAGCAGTAACGATTTCAGTGAAAAAGTCGAAAACAAACTTGGCATCCGTGCGCTTCTTAAGCTAACGCTGGGCAAACCGTTAAAAATATCAATACACTATGAGCGTAAGAATTGGTCAGCATGAAAATTTCTACAAAAAAGTCCGGGAGAGCATATCTCTATCTTCAATACATCGCCTACTAGAAGTGTTTTAGACTGGATGGAAGGGGCACGTCCCCGCGCGCTCTGGTGAGCGTGCGGCATCCCGCGCGCTTGACCTTGCTTTGCCCTTGGTTTGCACATGCCGTTCGCGAGTAATTTGAAACAAGATAAGCAAGATAAGTATTATGCAGATAATTTTCTAACATGTCAAGTGTCTTTGGCTTCGAGCGAAGCGAGAAGCCTCCATCCTTTCTAGCATTTTTCAGCATTTGTAGAATTTAGAATAATACAAAGTCTAGTCTGTCAGACTCATTGTCACTTTTTCTATTATGGGACCTAAGTGAACATTAAAATAATAAACATGCTACTAGTAGTAGATAACCTTATGACATTGCATTGCATGTTCGGATAATATTTCTTTGCAGATATTCCCCAAATTACACTGACGTAGGCTTTCACGGCCAGCGTAGGTATCTTCAGAGTAGCCCAACAACCCGACAAGTTGCTCTGAATATCATTCAAATTAGGCCTATTTTCAAAGAGTAGGTTTAAAGGATAGATCATTTTAAATGCACATCCGTATAATTTGAATAATATTTTAAAGACATATCACATTATTTAACAAGAAGTTCCGTGAAGAACTATACAGCCTACTTTTCATGCCAATGATTATTCTACAGTATATGAACCTATCTAGAATAATGACAAAATTAAGTTGGTAATATCGAAATATCAAATTAGTTCAAAATATACCTGGTATAATGTAGCCTAATAGAGCACTACAGTTGGCAGCCCTGGTGACTGAATATATTCTTAGTTCCATCTCTTAAGGTAGAGAATACAAAATTAGGTTGAAGTCAAATGGACGTTACATGCAGTTAGACACTGGATCTATCAGCACGCGTAAAAGCATGTTGCCAACAATACCATGCGTGTGCTGGTCAGAAATAATCTGAAATATTATGATATCTTGTTCTGCCAATTTTGGATGAAATCCATTTGTTAGTATAGAAGTTACATGTATTTTAAAATTGGACATATCAGCAGGCATAGAATCATGTTGGCAGCACTGCCTTGTATTAATTACTCCAAATTAATCTACAATGTCAGGTGCTATACGTGTGCAAAGTATACAGCTGTTGGCTTGCATACTTTCTGATATATTGATATTAGGGTAAACAAATATAGACAGCATTTATTAACAGTTGGCAGCCCTGATTGCTCTTAACAATACTTACAGTCATTCTGTTATGGTACACATAGCGCATACAAAATTTGGTTGTAATCCAACTGATAGTATAGAAGTTACATGTATTTAAAAATTGGTACTATCAGCAGGCTTATAATCACGTTGGTAGAACTGACGTATATAAGTTACTCAAAATTAATCTAAAAAGTCAGAATATACGTGTGCATAGTTTAAAGCTGTTGGCTTGCATACTTTCTGATATATTGGTATTTGGATAAAAAAAAATAGCGAGAGCAATTATTAACAAGTGGCAGCCCTGGTGGCACTTAAGAATACGCTCAATCATATCTGTTTATATACAGATATTACATACAAAATTTGGTTGAAATCCAATTGATAGTGTAGAAGTTATATGCATTTAAACATTGGACCTATCAGAAGGCTTTAAATTATTTTGGCAACACTGTCGTTGTTGGCCTCCTGGAAATTAAACTGAAATAGGATTATCTGCATGTGTACCAATTTTGGAATAGCTCCCATGCATACCTTGCGAGATATCCAACATGGAGCTCAAATTTCTAGTGCGTTTTTTCAGCAGTTGGTAGCACTGACATCACTTTCAAATATGGACGTGAGATATTCCGGTGCACATCTTTACTCATATTAAATTTGGTTTTGATTGCTGCAGCCGTTTAGGAGTTGATAGGGGGGGGGGGGGGCACACACACAGCCAGCCAGACAGACAGACAGACAGACAGACACAAATTTTCCCGGATCGATCTCATAAGTCTACTTTTTCCTCATTTTTGCAAAATGTGAAAAGTGGGCTAAAAAATAGTTGTTGCTTATTGCATTAGAAAAGAAGTTGCCATTGATGCAAAAAAAAAATATTACGTATAGCACGATTCAAATATAAAAATTTGAAAAATATGCATTTGAAAGGAAAGCATTCACTAAATTATCGGGATAATTTCTTAGAAGCAAGCGATTTCTCCAACGAGAAATAGAAATATTGGAAGTGAAGTGAATATGTAATTGCCACCCCTGTTGTGCAGTCTCAATTTTGAAATATCCATGCACCAAAGAGTACAAACTAAAAGGATATTAACGCAGGCTACTACTCGCTAAACATGATAATTTATGACGTGCGGTAATTTGTTCTACTATACACTAAAACAAAATAATATCCAGTTACGGTACCATATACTAAATTTTGCTAATTGCACTCAAAAACATACAGTTGTGAGTATACCGGACGAAGCAGAATTGCAACAAACGCACCCATCAAAGGTGGGGTCGGATGGTCAGAAACTTTCTCCGCGCGATGGAGGGTGGAGACTAGGGAAGCGCGCAGTGCTGGTGTTCCATGCTCGGTAAGCTGTCCTTACCGAAGCAGACCCTGTGACTTGTTTTGACGTCAGCCCTGTGGCTTTGGAACGCCACACCCCCTGTCTTAGCCAATCAAGGACGACCTGACGTTCTTAGTGTACCACTCCATCGGCCATAGTGGTGTTCCGGGCCAGAAGGCTCCTAGATGTACTCGAGCCGTTGTCATAGCAACCAGCCGCGCTCTTTCTCTACAGATTAGTGGTGGGCGATCGTGAAGAACTAGGGTAGAGAACGAGGAACTTCATTCAAAGCGGCGATTTTGCTGTTCGTCGCGCTTTAGAAAGTCATAATATAAACTTCATTTTTATGAGAATATGCTAGGTAAGCGGTGCTTACCCCGTGGTATTGGAGAAAACGCCACTGGTTGTTACTAGTGTCGTTTTATGTTTGGATGTGACATATGTTATATTAAGGGTGGTTGGATAGACAGTTCGTGGGATATATGACTTCATACGTTTCTTAGAATATTTCTTATGACTACATTTATGTAGTTTACCAGTGGTTGATCGAAAGTATTATTTTAATTATTGGTTATTTATTTATTTAAATTAACTGCCCCTTTCCTTTAAATTGAGTTAATTATCGAACGATCTCCAACCCCCTACAGTGCCAGCGTATTTGGTCTTCTCAACATCAAGTTCTTCTCTTTATAATCTTTGAATTATTTTTATACTTGTGTTTACCTTTTGATAATATGTATTTTTATTCCAGCCTCGTTATCATCTCCATACACCGTTTCATGCGTTCCTCGTTGCCGTTATGATATTCTTGTTCATTTTATATTAAATTTTAACCTTTGAGTTTTCTACCTTTACATGAAACGTGTTTTCATTCCATAGTTGGTCTACATCTAGTTCTAAATGTGATTATACTCGACACAGGTAGAGTGTCCACGGGTCCCTCTGAGTGGCAGTCCACATCCTGCGCACATGTTGGAGCATTCCTCCGTTCTCGAGGAACAACATTCTTCGAAAGCTGTGTGGTACTACAAGGGGATCAACTGCTACAACACTTCGCTGCTCTGCACTGGGACTACTCTATAGCACAGCAGAATATTGCGCTCCTGTATGACTAAATAGGAATCATACCAACAAACTCGACACCCAACTCAATACAACTATGTTCACGATCACATGATGTCTGAAAACTACTCCTACATTTTGGCTCCCAACTTTTAAGTCGCATTCAACCAACTGAACTCAGAAGACAGGAGGCTTTGGTACGTGAATATCAGAACATTTTGGATTACCCTGACCTTCCCATTCATGACTTCATCCCAAGTGCAATATCAGACAGGTTAAAATCCAGACAACCAGCAATAAAATCTGCTGTGGAACTTTTTAACAAGGGATTTGATAAAAGCGACAGATGGGAACAAAAATGGATCCACCATGCACCAGCAGAAGTATTAATCTGTATACTCACAACAATCCAGAGGGATTCGATTTGCCTCGACGTACGTGGAAGACTGCCAACAGGATTCACACAAACCATGGAGTGTGTAAGGACTTACTCTACAAGTGGAACAAAATTCCCGATCCTGCATGTGTTTGTGGAGCGACACCCCAGACCATACAACTCATTGTGCAGCACTGTAGTATTACGTCATACTCAGGGGATTTAAAGGATTTTCTCGTGTTGACTCCAGATGCTGTTAAGTGGATAGATAATTTGAATTTTACATTATAAGTGCCAATTGTGACTAGGTTACACTAATATTCTCATTTTTAGCCTACTTTTCACATTTTGCAAAAATGAGGAAAAAGTAGACTTATGAGATCGGGCAAATGTGTGTCTGTCTGTCTGTCTGGCTGTGTGTGTGTCCCCCCTATCAACTCCTAAACGGCTGCAGCAATCGAAACAAAATTTGGTAGGAGTAGATATCTATACCTGAATATCTCACGGCCATTGAAAATGATGTCAGTGCTACCAACGGCTGAAAAATCGCAACTGAAATTTGAGCTCCATGTTGGATATCTTGGAAGGTATGAATGGGAGCCATTTCAAAATCGGCACACGTATAGATAATAATATTGCAGTTTAATTTCCAGGAGGCCATACAAGGCAGTGTTGCCAAAATGATTATAAGCCTGCTGATAGGTCCAAATTTTAAATGCATATAACTTCTACACTATCAATTAGATTTCAACCAAATTTCGTATGTGCTATGTGTACATAAACAGATATGAATGAGCGTATTTTTAAGAGCCACCAGGGCTGCCAACTGTTAATAATTGCTCTCAATTTTTTAAAATCCAAGTACCCATATATCAGAAAGTATGCAAGCCGACAGCTTTAAACTATGCACACGTATAGTACCTGACACTCTATATTAATTTGGAGTAACTTATATACGTCGGTGCTACCAACATGATTCTAAGTCTGCCGAGAGGTCCAACTTTAAATACATGTAACTTCTATACTATCATTTGGATTTCAACCACATTTCGTGTGTGCTATGTGTACCATAACAGATATGGCTATGCCAAATCTTAATAGTAACCAGGGCTGCCAACTGTTAATAAATACTGTCTCTATTTTTGTTACCCTCATATCAATATATCAGAAAGTATGCAAGCCAATAGCTCTAAAGTTTGCACATGTATAGTACCTGACCTGGCATTCTAGATTAATTTGGAGTAACTAATATAGACCTACGCCAGTGCTGCCAACATGATTCTAAGCCTGCTGATAGGTCCAATTTTAAAATACATGTTACTTCTATACTAACAAATGGATTCCATCCAAAATTGGAACAACAAGAGATCATGATATTTCAGATTATTTCTGACCTACATATGCATGACATTGTTGCCAACATGATTTTACGCACACTATAGATCCAATGTCTAACTGCATGTAATGTCTATGCTAGCCATTGGCCTTCAACCAAATTTTGAATGCGCATTCTGGACCTTAAGAGATGAAACTAAGAATATATTCAGTCACCAGGCTGTAGTGCTCTATTGGGCTACATTAATTAGAAATTTCGATATTACCAACTTAATTTCGTCATTATTCTTGATAGGTCCATATACGGTAGAATAATCATTGGCATGAATCTTAAATTTTAAAAAAGTAGGCTCTTAAGTTCGTCACGGAACTTCTTGTTTTCTCATCATTTTGCATGGATTTCAGAAACAGTAAATCAAGGGAATGATTACTCAAATCGTGTAATTTCATAAATATCGAATAACTGGTGAATGTTACAGCTAAGCTGTCAATCAATGGACTCAGCACACAAATTAAATTAGCAAGGACGAATTGAATTCTAATTTCGTAAATAGACTAATCTCGAGAACCACTGGCTGAATTTTGATCCGTTTTCACCATTCTGTAAAGGATTTCTCGAGGAAGGCCTCTGTAGAAACCCATTCATTTATGACCAAAGGAAGCTGAGCAGTAACGTTTTCAGTAAATCCAGTCAAAGAAAAACCTGCCATCTGTGTGCTTCTTAAGTTTACGTTGGGTAGATCGTTAAAAATATATGTAGGTCTATACATGAGTGTAAGGCCGGTATTACACTATCAAAGATATTTTATAAAATATTTTATGTTCGTCGATTTCGAAATGAAAATATTATGTCAGAAAACTGTCTATCATAATGAGGGTCTTTATGACACTATTTTAGCCTACTTTTCACATTTTGCCAAAATGAGGAAAAATTAGACTTATGAGATCGATCCGGGAAAATGTGTGTCTGTCTGTGTATCCTGTCTGTCTGGCTGTGTGTGTGTCCCCTCTATCAACTCCTAAACGGATGCAGCTATCGAAACCAAATTTGGTAAGAGTAAAGATCTATATCTGAATATCTCACGGCCATATTTGAAATTGACATCAGTGCTACCAACTGCTGGAAAATCGCACTTGAAATTTGAGCTCAATGTTGGTTATCTCAGAAGTCATGCATGCGAACTATTCCAAAATTGGCACATATATAGATAATAACATTTCAGATTAATTTCCTGAAATCCATACATGCCAGTAGTGCCAACATGATTCTAAGCCTGCCGTTAAGTCCAATTTCTAAATGCATGTAACTTCTATATTATCGATTGGATTTCAACCAAATTTGGTATGTACTATGTGTACTACAACACATATGACTGTGCGTATTATAAAGAGCCACCAGGGCTGCCAACTGTTAATAAAACCTCTCAATATGTTTTAACCCTAATGTCAATATATCAGAAAGTATGCAAGCCAACAGCTCTAAACTTTGCTCACGTCTAGTACCTGATATTCTACCTTAGTTCGGTGTAACTTATATACATCAGTGCTGCCAACACGATTCTAGCCCTGCTGATAAGTCCAGTTTTTAAATGCATATCACGTCTATACTAACAAATGGATTTCAACCAAATTTCGTATGTGCTTTGTGTACCATAACAGTTATGACCATCAGTATCCGTAAGAACAATCAGGGCTGCCAACTGTTAATAAATGCTCTCTCTATTTGTTTAATTCTAATATCAATATATCAGAAATGTATGCAAGCCATCAGGTCTAAACTTTGCACACGTATAGTACCTGACTTTTTAGATTAATATGGAGTATCTAATATACCTCAGTGTTGCCAACATGGTTCTAAGCTTTCTGATAGTTTCAATTTTTTATTACATGTAACATATATACTAACAATTATTACCAATTGGCACTATAATAGATCGTAATATTTCAGATTAATTCTGAGCATCACATACATAACATTGTCCCAACATGATTTTACGCACACTGATAAATCCAATATCAAACAGCATGTAACGTCCATACTATCCATTAGACTTCAACTAATTTTTTTAAATGTGCATTCTATACCTTAAGAGATGGAACTAAGAATATATTCAGAGTCACCAGGGCTGCCAACTGTAGTAAGTTACAGTATTAGGCTACACTATTTTAGGTGTATTTCAAACTGCAGTATTTAGAAATGTTGATATTACCAACTTGATATCGTCATTATTGTAGATAGGTCTGTATACAGGGAGTTTGTTTTATATCTGACGGGGAATTTCGCTCGCCCGCTCGCCCACTTTGCAAGCCTCTCTCCCGCCAAGCACTTTGCCGTAATGCGGCGCTCGCCCGATACTGAGTCATTGAGTATAGGAATTTGTACTTACCTAGTTCACAGCTGGGGCTGAAAATGTTCGCCATTCATTGCTACACACAGCTGGCCGGTCGAATACCGCATTACGGCAAAGTGCTTGGCGGAAGACAGGCTCGCAACGTGGGCGAGCGAAAATCCCCGTCACATATAAAACAAAGTCCTGTAGATTGGCATGAATCTTAATGTTTAAGAAAATTAGGCTCGTTAGTTCGTCACGGAACTACTTGTTCATTATGAAACAGTTTCTGCCAGCGGATGGGGAACATTTTCAGCATCTACTGCAAGCATGGTGAGTAAAAATCCATGATACTGATTTTAAGCGCCGTATTCTGCCGTTCATACGCGTAGGCGGCAGCCGGCAACTGAGCCGTCACTGGCGGAGCGCGTGAGCGAGAATGTCCTTGCCAAGCAAATATAAAGACCCTGTATTATTATTTCAGAAATAATTATTCCATTATGAAGTGTTATTACTAGGTCTATATCCTCCACGTCAGTTTATCGGAGAGGTTATAGAAGGGACGAGTGGAGGGGAGGGGGTCGCGATCTGAAAAGGGGGGCGTCAGCTGGCAATGGTTGGGAACCACTGACATACATGTATTTCAGATTAGTTGCGTGAAGTTCTGTGATTCATTTTCTAAACACACGTTGCACCGACGTAGGAGGTTTTGGTACGCAAGCTGTAATTCATCCTCAGAACTCATGCACAATGTAAGGTTATATGTTAGCCTCCCTTAAAGCTGTTGACGTCACTCGCTACTGGACAAAGAACGATTTTAATTATCAGATGTTACCCTTTAGTTGTAGACTGTATAAATATCTGTACATTATGAGTTATCTTTATATTCTGTTTTAGTGGTTTGACTCTGCATATTAAACTATAGATACTTCTGACAGAAATAAAGAAAGACTACTCCAATCAGAGAACTGCTCAATCAGTCGTAGGCAGCTCCCCAGTGTTACGAATATCATCGACACGCAATACTGGATGCTACCCACAAACTGGGCGGGCTCTGTGAAATCTCTTCAAACATGAAAGCATGCATCTTTATGTCACCATTAATCTCTTGATCATGAGCCACAGGTTAAACTTGAATGTCGATCTCAATAAAATCTCCACAAACTCGAATGACGATCTCAATAAACTCTCTCCAAACTTGATTGGTGATAAGTTAACTATAAACTCAACGCCCGGGATCTTAAACGGTTTACCCAGCGTAAGTTAAAAAGGCGCACAGTTGGCAAGTCCGAGACGCGATTCAGAAAATCCGAGGTGAACAGCTAAGCTCCAAACACATACAGTATACTCTTCTCAGAAGTCTTAACTCGAAACGGCTTGACAGTTTGATGCTGGCCAAAGGTGGAACGATAAGCTCGCTCGCTAGCTCGTAAATTCGCTCCGAAGCTAGAAAATTAATTTTTCACTGATTGGAGATTGTTGGAATAAATTGCAGAACTTTTCACGCTGAACAATCCTTTCATTAAGTATATTTTAGGTGTATTTCAAACTGCAGTATTTAGAAATGTTGGTATTACCAACTTGATATCGTCATTATTGTAGATAGGTCTATATACAGGGACTTTGTTTTATATCTGACGGGGAATTTCGCTCGCCCACTTTGCAAACCACTCTCCCGCCAAGCACTTTGCCGTAATGCGGCGCTCGCCCGACACTGAGTCATTGAGTATAGGAATTTGTACTTACCTAGATCACAGCTGGGGCTGAAAATGTTCGCCATTCACTGCTACACACAGCTGGCCGATCGAATGCCGCATTGTGGCAAAGTGCTTGGCGGATTGTTTAACGGTATAGGCTACACACCGTCTTGATCTGTTGATGGATCTCTGCCAGATCATAGCAGATCATCGCATCAGGTGAACGCCCACTTCCATGTTTCTTTAGTAACATTCTCTTACTAATAATGATTCTGAAATTCTCTTCTGACTTCGCTGAACAGAACGGAACCTCACAGGGGCCGCGTTGCGGCGAAGGACACTGTGTGTAGCAGTGTGTCGAGCAAAGCACTGGCGCTAGCAAGTGCGCAGTGCCCAACTAGTTTAACACATTTACACCGTTTATTTTATTTAATAATCATCATTACTCACATGAATTTCAGAGTAGCTGCTGGAAATGCTGTCCCCCATTTTCTAGACACACGTTGCACCGACGTAGGAAGTAATTCGCTGTAATTCATCCTCACAATTCATGCACAATGGAAGATTTAATGTTAGCCTCCATTAAAACTGTTGACGTCGCTCGATACTGGGCAAAGTACATTTTATATTATCAGATTTTACCCTTTAGTTATTATACATATCTGTACATACCTCATTATGTATTATCTCTATATTCTTAGTAGTTTAACTCTTCGATTAAACTATAGGTATTTCTGACAGAAATAACGAAGGACTGCCCCAAAAGGGAACTGCTCGATCAGTCGGCAGGTAGCTTCCCAGTGTTACGAATATCAGTATTGCGTGTCGATGATATTCGTAACACTGGGAAGCTTCCTGGTCGGGCTCTGTGAAATCTCTTCAAATTTGAAAGCTTGTAGTCTTATGTCACCGATAATCTCTTGATTGCTGAGCTTCTATGCCCAAGATAGCGGGTTCAAACCCAGCCGAAGCCGTCGGAATTTTTAAGAGCGTTAAAAATCCCTCTGTATGCCTTCCTTCGGAGGGGAAGTAAAGCCGTCGGTCCCATGTCATAGATTTATGGCATGTTAAAGAACCTTCCACTAATTACACCTTTGTGAAGCAAAAGTGTATAGGTTAGGAATGTAAACAACGCTCTTGGGTTTCTACGTTCGTTGCCAAGAGCCGACTGCGGTGGCGTCTAGTAGTCTACTTCTGAACTAGGCCTAGTAGTAGTTGACGGTGGCGTTTGGCGGCAAGTAGGAAATATTTGAAAAATTCAAAGTTGCAGTTCTTACTTGAATTAAAAAACAGGTACACACACTAATACAGCCATCACATATAACACCGGTTATCAGACAGATTCTACACACACCCAAAGTACACGGGGCTACATGACCGCGTTGTCGCAGCCCCTAAACTAAGGAACCAACCAACCAATCTCTTGATCATGAGCAACAGGTTAAACTTGAATGACCATCTCAAAAGGTCTCCTCAAACTTGAATAAGAAAATCAATAAACTTTCTCCAAACTTGGATAACGATCTCAATAAAGTCTCCTCAAAATTGAATGGTGATATCTATAAACTCATCGCCCAACGTAAGCTTAAATGGCACACGGACGGCAGGTCCAAGACGCAATTCAGAAAATCCGAGGTGAACAGCTAAACTACAAACACATACAGTATACTCTTCTCTGAAGTCTTAACTCGAAACGGTGTGACAGTTTGATGCTGGCCGAAGGTGGGGTGATATGCTCGCTCGCTAGCTCGTACACTCACTTCGAAGCTAGAAAATTAAATTTCAACTGTATGGAGATTGTTGGAAGAAATGAGAATGGAAAAACACTTATAGTGGGCGATGTATTAAAGATAGAGATATGCCGTCCCGGACTTTTTTGTAGAACTTTTCACGGTGCACAATTCTTACACTCATAGCTGGGGTGGTGCGCCATTAAGGGCTGAAAGGACCCGGCCCACCCAGGGCTATTAGGACATATTGCACAAAATGTGAATTAAATTCTTTACAAATTACTTACATTTACAGACATTCTACTTAAACTAAGTGGTATTCTCATCTAGAATCTCGAAAAAGTATACAGTACACATAACTCATCCCTAGGTTAAGATCCTGACAGTCTCGTACGTAGTATTGTCATAGTGAGGGTCGCTTCACAGAAACTCCCATGTAAAGTATTTCGGCTTGATGGAAACAGTGGACATAGCACTGTCTTGCACGCGAATTCTTCTGTGATATGAAGAGATTATCCTTTCGCTTCAAGGGCCTCGGCAATGGGCTCAAAGCGTTGCTAGGAAGCGAAATAGAAGATCTCTCCATTTCATTGCTTTCTTCTGTCTCTGTCAATCCGCATTTCGGGAGAAGTGGCCACCCCACTTCACGCCCTTAAACAGGTTTAGCCTTTGTTCGCAGCTTGCTGACATTAGACAAAAAATATATTTATACATTTTCAGTTGTCTGATGTTCCAAGTACAGTACAAGTGTCTTTGTGAGTTCTGCGGATGATATACATTTCTATTAATTAATGTCTTTTTAACATTTGCGATTCCGTACGTAATTATTTAATATGCTGATAGCGTGCGACATAGGACAATTGTGTTTAATTATGATAATGGCAATATTGACAACAATGAATACCAAATACAGTCATTATATATGTGCGCCCCAATAAACACGACTAGCAAAGCCTGCTGTGACTGGCGCAGAACGCGGGCGCGCGTATCCGGTTCAGCCGGTGGTGGCACGCTCCGCTGACTCATATCGTAAGTTCACACGTAATTTGTCATTAATATGGACGTGTATCTGCAAATCGTAGACGTTAGTGTTGCACCTCTAGTGAGTATTGTCATTATTTTGATTGTTGGTCATGCCTTAACACCAATTCACATTGCCGAACGTGTGTATATCCATAATTCGTATATGAAGAGCAGAGAATCTTGTTCTGAAACGAGACGAAAATTTCGAATTAAGTTTCCAAGAAGACCTGTACCTAATGCCAGTGCAATTACGGATCTCGCAAAAGGAATCAAGGAAACAGACTCCGTAAATAATAAAAGAGTTGACAGACATTCCTTCATCAGAAGCTGTCAGGTGTGTGTTACAAGAGAGGGAGGATATTCTCAGCATCGCCTATGAGCACAGTACGTACACATTATTGAACATGTTTGGTAAAAGTGTGAAAGTGCGCGCCACCACAGGCTGAACCTGGTATGCGTTCCCGCGATCTACGCCAGTCGCAGCCTGTATAAACAAGTAGTTCCGTGAAGTATTATAACCCCTATTTCCATATACCCTACTTATATTAATTGCCTCAGTTTTCAGTTTGATTGCTGTAATAGATTCGTAGCCTACATATTGGGAACCGTCTAAATATTTCGCATAGTCACCATGTTGGATTTGTTACCTATATGCCTGAGCGTTATATACTATTAAGTGAAAATTATTGTGTACGTGCATTATTCATTCCTCAATCGCATGATTAGAACACAAGAAATAAGAACGAGATTTTACAATTTCGCTCAGTCGCACACTTGTGGTTATACAAATTATGGAAATGAATTAGATGCCAGTGGATTAAAATGTATCTAAGCATATACCGTATCAAGTTTCACTGCGCTCAGATGGTTAAGTCGCGAGTAATGTCCATTCGAATATTCAAATTTCGCATCGCCGCCATATTGGATTTATTCTTACCAGGTTATTGAATGTCCCATAGGTGAACTTACTGTATGTTCATAGCTTCTATCAACATACAAAATTTCATTGAATGCTGTCATAGATTAATAGATATTGTGAAACGTCTAAATATTTTGGATGATCGCCATATTTTAGTATATGTAGCCCATAGAATTATGCACTATTATATGAGGATTATTGTGTTTGTTTATTATTCAAAAGTTGACATTTATCGCATGATTAGGACGCAAGATATATAAAATTAATTTTAAAATTTCGCACAGCTGCCATCTTGAGGTTATTTAAACAATGGAAATAACTTAGATGTCAATGCATTTCAATTTGTATACCGGTAGTCATTTGCTGTACCATGTTTCACTGTGTTAAGTCGCGGGAAAAGTCTATTTAAATATTTCAACTTCGCTTGGCCACCATGTTCGTTTTGTAGTTAACAGGTAGGCCTATTTTAAGTCACATAGGTGGACTTCTACAGGGCGCCAGAGCTAGCATTAGCAGTTTAGTTGGCAGCACGGTGTCCTTGACAGGGTGAATCCCACACGTGTGAGCTGTAGGCTGTCGAAATGATCAGTGTGTAATGCAATAAGCGAGCTTGTGTGTCATCAGCACTTCTAGCTTCAGTTAAGAATGGCTGTGGCGAGTACAAGTTTACTGTTTTGTTTGTTTTAATACAAGCGACAGTCATGCTGCCAACGTAACTGCTGATGCTAGCTCTTGCAGACGCATGAAGACACTGCGGAGAACTTTCCCTGGTGCCTTGTGTTAGTACCCTTTATCTTCGTACAAAATTTCATGGTGATATGAGTAATAGTTTCGGAGATATAGAATGCCGGTGAGATATTTCGCACAGCCGCCATGTTGGATTGGTGAGACGTAATAAAATTTCAATAATACGGTCGGGGTCGACCAAGTTAGTAGACTACTATGACCTTATTGAGTTTCATTGAAATCGCTCCAGTCGTTTAGAAGTTATTAGGTGGGACTTAAATACGGACAAAAGGTGATTTCATAAGCTTTTTTTTTTTTTTTTTTCATAAATAAAAATAATCTAAATATTGAGCCCTTGGATGTATGCCTCCATACAAGTCCTCAAATAATTTTATTTCTTCAGCTAAAGATTCAGCTCAGTTGAGAAAATGTTGGTCATATTTGAAACAGTAGTCTGTCTGTTGAGACGATGCATTGCTACCGCTGTCACAATTGAAACAACGCTAAGTTAAATATAGCCAGTTCCAGGAAAAAGAGAAAGGTGGATGCAAGCCAGGGAGCCGTTGACTTGTAAAGAATGAGTGGTATAAATGTTTCATGGTATTAAACGCTGGAGAAGGAAGTTGATAGGCCAACTGATGAGTGAGTTTATGACCAAACATGAGAGTGGGAGAAAGGTCATCACCCTGCTGTCACCGTATAATTTGAAATATAGCCAATGAGAGCAAGACGCCAAATTTGCCCGCGCAGTGTGTTTGCGCGCGAATCCTGATAAATAGATGTTCCTACGATGCGATTTTCTGCACGCTAGTGTCAATTGTTTGTTCTGATTTTTACGAGCTGAATGAGATGTCTCCCATGCATGTGCGACTATTATTACTATTTTTGTGGAGCGAGTTAACCCCTTCCACATGAGATTTGATTGAATCATATAAATATAGTGGTCTGTGAACAGACGCCGTCACAATTATATATATCTCGAGCGAGTAGGATGTCATTTTGTCTGAAGACATGGCACGCTGATTGATTAACTTTTGCGGGTGCTTGGGCAGCACGAGATACTTTGAATATTTTTATTGTGTTGCGTGACGTGCAACATAGATTTGTGTTCGTGTTTTTTTTAGGTGGAAAATATCCACACAGTATAGGGAAAGTCTACGATACTGCACGTAGTTTATGGGTGAATTTGAGTAGCTCAATTATGCAGTACATTTAGGAGCCTGAAATAATAACTATAACTGTATATATCTTTAGCAAGATGACCCTTACCATGGCTTCAAGAATGGATAGTGCCGTATCCAATGATTTGATGTCTGGCATGATGGGCTAGGCCATGAACATGGAACGTGGCGGGTGCTATCCCGGCACCGGGCAGCTTGGAATGAGATGAGTACAAATTAAATTTAATTAATTTTGTTGGGGAGGGATCATGTATAATTAATTGGGAAATTGTGTTTTTTGTAAATAATTTTGCTTTGCTGTGATTACATGTAGATTTGTTTCACTGACATAATAAGTTAAATAGCATCACGTGACTTTGTGTAAATATTAGATTAATTTTCCTTGTGTGTTTTTCATGTGTTTTTACCCGTTGCTTTGTTTGATAGAGTGCTTACCTTCATGTTGCAGCGCGCATGGATGTATGACACTAGCGAGATTATTTACGGCTGAAAACTTAGATAAGGGTGATAAGTGGGACTGCATTTAAATTTTATGTTAGACAATAGGGGGAATTTCCCATCTTCTTGGTTGTAAATTTTTATCCAGTCAAATGCTTAGATTGTTTTGCTTTGAACAACTTTATGTTGTTACAGAAGGCCGTCCGCCTTTCTGTAGTCATATTGTAGAATTTTTGTGTGGTAATTTGTATTTGGAATCTGGGGTACGATAGAGGTATTTTGGTCAGGTATGGAGTTGTGTGTGTGCTATATGATATTCTTCGAAGAGGTAGCAGGATATGGGCATGGCGACCCAATTTCCGTTGCTCCTCGTGATTCAGTAAACGTACCCGAGGGACGTATTGCTGATATTTGGATCTTGACACCATGAGTGGTTGGTCAAGAAATATTGATGATTTATGATGTATTTTTCGCGATTTCAGAGGCTGTGAGTTTCTACTGACACACTATGGCACACTTGAGCTTGTCTGACCTATGTACTCAGATCTCTGAATGTTGATAAGAAAGTAGTGTGGTGGTACGCTTTCCAGTAACTAATTGGTAGATTGCTTGCCTGCCATATTATAGCTTGCTTTTGATATTAATTGGGATAGTTGCCCACGCCCCTATTTAAATATTTCAGTTCGTATTAATCGAAGTGTCACATGTAAATTTTTGTATTCAGCCCACTGGGGTATTTTAATTTGGTGGTTGTTGTTGTTGCTTGGATTCTTGCCAAGCATTGTAACTTGTCAGTTTAAAGGTCGCAAGCGGCGTGCCGTTATCTTTGTTGTCACGTGGGTGCTTTGTGTTATTTTTGCTTGACCTAAGACCGTCTGTTCGGCAGGCACATAAGTGTAAATATACTATCCGTGTATGATCGATTTTCTGTAAGGGTAGACTATGTCAGTGTCTTTATATTTTGTATTAACCATTTAAGAGTGTATTCCCATAATTATCATGATTTACCAACTCGCAGTACGGGGTTCACGACTTAATCGTGTGGTCGATCGGAAGTGAACTACCCGTCAAGTACTCAGATCATTCCTTGTCCGAACGCGCACACAGCACAATAAACATGTTTTTTTTCTGTTTTAATTGGTATTTGATATTTTCTTGTTTAAACTTTAATGTTCTTGGCGGTGATAGTCTTGTATCCCTCGTTTACAACTGTCTAAGTTGATTTTGGAGGTAGTTTTTCTTGGACTGGTGTTTGAACCAGTATTTTTAATACATCGACGAGGGTGGTTGATTGTTAATTGTTATTTTTTTATCCGTATTAAATTGTTTTGTTTAACCTGTCATATTTCATTTATAGCCTTAAGTTGCTTTATGAATCCTGGAAATATTTAAGAAGCACGTTCTCCTCTTTATACTTTGTATGGACCGATCACCCCCGAATGTCTGTCTCGTGTAGTGCTTCTCTCCAAGGGTACTGTACCCGATACCTAGTTGAGGCTATCGGCTACGCCAGCTGACATTGAGCCGTAGTTGAGATTTATGGGAAAAATTGTAAAGATAGCGCTCAAATCGAGTCGAGAGGAATGTCAAGAAATGACGTAGAATGCCAAGGATCAAGAAGGCACTGCCAGTCAAACAGATGGAATGATGGGAGGAATATTAAAGTTTTATTAAGATCTTTATGGAACAGTATATATAATAATCTCAAAAGAGAAGAAATCTCAAGCATTATATATTGTAATAACTTGAAGAAAGACAGATAATCCCTTAAGTTATTGTATGACTTAATAGCCGAGATGAAGGTGGTCGAGATTATATTCGTGACGCACGACAGTAGATGGTGGGAGAGAGTCACGTGACCGCGCCAGGCAGGAGCTGGCCGATGCAGTCCAGACAAGTCAGTCGAGATCAGCCAGCGAGCTGAAGTGGTACACATGCGCAGAGCGTACGGCGAAGTCGAGCGGTGAACAGCACTGGTTACGTAAAGCGAAGGAGACAGGATTACTCAACCGAGCAGAGAGCAGGAAGTAGGTCATTGGGCCAAGGCGAACAACGCAGGGCAGACGGCGAGAAGACCGGTTCTAAGGCAGGCTGTACGGGCCGTGTACGGAGGAGAAAAGCCGGGGTTCAGAACAGCATTGTAATACGAGTTTGAGAACTTTATTTCGAGCTGCCTTTTATAACGCAGAACAGTATAGCAAAGCGGCATGGCGAGGCCGGCTTTAAGCGTAGATCATTCTGGAACATTGCAGTAGGTCCGAGCGGGCTAGTTCCGACTTTTATACGCAGGCAACATTAAAGAAGCTGAACTTCATTTCAACATTCAGTTACAACATTGAGTTGGGACTTGTATTCAGTAATAGAATTGTGCAGGCAGATAGTTACGATATACTGCAATTATGAACTTAGACATTCAAATTACATTACGACTATGCATTTCATAACGGAATATGTAGAGCGACCATGGGGTCCAAACAACATTAACGCTTTTAAGCAAACGAAATGTTACAATTAAATGCACTTATGAACATTGACAGGTGCATTAATAGAATTCTTTTTCCTGAATTATCATAAAATACCGAGTACGAACACAGCTACAGGGTGTTTCAAAAATGTATACACTCTCATAAATAAAATTTATTTTCTACAAGTGAGACTTAACCGCTGTGGAGATTGAACTTTTAACAAGCGAACCGAACATTATATGGGGCAGTGGCGTAACATAGAAGGAGAATACGGGGTACGCTGCTTTTATGAACTTTTACGTAAGGATTTGGACAGTATCCATTATGGATAACATGCAGTTCATCATGTCGGAGTAAACGAAGACAGAGACGCGAATACCTCGGAGCGATGGATTCGATTCCTGAAGAAGAGGAGGTCTAACAGCTGATTCACTTGGGATATGAAGGCGATCGTTTTTGCGTGGGTGAAACGATATTCACGTCGATCTTTCGAGAAATTTATTACACACAAGAATAATCGACGATCTTTGAAATATAATAACAGCTGATATGAGAAGGTACTGTAAGAGTTATGACTTTCTAATATGATATTTTCATGAACACTGGGCATACATGTATATATTTTTTCTAGTAGGAGTTCTACGTTTATTGAGACATGGCTTAAACATTATTTGCTCCAAGTTTTGCTAGAATATGGCGTTACCATATGATATGGCAGGCACCATTATACGAGATTCTCACCATTGGTTGGCTTTATTAAGCAGATGTTTGGTCTTTTAGAAATTTTCCAGTAAGGATAGTTTTTCTTGGATAGTTATTTTTTGTGTCGAGTATTTCGAACTCGTGATCTGCAATTGGATTATTTAAATTACTTCGTCAGTTCATTGCATGCTAGCGAGTGTGTATTATTCATCAGTAGGGATTTTTTTCCATTGGATTGTTTGGAGATATTAAGATGTTATTCACTCAAGTGAATGAATATCGCTCTTATATGACAACTAGAGACTTGTTGATTCCAATCTGGTACATTCACTCATGAGACGACGAGATGGGCCTTTCGTATTGTACCCGATACCTATTTTAGGCTATCGGCTACGCCAGCAGACATTAAGCTGTAGTTGAGGTTTTGAGAAGCAATAAGAAAAGATAGCGCATCGATCGCGTCAAGAAGAAAGCCAAGATGACGTAGGAGGTCAAGAATCAAGGAGGCATTGAAATCTGTGAGAAGATGGAATTATGGATAAAGATGTGAAGCTTTATTGAAACATATACGGAATTATAACAATTAAACATCTTAGAAGAGGATATATAACATGCATTATATGTGGAAATAATTTTATGGAAGTAAGTTATTTTATAACAGAACAGCCGAGAGGATTCGGGTTCGAGACTATGTTCATGACGTAAGAGCGCAGTGGTGGGAGAACAAGCCACGTGCCGCGCGGAGCACATAAGCCGGAACACAGCGCTAGCAAGTCAGTTGAGCCCAGGAAGACGGTCAGTTCAGAGCGGCTCTATAGCACAGCGAGACGGGCATTGAAGGTCACGCAGCATACAGAAACTGTCACGGCAAAAGTGTAGGTGACAGTGCTTGCATCGCCGAGCAGCGAAGGCCGAGGGGGTCGTTGATCCAGGCGGGCTGGCCGAGGAGACAATTGTAGACAGCCGGGGTATTTCAAAATCACACTGCTCGTATTTGAAGACTTTATTTCAAGCTTCATTTCGACGCTGTTCGAGCACAGGCTTTTACGAATAACCTTATAACCATGCTGTTATATAACACATTCAAAGCGACTTTTACCATTCCAAGTAAACTGAATGTTTAGCATAGGCTCTGATGAACATTATATCGTGCATTTATAAGATTTATATCTTATACAATTTTCATGAGTTACCTATTACGAACAGATACAGGGTGTATCGTAATCTTGAACTCTATCAAGTAAAATTTTATTTTACTCAAGTGGGACTTTGCAGTAAGTTGAGATTGGACTTGCAATACTCAAACTCAACATTTAAAGGAACAGTGGCGTATATTAGAAGAGGAGTAAGGGGGTCCACTGTTTTCATGAACTTTTCGAGAAGGAGTTGGACAATATCCGCTATGGGTAATCCGAGGTTCAACATGACCGAGTAAACGTGAATAGAGACAAGATGGCACCACAGAGCGATGGATTCGATTCCTGACGAGAGGAGTCCAACAGCTGATTCGCTTGGGATTTCGAAGGAAATCGTCATTTCATGGATGAAATGATATTCACGCCGATCTTACGAGAAATTCTTATGTAGGGAAAATCGACGATCTTGGAAATTATATTGCAACTGATAATGAAAGGTACTGTAAGAGTTCTAACTACCTGATACGATTATTTTCATGAATACTGGGCACACATGTATATTTTTCTAATAGGAGTGACTTGATTATTAAGACATGGTTTGAATTTATATTCTTCGAATTTGCTAGAATATGGAGTGACCATATGATATGGCAGGCATCATTATACGAAATTCTCACCGTTGTTTGGCTTTATTAAGCAAATGTTTGGTCTTTTAGACATTTTTCCAGCTAGGATATTTTTCATAAATAGTTTTTTTTGTGTAACGAATATTTCGAACTCGTGATCTGCAATTGATTATCAGAAACTACTTCGTCAGTTCTTTGCATACTAGCGAGTGTGTATTATTCATCAGTAGGGATTTTTTCCATTGGATTGTTTGGAGATGTTAAGAAGTTATTCACTTTAGTGAATGAACATCGCTTTTATATGACAACTAGAAACTTGTTGATTCCTATCTGGTACATTCACTCATACAGTCTACGAGATGGGGTCTTTCGTATTTATACGATTGTATGGTGGTACTCACCTTACCCATCGTTTAGGGAACTATCATCCAAGTCGACGGGGCGAGGTCTTTCGTATTTATACGACTGTACGGTGGTTACACATCTTACTTGCCATTGAGGGACTCATTTTTATCATCCGAATGTACACGAGATGTAAGTGAATTAAACAAGGAACTACTAGTCACATATCAGTCGAAATTTTGTTAAATAAAGTAACGATAAATGTCAACAGGATTGCATTTAGTAATTCTTGTTCGCCAATCCAATATTTTGTTGCTATACTCTTTTGAGAGTAATTTCAGTTTAACAGCTGTTACAGCTGATGCTTTTGATGAGTTTATAATTGTGTTTGATACCTTTTGAGAAGGATTTAAAGTAATTGAATCTTATGAGATTAATCATTAATGGTCAGAATTATTTTAAGGCAGATCAGTATTGCAGATTTTGATATGAGAGATTATAGCACATTGGTGTTTTTCTGCGATGTGAATTATGATAATTGTAAAAGAATTTATGCTATTTGAAAGCAGATCTTAAATTACTGAAGTAATATTTTTCCAATTGTTTAAGAAGTTGTCTAGATGTGATCAGAGTAATTACAGTCATTGGAGATTATGTGCGTTAATAATTTGAAGCCATTTATATATTTTTTGTAGATCATGCAACATGGTTAAGTGGAGTTTGTGATAGGCATTTTGTGGAATTTGCCATGTGATAGTTGCAACGTTGATAATGTATTTTGAAGCAGACATGTGGTCGTCGTACCCAGTCTAGCGAAATTTGTTGAGATTCATGCTGTATGTGCTGAATACTTATGGAGTTTTTGGAGTAATTCTTATATTCAAATGTGATATTTGAAGTATTGAAGAAATGTAATGTCGTTGTGGATAGTTAGATCCAACGTGATGTCGTGGAGACAATAATATTTTTGGCATGATAATTAAATACGAGATATAACTTGGAAGTGATAAAACTGTAAGACAACGTTCTATGAACCGTATTAAACAATTTGTTAGGAAATTAAACAAATAAATGAAGTTGATAATACAAGATTTTCTGAAAATAATAATTAACGAAATAATAATCTGAGATTTAAGCATATTAACGATCTGACCTAATGAAATAAAAATCAGAATGACTAGATGAAATAATAAAAATCTAAATAACCAGATGATTGAAATTTAAATAAGTTGATAAATTAAATTTTGAAATAAATCGATGAATTAAATAAAGTGGATGAATTAAAGATTGATAAAATAAACTGATTGAAATAAATTAATAGACGATTGTAATGATGATGAATAACTAAATTAGAAGGTGATAATTAATTAAAGAAGCTGATGATTAATGAATTTACATGGAATTAAATAAATTTAATGAATTTACATGGAATTAAATAAATTTAATTGAGAGATAATGTGAAGGAATTGCAACTTGAAATGTGAATTTAAATGATGTAATGGTGATGAATTAACGATTCTGACAGGAATATTTGGAATTTTGAAGTGAGAATTAATGTGAGAAATATTTAATTTTGATGATGACGAGAATGATGACCAAACGAGAATTTGAATTTTCAGTAATTCACAGATAAGTGATTGAATGACGATGTAAATAGTGTAAATTAATTATTCAATGTTTTGGGAACATTTGATTAACATGTTCTATGTTCAAATTATACCATGCAAACCATAATTTATGTGATATTTAATATGAGTGATTATTATATGTGTATGTTTAGGCAGATTAATTACTTAATTAAATCCACATTGATGTTAAATTAAAGAGAATTAGGTCTCAGGTTTCACAAATGTCAGTGACGAAAGACATAGTGCTACAGTGATCCTGAGAATCCAAGAGAACTTTATACATTTTTCTTGTTATGTGGATTAAGATAATTTTGCAGTAGAAATGAGATGGTTCGATTTTTGGACAATGACAATTTAACTTTGCATTCGACCATACTCTTAGGTAGCAATTATATTTAAAAGTCTGTCTGACTATCAAAGTAAAATAAATTTGTTTTTATCTTAGTTGTGATCTGATGATGGTGTGATGTTCCTTTTTCTTTCCTTGTCTTGAGTAAGGCTTATCCGGAAAGGAAGTGGTTTGCTAGGAATTCAGTTGATGGCGCCCATTTATATTTGCATTATTTCTATTAAACTTAAGCCCGTAACGACCCTAGAGATACTTTGTCTCGTGATACCCACTGCTTTTTCGATAACTCAGCTGAATTTCCGACACATTCCTTATTTGACTAGAGGTTCATTTAACTCCGCTCTGTCCTGGAACTCCAGGAATGCGATGTTATAGCAGATGGGTCATCGCATCCCCAGGACGAACGGGTACAGAGAGAGAGGGAGAATTGGCTTTATCCAACTAGTGGGGCTTTTCGATTTTGTTAATTCTATGGAATCACATCAGATTTAGATTACTGAGAGATTGATCTCAAGTTCATTTAAGTATGTTACAATATTTATTAAACTTAGTCAGACAATGTACTTGTGTGCCCAATCCAGTGTTCATGTTAATCGTATTAGTAATATCATGTTAGTTATAAGACATTTTTCCCTATACCCAAGTGAATGCAGGAATTGAGACATTGTGATGTGTTGTTGTCTAACGTCTCTATATAATTCTATATTGAAAATATAATTATGTTGCCGGAGGATTTAGCGAAGGTGTTAGGAGAGTTACAGACGGGTATGTCTGGTATTGCAGAAACTATTTCTAAGATGGAAACGGAAGTTAAAGAACAAATTAATAATTCAGAAGCTAGATTAGAAGCTAAATGTAAAGAGAATGTACAAGCATTGCAGACTAGTACTGAAGAAAATTTAAGGTCATTACAGATTAGTAACGAAGCTAATGTAAAATTATTGCAGTCAACTAGTGAAGATAATTTAAAGTCATTAGAGACTAGGTTACAGTCAAATAGCAAAGATGAGTTGATGTTATTAGAGACTAGGCTACAGTCAAATAGCGAAGACAATTTTAAGTCATTAGAAGAAAGGCTACAGTCAAACAGTGAAGATAACTTGAAGTCATTAGAAACTAGATTACAGACTAGTACTGAAAGTCATTTAAAAGCTAGTGAAGCTAACTTGAAAGATAACTTCAAATCATTGGAAGAGAAATTACAGTCTCGTAGTGAAGAAACTAACACTGAATTAGAAAATAAGTTAACCAGATTAGAGAATAGTTTAACTTTAAAGAATAATGAGATGCTGACAACTTTACAATTAGACATAATTGCAGTAAACATGAAAGGAGAGGAAAATGTTCAAATATTAAGGAAAAATATTATTGAATTGGAAAGTAGAGGGGAAGAAAATATTTTTACTTTAAGAACAGACGTTATGACCATACAGAAAGACATTAAGTCAGATGTATCGAAGTTGAGATTCGACATCGATGGTTTAGTGGCAGATGTAGGAAAAATTCAAGATTGGTCTACCGAAGTATCTTTCGAGACTAAGATTAAGGGTCTAGAAACGAATCTAGGTAACGAAATAAAAGATTTAAAGACAGTAATTGGGACCATTAAAGAGGAAGTCTTGGGAGAGGTCAATTCTAATTTAAAGTCGTTAGAAAATCAATTGCAGAAGGATATTAGGAAGATAGATGACGATATAGAGCAAAAGGTTAACGAAAACTTAGCTTTATTTAAAAATAGAGTCGGAGCAATTGTGGAAGAACGGTATAGTGAGGTCGATGCCGAAGCAAAAGAGAAACGTGAAGGGTTAGATGAAAAATTAATCGCAGGTATGGCAAACTTAGAAGCTAGGTTTACGGAAAGCAAGGAAGCGATGAAAATAGATTCAACTTTATTTAGAACAGATGTTGATCTGTTGAAAGAACAAGTCGCGTTAGTAAAGAACACGTGCGAAGAAAAAATCGACAAGTTAAGGAACGATCTAGACGAGAGTGACAAGACGCAGGATGTTACATCGTTAGATGAGTTGAAGACTCAGGTCAAGAGATTAGCGGAAGACAGGATGACTAAACTAGAATCCATAGTTAACAGTTTCACCAGTCAGAATGTAACATCAGGGGAAACATTGATAAATCAAACAGCGATAGACCGCAGTATGACGAATCAAGAACCGAGCATGGTAGAAGACCGTCAAATGCAACCGAATGTGACATTCGAAAGGGCTAGTTCAACCCCTCAGGATAATCCAAGTTCGAATAGGAGTACGTTGGGTCCAAGCGAACGATACTCAGGTCCAGTCACTATTATAAGGAATCTGGATGACAAACCGAGAAAGTTTTCGGGAAATACAGGAGTCACACCAGTAGAATTTCTGCGAGATATTCGAGACTATATGGCGGAACACAGGGTAGCCAAAGAAAGAGAGCTAAGGATAGTAGAACGCGCCTTAGATGGATCTGCACTTACGTGGTTTAGAGCGTTCAGAAGCAATTTTGCGAACATGGAGCAATTTGCCATGACTTTCTTGAGGAGATTCTGGAGTGCCGAGGATCAACTTAACGTAAGAGCGGAGATGTACTCCAAACGCTATTCTACGTCACATCCGACGCATTACGCCAACTATTTCACGTCACAGCTGGCTAAATTACAGTTCCTTATTCCTCCATTGCCAGAAGAAGAGCTTTTGCAAGCTATAGCGCGACAGTTACCGATAGAGGTACAGCGATCACTGATAGCATCGGGAGCCAATACGCTGGAACATTATGACGATATTTTGCGGCGGTTGGATTTTACAAGCGCACAGGTCACGCCAAGAAGTAATAGAAACGACAACAGGAACACGCAAGAAGTAAATGCGGTAGTCGTGGACAATGCAGCTCAAACGGACAGAAGGGATTCCTGGGAAAACCGACGGAACGAAGGGAATCGAGGAAACATCCGTAACGCAAGAGGAAATGATCGATATAGAGGACCATATGAAAGGCCATACGATCAAGAGGCGAGAGATAGCCGGTATAGGAATTATAACCAAAATTCCAGGTATCAGGACAGGAATCGGTATAATAACAGATATCGGGGAAGGAATAACTGGAACCAAGGTCAACAATATAATGGAAACGACCGACAGGATGGCCGAAGAAACGATCCTAACGACAGACGGGACAATCGTGGACATGAGAGGTCGAGACAAGAGGATAGACAGCCTAGTGCACCACTCGAGGAGACAGTGAGAGATGTCAATCGAGCCAGCACGAGTGGCGTAGGAAAAAAAAACGTCAAATTAACTCCAGAGAAAAATGAAAATCATTGGGAATCAATCGTCATCGTGGAAACATATCAGGTCAAGGACGAGGATTTAATCGAGGAAGAAGACATAGTACAACGGGAAAATAGACATGAATTGCCAGTTATTAGTGTGGAAGTCATGGGAAAAGAAATAAAGACACTTGTAGACACAGGGGCTATGGTGAGCTTGATATCCATAGCATACCTGCCAACCTCTCAAAATGAAAAATCGGGAGATCGACGAAGCGGCGAGGGGGGGGGGGGTGCAACGCAACATAATACATACACAGGCTAAGACATTACAGCAAATATATAAGTTACACTATTAACCTGTACATGACTAATTTGATATGACATCCCAGTTTACAAATGTACTTAAGTAATTTTAAATTGTAAGTAGTCTATCAAACAAGCATACCTTTCTTTCGACCACACTCAGGCATACAAAAGTAGTGACGAATCGAAGATCATATAACTGGTCGTTGTTGCAGGTGATTGTGGCTGATTTTGCCATCTTCAAAAAGGTCTTGCTATATTCTTGCTCGAAACACTTCCCTTTCTGAATCGACTTCAGAGTTATAAGTTTGTCCAAAGTCTTGTCGGAGAGAGACGACCTGAACGGAGTTCTTGTTTTTCTGACAAGACTGAACATTCTCTCACACTCTGCATATCTATGCGGAATGGTCAGACTAGAAAGCATAACTTTAGACAATTTGTCATACTTGAGTACCCCACCACTACATTTCATTTGGCCTACCAGTGCCCACTTCACATCAATTCTCTCTTCTTCCTCAAGAGATGTCACATCTTAAAGTTGGAAGTTACAGAATTGGGAATGCACATTTCTGCAAGGATGGCCGACGTTTTAGTTCTGGCTGAGCCATATCTCCCGGCAATTTTTGAGTCTGGGAACAACTTCCTAAATAAAGGACCAGCGTGATCGGAACAATTGACAGGGAGGTTATGTTCAAAAATAAACGATGTGAACAATACTTCTGCACGTGTTATACTGTCAGTGTCTTCCTCCTTACACTTGAAATAATCAAGTTTCTGGTTTTTCCCAACACACTGTACATTGTTTTTATGTTTCTTTGAGAGCACATGTTTTGAAAAGTCCCCCTTTCCACCATGCGAGATGCTGAAATCACACATACAGACACTACAAAATGCAAATGTTGCGCCTCTTCTTGACTCAGTTATATGCGGAAAGTCATCTTTATATAAACTTTTAAATGTCACATCATACTTCTTCGCCATATTACCGAGGAACCGATGCAATCACTCAGATCGAAAAAACACAATAGCCTACAGGCATATTAACGCCAACAACATCTAACAAAGTTATACGCAAATCATATAATTTCACGTGTGAAATAGATACAATATTCCGTAGCGTACAATAACTCTCACCCACATGTGATTATGCCAAACATCTAGGACCAAGCCCTGAATTAACCATCGACGATTTCAAACAAGGACGTATTCGAAGCCAACTTCAAAGAACTTTTTATAACAGCACGACGCAACGCGGGACGCGGGAGTTTGTACGCAGTTGTCGATTACCGGTATCGATACAGAGCGATACTGCGGTATCGAGATATATAACTTCAAAACACGTAAAGTCTATCCGTTCGATAGACGACTGGAGTGTCATCTCGCACATTCAATCCGAAATTATGCGTGGGATTTTTGAAAAATCGGGAGATTTAATACGTTAAGCGGGAGGGCGGGAGAAATGGTCTGAAATCGGGAGTCTCCCGCCTAAATCGGGAGAGTTGGCAGGTATGCCATAGGTTGCCTGGATGAATTGAAATTATTAGGAGGAATTACAATGTTGCCAACTGTTGTTAGCAAAATTCAAGGGGTGATCCCAGACAGGAGTATGAAATGTAAAAGTCAGGTACTTTTAGATGTTGGGATTGGAACCAGAAGTTTTGAACAGATGTTCCTAGTAGTGGGTCAACTACATTTTGACATGATCCTAGGAGTGGATTTCCTAAGTGAGAGTGGCCTGATCATAGATATGCAGAGTAGGCGCATGTACTTTCAAGAAGGGGTTATGGAAAATCATGAATCGGAAATGACATTCTTTAGAGAGGATATATTGGATGAGATTGTATGCAGCGTTGAAAGGTCTATAGAAGATAAAATTGGCATGACAAGTAAAATAAATCCAGAAATTAAGGGGCAGTTTGATCAAGTAATTTCAGAATATGAGGATATATTCAATGACAAACCAGGTCTCATAGAAAATTTTACATACAGCATCAAGTTGATGGATGACAAACCATACCATAAAAATTTATATCCCATTCCGGATAAATGGAAGGAGGAAGTTAGCATAATGATAAGCGACATGGAGACAGATGGAATAATTAAGAAAATGCCAACTGCTTATTTGAATCCTTTAGCTGTTGTCAAGAAACCTAACGGTAAGCTGAGGATATTTCTAGATGCCAGAGCCCTTAATGAAAGAGTTCTTCCTGAACATGACAGACCACCTGTTATTCGTGAATTGTTACGCCGATTCAGAGGAAAGAGTTTCTTCTCGACAATCGATCTGACTAGTTCATATTATCATGTTGAGCTAGCAGAAGACTGCAAACAATACACAGGGTTCTTGTTTGACCATAAAACATATGTATTCAATAGGTTACCTTTTGGTGTGAAAAATAGTGGTCCGGTGATGATCCGAGCACTAGATGAAAATTTGTCAGATGCAGTTAAGGAGCACGTGGTAAGCTATATTGATGACCTGATTATAGCGTCTGAGACAGCGGAAGAACATATCAGACACCTTCAAATGCTTTTTGAAGATCCTAGGAGAACGAACTTCAAGGTGAATTTCAATAAATGTCAGTTCTTTCATGAAGAAATTGAATTTCTTGGACACAGAATCGATGGAGATGGTTATAGGCCCAATCCAAAAAAGATCATGGCAGTTTCAGAGTTTCCAACACCACGAAAGATTAAAGAGGTACGGCAGTTTTTAGGCATGTGTCAGTTCTTTTCAACACATTGTCCTGAATATACTGAGACGATGGCACCTCTGCAGGATTTATTGAGGAAGGGGAATCGATGGAAATGGGACGATAGATGCAATCAAGCGTTTTTAGCGGCCAAGAAAATGCTGATCCAAAATATCAAGCTTGAGTATCCTGATTTTACAAGAAGATTTTTTGAGAGACAGACGCATCCAAAATAGGTATTAGTGGAATCCTATATCAGTTGGATGATGACAAGAAACATAGGTATTTAGCTTTCACCAGTCGCAAGCTTAGGAATTGTGAGAAGAATTACTATGCAACTGAGTTAGAGGCATTAGCAGTGGTTCATGCTCTCAAAACGTGGAAGAAGGTGTTGTTTGGACATGACATAACAGTGATCACAGATCATAAAGCCCTCCAATTTATTATGAAGACAGACTTAGCGAGTGACCGCATCACCAGATGGGCTCTGTTCTTACAGCAATTTAACCCAACTGTTGTACATAGACCGGGGAAGTTAAATCTGTTAGCAGATGTGTTGAGCAGAAACCCTTGTGAGGAAGTAATTGTCAACCATATAAATTTGATTCAAGAGGATAATGGTACTCTAGAAAAGTTGAAGTTATTAGCGCAAACTCAGAAGAGATATGCACCTTTGCGAAGAATTTACTGTTTTCTAACACGCAGGATGGATAACACTGATCCGGATTTTCAGAGAACTGAGATAGAGGCTAGAAAATATCATATTATGGGAGGTGTTATATGCCAATATATCGACCAGGATCATACTAAACTTAGAGTAGTGATCCCACCCAAGCTTGTCAAACCAGTCATTTGGATGATACACCGAACTGCAGCTCATGTAGGTGTAGACAAGACTTTGGCTCTCGCTCAAGAAACTTTCGTTTGGAGACAAATGGGACTAACGATTCGCGACGTCATAAAGACCTGTGACAGTTGTCAGCGAAGTAAATACTCATCTAAGTTAATGAAAGAAGTTCCTAGATCAATATTACCCAGTAAGCCAAGAGAACTTTTCGCGACGGACATTTTTGGTCCAATTCCTCGTTCGACGAAAGGCAATCAGTTCGTTTTGGTAACAGTTGATGTATTTTCGAAATACGTATCTCTATGCCCTATACAGAAAGCTACATCCAAGTACGTAATAAACAGACTTGAGAAAACAGTTATTCCGAGCATGGGGAAACCTGAAGTTTTGTTGAGTGACCATGGATCGCAGTTTACTAGCATGGAATTTTCTAATGCTATGGAACGTTTAGGAATAAGGCATGTGTTTAATTCTGTACGGTATCCAGAGGGAAATCCCGCGGAAAGAATTATGCCGGAGATAAGTAAGCTGTGTCGCTTATATGTGTCAAGGCAACACCATAGATGGATGGAAGTGATACCCATCATTAGCCAATGCTTGAATTCCACAGTACATGAAAGCACAGGACAGATTCCGTCCATGCTTCATCATGGATTGAAACCGGATAGACCATGGGACAGAGTCGTGAGGGCAACAGTAGATCCTCAACCCACACAAGAAAGAAGAGTCGAGATGGCAGGAGAGAGGCTCAGAAGACAGGCGGAGAAGAGAGCCAGGAGACAGGCAGGAAGGAGGTTCCACGAGCCATTTCAAGAAAATGATGAGGTGCTGATTAGGAAGCCAGTCACTTCGAACCTTCAGCTGAAGATCTACCATAAATTCGCTCCATTGTACGCTGGACCGTTCCGTATTGAACAGACATACCAGAATAATAGCTATAAGATTGTTAAAATGGATACTGATGAAGTTGTAGGAACTTTTAATGCAGCTAGCATCAGGAAATACCATCATGCTGAGTAAAGGAATTGTAGAGCTATCGTGTACATGTATTATATATTGAATGCCTGAGAGTGTATTTTTTTTTCTCAATCCTGATAAAAAAAGAGATGTACGGGAGAGATGTACCCGATACCTATTTTAGGCTATCGGCTACGCCAGCAGACATTAAGCTGTAGTTGAGGTTTTGAGAAGCAATAAGAAAAGATAGCGCATCGATCGCGTCAAGAAGAAAGCCAAGATGACGTAGGAGGTCAAGAATCAAGGAGGCATTGAAATCTGTGAGAAGATGGAATTATGGATAAAGATGTGAAGCTTTATTGAAACATATATGGAATTATAACAATTAAACATCTTAGAATAGGATATATAACATGCATTATATGTGGAAATAATTTTATGGAAGTAAGTTATTTTATAACAGAACAGCCGAGAGGATTCGGGTTCGAGACTATGTTCATGACGTAAGAGCGCAGTGGTGGGAGAACAAGCCACGTGCCGCGCGGAGCACATAAGCCGGAACACAGCGCTAGCAAGTCAGTTGAGCCCAGGAAGACGGTCAGTTCAGAGCGGCTCTATAGCACAGCGAGACGGGCATTGAAGGTCACGCAGCATACAGAAACTGTCACGGCAAAAGTGTAGGTGACAGTGCTTGCATCGCCGAGCAGCGAAGGCCGAGGGGGTCGTTGATCCAGGCGGGCTGGCCGAGGAGACAATTGTAGACAGCCGGGGTATTTCAAAATCACACTGCTCGTATTTGAAGACTTTATTTCAAGCTTCATTTCGACGCTGTTCGAGCACAGGCTTTTACGAATAACCTTATAACCATGCTGTTATATAACACATTCAAAGCGACTTTTACCATTCCAAGTAAACTGAATGTTTAGCATAGGCTCTGATGAACATTATATCGTGCATTTATAAGATTTATATCTTATACAATTTTCATGAGTTACCTATTACGAACAGATACAGGGTGTATCGTAATCTTGAACTCTATCAAGTAAAATTTTATTTTACTCAAGTGGGACTTTGCAGTAAGTTGAGATTGGACTTGCAATACTCAAACTCAACATTTAAAGGAACAGTGGCGTATATTAGAAGAGGAGTAAGGGGGTCCACTGTTTTCATGAACTTTTCGAGAAGGAGTTGGACAATATCCGCTATGGGTAATCCGAGGTTCAACATGACCGAGTAAACGTGAATAGAGACAAGATGGCACCACAGAGCGATGGATTCGATTCCTGACGAGAGGAGTCCAACAGCTGATTCGCTTGGGATTTCGAAGGAAATCGTCATTTCATGGATGAAATGATATTCACGCCGATCTTACGAGAAATTCTTATGTAGGGAAAATCGACGATCTTGGAAATTATATTGCAACTGATAATGAAAGGTACTGTAAGAGTTCTAACTACCTGATACGATTATTTTCATGAATACTGGGCACACATGTATATTTTTCTAATAGGAGTGACTTGATTATTAAGACATGGTTTGAATTTATATTCTTCGAATTTGCTAGAATATGGAGTGACCATATGATATGGCAGGCATCATTATACGAAATTCTCACCGTTGTTTGGCTTTATTAAGCAAATGTTTGGTCTTTTAGACATTTTTCCAGCTAGGATATTTTTCATAAATAGTTTTTTTTGTGTAACGAATATTTCGAACTCGTGATCTGCAATTGATTATCAGAAACTACTTCGTCAGTTCTTTGCATACTAGCGAGTGTGTATTATTCATCAGTAGGGATTTTTTCCATTGGATTGTTTGGAGATGTTAAGAAGTTATTCACTTTAGTGAATGAACATCGCTTTTATATGACAACTAGAAACTTGTTGATTCCTATCTGGTACATTCACTCATACAGTCTACGAGATGGGGTCTTTCGTATTTATACGATTGTATGGTGGTACTCACCTTACCCATCGTTTAGGGAACTATCATCCAAGTCGACGGGGCGAGGTCTTTCGTATTTATACGACTGTACGGTGGTTACACATCTTACTTGCCATTGAGGGACTCATTTTTATCATCCGAATGTACACGAGATGTAAGTGAATTAAACAAGGAACTACTAGTCACATATCAGTCGAAATTTTGTTAAATAATGTAACGATAAATGTCAACAGGATTGCATTTAGTAATTCTTGTTCGCCAATCCAATATTTTGTTGCTATACTCTTTTGAGAGTAATTTCATAACAGCTGTTACAGCTGATGCTTTTGATGAGTTTATAATTGTGTTTGATACCTTTTGAGAAGGATTTAAAGTAATTGAATCTTATGAGATTAATCATTAATGGTCAGAATTATTTTAAGGCAGATCAGTATTGCAGATTTTGATATGAGAGATTATAGCACATTGGTGTTTTTCTGCGATGTGAATTATGATAATTGTAAAAGAATTTATGCTATTTGAAAGCAGATCTTAAATTACTGAAGTAATATTTTTCCAATTGTTTAAGAAGTTGTCTAGATGTGATCAGAGTAATTACAGTCATTGGAGATTATGTGCGTTAATAATTTGAAGCCATTTACATATTTTTTGTAGATCATGCAACATGGTTAAGTGGAGTTTGTGATAGGCATTTTGTGGAATTTGCCATGTGATAGTTGCAACGTTGATAATGTATTTTGAAGCAGACATGAGGTCGTCGTACCCAGTCTAGCGAAATTTGTTGAGATTCATGCTGTATGTGCTGAATACTTATGGAGTTTTTGGAGTAATTCTTATATTCAAATGTGATATTTGAAGTATTGAAGAAATGTAATGTCGTTGTGGATAGTTAGATCCAACGTGATGTCGTGGAGACAATAATATTTTTGGCATGATAATTAAATACGAGATATAACTTGGAAGTGATAAAACTGTAAGACAACGTTCTATGAACCTTATTAAACAATTTGTTAGGAAATTAAACAAATAAATGAAGTTGATAATACAAGATTTTCTGAAAATAATAATTAACGAAATAATAATCTGAGATTTAAGCATATTAACGATCTGACCTAATGAAATAAAAATCAGAATGACTAGATGAAATAATAAAAATCTAAATAACCAGATGATTGAAATTTAAATAAGTTGATAAATTAAATTTTGAAATAAATCGATGAATTAAATAAAGTGGATGAATTAAAGATTGATAAAATAAACTGATTGAAATAAATTAATAGACGATTGTAATGATGATGAATAACTAAATTAGAAGGTGATAATTAATTAAAGAAGCTGATGATTAATGAATTTAAATGGAATTAAATAAATTTAATTGAGAGATAATGTGAAGGAATTGCAACTTGAAATGTGAATTTAAATGATGTAATGGTGATGAATTAACGATTCTGACAGGAATATTTGGAATTTTGAAGTGAGAATTAATGTGAGAAATATTTAATTTTGATGATGACGAGAATGATGACCAAACGAGAATTTGAATTTTCAGTAATTCACAGATAAGTGATTGAATGACGATGTAAATAGTGTAAATTAATTATTCAATGTTTAGGAACATTTGATTAACATGTTCTATGTTCAAATTATACCATGCAAACCATAATTTATGTGATATTTAATATGAGTGATTATTATATGTGTATGTTTAGGCAGATTAATTACTTAATTAAATCCACATTGATGTTAAATTAAAGAGAATTAGGTCTCAGGTTTCACAAATGTCAGTGACGAAAGACATAGTGCTACAGTGATCCTGAGAATCCAAGAGAACTTTATACATTTTTCTTGTTATGTGGATTAAGATAATTTTGCAGTAGAAATGAGATGGTTCGATTTTTGGACAATGACAATTTAACTTTGCATTCGACCATACTCTTAGGTAGGAATTATATTTAAAATGTCTGTTTGACTATCAAAGTAAAATAAATTTGTTTTTATCTTAGTTGTGATCTGATGATGGTGTGATGTTCCTTTTTCTTTCCTTGTCTTGAGTAAGGCTTATCCGGAAAGGAAGTGGTTTGCTAGGAATTCAGTTGATGGCGCCCATTTATATTTGCATTATTTCTATTAAACTTAAGCCCGTAACGACCCTAGAGATACTTTGTCTCGTGATACCCACTGCTTTTTCGATAACTCAGCTGAATTTCCGACACATTCCTTATTTGACTAGAGGTTCATTTAACTCCGCTCTGTCCTGGAACTCCAGGAATGCGATGTTATAGCAGATGGGTCATCGCATCCCCAGGACGAACGGGTACAGTATTTATACGATTGCGTGGTGGTACACATCTTTACCCATCGTTCAGGGCATTATCATCCTAGTCGACGGGGCGAGGCCTTTCGTATTTATACGATCGTGTGGTGGTTACTCATCTTGCTTGCCATTGAGGGACTCATTTTTATCATCCGAGTGTACTTGAGATTGTAAGAGGATCAAACAAGGAACTACTAGTCACATATCAGTCGAATTTTGTTAAATAAATTAAAAATACATGTCAGCAGGGTTACACTTTGTAATTCTTGTTTGCCAATCCAGTATTTTGTTGCTATACTCTTTTGAGAGTACTTTCAATTTAACAGCTGATACAGTTGATGCTTTTGATAATTTTTATGATTGAATTTGATACCTTTGAGAAGGATTTAAAGTAATTGAATCTTATAAGATGAATCATTAATGGTCAGATTTATTTTAAGGCAGATCAGTATTGCATATTTTGATGTGAGAGATTATAGCACATTGGTGTTTTCCTGTGAAGTGAATTATGAGAATTTTAAGAGAATTTATGCTATTTGAAAGCAGATTTTGAATTTGATTTCGATTACTAAGGTAATATTTTTCCTAATAGTTTAAGAAGTTGTCTAAATTTGATCAGATTAATTACAGTTATTGGAGATTGTGTGCGTTGATAATTTGAAGCCAGTTATGTATTTTCGTAGATCATGCAACGTGATGAAGTGAAGTTTGTGATAGGCATTTTGTGGAAGTTGCCAAGTGGAAGTTGCAATATTGCTAATGTATTTTGAAGCAGATATGAGGTTGTCGAACCCAGTCTAGCATATTTTTGAGATTCATGCTGTGCGCTGAATATTTATGGAGTTTTGTGGAATAATTGTGGTATTCAAATGTGATATTTGATAAAGTGAAAATATATAATGTAGTTGTGGATAGTGAGATCCAACGTGAATTTGTGAAGGCAATAATATTTTTTGGCATGATAATTGAATACGAGATATAACTTGGAAGTGATAAAACTGTAAGACAACGTTCTATAACCCTTATTAAACAATTTGTTAGGAAATTAAACAAATAAATAAAGCTGATAATACAAGATTTTCTGATGATAATAATTAATGAAATAATAATCTGAAGTTTAAGCATATTAATGATCTGACCTAATGAAATAAAAATCAGAATGACTAGATGAAATAATAAAAATCTAAATAACCAGATGAATAAAATTTAAATAAGTTGATAAATTAAATTTTGGAATAGATCAATGAATTAAATAAATGGATGAATTAATGGTTGAATAAATAAGCTGATTTGAATAAATTAATAGATGATTAAATAGATGATAAATAACTGAATTAGAAGGTGATAATTAATTAAAGAAGCTGATGATTAATAAATTTAAATGGATTTAAATAAATTTATTTGAGAAATGATTTGAAGAATTGCAACTTTTGTTGATGGATTAAATATTTAATTTTGATGATGATGATGATGATTACAACCAATGAATAGTGGATTTTCTGTGATTCACAAACCAGTAATGATTAATGACAGTGTAAATAGTGTAAATTAGTTATTCGATGTTTAGGAGCATTTTACTAATATATTCAGCATTTGAATAATGCCATGCAAGCCATAAATTCTGTGATATTTAAAATATGTGTCTATAATATGTGTGTTTAGACAGATTAATTATATTTTTACATCCACATTCATGATGTTAATTTAAAGAGAAATTAGGTCTCAGTTATCACGAATGTCAGTGACGCAAAGACATAGTGCTACGGTGATCCTGAGAACCCAAGAGAACTTTAGAAATTTTTCCTATTTTATGTGGATTAAATACACTTCGAGTAGAATGGAGATGGTTCGATTTTCTGGACAATGACAATTTAACGTTGGCATTCGACCATGTTCTTAGGTAGGATGAGTGTTTAATATGTCTGTCTGACTATCAAAGTTGAATAAATGTGTTTTTATCTTAGTTGTGATCTGATGACGATGTGATTTTCCTATTTCTTTCCTTGTCTTAATTAAGGCTTAACCAGGACGGATGTGGTTTGCTAGGGATTCAGTTGATGGCGCCCATTGATATTTGTATTTTTTTTATTAAATTTAAACCCGTAACGACCCTGGAGATACTTTATCTTGTGTTACCCTCTGCTTTTTGAGATATTTCAACTGAATTTCCGACACATTCCTTATTTGACTAGAGGTTCATTTAACTCCGCTCTGTCCTGGAAATCCAGGAATGCGATGTAATAGCAGATGGGTCATCGCATCCCCAGGACGAACGGGTACAGTACAATATATTTAATGTGATACAATAGTATCATCTGGCCCACCCTAAAATTTTAGTCTGGAGCCACCCATGCCTCATAGTATTTAATTTAATTGGTATTCTGCACGAAGGCAGGTCCGAGCCTCCGAAGAGGCTAACAGACGGAGTTTACGTGTGATAGGGTGGCCAGGGCCTTTCCGCTCCTCCTTATGTTGGCCAACAGCGCGCAGTACCTAGAACTGGCATACCATCCAAGTTCTGACTGCGCCCAATGTTACTTAACTGCGGAGTTCTCATGGGATCCGGTGTTTCAACACGGCTAGGCCGTTGGCCATCATAGTACACACAGTGTAAGCATAAAAGGTGCACGGACGGCAGGCAAGTTTACGAGCTACCGAGCGAGCCTATCACCCCAGCTTCGGCCAGCATCAAACTGTCAAATCGTGTCGAGTTAGGACTTCAGAGAAGAGCATATGTGTTTGGAGTTTCGCTGTTCACCTCGGCTTTTCTGAATTGCGTCTGAGACTTGCCGTCCGTGTGCAGTTTAAGCTTACGCTGGGCAAACCGTTAAAAATACCGGGCGAAGCCGGAGCGGGTTGTATTTATTTAATACATGATACGTATAAAATGAACAATAACCAGAAACGATCCGAGTTGGTGTCAAAACCGTCTTCATCTCTTGATGAATCTCAGCCAGATCACATATGGCATCAGATGAACGCCCGCGTCCATGTTTCTTTGGTGATTATCTCTTAATGATAATGATTCTGAAAATATCTCCAGACTTCGCTGTATAGAAAGGAACCTCGCAGGGTCCGCGTGACGGACAGGACACTGTGTGTAGCAGTGTATCGAGCAAAACACTGGCGCTAGCAACAGCGCAGTGCCCAACTAGTTAAACACTTTAGCACCTTTAATCGTATTTTATAATCATCATTGCTTTCATTAATTTCAGAGTAGTTGTTAGAAATGCTGTCCTTCATTTTCTAAACCCACATCGCACCGACGTAGGAAGTTTTGGTACACTCGCTCCAATTCATCCTCACAATTCTTGCACAATGGAAGATTTAATGTTAGCCACCCTTAAAGCTTTTGACGTCGCTCACTACTGGCAAATAACATTTTTTTTTTACTTAGCAGATTTTACCCTTTAGTTGTATATAAATATATGTACATAACTCATTATGTGTTATCTCTATATTCTGTTTTAGTACTTTAACTCTGCATATTAACCCTTTATAGGTCCTTGGGATACTATCTTCCCACCCTGTATTTATAGAACGGAGTTAGGGAGAGAATCTTCCCACCCATTTCATTTCAAGCAGTTCCACTTGCGTCCACAAGCTAGATGCAGAGAAATATTGAAAACCCATTAATTTGATGTATACAGTTATCAGAAACCGAAGGTGGGAAGTATATATCCCAGTTCTCCACAGTGCACGTACTCGCCAGTTCGGTTGTGTTGAGTGAAAGAAATGCATTGTTTTACAGAAGAAGGTGTTTTTATTGAAGATAAGAGGTTTGTAAACACTGGTATATAGCTGAAATGCAATATTAATAATGGTTTTGGTCACTTGAGTAAATATATTTCAGCTAGAATGGAAATTATTATAGAATTATTATAGAATAGAAGATTTTAAAAATTAGTTTTCTGAGTTGTTAATAAATACTATTTTGAAAATATTGAATTATATTCGAATATACTAACTTTTAACATTCCAAAATCACTGTTATATTTTTTGTGCAGTTTTCGGCAAAGATGATATAGGTCGCTGACCTTGTTTTGCGTGGGAATTACGGGTTTTTCTTAAATTATAGAGCATGATGGGTGTTTTTATACATTATATCCTGTTAAATAAACAGTGATAAACAGAGTACCATTATAATTTCGAGGTGGGAGATTATTACCCCATTTCTCATTTAAGAAAACATACTGTCGAGTGTGGGCAGTGGGATAATAATTTCCCACCCCATATTTCATAAAATAGAATCCACACCCAAAAAATTGTTGCATATTCCTACTCATCTATCGCCCCCAATTACAAATGTGCAAAAAAAAAAAAAGCAAATATTTTATACCCCCAGTCTTTTGCCCTATAAAGGGTTAAACTATAGGTACCTCTGACAAAGGTAAAGAAAGACTGCCCCAAACAGAGAACTGCTCGATCAGTCGGCAGGTAACCCCCAGTTGTACGAATATCATGGGCACGCAATACTGAGGGCTACCCACAAACTGGTCGGGCTCTGTGAAATCTCTTCAAACATGAAAGCTTGTAGATTTTAGTCACCGTTAATCTCTTGATCATGAGCCACAGGTTAAACAAGAATGACGATCTCAATAAACTCTCTCCACACTTGAATGGCGATCTCAATAAACTCTCTTCAAACTTGAATGACAATCTCAATAAACTCTCTTCAAACTTGAATGACGATCTCTATCAACTCTCTTCAAGCTTGAATGATATCAATAAAGTCACTCCAAACTTGAATGAGTTTCTCAATAACCTCTCTCCAAACTTGAATGGCGATCTCAATAAACCCTCTTCAAACTTGAATGACGATATCAATAAACTCTCCCCAAACTTGAATGGCGATCTCAATAAACTCTCTTCAAACTTGAATGACAATCTCTATCAACTCTCTTCAAACTCAATAAACTCTCTTCAAACTTGAATGACGATCTCTATCAACTCCCTTCAAACTTGAATGACGATATCAATAAACTCTCTTCAAACTTGAATGACGATCTCTATCAACTCTCTTCAAACTTGAATGACGATCTCAATATACTCTCTCCAAAGATAAATGATGATCTCTATGAACTCTCTTCTAACTTGAATGACGATCTCAATAAACTCTCTCCAAAGATAAATGACGATCTCTATCAACTCTCTCAAAACTTGAATGGTGACATCTATAAACTCTTCACCCGGTATCTTTAACGGTTTACCAAGCGTAAGCTTAAAAGACGCACGGGCGGCAAGTCCCAGACGCAATTCAGAAAAGCCTAGGTGAACAGCTAAACTCCAAACACATAGGCCTACAGTATACTCTTCTCTGAAGTCTTAACTCGACACGGCTTGACTGTTTGATGCTGGCCGAAGCTGGGGTGTTAAGCTCGCTCGCTAGCTCGTAAACTCGCTCCGATGCCTGAAAATTAAATTTCCACTGAATGGAGATTGTTGGAAGAAATGAAAATGCAATACCACTTATGGAGGGTGATTTATTAAAGATAGAGATATGCTCTCTACCCCATCTGGATAAATAGAAAAGTTTCCAGAAAGACAAAGCCCCGCCTTTCAATAGCAACGTAAATTCGATTCTCCTCTATGGCTGTGAAACCTGGAAAGTCACAAAACCGATCAACAACCAGCTACAGGTGTTCATTAACAGATGTCTGCGTCACATCATGAATGTGAGGTGGCCGGACACAATCTCAAATGAAGAACTTTGGATCATCACCGATCAACAACCAATTAGCCAATTAGCATCCAGATCAAAGAGAGGAAATGGCGTCGGATTGGACACACACTAAGGAAGCCGGACGCAGCTGTTGAGAGGGCGGCGCTAGAATGGAATCCTCAGGCGCCAGGAAGCAAGGTCGACCTAAGAAGAGGACGATCAAAAATGAAATTGCAGACGTGGACAAGACCTGGAGTGAAGAGAAGAGAATGGCCAGGAACTGTACTGCGTGGAGAAATTTCGCCAGAGCCCTATGCTCCGGAAGGAGCGACAGTAGCGTGTAAGCGTTTAACACTGAATTATTCTTGCACTCATAGCAAGGGGGGGGGGGGGGGCGTCATTAAGGGCCGAAAGGGCCCGGCCCACCCACGGCCGTTTGCCGTATTTGCACAAAATGTGAATTTAAGTCTTTAAAAATTACTTAAAATTCCACACATTCAACTAAAAATAGGCTAAGTGGTATTCTCATCTAGAATCTCTAAAAAGTACAGAGTATACATAACTCATCCCTAGCTTAAGATCCTGACAGCCTCGTAAGGTCATAGCAAGGGCCGCTCCACAGAAACTCCCTTGTTAAGTATTTTGGCTTGATGGGCCGGGTGAGGAAACAGTGGCCATAGCACTGTCTTGCACGCGAATTCTTCTGTGCTATGAAGGGATTTTCCTTTCTCTTTAAGGGCCTCGGCAATGGGCCCATAGCGTTGATAGGAAGCGAAATAGAAGATCTCTCCATTTTATTTATTTCTTCTGTCTTTGTCAATCCGCATTTCGGGAGAAGGGGCCATCCCATCCTAAGCTCTTAAACAGGTATTTAGCCATTGTTCGCAGCTTGCTGACATTAGGCAAACATATACTGTATTTATACATTTTCAGTTGTCTGATGTTCCCAGTACAGTACAAGTGTCTTTGAAAAAATGAAAATCCACAGCCTGCTTCCAGTCTCCGACCGGGTCAGGAATGGAATGAATGAAGCCCCCATCTAGCGGCGAGGATATGAACTGTGCCGGCTGCCGAGGCCTGACGCACTCCTCTGGGGCAATGATTAAATGAATGACAGATGAAATGAAATGATAGTGGAGAGTGTTGCTGGAATGAAATTTTGACAGGGAACTATAAATTAATGTGTTTTTAACATATTTTGTGATTCGGTACGTAATTATTTAATATGCTGATATCGTGCGACATAGGAAAATAAAAGTGGAATGTTTATTAACAAATATATTTTCATCTATACCACTGAACACAAAGTTAGAAATTTAACAAGTAGTTCCCTGACGAACTAAAGAGCCTACTTTTCTTAAAATTTAATATTCATGCCAATCTACATAGAACTATCTACAATAATCACGGAATCAAGTTGGTAATACTAACATTTCTAAGTACTGTATTTTGAAATACACCCAATAGAGTAACTTACTACAGTTGGCAGCCCTGGTGACACTGAATATATTCTTAGTTCCATCTCTTAAGGTATAGAATGCACATACAAAATTTGGTTGAAGTCTGACGGATAGTATGGACATTACATGCTGTCTTATATTGTATTTATAAGTACGCGTAAAATCATGTTGGGAACAACGTCATGTGTGAGATGCTCAGATTTAATCTGAAATATTACGATCTAGTATAGTACTAATTTTTGATAAAATCCGTTAGTATTGAAGTTACATGTGGGCCTAATTAAACATTGAAACTATCAGAAAGCTTAGAATCATGTAGGCAGCACTGAGGTAGGCTATATTAGTTACACCAAATTAATTTTGAATGTCAGGTACAATACGTGTGCAAAGTTTCGAGCTGATGACTTGCATACTTTCTGATATATTGATATTAGGATTAAACAAATAGAGAGAGCATTTATTAACAGTTGGCAGCCCTGCTGGTTCTTAAGAATACGCATAGTCATAAATGTTATGGTACTCAAAGCACATATGAAATTTGGTTGAAATCCATTTGTTACTTTAGAAGTAAACAGGACTTATCAGCAGGCTTAAATTCATGTTGGCAGCACTGATGTAAATAAGTTACACTAAACTAAGGTAGAATGTCAGGTACATAAAAAAGACCCCTTTAATTAATTTTTAAAGGGTTGTGGTGCATGATAAGTCAGGTTTTTTTAGCCTCCAATGGCCCAAATTCCTAAAAGCCACAAAAATACTATTTCAATTCAGGATTTTTTGAAAATAATGTTGCTGTTTGGAAATATAATAGACCTTCTGTACGACATATCGCACATGTATTAATTACCCTTTCACGAATTGATTGCCGGCGGTCGACATGGGAACTATTCTCTGTTAACTTGTGTCACAAGTCACTCTGCTTCTAAGGCAGGTAGTGCGTGCAATGCTGCTTGACTTATGGTCGGACTGCACTCTGTCATCACTGTATCCTCCACTTCACCCCGCGGGGCTCCAGGTACAATAATCAACAAACAACAACGCAGCCACGCTCAGCGGCAATCAAATCTTAAATGAGTAATAAGTCGTGAGTTTTTGAATGGTATGGACTCCGTCTTACGGAATGAATACATGATGAAAATTAATAAATGTAAAACAAAAATACTGGAAGGCAGCCGAAATAAAACAGAAACCTCTATGGACATCAAATTGGCAGGTGAAAAGCTGAAGGAAGTAGGAGACTTCTGTTACTTAGGAAGCAAAATAACCAGTGATGGACGAAGCAAAGAGGATATAAAAAGTAGATTGGTTCAGGCAAAGAAAGCCTTTCTACAAGAAAGGAATTTGTTGACATCGAATATAGATTTAGGTATTAGGAAGTCATTTTTGAAAGCCTTTGCCTGGAGCGTGGCGCTCTATGGAAGTGAAACTTGGACTATTGGTGCAGCAGAAAAGAGGAGAATTGAAGCATTTGAAATGTGGTGTTACAGGAGAATGATGAAGATCAGATGGGTAGATAGGGTGAGAAACGAAGAGGTATTAAGACGAGTGGGAGAGGAGAGATGTTTCTGGCGACTGCTAATGAAGAGAAGAGATAGGATGGTAGGACACATACTAAGACACCCAGGAATAGCAAGCTTAGTTATGGAAGGAAGGGGTGAGGACAAGAACTGTAGGGGTAGACCAAGGTTAGAATGTGTTAAACAGATTGCTTCGGACGTATGGTGTGGTAGCTATGTAGAGATGAAACGATTAGCTCAAGACAGGGATGCATGTAAAGCTGCATCAAACCAGTCAAAAGACTGAAGACTCAAACAACACAACATGTCGTGTGAAAAAAATCTAGGGTACCCCTTGAACACCTTAAGCGCACTGATGAATTTTTCAGTTTCAGTTGGTTCCGTGATAACCTTATAGCCATTTGCAAACTTTCACAGAAATGTAATACTGTAAATGGAGTGGCATTACTTCTTGCAGAAATAGATGAAAAGTTGGATGTCACCTCTAGAGATACTGTTGTCATGGTTACTGTCTTGCATTCCTTCATTAGTTAGCCTACTTTCGATTTTTGCAAAAAATGAAAGTAGACTTATGAGGTCTACACAGGGCTAAATATTGTGTGTCTGTCTGTGTGTGTGAGTGTGTGTATTCTGAATGTTTGCCCCCCCCCCCCCCCCCTCTCTATCAATTCGAACACGGTGAAACCGAATTGAACGAAATTTGCTACAGAGGTAGAACTAGCAAAGAGCACCTCAGTGTCATGTTTTATGTTGCCGCCATCTTGACGGAAATAGGCAGAATATGCAGGTTTTCGTAGAGGGATCACACCTCATTTGTTGCGCGAAAGTATTTTATAATTGGAGCTTAATTAACTTTTTTCGTCGTTTTATGCATATTTTAAACATTTTAATGTCTTATGGGGACGGTAACCTTCTTGTCATTTGGGGCCCATCTTTATACTTGTGGTCACACTGGCCTTATGCAAGGTTTCGACACTGATGTGTAACTATCTAACGGTCTGTTACTTCTTCACGCAAAATTTTATCTCCCGCAGAGATTTTAGTGGGTTCCTCTGTTTAGGGGCTGCGACAACGCGGTCATATAACCCCGTGTATTTTGGGTGATTGTAGAATCTCTCTGATAAACGGTGTGAATTGTGATGGATGTATTAGTCTGTAATTCAGGTAAGGACAGCAGACGGTCAATTTCAAGCAGTAGTTCCTAATGTTGCTACCAGATACTACCGTCAACGACATCTAGCTGAGATCTTGACTACTAGATACCACTGCAACCAGCGTCTCGCAACAAACGTTGGAACTTCTCCTCCAAAGGAAAGCATACTGAGGGATTTTTAGCGCTCTTAAAAAATCCGACGACTTCGGCCGGCTTTGAACCCGCGACCTTGGGCATAGAGGTTCAGCATGCTACTAGTTACGTCACCGAAGCCGCTTCACACTTAGTCGGATGGAAAACTGAATGTGATCTCGTGCAAGTGCGTTGTCATGGCAACGTCTGATGGCTCATCCCTCATCAATTTAGTAGTGTTGCCATGGGAACCTCTGATGGCTCTTGGCATTTTCTTATAATTCCGAAATCATTTTTCTCATCCCTTGGCGTAATGGTGGGTCATAACAAAAATTCTTTCAGACAAAGGTTTTACGTAATTATTAGAGGAATATTGTCCATTTTGTACGGTTTTGATATTGCGCCTATTAAGAGAGATATGATTAATGTTTCCCGAAAAACCCACTTTTTCCCACCCCTTTGGTCAATGGTTACTATCAAAAAACTTTTCAAATATAAATTTTTGGGCCTTATCCAACACATAGTATGAACTTTGAATGCGTTCGATATTTCAAATATTAAGAGAGGTATAGCGATATTTCACTTTTTCTAAAAAAAAAAAGCCCCCCATTTTCACCCCCGTCGATCGATTGTGCCCATTAACGAACTCGACCGAGATTTTATAGACTTACATATTCTGTAAAAATATCAATGTGATTGGTACAAAATTTGAGATAGGGAACCCATGTCCGGATCGCAACCGTAACGCCCCTAAGAGCGATTTTAATTATGAGTACATTTGGCAACGTCACGTGCTACCCACGGCAGAGGACCGATTATCGCTCACAAGTCTACCTATCTCAAGTCCCACTTCGTGGCTCAGTGTTAAAGCGCTTGACCCTCAGGCGCAGGAGACTACACGCTGGATTCGAATCTTTTTTCCAACTTCATTTTTTTTCCTCCGAGTAATTTGATGATGGATCAACTCAATTACCGTAGCATGTTGTTTTCAGGTAGATTTTTCAAGAACGTTTTAAGAATCTTAATTAAATGTTTACGCTTATACAGCAATTAAGACAAAAACAAAGAGATCATTTGTGTCCAAACAAAATTCTACCGCGAAGAAATAAATCGGCAACGAACAGAACCAATTTGTTTTTCTTTTAAAACGCAAAACTGCGGCGTATAATTTAGCTCCTTTTAAAACGAAATTAGAAACAATAAGGATCTAATCTATCCCTATGTAGTAATTAATTGACGCAAATCCAAACGACTCGAAGAAAAAAAAATCAGCATTGTTCGAAGGGGGATTCGAACTCGGTCACCTCAGTGCGAGATTCTTGCGCCTTGTCACTGAGCCACAAGGTGGGCCTATAGCTAGATTGAATTGTGAGCGGCAATCGGTCCTCTGCCGTGGGTAGCACACGACGTTGCCAAATGTACTCTATTAAAATCGCTCATAGGGGCGTAACGGTTGAGTTCCGCACATGGGTTCCCTATCTCAAATTACTCCCTGCCCCCACCCGCTTGCGGGATTTAAGTTTGGTGCAGGACTTTTTTACAGCCTGTATATATATATATAGATAGATACATACCGGTATATACATATATATATACATAAATTATATATAAACTTTTTAACTGACGGTGGTTTTGGGGTGTAGGGGATGTGAAACGCGAAGATATGTCAAAATTTTCCGGAAGTCGAAACATGGTACCCATTGCAATAGTTACCTTTCTAATAAAATCTACCTAAAAGCGTAGCCTAAATCAAATTACGACCAACCTAATCATCTAATCTCTACCAAATTTTGCAACATTATACATTTATGTATGAAAAATGTGGTAAAGGGGTAGCAATTGCAAAGGGCACCTCAGTGTTATTTTTTATATTGCCGCCATCTTGACCAGTAGCGTAGCCAGGATTTTAGTTTTTTTTTTTTTTTTTTTTTTGGGGGGGGGGGGGGCATTAGTTCCAGAGTTTTTATATTTTAGCCCATTTACATTTATGAAAAATAGTAGGCTTATGAGATCATCACCCCCCCCCCCCCCTATAATGAAACCTAAACGGCCGGAGCGATTTCAAGGAAACTCGGTAAGCACATACTACTACCTCGTCCGATCTCGACCGTGCCTTTCAAATTTCAAATGTTGATGCGTTTCACCAATTCAGCATGCGGGCCACGCGAAATATATCACTGGCATTCTATATCTGCGCATTGGTAACAGATATCACCCTGAACTTTTGTACAGTGATAAAGGACACTACAACAAGTTTACCGATGTGACTTTATTAAACATTTAGGAGTATTACCCTTCATTTATAAAACCTGTTAAGTACAAAACGAACATGGTGGCCAAGCGAAGTTGAAACATTTTAATGGATATTTCACGCGATTTAACCATCCGAGCTCAGTGAAACTTAAAGCGGTAAATGTTTATACAAATTCTAATCTACTTACATCTAATTTAGTTAAATTGTTTACATAACCTCAAGATGGAGGCTGTGCGAAATTTTTAAATTAAGTTTTTATTTCTCGTATCCTAATCATGCGATCGTAGTGAAAGTTTGTATAATGAACCTACGCAATAATTTTCATCTAATGTTACATAACTGCATGGCCTACATCTGGCGACCATCCGAAATATTTAGACGGTTCTCAATATCTAAGAATCTATTGCAGCAATCAAACTGAAATTTTGTATGCTGATTGAGGCTATTAATATAAGTTCAATAACATGGTGAGCACAATACCAACATGGCGGCAAAGTGAAGTAAAAACATTTAAATGGAATTGACTTGCGATTTCATTATCCGAGCGCAATGAAACTTGGTACGGTAACTGTTCACACAAAATCTACTGCCATCAAATTAAATTCAATTGTTTTATAACCCCAAGATGGCGGCAGTGTGTCATTTTAAAATTGAGTTTTTATTTCTTGTGTGCTAATCATGCGATCGAAGTCAACGTTTGAATAATCTTCATCTAACGGTGCATAACTCTATGGCGTACATACAGAACAATTCAACATGGCGTTCCTTTTCATAGGCGGGAGATTTTTCTAATAAAGAAGACCAATTGGATACATGAAAATAGGCTGTATAGTTCTTTACGAAACTACTTGTTTTGAGTATAAGTACTTTAGGGTCCATTTTAACTTAGGACAAAGATCTTCAGTCTGTTCATGTCTGTCTGAATTCTGTCCTTCGTTGCTTTGTTTTGAGGCAGCTCACAGCTGTGTCAGTGTCTATATTTGTCTCTGTCGCTCAGATTTTCAATTATCTGTTATCAGAATACTACTACAATATTATGGCATATTCACACGTGTCTGTGCAGAAAGTTCTTTTACATTAACACCGCACTATGTCATGGTGTTTTATAAATAGTTTATTTTAACAGAAATGTTTTTAGTCAATTGAATGAATCTGTCAAAAAAAAAACATCAGGAGTAGATAACAGGAAGAAGGGACACTCATAAAGGCATCAAACAAATACCTACGTTGCAAAATATTTAGGTATATTATTGTTAGTGTAATTTATACAGTGCTGTTTAAAGGTAAGCCTAACGGTCGCCGTGTATGGTACCTCAATCTTGCTTATTATTATTATTCAGAGGAAATTGTAGCACCCTTTAAATAATAAAATAAATACGAACCTTTTAAAAAAAATGGAATAACTTAACATTCTATCAGTGAGCATTGCGTCTTTCTCGTTCAGAGAAAATTATTTGAGAAAGCTGTGCCTATATAATGAAATGGGGGCCTCAATTTTCTACACCTACAATAAAAGCTTTTCATAACTTACCGAAGATGTGTCCAGTTTTGCCTTCTTTATGACAAATCTTAACAGTCGCTAATGTGACAAAAAGAAGAAAGAAAAGAGCAACTAACAAACAACTCTGGACTCTTCCCCAATACTAGCACTCACAAACGGTATATCTCCTCTCGCACAGACTCACGATCACCATAAATCTCGACAGTGGCGACAATCAACCACGCTGAGCCAGTATTGTTGCCTGGGACATTTTAACACTGCTATTTCCAGGAAATGGAAATTAAAAGCTGACAAGATATAACTGGCCCCCTCCAGAGAGGTCTCCTGCTAATTGGCAATCTCCTAATTTCTTGGTAGACTTTTGTATCCCCAGTACTCAGGCACCTACTGTTCTTGGAAAATTCCCCTCCCCCATTCACAATCCTAATTGCTACCCTGTTATTTGAACTCCTCCAAGCAGTGCAGACACGGAAACGATGACAGGCGTGAAAAGAATGGTAGTAAGTTACATTCTTTGTCAAAGCATTTACTGTATTTAACATTTCGTTGTAGGTTCTAAATTTGTTCGAGCCGTAAGAAAATGTGAAGCCTTATGCCAACCCCAATTTCTAGATTTTTTTTTTTGGGGGGGGGGGTGGGGGGGGGTGGCCCCTCTGCCTTCCCCCAGCCCTCTGGCTACGCCACTGATCTTGAACGGAAACGTGATGGCGGCCACCCAAATGTTAAAAGCTTAAATCAAATTACGACCAACCTAATAATCTGATCTCTACCAAATTTTGCAACAACATACCATTATGTGGGAAGCATATTTTGACCAAACTACAAGATCATCAACCCGATAGTTTGCAGATGGTGGCCATGTATATGTGCAAATCGATTCCCCCAATCAATTCAAACACGGTGAAACCGAATTGAACTAAATTTGGTACCGAGGTAGCACTAGCAAAGAGAACCTCAGTGCCATGTGGAATTGAATTGAATGGATTTTAGGTAGATTTCATTAGAAAGCTAACTATTGCAATGGGTACCATGTTTCGACTTCCGGAAAATTTCGACATAATTATCTTCGCGTTTCACATCCCCCAGCCCCCAAAACCACCGTCAGTTCAAAAGTTTATATATAATTTATGTATATACATCAGTTTCTTGTGGACACGATAACTGCCGTAATTTTGCACCAATCACTTTGAATTGTTTACATAATATGTATCCCTTTAAAATCTCGGTCGAGTTCGTAAATGGGCAAAATCGGTCGAAGGGGGTGCAAATGGGGGGCATTTTTCGAAAAAGTGAAATATCGCTATAACTCTCTTAATACGTCAAATATCGAATCCATTCAAAGTTCTTAATACATGTCGGATAAGTGCCAAAAACGTATGTTTGAAAAGGTTTTTGATAGCACCAACCATTGACCAAAGGGGTGGAAAAAAGTGGGTTTTCCGGGAAACATTAATCATATCTCTCTTAATAGGCACAATATCAAAACCGTACAAAATGGAAAATATGCCCCTAATAATTACCTACAACTTTTGTCTGAAAGAGTTTTTGATATGACCCACCATTACGCCAAGGGAAGAGAAAAATGATTTTGGAATTAAAGATAATGCCAAGTGCCATCAGAGGTTACCATGACAACGCTTCTACATTGAAAAGGGATGAGCTATCAGAGGTTGCCAAGACAACGCCATTGCACGAGATCACATTCATTTCTCCATCTGACTCTGTGGGTTGGTTGGTTGGTTGGTTCTTAAGTTTAGGAGCTGCGACAACGCGGTCATGTAGCCCCGTGTACATTGGGTGTGTGTAGAATCTGTCTGATAACTGGTGTTAATTGTGATGACTGTATTAGTGTGTGTTATCTGTTTTTTAATAGAAGTACAAACCGCAACTTAGAATTTTTCAAATAGTACCTACTTTTGCCGCCAAGCGCCACCGTCAACGACTAATAGGCCAAGTTCAGAACTTAGCTACTAGACGCCACCGCAGTCGGCTCTTGGCAACGAACGTAGAAACCTAAGAGCGTTGTTTACATTCTTAACCTATCCAATTTTGCTTCACACAGGTGTAATTAGTGAAAGGTTCTTTAACATGTCATAAATCTATGAGATGGGACCGCCGGCTTTACTTCCCCTCCGAAGGAAGGCATACTGAGGGATGTTAACGCTCTTAAAAAATCCGACGGCTTCGGCCGGGTTTGAACCCGCTATCTTGGACATAGAAGCTCAGCATGCTACCAACTACGCCACCGAAGTCAGTTACAGTATTTCACACATGTTCCAGTAATTGAAGTTTGTAAATAATAATAACGTATGGCCTATGGTGCCGGGTGCAAACTTTGTGGGAAGCGGCTAACTGGTAGCATACTGAACTTCTATGCCCATGGTCGCTGGTTCAAAGCCGGCCAAAGTCGTCGGATTTTCTAAGAGCGCTAAAAATCCCTCAGCATGATTTCCTTCGGAGGGGAAGATCCAACGTTCGTTGCAAGTTGCTGGTTGTGGTGGCATCTAGTAGCGAAGTTCACAGCTAGGTGTTGTTGACGGTAGTATTTGGTACAAAATTAGGAACTACTACTTAAAATTGACCGTTTGCAGACCTTACCTGAATTACAGACCAATACAGTCATCACAATTAACACCGTTTATCAGACAGATTCTACACACACCCAATGTACACGGGGTTACATGACCACGTTGTCGCAGCCCCTAAACTGAGGAACCAACCAACATCTCTGCGGGAGATAAAATTTTGCGTGAAGAAGTGACAGACTGTTAGATAGTTGCACATCAGTTCCAAACCTTGCATAAGGACAGTGTAATCACTAGTATAAAAATGAACCCCAAATGACAAGAAGGTTACCATCCCCATAAGACAATCAAATGTTAAAAATATGCATAGAAAGACGAAAAAAATAGTTAATTAACCTCCAATTTGTAAAATACTTTCTCGCAATAAATGAGGTCTGATCCTCCTACGAAAACCTGCATATTTTGCCAATGTTCGCCTATCCCCTAGTTTGCCCAGTGAAATCTACCTCCGCCTTCCGGCGTGCCGAGAGGAATTTTATTTTTTACAGAGGTAGCACTAGCAAAGGGCACCTCATATTCATGTTTAATATCCGTATAGCACGTTGTATTTCAACAAGCCACTACAACCGACATTCAATTATACTCCTTGAAAGGGACAAAGAGTTATAACCATACTCATGTATTTAGGAGAAAGTAGGCTATATGTTCTTTACTGAACATCTTGTTTATTAAATGAAATTAGTTTTCTGGGAATATTTCAGAAACTGTTGGATTTAGAGTCTTAAAAAGTAGTTTTCGGGGACCCTTCACGGTTCTTTAGGGGCCCCGAGTTTTGTTTCAGACTCCAAGGGGCTGAAAATGAGCTTTGTCTCGTCGTTGTCCAACATAATATAATAATAATTATTATTCTTATTACTCACTCATAAAATAAACATCATTAACCCCATTATAATAGCATACACCAGGCAGAGTGGCGCCTGGACCACACCAGACTAGACAATATAGGGATAGGGATATAATAGACCTTCCATAACACACCCACAAGTGTAAATCGCGTGAAAAATTTCTAGAGTACCCTTGACCCCTTAAGCGCATTATATGTATTGATGAATTCTACAGCTTAATTTGATTGCGTTGAAACCTTATAGCAGTTTGCAAACTTTCACAGTTAGTAATAAATGGAATTGCATTGCATCTTACAGGAATAAATGAACCCCTGAGATTCTGTTGGCATGGTTACCGGCTTGCATTCTCTCTTTAGTTTATTATTTTATTTAAGCGAAAATTCCCCTATAGGAGAGCGATTGGACTTGATCACATGATGTCATTTGGAGGTGTCTCTCCTCCGCTCCTCCGCTCCTCCCAAAATCTCTTCATTCTCGCGGAATGCTTCCTCTTCCTCTCATCCGTCCACTTTTTCCCAGGTTGTCGTAATAATTTAGTTTATTAAATGAAATTAATTTTCTGGGAATATCTCAAAAACTGATGGTTTTTGGGCCTTAAAATGTGGTTTTCGGGGGCCTGAGTTTTGTTTCTCATATTGAGGGGCTGAAAATAAGCTTTGTCTCGTTCTTCTACGCCTATTTAAGTAGAATTTAAGGGGGTAGCCCCACTTTTATGACAGGTACGGAGAGGAGTTACATCAATTATTGGTGTCGTTCCTCTGATGGATATCTGTATCACATTTTACGTTGATCCACCCAGCCGTTCTCGAGTTATAAGGACACAGAGTTGTCCAAAGACAAACAAACAGACAGACAGACAAAAAAAATTGCGGGCATCCGTCATAAAACAGTCTAAAACGCGCAAGTAACGCTAATTTCCGTGGAAATTCAGAAAAAAACAGACACACTTTCATTTTTAGCCTACTTTCGATTTTTGCAAAAAATGAAAGTAGACTTATGAGATCACTACAGGGCGAAAAAAGTGTGTCTGTCTGTGTGTCTGTGTGTCTGTGTGTGTGTGTGAGTGTGTGTACTCTGAATGTCTGTCCCCCCCCCCCTATCAATTCGAACACGGTGAAACCGAATTGAACGAAATTTGGTACAGAGGTAGCATTAGCAAAGGGCACCTCAGTGTCATACTTTATATCGCCGCCATCTTTACCAAAACAGAATGGCGGCCACTCAAACGTTCAAAACGTAAAATCAAATTACGGCTAAACTAATCATCCGATCTCTACCAAATTTGGTGACAACATACCTTTATATAGGACGCGTCTTTCATCCAACATTCAAGGTCATCGGCCGTACCATTTCAGGATGGTGGCCGTGTGAATTATTCAACCATTTTAATCAATGGCTTAAGACCCACCAATTCCGATTATCGAGCCTAGGGTGGTTTAAGCTATCCTGAAGGTCGTGATCCGTTATTTATTATAATTTAATATTATAATATTATACTGTATGAGTGGCTTAAAAGAGCTGAGCTGTCTGTGTCACACGACAAGATGGCAGCTGTCCTCATGTGCCTGTCTTATATTTCAATAGTTTTAGTATGTTGTATGTGATATACCCTACTGATACAATAATATAAACTTTGTATGAAATTATCTTTAATGAAGATGTACTGCTGTGAAGAAATCGTTTATTTAAAGTAATTATTTGCCAACAGGTTGTATCTAATGTCAGTTAAGAACACCATGATGTTAAGGATAGGATTAGCTCTGGGCTAGCGTGTTAGTCTGTCACGCAGTCGACTGGTGATGGAGTACTGCTGCAGTTAACTTTTTTTTTCCTGAATTCTTTTACAAATGAAGTGCACGAGCTCTTTCCACAGATACTGAATAAGATGTCATTTAGCTCAAAGGAGAGGCTAATGTATACACTCGTTTATTAATAAAATCACAGCCCCAGCATCGCAAATAAACAGAAGACATTAAGAAAAGGAGAATAGAAGAACTAGATACACGTTGTCATTAACCACAGTCTTCTTAATGCCTCTGTACGGTGCTCTCCTCTTGTGGGCTATGTGGGTAATATTGTTCCAAACTTACCGCTGTGTAAATACCTGGCCTCCTGAAGTATGGCAATTTTGTAATACTGGTAGTTCAACTATTAGCCACGATCGCGCTCCGATTACCTTTAAACACTGCCAGCTGGATCGCCTCCCTCTTGGCTACTTTATTTATTTATTTATTTATTTATTTATCGTATGGCTTTTAGTGCCGGGAGTGTCCGAGGACATGTTCGGCTCGCCTGAGTCAGTAGCTGCTTCCAGCGGATACCCTCAAGGGTGAGCTACAAGTTCCATTCAATTTCAAGTAGTTCCAACTATCGCCACCAGATATCAATGATACCTAGTGGTGAACGTTGGAACTTTGATAGAGCGTTCTGACGAAATCTAACCTAACAAATTTTGCTTTACACAAGTGTAGTCTGTGAAAGGATCTTTTACATGTCATAAATCTATGACATGGGACCGCCGGCTTTACTTCCCCTCCGAAGGAAGGCATACTGAAGGATTTTTAACGCTCTTAAAAAATCCGACGACTTCGGCCGGGTTTGAACCCGCTATCTTGGGCATAGCAGTTCAGCATGCTACCGACTACGCCGCCGAAGCCGCAACTTTAAACTGTCTACTCATTCAACACTCTTAGGCCACTGCCATCGTAGTACATTACGATGGCAGTGCATAGGCGTACAACATACAAATTAATTCACTGATAGGTCGCAGCACCAACCTACTGTGATCGGCGTGGATTTTTAAAGGGGAAGATACCCAAAACGGAAGATTCTTAACTTAGCAGGCTGGCTTAATATAGAGATTAACGGACGTGAATGCATTGCAATAAGTTAGTAGTTTTGTTATTCAATCATCATAAAGTATACAATATTGATTTTGACACTTACTGGCTAATTATCAATATAAAAGAAAACAAACAATAGCCTACATTGTGGTAGAGGTGATTGTGTTAGGGATGAGGACAAAGAGTCATAAATATACCCATACATTTAGGAGAAAGTAGGCTATAATTATGTTCTTTGCTGAACATCTTGTTTTATATAAAGAGATAGAGATTGAAATGAATGAGATGTCAGTGGATTAAAATGTATATAAGCATATACGGTACCGTACCACGTTTCACTGCACTCAGATGGCTAAATCGAGAGAAACGTCATTTAATTATTTAAATTTCACGTCTCCTCCATGTTGGATTTGTGCTCACCAGGTTATTGGATGTCCCTTGGGTGAACTTATGTTCATAGCCTCCATCAACATACAAAATTTCAGTTTGGTTGCTGTCATAGCTTAATAGATATTGAGAACCGTCTAAATATTTTGGATGGTCGCCATGTTGGATTTTAATATATGTAGCCTATAGAGTTATGTACTATTATATGAGGATTATTGTGTAGGTTCATTATTCAAACGTTGACTTCGATCGCAAGATTGGGACACAAATATTAACTTAATTTTTAAATTTCACACAGCTGCCATTTTGAGGTTAAGTACACAATTGAACTAACTTCGAAGTTAATGCAATTCAATTTGCATAGTCATTTGCTGTACCAAGTTTCACTGCGTTTGGATGGTTGAATCGTGAGAAGAAAAAGGAAGCTTGTAGTTTAACGTGACCGTTAATCTCGCGATCATAAGCCACGGGACCTCCGTTTTACGTGGAATCCGAACCACAGGACATGGCATTTCACATCGAAAATCTCACATGCAGTGACCGGGAATCGAACCCGGTCCGCCTTGGTGAGAGGCATACAGCTTGACCGCTGCGCCACCACGCCCCCGAATCGTGAGAAGAGTCTATTTAAATATTTCAACTTCGCTTGGCTGCCTTCTTCGTATTGTAGTTTTTGAAAGTCACATAATTATGTGAACTTTTAGTAGTACCCTTTATTGCCCTTCAAAAGTTCATGGTGATATAAGTAGGCTAATAGTTTCGGAGATATAGAATGTCTGTGAAATATTTCGCACAGCCGCCTTGTTGGATTGGTGACACGTAATAAAATTTTAAGGATACGGTCGGGGTTGACCAAATTAGTACTATGACCTTACAGAGTTTCATTGAAATCGCTCCAGCCGTTGAGAAGTTATTAGGTGGGACGCACACACACACACACACACACACACAAACACACATACGGACCAAAGGTGATCTCATAAGCCTATTTTTTCATAAGTGAAAATAGGCTAAAAATATTTAATATGAAACAACAATGGTATCATCTGGACTACCCTAACATTTTAGTCAGGAACCGCCGCTGACGCAGAGTATATAGATATCTTTAACGGTATACCTAGAGTAAGCATAAAATGCGCACGGGCGGCAGGCGAGTTTAGGAGCTAGCGGGTGAGCCTATCACCCCAGCTTCGGCCAGCATAAACTGTCGAATCGTGTCGAGTTAAGACTTCAGAGAAGAGTATATGTGTTTGTAGTTTCGCTGTACACCTCGGCTTTTCTGAATTGCGTCTGGGACTTGCCGTCCGTCCGCATTTTAGGCTTAAGCTGGGCAAACCGTTAAAAATACATGATACGTAAATAACCAGAAACGATCAGATTTAGTGTTAAAACCGTCTTCATCTGTTGATGAATCTCAGCCAGATCATAGGCTATATGGCATCAGGTGAACGCCCACTTCCATGTTTCTTTGGTAATTTTCTCTTACTGATATGATTCTGAAAATAACTTCTGACTTCACTGAATAGAACGGAACCTCGCAGGGACCGCGTGGCGGTGAAGGGCAATGTGTGTGTGTAGCAGTGTCGAGCAAAGCACTGGCGTTAGTAACAGCGAAGTGCTCAACTAGTACAGTAGCTGCTGGAAATGCTGTCCTTGATTTTCTAAACACACGTTGGACCGACGTAGCAAGTTTTGGTACACTCGCTGTAATCCATCGTCACAATTCATTCACAATGGAAGATTTAATGTTAGCCTCCCATAAAGCTGTTGACGTCGCTCGCTATTGGGCAAAGAAAATTTTAATTCACTTATCAAATTTTACACTTAAGTTATATATAAATATCTATAGGCTACATAACTCATTATGTGTTATCTCTATATTCTGTTTTAGTAGTTTAACTCTACATACTAAACTATAGGTACTTCTGACAGAAATAAAGAAAGACTGTCTCAAACAGAGAACCGCTCTATCAGTCGGCAGGTAGTTCCCCAGGGTTACGAATATCATCGACACGCAATACTGAGGGCTACCCACAAACTGGCCGGGCTCTGTGAAATCTCTTCAAACTTGAAAGCTCGTAGTTTTATATCGCCGTTAATCTCTTGATCGTGAGCCACAGGTTAAACTTGAATGACGATATCAATAAATTCTCTCCAAACTTGAATGACGATCTCAATAAACTCTCTTCAAACTTGAATGACGATCTCAATAAACTCTCTTTAAACTTGAATGACGATCTCAATAAACTGTCTTCAAACTTGAATGACGATCTCTATCAACTCTCTCCAAACTTGAATGGTGATATCTATAAACTCTTCGGTATCTTTAACGGTTTACCCAGCGTAAGCTTAAAAGGCTCACGGACGGCAGGTCCCAGACGTAATTCAGAAAATCCGAGGTGAACAGCTAAACTCCAAACACATACAGTATACTCTTCATTGAAGTATTTACTCGAAACGGTGTGACAGTTTGATGCTGGCCAAGGTGGGGTGATTAACTCGCTCGTAAACTTGCTTCGAAGCTAGAAAATTAAATTTCCACAAACTGGAGATTGTTGGAAGAAATGAAAATACAAAATCACTTATAGTGGACGATGCATTAAAGATGTCCCGGGCATTTTTGTGGAACTTTTCATTTTCTTACACTCATAGCAGGGGCGTTACGTCATTAAGGGCCAAAAGGGGCCTGTCCCAACCAAGGCCGTTAGGCCGTATTGCACAAAATTTGAATTAAAGTCTTTAAAAATTACTTAAATTTACAGACATTCTACTTAAAATAAGTGGTATTCTCATCTAGAATCTCTAAAAAGTATACAGTATACATAACTCATCCCTAGCTTAAGATCCTGACAGTCTCGTATGGTGTATTGTCATAGTGAGGGCCGCTCCACAGAAACTCCCATGTAAAGTATTTTGGCTTGATGGGCCACGTGGGGAAAAAGTGGACATAGCACTGTCTTGCACGCGAATTCTTCTGTGCTATGGAGGGATTTTCCTTTCTCTTCAAGGGCCTCGGCGACAATGGGCCCATAGCGTTGCTAGGAAGCGAAATAGAAGATCTCTCCATTTCATTTCTTTCTTCTGTCTCTGTCAATCCGCATTACGGGAGAAGGGGCCACCCCACATCAAGCTCTTAAACAGGTATTTAGCCATTGTTCGCTGCTTGCTGACATTAGACAAATATATATTTATACATTTTCAGTTGTCTGGTGTTCCAAGTACAGCACAATTGTCTTTGTGAGTTCTGCGGATGAAATTATTTTCTGTTTTTAACATGTGTTATTCCGTAAATAAATATTTAATATGCTGATTGCGTGCGACATAGGAAAATAAACGTTTATTAACAAATCTACTTTCTTCTATACCACTGAACACAAAGTTTGAAATTTAAAAATATGGACCTCATCAACCAAGCTGATAGATAAATTTGCTTCATCCAATCGAAGGAGAGGAGAATATATTTACAATTAAGAAGCCATGCGATTCCAGTTTTTAATGCATGAACGTTTTCTTAAAACTTGTATCAAATGTTGTGTTGTGTGGAATTATGATAATATCGATAACAATGAATGTCAAATACAGCGTCATCATCTATGTGCGCCCCGATAAACACGTCTAGCTAAGCAGGCTGTGACTGGCGCGGAACGCGGGTGCGCGGTTCAGCCGGTGGTAGGCGCAATCCGCTGACTCATAGTGTTAGTTCACTCGTAATTTGTCATTCATATGGACGTGTATCTGTAAAGAGTAGACATTAGTGTTGCACGTTTACTGAGTATTGTGATTACTGTGATTGTTGGTCATGCCTTGACACCAATACGCATTGCGTGAACGTGTGTATATCCATAATTCGTATATGAAAAACAAAATCAAGTTTCCAGGAAGACATGTGCCTAATGCCAGTACCATTACGGGGCTCGCTAAACGATTCAAGGAAACAGGCTCCGTAAATAATAAAAAGAGTTGACATCAGAAGCTGTCAGAGGTGTGTTACAAGAGAGGGAGGACATTTTCAGCATCGTCTATGAGCACTGTAAGTACATATTATTGAATATGTTTGATAAAAGTGTGAAAGTGAGCGTCACCACCGGCTGAACCGGGTACGCGCGCCCACGATCTACGCCAGTCACAGCCTGTATAAACAAGTAGTTCCGTGAAAAAACTATAAAAATTATTTTCATAAACCCTACTAGCGACTTCAGTGGCGTAGTTGGTAGCATGCTGAACTGCTGTGCCCAAGATAGCGGGTTCAAAACCGGCCAAAGTCGGCGGATTTTTAAGAGCATTTTAAATCCTTCAGTATGCCTTCCTTCGGAGGGGGAAGTAAAGCCGGCGGTACAATGTCATAGATATATGGCATGTAGAAGATCCTTCCACACACTAAACAAGTGTGAAGCTAAATTGATAGCGAAAGTTGGAACTACTTGAAATTGAACGGAACTTGTAGCTCACCCTAAGGGTGTGCGCTCGAAGCAGCTATAGACTCATGCGAGCCGAACATGTCCTCGGACACTCCCGGCACTAAAAGCCATACGGTAAATAAATACACCCTACTTATATTAATGGCCTCAGTTTTCAGTTTGATTGCTGTAATAGATTCGTAGATATTGTGAACCATCTAAATAATTCGCATGGTCATAATGTTGGATTGGTGCAACGTAATAAAATTTGAAGGATGCGGTCGGGGGCGACACCTTACTGAGTTTCATTGAAATCGCTCTAGCCGTTCAGTAGTTATTAGGGGGACACACACACGTACGCACACAGGCATATACGGACAAAAAGTTATCTAATAAGCCTTTTTTTTTTTTACAAATAAAAATAGGCTAAACTATTTAATATGAAATAACAATAGTAGACTAGCATCTAGTCCACCCTAACATTTTAGCCCTGCCTCATAGCATATATATTGTAAAGATTCGTGCAATTGCCCAGCGGTCGACATTCTTTATCCTCGTAGTGACGGGCAGGCGGGGTGTGTGAGGAATGCAGAATAGCCAGTCCGGCTGGGGCTGATTAGGGTGGGACCCTCCCCGCGCAACGATGAATGAGTCAACCACAATAGCACACGAGTCAGGTATACTATTGGCGCCTTGGCTACTAGACTCTTCTGCTTCTCGAGACCACTGGACGCAACAGGGAGTTCCAGAACAACCAACCAGAATAGGCTTGAACTCACTGGAAGGGGAAAAGGGAGCCAGAACATCGCCGGAGAGAGGCTAGAGAGTGCTGGAATCCACCACTAGAAACTACTCGCTTTTACGAGAGGTGGCTTGATCCGGAATATTCGAGACCAGGGAGCTGATTGGATATATACCGGCAAATTGCGGCGGGCAAGTCAGTCCTGAGTGAGTCCGCGCTGTCGGTGTGTGCCGTGCCGAGCGACCAGTGGAAATAAATGTGAAGTGCTGTAATATTGAAGACAGTGCTGTGAAGATTAATAACGTAGTCAGTAAGTCTGGAAGATAAATAGTGACTGTGGAAGATAAACAGTAACTGTGGAAAATAAAGAGTAACTATAGGAGATACTTCCTTGCAGTGAACATTGTAAATAAATAGTGACTTGTAGCTGTGTAAAGTGCAACTCTGTGTAAGTGTGTGTGTGTGTGTGGAAATAAGTAGGCTTAATTTGATTTAGTGTAAATAACATTATTGTAAATAAAGTATTAGTGCATTATAAGCCTGACCTATTTTTACGAACCCTAAAAACGTAACAATATATATATATTTAAAGGTATACCCAGCGTAAGCATAAAAGGCGCACAGACGGCAGGCGAATTAAAGAGCTAGCGAACTATCCAATCATCCCAGCTTCGGCCAGCATCAAACTGTCGAATCGTGTCGAGTTAAGACTTCAGAGAAGAGTATATGTGTTTGGAATTTCGCTGAACATCTCGGCTATTCTGAATTGAGTCCGAGACTTGCCATCCGTGCGCAGTTTAAGCTTACGCTGGGCAAACCGTTAAAATACCGGGCGAAGCCAGAGCGGGTTGTATTTATTTAATACATGTGAAGGACACTGTGGCTAGCCGCGTATCCAGCAAAACACTGGCGCTAGCAACAGCGCAGTGCCCAACTAATCTAACACTTTTACACCTTTTATCGTATTTAATAATCATCAATGCTTTCATGAATTTCAGAGTAGCTGCTGGAAATGCAGTCCTTCATTTTCTAGACACACGTTGCATCGACGTAGGAGGTGTTGGTATACTCGCTGTAATTCATCCCCACAATTCATGTACAATGGAAGTCTTAATGATAGCCTCCATTAAAACTGTTGACGTCGTTCACAACAGGGCAAAGTACATTTTTTTTAACTTATCAGATTTTATTTACCCTTTAGTTGTATATAAATATCTGTACATAACTCATTATGTGTTATCTCTATATTCTGTTTTAGTAGTTTAACTCTGCATATTAAACTATAGATACCACTGACAGAAATAAAGAAAGACTGCCCCAAACAGAGAACTGCTCGATCAGTCGGCAGGTATTCCCCAGTTGTACGAATATCATGGACACGCAATACTGAGGGCTACCCACAAACTGGTCGGGCTCTGTAAAATCTCTTCAAACTTGAAAGCTTGTAGATTTTTGTCGCCGTTAATCTCTTGATCATGAGCCACAGGTTAAACTTCGATGACGATCTCAATAAGCTCTCTTCAAACTTGAATGACGATCTCAATAAACTCTCCTCAAACTTGAATGACGATCTCAATAAACTCTCTTCAAATTTGAATGACGATCTCAATAAACTCTTTTCAAACTTGAATCGTGATATCTATAAACCCTTTGCCCGGTATCATTAACGGTCTACCCAGCGTAAGTTTAAAAGGCGCACGGACTACAGGTCCCAGTCGCAATTAAGAAAAACCGACGTGAACAGCGTAACTCCAAACACATACAGTATACTCTTCTCTGAAGTCTTAACTCGAAACGGCTTGACAGTTCGATGCTGGCCGAAGGTGGGGTGATAAGCTTGCTCGCTAGCTCGTAAACTCGCTCCGAAGCTAGAAAATCAAATTTCAACTGAATGGAGATTGTTGGAAGAAATGAAAATGCAAAAACACTTATAGTGGGCGATGTATTAAAGATAGAGATATGACGTCCCGGACTTTTTTTTTTTGTACAGCTTTTCACGCGAAACAATTCTTACACTCAAAGCAGGCGCGTTGCGTCATTAAGGGCCTAAAGGCTCCAGCACACCCAGGGCCGCTAGGCCGTATTGCACAAAAGTTGAATTAAAGTATTTACAAATTACTTAAAATTACAGACATTCTACTTAAAATAAGTGGTATTCTCTTCCAGAATCTCTAAAAAGTACACAGTATACATAACTCATTCCTTGCTTAAGATCCTCACAGTCTCGTACGGTGTATTGTCATAGTGAGGGCCGCTCAACAGAAACTCTCATGTAAAGTATTTTGGCTTGATGGGCCGGGTGAGCAAAACTGTGGACATAGTACTGTCTCGCACGCGAATTCTTCAAGCTATGAAGGGATTTTCCTTTCGCTTCAAGGGCCTCGGCAATGGGCCCATAGCGGTGCTAGGAAGGAGAAATAGAAGATCTCTCAATTTCATTTCTTTCTTCTGTCTCTGGCAATCGAGATTACGGGAGAAGGGCCCATTCCACGCCACGGCCACGGTGTTCAGCCTGTGTTCGCAGCTTGCTGACATTAGACAAAAATATATTTAAACATTTTCCGTTGTCTGGTGTTCCAAGTACAGTACAAGTGTCTTTGTGAGTTCTGCGGACGAAATTAATTTCTACAAATTACTGTGTTTATAGCATTTGTGATCCAGTACGTAATTATTTAATATGTTGATAGCGTGCGACATAGGACAATGAAAGTGGAATGTTTATCAACAAATCTATTTTCTTCTATACCACAGGACACAAAAGTTAGAAATTAAAAAATACGGACCTTATCAACCAAGCTGATGGATAAATTTGCTTCATCCAAGCACAGGAGAGGAGAATATATTTACATATTAGAAGCCATGCGAGTACTGTTTTTAATGCATGATTTTTTATTAAAGCTTGTTTTGAAATGTTGTGCTGTGTGGAATTATTATAATGGCAATATTGGCAACAATGAATGGCCAATATAAACAAGTAGTTCCGTGAAGAATTATAAAGCCTATGTTCATATATCCTGCTTATATTAATTGCCTCGGTTTTCAGTTCGATTGCTGTAATAGATTCGTAGATATTGAGAACCGTCTAAATATTTCGCATGGTCACCATGATGGATTTTTGATGTGTAACTTCCTTCCGCTCGGTTGCTGGATAGTTTTGTGGGAGTGTTTTTGAAAATTGGGGACGGAAGTGGATCGGAACGATCAAGCTGGCAGTGGTGGATCGAACGAAAGTATGCACTGCCCGCTCGATCAATCGAACGGAAGTGTACTTGCTGGTAGTGGTGGAAAACGGAAGTATGCACTGCCCGCTCGATCAATCGAACGGAAGTGTACTAGCTGGCAGTGGTGGAAAACGGAAGTATGCACTGCCCGCTCGATCGATCGAACGGAAGTGTACCAGCTGGCAGTGTTGGAAAACGGAGGTATGCACTGCCCGTTCGATCGATCGATCCAGCGAGCAGTGGTAAGACCCAGCTGGCAGCGGTACGAGAAACAATGAGCGCGCGGTGTCGGAAATTGATACCAAGACGTACTCTCGGCCATGTGGAATGTATATGACATACTGAACGGAAAACGCTCATGCGAACTCTGGTGTCAAGTGATTGAAACAAATGACGTGGTACATATTCGAAGTCTTCGTATTAAGGCTGTGTCCCAATAGTACAATTTCAGATAGTCGACTACTTTACCGGATGTGACGTTAGAAGTCGTGATCCAATACTGCTTAGCACATAGCAATCAAGTCTGTAGTTGCTAGTGAACGAAAGTGCATGCTAGATTGTCGACTACGTCAAGGAAGTTATAGAAATTGTAGCTTATCGGAATTGTAGGTTATGTAAATTGTAGGTTGTCTTTGACTTAAGAAAAAAATAAACATAATTATGGCTCGGCTAAAAAGTGATCTTCTTGGCGCATCCATGATCGTATCGTTCACGTATTGTTTATTTAAAACAGCTGATGAAAGTGCAAAGAGCTTACAATGAGTAGCAGATCACCGCCATCTTGAGTGTTGGTTTGGTACCAGCATGTAAGTACAGTGCATTTCAGAACACAAGTCTTTGAAGTTGGCTGTGATCAAGTAGACATGTCCCAAATCTCCGCAGTGCATAGCACAAAGCACATAGTAGCTAGCAGCTAGTCAACAGCAGACAACTTGAGTGTTGGGACACAGCCTCAGCATTTAAATGGTAAAATGCCTTAATATCAAACATTGTAAGTAGTCGGCACTGCCGGTATTATGTTTCTGCACAATGGCTATTCAAATATTAACCCACATAACGGTAATGCAGTCATCAATATAATATAATCGTTGTGGTTATACGAGAATTGAGCAAGCCTTCATGAACTATTACTGAATACATTCTCTTTACTCAAAAGAGGGCCTATTCATAAGGCATTTTAAACTCAATTTCACGCAGGAACATTATCGAAACAAGCAAAATATAAAATGAAACTTAATTCCGTAATGCAGTATTATTGGAACGTGGAAATAATCCACCATCATGTGCACAAATTTTGCGTAGTCGAAATAGCCGTGGGGTTAGTGCTTATGACTGTGAATCTAGAGATCTTGGGTTCGAATCCCGGACGGGGTAGATATTTTTGCTACCCGATTATCATTTTAAACGATATTTTTTAAATTTAATTTATTTTTATTTAGTAAATTTACTCTTTAGGTTGGTGGTTCCCACGGAGTCAGCGAGGGAACTCACCACTACCGCCTCTATGGGCAGTGTTCTGAAGCCTGGAACATCTGGTCGTGATGGATACAACTGGGGAGGTGTGATCAGCACTTCGCCCAGGCGGCCTCACCTGCAAAGTGAACAGGGGCCTCATGAGGGATGGGAAGGGATGGAAGATTGGGATGGATAGGCGAGGAAGAGGGAAGGAGGCGGCCGTGGCCTTACAGTAGGTACCATCCCGGCATTTGCCCGAAGACGAAGTGGGAAACCACGGAAAACCACTTCGAGGATGGCTGAGGTGTGAATCGAACCCCCTCTTCTCATTTGGACCACCCGAGGCTGAGTAGACCCCGTTCCAGTCCTCATACCACTTTGCAAATTTCGTGGCAGAGCCGGGAATCGTACCCAGGACCTCCGGGGCGGCAGCTAACCATGCTGACCTCTACGCTACGGAGGCGACTTAAACGATATTTATCATATCAATATGACTCATTTCAACAGACTCCATATGAAATTACGTGTTGGTCTGTGAATGATGAGGACCTGTTTATAAGGAATTTAAGGTTATGAGCGGTGTTGCGTCTATTAATCTAGTTGATCCATATCGTATTCTTTATTTAGGCTAGTGCTGGTGGAAGCTACAAATCATCTAATAAAATGAGTTCCGTAAACTACAATATCTGTAAAACACTCCCTTTTACAATAGATTAATATATGTGCCAATAATAGTATAAAATACCGAAATACCGGTGTATCAACAATTTAACGTGAGGTTTCTTCTATGTCAGATGTTACACATCATATGCGACTGGTGTAAGGCTATTAATTTTTTATATATAGGCCTTAGATTTATGTACTATTACGTGAAGATTATTGGGTAAGTGCATTATTCATACCTCATCGCATGATTAGGACACAGAAAATAAGAACGAAATTTTAAAATATCGCTCAGCCGCCAAGTTGTGATTATAAAAATAATTGAAATCAATTAGATACCAGTGGATTCAAATTTATATAAGCATATACCGTACCAAGATTCACTGCGTCCAGATGGCTAAATCGCGAGTAACGTACATTCGAATATTCAAATTTCGCGTCGCCGCCATATTAGTTTTGTGCTCACCAGGCTATTGAATGTCCCATAGGTGAACTTATGTCCATAGCTTCTATCTACATACAAAATTTCATTGTGATTGCTGTCATAGATTAATAGATATTGAGAAACGTCTAAATATTTCGGATGGTCGCCATATTTTAATGTAGCTCATAGAGTTATGTACTATTAGATGAGGATTATTGTGTTGGTTCATTATTCAAACGTTGACTTTGATCGCATGATTAGGACACAAGAAAGAAAAACTTAATTTTAAAATTTCGCACAGCTGCCATCTTGAGGTTATGTGAACAATTGAACTAACTTAAATGTCAATGCGTTTCAATTTGTATAGTCATTTGCTGTACCACGTTTCACTGCGTTCGGATGGTTAAATCGCGAGAAAAGTCAATTTAAATATTTCAACTTTTGCTTGACCACCATGTTCGTCTTGCAGTTAACAGTTATTGGAAAGTCGCATAGGTGTACTTCTACAGGGCGCCAGGAAATTTTTCTCCGCAGTGACTGCCGGCTTCTGCCAGAGCTAGCATCAGCAGTTTTGTTGGCAGCACGGTGTCCTTGACAGGGTGACTCCCACACGTGTGAGCTGTAGGCTGTCGAAATGGTCAGTGTGTATTGCAATAAGTGAGCTTGTGTGGCATTAGCACTTCTAGCTTCAGTTATGAATGACTGTGGTGAGTACAAGTTTACAGTTTGTTTGTTTTAATACAAGCGACAGTCGTGCTGCCAACGTAACTACTGAAGACACTGCGGAGAACATTTCCTGGCGCCATGTAGCAGTACCCTTTATCACCGAACAACATGTCATGGTGATATGAGTAATAGTTACGGAGATATAGAATGCAGGTGAAATATTTCGCACAGCCGCCATGTTGGATTGGTGAAACGTAATAAAATTTGAATGATACGGTCGGGGTCGAACACATTAGCACTATGATTTTACCGAGTTGCATTGAAATCGCTCCAGCCGTTTAGAGGTTTTTTTTGGTCGTGTGGCCTCTCCAGAGGCCGAGTGCAGGTCTTTCTATTCGACGCCCGTGGGCGACCTGCGCGTCGGGATGAGAGATGGAATGGAGGAAGGTGAATGAATGAAACTGGGCAAGGATGTGGAAGGAATCGGCCGTGGCCTATCAGAAGGTACCGTCCCAGCATTTGCCTGGTGTTGAAAATGGGAAACCACGGAAAACCATTTCAAGGACGGCCGACGGTGGGGCTCGAACCCACGCGTCTACCGAGTCAGCAGAGAGCTTGGTCCCATGACCTAACGCTGCGCTTTAGCCAGCTGAGCCACTACTGTCGGTGTTTAGAGGTTATTATGGGGAACATGCACACCGATGCACACACACACATACGGACGAAAGGTGATCTCATAAGCCTATTTTTTTCTTAAATGAAAATAGGCTTAAAATATTTAATATGAAATAACAATAGTATCATCTGGCCCACCCTAAAATTTTAGTAAGGAGCCGCCCCTGACTCAGAGTATATAGACATCTTAAAAGGTACACCCAGTGTAAGCATACAAAGTGCACGGACGCCTGGCGAGTTTGCGAGCTAGCGAGCGAGCCAATAACTCCAGCTTTGGCCAGCATCAAACTTTCGAATCGTGTCGAGTTAAGACTTCAGAGATGAGTAGCCTATATGTGTTTGGACTTTCACTGTACACCTCGGCTTTTCTGAATTGCGTCTGAGACTTGCCGTCCGTGTGCAGTTTAAGCTTACGCTGGGCAAACCGTTCAAAATACCAGGCTAAGCCGGAGCGGGTTGTATTTATTTAATACTTGATACGTAAATAATGAACAATAACCAGAAACGATCCAAGTTATTGTCAAAACCGTCTTCATCTGTTGATGAATGTCTGTCAGATCACATGTGGCATCAGGTAAACGCCCGCTCTATGTTTCTTTGGTAAATTTCTCTTACTGATAATAATTCTGAAGATATCTTCTGATTTCGCTGAATAGAACGGAACCTCGAGGGGGCGCGTGGTGGCGAGGGACACTGTGTGTAGCAGTGTGTCGAGCAAACAACTGGCGCTAGCAACAGCGCAGTGCCCAACTAGTTTAACACTTTAACACCTTTCTCCGTATTTTATAAACATCATTGTTTTCATGAATTTTAGACTTGTTGCTGGAAATGCTGTCCTTCATTTTCTAGACACACGTTGGACCGACGTAGGAAGTGTTGGTACACTCGCTGTAATTCATCCTCACAATTCATGTACAATGGAAGACCTAATGTTAGCTTCCATTAAAACTGTTGACGTCGTTCACTACTGGGCAAAGTACATTTTTTTATCTTATCAGATTTTACCCATTAGTTGTATATAAATATCTGTACATAACATATTATGTGGTATCTCTATATTCTGTTTTAGTAGTTTAACTCTGCATATTAAACTATAGGTAAGTTACTTCTGACAGAAATAAAGAAATACTGCCCCAGTCAGAGAACTGCTCGATCAGTCGACAGGTATCTCCCCGCTATTACGAATATCATCGGCACGCAATACCGAGGGCTACCCGCAAACTGGCCGGGCTCTGTGAAATCTTTTTAAAATTGAAAGCTTGTAGTTTTATGTCACAGTTAAGCTCTTGATCATGAGCCACAGGTTAAACTTGAATGACGATCTCAATAAACTTGAATGACGATCTCAATAAACCGGCTCCATATTTGAATGACGATCTGTATCAACTTTCTTCTAACTTGAATAACGATCTCAATAAACTTTCCTCAAACTTGAATGACGATCTCAATAAACTTTCTTCAAACTTGAATGACGATCTCTATCAACTCTCTTCAAACTTGAATGACGATCTCAATAAACTCTCTTCAAACTTGAATGTGGATCTCTATAGGCCTACTAAACTCTCTTCAAACATTAATGGCGATTCCTATAAACTCTCTTCCATCTTGAATGACGATCTTCTACTTTAGTACAGACGCCAGTTGCTACGACCAGTGATCCAAAGTTCGATGCTCGGTGTTGACAAAGGAACATTGCGAACCAGATTATCCTAGTCTCTCTGAAACTTGGCATACACCTAGGTCAGGAAGAAAAGCAACCGTTTCTGATGGTATTTCATTCTCAAATCCATCAAAGACATTCTTAGAGCGAGTGGAGTTGTGCAAGATTACAAGCCCCTGTCGGGAGAAAAGTAATGATACTCGAGTTTAGACATCAATAAAATCGTTGCCCATAGTCTTACATAAAAAAAAGCTGCCCCAAACTTTTCCTTATTTTATTCTGCGTTTAGCAATGCAGACTAAACATTTGTATTGTAACCCGTTATAATTTTATAGCTGATTAAACAAAAAAAATAAAATATACGAGCCTTACAGTAGTGGCATATGACGTGTAACATCTGATATATTATCCTACTATGAAATTGAAATGAAATATATGTGAAGTCATTTTTTCGGCTGTACTCCTCCAGTTTTTAATTTTTTTTCTCGCGTTTCCTTTGTCGATAATTTCGCATTTATTCTGCTCTGGATTTACCCATCTCTGCAAATCCCAAAAACATGAAAAAAAAAGGGGCGTCACCCCGAGTCCTACAACACCTCATACAGCATTATTGGTTCGCGAAATATTGAAAAGCCGATGAACCTTTAGTTTTGGATCTCTTGGTTAAGTTAAGAAGGGGATGAAAAAAACGGGGGGCGTTACCCCGACTCCAAGGACACCTCATACAAGTCCCTAGGCTTATTGGTTCGCGAGATATTAAAAAGCCGATGACCTATTAGTTATGGGTCCTTTGGTTAAATTAAGGGGGCATTAGGAATTCGGGGGGTGTCACCCCGAGTTCTAGGACACCTCATACAAGTCCCTAACATTATTGGTTCGCGCGATATTGAAAAGACGATGACCTATTAGTTTTGGGTCCTTTGGATGAATTAAGAGGGGGATAGAAAATCGGGGGGAGTTACCCCGACTGCTAGAACACCTCATACAAGTCCCTAACATTATTGGTTCGCGTGATATTAAATAGCCGATGACCTATTAGTTTTGGGCCCTTTGCTTAATTTAAAAGAGCTATAGGAAAACGGGGTGTGTCACCCCGAGTCCTAGGACACCTCAAACAAGTCCCAAGCATTATTGGATCGCGAGATATTAAATAGCCGATGACCTATTAGTTTTGCCAGGAGCGCTAATCCCTTGTTAACAGAGAACTCTGTTGGTCATTGAAAAAACTACTTGTAAAACTCAAGTGCCAAATCCTGACCAGTGCGCATGCGCGAGGTACGTCGTGGAACCAATGATTTATTGTAGAAATATATTTAATGGGGCTCCAAACCTTGAAGTAAACAGTATCTAGGTGTCCTCTTACTTATTCCCGTCCCATTTCAGTCCCTTTTCCAAAATCACTCCCACAAAAAATATCCAAGCACGGAAGAGGAGAATATACGTACATTATTTACAAATAAGAAGCCATGCGAATACATTTTTAGTGCATGAATTTTTTTCAAAATCTTGTTTCAAATGTTGTGTTGTGTGGAATTGTGATAATGGCCATATTGGCAGCAATGAATGACAAATATAAACAAGTAGTTCCATGAAGAATTATGAAGCCTATTTTCATATATCCTACTTATATTAATTGTCTCAGTTTTCTGCTTTATTGTTGTAATAGATCGTAGATATTGAGAACCGTCTAAATATTTCTCATGGTCACCATGTTGGATTGTTATATATAGGCCTTAGAGTTGTGTACTCTTACATGAAGATTATTGTGTACGTGCATTATTCAAACCTCAATCGCAAGATTAGGGCACAGTGAAATAAGAATGAGATTTAAAAATATCGATCATCCGCCAACTTGTGGTTATACAAATAATTGAAATGAATTAAATACCAGTGGAGTAAAATTTATATAAGCATATACCGTACCAAGTTTCACTGCGCTCGGATGGCAAAATCGTGCGAAACGTCCATTTGAATATTAAATTTCGCGTCGTCGCCATGTTGGATTTGTGCACACCAGGTTATTGAATGTCCCATAGGCCTCTATCAACATACAAAATTTCCTTTTGATTGCTGTCATAGAATAATAGATATTGAGAACCGGCTAAATATTTCGGATGGTCGCCATGTTGTATTTTAATATATGTATGCCATAGAGTTACGTACTATATGATGAGGATTATGGTGTATGTTCATTATTCAAACGTTGATTTCGATCGCAGGATTAGGACACAAGAAGTATAAACTTAAATTTAAAATTTCGCATAGCTGCCATCTTGAGGTTACGTTAACAATTGAACTAACTTAAGATATAAATGCATTTCAATTTGTGTAGTCATTTGCTGTGTACCAAGTTTCACTGCGTTCAGATGGTAAAATCGCGAGAAAGGTCTATTTAAATATTTCAACTTCGCTTGGCCGCCATGTTCGTTTTGTAGTTACAGAGGTGTGCAAATTATTAGACTCAACGCCAGCTTTCCAAAATTGCATTTATACTTTTCATGATTTACTGCACTAAATATGTTTACAAGGCGCTGCAATTATTTCAAATATTTAACCAACAGTCTTAATTACATTATATTTTAAGAAAATTATAGTAAAATGATTTAATAGAATTTCCACTGAAAGAGGAGCATTGTTAATGCAAAATGACACACATTTCGTTTTGATTAACTTATTTTACTTTTCGTGTGAATTTAGAGCAGAGGAACTCCAAAGTATTTTTACTGATTATCCACTCTTGAACTATTAAAATATTTGTGGACCATAGATTGAAATCACCTGATTTTGAAGGGACATTGCTAAGTCATGAAACAAGACAAGACGGGCCCAAGTCAGGAATCCCTTGGAATACCCAATGCTTAAAATTTCCAGAAGCAATTCCGAATGGGAAAATGTATAAATCTACCGGGGAGAAATCATTACTAAGTATTTGATTCTGATGAAGGATGTCAGCAGTTGGTCAATAAAATTATTTTGAATAAAACATTCTAACATGCTTTATTTGATTCTAATAATTTACACACTTCTGTAACAGGTTTTTGAAAGCCACATAGATGAACCTCTGATGCCCTTCATCACCGTACTGTGACCGTTTGACGAACGTCCTACGACCACACAAGTGCACATCCGAACAACAGTCGAGCACAAAGACTCAAAAACATCTCGGGGTTAATAGTGAGCATTCTACAAAGATGTAGAATAAAGAAAAGAAAAGCTCTGCTGTTCCCCAGATGCACACTACAGCAAGGATAGAAGGCATATTTCAAGAATCATGAATGACCACAGTATCAGTTAAGATAAAATTTGTATCAATTTAATTGATCCATTCAACCATCCTAATCTTTACAAGGGCATCCTCAGGGAGAAAACTAAAACACCACCTGGAAAAAATAACATCCTGCGCTCCCCCTGGGATCCTATACTATTTAATCGCAGGTGTAGAATAACGTTCCAAAAAATATATATGCACCGAAAACGTCAACTTTTAAACATTTCATTGTATTAGAATACCCATGAAATTAATAGTCCATCATGGTATTCTATTATATTATAAACGATATTTACAGTATTCAAGTTGTGTGGATCACTGATCGTCCTATCACACTTGAGTAAAATTTTATTTCTGAAGTTCTACACATTTCCATATTTCCAAAATCATGGATAATCCTATGGGATATTCTCTTCCATGAAACGAGAAGAAATTCCAAAACATACTAGGATTGTTAATTATACAACTTGATGCCAGACAGACCAAGTCGAACAAAGATGGACCCATTAGAAACGTAATACCATTTATATTTCATTATTCCCACACAAGGAATATTCATATTAGAAATTATAAATTATGGATCTATGATTTATCCTCGATAATAAAATAAATTATGGGATTAATTATTAAGTGATGTTAATTGCAACTCAACCTTATTATTCCAACCAATTTCAAACACTTATGGATGATTCGGAGCTATTTCAAGATTTTCATCGGAACATGAGGTCGCATATTAAATACCCCATTTCTTTATGCACTTTATCAATTTAGTGTATTCCTTGATATCACAATATGGCAAAATTGTTAGGCATTTTAATCTATCTGCAGGTTTATATAATTCAACCAGAAAATATGTAATTATGGTTAGAGCAAATTAAAGTAGAATCTAGAATTCCACTGGTGACAATATCTAGATGGCGGCGTGGGGCTACCACAGCGGCTCCGCCCTTCTTTTGAGTAATATGAGGCAACATCCTCCAAATTCCAACATTTCATTATATTCAACAACTATAATTCTTTTATATATTATTTCACATATTAATTTCCATCCAGTCATATTTACTGTATTTAATGGATTATCATAATCATTAATGGGATAAATGCCTACGCGCATTCCCAATTCAACTCATCACCCCATCAGATCTATCATATGAATGTTATAAGTAACTATCTCTAATTAACCTGTCCAATTATCCGCTTGTCACCATAACAAAAATCCTCCTAATTGATACACCTTGCTCTAATAACAAAACTACGTTACGATTGCTTTATCAATCCAATGTGCATTAATTCATGTTAATTTCTCATATTTGTTTTAAGGAAACATCACCTAAATAATCCAAACTCATTCATTTATTATTATTATTAATATGAAATTCTCATGGATAATTACCATGTTCTATTTTTCATAAGATCCATTAAATTGTTATGAATTTGCCTCCTTAATTCCCCATGTAAATTCTCATACATGATCATTCCGCATTATCATTTTAAAGAAAATCCTTAACCACCAGAAAAATCGAATCATTTCACGATAAATGACAATCAGAACTCATCCAAGATGAATTGCATCAAAAATGATCAAGAACTACATTTAAATAAACAATTTACCAAAAAACTATCTCAAAAAGATCGCTACAATAACAATGTGCCATAAAAATATGCACGGAACTATACAACAAATATCAGGGTGAAACTCCTGTCTAATTAGAACAGCCGGATGCCTTCCGAAAATATACTCATTCTACGATATGCCCACCGTGGATATGCTATCTCAAAAGGAATAAATATAAAAATCGAAGAGTGGACAACATCAAAAAGATCCAGGCTTATGTTCCAATATAATGCAGAAAATAAAGATCTATGGCGTGTAAAACTATTCCTACATGGTTGAATGGTATAGTCTAAGGTCTGATATTCACTGGTACTAGATATTAAGAATAGAATAAGGGGCTCACGTCCTTTTCAGATGTTCTTGAAGAAGGTCCAAGTTCCTGCGGAAGGTCCTCGGTCGGAGCATAAAATTCCACGCATTCCTCCGCACACGGAAATGTGTACGGCTAGACTTCATGGCTCCACGGGTTCGAGTCCCAAGTACCCAAACGTCAGCTCCCATCGTACGGCCCGTTCATATTTAGCGCACCATAATAATGGCTCGACTCATGGTAGATTTCAAAAGTTCATACCGGCGTCTTGCTACCATGTCGTCCTGATCGGATTGTCTTAACACCATAGCTTCTGCTATGAAAAAGCACGTGTCTAAAACTTTCACTGGTTCCACGACAATCATCCGGTGTGTTTTACCGTCCCGAATTATTCCGAATAGTCACAGTAATGTTCCCGGTTACTTGATGGTAATCCTTCCGTAGTTATCACAGTACGCATACACCTGTTTAGCCTTAATTTCAAAGTCAATTACTAGCCAGAAATCTACCCTGGTATGAGGTATTATATTCCCATAACTCAAGTAAGGAATTATTTTCAGCCCATGTGCCTTAATATGCAGTGAGCTCTGGCTATACCCCACACAACCTTGCGTTTACAAGAGCTAATCCCATCTAATAAAACAATCCTGAGCACATTTGAACAATGCCTCGTTTGTAGGCTAATTTTGGCTTCCAGGTCAGGTACTAGTAACTGGAGATTGATTAAGCCGCCCGCTTATGCACGGATTCACTGCACAAAAATGACTGTCACAGACAGAACAGCTGCCTGCCAGACCATGCAGACTGTCACGTGATAGCATACTGACGCGCATCGCCGTCCGCGCATCTCTACCAGACTGCAATCAACGACAGTGAAATTCAACTCAGGCGCTCGCTTCAAATTCAAAATACAGCCGCAACAAAAACAACATCTCCATAACCAGCAACTGACGCTCTTTCACACGGTTACATCCGCCCTACACATGGCCAAAAATAAAAATTCCCATTTTTATTTTTATGGTTCCTGTTGTTTTTTCGTCCTTCTTATCTGGTTCTTCTAAAATACATCTTGAGATTCGCTGCGCTGAATGTTCCCACGGTGTTACCAGATACAATCTCCACAACACGGTAACTACCATTACCTAAGCTCTGGGCTATCCGAAATGGTCCATTGTACAAACTGGCAAACTTGGAATAGACTTTGTTGCTAACATCAGATGGAGTAGGCTTCCTGATCAATACCAAAGTTCCCTCTCTCAAAGGATTTCTAAATCTTCTTCCTCTGACCCTTCTGTTCCGTTTCTCTGCCTGTCTCCGTAATCTTCCTAAGGCTTCCATTTCACGTCCTCTCCTGTTAGGCTCTATCTCCGGAGGAATAGATACGATTCCGTCCCACGGTCGTATAGGTTTTTCTCCAAGATGTAGTACTGAAGGAATATGCCCCGTGCTTTCATGTACGGTGGAATTAATCGAATTCATCATAATAGGAACCACATCCATCCATCGCCAATGTTCGTTTGCACAATAAAGACGACAAAACTTAGCTATTTCTGACATGAGTCGTTCGGCCGGGTTACTCTCTGGATGCCGTATTGAACACAATACCTGTGTGATATCCAGCTCCCTCATAGCATTCCTAAACTCCCATGATGTGAATTGGGACCCATGGTCTGATAACAAAAATTCTGGTTTACCCGCAATGGGAATAACACATTCTTTAATCCTCTTGATTATATATCTGAAGTTCGCCTTCTGAATCGGATGGATCATTGTAAACTTACTGAAAACATCAACCGTGACCAAAATGTATCGGTTACCTCGCTTGGACTTAGGTAGAGGTCCGTAGATATCGGTAGCATACAACTCACATGGCTTCGACGGAATAATAGGCCTAGGTTCCTCCCTCAACAAATGCGTATTGTGTTTGCTGCGTTGACACAAATCGCAGGTCCTGATGACCTCTCGGACAGTATTCCTCAAATGATCCCAAGTGAACTTCTCCATTATCAAACATACCACTTTGTCCACTCCAGTGTGACCTGAGCTTCTGTGAGCTAACCATATTATATCTTCCTGTAATCTAGGCGGAATTACCATTCGTAATTTAGTGTGTTCGGAATCAATGAACTTATATATGATGCCATTCAACAATACATAATCTCTAGCCATCCTTTCCATCCCTAGATATTCATCATCTGTAGGATCCATGTCCCTGTGTAGAAATCTGTAAATATTCCTCAAAGGTCCATATCGCTTCTGGGCTTGGGGTATTCTCTCAAGTCTACGCAAAGTATCATCATCTTCTTGCAGGAGGGTTATAGGCAATACTCGAAGAGTAGGTTCCGCAACTCTGCTTAGCAAATCAGCCCCTAAGTTATTCCTTCCTGGTCGATGTTCAATAGTGACGTTAAACTGTTGCACGAATAATGCCCATCTAGTGACCCTGTCACTGGCGAAATTGGTCTTCAGTATAAACTCTAGTGCGTGATGGTCAGTTCTGATTATAATCGAATGTGCGATAAGCAACTTCTTCCATGTTTCCAATGCATAGATGATCGCTAAAGCTTCTAGTTCAGTAGTATAGTAATTGCGTTCTGATGGTTTCAATTTTCGACTGATAAAGGATAAATAGTGTCGAGTGTGATCTTCATCCTCTTGGAGTAATATGGCACCTATCCCAATATTGGATGCATCCGATTCGATAATGAAGTTCTTCTCAAAATCCGGGTATTCCAACTTGACGCTATTAAGCATTAATTCCTTTGCCTTCTTGAATGATTCCTCACATAGATCGTTCCATTTCCACTTATTATCTTTTTTTAACAAGTCCTGTAGGGGTGCAACTATCTCCGTGTATTTATGGCAATGACCCGCAAAAAACTGGCAAGTTCCCAAGAATTGGCGTACATGCTTTACCCGAGTAGGTCTGGGAAATTCTGCAATGGCCTGAAGTTTTTGTTCATTTGGTCTATATCCGTTCCCATCCAAGACATGTCCAAGAAATCTAATCTCATTCTTAAAGAATTGGCACTTTTTCAAGTTAACTTTGAAATTTGCTTTCCTCAAGTCCATAAACAAATCCCGTCGATGAACTAAGTGCTGGTCTTCAGTCTCCGATGCTATCAGAATATCATCCACGTAACTTATGACCGTATCCTTGACCGCATTACTTAGGTTCTTATCCAAGGCACGTATCAAAACTGCTCCTGAGGTTTTCATCCCAAATGGAAGTTTTCTAAAAACATAAGTCTGTTGTTCGAATAAAAATCCCGTAAACTTCTGAGAATCCTCACTTATCCTTACATGATGGTATGACGATGTCAAATCCACTGTAGAAAACCATTTCTTGTTTTTAAATTTCCTTAATAGATCTTTTATCACTGGAGGTCTATCATATTCTGGCAACAGTCTCGAATTCAATGACCTCGCGTCTAGGCATATTCTCAAATTTCCATCCGGTTTCTGCACCACCGCTAACGGATTTACATAGGATGTCACACACTTTTTAATTATCTGATCTTTCTCAAGATCCTGAATGATCTCCTTCACCTTAGTCCTGTGTTTTTCTGGAATTTGGTACAGCTTTGCATGATATGGGCTATCATCACATACTTGAATCTTGTACTCAAAGTTCTGAATCTCTCCTGGTGTCGTATCAAAGACATCAACGAATTCTTCCAACAGGTTGGCTATAACTGGAACATGCTCAACTACTTCATTGGCGTCTTCACATATCTCTAAACCTTCAAAAACCTTGGCCCATCGAACTTCTCCCACGGTGAATTTATCTTCCTCTTCGAAATGGACGTCTCCCGCATGATGGAATTTAATCGTATCAGATTCCATATCGATAACAGCTCTATATCTCTTGATAAAATCCGTCCCCAGGATCAAATCATGTGCAATGTCCTTCATAACGACAAATATATGTTCAAAGACACATCCTCCAATCTTGACCTTCAAGTACAGCTGAATTTTACAAGTTGTGATCTTGTCTGGGATGATTCCCTGAATCTTGATTCCGGACACTGGTATTTCCTCTATTTCCTCGGTCAACTTCCATATGGCGTACAACCTCTCGCTCACCAAACAAAGCATCGCTCCTGTGTCAATCAAAGTATACACTGGTTTTCCATACACCTAACACACAATAATGGGTAGCCTAGTTCTTGGTCCATACTCTTTTCCTTCCTGTTCTTCTTGAATCAAGTCTTCATCCTCAACTTCCCATTTCACGATTTTGGAAACTTATTGTGTAGTAATTAGTTCTGTTGATTTCCTTGTTCCGAAATCGAAGTTTTTTTTTTCGTTTTTACCTGTCGAATTATTTGTCCCAGAAGTACCAGGTTTATTTCTTGCCTCTTCCATTTCTTTCAAATACTGTTTACTTTCTTCTCCTCTTTGCTCAAGGTTCTGCCTCTGTTGATCTTTGAACCTTTCATTATCCGTTCTATCGTAAGATTTATTGTATCCTGATCTGTTATATGGTCTCGTGTATCCTTGTCTTCTCCACGAATTCCAATTGTTCCCGTATCTTCCTCGCCTTATGTAAGGTCGTCCACTATCTCTTTCTCTTCTATCTTGATAATCCCTCGACGTTTGCTCTTCTCTATTCCGTTCTGGCATGGTTTGGCATTGTCGATCGGCGAAAACAGCATATGCGGCCTGGGACTCTTGCTTATTACCCCTCTGCTGGTAAAATTGAGCATTAGAATGATCTAGACGTTGCAACACTTCATCAAATTCTTCCATGTTCTCAACATTCGCAGAAATGAGACTCCGCTGAACTTCCAAAGGAAACTGTCTAATCAAAGCAGGGATTAACTCGTACGTTGGCATTGGTGGATCTAAGCATTGCAATTTAGCAAGTTGATTTGCAAAGTAATTTGAATATTTGGTCGGTTGTGACGTGGAATACCGCTTGACATATAATTCGGCCCTGATGTTCTGTTGCGTCTCCGGCGACCAAAATTTACGTAAGAGTGCCTGTTCAAATTCGTCATAGGTTCTCAAATTACATCGAAAAGCCCTAAACCATACGAGTGCTGGTCCATCTAAGAATCTACTAATCACTCTCATCTCTCTTTCCTTATTCACCTTAGCATCCTTCAGATAATCTCTTAATTCGCGCAGAAATTCAACAGGAGAGACATTTCCAGTCCCTGAAAATTTTATAGGTTTCTCTTCGTAACTTTTAACGAGCGTGATCGGAGTAGAAGTGCGAATGGTAGAAATTTCTTCAGACTTCCCAACCTCTGGCAACCTTTCTCTATTTGAAAAAGCGTTTTCATTTATCCTGTCTTGTTTTGTATCCGCTTTCGATCTATAATCCTCAATTTTCTTCTCTAACTCACAAATGGTCTTCCTGAATTCATACATTTCATCCCTATTTGACTATCTTTCAACTCTTCTGTCATTTTCTTCGGATTCTCTTCGACAACAGTTTCGTGACCTTTCAATTTCTCTATACTTTCCCTAATGGCTTGAATATCTCCAGATACGACTTTAATCTCTGATGAAAAAGCATTCCTGATATCTTTGACTTCGACCTGAGTTTCTTTTACAACCTGAGCTTGAATTTCATTAATTACAGTTTCTTTTACTTCATTTTTCAAGTCTGCTACAACTCCTTCCTTTAATTGTTCTACAATTATTTCTCTAAATTCATAAGTAACTCTCTGCACTACCTGTGTGGCATTTAACGTACTTTCCTTCGTTGTGTTAATCTCTAAGGACGCAAGATCATCTGTTATTTTCCTAACATTATCTTCCATTTTATTTTCTAATGATCTAACCATCTTTTGAATCTCGTTCTTATGTTGAGCTAACTCTTCCTTCATCGCTTTTCGACTATCTTGTAAACTATCTTTCATAATGCCATAGTTTGCGAATAAATTATCCTTTAAGTTCGTTCCCGAATCCACGATCCTAGCTTCTAAACTTAGGAAACTCTCCTGAGCTCTCCTAGCGTTGTCTCTTATCTTGGTTTCCAATGACACAACTTTATCCTCAATCTTAGCATCTATCGATTCAGACATTTTATCATCGAATGATTCTATGTTCCCAGACATCCGGCTTTCTATTGCTTCTATCCTTTCTAACATTTCCGCTTTTAATGAGTTCGAATTTTCTGTGATTTTACATTCTAAACTTGAAATTTTATTTTCCAGAGAAGCAGAATTCTCTTTTATTTGACTTTCAATTTTATTTTCCAGAGAAACAGAATTCACTTTTATTTGTTTTTCCAGAGAAGCAGAATTCTCTGTGATTTTCTGTCCCAACTCTTCCATCATTTTGGTAAGAGCTTCCATGACCACTCACAATAATAATTATAGCACTGGGGTACGATGTCAACTGATGATGGGGAAACTCAATCTAAACTACTAGTACAGTGAATATTCAGACACGACCTTAAATTGATACTTCAATACCGATGACTTTTAAATTTAAAATCTACAATAAATGACCAGAAACAATCACTACAAACCAAACAAATCACTCCAAACTATGAAAACTGCGTATTCATGACCATGAATCCTACTACAGCAAGAACAAACACAAATCGACCTCGAATCGAAATTCGGAATCGAATCGTATCAGAAACTGAATCGAACTCGGGCCCATACACGTTGGCAGCCAAAACTCTTCTATCTTACTTTATGTGACCGTTTGACGAACGTCCTACGACCACACAAGTGCACATCCGAACAACAGTCGAGCACAAAGACTCAAAAACATCTCGGGGTTAATAGTGAGCATTCTACAAAGATGTAGAATAAAGAAAAGAAAAGCTCTGCTGTTCCCCAGATGCACACTACAGCAAGGATAGAAGGCATATTTCAAGAATCATGAATGACCACAGTATCAGTTAAGATAAAATTTGTATCAATTTAATTGATCCATTCAACCATCCTAATCTTTACAAGGGCATCCTCAGGGAGAAAACTAAAACACCACCTGGAAAAAATAACATCCTGCGCTCCCCCTGGGATCCTATACTATTTAATCGCAGGTGTAGAATAACGTTCCAAAAAATATATATGCACCGAAAACGTCAACTTTTAAACATTTCATTGTATTAGAATACCCATGAAATTAATAGTCCATCATGGTATTCTATTATATTATAAACGATATTTACAGTATTCAAGTTGTGTGGATCACTGATCGTCCTATCACACTTGAGTAAAATTTTATTTCTGAAGTTCTACACATTTCCATATTTCCAAAATCATGGATAATCCTATGGGATATTCTCTTCCATGAAACGAGAAGAAATTCCAAAACATACTAGGATTGTTAATTATACAACTTGATGCCAGACAGACCAAGTCGAACAAAGATGGACCCATTAGAAACGTAATACCATTTATATTTCATTATTCCCACACAAGGAATATTCATATTAGAAATTATAAATTATGGATCTATGATTTATCCTCGATAATAAAATAAATTATGGGATTAATTATTAAGTGATGTTAATTGCAACTCAACCTTATTATTCCAACCAATTTCAAACACTTATGGATGATTCGTAGCTATTTCAAGATTTTCATCGGAACATGAGGTCGCATATTAAATGCCCCATTTCTTTATGCACTTTATCAATTTAGTGTATTCCTTGATATCACAATATGGCAAAATTGTTAGGCATTTTAATCTATCTGCAGGTTTATATAATTCAACCAGAAAATATGTAATTATGGTTAGAGCAAATTAAAGTAGAATCTAGAATTCCACTGGTGACAATATCTAGATGGCGGCGTGGGGCTACCACAGCGGCTCCGCCCTTCTTTTGAGTAATATGAGGCAACATCCTCCAAATTCCAACATTTCATTATATTCAACAACTATAATTCTTTTATATATTATTTCACATATTAATTTTCATCCAGTCATATTTACTGTATTTAATGGATTATCATAATCATTAATGGGACAAATGCCTACGCGCATTCCCAATTCAACTCATCACCCCATCAGATCTATCATATGAATGTTATAAGTAACTATCTCTAATTAACCTGTCCAATTATCCGCTTGTCACCATAACAAAAATCCTCCTAATTGATACACCTTGCTCTAATAACAAAACTACGTTACGATTGCTTTATCAATCCAATGTGCATTAATTCATGTTAATTTCTCATATTTGTTTTAAGGAAACATCACCTAAATAATCCAAACTCATTCATTTATTATTATTATTAATATGAAATTCTCATGGATAATTACCATGTTCTATTTTTCATAAGATCCATTAAATTGTTATGAATTTGCCTCCTTAATTCCCCATGTAAATTCTCATACATGATCATTCCGCATTATCATTTTAAAGAAAATCCTTAACCACCAGAAAAATCGAATCATTTTACGATAAATGACAATCAGAACTCATCCAAGATGAATTGCATCAAAAATGATCAAGAACTACATTTAAATAAACAATTTACCAAAAAACTATCTCAAAAAGATCGCTACAATAACAATGTGCCATAAAAATATGCACGGAACTATACAACAAATATCAGGGTGAAACTCCTGTCTAATTAGAACAGCCGGATGCCTTCTGAAAATATACTCATTCTACGATATGCCCACCGTGGATATGCTATCTCAAAAGGAATAAATATAAAAATCGAAGAATGGACAACATCAAAAAGATCCAGGCTTATGTTCCAATATAATGCAGAAAATAAATATCTATGGCGTGTAAAACGATTCCTACATGGTTGAATGGTATAGTCTAAGGTCTGATATTCACTGGTACTAGATATTAAGAATAGAATAAGGGGCTCACGTCCATTTCAGATGTTCTTGAAGAAGGTCCAAGTTCCTGCGGAAGGTCCTCGGTCGGAGCATAAAATTCCACGCATTCCTCCGCACACGGAAATGTGTACGGCTAGACTTCATGGCTCCACGGGTTCGAGTCCCAAGTACCCAAACGTCAGCTCCCATCGTACGGCCCGTTCATATTTAGCGCACCATAATAATGGCTCGACTCATGGTAGATTTCAAAAGTTCATACCGGCGTCTTGCTACCATGTCGTCCTGATCGGATTGTCTTAACACCATAGCTTCTGCTATGAAAAAGCACGTGTCTAAAACTTTCACTGGTTCCACGACAATCATCCGGTGTGTTTTACCGTCCCGAATTATTCCGAATAGTCACAGTAATGTTCCCGGTTACTTGATGGTAATCCTTCCGTAGTTATCACAGTACGCATACACCTGTTTAGCCTTAATTTCAAAGTCAATTACTAGCCAGAAATCTACCCTGGTATGAGGTATTATATTCCCATAACTCAAGTAAGGAATTATTTTCAGCCCATGTGCCTTAATATGCAGTGAGCTCTGGCTATACCCCACACAACCTTGCGTTTACAAGAGCTAATCCCATCTAATAAAACAATCCTGAGCACATTTGAACAATGCCTCGTTTGTAGGCTAATTTTGGCTTCCAGGTCAGGTACTAGTAACTGGAGATTGATTAAGCCGCCCGCTTATGCACGGATTCACTGCACAAAAACGACTGTCACAGACAGAACAGCTGCCTGCCAGACCATGCAGACTGTCACGTGATAGCATACTGACGCGCATCGCCGTCCGCGCATCTCTACCAGACTGCAATCAACGACAGTGAAATTCAACTCAGGCGCTCGCTTCAAATTCAAAATACAGCCGCGACAAAAACAACATCTCCATAACCAGCAACTGACGCTCTTTCACACGGTTACAGTACAAACTTTCATGGTGAAATGAGTAATAGTTACGGAGATATAGAGTGCCAGTGAAATATTTCGCACTGCCGCCATGTTGGATTGGGGAAACGTAATAAAATCTGAAGGATACGGCCGGGGTCGACCAAATTAGTACTATGGCCTTACCGAGTTTCACGAAATCGCTCCAGCCGTTCCGAAGTTATTATGGGGGACATGCACACGGACGCACACATACCGATACGGAAAAAATGTGATCTCATAAGCCTTTTTTTTTTCATAAATGAAAGTAGGCTAAAAGTATTTAATATGAAACCAAAAAAAGTATCATCTTGCCCATCCTAAAATTTTAGTCAGGAGCTGCACCTGACTCGGTCATAGTATATAGATATATTTTACGGTATACCCAGCGTAAGCATAAAAGGCGCACGGACGGCAGGCGAGTTTACGGGCTAGTGAACGAACCTCTCATCCCACCTTCCGCCAGCATCAAACTGTCGAATCGTGTTGAGTTAGAATTTCAGAGAAGAGTTTCGCTGTTCACCACGGCTTTTCTGAATTGCGTCTGGAACCTGCCGTCCGTGCGCATTTTAAGCTTCCACTGGGCAAAACGTTAAAAATACCGGGCGAAGCCGGGGCGGGTTGCTAGTATAAATATGTATTTATTTAATACATAATACGTTGATTTCAAGAAGGCATACGACTCCATTGATCGATTCTCCCTATTTCAAATCCTGAACGAACTGGGATTGGACAATAAAACAAGAAAAATCATTGAGAAGACCTTGACTAACACCACCTCCAGAGTGAAATTTAGGGGAGAATTTTCAGAAGCTTTTGAAATCAGAACCGGGGGTAAGGCAGGGAGACGGATTATCACCTCTGCTTTTCAACCGCGCACTTGAGAAGGTCATCCGAGAATGGCCCAAAGAATTGAACAACATTGGGTTCGTAAATGGAGTCAGATTGGGCTACAAAAATCTGAATCTGACGGTTGATTGCCTAGCCTTCGCAGATGACCTTGCAATTTTTTCAGATTCCCTTGGCACGGCAGCAGTGCAGATCAAGCAACTCCGCACTCAAGCTGCAAAAGCAGGCCTTAAGATCTCCTTTGAGAAAACCTTGTTTATTATACTAACATTAAACAAGCACCCAAGGAACTAGACATAGGTGAGGGACGCATTAAGCAAACTCAATCATTCAAATATCTAGGCGAGTGGATAGAACCCAACACTTCCGAGAAGGCTGCTTTCGAATCGCGCATCAGAAAAATGGAAATGGCATATCATCTAACAAAGGGTATTTACAACAAGAAATCAATATCCCTAAATGCCAAGCTAAGACACTATCAAACTGTCATCCGCCCAGAGGCTCTATATGCTGCAGAATGCCTTGCAATGCATAGGAAAGGATTTATGGAGAAACTAGAAGCTAAAGAAAGAAAGATTCGCAGGAAAATCTTGGGCCCTGTAAAAGAAAACGATGAATACAGGAGACGGCACAACCACGAGCTCTACACATGTGTAGAAAAAATAACTGATGTGATGAGAAAAAGAAGAATTTCATTTTATGGCCACATTTCACGAATGAGCTCTGTAAGGTTGACAAACAGGATCTTTACATACTTTCTAGAGAAGAAAACAAAGGGGGCATGGTTCACTGAAGTTGACAGAGATTTGAAAGAAATTGGGATTACAAGTGATGATGTACTGGAACGTGTAAAATTTAAGGTGAAACTTACAACTCACCGGAGTTTCCTGGAGAAACCTAAGCTCAAAACAGGCAAGAAGTGGACAGAAGAAAGGAAGCAACAACATGGAGAATTCATGCGGCAGTACTGGGCGAATGTTAAAGCTCAAAGCAGAAACCAGTTGAAATAACGTGGTCCTTAGTTGGCCGTAACGCAAGAAGAAGAATACGTTTAAAATGAACAATAACCAGAACGATCAGAGTTGGTGTCAAAACCGTCTTGATCTGTTGATGAATCTCTGTCAGATCATATATGGCAGAGATTCCCATTAGGCGGTCCGCGGACCTCAGGGGTCCGCGAGGAGTCGTCAAGAAATAACGCAAGAATGAAAATGGAAAACGGAGAAAGAACAAACAGTTCCTTAACAAGTAGTTCCGTGACGAACTAATGAGCCTACTTTTCTTAAAATTTCAGATTGATGCCAATATATATAGACCTATCTAGAATAATGACGAAATCAAGTAATAGAGTAACTTACTACATTAGGCAACCCTGGTGACTCTGAATATATACTTAGTTCCATCTCTTAAGGTACAGAATGCACATACAAAATTTGGCTGATGTCTAATGGATAGTATGGACGTTAAATGCTGTTTGATATTGGATTTATCAGTGTGCGTAAAATCATGTTGAGAACAATGTCATGTATGTGATGCTCAGAATTAATCTGAAATATTACGATCTATTATAGTGCCAATGTTGGATAATATCCATTTGTTAGTATAGAAGTTACTGTAATTAAAAGTTGAAACTATCAGAAAGCTCAGAATCATGTTGGCAGCACTGAGGTATATTAGTTACTCCAAATTAATCTAGAATGCCAGGTACTCTACGTGTGCGATGTTTAGAGATGATGACTTGCATACCTTCTGATATATTGATATTAGGATTAAACAAATAGAGAGAACATTTATTAACAGTTGGCAGCCCTGATTGTTCTTACGAATACGCATAGTCATAACTGTTATGGTACACAAAGCACATACTAAATTTGGTTGAAATCCATTTGTTAGTATAGAAGTTATATGCATTTAAAAACTGGACCTATCAGCAGGCTTAGAATCGTGTTGGCAACACTGATGTATTGTGCCCGCTGGCCGAAGGTTTCGGGGAGCCATCGGTTTCAAATGACCGTTCCGAGACCCTCTTCCAGTTAACACACAAGTATGGGGGTCGATACTTTCATAGGCTGGTGTAGCACAAAAGTCTGCACTCGGGGGTGTCGGGAATTAGTGAGGTTCGATCTTTAACAAGCTCAGAGGAATGCATCGATAACAAAACTAAACAAGAAAGAGAGGTCAGTCTTAGGTTAAAATCACAAATAAATTTTATTCAGAATAGATCCCTAGCCTAGCATGAGAGTTGCAAACGGCTAGTCCGATACTATTCTGCCCTGAAAGAAATATAAAAAAATCCTCAACAAGATCTAAATTGCTCTCATGGTCCTAATACAAAATTCGACAAAATGAACAAGCTAAGAGAATGGCACGTAAGATCGGCCCTAAGCAATTACATCGAAATAACTTACGGGTGGATCAAACATCAAAAGAATTTACAGCAAAGCAAGACATTTACTTGTTTACAAATACTAGAACATTTACATTTAGTAGCAAGGGGAAAATTTGTCCTATGCTATGATGGTGCCATCTCTAACATTTATCTTTAGAGTTAAGTTTTAGCTAGTCCTAAATATTATTAATTAATAAACGAGATGCGTCTATTACTAAGAAAATCAAGCTATGTGCACAATGTTGCTGAATAAAAAAAATATGCTAATACAACACAAATTCATACAATAATTCAGCACTCCTATGGTTGTGCAATTGGCACTGCCTACGTACTCGATTTTTTACTGTTTGTAACAAACGGTCATTGTGTCAAAGTGTTAAGAAAATAAAAAATATAGGAAAGCCTGCAAATGCGATAGTAATTAAACAATTACATCGACTCATATAACTACTAATTCGATGTGTGTGCTTCAGTTATCACATCACCAATTAGTGGTCGACTAATCATGTGAAAATGTATCAAAATGTATCTACAATAGCTTAACAGTATCTAAGTGTTGACATTTGGTCCAGAAAAATAGTTTATTTTTAATGTTTATAAATTTTATTTAGGTTCTGGGGGAATTTATAAGATTTGTTAGTTTTCAAAATCCTATTTTTGATTATTATTAGAGTTTCACACAATTATTTATTCCTGCCAGTATTGTTGTTCAGTTTGTGGACCTTTAAGAGCGTTCAGTGTATTCAGGTAACGTCTGTATCCAACTTAAGCAAATAACTCAATAATTCAATAGTTTACGAGACACCCTGTGTCTTCACCAATATCTCATCACACTTATTAGACATCCTATGTCTTCACCAATTACTTTACTCTCATCTCGGATCCATTGATCCAGGCGCCTTCGGTTTTGGTACGACTTTAGTCAGTTCATTACCACCGATATAATCACAATAACAATGTCGGAGGTATTCGTCCACCGTCACGACTCATATAATACTCTTAATTTACTAAAGTGTGGAATCCTAATTGATACGCGTTTGAATTGCTGGTAATAAAGTTATGTGTACAAAACACATCCTGACAACGCTTTAAATAAACATAAAGGTTTCTGATACAAGCTAACTGTGTGTTGAGCGTTTATAAAATTGCCTCTTCCCTGAATAAATCGATCCTGCGTTCATTTGGTTACAAAAATACAATTTCATTCATAGCCTGTGTGGTTTCTATTAAAGAAATAAACCCGTTTCCAAGTATTGTTCTGGCCAATAAATGTGAGTAACGGAACTCTGCATTCCACTAGTGATAATGTCAAGAATCTCACAGACTTCTAAACCAAAATATTAATCCACTGCCTAGAATCGAGTGTGCTGTGTAGTGAACTTGGCTCGTAACCTTGGCCTTGATTTACCATTGTCAAACTAGTTTATTTGTCATCGGCCTAACAAAATAAAAGTTGATAATACCTGTTTTTTTTTTTATGATACGAATGAGCATTGAAAATCCAGCCTTCCTGCCTTCTATAAATGTTTAATAAAGTATTAATTTCCACACGCGCCTTATAACTAGCTACCTGCATTGTGCACTAAATAAATGAAACCAATTAAACTAAGTCTACTGTTTTCCACTCTTACAATACGCTATAAATATTTGATCTGACTTACAGATTCACCATCACTTGGTTCGAGTCCCGCCATGAGATGTTGTATGCGGTCTCGTGTATGGCTTTAGGTTACCATTTCATTGTGTCTGGACATCCTCCGTCGCCAATTCCCCACGCATGATTTAGCAATCACATACCATCGCGCGGTTGGAGTTGTATCTGAAGATATGCTGGTTTATCATTATTGCGATGTTAACGTTGATAAAAATGTAGCACATAATTAAATGAAACTGTCGCGCCCTGCAGCTAATATGCGGTAAAAAAAAATTGCCCATTTCACTCCGCCACTGGCTCTAGTTTCCGTCGCTTGTGCGACCCTCACTCGTGACTTGCACTGATATTTACACAAGAAAATATTAACAAAAATAAATAAATCAAAATCACTGCCCATCCGGCAAATAAAATTGTACTTGTAGATATTGTACAGTTACTCAGTTCATTAAATCCACAGTTTGTAGAACACTGAAACATGTGTGTGTGTGCGTGAGAATGAGACCATGCGGTCGCAAAGTTTTCTTCGCACAAGACCTTCATTTCACCTCGGATGATAATAAAAATATTTTACAGTTCTCGTAGTGGTGAATGTCTCCAATCCTTCAATGATAACACAATGCCATGATGGCTATCCGTAAGAAAGTTATTCGTAAATTTTCCCTGCCACATGGTTTCCTTTCACTTGTGCTCCATCATGCACATGTTGTCTCTTCCACAGACGAATAGGAACTGGTGTTACCAAATATGGCGTGCTCTCAGTACATGAGCTGGCCACGTAAATTGATAGTTTCTTCGATTTACGAAGTATGCTGTACTTCGAATATGCAGAATTACTTAGTGATAATTAGAGTAGATTTTTGGAATGTGAAAAATAAGTAAAAATATAATCATAAGCGATATTGCTTCAACTTCTTCCCGCCGCTCGCAGGGTATGTTCAGTTACATTTCAGCATAAGTTTTAGTCTCTGTTGCCTGAGCAAACATGCGTCAACGGGCGCAGTATATACTGAAAGTTACTCCAAATTAAGGTAGAATGTCAGGTAGTATACGTGTGCAAAGTTTAGTGCTGTTGGCTTGTATACTTTTTGATATATATTGATATTAGGGTTAAAATATAGAGAGAGCATTTATTAACAGTTGGCAGCCCTGGAGGCTCATTAGAATACGCACAGTCATATCTGCTGTAGCACACATAGTACATACGAAATCTGGTTGAAATCCAATCGATAGTATAGAAGTTACATGCATTTAGAAATTGGACCTATCGGCAGGCTTAGAATCATGTTGGCAATACTGGCATGAATGGTCTTCTGAAAATTAATCTGGAATGATATTGTCTAGATGTGTGCCAATTTTGGAACAGTTCGCAGGCATAACTTCTGAGATATCCAACATAGAGCTCAAATTAAAATTGCGATTTTTCAGCAGTTGGTAGCACTGACGTCAATTTAAGATATGGCCGTGAGATATTCAGGTATAGATCTTTGTTCTTAACAACTTTGGTTTCGATAGCTTCAGCCGTTTAGGAGTTGATAGGGGGGGGGGGGTACACACACACACCAGACAGACAGGCGGAAGGACAGACATTTTCCCGGATCGTTCTTATAAGTCTACTTTTCCTCATTTTTGCAAAATGAGAAAAGTAGGCTAAAAATAATAATTATGCGTTGCCATCCACAGTATAAGTGGCGCAGCGTAATTCGAGCTTTTCAAGTTTCCCGCTAGAAAGCGTTCTGCTCCGCAGCCATTTTGCATTTTATGTGTTTACATATTTACATGAGTTTTGAAAGTTGAAACTTTTGATTGTTTTAATTGAATATGGATCGTTGATTGAAGAGTGGATCTTTAAAACGAAGTAGGCCCACTGATACAGATAGTGACGAAGAGGAAACTGATGTAATAAATATAGAAGTGAATGGGCCGCCTGCTGTCTCTCTTGAGCCTAGGCATTCAAACAGTAAGCCTACTGCGAAAAGTAGGAAATAGGCCTAACATATTTGGAAATTGGCTTTACTTATTGTGGACCTAAAGACTGTCCTTAGCCTAAATGCGAGATATGGTTTGAAACCCTTGCCAACAAGAGTATTAAACCTGCAAACAACCGGCGGCATCGATATATACCAAACACTCGGACCACAAAGGTACAATCATGGCTGAAAGTAATTATCAAAAATTCTGGTGCAAATGTGAATGAAAACGATACGGTTCAATCCTACGAAGTATCTCAGCTTGTCGAAAAACGTGCCAAAAACCATACCATTGCTGAAGATCTCATTCTACGTTCAGTAATTATTTTGTGCAAGAGAATGCTGGGTGATGCTGCCGCAAAGCTTGTAAATACAGCCCCGCTGTCTAACAATACCGTGCAAAGGCGAATTACAGATATTTCAAGCAATATTGAGGAGACGTTCTTGGCTAGGCTCCACATGTTTGACATGTTTGCTCGATGAGAGTACCGATATATCAATAAAGGCGATAATGTTGGTTTTTGTACGTTTCTTATGTCATGACGAAATATATAAAGATTTTCTTCTTTCCTGTGAACTAGTACTGAGGTTCCCATTAGGAATTTAAATATTTTAAGTCTTGACTTAAAAGATTTTCGTGCTTACATAACAATCGATTTAGGGGGTCCGAAAGAAATTCCTAATGGGAACCTCAGATATATGGCATCAGGTGAACGCCCACTTCCATGTTTCTTCGGTAATTTTCTCTTACTGATAATGATTCTAAAAATATCTTCTGACTTCGCTGAATAGAACGGAACATCACAGGGGCCGCGTGGCGACCAAGGACACTGTGTGTAGCAGTGTGTCGAGCAAGGCACTGGCGCTAGCAACAGCCCAGTGCCCAACTAGTTTAACACTTTTACACCTTTCATGGTATTTAATAATCATCATTACTCACATGAATTTCAGAGTAGTTGCTGAAAATGCTGTCCCTCATTTTCTAAACACACATTGCACCGACGTAGGCAGTTTTGGTACACTCGCTGTAATTCATCCTCACAATGCATGCACAGTGGAAGATTTAATGTTAGCCTCCATTAAAACAGTTGACGTCGCTCGCTACTGGGCAAAGAACATGTTTAATTAACTTATCAGATTCTACCCTTTACCGACAGTAGTGGCTACGCTGGCTAACGCGCAGCATTAGGTCATGGGGCCAAGCTCTCTGCTGACTCGGTAGACGCGTGGGTTCGAGCCCCACCGTCGGCCGTCCTTGAAATGGTTTTCCGTGGTTTCCCATTTTCAACACCAGGCAAATGCTGGGACGGTACCTTCTGACAGGCCACGGCCGTTTCCTTCCACATCCTTGCCCAGTTTCATTCACCATCATTCATTTCATCTCTCATTAACTCCTCTAATGAGGTTGGCGTCAGGAAGGGCATCCGGCCGTAAAAACCATCGCCACAAAGACTTCCATCGCATCTCATCCCCGACCCCGTTGGAAAACGGGAATAATAAGGGGTAGACATACATCAGATTCTACCCTTTAGTTGTATATAAATATCTGTACTTAAACTCTCAATAAGATTCGGACAAACCACGGAGTATGCAATGGAACTTTGTTCAAATGGGGGAAAATGTCGTCTCCTCACTGTGATTGTGGTGCTCCTAATCAAACCATCCAACACATTACAACTGACTGACCTCTGAGGGCATATGGAGAGGACTGGATCGACATCCTGTTGGCGACACCTGATGTGGTCCAATGGATAGACTCATTAGACCTGAGACTGTATATAGTGTAAATAGTAAAAATAATGTACAGTAGATTTTAAAGTGATTTTCTTTGTACTCTGAAATCTTGTATTGATTATATTGCCAAACAATAAATAATAAATCTGTACATAACCCATGTGTTATCTTTATATTCTGTTTTTAATTCTGCATATTAAACTGTAGGTAGGCCTACTTGTGACAGAAATAACGAAAGACTGTCCCAATCAGAGAACTGCTCGATCAGTCGGCAGGTAGCACCCCACTGTTACGAATATCATCGACACGCAATACTGAGGGCTACCCACAAACTGGCCGGGCTCTGTGAAATCTCTTCAAACTTGAAAGCTTGTAGTTTTTTTGTCACCATTAATCTCTTGATCATGAGCCACAGTTTAAACTTGAATGACCATCTCAATAAACTCTCTTCAAACTTGAATGGTGATATCTATAAACTCTTCGCCCGGTATCTGTACCAGTTTACCCAACATAAATTTAAAAGGCATGCGGACGGCAGGTCCAAGACGCAATACAGAAAATCCGAGGTGAACAGCTAAACTCCAAACACATACAGTATACTCTTCTCTGAAGTCTTAACTCGAAACGGTGTGACAGTTTGATGCTGGCCGAAGGTGGGGTGATATGCTCGCTTGCTAGCTCGTAAACTCGCTTCGAAGCTAGAAAATTGAATTTCAACTGAATGGAGATTGTTGGAAGAAATGAAAACGGAAAAACACTTATAGTGGGCGATGTATTAAAGATAGAGGTATGCTGCCCCGGACTACTTTGTAGAACTTTCATGGTGAATAATTCTTACACTCATAGCTGGGGTGGTGAGTCTTTAAGGGCTGATAGGGCCCGACCTACCCAGTGCTGTTAGGCCATATTGCACAACATTTGAATTAAAGCCTTTAAAAATTACTTCAATTTACAGACATTCTCCTTAAAATAAGTGGTATTCTCATCCAGAATCACTAAAAACTATACAGTATACATAACTCATCCCTAGCTTAAGATCCTGACAGTCTCGGACGGTGTATATTGTCACAGTGAGGGCCGCTCCAAAGAAACTCCCAGGTAAAGTATTTTGGCTTGATGGGCCGGGTGAGTAAACAGTGGACATAGCACTGTCTTGCACGCGAATTCTTCTGTGATATCAAGAGATTTTCCTTTCTCTTCAAGGGCCTCGGCAATGGGCCCATAGCGTTGCTGGGAAGCGAAATAGAACATCTCTTCATTTCATTTCTTTCTTCTGTCTCTCAATCCGGATTTCGGGATTTATTATTAGCCTCCCTTAAAGTTGTTGACGTCACTCGCTGCTGGGCAAAGAACATTTTTAGCCTACTTTTCACATTTTGCAAAAATGAGTAAAAAGTAGGCTTATGAGATCGATCCAGGCAAAAGTGGGTCTGTATGTCTGTCTGTCTCTCAGTCTATCCTTCTGTCCGTCTGTGTGTGTGTCCCTTCTCCCCGCCTATCAACCCCTAAACGGCTGCAGCAATCGAATCAAAATTTGGTAGGAGTAAAAATCTACATTATACCTGAATATCTCAATTCCGTATTTGAAAATGATGTCAGTCCTACCAACTGCTGAAAAATCGCAATTGAAATTTGAGCTCCATGTTGGATATCTCGGAAGATATGAATGGAAGCTATTTCAAAATTGGCACACGTATAGATAATAATATTTCAGTTTAATTTCCAGGAGGCCATACATGACAGTGTTGCCAAAATGATTACAAACCTGCTGATAGGACAATTTTTTAAATGCATATAACATCTACACTTTTAATTGGAAATCAACCAAATTTCGTATGTGATATGTGTACATAAACACATATGACTGAGCGTATTCTTATGAGCCACGAGGGCTGCCAACTGTTAATAAACTGTTAATAAATGCTCTGAATTAATTTTATCCAAATACCCATATATCAGAAAGTATGCAAGCCGGCAGCTTTGAACTATGCACACGTAACATTCTATATTAATTTGGAGGAACTTATATACGTCAGTGTTACTGCTGAGAGGTCCAAGTTTAAATACATGTTACTTCTATACTATCATTTGGATTTCAACCAAATTTCGTATGTGCTATGTGTACCATAACAGATATGACTATGCGTATTCTTAAGAGCAACCAGGGCTCCAGGGCTGCCAACTGTTAATAAATGATGTCTCTATTTTTGTTACTCTAATATCAATATATCAGAAAGTATGGAAGCCAATAGCTCTAAATTTTGCACACGTATAGTACCTGGCAATCTAGTATAATTTGGAGTAACTAATATACCTCAGTGCTGCCAACATGATTCTATGCCTGCTGATAGGTACAATTTTAAAATGCATGGAACTTCTATACAAACTAATCGATTTCATTCAAAATTGGCACAACAATAGATCATATTATTTCAGATTATTTCTGACAAATACATGCATGGCATTGTTGCCAACATGATTTTAAGCGTGCTGTTAGATCAAATGTTTAACTGCATGTAACGTCCATGCTATCCATTGGACTTCAACCAAATTGTGTATTCTGTACCTTACAAGATGGAATTAAGAATGTATTCAGTCACCAGGGCTGCCAACTGTAGTGCTCTATTATGCTACATTATGCCAGGTATACTGTATTTCGAACTTATTAGGAATTTCGCTATTACCAACTTAAATTCGTCATTATTCTAGACAGATCCATATAGATTAAACATGGGCGAGAATCATAAATTTTAAGAAAAGTAGTCTCTTATTTCGTCAGGGAACTTCTTGCTAATTAACCTATCAGATTGTATCCTTTAGTTGTATATAAGTATCTTGTCTTATCTCTATATTTTGTTTTAGTAGTTTAACTCTGCATATTAATCTATAGGTATTACTGACAGAAATAAAGAAAGACTGCCCCAAAGAGAGAACTGCTCGATCAGTCGGCAGGTAGTTCCCCAGATGTACGAATATCATGGACACGCAACACTGAGGGCTACCCACAAACTGGTCGGGCTCTGTGGAATCTCGTCAAACTTGAAAGCTTGTTGTTTCATGTCACCGTTAATCTCTTGATCATGAGCCACAGGTTAAACTTGAATGACGATCTCAAAACTCTCTTCAAACCTGAATGACGATCTCAATAAACTCTCTCCAAACTTGAATGGTGATATCTATAAAGTCTGCGCCCGGTATCTGTACCAGTTTACCCAACGTAAATTTATGGTTGGCAGGTCCAAGACACAATACAGAAAATCCGAGGTGAACAGCTAAACTCCAAACACATACAGTATACTCTTCTCTGAATTCTTAACTCGAAACGGTGTGACAGTTTGATGCTTGCCGAAGGTGGGGTGATAAGCTCACTCGCTTCGAAGCTAGAAAATTAAATTTCATTTGAATGGAGATTGTTGGAAGAAATGAAAATGGAAAAACACGAATGAGCCTTTAAGGTCTGAAAGGACACGGCCCACCCAGGGCTGTTACGCATTATTGCACAACATTTGAATTAAAGTTTTAAAAATTACTTACATTTACAGACATTCTACTTAAAATAAGTGGTATTCTCATCCAGAATCACTAAAAACTATACAGTATACATAACTCATCCCTAGCTTAAGATCCTGACAGTCTCGGACTGTGTATTGTCATAGTGAAGGCCGCTCCACGGAAACCCCCATGTAAAGTATTTTGGCTTGATGGGCCGGGTGAGGAAACAGTGGACTTAGCACTGTCTTGCACGCGAATTCTTTTGTCATATGACGAGATTTTCCTTTCGCTTCAAGGACCTCGGCAATGAGCCCATAGCGTTGCTGGGAAACGAAATAGAAGATCTCTCCATTTCCTTTCTTTCTTCTGTCTCTCAATCCGGATTTCAGGATTTATTATTAACCTCCCTTAAAGTTGTTGACGTCACTCGCTACTGGGCAAAGAACATTTTTAGCCTACCTTTCACATTTTGCAAAAATGAGGAAAAAGTAGACTTATGAGATCGATCCGGGCAAATGTTTGTCTGTCTGTCTGTCTGTCTGTCTGTCCTTCTGTCTGTCTGTCTGTCTGTCTGTCTGTCTGTGTGTGTCCCCCCACCTATCAAGTCCTAAACGGCTGCAGCGATTGAAACAAAATTTGGTAGGAGTAAAGATCTATACCTGAATATCTCAACGCCATATTTGAAAATGATGTCAGTCCTACCAACTGCTGAAAATTCGCCATTGAAATTTGAGATCCATGTTGGATATCTCAGAAGGTATGAATGGGAGCTATTTCAAAATTGGCAAACGTATAGATAATATTTCAGTTCATTTCTAGGAGGCCATTCATGACAGTGTTGCCAAAATGATTATAAACCTTGCTGATAAGTCCATTTTTAAATGCTTATTAATTCTACACTTTTAATTATAAGTCAACCAAATTTCGTATGTGCCATGTGTACATAAACAGATATGACTGAGCGTATTCTTAAGAGCCACCAGGGCTGCCAACTGTTAATAAATGCTCTCAATTTCTTTTATCCAAATACCCATATATCAGAAAGTATGCAAGCCGGCAGACATTCTATATTAATTTGGAGGAACTTATATACGTCAGTGCTACCAACATGATTCGAAGCCTTCTGAGAGGTCCAACTTTAAATACACGTTACTTCTATACTCATTCAGGGCCCAGTCAGTGAGTGCCTGTGGATACTGTGAAATGTTCTACTCATAGGGTTAGTACTGCTGTTATGACTCAGTGAGGAAAGCAATGGCAAACTACCTCACTCCTCATCTTGCCTAGTACGCCTTAATATAGCACTGCCTTGGGGTTTTGTGGGTATCTACCCACATAACCTAACGACGGTACTTTTTGAGCATCCAACCAGCCTTCGGGCTGACTACATAACAGACTTTTTTAGACTACTATCATTTGGATTTCAACCAAATTTTGTATGTGCTATGTGTTCCATAATAGATATGACTATGCGTATTCTTAAGAGCAACCAGGGCTGCCATCTGTTAATAAATGCTCTCCCTTTTTTTGTTACCCTAATATCAATATATCAGAAAGTATGCAAGCCAATAGCTCTAAATTTTGCACACGTATAGTACTTGGCTTTCCAGATTAATTTGGAGTTACTAATAAACGTCAGTGCTGCCAACGTTGTTCTATGCCTGCTGATAGGTCCAATTTCAAAAGCATGGAACTTCTATACAAACTTTTTATAAATTAATGTGTTTTTATCATTTGCGATTCGGTACGTAATTGTAATTATTTAATATGTTGATGGCGTGCGACATAGGAAAATGAAAGTGGAATGTTTATTAACAAATCTATTTTCTTGTATACCACTGAACACAAAGTTAGGAATTAAAACAAGATGTTCAGCAAAGAACATATAGCCTACTTTCTCCTAAATGTATGGGTATCTTTATGACTCTTTGTCCTCATCCCTAAAACAATCACCCCAACCAAAATGTATTGTTTGTTTTCTTTTATATTGATAATAAGCCAGTAAGTGTCAAGATCAATATTATATACTTTATGATGATTGAATAACAAAACTACTAACTTATTGTAATGCATTCACGTCCGTTAATCTCTATATTAAGCCAGCCTGGAAAATTAAGAATCTTCCGCCCCAATCACAGTAGGTGGTGCTGCGACCTATCAGTGAATTAATCTTTATCTTGTACGCCTATGCACTGCCATCGTAATGTACTACGATGGCAGTGTTCTATAGGTGTTGAATGAGTAGGCAGTTTAAAGTAGCCAAGAGGGAGGCGATCCAGCTGGCAGTGTTTAAAGGTATTCGGAGCGCGATCGTGGCTAATAGTTGAACTACCAGTATTACAAAATTGCCATACTTCAGGAGGCCAGCTCAGGCATTTACACAGCGTTATGTTTGGAACAATATTACCCACATAACCCACAAGAGGACAGCACCGTACAGAGGCATTAAGAAGGCTGTGGTTAATGACAACGTGTATCTAGTTCTTCTATTCTCCTTTTTCTAATGTCTTCTGTTTATGTGCGATGCTGGGACTGTGATTTTATTAATATACGAGTGTATACTTTATCCTCTCCTTTGAGCTAAATGACATTTTATTCAGTATCTGTGGAAAAAGCTCGTGCACATCATTTGTAAAAGAATTCAAGAAAAAAAACCTAACTGTAGCAGTACTCGATCCCCAGTCAACTGCGTGTCAGACTAACATGCTAGCCCAGAGCTAACCGTATCCATGACGTCAGGTGTTCTTAACTGACATATTAGATACAAACTGTTGGCAAATAATGACTTTAAATAAACGATTTCTTCACTGCAGTACATCTTCATTAAAGATCATTTCATACAAAGTTTATATTATTGTATCAGTACGGTATATCACATACAACATACTAAAACTACTGAAATATAAGACAGGCACATGAGGACAGCTGCCATCTTGTGTGTGACACAAACGGCTCAGCTCTTTTAAGCCACTCATACTGTATAATATTATAATATTAAATTATAATAAATAACGGATCACGACCTCCAGTATAGCTTAAACCCCCCATAGGCTCGATAATCGGAATTGGTGGGTCTTAAGCTATTTATTAAAATGGTTGCATAATTCACACGGCCGCCATCCTGAAATGGCATGGCCGATGACCTTGAATTTTGGGTGAAAGACGCGTCCTATATAAAGGTATGTTGTCACCAAATTTGGTAGAGATCGGATGATTAGTTTAGCCGTAATTTGATTTTACGTTTTGAACATTTGAGTGGCCGCCATTCTGTTTTGGTAAAGATGGCGGCGATATAAAGTATGACACTGAGGTGTCCTTTACTAGTGCTACCTCTGTACCAAATTTCGTTCAATTCGGTTTCACCGTGTTCGAATTGATAGGGGGGGGACAGACATTCAGAGTACACACACTCACACACACACAGACACACACACACACACACAGACTCACACACACACACACAGACTCACACACACACATACACACACACACACAGACTCACACACACACATACACACACACAGACAGACACACTTTTTTCGCCCTGTGTTGATCTCATAAGTCTACTTTCATTTTTTGCAAAAATCGAAAGTAGGCTAAAAATATGGACCTCATCAACCAAGCTGAGAGATCAATTCGCTTCATCCAAAGCACAGGAGAGGAGAATATATTTACAAATTAGGAGCCATGCAAGTACTGTTGTTAATGCATGAGCTTTTTATTAAAGCTTGTTTTAAATGTTGTGTTGTGTTGTGTGGAATTATGATAATGGCAATATTGGCAACAATGAATGCCAAATATAAACAAGTAGTTCCGTGAAGAACTATAAAGCCTATTTTCATATATCCTACCTGTATTAATTGCCTCAAGTTAAGTCTGATTGCTGTAATAGATTCATCGATATTGAGAACCATCGAAATAATTCGCATGGTGACCATGATGGATTTTTTAAATATAGGCCTTAGAGTCATGTACTATTACATGAAGATTATTGTGTACGTGCATTATTCATACCTGAATCGCATGATTAGGACACAGGGAATAAGAACGAGATTTTAAAATATTGCTCAGCCGCCAACTTGTGATTATACAAATAATTGAAATGAATTAGATACGAGTGGATAAAAATTTATATAAGCATATACCGTACCTAGATTCACTGCACTCGGATGGCTAAATCGCGAGTAACGTACATTAGAATATTCAAATTTCGCGTCGCCGCCATATTAGCTTTGTGCTCACAAGGCTATTGAATATCCCATAGGTGAACTTATGTTCATAGCTTCTATCTACATACAAAATGTCATTGTGATTGCTGTCATAGATTAATAGATATTGAGATACGTCTGATTATTTCGGATGGTCGCCATATTTTAATATATGTAGCTCATAGAGTTATGTACTATTAGATGAGGATTATTGTGTTGGTTCATTATTGAAACGTTGACTTTGATCGCATGATTAGGTCACAAGAAAAAAAAACATTAATTTTAAATTTCGCACAGCTTCATCTTGATGTTATGTGAACAATTGAACTAACTTACATGTCAATGTGTTTCAATTTGAATAGTCATTTGCTGTACCAAGTTTCACTGCGTTCGGATGGTTAAATCGCTAGAAAAGTCTATTTAAATAGTTCAACTTTGCTTGAACGCCATGATCGTTTTGTAGTTAACTGGTAATTGAAAGTCACATAGGTGTACTTCTAAAGGGCGCCAGGAAATGTTCTCCGCAGTGACTGCCGGCTTCTGCCAGAGCTAGCATCAGCAGTTTAGTTGGCAGCATGGTGTCCTTGACAGGGTGAATCCCACACGTGTGGGCTGTAGGCTGTAGAAATGGTCAGTGCGTATTGCAATAAGCGAGTGTGTGTGTCATCTGCACTTCTAGCTTCAGTTATGAATGGCTGTGGCGAGTACAAGATTACTGTTTTGTTTGTTTTAACACAAGCGACAGTCATGCTGCCAACGTAACTGCTGATGCTAGCTCTTGCAGACGCATGAAGACACTGCGGAGAACTTTCCCTGGTGCCTTGTATTAGTACCCTTTATCTTCGTACAAAATTTCATGGTGATATGAGTAATAGTTTCGGAGATATAGAATGCCGGTGAGATATTTCGCACAGCCGCCATGTTGGATTGGTGAGACGTAATAAAATTTCAAAGATACGGTTGGGGTCGACCAAGTTAGTCGACTACTATGACCGTATTGAGTTTCATTGAAATCGCTCCAGTCGTTTAGAAGTTATTAGGTGGGACTTACATACGGACAAAAGGTGATTTCATATGCCTCTTTTTTTTTTTTTTTTTTTTTCATAAATAAAAATTATCTAAATATTGAGCCCTTGGATGTATGCCTACATACAAGTCCTCAAATAATTTTATTTCTTCAGCTAAAGATTCAGCTCAGTTGAGAAAATGTTGGTCATATTTGAAACAGTAGTCTGTCTGTTGAGACGATGCATTGCTACCGCTGTCGCAATTGAAGCAACGCTAAGTTAAATATAGCCAGTTCAAGGAAAAAGAGAAAGGTGGATGCAAGCCAGGGAGCCGTTGACTTGTTAAGAATGAGTGGTATAAACGTTTCATGGTATTAAACGCTGGAGAAGGAAGTTGATAGGCCAACTGATTAGTGAGTTTATGACCAAACATGAGAGTGGGAGAAAGGTCATCACCCTGCTGTCACCGTATAATTCGAAATATAGCCAATGAGAGCAAGACGCCAAATTTGCCCGCTGTGGCGAGTACAAGTTTACTGTGTGTTTTAATACAAGCGACAGTAGTGCTGCCAACGTAAGTACTGATGCTAGCTCTCGCTGACGCACGAAGACACTGCGGAGAACATTTCCTGGCGCCCTGTATTAGTACCCTTTATCACCGTACTAAATTTCATGGTGATATGAGTAATAGTTTCGGAGATATAGAATGCCGGTGAAATATTTCGCACAGCAGCATTTTGGATTGGTGAAACGTAATAAAATTTGAAGGATACGGTCGGGATCGACCTATTTAGTAGACTACTATGACCTTACTGAGTTTCATCGAAATCGCTCCAGCCGTTTTGAAGTTATTAGGTCGGACTTACATACGGACAAAAAGTGATCTCATAAGCCTATAAATGAAAATAGGCTAAAAATATTTAATATGAAACAACAATCGTATATTCTGGCCGACCCTAAAATTTTAATCAGGAGCCGCCCATGCCTCATGGTATACCCAGTGTAAGCATAACAGGTGCACGGACGTCAGGCTAGTTTACGAGCTAGCGAGCAAGCCTATCACCCCAGCTTCGACCAGCATCAAACTGTCGAATCGTGTCGAGTTAAGACTTCAGAGGAGAGTATATGTATTTGGAGTTTCGCTGTTCACCTCGGCTTTTCTGAATTGCGTCTGAGACTTGCCGTCCGTGCGCATTTTAAGCTTACGCTGGACAAACCGTTAAAATACCAGGCGAAGCCGGAGCGGGTTGTATTTATTTAATACATGATACGTATTGAACCCTTATTATATGATGCTCTTATAATCATGTTTCATATTTTCATTTTATGCGGTTGAAAGGATATTTGTGACAAGCTGAAGTTAATGCAATATGTTCAAATTGACAGGTACAGAGCAAGCAGGGAACGAAAGGATTAAAATGCCAAAAAATTGTTGAGACAAAGCAATATTCTAAGTTTGGTCATACAATATTGACTTCTTGGAATAGGCGAGGGAGTGCCTCTACCTGTTGGGTCAATGTTCTGCAAGCGTGGCGATGCTTCGTGACGTAGAGGGTAGCAGCGGCTTTGTTCGGCCGTGAAGAAGTGAAGAGGGTTGATGTTTTGAGAGGAAGATGAAGCATTCGTAATTACACCCAGTAGATGGAGTCAACGATTTTAGCTCAAATATTGGAAACTAACCAACGAATCGGAAGGAAGGACGCCGAGGAGTCCGCCAACTTAGCTTGAAGTCGATTTTGGAGGCAGGTTGATCCTGGATTAATCTACGATCGATCTGAGTTCCGAATACCTGAGCCTGATCCTGCGTGATAAGACAAGCCATTTGATATAACTCTCATGTCTGTAGTCCAATTACTTCGATTTGATTTTATTCTGAGTGTCCCCACCACTAGATTTGTTCCAATTTTATATAAATACGGCTACTGAGCTAGCTAGAGTGTCCTTTGATTTGATGTCTCGAGGGAGACCTACGTCAGTATTTATGTCTCAGAGGAGACTTATTATACTTTGAAAATCTGCGAGTTGAACTTATAAACTGTTTGAAGTTAGAAATTTGTATGGCAGAGAATAACAATTCTCAAGGCTTATTTTTATCTGCCATGTTTTCAAGTTAAAGATACAGAAGCTATTATGAAATTATTTAGGGCAATAGTCGTCGAAATAAATTGTTCAGGACTTTTGAGAGAAATTAGTAACTCATCGCAATTTTAGTAGGGAATAGACAGTGTACATTACGATTTACTAATTGAACAATTTTCATACTCAGAAGAAACTTCAAGATGAACGGTGCCAGGCCGACTTTTGAAAGGATGGCCGTGCTTTCTACTCAGATTATATCTTTGAACGAGTAGAGATCCATAGGGCCATGCAGGGTGATGTGAGCTGAGTGATGTTGCAGAATGGATAAGTGCCAAATTGATTTATTCAATTGTAGAAATAGCTTGGTTTATACGAACAGTGTGTATACATTTTCTTGTGTATTTTAGGATGATTAAAAAGTTTGATTTTTCTTTTTGTATCCGACACTTAATTTATAATGATGCATCGTGACTACTGGTTTGAGTTTATGTATTTTATTGTTGTAATCTTAAATTTCATGTACTATGCGAGTACCATGTTGTGTGCAATATTTTATTTCGCTAGAGTATGGATTGCGGGTTCAGTGACAAATGAAGCTGCATTAAAGTTCAAATAATGATAGATATTAGGGGGAAAGGAGATATTTTTGTGTTTCTATTTAATTAAACAGACTATTTTGAAATTGCCTTGTTGCAACTAATTTGCGGGGAACCATAAATTCTCTAAGTGAGAAGTTTATGGAGTTAATTAATGAAAGTCTTGAAATCTTGCTGTTTATCTTGAATCTGCTGCTTCATGTGTATGGATTTTGATTGGAAGTCAGTCATACCCCTGCAGTATGTTGTTGGCGTCATATTGGTATTTATTGCGCGGGGAAAACTGGCAATGTGACCAAATTCCTGTCTGCAGCATTTTGGACGACAGATGTACTCTGTGGAGGCACTGATCGATTCTCGACAAGTCTTATAATTCATGGCTGAATTATGGAGACAATTGGTATTTTTTGGTGACACATGTTTTATTTTAGGTGGAGTATATATGATGATTCTGCGATCTTGGGCTGCAGTTGTGCAGGCACGAGATATTTGGTAAACACGCTGGGTTAATGACATGTTGCGACGAGTGTCCACAGAGTACGAGCGGATTTAAGACTTGCTAATGAGGAGGGCCAGCTGACTGAGACCCGATGTTTAAAATGGATAAGCCTGTTTGGTTAAACTCAAGTTATTTAAAGGGATCGTACTTCATGCTGGCACCGTACATTCATGTGTCTTGCTGAAATAAAATTTGGTTTATCGTAGATATTGCCGGTGGGCTTACTTGTCTTTGTGTTGATTCATATTTTGTTGATTTTTGTGCTTACACTTTTGATGTGTAGTTCTTAAAATGACGTTCGGTCATTTGTTTTGTCTTGGTAGTGTAGTCACGTGTTTTGCTTTGTGTATTTGCTAAGACCTGAATTGAAGCATATAATCTGCATCCTGGCACGCAGTCAAGATTTCATTGCGGAGATCTGAGTTGTAATAAAGAAGGGTAGCGAGTGTCGGCATTGTTTATTAGAGTAGAGCTATTTGTACTGTTTTCCCAGACGCCAAATCTATATTCGCATAAATACGGATTCGCCACTTGTCGGATGTGCCATATGGTAGCGGATCGCGTATTTGAGTACTTATTCCATTCAGCATGCACACATCGTCACATATTCACACACATAGTTTTGAAGCGACGTCAGGACAAATTCATGTCCTTATTTTATTTTGCAATATCTGGTTGAGATTTTTGTGATTATTCTGGTTGATTAAGAGGGTGTACATTTAAAGGTGATGTGTTTTATTTGTTTTATTTGTTATTTGATCTGTTATACACTTGTTTTATTTATTTTCGGCTCACTTTATTCCTAATAGTTTAATTTACCCTTATGTTACCTTGTTATTATGAGAAGCAATCGACGATAGCAACTAAGAACAAGAACCGAACACTTCCCCGAAAAGGAGTCTTGTCATACTTCTTCACAAGGGTTCAGTATATAATGAACAATAACCAGAAGCGATCAGAGTTAGTGTCAAAAACGTCTTCATCTGTTGATGAATATCTGCCAGATCATATATGGCATCAGGTCAACGCCCGCTTCCATGTTTCTGTGGTAATTTCCTCTTAATGATAATGATTCTGAAAATATATTCTGACTTCGCTTAATAGAACGGAACCTCGCATGGGCCGCGTGGCGGCCAAGGACACTGTGCGTAGCAGTGTGTCGAGCAAAACACTGGCGCTAGCAACAGCGCAGTGCCCAACTATAAGTAGTTTAACACTTTTACACCTTTTATCGTATTTAATAATCATCATGGCATTCATGAAATTCAGAGTAGCTGCTGGAAATGCTGTCCTTGATTTTCTAAACACACGTTGCCCCGACGTAGGAAGTTTTGGTACACTAGCATTAATTCATCCTCACAATTCATTCACAATGGAAGATTTAATGTTAGCCTCCCTTAAAGCTGTTGACGTCGCGTGCTACTGCGCAAAGAATATTTTTAGCCTACTTTTCACATTTTGCAAAAATGAGGAAAATATAGTCTTATGAGATCGATCCGGGAAAATGTGTGTGTCTGTCTGTCTGTCCTTCTGTCTGTCTGTCTGTCTGTCTGTGGGTGTGTCCCCCCCTATCAACTCCTAAACGGCTGCAGCAATCAAAACCAAATTTAGTATGAGTAAAGATGTGCACCGGAATAGCTCACGTCCATATTTGAAAATGATGTCAGTGCTACCAACTGCTGAAAATACGCACTAGAAATTTGAGCTCCATGTTGGATATCTTGCAAGGTATGCATGGGAGCTATTCCGAAATTGGCACACATGTAGATAATACTATTTCAGTTTAATTTCCAGGGGGCCAACCATGACAGTGTTGCCAAAATATTTTTAAGCCTTCTGATAGGTCCAATGTTTAAATGCATATAACTTCTACACTATCAACTGGATTTCAACCAAATTTTGTATGTAATATCTGTACGTAAACAGATATGACTGAGCGTATTCTTAAGAGCCACCAGGGCTGCCAACTGTTAATAATTGCTCTCTCTATTTTTTTAAATCCAAATACCAATATATCAGAAAGTGGGCAAGCCAACAGCTTTAAACTATGCACGCGTATATTCTGACATTTTAGATTAATTTGGAGTAACTTATTTACGTCAGTTCTACCAACATGATTATAAGCCTGCTGATAGTACCGATTTTTAAATACATGTAACTTCTATACTATCAGTTGGATTTCAACCAAATTTCGTATGTGCAATGTGTACCATAACAGATATGACTATAAGTATTGTTAAGAGCAATCAGGGCTGCCAATTGTTAATAAATGCTGTCTATATTCTTTTTACCCTAATATCAATATATCAGAAAGTATGCAATCCAACAGCTCTATATTTTGCACACGTATAACACCTGACATTCTAGATTAATTTGGAGTAATTAATACAAGGCGGTGCTGCCAACATGATTCTATGCCTGCTGATATGTCCAATTTTAAAATACATGTAACTTCTATACTAACAAATGGATTTCATCCAAAATTGGCACAACAAGATATCATAATAATTCAGATTATTTCTGACCAGCACACGCATGGTATTGTTGGCAACATGCTTTTACGCGTGCTGATAGATCCAGTGTCTAACTGCATGTAACGTCCATTGGACTTCAACCAAATTTTGTATTCAGTACCTTAAGAGGTGGAACTAAGAATGTATTCAGTCACCAGGGCTGCCAACTGTAGTGCTCTATGAGGCTTCATTATACCAGGTATATTTTGAACTAATTAGATATTTCGATATTACCAACTTAATTTCGTCATTATTCTAGATAGGTTCATATACTGTAGAATAATCATTGGCATGAAAAGTAGGCTGTATAGTTCTTCACGAAACTTCTTGTTAGCCTACTTTTCACATTTTGCAAAAATGAGGAAAAAGTAGACTTATGAGATCGATCCGGGAAAATGTGCGTCTGTCTGTCTATCCTTCTGTCTGTCTGGCAGTGGGTGTGTCCCCCCTATCAACTCCTAAACGGATGCAGAAATCGAAACCAAAATTAGTATGAGTAAGGATGTATACCAGAATATCTCACGTCCATATTTTAAAATGATGTCAGTGCTACCAACTGCTGAAATAACTCACTAGAAATTTGAGCTCCATGTTGGATATCTTGGAAGGTATGCATGGCAGCTATTCCTAAATTGGCACACATGTAGATAATACTATTTCAGTTTAATATCCAGGAGGCCATACATGACAGTGTGGCCAAAATAATTTTAAGCCTTCTGATAGGTCGAATTTTTAATTTAAATGCCTATAACATCTACACCATCAACTGGATTTCAACCAAATTTTGTATGTAATGTGTACATAAACAGATATGACTGAGCGTATTCCTAAGAGCCACCAGGGCTGCCAACTGTTAATAATTATTTTCTCTCTTCTTTTATCCAAATACCAATATATCAGATAGTATGCAAGCCGACAGCTTTAAACTATGCACACCTATAGTACCTGACACTTTAGATTAATTTTGGAGTAACTTATACACTTCAGTTCTACCCACATGATTCTAAGCCTGCTGATAGGGCGAATATTTAAATACATGTAACTTCTATACTATCAGTTGGATTTCAACCAAATTTCGTATGTGCTATGTGTAACATAACAGATATAACTTTAAGTATTATTAAGAACAATCAGGGCTGCCAACTGTTAATTAATGCTGACTATATATTTTTTTACCTAATATCAACATATCAGGAAGTATGCAAGCCAATAAATAGCCCTATACTTTGCACATGTATAGCACCTGACATTCTACATTAATTTGGAATAATTAATATAAGCCAGTGCTTCCAACATGATTCTATGCCTGCTGATAGGTCCAATTTTAAAATACATGTAACTTCATCCAAAACTGGCACAACAAGATATCATAATATGTCCGAAAATATATCTAATCAGCACACGCATGACATTGTTGCTGACATGATTTTACTCGTGCTGATAGATCCAATGTCAAACTGCATGTTACGTCCATTGTACTTCAACCAAATTTTGTATTCCGTACCTTGAGAGATGGAACTAAGAATATATTCAGTCACCAGGGCTGCCAACTGTAGTGCTCTATTAGGCTACATTATACAAGGAATATTTCAAACTAATTGGACATTTCGATATTACCAACTTATTTTCGTCATGAACAGTAGGCTCTTTAGTTCGTCACGGAACTTCTTGTTAATTAACCTATCACATTTTACCCTTTAGTTGTATATAAATATCTGTACATAACTCATTATGTGTTATCTGCATATTCTGGTTTAGTAGTTTATCTCTGATTATTAAACTATAAGTACTTCTGACAGAAATGGAGAAACACGGCACCAATCAGAGAACTGCTCGATCAGTCGGCAGGCAGCTCCCCCGTGTTACGAATATCATCGACACCCAATACTGAGGGCTGCCCACAAACTGGCCGGGCTCTGTGAAATCTCTTCAAACTCGAAAGTTTGTAGTTTTATATCACCGTTAATCTCTTGATCATGAGTCACAGGTTAAACTTGAATGACGATCTCAATAAACTCTCTTCAAACTTGAATGACGATCTCAATAAACTCTACAAACTTGAATGGTGATATCTATAAACTCTTCACCCGGTATCTTTACCGGTTTATCCAGCGTAAGCTTAAAAGGCGCACGGACGGCAGGTCCCAGACGCAATTCAGAAAAGCCGAGGTGAACAGCTAAACTCCAAACAAATATAGTATACTCTTATCTGAAGTATTAACTCGAAACGGCTTGACAGTTTGATGCTGGTCAAATGTGGGGTGATAAGCTCGCTCACTAGCACGTCAATGTGCTTCGAAGCTAGAAAATTAAATTTCAACTGAATGGAGATTGTTGGAAGAAATGAAAATAGAAAAACACTAGGGTACACCAAAAGTGGTGCGGCTACATACACCCGGCCTCCTTGAGGACCTTGAGCAGAAGGCAGGAGATAACATGAAAAGAATATATTCAATCACCAGGGCTGCCAACTGTAGTGCGATGTATTAAAGATAGAGATATGCCGCCCCGGACTTTTTTGTAGAACTTTTCACGGTGAACAATTCTCACACTCGTAGCTAGGGTGGTGCGTCATTAAGGACAGAGGTGGCCCGGCCCACCGAGGGCTGTTAGGCCATATTGCACAAAATTTGAATTAAATTCTTTAAAAATTTCTTGAAATTACAGACATTCTACTTAAAATAAGTGGTATTCTCAACTAGAATCTCTAAAAAGTATACAGTATACATAACTCATCCCTAGCTTAAGCTCCTGACAGTCTCGTACGGTGTATTGTCATAGTGAGGGCCGCTCCACAGAAATTCGCATGTAAAGTATTCTGGCTTGATGGGCCGGGTGAGGAAACAGTGGACTTAGCACTGTCTTGCACGCGAATTCTTCTGTGATATGAAGAGATTATCCTTTCTCTTCAAGGGCCTCGGCAATGGGCCCATAGCGTTGCTAGGAAGCGAAATATAAGTTCGCTCCATTTCATGTATTTCTTCTGTCTTAGTCAATCCGCATTTCCGGAAAAGTGGCCACCCAACCTCACGCCCTTAAACAGGTATTTAGTCATTGTTCGCAGCTTGCTGACATTAGACAAAAAATATATTTATACCTTTTCAGTTGTCGGATGCTCCAAGTAAAGTACAAGTGTCTTTGTGAGATATTAGGATGAAATTAATTTCTATAAATTAATGTTTTTAACATTTGTGTTTCGGCACGTAATTATTGTATATGCTGTTAGCGCACGACATAGGAAAATAAAAGTGTAGGGCCAAATGTTTATTAACAAACCTATTTTCTTCTATACCACTCAACACACAGTTAGAAATTTAAAAACTAGATGTCCAGTAAAGAACATATAGCCTACTTACTCCTAAATGCAAGGGTATTGTTATAACTCTTTATCTTTTTCAAGGAGTATAATTGAATGTTGGTTGTAGTAGCTTGTTGAAATACGACGTATTATACGGATATTAAACATGATTATGAGGTGCCCTTTGCTAGTGCTAGCTATGTACAAATTTCAATCAATTCGCTTTCACCGTGTTTGAATTCATATGGTGAATCGATTTTGCACACATACATGGCTGTTGTCTGCAAACTATTGGGCAGATGACCATGTAGTTCAGTCAAAAGATTCTTCCCACGAAAAGGTATGTTGTTGAAAAATTTGGTAGAGATCAAATAATTCGATTGGCCGTAATTTGACTTAAGCTTTTAACATTTGGGTTGCCGCCATTCCGTTTCCGCCACGATGGCGGCGATATAAAACATGACCCTGAGGTGCCCTTTGCTAGTGCTACCTCTGTACCAAATTTCGTTCAATTCGGTTCTACCTGTTTGAATTGATAGGGGGAATCGATTTTCGCACCTACATAGCCGCCATATACCAACTATTGGACTGATGACCTTGTAGCTTGCTCAATGAAGGCTTCTCACATAAAGGTGTATTGTAGCAAAATTTGGTAGAGATCTGATTATTAGGTTGGTCGTAATTTGATTTAAGCTTTTAACATTTGGGTTGCCGCCATTACGTTTCCGTCAAGATGGCGACGAACATGACACTGAGTTGCCTTTTGTAAGTGCTACCTCTCTACCAAATTTCGTTCAATTTGGTTTCACCGTGTTTGAATTGATAGGGGGAATCAATTTTCACACATTCATGGCCGCTATCTGCAAACTATTAGGTTGATGACTTTGTCGTTTGGTCAAATGATGCTTACCACATAATGGTAAGTTATGCTGTTGCAAAATTTAGTAGAGATCAGATTATTAGGTTGGTCGTAATTTGATTTAAGCTTCTAAAATTAAGGTGGCCGCCATTACGTTTCCGTCAAGATAGCGGAGGTAAAAGACATGACACTGAGGTGCCCTTTGCTAGTGCTACCTCTGTACCAAATGCCGTTCAATTCGGTTTCACTGTGTTTGAATTGATAGGGGGAATCGATTTTCACACATATATGGCCGCTATCTGCAAACTATTAGGATGATGACCTTGTCGTTTGGTCAAAAGATGGTATATTGTTGCAATATTTGGAAGAGATCAAATGATTTGATTGGTCGTAATTTGATTTAAGCTTTTAACATTTGGGTGACCGCCATTACGTTTTCGTCAAGATGTCGGGGATATCATACTAATATATAACAATGAAATGGTGTTTGTCGCCCTGTCTGTCTGTTACTCAATCACGCAAGAACCACTGCTCCGATCGAAATGAAATTTTGCATGGATGTAGCTGATTTACCAGGTTTACACATAGGCTACGTTTGATTTCGATATTTTGCACTATTTAAAAATGGCGACTATTTTCATATTTCCATTTCAAATTAAAAAAGAACGCTAAGAAATAGCAAAATGTTGATGGTATATGTGAGCTTTACCAAGTTTACACATAGGCTACTTTTGATTTCGATATTTTGCACTATTTAGTTCCGTGAAGAACTATACAGCCTATTTTCATACATCCTATTTATGTTAATTGCCACTATCAACATACAACATTTCAGTTTGATTGCTGTAATATATTCGTAGATATCGAGAACCGACTAAATATTGCGGATGGTCGCCATGTTGGATTCGTATATATATGTAGGTCTTAGAGTTATGTACTGTTACATGAAGATTATTGTGTACGTGTAGTATTCAAACTTCAATCGCAGGATTAGGACACTAGAAGTAAAAACGACATTTTAAAATTTCGCACAGCTGCCATCTTGTGGTTATGGAAACAATTGAAAAAAATTAGATGCCAATGGATTAACATTTGTATAAGGATTTACTGTACCAAGTGTCACTGCACACGGATGGTTAAATTACGAGAAACGACCATGTGAATATTTATACTTCGCGTCGCCACCATTTTGGATTTGTGATCACCAGGTTATTGAAAGTCCTATAGGTGAACTTGTGTTCATTGCCCTATGAACATACAAAAATTCAGTTTGATTGCTGTAACAGATTCGTAGATATTGAGATCCATCTATATATTTTGGATGGTCGCCATGTTGGATTGTTATATGCATAGGCCATAGAGTCATGAACCATTAAAGGAAAATTATTGCGTAGGTCCGTTATTCAAACGTTCACTTCGATCGCATGATTACGACACAAGAAATAAAAACTTTATTTTAAAATTCGCACAGCCACCATCTTGAGGTTATGTAAACAATTGAACTAAATTAGATACCAGTGCATTACAATGTGCATAAACAATTTGCTGTACCAAGTTTCATTGCGTTTGGATCATTATCGCGAGAAAGGTCTATTTAAAATTTTCAAAATCGCTTTGCCGCCATATTCGTTTTGTAGTAACAGGTTTTTGAAAGTCTTAGGGATGAACTTCCAGTAGTGCCCTTAATCTCCGTACAACATTTCAAGGCGATGCCGTTAATAGTTTCAGAGATACAGAATGCCGGTGAAATATTTCGCACCGTCGCCATCTTGAGGTTATGTAAACAATTGAACGAAGTTAGATGTCGGTGAATTACAATGTGTATAGACATATACTGTACCATGGTTTATTGCGTTTGGTTGGTTAAATCGCGAGAAACGTCCATTTAAAAGTCGCAAATTCGCTTGGCCGCCATGTTGGTATTGTGGGTACTAGGTTTTCAAACGTCACATAGGTGAACTTCTAGTAGTTCCCTTTATCACCGTAAAATATTTCAGGGTGATATCGGTAATAGTTTCGGAGATATTGAATGCCGGAGAAATATTTCGCACAGCCGCCATGTTGGATTGGTGAGACGTAACAAAATTTAAACGGCACGGTCGGGGTCGTCCGGAATAGTGCTATGAACTTACCGAGTTTCATTGAAATCGGCTCAGCCGTTTAGAAGTTATTATGGACACACACACACACGCCCACACACACGGACAAAAGGTGATCTCATAAGCCTATTTTTTAATAAATGAAAATAGGCTAAAATGGCGACTATTTTCATATTTCCATATTTCCATTTCAAATAAAGAGAGAACGCTAGGAAATAGCAAACTTCTTTTCGTGTATCTCCAACGGTTAGCGAGTAAAACCCACATTTGTAACGTCACTACACCGTTTGGTTTCAAAACTTCATATTTCCATTTCAAATAAAACAAGATGTTCAGTAAAGAACATATAGCCTACTTTCTCCTAAATGCATGGGTATTGTTATAACTCTTTGTCCTTTTCAAGGAGTATGATCGAATGTTGGTTGTAGTAGCTTGTTGAAATACAACGTGCTATAGGGATATTAAACATGAATATGAGGTGCCCTTTGCTAGTGCTACCTCTGTACCAAATTTCGTTCAATTCGGTTTCACCGTGTTTGAATTGATAGGGGGAATCGATTTGCACACATACTTGGCCACCATCTGCAAACTATTGGGCTGATGTTCTTGCAGTTTGGTCTGAATATGTTTCCCACATAAAGATATGGTGTTGCAAAATTTGGTAGAGACTAGATTATTAGGTTGGTCGTAATTACATTTTAGCTTTTAACATTTGGGTGGCCACGATTACGTTTCCGTCAAGATAGCGGTGATATAAAACACGACACTGAGGTGCCCTTTGCTAGTGCTACCTCTGTACCAAATGTCGTTCCATTCGGTTTCACCGTGTTCGAATTGATAAGGGGAATCGATTTTCACACAAAGATGGCCGCCATCCGCAAAATATCAGGCTGATGACCTATTAGATTGGTCAAAGGATGCTCCCTCCATAAAGGTATGTTGTTGCTAAATTTGCTAGAGATCGGATGATTAGGCTAATCGTAATTTGATTTAAGCTTTGAACATTTGTGTGGCCGCCATTACGTTTCCGTCAAGATGGCGGCGATATAAAACATGACACTGAGGTGCCCTTTGCTAGTGCTACCTCTGTACCAAATTTCGTTCATTCGGTTCCACCGTGTTCGAATTAATAGGGGGAATCAATTTTGACATAAAGATGGCCGCCATCCGCAAACTATTAGGCCAATGGCCTATTAGATTGGTCAAAGGATGCTCCCACCATAAAGGTATATTGTTGCAAAGTTTGGTAGAGATCGGATGGTTATGTTAGTCGTAATTTGATTTAAGCTTTAAACATTTGTGTGGCCGCCATTACGTTTCTGTCAATATGGCGGCGATATAAATCATGACACTGAGATGCCCTTTGCTAGTGCTATCTCTGTACCAAATTTCGTTCCATTCTGTTTCACCGTGTTTGAATTAATAGGGGGAATCGATTTTGACACAAAGATGGCCGCCATCCGCAAACTATTAGGCGAATGACCTATTAGATTGGTCAAAGGATGCTCCCTCCATAAAGGTATGTAGTTGCAAAATTTGGTAGAGATGGGATGATTAGGTTAATCGTAATTTGATTTAAGCTTTGAACATTCGTGTGGCCGCCATTACGTTTCAGTCAAGATGGCGGCGATATAAAACATGACACTGAGGTGCCCTTTGCTAGTGCTGCCTCTGTACCAAATTTCGTTCCATTCGGTTCCACCGTGTTCGAATTAATAGGGGGAATCAATTTTGACATAAAGATAGCCGCCAGCCGCAAACCATTAGGCTAATAACCTATTAGATTGGTCAAAGCATGCTCCCTCCATAAAGGAATGTTGTTGCAAAGTTTGGTAGAGATCGGATGGTTATGTTAGTCGTAATTTAACTTAAACTTTGAACATTTGTGTGGCCGCCATTACGTTTCTGTCAATATGGCGGTGATATGAAACATGACACTGAGATGCCCTTTGCTAGTGCTACCTCTGTACCAAATTTCGTTCCATTCGGTTGCACCGTGTTCGAATTAATAGGGGGAATCGATTTTCACACAAAGATGGCCGCCATCCGCAAACTATTACGCTTATGGCCTATTGGTTTGGTCAAAGGATGCTCCCCCCATAAAGGTATGTTGTTGCAAAATTTGGTAGAGATCGGATGATTAGGTTAGTCGTAATTTGATTTAAGCTTTGAACATTTGTGTGGCCGCCATTACGTTTCCGTCAAGATGGCGGCGATATTAAATATGACACTGAGGTGTCCTTTGCTAGTGCTACCTTTGTACCAAATTTCGTTCAATTCGCATTCACCGTGTTCGAATTGATAGGGGGGGACAGACATTCAGAGTACACACACTCACACACACACAGACACACACACACAGACACACACACAGACTCACACACACACATACACACACACAGACAGACACACTTTTTTCGCCCTGTGTTGATCTCATAAGTCTACTTTCATTTTTTGCAAAAATCGAAAGTAGGCTAAAAAGAACGCTAAGAAATAGCAAAATTTTGATGATATACTGTATGTGGGCCTTAAAATTTAATTTTCTATCCGAAGGGTCCTTATCACTTTTCGTGTATCTCCAACAGTTAGCGAGTAAAACCCACATTTGTGACGTCACTACACCGTTTGGTTTCAAAATTCCATGTTTCCATTTCAAATTTAAAAAAGAACACTAAGAAATAGCTAAATTTTGATGGTATATGTGAGATTTACCTGGTTTACACATAGGCAACTTTTGATTTCGATATTTTGCACTATTTAAAAATGGCGACTATTTTCATATTTCCATTTCAAATAAAAAGAGAACGCTAAAAAATAGCAAACTTTTGATGGCACATACGAGCTTTAAAATTTAATTTACTATCCGAAATTTTTGATTTCGATATTTTGCACTATTTAAAAATGGTGACTATTTTCATATTTCCACTTCAAATAAAAAGAGAACGCTAGGAAATAGCAAACTTCTTTTCGTGTATCTCCAACGGTTAGCGAGTAAAACCCACATTTGTGACGTCACTACACCGTTTGGTTTCAAAACTTCATATTTCTATTTCAAATAAAAAAAGAATGCTAAGAAATAGCAAAATTTTGATGGTATATGTGAGCCTTAAAATTTAATTTTCTATCCGAAAGGTCCTTATCACTTTTCGTGTATGCCCAACGGTTAGCGAGTAAAACCTAGATTTGTGCAATAAAACACGGTCAACACCGAGCGGTGCAGTCTATCTCTCTATATATACAAATGAAAGTTTGCCTGGGTTTTTTTCTGAATTTCTAGGGAAATTTGAGTTATTTACGCGTTTCAGACTGTTTTATGATGGATGCGAGCGAAATATTTTGTTTGTCTGTCTGTTTGTTTGTCTGTCTGTGGACAAATTGGTTCTCTTATAACTCGAGGACGGCTGGGTGTATCAACGTAGTATTTGGTACAGATATCCACCAGAGGCACGACACTAATCATTGATGTAACGCTTTTCCGTACCTCAGATAAAAGGGGGCCTACCCCCTTAAAATACATGCTGAAATAGGCGTGGAAGGACGAGACAAAGCTCATTTTCAGCCCCTCAATGTGAAAGACAAAACTCGGGGGCCCTAAAGGGTCCCCGAAAAACACATTTTAAGGCCCTAAAACCAACCGTTTTTGAGATATTCCCAGAAAACTAATTTCATTTTATAAAGTAATGACCGAATGCAAGCCGGTAACCATGGCAACAGATTCTCAGAGGTCTATCTATTGCAATTCCATTAATTACTTTAGTGTGAAAGTTTTCAAACGGCTAGAAGGTTATCACGGAACCAAATTAAGCTGTAAAATTCATCAATACGTATAATGCGCTTAAGGGGGTCAAGGGGTACTCTGGAGTTTTTTCACATGATTTACACCTGCGGGTGTGGTACGGCAGGTCTATTATATTCCTATCTCTATATTATATTATTATTATTATTATTATTAGTATTATATTATGGCGTACAACGACGAGACAAAGCCCCTCGGTGCCAGAAACAAAGCTTGGGGGCCCTGATGGGTGCTCGAAAACTACATTAGAAGGTTCTAAAACGAGTTTCTGAAATATTCCCAGAAAACTAAATAATTCATGCTTTTGGGCTAATGCCGTGTGTATTTTTAATTTAAACCATACGTTTCGGAGAAACCTTGCCTCCTTTTTCAGCCCAAAAGCATGAATTATTTATATAATAATCCGGGCCGTGAAAGCCTTAATATGCTAATTTAATTTAATTTAACAAACTAATGAAGGAATGCAAATCAGTAACCATGACAACATTATCTCTAGGGGTGGCCTCCAACTTTCCATCTATTTCTGTAAGAAGCAATGTCACTCCATTTATTACATTTCTGTGACCGATTTCAAATGGCTATAAGGTTATCACGGAACCAACGTAGACTGCATAATTCATCAATACAATTAAGGGGGTCAAGGGGTAACCTAGAATTTTTCCATGCAATTTTCACGTGCGACATATAGTACAGAAGGTCTATTATATCTCCAAACAGCAACAATATTTTAAAAAATTCCTGAATTGAATCAGCATTTTTTGCGGCTTTTAAGAATATGGGCCATTTGAGGCTAAGGAACCTGAATTTTCAGGCACCACAAGCCTTTATAATTTATGAAAGAGGTCTTCCTGTGTATGGGGACCTAACACAACCTAGAGGGTCAGTTTTTATATGACGTGTATTGCGTTTCGTCTACAAGGCTTTCAATTCCATTTCACGTCAGGAAGTACACGTTAGGTGAATTTAGTTTGAGAGCACATTTTAACTAATCTTTTCTTTTTTCTTTTTAATGTCGACATACGGGTTCATCGTAAGGATGATTTTGTTTGTTACTGTGTGGTAGATATGCCCATATTTGTATATCTGGGTGATATGTTGTAGACAATAGAATTTTCTGTCTGTCTTTCTGTGTATCTTTATATACGCCTATAACTCGTGTTCGGATGCTTGGCGCATCGTAAAATTAGGTATGGTAACCATGAGAGTCAATACACCAATCATTTATAAAACTCTTCACCGTACTTTTCATACAGTAGAAGGGTGGATATAGGGAAAAACTTCTCAAAATACATGCTAAAATATGCGAAATATAAAAATTATCCTAGAAGGACGACTAAAGCATATGTTGCGCTTCTCAATGTGAGACACAAAATTCGGGAGTCTATAAAGGGTCTCCGAAAACCAAATATTAAGACCCTTAAATTAACAATGTGTGTAGATATTCCCAGAAAACTAACTTCGTTCTGATAAACTTATGAAGGAATGACAAACCGCTAACCATTGCAAAAGTAGCTCAATTGATAATGTCTGGTGTTAACACCGAACACCGTTCTGCTAGTAATACATAACACTGAGGTGGCCTTTGTTAGTGCTACCTCTGTACCAAATTTCGTTCAATTTGGTTTCTCAGGGTTCGAACTGATAGGGGGGACAGACTTTCACAGCACACACACATACAAACAGACACACAAACACAGACAGGCACACAATTTTTCGCCCTGTGTTGAACTCATAAGTCTACTTACATTTTTTGCAAAAATCGAAAGTTGGCTAATAAGGACCTCATCAACCAGACTGATAGATAAATTTGCTTCATTAAAGCACGGGAGAGGAGAATATATTTACAAATAAGGAGCCATTCGACTACAGTTTTCAATGCATGTACATTTTCTTAAAACTTGTTTCAAATGTTGTATTGTCTGGAATTATGATAATGGCATTATTGTCAACCATGAATGCCAAATACAGGGTCATTATCTATGTGCACCCCGATAAACACGGCAAGCTAAGCCAGCTATGACTGGCAAAGATCGCGGGCGCGCGTACCCCGTTCAGCTGGTGATGGCGCGCTCCGCTGACTCATATAGTTAGTTCACATGTATTTTGTCATTCATATGGACGTGTATCTGCAAGGCGTAGACGTTAGTGTTGCACGTTTAGTGAGTATTGTGATTACTGTGATTGTTAGTCATGCCCTGACACCGATTCACATTGCGCGAACGTGTGTATATCCATAATTCGTGTATAAAAAGCAGAAAATCTTGTTCGGAAACGAGACGAAGAATTCGAATCAAGTTTCCAGGAAGACCTATGCCTGATGCCAGTACAATTACGAGCATCACTAAATGATTCCAGGAAACAGGCTCCGTGAAAATAAAAGAGTTGACAGAAATTGTTTCATCAGAATCTGTCAGGTTGGGTAGATTATAGGCTAAGGAATAACCCACCCACCAAGGGAAGATGATTAAGAGAAGGAAGTAGATTTGGGATTGGAAAAGAAGTATAAAAGAATAGGAGGAGAGTCCCACAAAAGTAATTAATTTGACTTTTAATCCATTTAGAAGCGGTTGCCACCGCAAATATGTGCTCGGATGCCTAAAGTGGCTACGAGCTTGGTCGAAGCTGACGGGAACCGCAGCTAAGGTTTGGGCAGTTTGCCAGAGAGAGGCTTTAGTGTGTTTCCTTCCAAGCACGAATAAAAGTACTATAGGGAAGGGTGATGATCTGACCAGGCAAATAGTAAAAGCTTTATTGTATATAAACAAGGGCATAAACCTAGGAAGAGCTAGGAAAGCCAGGATCCTGCCTAACTGTATTATCAAAGAAATGATGAATCCAAAAACAAATATTTAATTTATTTAACAATGCAGGAAGTTTGAGGAAATTAACAATTATGCAATATAATTTTAATAAACATGGTTCATTTGAACTTTTTAACAAATAGGGTCGCAGACCTCTTAACATTAAACGGTTGCTCCAGGCAATTGACAATTTTTAAGGTTTTTTAACCGTGTATTAAAATCTTGGTAAGATTTCATAAATAGGCAAAATGGAATAATTAAAGTTTTAACATTTACAGGAGTACAAGCAGTGTACTATACGAAACCTTCGAAAGAACATTCTAACGAGAATAACAACTTCGAAGAAACAAACTGTAACACATAAAGAAAAAGGAAGTTCCTACAACTCCTTATATTTATACAGAGTTACTTTGTGAGATTTATACAAAGAGAGCAGGTCACTTACTGTGAACCTGAAAAGTTAATCAGAAGGAAGGTTCTAGACCTCTTATACTTTGAATAAGACTCGCCAGTCAAATGAGGCAGTTTTCATTTAGCGAGACCAAAAAATAACTCACTCAAGAGTTGAGAGAATTGTTTTCCCTGCTTTTGAAGGGAGGAACAATGTAAATTTAAAACTTGTATCACACAAGAAATTATGCAGAATTTAATTAATGTTAAACTAGCAAAGTTGGAAGGGCACTTCGTAAGTAACACCTTATAGAAAGTTGCATTTTTATAAATAATGGTTGTTAGTAGAAGGTTAAGGAAAGATCATTGGGATATAGGAACAATGTTCATGGCCGTATTTAATATAACCGGACGATCGCGACGCGGTAGAAAAGTGGAGCAAGCACTGATTAACACTATAGTCTGTAAAGATGGATGCAAAGTTCACTATAGAAACACTAAAGTTCATGAAAAAGAAAGTTATTGCAATTATAGGAAGAACTGATTGCACTATATAGATGAGAGTCTATTTCTGGAAAAAGTTGTAATACACAATTAAATGCGCCATAGAATTTTCCAGAGGTTCCAGCGGAGGACGAAAATTCACTATTGTAGTAATTTAGTTTTAAACAGAATTCTCCCAAGTACATGAGAAATACATGACGGAAGGACTCGTAGATTGAGTACCGAATCTGGAAAGTTCCAGAACAACCTTAGCAGAAAATGGGGTTGAGAAAATCCAACGGAGGAAATAGTTTATAATTATAGGCAGCGGGTATTATATAATATCCCACGTAGCGAGAGGATTTCTCGTTTGAATCGCTTAAGAAAAGCTCTTTTTAGTAAGGTTGGCTTATACAAGAAAAAAGCTCAACATGGCAAATCCCACGAAGAATGATTATTGCCCCAAGTAAATAATTTCACACTGCCTATAATTAAAAGCACTTGGAAGTTAAAACCATGAAGATGAGGTTAAAACTTTTTAAAAATGGTACTTATCTTTGTTGCATGTTGAAGTCGGAGTTCCTTATGAAGACTATCTAGCCAACATGGCGTAGAAGAGGGTGTGCCTCTTGGTTTGAGGAGGCTAAGCTCGAGCGGAGCTTTGACTGAACGAGTCAACTGCAGACGTAGAAGTGAGAGCAGCTCAACGGAGCACTGAGAGACCACGGAAGGGGGAGAGAGTGGGGGTAGGAAACAAAAAGAGAACATATAAACATTGCCAACTTTACAGAAATAAAATAATCTTCTTTTGCTGAGCTGGTCTTCAAAGAGTTGACAACAGTATCTGGTAGCCAAATGGATATGGAATTCCTCTTGCGCGAGGAAGAGTTGAAGAGCTTCAGAGATTTGTTGTTATATGACGCTAGGTGGGTCACAGAATATATATCTGGAACAGACTCATACAAAATATAAGAGATTTGAACATAAAGGAAAAAACAAATGATCACTGTTGGTGTTTGACAAAAGGGAAGGAAAGAACGTGCAAAAGCATTCAAAATTATGATCTTAGGTACCGTGCATTCCAAGAATGCACCATACTGGGAGGGCCAGACACCAACAGCGAGCAAGAAAAACAAGTACAGTAATGAACAATTGTCGTAAAGTAGTCTTGTGATCTGACCATTAGTAGTCAAGACTCTGAATACCCTGACTCTCCTATCTCTTCCAGGGTGACACTTGGTCACTTTTCCAAAAGGCCAGACTAGGGGGGGGGGGGGGGGTGAAACATCCCTAACTAAGACCAAGTCTCCCACTTTAATGTCGGGACTGGAAAGAAACCACTTCCGTCTCCCCTGCAAGGAAGTTAAATATTCCAAGTTCCACCTCTTCCAAAAGGAATTACGGAGGGCTTCAAGTTTACACCAAACGATAGGTAAATCAGAATCCCTGAAAGAATTAGGAAGGGGAGGATGGGCAGAGAGAGAAGTGCGTGTAAGGAAGCGACCAGGTGTAAGTGGAAGGAGGTTATCAGGGTCATTGGAAAGCGGAGTTGAAAGGCGAGAATTATCAACACTTTCAATCACAAAAGAGCTAGAAGCTGAGGGAAATAAAGCACTAGTAAAGATTACGATACGATGAGAAAGAAGAATTGGCAAGTTTAAACAAAGCGTATAGGAACAAGTACATCTATTCAGGACAAGAATATACCAAATAAACAAAGGAACTATGCGAGTAGAAAGCAAGAACGCCATAGGTAACAAACGAGTAGCCATAAACAATAACCTCAAGTTATAATGAGTATCAAAGGGGTTACTCAGAAAAATACTTAAGTCAGCGAAAAACGTGACATAACAAGCATGAATACAAAAACACATCGAATGTGACGTCGGGAAAAAACAAGTTTGTTCATCAATGAACATTAAGATCGCAAAATATGCAAGCAAATTGCAATACATGAACGCGTGAGAAATACCCAACGAAGTTTTGGAACGAGGATCAAAGCAGTTATGTAATGCGAGCATGAGTAAGCGGAAGACGTAAATAAGCACGGCCTTGACACACATAGTACAACGAGATAAGACATATAAATAGCTGACAGAGTCCTTTAGCGGAACGAGTTTATTTTGGGAGGTAGGCAAACGGCTTCTGTACTTTAAGTAGCAACTCGTCAGACAATGCTTGGCAATCAGCCAGAGTTGAGATAAGAGAAACTTGCTTTGAACTTTGGCAATCATACAGGAAATAAACAACTTGGCATTCCTCAGGCGTGTATACATACAAGTCTGACAACCAAGCAGTTCGAAGTACACACACAACATTTGGTGAATCAGCTGTAACTTAAAGCAGAACGAGTCACACGACATGCAGTCAATCGTAACTTGGACGTGAAAAAGCAATTTAAAGCTATATGAAATAAAGTAGAAAATCAATTTCGCATAATTGAGAGAATCACGAAATCGGACAATTTTCAACAAAAAGAAGCTTAATTCTTCCGAGCAAAGAAGACAAGTTGGGACATTGAGAAGAAGGTTATGCATAAGAATAGTTATTCTAGATGCTATAGAATTCAGAGTTTCAATCGGTTTCATGAGCGACTTCCAATTGCGAGGAAGGGGGGAGGAGCCGGCCGTGGCCATCCTTCTACATAGCGAAAGAAGTGAAACATAGCGTACAGCAAAGTGATGGTGACTGATAGCCATGGTTTTACACAAGGGGAAGATAGTTTTCGAGGAATAGTTTAAGCAATTAACTGCTATAAAAAATGACATAAGAAGGTAGACGAAATAACACAAAGCAAGGCGAACTTGAATGGCCATCTTGTGCGGGAAGAAGGAAAAGCCATTTAAACAACTTACAGGGTTAGCGCAGTTATTCACGATAAGACATCGTTTCGACAAGTGGTTTTCAAAAATATTGAGATTTGAAACATGAGCGTTCTCTTTTTCAGAAATGGGATTTATGTCAGCTGTGACGAAATGACATTGCGTTTTGGTTTGAACACTGGTATGTTTGATCTCGCCAGTAATAACCCAACCAAAATCGGTGTCTCTAGCGACCACGGTTGAACATAACTTGCGTGCTTGTTTGCGAATGCAATTCCAAAAAACATTGGCACTGAAAAGCACATCAATGGGACCTTGAGCATTAAACTGAGGATCGGCTAACCTTAAGTGCGAAGGAATCTTTAATCCGGAGGTATTGATAGAGTGACTTGGAGTGTCCTTGCCAATACTGGTAAGAATGAGACAGTTTAAATTAAGATTGGTGTTTCTTTGACAAACGTCTCTGATTTTCAATTTTGAAGACTGCAAAACTTGAGTTTTCAAATTGTCAATGCCGGTCACATTGATAGAAGTAGGCGATGACGAAAGACCTAGTTTTTTAATCAATGATTGCGAAACAAAGTTGTGCGTTGAAGCGGAATCGAGAAGACCACGGGTTCGAGACCAATTTCCAAATTTGTCTTGGATTTCAAATTGTACAGTGGTCAACAGGGTTTGCGCACTGTGAAAAGTGTCGGCGTTGGAAATGCAGGAAGAAGCATTAGTTTGTTCGGAGCTGCTCTGCATGGAGCTTAAAGAGGCAGGCGCTGATGACCTCGATTTATCGTGAACGTGCAATAAAGAATGATGCGGTTTTTTGCAATGAAAACAAAGATTTGATGACGTAAAGTTCGAAGAAGAATGCTTAGGTGATAAGCAGTTGAAACAATGTTTGCTGTTTAAGACAAACTTTCTTCGATCTTCGACAGACAATTCTTTAAAGGATTTGCACAAATACAAGGTGTGAAGCTTTTTACAGAGCGTGCATTTTAACGATTTGTTAAGCGGCCTGATATCTTCTCTTGAATGATTGAAAGAAGAACGGGTTTGTTTGTTTTCGACAAATGGGGGCTGATGTCCCTTTGAAGAAGCAAGTTTTTTTTCAAAAATTTGACACTGAGGATTCGTTTCGACTTTTTCGCACTGAAATGCGAGTGCTGTAAGGAATTGACATCGACTGTTGAGAAACGAGACAAGGTGTTCGAAGGAAAATTCTTCCTTGCGAGCGAGTTCGATCTCCCAGGCCTTCAGTGTCGAAAAATCGAATCTTGATGTAGCTAGGTGAATAAGTATGGTGTCCCATGTTTGGACAGGCTGTTTTAGCTGGTATAACGCTCTGACATTTAACTGCATAGAATCTAAGAGGTCTCTTAAAGATGTGACGTCATTAGGTTTGACGGCAGGTAAGTTGAAGAGACAGCGGATATGACGAGCGACACTCAACCTTAAATTGCCATATCTCTCTTTAAGGAGATTAAAGGCGATGTGGTAGTTGTCTGCGCTTAAAGGCAGTGACTCAACCAAGGTCAAGGCCTCCGATTCCAAAGACGTGCGGAGGTAGTAAAATTTATGTATGTCTGGGATCTCGATATTTTCATGAATTAAAGAGCAGTAAAGTTCGTAAAAAGAATACCATTCACCTTCCTTGCCTGAGAAGTGCGGTAGGCTTATCTTGGGAAGTAACGGTTTCGGTTTGTTCTCGTGAACTGAGGCGGGTGCTAGCTGGGCCGGATTGATGACCCTAGTGTCCGGTTCTGAGATATTGCGAATCAGTTGGTGGGCCTTTGCAATTCCTTCAAAGTACAAGGGTTCGACCTCATCCCGGTCCAATTGCAGTTCTGGACAAGCGGATTCAATCTCGGTTTGAATTTGGTCATAATAATCATAAGACCGTTCGTACAACTTAAGGCGATGAGTCAAGATATCTAAATCACACTCGGCGGGATTTAATTTGCTGATGAAATTTCGGAATCTAGTGAGTTGCCCTTTATAAGAAGAACGTCTAGCAATGAGAGTTTCATCTTTTTCAGTAGGGGCCATGATAAAAAAGATAAATTGAAATACAACTCACGAAACTGTAGAACCTTGGAGATGCTGTCAGGTTTGCAGCAGAGAATGGGTCGAAAGAACAGGACACACCATAGGAGACAGGAGCGGCCTCTTTCCCGTTCACAGGCTTTGCATGACGTAGATATAGCTGAAAGATCCAAAGGAGATATTAAAAATTTGCAAAGTATTGTCAATTGACACTTGACAAACAATAGAAATAAAAAATGGACTCTCCCGGGTTTCTGGTACCAAATTTTGGGTAGATTATAGGCTAGGGAATAACCCACCCACCAAGGGAAGATGATTAAGAGAAGGAAGTAGATTTGGGATTGGAAAAGAAGTATAAAAGAATAGGAGGAGAGTCCCACAAAAGTAATTAATTTGACTTTTAATCCATTTAGAAGCGGTTGCCACCGCAAATATGTGCTCGGATGCCTAAAGTGGCTACGAGCTTGGTCGAAGCTGACGGGAACCGCAGCTAAGGTTTGGGCAGTTTGCCAGAGAGAGGCTTTAGTGTGTTTCCTTCCAAGCACGAATAAAAGTACTATAGGGAAGGGTGATGATCTGGCCAGGCAAATAGTAAAAGCTTTATTGTATATAAACAAGGGCATAAACCTAGGAAGAGCTAGGAAAGCCAGGATCCTGCCTAACTGTATTATCAAAGAAATGATGAATCCAAAAACAAATATTTAATTTATTTAACAATGCAGGAAGTTTGAGGAAATTAACAATTATGCAATATAATTTTAATAAACATGGTTCATTTGAACTTTTTAACAAATAGGGTCGCAGACCTCTTAACATTAAACGGTTGCTCCAGGCAATTGACAATTTTTAAGGTTTTTTAACCGTGTATTAAAATCTTGGTAAGATTTCATAAATAGGCAAAATGGAATAATTAAAGTTTTAACATTTACAGGAGTACAAGCAGTGTACTATACGAAACCTTCGAAAGAACATTCTAACGAGAATAACAACTTCGAAGAAACAAACTGTAACACATAAAGAAAAAGGAAGTTCCTACAACTTCTTATATTTATACAGAGTTACTTTGTGAGATTTATACAAAGAGAGCAGGTCACTTACTGTGAACCTGAAAAGTTAATCAGAAGGAAGGTTCTAGACCTCTTATACTTTGAATAAGACTCGCCAGTCAAATGAGGCAGTTTTCATTTAGCGAGACCAAAAAATAACTCACTCAAGAGTTGAGAGAATTGTTTTCCCTGCTTTTGAAGGGAGGAACAATGTAAATTTAAAACTTGTATCACACAAGAAATTATGCAGAATTTAATTAATGTTAAACTAGCAAAGTTGGAAGGGCACTTCGTAAGTAACACCTTATAGAAAGTTGCATTTTTATAAATAATGGTTGTTAGTAGAAGGTTAAGGAAAGATCATTGGGATATAGGAACAATGTTCATGGCCGTATTTAATATAACCGGACGATCGCGACGCGGTAGAAAAGTGGAGCAAGCACTGATTAACACTATAGTCTGTAAAGATGGATGCAAAGTTCACTATAGAAACACTAAAGTTCATGAAAAAGAAAGTTATTGCAATTATAGGAAGAACTGATTGCACTATATAGATGAGAGTCTATTTCTGGAAAAAGTTGTAATACACAATTAAATGCGCCATAGAATTTTCCAGAGGTTCCAGCGGAGGACGAAAATTCACTATTGTAGTAATTTAGTTTTAAACAGAATTCTCCCAAGTACATGAGAAATACATGACGGAAGGACTCGTAGATTGAGTACCGAATCTGGAAAGTTCCAGAACAACCTTAGCAGAAAATGGGGTTGAGAAAATCCAACGGAGGAAATAGTTTATAATTATAGGCAGCGGGTATTATATAATATCCCACGTAGCGAGAGGATTTCTCGTTTGAATCGCTTAAGAAAAGCTCTTTTTAGTAAGGTTGGCTTATACAAGAAAAAAGCTCAACATGGCAAATCCCACGAAGAATGATTATTGCCCCAAGTAAATAATTTCACACTGCCTATAATTAAAAGCACTTGGAAGTTAAAACCATGAAGATGAGGTTAAAACTTTTTAAAAATGGTACTTATCTTTGTTGCATGTTGAAGTCGGAGTTCCTTATGAAGACTATCTAGCCAACATGGCGTAGAAGAGGGTGTGCCTCTTGGTTTGAGGAGGCTAAGCTCGAGCGGAGCTTTGACTGAACGAGTCAACTGCAGACGTAGAAGTGAGAGCAGCTCAACGGAGCACTGAGAGACCACGGAAGGGGGAGAGAGTGGGGGTAGGAAACAAAAAGAGAACATATAAACATTGCCAACTTTACAGAAATAAAATAATCTTCTTTTGCTGAGCTGGTCTTCAAAGAGTTGACAACAGTATCTGGTAGCCAAATGGATATGGAATTCCTCTTGCGCGAGGAAGAGTTGAAGAGCTTCACAGAGATTTGTTGTTATATGACGCTAGGTGGGTCACAGAATATATATCTGGAACAGACTCATACAAAATATAAGAGATTTGAACATAAAGGAAAAAACAAATGATCACTGTTGGTGTTTGACAAAAGGGAAGGAAAGAACGTGCAAAAGCATTCAAAATTATGATCCTAGGTACCGTGCATTCCAAGAATGCACCACAGGTGTGTGTTACAAGAGAGAAAGGACAATTTCTGCTTCGCCTATGAGCACTGTAAGTACACATTATTGAACATGTTTGGTAAAAGTGTGAAAGTGCGCGCCAAGCTCCGGCTGAACCGGGTACGCGCGCCCACGATCTATGACTGTCACAGCCTAGAAAAAAGTAGTTTTATAAGGAACTATAAAGCCTATTTTCATTTACCCTAGTTATATTAATTGCCTCAGTTTTCAGTTTGATCGCTGTAATAGATTCATAGATATTGAGAACGGTCTAAATATTTCGCATGGTCACCATGTTGGATTTTTATATATAGACCTTAAGAGTTATGTACTATTACATGAAGATTATTGTGTACGTGCATTATTCAAACTTCAATCGCATGATTAGGACACAAGAAATAAGAACGAGCTTTTAAAATTTCGCTCAGCCGCCATCTTGTGGTTATACAAATAATTGAAATGACTTAGATACCAGTGGAGTAAAATTTATAAAAGCATATACCATAATACCAAGTTTCACAGCGCTCGGAGGGTTAAATCGCGAGAAACGTCCATTTGAATATTTAAATTTCGCTTCGCCACCATGTTGGATTTGTGCTCACTATTGTATTGAACGTCCCATAGGTGAACTTATGTTCATAGCTTCTATCAACATTCCAAAATGTCAGTTTGATTGCTGTCATAGATTAATAGATATTGAGAACTGTCTAAATATTACGGATGGTCGCCATGTTGGATTCTAATATATGTAGTCCATAGAGTTATGTACTATTGGATGAGTATTATTGTGTAGGTTCATTATTCAAACGTTGACTAGGATTAGGACACAAGAAATATTAACTTAATTTTAAATTTTCACACAGCTGCCATCTTTAGGTTATGTAAACAATTTAACTAACGTAGATGTCAATGCATTTTAATTGGTATAGTCATTTGCTCTACCAAGTTTCACTGCGTTCGGATTATTAAATAGCGTGAAAAGTCTATTTAAATATTTCAAATTCGCTTGGCCGCCATGTTCGTTTTTTAGTTACAGGTTTTTGAAAGACACATGGGTGAACTTCTAGCTGTACGCTTTATCACCGTACAAAATTTCATGGTGATATGAGTAATAGTTTCTGAGATATAGAATGTCGGTGAAATATTTCGCACAGCCGGCATGTTGGATTGGTGAGACGTAATAACCTTTGAAGGATATGGTCGGTTTTGACCAAATTAGTACTATGATCTTAGCGAGTTTCATTGAATTCCCTCCAGCTGTTGGGTAGTTATTAGGTGGGACACACACACACATGCGGACAAAAAGGTGATCTCATAGACTTTTTTTTTTTTTTCATGAAAGAATATAGGCTAAAGTATTTAATATGAAGCAACAATAGTATCATCCGGCCCACCCTAAAATTTTAGTTATACTCATAGTATACATATATCTTTAACGGTATACCAGCGTAAGATTCAGGCGAGTTTACGAGCTAGCGAGCGAGCCTATTACCCCAGCTTCGGCCAGCATCAAACTGTCAAATCGTGTCGAGTTAAGACTTCAGTGTAGCCCATACGTGTTAGGAGTTTCACTGTTCACCTCGGCTTTTCTGAATTGTGTCCGGGACCTACCGTCCGTGCGCCTTTTAAGCTTACGCTGGGCAAACCGTTAAAAAAAACGGGCGAAGCTGGGCTCGGGATAACAGTACAATCATGTATTTATTTAAAACATGATACGTATATAATGAACAATAACCAGAAAGATTAGAGTTACTGTCAAAACCGTCTTCATCTCTTGATGAATCTCTGCCAGATCATATATGGCTTCAGCCAAACGGCCGCTTCCATGTTTCTTTGGTAATTTTCTCTTACTGATAATGATTCCGAAAATATCTTCTGACTTCGCTGTATAGAAAGGAACCTCGCAGGCGCCGCGTGACGGAAAGGGCGCTGTGAGTGTGTAGCAGTGTGTCGAGCAAAGCACTGGCACTAGCAACAGCGCAGAGCCCAACTAGTTTAACACTTTTACACCTCTTATCGTATTTGATAATCATCATTGCGTTCATGAATTTCAGAGTATATATATTAAGGCTTTCACGGCCCGGATTACAAAAATAATTCATGTTTTTTGGGCTAATGCCGTGTGTATTTAGATTAGAACCATACGTTTCGGAGAAACCTTGCCTCCTTTTTCAATGGAATCAAACATTGTGGTCAAAGAAAGTATATCAAAGGGATTACAAAAAATTACAAAAAATATAGATAAATTCCCTTGTTCGTCACCAGAGAGCAGCTGCCAGAAATTACTGTATGGACCATGGTAGAACGGCGGACAGAGTAGTAAGTAAGGAGAAGGTAAAGGGGGCGGGGTGAAAATATAGAGACTCCTCGAAGAATGAGGATGTCCAAAAGAAAAGGGAGGGGGGGAGGGTTAGATGGATTAAAGGAAACATAAACAAAAGGGAAGTGTATGGTTCTAAATTAATTTCACACGGCATTAGCCCAAAAACATGAATAATTTATATAATTTCAGAGTAGTTGCTGGAAATGCAGTCCTTAATTTTCTACACATACGTTGGACCGACGCAGGAAGTGTTGGTACACTCGCTGTAATTCATCCTCACAATTCACGTGAAGTTAGCCTCCCTTAAAGCTGTTGACATCACTCAAGGAACATTTTTCATTGTCAGATTTTACCCTTTAGTTGTATATAAATATCTGTATATAACTCATTATGTGTTATCTCTATATTCCGTTTTAGCTGATGACCTATTAGTTTGGTCAAAGGATTCTGTCCCCATAAAGGTATGTTGTTGCAAAACTATACTATACTAAACTATAGGTACTTCTTAGAGAAATAAAGAAAGACTGTCCCAAGCAGAGAACTGCTCGATCAGTCGGCAGGTAGCTCCCTTGTATTACGAATATAATCGGCACGCAATACCGAGGGCTACCCGCAAACTGACCGGGCTCTGTGAAATCTCTTTAAACTGATAACCGGTGTTAATTTTGATGGCTGTATTAGTGTGTATATCTGTTTTTAACCTATTTTCAATTTTGAAAAAATAGGCTTATGAGATCACCTTTTGTCCGTGTGTATGTGCGTGTGTGTGTGATCCGTGTGTGAGTCGTCCCCCCCCCCCCCTCCTAATAAAATCTAAACGGCTGGTTAGATTTAAATGAAACTCGGCAAGTGCATAGCTCTATTCCGGGCGACCCCGACCGTGCCCTTCGAATTTTGTAACGTCTCACCAATCCAACATGGCGGCTGTGCGAAATATTTCACCAGCATTCAATATCTCCGAAACGATTACCGATATCACCATGGTATTTTGTATGGTGATAAAGGGAACTACTAGAAATTCACTTATGTGATCTTTGAAAACCTGGTAACTACAAAACCAACATGGCGGCCCAGCGAAATTGCGACATTTAAATGGACGTTTCTCGCGATTTAACCAACCAAACGCAATGAAACTTGGCACAGTGTATGCTTATATACATTGTAATGCACCGACATCTAACTTCGTTCAATTGTTTCCATAACCTCAAAATGGCGGCTGTGCGAAATATTTCACAGGCATTCAATATCTCCGAAACTATTTATGACATCAACCTGAAATTTTGCACAGTGATAAAGAGCACTGCTACAAGTTTATTTATGTAACTTTCAAAAATCTGTAAGCTACGAAACGAACATTGCGGCCAAGCGAAGTTGAAGCATTCTAATACATTTTTCTCGTGATTTAATCATATGAGCGCATTGAAATGTGGTACAGTAAATGATTATACATATTGTCATTCACTGGCATCTAATTTAGTTCAATTGTTTACATAAACTGAAGATGGCGACTGTGCGAAATTTTAAAATTAAGTTTTCATTCTTGTGTCGTAATCATGTGATCGAAGTGAAAGTTTGAATAATGAAGCTACGCAATAATTTTCCTTTAATGGTACTGCCCCCGTAATTGAATTATATAGAGACCACGGTGGCTATTTTGGAAATTATAGCGAAAGTTATGGCTGTCATAGTTATGACGTGGGTAGTCATGACGTAAGCACGGATGACGCAGACGATATGCCAGCAGGCTACTTGAGCTGAGATTCTCAGTGACGTCAGCATTTATTCGAGAAGGATCCGAGATGTACGACGCAGTCGCAGGAAACGTGGAATTCTGCTGAGGAAGAAATTATGCTATTGGAGGGGAGACTCAAACCAATGAACGATAGTCTAAAGGAAGACGGAGATTGCTGAAACTATGGTATTTTTATTACTTTTTGGAATGCAGAATTGTGGAAATCCATTTGCAGTAGAGGCATTGATCTGGATTTTTGGTGAAATTAATTTTCAGTTTTTGAATTATGAAAATCCGTCATGTATTGACGAAGTTGGAACTTCTAGCGATGACGCAGTAACACGCGATGGAAGGGATAGATACGCCCCTCATGAAGTTCATAAAAGGCCTTGCGCAGAAGAGAGGAGCCTCATTCTCTCAGATTATAAATCAATCGTCAGATTTCAAATAAGCATTTCAGTGAAACGTCGAGTGAATCAGTAGTGAAAAAGTCGTCTTTGTAACGCGTGGCGAAGCCACTAGTCGAACATATAAGCAGTGCAGGTTTACTGTGAAGTAAATCTAGGTGAAGTTGAAACGACACTTAAAACGCTTCTACAAGATTAGCTGTGAACAGTTAGCGGTCGCTTATCAGCTAATTCTCTTGTGCATTGCTACTGTAAGGACTGTAGAAAAGCTGAACAATTTCGAAGAAGTATTTTGGAAGTTATTGACAATATTAGACGACTGACAAAAGTGATTTTCTCGCCACAGGAGAAACACTTTGTATAGCCAGACTCAACGCTACGGCTGACAGGGCTAGTGAAATAGGGAGACGTCAGATTGCTTTTGTGACACAACGCTATAATATAATGGAGCAATTTAATAAGGCAGTTTGTTCTTCTAATACTTCAACCGAAGAGCAGATGGAAGGCTAAAGGACTTAATGCAATTGGGACATATTTCAACGGAGTAAGATAGCGACATGGAACTTCGCTAATTGCTATTCCATACAAGCGAACATGTGGTAAATAACCATCTACACCCATGTTTCGTGATTAAAGGCTGAATACTATCAAACAGCCATAGAAATGATTTCATACTTTCTGAATATGAATATTTCTTCGGAAATTTATACAAAAACTTCATGGCGATTTTCGACTGGAACTTCAGGGATTTTTCAAGAGAGGTCAGGGTTGTCCCGACTCACAAAGAAGATTATTGCCGGAAGGATGTCGTTCGTCTTCGTGAAGCAGTTCGATTCTTCGATGGTGCTGTTTCTGGTTTCGAGGATGGAGCTCAGCTTTAACTTGGTGAAATGGATCCATCAACAGTCTTCTTTGGGGAATTTTCCTCTGGAACGTCAATCGGCAGATAAGGTAGTCGTGAACGTTTATTGTATTTGAGTTTCTTAGCAATGTTTGAGCAACCATTTTTCCCATATTTTGTCCTCATGTATTTTTGCCCGATATTCTTGTTTGAGATTCCTATTCTCAGTACACCTTGATGAGTTATTCCTTTTTCGACGTTTTTATTAAGACATTGTGATGTCATGGGCATAGTTAAATGATTTTGAATCAGTTGAGACTGATATTTAGTTTTTTTCAGTAATTTGCTTATTTTTGTAGTCACGATTTGACTGTAAGTTAATGATTTTTATGGCAGATTTAAATTCAGACAGCGTGTCACTTTATTAAAGTAATTCTACCCCAGTTTAATTACTTTGACCAATTTTCTGTCATCATCAAGAAGGAAGAACATTTAAATGATTTTAGAGCGTTAAAATCCAGTACGTTGTCGACGATCTTGGAAATACTAGTCGTTATTTGAATTGATTGCAACACAGACATTTATCGTCAGTCATGAACGACCATTGCATCTTAGGCAATTTTGTGAAAGATGAACATTAATTATGAATTATTGAATGCATTAAATTCGTGAAACTTGTGTTAGGTTTTTTCTCATATAGAGATTTATATAATGATGTTTGCATTCCCCAGTCTAATTGGATTCTATTCGACTATTTTGCAGTCAGTCGCACTTTGTTTGATGATAGTATTTTTATACTACAATTCTGTTAAGATGTTAATCTTAAAATTTTGATAGACCAGACAGGCGTATATAAGCGTATTCACTATTAAATTTGTTTGTGATTGGCAAATTTTTATTTCATTTCGATTCATGAATGAAATCCACGAAGTTTAAATGACAACAGTTTTGAAACAATTATTGATATAAGAATTTTTAAGTGGAACTATGAATGTATAATCGATAGTGCAGCGGACATGTTGAAAGTCGCTGACGTATAATGCCCTTAAATAAATGAAGGAGATTCCCACAGTAATTAATGATGATAAAGATTGTATTAGGGGAGTTTTTTGTAAATTCTGTGGATGATTTTAATGCCATATAGATTAATATATGATGAATTTTGGGCTATTCTGAATGCAGTTTGTGCATTATTTTGTAAGCGAAGTATTTTCCGCTAGAGTGTATGGTCATAGTTCGTTGAAAATTAATCAAGTGAATTTACTGTTATAATTAACAAGAGTTTGAAAGAATTTGAGATAAGATTTTGAATAAAGATTACCGTCACAAATAATTAAAATTATTACAACCTTTATTAAACCAGATTGTGACATTTACATGTATAACTAACCTTCATTGGTCGATTATATTAAACACGATTTTGAATTTTCCAACCGGATAAAACATGTGGTTCAATGTATTTCTTAAATTATTAATTTAAATAATTTAAATGTTGATATTGTAAATAATAAATGTAAATATCTTTGACAATAATGTGGAACGAAAGTATTGTTAAAGGCGTGTTTAAAATTTTTGTAATTATTTTCGACAATATTATAAACAATTTCTAATTGTTATAAATAATTTATGTGATTTTGTTATAAACATTTAAGAGTGTGTTTTACACTCTAAACTATGATGATTAAACATTTGGATGATAACTTAACAAGTTTAAGGATAGTTAAAATAATCCAGTGGGATGTGAGTTAAACATTTGAAAGATTTGCGTCAATATGTATGAGTTGTCTTGTAGACATTTAAAGTTTTAAAAGGAGCTGAATTCTTACGTAAGTGTGGCGTGAGGAGTGCGCCCCATTTGACAGGTGTGAGCCAGGTTAAAGAGTAGACCAGCCGGCCAGACATCTGGTTACAAGCGGGTGAGGTCGATACTCCGGCCTTGTGCCTATTAATAAAGGTGTTATGTTTATTGAAAGAAACCAAATGCTCTATATATGTCGTACCCTGACTTCCTCATCCAATCCAAATGTGTATTAAAATGTTACGTTATTTTGAGCTCATGGGAGCTAACATATTGTTTGATACTTTGCAAGTCCTTTAGGAGGACGTAGTCAGATTGACTTGGGCTACTGATAGCCACGTTTATTTTGTTGAGTTGTGAAAATCATACTCTTTATGTGAAAATAAAGCTCTTGTACAGTTCAAAGTTCTCGTCTTCGGTCTGGTTCATTTTTAAATGTCATGGTGAAGGTTATTGTGAGAGCATACTTTAAGGATCCTGTTGTCAACACAATCCCCGAGATATTTATAAGAGGTAAGTAAAGTAAGTATGAAACCCCGTCTATTTTGGTGTGTTCCACAATAATTTTTCTTGGTAACTTCTGTGTTCAAACCTCGGTAGTATCTGTCAGTGCCATTTTCATTGATGTAGCTGAGCTGGTGCGATTGATTGTTGGCAATCCGATTGAGGGGGCGGATATCTGACAGCCTACTATCCGGGTAAACGGGGACAGTACATAACTCTATGGCCTATACATATACCAATCGGGGCCGATAACCTAGATGTTAGGCCCCTTAAAACAACAATTATCATCATCATTCATATAACAATCCAAAATGGCGAGCATCCGAAATATTTTGACGGTTCTCAATATCTAAGAATCTTTTCCAGAAATCAAACTGATCTTTTTATATTTACAGAGGCTATGAACATAAGTTCACCTATATGACTTCCAGTAAGCTGATGAGCACAAATCCAACATGGCGGCGACGCGAAGTCTAAATATATAAATGGACGTTTCTCACGATTTAACCATCTGAGTGCAGTGAAACTTTGCACGTTAATGCTTATACAATTGTTAATCCACTGGTATCTAATTTATTTCAATTGTTTTCATAACCACAAGATGGCAGCTGTGGGAAATTTTAAAATCTCGTTTTTACTTCTTGTGTCCTAATCATACGATTGAAGTCTGAAAACCACACGTACACAATAATCTTCATGTAATATTTCATTTAAAAAAATCCAACCTTGCTACCATCTGCAATATTTAGTCGGTTCTCAGTATCTACGAATCTAACATAGCAATGAAACTGAAATTTTGTATGTTGATAGAGGCAATTAATATGAGTAGGATATATGAAAATAGGCTGTATAGTTCTTCACGGAAGAACTTGTTTAATTCAAGTAAGGACTGCAACTTTTTTGAATTTTTCAAATAGTTCCTACTTTAGCCGCCAAACGCCACCGTCAACGACTACTAGGCCTAGTTCAGAACTAAGCTACTAGACGCCACTGCAGTCGGCTCTTGGCAACGAACGTAGAAACCTAAGAGCGTTGTTTACATTCCTAACCTATCAAATTTAGCTTCACACAGGTGTAATTAGTGGAAGGATGTTTAACATGCCATACATCTATGACATGGGACCGCCGGCTTTACTTCACCTCCGAAGGAAGGCATACTGAGGGGTTTTTAACGCTCTTAAAAAAATCCGACAGCTTCGGCCGGATCTGAATCCGCGATCTTGGGCATAGAAGCTCAGCATGCTACCAACTACGCCACCGAAGCCGCAAAATTTATAGTCTACTAGCTGACCCGGCAGACGTTGTCCTGCCAATCAAAGAAAGTGTTGTAACTTTGTTTCTGGAAGTGCTATTGGATACACAATATTTTTTCAATTTCTGTTAAGTGCCTCTAAACTATCGTGAAATGAATTAACTAATCTAGAAACATTCGTGAGAGCGTGCACAACAACTCTCCAAAGTTTCATCGCAATCCGATAAATGGCATATAACGCATACGGGATTTTGTTTAAATGATTCGTGCGCAGTCACTCATTTGTTGAATCTACTCGTGCTCTACCAACTGTGAAATGGATTTACTAAGTTAGAAAGCTTCACGTAAGTGTACACAACAACTCATCAATGTTTCATCGGAATCGGATGAATGACATATGAATGTATACGGGATTTTCTTTAAACGATTCGCATGCTATCACTCATTTGTTGAATCTACGCATGCGTTACTTATTAAAAACTAGATTTACTAAGCCAGAAACCTTTCCTGGAGTGTACACAAAAATTCACCAAAGTTTCATCGTAATCGGATAAATGGTATATGAACACCTACAGGACTTTGTTGAAACGATTCTGCGCCATCACACATTTGTTGAATCTACTCGTGCGCTACCTATTGTAAAATGAATTTACTGAGCCAGAAACCTTTACTGAAGTGTACACAACAATTCACCAAAGTTTCATCGCAATCGAATAAATGGTATATGGACGCATACGGTACTTTGTTGAAATGATTCGCGTGCCATCACTCATTTGTTGAATCTACTCGTGCGCTACCTATTGTCTATCTATCTATCGTATGGCTTTTAGTGCCGGGAGTGTCTGAGGACATGTTCGGCTCGCCTTAGTCTGTAGCTGCTTCCAGCGGACACCCTGAAGGGTGAGCTACAAGTTACGTTCAATTTCAAGTAGTTCCAACTTTCACCACCAGATATCAATGATACCTAGTGGCGAACGTTGGAACTTTGATAGAGCGTTCTGACGAAATATAACCTAACAAATTTTGCTTTACACAAGTTTAGTCTGTGAATGGATCTTTTACATGCCATAAATCTATGACATGGGACCGCCGGCTTTACTTCCCCTCCGAAGGAAGGCATACTGAAAGATTTTTAACGCTCTTTACCTATTGTAAAATGGATTGATTAAGCCAGAAACCTTCCGTAGGGTGTACTCAATATCTCACCCAAGTTTCATCGTAGTCGGACGAATTGTATTTGAACGCATACGGGACCTTATTGAAACGCTTCGCGAGTCGTCGCTCATTTGTTGAATGTACTCGTGCGCAACCTCCTGTGAAATGGATTTACTAAGTTAGAAACCCTCACGTAAGTGTACACAATATCTCACCATAGTTTCATTGCAATCGGATGAATGGTATATGAACGCATACGGGACTGAGTTTAAACGTTCGCGCGTCGTCGCTCAATTGTTGAATCTACTCGTGCGCTACCTATGGTAAAATGGATTTACTAATCCAGAAGCCTCCCCCTGAAGTGTGCACAACATCTCACCCAAGTTTCATCGCGATCGGACGAATGGTATTTGAACGCATACGGGACCTTGTTGAAACGCTTCGTGCGTCGTCGCTTATTTATTGAATTTAGTCGTGCGCTATCTATTGTAAAATAATTTACTAAGCCAAACACCTTCCCAGGAGTACACTCAACATCTCACCCAAGTTTCATCGCAATGGGATGAACGGTATATGAACGCATACGTGACTTTGCAACAGAAGAATTCGACATCACTGCCACCTTTGGTATAAAACACAACTTTCCGCCACGGGCGGAGTGTATGTTATGGCGGTAGTTGCACAGGTTGCGACCAGGTGGCTCTAACGTGCAGAGACAAACCGTCCAATGACATCAGCTTTCACCAAGGCCAAGGCTAGTGGTTTCCGTGACGACTGTTTTTTGACTGTATATTGTGGTTCAAAATTTGTGTGTAAATTGTGGTTCTAAAATTGTGTTCATTGCACCTACCGGGTCAGATTGTGAATCTAAACCATACATGGACCCACCCTAATGTACATACCAAATTTCATCAAAATCGATCCAGTCGTTTAGAAGGAGATCAGTGGCATACACACGTGTCGACGTATTATATATATATAAAGATATGAATTTATCGTACCAAGTTTCACTGCGCTCGGATGGCAAAATCACGAGAAGCGTCCATTTTAATATTAAATTTCGCTTCGCCGCCATGTTGGTTTTGTGCTCACCATTTTTTGAATGTCCTCTATCAACACAACAATACAGTTTGATTGCTGTCATAGATTAATAGATATTGGGAACCGTCTGTATATTTCGGATGGTCTCCATGTTGGATTTTATTATATGTAGGCCATATAGATTCGTACTATTAGATGAAGATTATGGTGTAGGTTCATTATTCAAACGTAGATTTCGATCGCAGTATTAGGGCACAGGAAGTATAAACTTAAATTTAAAATTTCGCACAGCTGCCATCTTGAGGTTATGTTAACAATTGAACTAACTTAAGATGTACATGCACTTCAATTTGTGTTGCCATTTGCTGAAGCAAGTTTCACTGAGTTAGGATGGTCAAATCGCGAGAAAAGTCTATTTCAAATTCAAATTCTCTTGGCCGCCATGTTCGTTTTGTAGTAAACAGGTTTTTGAAAGCCAAAAAATGTACTTCTAATAGGAACCTTTGTCACCGTACAAAATTTCATGAAGAAATGAGTAACTTAATAGTTTAGGAGATATAGAATGTCCGTGAAATATTTCGCACAGCCGCCATGTTGGATTGGTGAAACGTAGACTAATGAAATTTGAAAGTTTTGACGAGGTCGAACAAATTAGTACTATGACCTTACCAAGTTTCATTGTAATCGCTCTAGCCGTTTAGAAGTTATTAGGGAGGACATGCACACGGACGCACACACACCCATACGGACAAAAGGTGATCTCATAAGCCATTTTTTTTTTCATAAATGAAAATAGGCTAAAATATTTAATATGAAACAACAATGGTGTCATCAGGCCCACCCTAAAATTTTAGTTAGGAGCCGCCCCTGACTCAGAGTATATAGATATCTTTAACGGTAGACCCAGCGTAAGCATAAAAGGCGCATGGACGGAAGGCTAGTTTACGAGCTAGTGAACGAGCCTATCACCCCAACTTTGGCCAGCATCAAACTGTCGAATCGTGTCGAGTTAGGACTTCAGAGAAGAGTATGGTATGTGTTTGGAGTTTCGCTGTTCACCTCGGCTTTATTGAATTGCGTCTGTGACCTGCCGTCCGTGCGCAGTTAAGGCTTACGCTGGGCAAACCGTTAAAAATACCGGGCGAAGCCGGGGCGGGTTGCTAGTATAAATATGTATTTATTTAATACATAATACGAATATAATGAACAATAACCAGAAACGATCAGAGCTCAAAGAGAATTTAGAGGAGATTCCAGTATCAGGAATTAAGATCCAAGGAATAATACCCAACAAAATATCTCTGTGTAAAACACAATTATACTTATGTATTACGATTGAAGGACATGATTTCCGACATGTGTTTGTTGTAATGAAGGACATGGCTTTTGACATGATATTGGGAGCGGATTTCATTCAGAAATATCAGGCAGTAATAGACATGAAGACAGAGACGATCAGATTTAAGAATACCGAAGAGATTAACTTCGAGGGAAAAGAAGAGGAAGACATCGAGGGAGATGCTCAATGGTCTCTGATTTTTCATGAAGCTGAAGGAAGAAAAGTCTACACTGAGGAGGAGTCCCCAGAGCTAGGGAAAATTTTGGAAGAGTATCAAGATATTTTTGATATTAAACCTGGTGAAATTAAAGATTTTGAATATCGTATTCGTGTAAATGATGATGCACCTTTTCATGCTAAATTGTATCCGGTAGCGGAAAAGCATCGAGAGAGGGTAAAGGTGCTTATCAAGGAGATGGAAAGCAACAATGTGATTGAAAAGTACACTACATCTTATGTCAATCCATTAGCAGTAGTGTCTAAGCAAGATGGAAGTCCGAGACTATGTTTAGACGCGCGAAATTTGAATTCAAGATTACTGCCAGAGTATGACAGACCACCAATCATTAGGGAACTGTTAAGGAAATTCCAAGGCAAGGTCTGGTTCTCTAACATTGATCTCACTTCGTCCTACCATCACATTAGGCTTAGTGAAGATTCCAAGAAGTTTACAGGATTTATGTTTGACCAGCAGACATATGTATTCCGCCGTCTACCATTTGGAGTCAAAACATCTGGATCTGTTTTGATCAGAGCACTGGAACAAAATTTGAGTCCTGAAGTAAAAGAGATAGCAATTCGTTATATAGATGATATCCTAATTGCATCTGAGATTAAGGAGGAACATTTGTTACATCTTCAGATGTTATTCGCAGATTTGAGAAAAGCGAACTTCAAAGTAAACCTTCGAAAATGTCAGTTCTTTCGGAAGGAAATAAAATATTTGGGTCACATTTTGGATGGAGAAGGATACCGTCCCAATGAGACGAAGATACAGGCAATTGCAAATTTCCCTAGACCTACTAGAGTGAAGAATGTCCGCAGTTTTCTCTGGACATGCCAATTCTTTGCAGGGCATTGTCCAAACTTCACCAAGACGGTAGCGCCATTGCAGGAATTATTAAAGAAAGGAAACAAATGGAAATGGGATGAAGATTGTGAACAATCATTTCAAGATGCCAAGAGGATATTGGTAAACAGCGTGAAATTGGAGTAGCCTGACTTTTCATCATAGAATCTGATGCATCCACCGTAGGGATTGGAGCTATTCTTCTTCAAGAAGATGAAGATCACAAGAGACGTTACCTGGCGTTCATTAGCAGGAAACTTCGTCCATCAGAAAGGAATTATTACACCACAGAGTTAGAAGCACTTGCTGTAATCTTCGCGTTGGAGTCGTGGAAGAAGATGTTAATTGGACATTCAGTAATTGTGAGGACTGATCACCACGCATTGGAGTTTATCTTGAGAACAAACTTTGCCAGTGATAGGATAACTAGATGGTCACTTTTTATTCAACAATTCAACCTAGTTATTGAACACACTCCTGGAAAGTTGAATGTTGGAGCAGATTTATTGAGTAGAGCAGTGGAGTCTACATCTAAGGTTTTTCAAGTTAACCTGACGCAAGAGGATGAGGATACCTTGAGAAGGTTAAGATTGTTGCATTTATCCCAGAGGAGAGACCGACGTTTTAGAAACATTTTTCGTTTTCTACAGGGAGACATGGATCCAAATGATGATGATTTTGTGGAAACTGAAAGAATTTCAAGAGATTTTATGATGTTGGATGGTTTAATCTACAAGTTTGCAGATCCCGACCATACGAAGCTGAGAGTAGTGATACCTCCACGAATGCAAAAACCCATTATTTGGATGGCACATCGAATCGCAGGTCATGCTGGAGTAGATAAGACGGTCAACATGATTCAAGAGAAATTTTCGTGGGAGCGAATGCGACAAACTGTAAGGAACACTATTCGAGAATGCGACTTATGCCAAAGGAGTAAACATAATTCTAGATTACTGAGAGAATTACCAATGCCTATTATTCCTTCTAAGCCTTGTGAAATCTTCGCGACTGATTTATATGGTCCTCTCCCAAAGTCTAAAAGAGGTAACCGATATATTCTGGTGACCATGGATGTATTCAGCAAATACACTATGTTACATCCAATTCAGAAGGCAAACGCAAAATATTGTGCGAAGAGAATTAGAGACAACGTAATTCCGGAAGCAGGCAAACCGGAATTCCTTTTATCAGATCGTGGACCTCAATTTACATCTTTAGAATTTCGAACCGTCATGAATAATCTTGGGATTAGACAATTGTTTTGTTCTATCAGACATCCAGAGAGCAATCCAGCAGAACGCGTGATGGCTGAAATAGCAAAAATTTTGCCGCCTCTATTGTCCAAATGAGCATTGGAAATGGATGGATGTTCTCTCTTTAGCATCCGAATCCATCAACTCTACAATTCATGAGAGTACTGGACAGATTCCCATGTTGCTTCATCATGGAATTAAACCAACAAGATTATGGGATCGAATCATCTCTATTCCACCTGAGATTGAACCAAGTCGTCAGATGAGGGAAACTCTAGCTTTAGACAAGTTGAGGAGCCAAGCTGAGAAAAGAGAGCGCAGAGTGAGAGGAAAGCGTTTTCGCAGACCCTTGCGCGTAGGAACTCTTGTTTTAGTGAAGAGACCTACACCCTCTGACGTGCAAAATCGAGTGTACTCGAAATTTGCAAGCCTTTACGCTGGACCCTATCGTATTGTGGAAGTGAACAATAATGGAAGCTATGAAGTCGCCAATACACGAACTGGTAACATCGTGGGAACTTATAATGCATCGAATTTGAAGATTTATTATTCAAGAACCAGATGATTTAATGTGTAGATAGGAAAAATAAACATTTTTCAATTTTTATTTTTTGCTAGGTGTGGGGTGGATGTATGGGTATTCCAAGATTCAGACACCTAGATATCAAGGGAAAGGCTACAGCCGGTTTTGAAAGTTGAGATATTTGAATATCGCGCTACATTGCTTCTCGAAGCAATTGGAAAGAATATACCGCTAAGAGCATGTTAAGTGACGTAGCGAGTAATAGCAGAGGTCGAGGCTATTTATTGATTAAATAGTCAACCATGGAGTAGGGACTTGAGACTTGGATCAGATTACTGGCACGGCCAAATGAAAGAGAATGCACTTAGTATCAAGTAAGTAGAGGAGCAAGGAGGGTTCTGCTTCAAATACCGTTATTTATGCAAATGGGGGGGGGGGTGGCAAGGTCAATGACCTTGAGGTATGTCATGATCAATGACATTGAGGTAGGTCATTGACCCCAAGGTCGCCTGGACCCCGGAAGGTAAACAAACCTTGGAGGGTCCAGGAACCGGTTTGAGGGGGTGTGGGTGGAGGGGAGGGGTGGGGGAGGGGGGGAGGGGGAGGGAAGGGTGGGGTGGGCGACGAGGGGGGAAGGATGGAAGAGGACCTGCACGAGACCCTCCTCGACCCAGTCTCTCTGTTGGACTGAGCGCCTTCTCTGTTATGGTCTCGTGCTATATAGCTTTGCTTTGTACTTGATGAGATCCGAGTGTTGCCGAAGGTTTCCGAATCTTTGTCGGTGAATGAATCGTCAGATTTGAACGGTCAACTAGTGTGTGTGTGTGTGTGTGTGTGTGTGACGTCATAGCAGATTATGTGATGTGGGGTAGGTCATGGTTGGAAGTGTTCTTAATGGGAAAACATGAATGGAGATGGATGGTGGTTGTTGAAACCTGACGTGGTAGGTTGGTTAGGTGTGAATGGGTCTGAGAGACAAACAAAATGGGATTGAAAGCGCTCAATGGTAAACAAACATCAATGGTATCTGGAGTAGTGAATGGGATTGAGAGAGGGGGAATGAACTGGTTGTTGAATGTGCTCAATGGTAAACAAACGTCAATGAATCTGGAGTAGTATTTCCTGTAAATGGTAGGGTGGGTGAGGATACAAAACGCATAGCATGTTGGGTCGGCCAGCTTGACATGAAATAAAAACAAGAAGGCGTACACCAGATCTGATTTATTAATCCATGAATTATATGTGGCATTAAAACCTAGCCACTTAACAAAAAGTTTATTGCCACGTTTTTGTACAATTTTTTCAACAAGATAATGCTTGGGATATTGCGTCCTTTGCAGTTCCTCCATGTAGAATCCTCCTTGGATTGGCTGCTTGTTGAGGTCATTAAGTAAATAAACAACTGGATTAGAAAGTTTTACCTTGCGAATACGAAATATTTCTGTGCTCCAGTTTGGTGTGTATCCTTTGGCGAAGATTGTTTTATGTTTACTGATGCGCACATAATCACCAATACGTAATCGATGACGTCGCGGATCTGCCGTTTTGATTTTGTGATGAATGCGATCCAATTGCGCAATGTTCTTGGTTACAAGGCGTGGTTTCATTCTGATAGTTCTATGTTTAGTGTTGTTGTAACGTGTCACCAGGTCGCGTACAAGTTCAAGCCAGCGATAGGATCCTCTTGCTGTAAATTGTTCCCACATGCGCGTCTTGAGTGTGCGGTTGAAACGTTCTACAACACTTGCCTTTAGATTGCTAAAAGTGGAATAGTGATGGATGTCAAGTGATTTGAGATAAGCGGAAAAAGTCTTGTTGAAAAATTCTTTGCCTTGATCTGTTTGAAGCAAACGAGGTTGTCGTCTTGACCGCTGAATGATGGTCTTGAATGCAGCGGTGACTAGTTGTGCAGATTTATTCCGAACAGGTTCAACAAAGGACATTTTGGAATAAACGTCGATGACGGTGAGCAGATAGTTGACCCCGTTGTTAGCTTTGGCATAGGGAATCATTTCAACCAGATCAGCTTGCCAAAGATCGTCAACGCCCCGTGTGATGACATGACGACGATGGTAGAGACGACGAGCTGGTCTATGCAACTCGCGAGCAATGGCAGCCTTAACAGGCGAGGGTGTATGAACACGTTGACTCATTAGACAATAATGCCAGCATGACGAAGCTCCTCTTCTATTTCTAAAACTTCCGCCTCGTGTCCGGTATGACCAGCCTGTTCTGATGCACGCAACAGTTGCAGACGTTTAACCAACTTATTTGGATTGTTCCAATAGGCGAAATCGATGAAAGGTTTCAAAGTATTAAATGTGATACCGGACGCTGAATTTGCACGGCGAACACTTGCATAGGTGGGAAACAATTTTGATATGATGGTTTTATATTTGAAGCTCTTATTAGCATTTACTGCTTCAGAATGTTTATAATTACGTCTAAAACCATTTGTAGCCATCAAGATGTTTTTATACTTTTCAAGATCTTCTTTATCATAGTCCTCGGTAGAAGGTGTACGTGAAAATAAAAGTTCTAAAAGACCTGGCGTCAATTTGTAACGAACTGTTTTAACAATCAAAACATTGTCACTTATCTTGATTGGTGAATCGCCAATTCGAAATCTATTGTTTTCATAGCGAACACCATAGGTAGTATCAGTTTTCTTAGTAAAAAGATCTTCAAGGAAGGGAGTAACCAACGCACCATAATTTTGTAGTAAAATGGATTTTAACCGCACATATTGTTCGGGCGTATTTAATATTTCTTTAAGAGTAGGCTGCTTTTCTTTGGGTCTAGTGGGTGTTTCAGCAATTATTGATGTTTTCAAAAACTGGGGCAGCGGTGATTCTTTGGAGCTAGAAGACGGAAGCAATGGAGAAAAAACATCGTCAGGTTCTTCATCATTTTCTTCCTCCTCTTCAATTGTTTGTGTTTCTTTTGAGCGTGTAATAGGCTTTGATGTTCCTTTCAACACAGCTTCCAGAGGTGACTTCAAATGTTTTTCGACAAACAGTTCACTGTCGGCATGTGCACGTTTTAGATAGCGAAACTTTTGTCGAATGCTATTTCGTGCACGGATTATGTGCTTTTTTAATTGACTCCCTGTTGTCGCCATGACACCTGAACAAATGATGTTCAGAAAAGCAATGCAGCTACTTAAATACGAATGAAATGATCAAATCCCATGCGGTAGCGTCCATTGTTGATGTTGCTCTGCTTATCAATAACAAGACAACTGTGGTGATGAGCGTTCCAACACATGGCACACAACTGTGTAAAGGCTTGAAAGGTCATGTCTGGATTCACGTGATCATCGTAGACGTGATGCATGTTGCGCTCATCCTGTCGGAAGAGAACAATCACGTTGGCATTGTCACGAATTAACTGTTTTGGTATTCGCGAATAGGTTTGAGCGAGATAAAAACAATCAATATATTTATGACGTCCCATGCTAAAGTAAGCCTGAATAATACCCTGTCGTTCTGTGGCCACATCGTCAAAAATCATAAGCGAATGGGGGCGAACATTGTCTGGAGAAATGACATCTTCGTGTGCTGCGAATGTGAAGTAGCCCATGTTGCGCAGACCTGACATGACCTGTTCCAAGAACACATACAGCGGTTGATACAGCGATTTGGCAAAGATATAGGTATTTTGAAAGCGCACTCCGTTTAAGGAGGTGATGAGGGTAAGCAGAAGATTGGTTTTTCCACATCCTGACGGACCGGCGATGAGACAGCGAATGGAGGATGGGAAGAGTGATCCATGACGTTGTTCGGACGATGTTGAGAAGAGGTTTGAAACCAAGTCTCCCACCGGAAGTGAATGTTGTTGCTTAATAATCTGCATATCAACTAAATGTGAAAGGGAAAGAGCTGGTCTCTATATACATGAGGCAAGCGGGTGTTTCAGTTCCAGTGTAACCATGGACGCCTTTGGAAGAACTCTTAAAACAAATGAACGATTTGCTTTGACAAACGATCCAAAACATGATACAGATCCGGCAACTAAACGATATGTTGATGCTAATGTATTGCCACGCACAACAGATGGCAATTACGACTTTAATGGAAAGCGATTGACCAATATAACAGAACCTGTATTACCCTCGGACGCATGTTCAAAAAAGTATGTAGATTATTTCCGCTTACGACGTATCAAAGGAGAATATGAGGCTCAGAATAAACGTATTACGGGCGTTGCAGATCCTGTGAACGATCAAGATGTGTGCACCAAAGCCTATATGTTAACCAATGCTGTGGTGTTAACAGAAGCAAAGGACTATGACGTACACCAACGTCGAATCACTCAGCTGGCTCTCCCAACAAACAACACGGACGCTGCTAGAAAGGACTATGTAGATAACAAGGTGAAACAGGTGCTCAGTATTGTGCCCACCCTAACTGCAAAGGGCTATACAGCAAATAATGCACGCCTTGTGCATGTGGCCGATCCTGAAGATGATTAAGATGTTTGTACAAAACGGTTTTTAAACTCTGAAACGGAAAAGGTGTGGGAAATTAAGGAGAACGCTCTACAGATGAAGCGAAGACGAATAGCCGAAGTTGCTGATCCTGTGCAACCTCACGACGTGACGACCAAACGATTTTTGGAACAACGGTTATCGCTTTTTATTAAATCAATACCCTCTATATTTTTGCTTCACATTGTAAACCAACAACCGGTAAAAGATCCCAATAACCTCGCCTACATACTACGTTCGGGGTATGACAATTACCGTTTAATGTATGATGGTGCCATTCGTGTAATTGAGTATGCACCAGATTTGAAACATTTAGAGGTACGATTAAACGGTAGTGTTCAACCACTTATTGATCAACCGGTGAAAGCCGGAGACAAATTATTCTTTCATTTGAAACTCTCGTCTGAAGAAAAAGAGGCGGGGAAAACGATGAACGATTTTCCTCTGTATATAGAACTTGAATATACAGCCACCATTGAATAAATAATTATAGGTTCCCTTCCTGAGGAGTGTTAGTTGTGTTCTATACTTTGCGGTGTGAGGTTGTCTTGTTCTTTGGTCGCGATGGTGAAACAGAGATATGTGGTGAAGAAGAGGAAGAAGTTGTCAAGAAAGGGAGGCTTTAAAGCTATTCTTCATGCGGCACGTCAAGCTTCGCGCGGAGAAACAAATAGTGAGTTGGCTATTAAGAAAGCACTCCGAGCAGCACGATTGCATGCGAATCCCAAAAGTAAACTACGTTTTAGAAAACGTGCCCGAGTTATTCCTGTGCCGAAACGTGGTGGATTTTTACCTGCACTGTTTGCTGGACTAGCAGCCCTGGGTTCACTTCTTGGAGGAGCAAGTGCGGTAGCACGAACGGTGAAAGCTGTTGAGGAGGCGAAGCAACAGTTGAAGGAAAGTGAAAGGCATAATAAAACTATGGAGGCAATAGCGCTGCGCGGTAAAGGTGTGAACATGAAGCTAGCACCCTACAAGAAAGGACTCGGCATTTACATGTCGCCAAAAAACGGTTAATCGATGCACTGCCACGACGAGCCATGACGCATGAGGAAGTTTTAAGATATGCAAAACAGCTAAAGATCTCCCACTTTCGAGGTGTGTTTATGCGCAACCAACTACCGTCTCGACCACGGAGCCATGAAAGTGCAGTTGTTAATTTGGATGACAGTCATGGACCGGGAACGCATTATGTGGCCTACATAAAGCATGGGCGAACCGTGTGGTACTTTGACAGTTTTGGAAACCTTCCTCCTCCGACAGAGCTTGTTCGCTATTTTGGAAGCAGTGCAACAATACACTATAATGTGAAACGAGTGCAAAATTTTAACACGCAACAGTGCGGTCGTCTATGTTTGACTTTTCTATATAAGACCGAGCATGGCGGGTGACGTGGTCATTATGACAACAGAAAGTAGAACGTTTACAGTGCACGGACAAGGTGCGGAAGTAACTGTTGACTTTTATCCTCCTATTGAATTGGGACGACGACCCTACGTGCTGGGACTTGTTTCGCTTGAAGGCTATAATAGAATCTGCAACATAATTGAAGACGTCAATGATAAGTTCTACTACGATGACTATGTGTTAACTCTACCGTCTGGCAGCTACACCGTAGATGATATTCACGATCACATCTACACAACTCTCACCAAGGAATTTAGTCTAAAATCATTTCTTGACGGGACACGCAAGTTTGAACTCATAGCCAACAACGTGACACATCGCTGCAGTATTCTTTCTTCTTTTAGGATTGATTTTAAATCTCAACCAGATTCGATTGGGCCATTGTTAGGCTATTCACCACAAGTGTTAGTACCGAACGTGATACACAAGTCTGACCAACCGGTGAAAATAATTGAAGATCATCACGTATCTGTCACGTGTAATATTATTACAGACGTCTACACCAATCAAGATCCCTCGCATTCGCTTTATGATTTTATTGTTACTTCACCTGGTGGTTACATCATCCGCGAAAACCCGTCGGTGGTGCTCTATCATCCTGTGAGTGTGACCAACATCAGGAATATTACCTTAAGACTGGTGAATAGAAACCAACGTCTCATTCGGTTAGACCCTCATACACCTGTGACCTACAAACTGTATCTGAAGCCAGCATGAAACAAGTGTATAAAGCGGCAACGCTGTCAAGAACAGGCGTTAGTTGTTCTCAACACGTGTACAGGTTAACACGTGTCAACAAGCAGATCCTACAACAACTTGGTTACACCTTACGTCATGAATTCGATTCTAGACGTGACAAACCCTGTCGAAGTACAGGAGGGTATTGTAAGAATTGAACACCATTCCTACCAACCGTATACTCAGGGACTAAATAATAATGATGAGATTCGCATTACTATTAACCAACAAGATATCTACACGCTTCCACATGAAAGTTACATCCAGATTGAAGGGCAACTCACCAAATTGGATAGTACCATTCCAACAACGTCAAAGTTGGCCAACAATGCTTTGGCCTTTTTGTTTTCTGAGGTTCGCTACGTGATCAACGGTATTGAAGTGGATACTACTCGAAATGTTGGCATAACAAGTGTCATGAATCTTTATCCCTCGTATGGAAGCGAAGAGAGTAAAGCTTTTTGTATGGCTGGTTGGTGTCCCAACTCAACCAACGACTGGATGATTAACGATGATGGTACATTTACTGGACATTTACCTCTAAAATTAATACTAGGCTTTGCAGAGGATCATAAGCGCATTGTTGTGAACGCAAGACAGGATCTGATTCTTGTACGAGACAGGAGTGATTATAATGCGCTAAAGGGAGCTGATACAGCGCCAATAGATACAAAAATTCTACTGCAACGAATTCTATGGAAAGTACCGCACGTTACTCTATCAGATCAGAAAAAATTGAGTCTGCTCAAGATTGTGGAGAAGGATACAGCTTTACCCATTCAATTTAGAAGCTGGGAGCTGCATGAATACCCGGTATTACCACTCTCCGATACACATACTTGGTCTATAAAAACCTCACGGTATACAGAGCGTCCCCTCTATGTCCTGGTTGGATTTCAAACAGATCGCAAATATCAACAGAATAAAGATGCATCAAAATTTGACCACATCCAATTACGAAATATACGACTTTTTTTGAACGGTGTTACCTTTCCCTATGAGGGAATGGATTTAAACTTTAACAAGAACAAATATGGTAAGCTTTATGACATGTTTGTAAACTTTCGGTCATCCTATTATCAGAAAGAGGCATGTCCGCTATTATCACCACAAGACTTCAAGTCCAAGGCGCCTCTGGTGGTGATGGACTGTTCGTATTTGGAGGAGTCGATGAAGGAAACAACTATTGATATCAGACTAGAATTTGAAACATCTACAGTTATTCCAGAAAAAACAACAGCCTATTGCCTTATTGTTCACGAGGCGCAAGTGTTTTATCAACCGCTGTCCAACATGGTGACCAGAGTATAAATAGCATGCCTTCCTCCATTGCTCTTCACAGTCATGGAAAGCTACGATGAAGTCACAACCCCCTCTGCGAGGCGGGTCTGCAAATGTGAAAGTGATTCACCAAGTTCAGATGAAGATTCAAGGTTTACCATTTATCGCGCCCTAGTGAGTGAAGCTATAACTGCCTATCACAAGAATCATACTGTGCTTAGAATGCCGCCGCATCTGGTTCACTATTTACCGGATGGATTCATGTCTACGTTTGGTATTCATGACAGGGGGTACAACAACAAGCCCATCACCAATCAAACAAATAATGTGGACGATGGCGTTGCCAAAGCTTCATCTTGTCATGTTGGAGAGCGGGTAGATTGCATGGACTGCAAATGCGATCGTTGCTCAACAAGTCGAGACGCTGATGCAGCATTTGAGATTTATCGCACCCTGGTGAGTTTAGCAATACGCGCCTACCATAAAGCGCAATTTCTTCGTGAAATGCCGCAGCATCTGATTGCCTATTTACCAGCTGGATTTCTGACCGCGTACGGTGCACACGACATTGATCTTAATTGGGATAAGCTACCATTACACCTCCGTATGTCGGCGGATGTTGCAGCCTGCCGTCCCTGTCGTAGACACTTTATGCATCGAGAAGATTCTCATTGTGATTGGGATGGTCCAAATCCTATGATAAAAAATTGTAAGCGATGTACTGATAACTTTATGAATAAAATTGTGTAATTGATTTTTGTGTGTATATTATTTTCTCGCTCCTATCCAATCAGTTAGTTGTTAAGAAGCAGCGGTAGTGGAAGGTCTGATATCCGTCGCCATGCCGAAAACATTGATTGTCGACGTGCAGGGTTTCAAGGTGAACGGAAACAAGTTTGTATTTAAAGAAGTTGGAATTATTGACTGCACAACCATGTGGGCACCAAGAGTAACCAGTTTTATCTTTGAACCACCGTTTCCATTGCATTTGCAGTCAGACGAGGACAGAAGACAAACAGAGTGGTTGCAACGCAATTTGGGACTAGTCTGGAAAGAAGGTGACATTCCTTACCATCATCTATCACTTGTTCTGAAAGCTCACTTGTTTGGCGCTGACCTTGTCTTTGTAAAGGGAAGCGAAAAAAAGGAATGGTTGCGTCAGTACGTTAATTCAACTTGTCAACTTGTTGACCTTCATGATCTGGGATGTCCTGCACTGTACAACCTGTCCGTGCCTGATGAACCTCTACAAAATAAAACACTTCAAAATGTTCGGAAGCTTTTTGATTGGCTAGCTCGCAAAGCATGTCAAAACTTGCATGTTGAGTGTAAAGCGCTGTAACGTCGGCTACAGTGTGAGACATACCAGCGATCAGTGCGGATGTGTAGAATTATGGCTGCAATTGAAGGTTTGGACGCCAACCCCACAGAGCGAGCTATTGTCAAGTTTTTCGCCTGCAAAAAGAACCTAGACAGTTTCACAGACGAGGAATTGAACGCTTTGCCCAAGGCGTTCCTTTTTTATGTTGCTTCAAACGCGGTGAAAAATATTTGGCACAGTGTACCTAGTGAGTGGACCAGAGATCCTGGTCTGCGCGAACTACAACCATGCACTGACTTTAGTCATCACCAGCAAGTGTCTATCACTAAAATGCCCTCCATTAAACAGTGTGGAACGTGTCAGCTCATCAAATTGTACCACGGGCATACAAATATACCGTCCTGTAAAGACTTTGCTTCGTCATTTCATGGGTGCGATGAAGAAGAGGAAGAAGAGACAGCAGCGGCAGTATCGCCAGCACCAAAAAGTAAGACAACGCTTGAAAAAGATATGCCAGACCTTTTCTGGTCATGGTCTAGTTAACAAGGCCATTGATCTACTTCCCATTGAACTGCATATTCCTGGCTATCAATTTTGTGGACCTGGAACTAAACTAAGCCAACGTCTAGCACAAGGGAACTCTGGAATCAACATATTGGATGCAGCGTGTAGAGATCATGACATTGCTTACAACAACAAGAATATAGAAGTACGTCGAGTTGCAGACCGCATTCTTCTAAGAAAGGCCATGCAGCGTGTGATGTCATCTACTGCTTCTATTGGTGAGAAGATTGCAGCCTTGATTGTAGCAGGAGCGATGAAGTCAAAGCTATTGATTGGTGGTGGATTAGTGAGGAAAAGGACAAAGTAATAAACATGAATCAAATATTGTGAAGTATTTATTTGAGAGTCAGTCCACCAGTTCATAGTATACACAAAATATGGTTTAGTTTTCTTCTTGTAAAAACATACAATTTTAATAAAAAGAATTGAAAATGAAAGTGTGTTCTTTTTTTACTAGGTGTGGAAATGTCCATAAGGCAAGCTATTTACACCATCCCACAGACGTTTATTGTCATATGTTGTCAGCGATGTTTTATTTTGATTTACTGTAAAAATATTATGGTTCTTTGAAAGAATGCGTGTTTGCTGGTATAAGCGAGAGGTGTTTGCGTAGAGTACACATCGATATTCCTCAACATTGAGGAATTGTGTGACGCTACGAAGAACACCCTTCGCTTTGCATTGACCTTTATTCTTTTGTGTTGAAAATGCGTACATTTTCGGCGCCAAAGCCACAAATTCTGTCATAACATCACCGGCGCACTCATCCTTAAATAGACCTATTTTTTTTATTCATGGGAATTATGCCAAACATATTGTTAACCTCATAGTTTGAGGTATCAAAGTAATTTGGATGTTCTCTCATCACTGAGTAAACATCTATCTTATTGGTTTGATAAATAAGACTGTCTGTATCCATATACAGTAATTTTACATCTCCAAACTTTTGTTTGGCAAACTCATAATGAAATTGAAACATTACAAATTTTGAAAAAGTCAAGTATTACCATTCCCAAGTAAATTGGTTTGTTATACATGATTTCTGTCTTTGACAATTCAATGGTTACTAAATCAGTTTCAATAACTCGTACAGAATGGAAATTAGGCATAGCTATATATTTTCGTGCGCCATATCGACCGTCCCAGTGGTTTACCAAATGAATAGTTCTATGCTTTCGAATATTTTCCATTGATTTACCGTAGCACGCATTGTTCATTAATTTATAAAAATTTGATTCAAATGTGGTCTTGGCGTGCTGTCGATGATGAGTATTCAATTGCATGTACGGTTGTAACCATGGTTTTTGGTCAAAGCAAATAATGCGGTGAATGGATTGCAGTTTCAAACCATGTTTCAAACATTGCATTAAATTTTCAATGTGTATGACGTACCGATTTTTTGAATTTAACGTTGCCAGCAACTTTTTATTGTTGGAACGTGAACTGGGAGGTTGTAATTTTTCAACACAAAATGGTAGATCAGAATGATCATTGTGTATCTCACAGGGATATAATAAGTCGACCTCTAGAACGTAGCCACGCGTGTCATTGCTCAACACATCTTTTAAATTAAAATTTGAAACTTCATCTGAAGTCAGCCATCGAAAATTTTGATATGGAAGAGGTTTTTCCATAGCATATCCGTATAAATTGTTACAATCTAGGTAGGTGAGGTATGTTGTAGGTTGGTTTGGTTTGTATGTATCCATATATGGATTATTTGCTTTGGCGTGCTTTTGCACAAGCGAAACAAGACCACCACGTATTCCGCGTTCAAAAAAGAGTAACATGTCGATGTCTGTTAATAGTTCCAGTTCTATGTCAGTCACCTTCAACATACAGTCCCAACTATATCCGGCAAGGGTGTAGTAATGGGCTGGATCTAGATTGTAGATTTCAAGACACAGTTTGCGAAAGTGTTCAAACACGTCTGTCAAAAGTAGTGTATCAATTTTGAGGTATAAATCAGCATACTCGCCCAAAGTTGATATCTTGAACACGTTCCATACCTTTTGAGCGTGTAAATAGTCTTCTTCAGAAATATGACTTTTTGTTAAGTCATTGTAAAATTTGTCCTTTGAAGGGAGTGCAGTTTCCTGTAAACATGCCCAATTGTTTACATAATTATAGGGAAACACCCCTTTTCGAATGCATAATTCAAATTGTTTGGCATCAGTAAAGTGTTGACGTACAAAATGCAAATTGTTTGGGTGAAGCCCTTGAACAAGCGCATCCAATGATGATGCGAGGAATCTATACGAATCTAAAAATCGTATACTGATTCCATTTCGCCATTTCGAAAACGAAATAAAATTTTCATGATTTTGTGGAATTAAATTAAACTTTTGGTTTTCAAGGTTAGCAAATTCCTTAATAATTAAATGGCTGTCATACCGAGACATGTTGTGTAAGAAACAAGAAATATAGCGTGCTCTTTTATACGCCAAATTACATACACTATGAGCTGCTCCTCTAAATTTTCCAGTGTACCGATTATGGTCTCTCACTGGCGTGTCACAAGGTGCTATTGGTTTTTGACAAATGTGACAAGTGGTTGCTGTTGCAAAAACCGCCTCGTCTGCGTCCGACATTTGAAGCGGAATTGGATTTTGCAGGATATTGTACACCCGATCTGCCAAGGCGTCCAATTCATTTAAAAACCAAGCAGCAGCATCTGCATCGCGATAAGATTTGAAGTATGAAAGTGAAGGGTCGTATGAACAAATCACGTTTAGGGCACAACTGAATGGCACATGTTGCTGTACTTGTTGAGTGTACGGACGTGTCGGATCTGGTTTACATGTGTCAATGGGTGTGGTTAAACATTCAAAATCTGCATATACTGTAAATGGAAGCGGTTCTTGACGAGACACATTTTGAAATTTCATACTGGCTTTATCCTTTTCTGGAAATATAATTTTTACCGCTGGTTGTGTGATGCAATCAATAGTATGTGCTGTCAACTTTTGATTGCTAGTAAAATATTGCAAACAGCGATCACATATATGTACCTCTTTTTTTTTTTTTTGTAACTTGTGAACGAACTAGTCTAGAAAGATCTTTGATATAACAATAATGGTTGCACAATTCCCCTTCAATGTACAGTAAATTAAAATGCTTTTCTTTTTTTCCCTTTGTCACATACAATGGACCAATAACTTTGTCCCCTTCAACTCCGTATACATTAATGGAGTAAAGCGGATTTTTAGATTCAAAACGAGAAATGGCGTTGAGGTCCATTGGGAATTCTATGTCTGCTAAATTTAGACTGATCATTAATTCCATAAATTTCTGGTGATATTTTCCCATTCTGTGAACATTTTCAGTTGCAGGACTTAACCCAGCAGCCAAGGACCACACAAAGCAAAAAACGTCATTATTATCCACATTGATGACTGCGTGATGTTTTTCCAACTGTTTAGGTAAATTAACATGAGCTGAACCACTGTTCATGGGATCAAAGGTGCATACATTAATTTTAAAATGGTTGATAGCTTCCAGCGATTTGCCACTTTCCAATTCTTGAAACTCGGCAAAGCGCGTCATGAGCTTATCGACAATGTTTTTACTATACCAACTGTGTATATTATCAGTGCGGTACAATTCACACATTTTCGTATGTAAATAAATCGGTTTGGTTATTTCCTCACCTTGTTTTAAAATAACAAAATCACATAATAACGCAGCGTTAATATTTAACGCTACATGTTCTCTTAAACAGTCTTGCATTTTATTTTGTAAAATGTTGTAGCTAGCGTTTAAAAATTCATTTGGGTCTAAAAATTTAGCATCATTATTAATTTTAAAGCTACATAACTTATTATTAAAACAACTATCCACGTTCTGCCAACTAAGTTCTGGTGCTGACATCATGACACTTACAGTAATTACATTTACTACAAAAACAGCAAATCACTGAACAGTTTGCAGAGAATGAAAACAAACAAAGTTTATTGTCTCTGCAAATTCTGTTTTAACATTAACAAATTTTAAATTTTATTTGATTCTTCAATAAATTCTACCAAACATCTTTTATTTTCTAGTCCCAAATATTTAAGGTAGATGGTTCCTTTGTTGAGGTCATTTACAGCTTCGTCGTTGAGTTCCATGAACCTCGCAGGTAAGAAGACAGCGAAATCTTCTAGTTCACAAACTATTCTTCCCCCATATTTCGTTTTTACCCTGCGAACAGCTGTCACCAAATAGGGTTCGTTAACTGGCAGGTCCTGTAAACGTTTAGTCTCCAGACCGGTTGCTCTGCCAATGAGATTCGCAACTGTTGTAGCAGACATATTGGTTCTGAAAGGTAATTATAAAGTGTTTAGGTAAACTATTAAAAAGGTTCAGGTACCCTCCACCTTTATTTATTAGCACATTAACTCAAACCCTGATCTATAGACTAAACCATCAAATGTGTATACAAAACTTATTTGCTAAGACGAGGAGTCTCCTAACAGCGCTTAGTTCCAATAATCAGTTGGATACAGCGAGATAAGGTAATATCTCTTTTGACTGACGTCAAACCTGGTAATGACTGTTAGTTGCAATAATAGTTTTATATATCCACTTGAGTAGTATGTCCCGCATCCCCATCCAAACCTCTAGACTAAACCATCAAATGTGTATACAAAACTTATTTGCTAAGACGAGGAGTCTCGTAACAGTGCTTAGTCCCAGTAATCAGTCGGATAGAGCGAGATAAGGTAATATCTCTTTTGACTGACGTCAAGCCTGGTAATGACTGTTAGTTGCAATAATAGTTTCATATATCCACTTGAGTAGTGTGTCCCGCATCCCCATCCAAACCTCTAGACTAAACCATCAAATGTGTATACAAAACTTATTTGCTAAGACGAGGAGTCTCGTAACAGTGCTTAGTCCCAGTAATCAGTCGGATAGAGCGAGATAAGGTAATATCTCTTTTGACTGACGTCAAGCCTGGTAATGACTGTTAGTTGCAATAATAGTTTCATATATCCACTTGAGTAGTGTGTCCCGCATCCCCATCCAAACCTCTAGACTAAACCATCAAATGTGTATACAAAACTTATTTGCAAAGACGAGGAGTCTCGTAACAGTGCTTAGTCCCAGTAATCAGTTGGATAGAGCGTGATAAGGTAATACCTCTTTTAACTGACGTCAAGCCTGGTAATGACTGTTAGTTGCAATAATAGTTTTATATACCCATTTGATATTATTATTATCCACTTGATAAATATTTAAGGTCAACTGTATAACCATCGACAGTTAGAGAAACTAAAAGTACTGTGTTCAATATTACCTGATAGAAGATCTTTGCAGCAAAGCGATGTGTATACTACCAACTCGTGGACTTCTCTGGCTAACAACAATAATGTTACGGCTTATATACCCTTACAATCAGAGGCAACACCCCGGTTTGTCCGCTTTCTCAGTAACTGGATGACCTCCATATTTAGTATAAATGAACCTGCTACTTTACAAAGAATTGTCATTCACTGCTATGTCTGATGAGGAGAATACCCGTGCTGATGAAGAAGAATCCATCAATTGGGATTCGTCTTTGGACATTTTCATGTAAGTAATATTCATTTTTTTAAATTGATACCAGGCTAAAAAAAATAAATCAAAGCCGGAATATATTTTTAATTAAGACAACACAAACACCCAGTCCCCAAGCCAGGGGAATTAATCACCAGAAAATACAATCCCCACAACCCTCCCAAAAATCTAACCCAGGACCCTCCAGTTCAGAGCCTAACAGCAGCCAAGAACAGTATAGTTGAGCCACACAGCTATACACATAGTTGTATCTTGTCTCGCAATAAGCAGTCAAGTTAATTATTACACTATTGTTTAAATGCAATGTCAAGCATGGCTAGCACTATTGCTGTCGCCCACGGGTGTTAACTAGAAAGACATGCACTTGGCCTCTCCAGAGGTCGCACAATCATTATTCATTACCTACCATTAGTTTTCATTACTCATTAACTCGTCCTGCAAAGCTTTTAATTTAATTTCATAGCTAGTTTTTTTTGTCGTGTGACCTCCTCAGAGGCCGAGTGCAGGTCTTTCTATTCGACGCCCGTGGGCGACCTGCGCGTCGGGATGGAGTGGATGAAGATGAAACTGGGCAAGGATGTGGAAGGAATCGGCCGTGGTCTATCAGAAGGTACCGTCCCAGCATTTGCCTGGTGTTGAAAATGGGAAACCACGGAAAACCATTTCAAGGACGGCTGACGGTGGGGCTCGAACCCACGCGTCTACCGAGTCAGCAGAGAGCTTGGACTCATGACATAATGCTGCCTACAGCCTTGTTGGAACAAAACAACTTTCTTTTTCACCCATTACGACTTAAGAAACATGGCTAATTTATTGTAATTTAATGCAAATTGTTTTACCGGTTGGAGACCTGTTAAATTTATTGCCGCTGTCAAATATAATGGCTTTCATTATATTGCCAAGACATACTGCTTTAACAAAAATAAAAGTTAATAGCCTACATCATCAATCTTGATACCAGTCTAATGTCAAAAGGGCTTTCAATATCTTAGAGTTGTAACAGTATAATTACTCATACATTACAATTGTGTTGCGCTGTTATGTTAATTAGCAGTAGTATACCAGCTTCTCACCGCCGATCTGCGGTTTAAATCTCACTCACTTTATGTGAGATCTGTGTAGGGTACCGCGAAGGTTGAGTTGTTGTTGTTTGAGTCTTCAGTCTTTTGACTAGTTTGATGCAGCTCTCCATGTCTCCCTGTCCTGAGCTAATCGTTTCATCTCTACATAGCTCCAACACCCTACATCGGAGGCAATCTGCTTAACATATTCTAACCTTGGTCTACCCCTACAGTTTTTGTCCTCGACCCTTCCTTCCATAACTAAGCTTGCTATTCCTGGGTGTCTTAGCATGTGTCCTACCAACCTATCTCTTCTCTTCATTAGCAGTCACCAGAAACATCTCTCCTCTCCCACTCGTTTTTATACCTCTTTGTTTGTAACCCTATCTACCCATCTGATCTTCATCATTCTCATGTAACACCACATTTCAAATGCTTCTATTCTCCTCTTTTCTGCTGCACCAATAGTCCAAGTTTCACTTCCATAGAGCGCCACGCTCCAGACAAAGGCTTTCAAAAATGACTTCCTAATACCTAAATCTATATTCGATGTCAGCAGATTCCTTTTTTGTAGAAATGCTTTCTTTGCCTGAGCCAACCTACTTTTAATATCCTCTTTGCTTCGTCCATCACTGGTTATTCTGCTTCCAAAGTAACAGACGTCTCCTACTTCCTTCAGCTTTTCACCTGTCAATTTGATCTCCATAGAGGTTTCTGATTTATTTCGGTTGCATTCCAGTATTTATGTTTTACATTTATTTATTTTCATCATGAATTCTTTCCGTAAGACGGAGTCCATACCATTCAAAACTCATTCAAATCCTCAGGCTTGTCGACGAAGATGACAATGTCATCAGCAAATCTCAGAGTTGAAATTATTTCTCCTTGAACCTTCACTCCCACTTTAAATTTTTCTCTAATATCCTTCATTGCTTGTTCAATGTAAAGATTGAAAAGTATGGGTGATAAGTTGCAGCCTTGCCTTACACCTTTCTGAATACCAGCTTCTCTCTCATGTCCTTCAACTCGAATGACTGCTGTCTGGTTTCTGTACAGATTGTATATCACCCTCCTATCCCTGTACTTTATTCCAATTGATTTCAAAATGTCAAACAATTTAGTCCAATCAACTTTATCACAAGCATTTTCTAAATCTACAAAAACCATGAACGTTCTCTTATCTTTCCTTATTCTACCTTCTAAAATCAGCCTAAGACTTAGTACAGCTTCCCTTGTTCCTACATTTCTCCTGAAACCAAACTGATCTTCACCCAACTCCGTTTCTATCTGGCTTTCAATCCTCTTGTAAATCATTCTGGACAGGATCTTTGAAGCATGAGTAATCAAGAAGGTTGAATTAAGGATAACAAAATTAACAGTATTATTCCCTTCTTGCAAAACATTTTTTAAACTCAGCTTCCAAAAGCTTACATATAGCAGAACGCGGGTTTTACAACTACAGAGGTGACAGCCGAGTTCAGCATTGCTTCCACTTACTTGTGTCAAGCTCCTCTCTGTCTTCTTTCCTGTCAACCTCGCTTGGACAACTCATGTTCTCTTCCAACTCCAACAGTATTAGAGTATCCAAGGCCCTTGCCACATCTTTTCTGATTCCCTCCTTCTGCAAGAGGCCAGTCTTCTTTTCCCATTATTTCCTACATTCTGCCTGTCATTTAATCATTGATGCAGAGAAGTGCAAGGAGTATGCCTCCATAACTTAGGAGGTTTTCTTCTGTGTACTTTGGTTCACCCTGACACAAACATCAAGACAGTTTATATCCTCGCCGCTAGATTGGGTATTCTAATGACATTGATAGACATTTTTAGCCTACTTTTCACATTTTGCAAAAATGAGGAAAAAGTAGACTTATGAGATCGGGCAAATGTGTGTCTGTCTGTCTGTCTGTCTGTCTGTCTGTCCGTCTGTCTGTCTGTCTGTCTGTCCTTCTGTCTGTCTGTCTGGCTGTGTGTGTGTCCCCCCCCTATCAACTCCTAAACGGCTGCAGCAATCGAAACAAAATTTGGTAGGAGTAAAGATCTGTACCTGAATATCTCACGGCCATATTTGAAAATGATGTCAGTGCTACCAACTGCTAAAAAATCGCAATTGAAATTTGAGCTCCATGTTGGATATCTTGGAAGGTATGAATGGGAGCTATTTCAAAATTGGCACACGTACAGATCATAATATTTTAGTTTAATTTCCAGGAGGCCAAACATGGCAGTGTTGCCAAAATGATTATAAGCCTCCTGATAGGTCCAATTTTTAAATGCATATAACTTCTACACTATCAAGCGGAATTCAACCAAATTTCGTATGTTGTATGTGTACATAACCAGATATGACTGAGCGTATTCTTAAGACCTACCAGGGCTGTCAACTGTTAATAAATGCTCCTAATTTATTTTATCCAAATACCAATATATCAGAAAGTATGCAAGCCGACAGCTTTAAACTATGCACACGTAAAGTACCTGACATTCTATATTAATTTGGAGTAACTTATATACGTCAGTGCTACCAACATGACTCTAAGCCTGCTGACAGGTCCAACTTTAAATACATGTAACTTCCATACTATCATTTGGATTTCAACCAAATTTCGTATGTGCTATGTGTACCATAACAGATATGACTATGCGTATTCTAAGGAGCAACCAGGGCTGCCAACTGTTAATATGTGCTGTCCCTATTTTTGTTACCCTAATATCAATATATCAGAAAGTTTGCAAGCCCATAGCTCTAAACTTTGCACACGTATAGTACCTGGCATTCTAGACGAATTTGGAGTAACTAATATACGTCAGTGCTGCCAACATGATTCTAAGCCTGCTGATAGGTCCAATTTTAAAATGCATGTAACTTCTATACTAAGTAATGGATTTCATTCAAAATTGGCACAACAATAGATCATATTATTTCAGACTATTTCTGACCAATACATGCATGACATTGTTGCCAACATGATTTTACGCGCGCTGTTAGATCCAATGTTTAACTGCATGTAACGTCCATGCTATCCAGTGGACTTCAACCAAATTTTGTATTTAGTACCGTAAGAGACGGAACTAAGAATATATTCAGTCATCAGGGCTGCCAACTGTAGTGCTCTATTAGGATACATTATGCCAGGTATACAGTATTTCGAACTAATTCGAAATTTCGATATTAGCAACTTAATTTCGTCATTATTCTAGATAGGTTCATATTCTGTAGAATAATCATTGGCATGAAAAGTAGGCTGTATAGTTCTTCACGGAACTTCTTGTTTCTATTTTATAGTTTTTCAAATGACCGCGTCATGGCGGAATTTTTCGTGCAAATGATGATGATGATGGAGGAGGTGGAGGAGGAAAATGAAGGAGGCAGTGACACCGAAGAGGAGGCGGAAGAAGAAGCTGTCAAAAAAAAAATTAAAACAAGTAAATGTAAGAAAACAATATTAATAAAAAATATTCTTGTTTTGATTGATTTATTTGTCTATCATTCCCACTTTTATTTTTTTATATGAAGCTGAGCGAGCCAACATGTCAGGTGTCAATCTCAGAAATTCACTCCTGTGACATCACACATAGGTTGACCGTTCAAATCAGATTATTCATTCTAACACCAATCCATGTCCATTAACCATCTAGCACACATTCTATATCCTCAGCTCCATAACACATAAATTCAAATCTCCCAAGTCAGCATAAATGAAAATCCTTCGGCTGCACTAGGTCTCTGTGATTATGCCTCCATGGCTTAGGGAGAAGCATGCCAACCTCTCACCGCTGGGTCTGTGTTTCAAATCCCAGTTACTCCATGTAAAATCTGTGCTGGACAAAACAGAAGCAGACTGGTTTTTCTCCGGGTACTCTAGTTTTCCTGACTAACTTTCATTCCACCAACACTCTCCACCATCATTTAATTTTATCAGTCATTTATTCAATCGCTGACTCAGAGGAGTGCGATAGGCTTCGACAGTCGGCACAGTTCATATCTTCACAACTAGATGGAATATTCCAATGTCATCAATAGACATTACACCATCTTGTTTTTATTTCATGTCGAGCTGGCTGAACCGACATGCCATGCGTTTTGTATCCCCCACCCATTAACAATTTGTTTACCGTTAAGTATTAGAAAAAAAACAATCCCATCCATGACCTACACTACATTCTGCCTGTGACGCCACAACCTCCATTCACTGTTCCATCTTCATTCACGTTTGTTTACCCGCCAACCTAGCACGTCAGGGTTCAACAACCACCATCCATCTCCATTCATGTTTCCCATTAAAACACTCTCATCCATGACCTGCGCTACATTCCGTAATCTGCTGTGACGTCGCAACCTCCATTCACGGTGCCATCTTCATTCACGTTTATTTACCCGCAAACCTAGCACGCCAGGGTTCAACAACCACCATCCACCACCATTCATGTTTTCCATTCAAATCACTCCCGTCCATGACCTACCCCACATCCCGTAATATGCTGTGACGTCACACACACACACACACTAGTTGACCGTTCAAATCTGACGATTCATTCACCGACAAAGATTCGGAAACCTTCGGCAACACTCGGATCTCATCAAGTACAAAGCAAAGCTATATAGCACGAGACCATAACAGAGAAGGCGCTCAGTCCAACAGAGAGACTGGGTCGAGGAGGGTCTCGTGCAGGTCCTCTTCCATCCTTCCCCCCTCGTCGCCCACCCCACCCTTCCCTCCCCCCCCCCCTCCCCAACCCCTCCCCTCCACCCACACCCCCTCAAACCGGTTCCTGGACCCTCCAAGGTTTGTTTACCTTCCGGGGTCCAGGCGACCTTGGGGTCAATGACCTACCTCAAGGTTATTGATCATGACCTACCTCAAGGTCTTTGACCTTGCCACGCCCCCCTCATTTGCATAAATAACGGTATTTGAAGCAGAACCCTCCTTGCTCCTCTACTCAAGTAAATCGGACCAGGGATACCAGAGATATGAGGATTTCCAGATTTCAGCTGATGCGGCGTGACCCTGACAGTTTTGAATCAAAGTCGGCCGGCTCAGGCATCAATAGCTCACTTCGACACAAGCACTTGCCTAGCAAGGTGCCACTACGCTGAGCCAAGGCACATGGTTGCCGGATCTAGGCAGAAGTTATTTTCAAAGTTGTGATAGTCACAAAAGTGCTGCGCTACAAGTGGAACTTAGTAAGTTTCCGGCAGGAGAATCACTAAGGTGATTGATATTTTTCGACGGACACTGGTGAACTATTTTTATTTTCACATGGACATATGCTAGACTTTGTCTAGAATTAGTACTTTGTCACAGTCCAGTAATAACTTAATACTTGGATATTTTAAGTCCAATTCAGTCAGTTTTCATATTTGTAACTTAATAACCACTTCGATCTATCAGTACATTGAAGACCAGTCTATCACGGTGGTGTTCATTAGCCAACGCAGGGAAACTACATGTTGCTTCGCGCATGGTAGATGGTGTGAAGCCATGCCCAGGGAACGATCTTCAGAACAGCCGTTGATTGGTTAGACTGTCAGTGTTTTCTTGTACTGAAAAGATTACCGTGAGTTATGTTACAACTGACATATCTGAGAATAGATCATTTAGATCTGACCCCATTTAAGCAAACTGTTATGGCTTTAACAGAAGCCAATATTAAAATGGATCAACAGTTACTTCAAACGTCAAGAGATATTACCACTATGTCTTGTTAGACGGATTGTGGGTATATAATGGCGGCCGATACAAGGATTATACATGCTTGTCCGATAGGGCATGTCTATGGATAAATCTGGTACAGACCAGGTTCACTACGCTTCAAGACCATCAAGAAATGTAAGCCACATTTGAATTATATTATGCCTAGTTAATTGGAACAAACTATTTTTCTACAGATGACCAAAACATTTTTTTTCTTCGTATTTAAATCTTGCAATGATTTACGCAAGACATATTAGAGCTATTCTGAGTATTTTCAGCACTCAGAACAGTTTAGGATCGATGACCGAGCATATGGAGCATTTATTTGAATATTTCATATTTTTGGATAATCACGGTAATCAGCCGATGTAACTGTAAAAGTTAATAATTATTTTTGTTGAGGAATGGATATTTTTTTTCCATATTCGAAGGTTCGAACATGTGGATTCTCACATAATGAGATGATAATTAAATATATTTAAAATAATATGACTAATAATAATAATCCACTAATAATAATAATAATAATAATAATAATTTTCATAATTTTTCTAAATAATTCTTGGATATTATATTTTCTAAAAATCACATTTATTGAGAGAGAGCCTATGAAGTAGTTTAACCATTTCTAGTTTGGAACAGGAGATTTTCCGAAGGAGAGTGGTTAGCGCAAGCCCGCATTCAACCAACATTTCAGTTCTGGTTGAACAGTTGATATTTGCAATGAGCAAAGTATATTTTTCAGATAACATGGAGAGGCATGAAACGGGAAGCAAATGATAATTGTATCAAATAGGATATTTTTGTATTTATATAAAATTATGACGTATATACGCATTCGAAAGTGAAATAAAGATTATCATGAGTATGGTAAATTCACGGGTTGAACTGAATGGTAAAATAAAATAAACTTGTGAGTTTATTAATCTTCCAGTGTTGATAACAAGCAGAGGCTTGATTTATTGTATAAATTTTGGGAAGAAAATTTATGTGTGTGGAGTAGTTGAAATGCCATTCCCAGGTGCGCATGTTTAAGTCGCAGGAATGAGGATTTTCTTTCGAGCATCAATCAAATAGCAGGTTCGATGGCTCAGGTTTATAGGAGTATTGGAACTACACATTTCGTCGTATGAATGACCCGAAGGTTATTTCTTAGAAACCATCAGTTCTTATTTCAACCTTGTTTACGGATTCCATTTAGACTTTGATTTTGCTAGAACCCGGATTTGTCATGATAGTAGTTTATTCTTCTTCAGAGGAAGACCTTTGCCGTTGTTGTTGTAATGTTGTGTTTTTACACAAATAATAGAATGGGCCACTGCCAATTAAAAATAATTCTATAACCACGAATAATTTGAAGGATGTTTTCAATCCTAGTGCCATGAACTAAATGAATTTATTATAAAGCTACAATTCTTATTTCCGCATTCTGTCGAAGAATTGCAAGTTGTGAAAATTACTAAAAATGGCCATGAATATAAATATTTTTCATAATAATGATTCCAAGTGGAAAATTGAATAGTTGAATGGCTCAACAATTTATTGATCAAGTTGATGATTCAGAAATCATGTATTTTGTTAGGAACTTGAAGTTCATAATCGAGTCACTTCTCGAACTTTTAATGTCAGAAGAACGATTAATTTTTGTTGTGCTTCGCACAGTTCTTCGATGCTATGCTCAAGGTCAAATACCTTTCAGATGTTATTAATATGTGTAAATAATTTGTGTTGATTCAGAAATAATAATATTTTTTGACAATATTTTTTTGAAACTGGAAAAATAAGTGAAAGTTAAAAATTCTATGAACATTTATTCTACGAGAGTCAATATTATGTAAAAATTCAAACAGTGAACTACGATATTTCCAGTAAAGACAATTATATTTGAACTTGATTTAATCATGAATGAATATAATTTTGGAACACAGTCTACAGGACTAATAATCAGACTTGTCTTTCCAAAGATAATTGTCAAATGTGTTTGGAAAAATTTCTGTACATTTGTATAAATAGAAGTGTGGGTCGCCACACGTGAATGATGCAGCTTTGAGCATTTTTGCAGTCAATTTTAACTTCAAAATAAAATGAGATAATTTTACATGATGTGTTATGCCCAGTTGAATCTCCTCCTATCGTTATTGTTGAATTGAGCCAAAAATCAGTAAAGCATTTTTTTCATTTGATGTCGTTTTTGCGATTAGCTTTAACCCATCTGGCGCTCCGGGACATTTTGACTCTCGTGCTGACTGATTATTGGTAAAATGCATATGTGGTCGTGCGGACTCCGGTCTAAACGGGCACAGTATAGGCCTCCAAAACTATCTTCAAACTTGAATGACCATCTCCATAAACTCTATTCAAACTTGAATTTGGATCTCTATAGGCCTAATAAACTCTCTTCAAACTTAAATGGTGATTTCTATAAATGCTCTTCAAACTTGAAGGACGACCTCTATAAACTCTCTTCAATCTTGAATGACGACCTACTTTAGTACAGACGCCAGTTGCACCAACCGGTTGTAATGTTTTTTTAGGATGGTGGTTTGCTCACTGTTGGATGATAAATGTAATAGGTCACGAAATGAGATGAGAGACATATTAATACAAGCTGGTATTGCGGACTTACCTTCAGTAGTGCTCTCAAAATGAAATATCGGGCGTAATGGTCACAACAGAGTGTTGAAGACCAATAAAAGAAACGAGTAAGAACACAAATAATGGTAACTGAGCATCAGTGGAGCACCTGAGACCGCTTTCTCCCAGCTCGTGGCGAAACCAAAGTAATCAACCTGTTAGGTTTGGTATTGGGGGAAAGGGATGACATATGTACTTCTAACTACTGAAAAAGGAATGCAAGGCATGGATAACAATACTGGATTTAATTCTACACAAAAACAAAATATGAAAAGTTAATAATCTTTTATATGTATAGGATAAAAGGATGTTCGTTTGTTCATCTTTTATGCGATCATAAACCATTCATCCGATTGCGACCAAATTTTGGTGAGTTGTTGTGCACATTTCCGAAAGCATTATAGGCATAGTTAATTCAATTTACAATAGATAGCGCGCGAGTAGTTTAACAAATGAGGGTTGGCGAAGCGTTCATATAGTATACAATTCATCCGAATGCGACCAAATTTTGGTGGGTGTTTTAGCACACTTTTGGGATGGTTATAGGCATAGTTAATCCAATTTACAATAGATAGCGCTCGTGTAGTTTAAACAAATGTGTGTTGGCTATGCGTTCACACACAATTCATCCGATTGCGATCAAATTTTGGTGAGTTGTTGTGCACTCTTCCGGGAAAGTTATAGGCATAGTAAATCCAATTTACAATACATGGCGCTTGAGTAGCTTCAACAAAATGGCGTCCGATTCGTTTCAACAAAGACCACCTGCATTCATATACCATTCATCCCATCGCGATTAAACTTGGGTGAAATGTTGTGTACACTCCTGGGAAGGTTTCTGGCTTAGTAAATCCATTTTACAATAGGTAGGGCACGAGCAGATTCAACAAATGTGCGACGACGCGTGAAACGTTTCAAAAAAAAAGTCCCGTATGCGTTCATATACCATTCATCCGATTGCGATGAAGTTTTAGTGAATTGTTATGTGCACTCCGTGAAAGTTGCTTGGCTTAGTAAATCCATTTTACAATAGGTAGCGCATGAGTAGATTCAACAAATGAGTGATGGTGCGCGAATCGATTCAACTAAGTCCTGTATGCATTCATACACTATTCATTCGATTGCGATGAAGCTTTAGTGAATTTATTGTGTTTTACACTCCAGGGAAGGTGTCTGGCTTAGTACATGCATTTCACGATAGGTAGCACACGAGTAGATTCAAGAAATGAGCGACGGCACGCGAATAGATTCAAAAGAGCGAAAATCATTGGAGTTATCATCTATCTATATATATAACTAGCTACTTTAAAATCTGTGTGATGAAATAAAGAAATGGTCTCGTGACTTTGGTCACCTCGCAATTTAGCATACTGTAGAATTGACTGAAATATGTCAAATCCCTTTTATTCGAATAGCGAAAATAATTGGAGTTATCATCTATCTATATAACTAGCTATTTTACCCGGCGTTACCCGAGAGGTGTATTTACTTGTTATAGAAAGATACATGCCTATATAGTCTATTACGCAAGGTAAGTTCACTTTGCCCCTAAGTGAGTTTAAAACATAGTTCTCCTGGGCTTTGAAGTTAATCAAGTGCAATATTAACTCACTGTAAATCTAGGCGAAAGGTACTATGGAGTACAATAACGAAGTAGAGAATGCATCAATAACAAAAAGGGCTGTATATACACATTTCTCAAGGACCTAGTCTCACAATTACGTATATTCACTTTGCCCCTAAGTGAGTTTAAAACATAGTTCTCCTGGGCTTTGAAGTTAATCAAGTGCATATATTAACTCACTGTAAATCTAGGCGAAAGGTATTGTGGAGTACAATAACGAAGTAGAGAATGCATCAATAACAAAAAGGGCTATATATTGTACCCGATACCTAGTTTAGGCTATCGGCTACGCCAGCAGACATTAAGCCGTAGTTGAGGTTTTGAGAAGAGTTAGGAAAAGATAGCGCACCGATCGAGTCAAGAAGAATGTCAAGATGACGTAGGAGGTCTAGGATCAAGGAGGCACTGACATCTGTAAGAAGATGGAATTATGGATAGAGATGTGAAGCTTTATTGAAATATGTATGGAATATGGTAATTAAACATCTTAGAAGAGGAAATATAACATGCATTATATGTGGAAATAATTGTAAGGAAGTTAGATAACCCTTAAGTTATTTTATAACGGAATAGCCGAGATGATGAGGGTTCGAGACTATGATCGTGACGCGAGAGCACAGTGGTGGGGGTGAACACCACGTGTCTGCGCCAGGCAGATAAGAGTGAAGACAGTGCCAGCACATTCAGTGGAGCTCTGTCAGTCGAGCAAGTAGGGTCGAGCTCTGTAGCGCAAGCCAGACGCACGGTGAAGGTCGCGTAGCATACCGAAACTGTCACGGCAGAGTGTAGGCGACAGTTTCAGCATCGCCGAGCAGCGAACGCCAAGCAGGTCATTGATCCAGGCGGACTTGCCGAGGAAGCAATCACAGACGGCCGGGATATGTTAGAACAGCACTGCAAGTAGTTGGAGACTTTATTACAAGCTACATTTCAACGCAGTTTGAACACAGTTCTACTGAATAACTTTATGACTATGCTTTTCTATAACGCATTCAAAGTTACTTTAACAATTTCAAGCAAGCGGAATGTCGTTAGCATAGGCACTGATGAACATTAGATCGTGCATTAATGAGATTTATTTCTTATGCAGTTTCTTGAATTACCAAATACAGACAACTACAGTGTGTTTAATAAACTTGGACACTCTCATGTAAAATTTTATTTTACGAAAGTGAGACTTAGCAGTTGTTAGAGATTAATCTTTCAATGCTCAAACTGAACGTTTAATGGAACAGTGGCGTAACTTTAGAAGAGGAATAGGGGGTCCGCTGTTTCCATGAACTTTTTCGAGAGGAGTTGGACAATATCCGCTATGGGTAATCCGAAGTTCAACATGTCAGAGTAGACGCAGATAGAGACAAGATGGCACCGCAGAGCGATGGATTCGATTCCTGACGAGAGGAGGTCCACCAGCTGATTCACTTGGGATTTCGAATGCAATCGTCATTTCATGGATGGAATGTTATTCACGCCGATCTTTCGAGAAATTCATTATGTAGGGAAAATCGACGATCTTGGAAATTTAATTACAGCTGATTATGAAAGGTACTGTAAGAGTCATAACTACCTGATACGATTATTTTCATGAATACTGGGCACACATGTATATTTTTCTAATAGGAGTGATACGATTATTAAGACATGGTTTGACTTTATATACTTCGAATTTGCTAGAATATGGCGTGACCATATGATATGGCAGGCATCATTATACGAAATTCTCACCATTGGTTGGCTTTATTAAGCAGATGTTTGGTCTTTTAGACATTTTTCCAGCCAGGATATTTTTCATGAATAGTTTTTTTGTGTAACGAGTATTTCGAACTCGTGATCTGCAATTGATTATCTAAAATTACTTCGTCAGTTCATTGCATACTAGCGAGTGTGTATTATTCATCAGTAGGGATTTTTTCCATTGGATTGTTTGAAGATATTAAGAAGTTATTCACTTTAGTGAATGAACATCGCTTTTATATGACAACTAGAGACTTGTTGATTCCTATCTGGTACATTCACTCATATAGTCTACGAGATGGGGTCTTTCGTATTTATACGATTGTATGGTGGTACTCATCTTACCCATCGTTCAGGGCAATATCATCCAAGTCGACGGGGCGAGGTCTTTCGTATTTATACGACTGTACGGTGGTTACACATCTTACTCGCCATTGAGGGACTCATTTTTATCATCCGAATGTACACGAGATTGTAAGTGAATCAAACAAGGAACTACTAGTCACATATCAGTCGAAATTTTGTTAAACAAAGTAACGATAAATGTCAACAGGATTGCATTTAGTAATTCTTGTTTGCCAATCCAATATTTTGTTGCTATACTCTTTTGAGAGTAATTTCAGTTTAACAGCTGTTACAGCTGATGCTTTTGATGAGTTTTATAATTGTGTTTGATACCTTTGAGAAGGATTTAAAGTAATTGAATCTTGTAAGATGAATCATTAATGGTCAAAATTATTTTAAGGCAGATCAGTATTGCAGATTTTGATATGAGATTATAGCACATTGGTGTTCTTCTGTGATGTGAATTATAAGAATTGTAAGAGAATTTATGCTATTTGAAAGCAGATCTTAAATTACTGAGGTAAAATATTTTTCCAATTGTTTAAGAAGTTGTCTAGATGTGATCAGAGTAATTACAGTTATTGGAGATTGTGTGCGTTGATAATTTGAAGCCAGTTATATATTTTTTGTAGATCATGCAACATGGTTAAGTGGAGTTTGTGATAGGCATTTTGTGGAAGTTGCCATGTGATAGTTGCAACGTTGATAATGTATTTTGAAGCAGACGTGAGGTCGTCGTACCCAGTCTAGCGTAATTGTTGAGATTCATGCTGTATGTGCTGAATATTTATGGAGTTTTTGTGGAGTAATTGTTGTATTCAAATGTGATATTTGAAGTATTGAGGAAATGTAATGTCGTTGTGGATAGTTTGATCCAACGTGATGTCGTGGAGGCAATAATATTTTTTGGCATGATAATTAAATACGAGATATAACTTGGAAGTGATAAAACTGTAAGACAACGTTCTATAAACCATATTAAACAATTTGTTAGGAAATTAAACAAATAAATGAAGTTGATAATACAAGATTTTCTGAAAATAATAATTAATGAAATAATAATCTGAGATTTAAGCATATTAACGATCTGACCTAATGAAATAAAAATCAGAATGACTAGATGAAATAATGAAAAACTAAATAACCAGATGATTGAAATTTAAATAATTTGATAAATTAAATTTTGGAATAAATCAATGAATTAAATAAATGGATGAATTAAAGATTGGATAATTAAACTGATTTAGATAAATTAATAGACGATTGTAATGATGATGAATAACTGAATTAGAAGGTGATAATTAACTAAAGAAGCTGATGATTAATGAATTTATATGGAATGAAATAAATTTAATTGAGATATAATTTGAAGGAATTGCAACTTGAATTGAAGATATAAATGATGTAATGGTGATGAATTAATGATTCTGACAGGAATATGTAGAATTTTGAAGTGAGAATTAATGTGAGAAATGTTTAATTTTGATGATGACGATAACGATGACCAATGAGCCATGAATTTTCTGTAATTCACAGATAAGTGATTATGAATGACAATGTAAATAGTGTAAATTAATTATTCAGTATTTAGAAGCATTTGACTAACATGTTCAACATTCAAATTATGCCATGCAAACCATAAAATACTTGATATTTAATATGTGTGATTATAATATGTGTATGTTTAGACAGATTAATAACTTTTTTAAATCCACATTGATGATGTTAAATTAAAGAGAAATTAGGTCTCAGGTTTCACAAATGTCAGTGACGAAAGACATAGTGCTACAGTGATCCTGAGAACCCAAGAGAACTTTAGAGATTTTTCTGTTCTATGTGGATAAAAATAATTTTGGATTAGAAAAGAGATGGTTCGATTTTTGGACAATGACGATTTAACGTTGGCATTCGACCATACTCTTAGGTAGGAGTTTATATTTAAAATGTCTGTCTGACTATCAAAGTAAAATAAATTTGTTTTTATCTTAGTTGTGATCTGATGATGGTGTGATTTTCCTTTTTCTTTCCTTGTCTTGAGTAAGGCTTATCCGGAAAGGAAGTGGTTTGCTAGGAATTCAGTTGATGGCGCCCATTTATATTTGCATTATTTCTATTAAACTTAAGCCCGTAACGACCCTAGAGATACTTTGTCTCGTGATACCCACTGCTTTTTCGATAACTCAACTGAATTTCCGACACATTCCTTATTTGACTAGAGGTTCATTTAACTCCGCTCTGTCCCGGAACTCCAGGAATGCGATGTTATAGCAGATGGGTCATCGCATCCCCAGGACGAACGGGTACAATATGCACATTTCTCAAGGACCTAGTCTCACAATTACAGTACTTTCCTGGGTACTTTTGTAATGGGTGTAATTTAGACGTCTTGTTCACATAGTTCTCTTTCATTTTTAAATTGTTCCTTTTTGAAAGGAAACAATATTTAAATTATTCAATATTTGGATTATAAAGTCACCATTCTGGAGTCAAATAAACTTACGATTTTTAACCCCGCACTAATGGTGTGATTAATGAGAAATGGCTTTTACATGTACATAAGGCAGTGTGTAGTCTACTATAGCTGCATATTAGGGAATAGTATTGTACCGGGTGAGCTAGCCGTGGTCGTTACGGCATGACTGCTGGCAGTCGCTCACATCCTGGAGGCGAGGTGGTTCGAATCCCCCCTCTGGCAACCTTGAAGATGGTCTTCTGTGGTTTCCCATCTTCCTTACAGGCAAATGCCGGGGTTGGTCCCTAACTATAGGCCACAGCCGCCACCTTCCAACTCCTTGTCCTTACAATCACACTTTCCTCCCCAGACAACACTCCACACGCGACGGTACGTGTAGCTCACCCATTGGGTGTCCACCTCGAAGCAGCTACAAAAACTGGCGAGCCGAACATGTTCTCCGACACTCCCGGCACTAAAAAGCCACACGCTAAGAAAAAAAAGAAAAAAAAGGGAATAGTATTGCTGTATTTACATGCCTATTATCTCATATTGGGCGGCTTTGGTGGCGTATTTTGTAGCATGCTGAGCTTCTATGCCAAGGTCGCGGGTTCAAACCCGGCCGAAGTCATCGGAGATTGGAAGAGCGTTAAAAATCACTCAGTATGCCTTCCTTCGGAGGGGAAGTAAAGCCGGTGGGTTCATGATGTTATGTAAAATAACCTTCCACTAACTACACTCGTGTGAAAGTAAAATTTGATTTACGCTCTTAAGTTCCAACGGTCACCGTCTGGTTGCGGGAGTATGTATTAGTCAAGTTTGCATCTAGGTACCGTTGAGGGTAGCATTTGGTAGAAAAATTAGGAACTACTTAACACTGACTGTCTGTAGTCCTTACCTGAATTACATATAACACACAATAATACAGCCATCACAATTAACACCGGTATTCAGGCAGGTTCTACTCACATCCAAAGTACACGGGGCTGCATGACCGCGATGTCGCAGCCCCTAAACAGAAGAACCAACTAATCTATCTCACCTTGTTAAAGTAAATGCAGCAAAGTATAATCCCAGTATAATGTCAAATGAGATGCATTGATTGAGAACACAGTGGGTTTCTTCTTTAGCCCCTAAAGTATTTCGTAAGTTAGGTCAAAAGCTTGAAATGGCAGACATGGAATATCAATACTTCACCAATCTGTGTATAATTAATGAAGAGTCTGTATGCTTAAAGATCAATAAGCCTTTTCTAACCAAGCGGCTTCAAGTAACAAGACGTGGAGGAAAAGAAGAGGTTAGCTCAAAGTATATGGTGTCTAAAAATAAAGCAATGGAAAAAACAAATATAATTATAAATATGACTAAGATTAAAAATGTATTAAAATCATTATGCAATTCTAATTTAAATGCCATTGAATGAATATAAATTTAATAAATACGATAACTTACTTCAGGTTAAGACTATGTTTCATTTAGAAAATGATTTGTCTATTGTTTAATATTTTATGGGTGTAGCAAAGTCCAGAAACTCATATAGACGGTGGTAAGAAATGAAATAACGTCAGTATGTATGTATGTATGTATCTGGGTGGGTTTGTTCCGTATACAAATCTACACCGTTCCACCAATCTCAACCAAATTTTGCATACACATAGTTTAGGACCCAGAAGGAACGGCTGCCAACATGAATTTTCGATAGTCTTTCTCATTCTCCTGATTTCGGCTTTTTGCACTCGAGAAAGGCTAATAAATTCAAGAAATATACTCATGAAGGAATGGCAAGGCAGATCGTTTACATGGCAACATAGGTCAAGTCGAGATACGGCTGACTGGATGCCAGTTGCGCTCTGCACTACCGGTATACAAAATGAGGTACTTTACATGAAATCCCGTTAGTTACTCAACTGCTCACACAGCACTGACAACCCAGTATAGCATAACAAAGACTTGACACTATTTGTGAATATAATTTCCGCAATATCAAAATGTTAATTATATCACAAAATAATATAATAATAATAATAACCCCTGGCACTAGAGCCCATGAAGGGCCTAAGCCTACCAAGCGACCGCTGCCCAGCCAATTAGCCTTCAGATATTGGGGTGATGCGTGATGAGCGCATCGGGACCCCTCGGCCGTTAATCTTGGTTTACGTGATTGGGGCGTTGCCTCACTGTCAGACAGCTACTCATTTGTCCTCACGAGGCTGAGTGCACACCGTTCCAGCCCTCACGTCAGTTTCTAAAATCCTTGACGGAGCCAGGAATCGAACCCGGGGCCTCTGGGTGAGAGGTAGGAACGCTACCCCATCACCACGTGGCCGGCCACAAAATACAATAGCGTGATAATAAATGACAGAAACTAAACATACCTTTGCACCTTATTAAAATAGAATTCCATTAAGTTCACTCGATTTAAATAAAACTTAATGAACTTTCCTGCTGAGTGGTTAGTACAGAAGTTATTTGGGAGCAACCGATATTTCGGCTTCCGCAATAGTATTCGTAATCGGTGATACCAATTTCTCTGCAATGACGCAGAGAAGACCGCTGCTGCGGTCAGGTTAATGAGTGGAGAGGATTACAGTTCTGAGAAATGCAATCCAAACATTTCATACAATAAATTCTTTCCACTGTGAATACACCTTAAACCAGACTTTCAGTTTTCATTGTAGAAAAAGATATTGCTGAAATTGTAATTTGATGATGATAATTGATATTAAAGGGCCTAACATGGAGGCTATAGGCCTCTTAATTCTTAGGGATGAAAATGAAGAATGATGACAAAATGAACACTAAAACTAAAAATTACTACAACTTACAACCAAATTACGGATTAGGAGAACTGAAGGACAAAAAGGAAGGAGTAAGTGAAATAAAATGCGGGTAAAATGAAATGCTCTCAATCCTCAAAAAATGAGAATTGACGGATTTGTTAAGGTGTGCCATGAAAGGCAGATGGGAAGGGAAATAGGAGAGAAACCGCCCCAGAATCACTGAAAAAAAACAGATCCAGCTCAGGTATTCCCCAAACTCAAAGCCGTGAGCCCTTGAGGGTGTAGCAACTCCAGTGATGGGGTTACACACACCCTGTCTCCTTTATGACCTCGTGCAGAAGGGAGCAGATTTGATGAAAAGAAAAACCAAGAGATCTGACCCTTCGAAGAATGAGGGTATCAGAAAAGATGAAACAAGGTCCAATTAAGGCGGGAATTTGAAAGATTCCTTAGAACTCGGATATCCTAATACCGTCAGGGTCGGAAGAGAACAAGAGTAGACCAAGGGAGACCGACAGAAAATATGCCAGAGAGGACCCCGGAACAATTAAGTGGAAGCAATCGCGAAGTTAGCTGGGGTCCCCTGATCGCAAACCAGCGTCCCACAAATTGTAAGCCCCTGAAGGAGGGTGAGTATCGTAATGTCGTAAGTGAACGAGAGGTGACCAAGGGTGGTCAACAGGAAAGATGACAGAAGGAAGCCCGGCACAAGTAAAACATTATGATACCGATTTTTTTCAAAAGATAACTTATGGATATGCACCGGACGGTTGATTCCGTAGTTAATTGGATATCATCGTAGGTATCAGAGGCAAAAGAAGTCCTTATCATGCGCGTTACTAGCATTGGTCAAGTACACTCCCGGCATTTGCCTGGACAGAGTGTAGAAAAACCACTCTCAGGATAGGTTTGAACCTATGATGTCTAGACTTGCTACAGCTGCCCTCGCAACCGTGGTGCACGATTAAACGATCACAACTACGGTGCGGGACTCTCAAAATGACGACTACACACAACAGACGAAGGAGTGTTTGAGTCCGGATCAAAGTTATCGCCGGAAATCACGTAAGACAATCATCTCACCTAACTCTGTCTCACGTAAACTCGGGAAATTAAAGCACACCTCCTGTGGGGGTCCAAGAGTAGTGTTGAATGCGACATCTACCATCGGTACTTGCAACTGGCATATGTAATGCATTGTAGATATGTTTTGTTATCTTTGATAATAGTTTTAAACTGCCTGTTCATTTAACACAAGACAAGGTAGGTTGCAGTACCATTTTCACTGCCAGCTGGATCGCATCCCTCCTGGCTGCTTTAAACTGTCTGCCCATTCAACACACAGACGCGTACAGGATCTTTTCACAGTAGCGCTCCATTCGTAATTACGTCTCTTTCCAGAACTAGCACTGACGTTATTTCATTTCTTACCACCGTCTATACAAGTTTTTTGACTTAACTACACCCATAAAATATTAAAAAATAGACAAATCATTTTCTAAATGAAACATTGTCTTAACCTGAAGTAAGTTATCGTATTTATTAAATTTATATTCATTCAATGGCATTTAAATTAGAATTGCATAATGATTTTAATACATTTTTAATCTTAGTCACATTTATAATTATATTTGTTTTTTCCATTGCTTTATTTTTAGACACCATATACTTTGAGCTAACCTCTTTAGTTTCCACCACGTCGTGTTACTTGAAGCCGCTTGGTTAGAAAAGCCTTATGGATCTTTATGCATACAGGCTCTTCATTAATTATACACAGATTGGTGAAGTATTGATATTCCATGTCTGCCATTTCAAGCTTTTGACCTATTTTACGAAATACTTTAGGGGCTAGAGAAGAAGCCCAATGTGTTCTCAATCAATGCATCTCATTTGACATTATACTGGGATTATACTTTGCTGCATTTACTTTAACAAGGTGAGATAGATTAGTTGGTTCCTCTGTTTAGGGGCTGCGACATCGCGGTCATGCAGCCCCGTGTTCTTTGGATGTGAGTAGAACCTGCCTGATAACCGGTGTTAATTGTGATGGCTGTATTATTGTGTGTTATATGTAATTCAGGTAAGGACTACAGACAGTCAGTGTTAAGTAGTTCCTACTTTTTCTACCAAATGCTACCGTCAACGACACCTAGATGCAAACTTGGCTAATAGATACTCCCGCAACCAGACGGTGACCGTTGGAACTTAAGAGCGTAAATCAAATTTTACTTTCACACGAGTGTAGTTAGTGGAAGGTTATTTTACATCAAATAAATCTATGTCGTATGACATGGGCCCACCGGCTTTACTTCCCCTCCGAAGGAAGGCATACTGAGGGATATTTAACGCTCTTCAAAACTCCGATGACTTCGGCTGGGTTTGAACCCGCGACCTTGGGCATAGAAGCTCATCATGCTACCAAATACGCCACCATACCCACCCAATGTGAGATAATAGGCATGTAAATACAGCAATACTTTTCCCTAATATGCAGCTATAGTAGACTACACACTGCCTCATGTACATGTATAAGCCATTTCTCATTAATCACACCATTTGTGCGGGGTTAAAAACCGTAAGTTTATTTGACTCCAGAATGATGACTTTATATTCCAAATCTTATATATATCCTAGCAGGTACCCGCGGCTTCGCCCGCGATCAAGACAATGGGGACGATGCATTATTGCTGATAATTGGTCTATTCTATTACAGCAATCGCGGCTATAGGTGTATCCATTCTAATTCTGAATATTCTGATACATACAGTATATTGATATGATCAGCAAAGTGGGGATTTTATAGAGTTGTGAACGTCTGCAGGGTTCGATGTTACATTATGTTAACACATTTTAAAATTACGTTTATGGTTTTGCCATCTTCTGCTGAGACATAACGATTTTGTTGTCCGGATGCTCGCGAGCACGCCACATACAGTTGGCCATGGGAAAAAATGGGTTTGTCTAAATGTACACGTGCTACTGTTAAGTGTGTGTCATTGCGCTTTGTTAAAGAAATTGCGAATATTGTTTGAAGAGGGAACTGCACTCTTGCACACTGGAATGGCAAATCTATCGGAATATGGGGAATTAAAAGTATTCTTACTTAAGCTATTCTGGATGTAATTTGGCCATACTATTTGATGATTTGAACGTAAACATATCCCTATTAATAGAATTATGAAATCTTGAAATGAAAATGGCGGACGAGATAGAATTGCGTCTTGACGGTGCTCTTAAAAGTTTGCAAATTATCGTGGATGTAGGTGGATACCTAAAGAAAGACACAAAGGTCGACATACTAAAAGCGGTAAGTGTCATCAAGAAATGTTTTATGGCACTGAAGACTACTCAAGTATGTAAAGGTATGGAAAAGGAATCGTATCAACAAGAGGTTAGTGAAGGTCAAATACCAGATATGCACAGAGAAGACAGCAGTTTCGCGGGACAAGTGGCGACATCTGTCGGCAGAACACATGACCCTGAAGTCGGCAAACAGATACTACCGACATCCAGTGGTCAAACGTCGGAAGCGGAGGAAAACGAGGCTGAAATGGCTAGAGAATGCATGCTACAAGCGACATCTGATGATCTAGTGTGCAACTTGTTTATAGATGCAGAATTGGAAACTAAAATAGAAGATAAGATCTCATTTCAAATGCAATCTGTGAGGGAAAACTTATCAAATCAAATTAAAACAATGATCAAAGAGGAAATTCTCATCACATTTTCACAAATACATGAACTTTCCCACGGAATTACAACACTGAATATAGCAAATCAATATGAGAAGAGTACAAATAGCGCTCAAGGTCATGGAGCAAATATCCTTACTCCCAGGAAAGAGATTGCAATACTGAATGCAAAACCCCCACACAATATTGGAAAGAACGATGGTACCACCGATAGCAGCCCACAAGACGAGGTCCAAAACGAAGTGAGGGGAAAAAAAGAAGAAATGTCTGAACCAAATCAAACCGAATGGACCGAAGTGGTGCAGAGGCGTCGTGTGCAAAGGGATCAACGCTCCCCAACCCAGGAAGAAAGCGCACACAGAAGGGAATATGTGAAAGGCACCAGACAAGGAGTCACAAGACTTAAAACTGCAGAAAAGAGTGCGTGGCTTTACGTCTCAAAACTGAGCCAAGACACTTCCCCAGAGGACTTAACTGCGTATCTGCAGGAAAATGGAGTGGAAGGAGTGATCCACTGTGACGTAGTGAACCAGAAAATTGGCAGCAGAGCTTTTAAAGTCGGCATACCCTTTAATAAAAGAGATTTGGTCTACAACTGCAACTTTTGGCCTACGGACGTCTATTGCCGGCCCTTTCGGCAACCCTGGAAGTTCAGAGGCTCGCGCCAGTAGGACGAGGATACTAACGTGGAATGTAGAAGGGCTGCGAGGTGCAATGAACCTCCTATCACGAGAAATCCTAAGCGAATATGACATCTGTATTCTCACGGAGACTATGATTAAAGAAGAAAAGAGATTCGACGTCCCCAATTTCTACAATTTTCATGCATTTGCGAGGCAGTGCAGGGAGAGGGGAAGACCATCAGGTGGCGTTGCCTGCATAGTTAAGCCTAAAATGACCCCGATAAAGTTATTATGGAAAGAAGAGGACATACTAGTCGTGGAAACGAAAATCGGCGTAATAGTGGCGGCCTACTTCAATCCCAACCAGACCGCCCCGGACATAATAGACCACCTTGGAGCTGCACTGAATACATTCCCAGGAAGAAGAAAGACTGTCCTTGCCGGAGACTTAAACTGCAGAATGGATCAACAAAACGCAAAGAGTGAAGAAGTTTTCAACTATCTAAGCCTAGAGGGTTTTAAAATCCGGAACAAAACTCATGACTGGACGTACATAGGCCCCAACGGGACCAGCACAATAGACTTAATATGCACAAGAGGAACACTCGAAACAAGGAACGCAAGTACAATTAGGTCGGAGGGAGCTATTATACGCAAGCATATACCAGTGAGCCTAGAAATAGATGGAGAGATCTGCGATGGGGAAACTATAGAAGGACCGACCAGAGTGAGCAAAACTCTAAACAGAGATAAAATTAGAGATAAGTTGGAAGACATAGACAAGGTGATGGAAAGCATCCAAGAGGGAGGAATCGACGAGGCGGCAGCTTGGATACAAGACTGCATCACCGGCGCAGCTACCACGCCTTCACACGGGAGAAAGGCTAAACCTTGGTTCGATGAGTCGTGTTTTATTCAAAGGAAAGAAACCCTAGGCAAACTCCACAACATAAGAGTCACAAAAGACAACAAAGCACTGGAAGAATACCGACAACACAGGAAAACCTACAAAGAACTGATTAAAAAGAAAAAAAGGGACTTCATAGAAGAGACGCAAAGAGCGGTCATTGCAGAAGCAGAAACAGACCCATACCGTTCCCTGAGGCCAAAGATCCATAGCTTCCAACCAAACATATCATTGGAGACATGGGAGGAGCATATCAAGAACGTCACCTGTGCAAAGGAGACTAGACCCGAAACCAGGCCCCCAGAAGAACGCGATGTGTCAGAACCCATCAAAGAAGAAGAGATCACCATGGCCATACAGAAGAAAAGAAATAATAGATCCCCCGGACCAGATGGACTAAGGAATGAGCATCTAAAACAAACTACTGAGGAACTGGTACCGATATGGACGGCCCTACTAAACAAATGCTTGGAACTCGGGCAAATACCAAACGAATGGAAGAAGTCAACCATCAAGCTACTCTACAAAGGAAAAGGGAGTACTGACGACCCAAATTCATACCGGGGAGTAGCGCTGGAATCCGCAGCCCTAAAGCTACTAACAGGAATATTGACAGCGAGAATATACGAAAAAATAGACCCAATACTACCAGAAGAGCAATGTGGATTCAGGAAGCATAGATCGACAACTATGGCTGCAGGAAGCCTATTACGGCACATAACAACAACACTAGAGAAACCCAAGAGCAAACTCTATGTAGTCTTTGTTGACTTTACGAAGGCTTTTGACCTGGTAAACAGAAAGCTGATGATACATAAGCTGGAAACACTCATAGGTAGGTCAAGACTGACGACCCTTATATCAAACAAATTGGCAGAAAACTATATACAAGTGCAGGACGGAGTTGGACAAACCAAATGGATGATACAAACGAATGGAGTACTTCAAGGGGACCCCCTCAGTCCCATTCTATTCAATGCGCTCTCACACGATGCAGGAGACAAAATAAAGGAATCGACTGAGTCCAAACTGTATATATACGCAGACGACATGGCAATCGCCTCAGAACAGATAAAGGATTTGCAAGATGCAATCAACATACTAAGCGAATGGGCCCAGGAAAACGAACTAACAATCAACGAGGACAAGACTGAGATGGTAGTCTTCCGGAACGGGGGCAGGTCAGCGGAATCAGACCAAGTGTTATGCAACGGCAAGGAACTGAAGAAAGTAAACAATTTCAAATACCTCGGCCTCACGCTCCAGGTAACAGGCCGAAGCTTCAGAATACATACAAGAGCGAAAGCGGCCGCAGCAGTGAAGGCCATAAACGACATAAGCCATATTACCCAAATATCGCTGGAAACAGCAATGATGCTCTTCCGAGCCAAGGTCATACCTGTACTAACATACGGTCTGGAGCTTACATGGGAGTTTCTCAACCACAAACAGCTGGAGGAACTCGAAAAGGTGAAATCTAGGTTCCTCAAAAGAGCCCTCGGAGTCTCCAAGTCAGCCAAATCTCGGCTGGTATATGAACTGGCGAGAGAAACGTTCCTAATAGAGGACCTTCGGTCACTTTTACTGTTGCCTGCCACAGAAAGCTTCAGAAAATTACTCCAGGATCTGCAAAGCAAAAGGCTTGACATTCCGAAGGAATTCTACGCGACTGATGCCATGGTGGACAAAAGATGGATGCAACCCATATCCGAAATGAGACACGTCGCGACGAGACTCGCAGTTCATGGGTTCCACCATAAGGTCTGCTCACGAAAGACATTTCATGACCCGGATGAGAGGTGTATATGTGAGTTGTGTAGGAACGAATGCGGCAGGTACCATATCACGACATGCCCCAACAGAACTTTATCAATAGTGGCTTATAGTAAGGACTAGAAGCGAACCTTAGTATCCATTAAGTGTACATATCTGTAACATGTAATATGGCCAACTGGCTGCAATAAATGCTATTATTATTAATAGAATTATAGTTAAATATCTCACGCCTTGGCCGCTGATGTACATTATGCAGTCTCTTCCAGTGTTACATAACAGAGATTGAAATTCTCCAACGACCCGTTTGCCCCACATGCCTCTCTAAGTAATTAAAATTCCTGATTGTTGTTGTTTGAGTCTTCAGTTTTTTAACTGGTTTGATGTAGCCTTCCATGTCTCCCTCTCCTGAGCTAATCGTTTCATTTCTACATAGCATTTCTACATAGCTACCACACCCTACATCCGAGGCAATCTGTTTAACCCTGGTTTACCCCTACAGTTCTAGTCCGTGACCCTCCCATCCGTAACTACTGTCGACCAAACTATTATGTGTACTCGAGTTTGAAGTTTGTTTGTGAAGTAACCGATAGACCTATACAAAATCCAATAACATCATCACTTTCGTCGTTCTATTTTACGTTAGATCATGTAGGTTTGGAATGTTTAATTTATATTTTAATATTTTTTATCACAGTTGGAACATAAGAAGTGCCGGTTTTTAAGCGTTTTTCAACCATGCGTCACATTTAAGAATTATTATCTCACAAACCCGTCATCAGATCGAATCCAAATTTTAACACAGTATACATTGGAATGTTGTATAACAGGTTTATTAATTTTAAAATGTTGTGTGTCCCAGAAAAAAAGTTGTTATCATTTTTGTAAGGTAACTTTTCCTCGGCTCGGGATGGTTTGAAAATGTAGTTCTTGGTCGCGTTGTAGGCTAATCCTTATACATCAAAACGGTATGCTGTATGATTGTGAAATACGTAAATTAATTCACTTATTTTATATCGGTTTGTATTTGTACGGAGAATTAAGACATGGTTCACCAGTTAGCCGCTCCGGTGAAAGTAGTACATCATTGCCAAGATGGGCTACATCACGCGTCATGGCGCGTCTCGCTCGGAAGTGATGGGCTCCATATCAGCAACGCTGTACAGCATTTCCCGGAGCGGCTAGCTGGTGAACCATGTCTTAATTCTCCGTACAAATACAAACCGATATAAAATGAGTGAATTAATTTACCTATTTCACAGTCATACAGCATAACTTTTTGATGTATAAGGATTACAACGCAACCAAGAACTGAATTTTCCAACGACCCGGAGCCGAGAAAGAGTTACCTTACAAAAATGATAACATTCGTTCTTGAACACACAAAATTTTGAAATTAATAAACCAGTTATACAACATTCCAATGTATATTGTGTTAAAATTTGGATTCGATCTGATGAAGGGTTTGTGAGATAATAATTCTTAAATGTGACGCATGGTTGAAACGCGCTTAAAAACGGGCACTTTTTATGTTTCAACTGCGATAAAAATATTAAAATATAAATTAAAAATTCCAAACCTACATGAACTAACGTAAAATCGAACGACGAAAATGATGATGTCATAGGATTTTATGAAGGTCTATTGGTTACTTCACATACAACCTTCAAACTCGAGTGCACATAATATTTTGGTCGACAGTAAGCTTGCTATTCCTGGGTGTCATAATATGTGTCCTACCCTCCTATCTCTTCTCTTCATTAGCAGTCGCCAGATACATCTCTCCTCTCCCACTCGTCTTAATACCTCTTCATTTGTTAACCTATCTACCCATCTAATCATCATTCTCCTGTACCACCACATTTCAAAAGCTTCAGTTCTCCTCTTTTCTGCTGCACTATTAGTCCATTAGTACAACTCAGCAACTTTTCTAGGTTTAAGCCGTGCCTTGTGCGGGGATTCAATGGCCGTGAAAGACAAAATACCAACTTTATTGAAATAAGTTTGCCCAATTCCTCAGTAAGAGTAATTGATAAACAATAATAATTAACGTGACAGCCGGTAGAATACGACACATTCGACTGTGAATATACGTTGCAGATCATGGTTAAAAACGAAAAAGAGCAGATCAAAATTGGCAAACATAAATATTCAGTTAACAAAAACAAATTTATAAAGTAAATGAAAGCATACCGTGCAAAATAGAAAGTATCTTATCATTGTAAATTCGAGTAAACTTAGCTCGCTTACAACAACCAGCTGAAAGAGTATCAAATTAGACTGAAAATCACGATCGTATCTGAGCCCTTAAAGCAACCTCTATAAATAAAATATATCTCATTTTACGCGTATCGATGCGAGGACAACGTTCGTGGTTAGAAGTGGGAACCGAACCCAGCGTTTTAAGGCCCTAAAACGAACGGTTTTCGAGATATTGCCGGAAAACTATCCCCGGTCTGCGAAATTTCAGAGGTTGCCATAGTAACGTTGATCTGTTTCTCAGAGGGAACACAGTTATTTGGGAATATCTCCGAAACAGTTCATTTTAGGAACTTAAAAAGTGTGTTTCGGGGTCCCTACAGGACCTCCGAGTATTGTTTCTCGTATCTGCCGGCTAAAATGAGCTAAATCCGAACTTTGTACCGGCTGTCTTTGCTCAGTGCCAAAGGGCCGAAAAAAGTCACTTACAAATTGAATTTTCAAAAACCGTTTCTTAGTGGGCCTCTACATACTCGGATCAACCAACATGCAAAATTTCAGCTTTCTAGGTCTAGTGGTTTGAGCCCTGCGTCGATGAGTCAATTTTGGATTGTCAATGCCAAAGGGCCGAAAAAAGTCACTTACAAATTGAATTTTCAAAAACCGTTTCTTAGTGAGCCTCTACATACTCGGATCAAACAACATGCAAAATATCAGCTTTCTAGGTCTAGTGGTTTGAGCCCTGCGGTGATGAGTCAATTTTGGATTATATATAAGTGAAGAGACTTTCCAAGTCGATTTGCTCGTAGAAATATGGATTATAGCTCTTTTTGCGCGTATCAATGTGAGGAGCAATGTGGGAAACGAACCCAGCGTTTTAAGGCCCTAAAACGAACGGTTTTCGAGATATTGCCAGAAAACTATCCCCGGTCTGGGAAATATCAGCGGTTGCCATAGTAACGTTGATCTGTTTCACAGAGGGAACACAGTTATTTGTGAATATCTCCGAAACCGTTCATTTTAGGAACTTAAAAAGTGTGTTTCGGGGTCCCTACAGGACCTCCGAGTATTGTTTCTCGTATCTGCCGGCTTAAAATGAGCTAAATCCGAACTTTGTACCGACTGTCTTTGCTCAGTGCCAAAGGGCCGAAAAAAGTCACTTACAAATTGAATTTTCAAAATCCGTTTCTTAGTGGGCTTCTACATACTCGGATCAACCAACATGCAAAATTTCAGCTTTCTAGGTCTAGTGGTTTGAGCCCTGCGTCGATGAGTCAATTTTGGATTGTCAATGCCAAAGGGCCGAAAAAAAGTCACTTACAAATTGAATTTTAAAAAACCGTTTCTTAGTGAGCCTCTACATACTCGGATCAACCAACATGCAAATTTTCAGCTTTCTAGGTCTAGTGGTTTGAGCCCTGCGGTGATGAGTAAATTTTGGATTATATATAAGAGATAAAGGAATGTCTGTGAGTTCCGTCTTTTATGCGTTCATAAACCATTCATCCGATTGCGATCAAATTTTGGTGAGTTGTTGTAAACACTTCCGGGATGATCATAGGCATACTTAATCCATTACACAATAGATAGCGCGCGAGTAGTTTAAACAAATGCGTAATGGCGATGCGTTCATACACTATTCGTCTGATTGCAATCAAATTTTGGTGAGTTGTTGTGCACAGTCCCGGAAAAGTAATAGGCGTAGTAAATCCAATTTACAATAGATGGCACGCGAGTAGCTTCAACAAAATGGCGTGCGTTTGTTTCAAGAAAGTCCCACATGCGTTCATATACCATTCATCCCATTGCGATGAAACTTGGTTGAGATGTTCTGTACACTTCAGGTAAGGTTTATGGCTTAGTAAATCCACTTAACAATAGGAAGCGCACGAGTAGGTGCAACAAATGAGCGACGACGGGCGAAGCGTTTCAACAAAGTCCTGTATGCGTTCACATACCATTCGTCCGATAGCGATGAAACTTGGGTGAGAGGTTGTGTACACTACAGGCAAGGTTTCTGGCTTAGTAAATCCATGTTATAATAGGTAGCGCACGAATGGATTCAACAAATGAGCGACGACGCGCGAAGCGTTTCAACAAAGTCCCGTATGCGTTCATATACCATTCGTCTGATAGCGATGAAGCTTGGGTGAGATGTTGTGTACACTACAGGGAAGGTTTCTGGCTTAGTAAATCCACTTAACAATAGGTATCGCACAAGTAGATTCAACAAATGAGCGACGACGGGCGAAGCGTTTCAACAAAGACTAGTATGCGTTCACATACCATTCGTCCGATAGCGATGAAACATGGGTGAGAGGTTCTGTACATTACAGGCAAGGTTTCTGACTTAGTAAATCCATTTTATAATACGTAGCGCACGAGTAGATTTAACAAATGAACGACGACGCGCGAAGCGTTTCAACAAAGTACCGTATAGGTTCATAAACCATTCGTCCGATAGCGACTAAACTTGGCTGAGATGTTGTGTACACTTCAGGGAAGGTTTCTGGGTTAGTAAATCAATTTAACAATAGGTATCGCACAAGTATATTAAACAAATGAGCGACGACGCACGAAGTGTTTCAACATAGTCCCGTATGCGTTCATATACCATTCGATTGATAGCGACTAAACTTGGGTGAGTTGTTGTATACTCTCCAGGGAAAGTTTTAGGCTTAGTAAATTCATTTTTCAATAGGTAGCGCACAAGTAGATTCAACAAATGATCGAAGTCGCGCGAAGCGTTTCAACAAAGTCCCGTATGCGTTCATATATCATTCGTCCGATAGCGATGAAACTTGGGTAATATGTTGTGTACTCATCAGGGAAGGTTTCTGGCTTAGTACATCACCTTTACAATAGGTATCGCACAAGTAGATTCAACAAATGAGCGACGGCACGCGAATCGTTTCAACAAAGTCCCGTATGTCTTCATATACCATTCATCCGATTGCTATGAAACCTTGGTGAGTTGTTGGGAACACTTCCGAAATCATTATGGGCATAGTCAATCCAATTTGCAATGGACAGCGCGCGAGTATTTTAAACAAATGAGTGTTGGCGATGCGTTCATATAGCCTACAATTCATCCGATTGCGACCAAAGGTTGGTGGGTTGTTTGGCACACTTCCGGGATGGTTACAGGCATAGTTAATCCAATTAACAATAGATAGCGCACCAGGAGTTTAAACAAATGACTGTTGGTGATGCGTTCATATACAATTCATCCGATTGCATTCAAATTTCTGTGAATTGTTGTGCATACGCCAGGAAAAGTTATAGGCATAGTAGATACAATTAACAATAGATGGCGCGCGAGTAACTTCCACAAAATGGCGTGCGTTTGTTTCAACAAAGTCCCACATGCGTTCATATACCATTCACCCCAATGCGATGAAACTTGGGTGAGATGTTGTATACACTCGGGGAATGTTTCTGGTTTAGTAAATCCACTTAACAATAGGTAGCGCATGAGTAGATTCAACAAATGAGCGAAGACGCGCGAATTGTTTCAACAAAGTCCCGTATGCGTTCATACACCATTTGTCCGATAGCGATGAAACGTGGGTGAGATGTTGTGTACACTTCATGGGAGATTTCTAGCTTAGTAAATCCATGTTACAATAGGTAGCCCACGAATGGATTCAACAAATGAGCGACGACGAGCGAAGTGTTTCGACAAGGACCCATATGCGTTCATATACAATCGTCCGATAGAGATGAAACTTTGGTGAGTTGTTGTGTACACTCCAGGGAAGGTTTCTGATTTAGTAAATCCATTTTACAATTGGTAGCAAACGGGTAGATTTAACTAATAAGCGACAGCGCGTGAATCGTTTCAATAAAGTCCCGTATGCAATCATATACCATTCATCCGAGTGTGATAAAACTTTGGAGAGCTGAGTGCAGTCCTGAGAAGGTTCATGAATTAGTAAGTCCGTTTTTCAATGGGTGGCGCACAAGAAGATTCAACAAATGTGTAACGGCGCGAATCGTTTAAACAAAATCCCGTATGCGTTCATATGCCATTCATCCGATTGCGATGAAACTTTGATGAGTTGTTGTGTACACGCCAGGAAAGGTTTTCGAGTTAGTAAATCCGTTTTACAATAGGTAGCGTACGAGTATATTCAACAAATGGGTGACGGCGCTCTACTCGTCTCAGCAGTCCCGTATGCGTTCATATACCATTCATTTCATTGCGATGTAACTTTCGTGAGTTGTTGATCACACACCCGTGAATGTTTCTGAGATAGTAAATTATTTTTTATAATAGTTTAGAGGTGGTTAACGGAAAAAGAAGAAAATGTTGGGAATGCAAAAGCACTGCAACTAACACAGTCAAAACCACAACACTTTCTTTGATTGGCAGGACAACGTCTGCCGGGTCAGCTAGTATTGAATAATTTCAAACTTGAATGACGATCTCAATAAACTCTCTTCATAGTTAAACGGCGATTCCTAAAACTCTCTTCAAACTTGAAGGACGATCTCTATAAACTTTCTTCCATCTTGAATGACGACCTTCTACTTTAGTACAGACGCCAGTTGCACCGATCAGTTATCCAAAGTTCGATGCTCTGTGTTGACAAAGGACATTGCGCCCAGATTATCCCAGTCTCTCTGAAACGTTGCATACACCTAGGTCAGGAAGCATAGAAACCATCTCTGATGGTATTTCATTCTCAAATTCATCCAAGACATTCTTAGAGCGGGTGGAGTTGTGCAAGATTACAAGCCCTTGTCGGGAAGAAAAGTAACGATACTCGAGTTTAGACGTCAATATAAACGTTACCCGCAGTCATTCATAAAAACAAGCTACACCAAACGTTTCCTTATTTTTAGCCTATTTTCATTTTATGAAAAAATAGGCTTATGAGATCATCTTTTGTCCGTGTGTGTGTGTGAGAGAGAGGTGTGTATGTGTCTCCCTAATAACTTCTAAACGGCTGGAACGATTACATTGAAACCCGGTAAGATCATAGCACTATCCTGGCCGACCCCGACCGTGCCCTTCAAATTTTATTGTGTCTCACCAATCCAACATGGCGGCTGTGCGAAATATTTCACCAGCATTCAGTATCTTCGAAACTATTACGGATATCGCCCTGAAATTGTGTACGGTGATAAAGGGCACTACTAGAAGTTCACCTATGAGACTTTCAAAAACCTGGTGACTACAAAACCAACATGGCGGCCAAGCGAAGTTGAGACTTTTAAATAGACTTTTCTCGCGATTTAACTATCCAAACGTAATGAAACATGGTACAGCAAATGTTTATACACATTGTAATGCACTGAAGACTAATTTAGTACAATTGTTTACATAACCTCGAAATGGCGTCTGTGCGAAATATTTCACTGACATTCTATATCTCTGAAACTATTACAGATATCACCCTGAAATTGTGTACGGTAATAAAGGGTACGGATACAAGTTTATGTGTGTATCTTTCATAAACCTGTAAAGTACAAAATGAGCATGGCGGCCAAGCGAAGTTGAAACATTTTAATATACTTTTCTCGTGATTTAACTCTCTGAGCACAGTGAAATGTGGTACAGTAAATGATTTTACATATTGAAATGCACTGGCATCTAATTTAGTTCAATTGTTTACATAACCTCAAGATGGCGGCTGTGCGAAATTTTAATATTAATTTTTTATTTCTTGTGTTGTAATCATGCGATCGAAGTGAAAGTTTGAATAATGAACTTAGACAATAATTATCCTCGAATGGTACATCACTCTATGGCTTATACATATAACAATCCAAAATGGCGATCATACGAAATATTTAGAAAGTTCTCAATAACTATGAATCTTTTAAAGCAAACAAACTATTTTTTTTAATGTTCATAGAGGCTATGAACATACTGTATGTTCACCTGTAGGACTTTCAGTAACCTGGTGAGCACAAATCCAACATGGCGGCGACGCAAAGAATAAATATTTAAATGGACGTTTCTCGCGAATTAACTATCCGAGTGCAGTGAAAAGTTGCACGTTAAATGCTTATACAAATGTTAATCCACTGGCATCTAATTTATTTCAATTGTTTGCATAATCACAAGATGGCAACTGTGCGAAATTTTAAAATCTCGTTTTTACTTCTTGTGTTCTAATCATGCGATTGAAGTTTGAATACCACACGTACACAATAATCTTAATGTAATAGTACAAAAATAAAAATCCAACCTGGCGACCATCTGAAATATTCAGACGGTTCTCAATATCTACGAATCTATCACATCCTTCAAACTGAAATTTTGTATGTTGATAGAGGCAATTAATATGAGTAGTTTATATGAAAATAGGCAGTATAGTTTTTCACGGAACCACTTGTTTTATTCTGCGTTTAGTCATGTAGAGTAAACATTTGTATTGTAACCCGTTATAATGTTATAGCTGATTGAACAATAAACAAAAAAATACGTGCCTTATAGTAGTGGCATAAATGATGTGTAACATCTGACATGTTATCCTACTATGAAATTGAAGTGAAATATTTTTTTTCGCCTGTACTCCTGTAGTTTTTAATTTTTTCTCACGTTTCTTTTGTCGATAACTTCACATATATTCTGCTCTGGATTTACCCATTTCTGAAAATCAGAAAATCATGAAAAACGGGGTGTAGCCCCGAGTCCTACAACACCTCATACAGCATTATTGGTTCGCGAAATATTAAAAAGGCGATGACCCTTTAGTTTTGGGTCCTTTGGTTAAATTAAGAGGGGGATAGAAAATGGGGGGCGAGGATGGGGGCGTCATCTCGACTCCTAGGACACCTCATACAAGTCCCTAGCATTATTTGTTCGCGAGATATAAAAAGCCTATGACCTATTAGTTTGGGTCATTTGGTTAAATTAGGGGGCCTATAAGAAAACGGGGGGGGGGGCTGCCAGAGTCCTTGGACATCTCATATAAGTCTGTAGCATTATTGGTTCGCGAGATGTTGAGTTATTAGTTTAGGTTCCTTTCGATAAATTAAGAAGGGGATATAAAACGGGGGGGGGGGGGGGCGTCACCCCGACTCCTAGAACACCACATACAAGTCCCTAGCATTATTGGTTCGTGAGATATTAAAAAGCCGATGACCTATTAGTTTTGCGCCAATTGGTAAAATTAAGGGGGCTATAGAACAACGGGGGGGGGGGGTGTAACCCCGAGTCCTAGGACACCTCATACAAGTTCCTAGCATTATTGGTTCGCGAAATATTAAAAAGACGATGACCTATTCTCTTTGCCGGGAACGCAAATCCCTTGTCAACAGAGAACTCTGTTGGTCATTGAAATAACTACTTGTATGACTCCAGTGCCAAATCCTGACCGGTGCGCATGCGCGAGGTACGTCGTGGTACCAATGATTTATTGTAGAAATATCTTTAATGGGGCTCCAAAGCTTGAAATAAACCGTATGCTATATACATTCCACAGCAAAAGTATGAAGATTTAATTTATAAATCTTAATTGTTTTCACCAAATATGATAATGAATAATATAACACCAAAGAACGACAACTTGAAGATGATTTATTGTAGCAATATCTTTAATGGGCTGCGTGGCTCAGGGGTAACGTTCTCGCTTGCTGAGCCCAAGGTTGCAGGTTCGAAACCTGGCGCAGTCAGCTGGCATTTGAGGGTGCGCAAATGCGAGAGAGGCGTGTCAGTAGATTTACTGGCACGTTAAAGATCCCCTTCGGGGCAAAATTCTGGCACCCCGGCGTCTCTAAAAGCCAGTGTAGTTAAAAGGGACGTAAAACCAATAACATTATTATTACATTATTCTTTAATGGGGCCTCCAAACCTTGAAGTAAATCGTATGCGATGTTTCCACTTACACTTTTCCGTCCCATTTCAGTCCCTTTTCCAAAATCACTCCCACAAAAAATATCCAAGCACAGGAGAGGAGAATATACGTACATTATTTACAAATAAGAAGCCGTGCGAAAACAGTTTTTAGTGCATGATTTTTTTTTTCGAAAACTTGTTTCAAATGTTGTGTTGTGTGGAATTATGATAATGGCCATATTGGCAACAATGAATGCCAAATATAAACAAGTAGTTCCGTGAAGAACGACAAAGCCTACTTGTATTAATTGCCTCAAGTTTTAGTTTGATTGCTGTAATAGATTCGTAGATATTGAGAACCGTCTAATTATTTCGCATGGTCACCATGTTGGATTTTTATATATAGGCCTCAGAGTTATGTACAATTACATGAAGATTATTGTGTAAGTGCATGATCCAAACCTCAATCACATGATTAGGACACAAGAAATATGAACGAGATTTAAAAATTTCGCTCAGCCACATCTTGTGGTTATACAAATAATTGAAATGAATTAGATATCACTGGAGTAAAATTTATAGTCTACAAGCTGTACCCGGCATGCGTTGCAATGCCAATCAAAGAAAGTGTTGGCGTTGAAATTCTGTTTCTTGAAGTGCTTTTGGATACACAACATGTTAACTGCCTCTAAGCTATCATAAAATGGATTTTCTAATTTAGAACCATTCGTGGGAGCGTGCACAACAACTTTCAAAAAGTTTCATCGCTGTCACTCATTTGTTGAATCTAATCGTACGCTACCTATTGTGAAATGGATTTACTAAGTCGAAACCCTTCCCTGGCGTGTACACAATGACTCATCAATGATTCATCGCAATCGGATGAATGGTATATGCACGTATAGGGGTTTTTGTTTAAACGATTCGTGCGCTGTCACTCATTTGTTGAATCTACTCGTGCGCTACCTATTGAGAAATGTATTACTAAGTCGAAGCCCTTCCCTGGCGTGTACACAATAACTCATCAAGGTTTCATCGCAATCGAAGAATGTTATATGAACGCAATAGGGAATTTTGTTGAAACGCTTCGCGCGTCGTCACCCATTTGTTGCATCTACTCTTGCGCTACTTATTGTGAAATGGATTTACTAAGTCCCCTTCCCTGGCGGGTACAAAATAACTGATCAATGTTTCATCGCAATCGGATGAATAGTATATGAACGCATACCTGATTTTGTTTAAACGATTCGCACTCCGTCACTCATTTGTTGAATCTACTCGTGCGCTACCTACTGTAAAATGTATTTACTAAGTTAGAAACCGTCACGTAAGTGTCCACAACATCTTACCCAAGTTTCATCGCTATCGTCGTTCATTTGTCGAATCTACTCGTGTGCTACCTACTGTGAAATGTATTTACTAAGCCAGAAACCTTCCTTGGAGTGTCAACCATATTTCACCCAAGTTTCACCGCTAACGGCAGAATGGTATATGACCTTATACGGGACTTTGTTGAAACGCTTCGCGCGTCGTCCCTCATTTGTTGAATCAACTTGTGCGCTGCATATTGTATAGGGGATTTACTAAGCCAGAAATTTTCCATGACGTGTACACAACATCTCACCCAAGTTTCATAGGTACGGACGAATGGTACATGTATGCATACGGGACTTGGTTGAAACGCTTCGCGTGTCGTCGCTCATTTGTTGATTCTACTCTTGCGCTACATATTGTAATATGGATGTACTCAGCCAGAAACCTTCCCTGGAGTGTACACAACATCTCACCCAAGTTTCATCGCAATCGGATGAATGGTATGTAAACGTATACGGGACGTTGTCGAACCGCGTCGCGCGTAGTCACTCATTTGTTGAACATAAACGTGCGCTTCGTATTGTAAAATGGATTTACTTAGCCAGAAACCTTTCCTGGAGTGTACACAACAATTCACCAAACATTTATCACTATCAGACGAATGGTATATGACTTTATACAGGACTTTGTTGAAACGCTTCGCGTGTCATCGCTCGTTTGTTGAATCTACTGGTGCGCTACCTATTGTAAAATGTATGTACTAAGCCAGAAACCTTCCCTGGAGTGTACACAGCATCTCACCCAAGTTTCATCGCTATCGGATGAATGGTATATGCAATTAAATGGGACTTTGTTGAAACGCTTCGCGCGCCGTTGCTCATTTGTTGATTCTACTCGTGCTCTACCTATTTTTAAAGGGATTTACTAAGCTAGAAACCTTCCCTGGAGTGCACACAAAATCTCAGCCTAGTTTCATCGCTATCGGACGAATGGTATATGAACGCAAACGTGACTTTGTTGAAATGCTTCGCGCGTCGTAGCTCATTTGTTGAATCTAATCGTGCGCTGCCTATTGTAAAGTGGATGTACTAAGCCAGAAAATTTCCCTGCAGTGTACACAACATTTTACGCAAGTTTCATAGCTATCGGACGAATGGTATATGAATGCATTCGGGACTTTGTTGAAATGCTTCGCGCATCGTCGCTCATTTGTTGAATCTACGCGTGCGCTACCTATTGTAAAATGGATTTACTAAGTCAGAAACCTTCCTTGGAGTGCACTCAACACCTCACCCAAGTTTCATCGCTATCGGACGAATGGTATATGAATGCATACGGGACTTTGTTGAAATGCTTCGCGCATCGTCGCTCATTTGTTGAATCTACGCGTGCGCTACCTATTGTAAAATGGATTTACTAGGTCAGAAACCTTCCTTGGAGTGTACTTAACATCTCACCCAAGTTTCATCGCAATCGGACGAATGGTATATGAACACATACGGTACTTTGTTGAAATGCTTCGCGCATCGTCGCTCATTTGTTGAATCTACGCGTGCGCTACCTATTGTAAAATGGATTTACTAAGTCAGAAACCTTCCTTGGAGTGTACTCAACATCTCACCCAAGTTTCATCGCTATCGGACGAATGGTATATGAACACATACGGGACTTTGTTGAAATGCTTCGCGCATCGTCGCTCATTTGTTGAATCTACGCGTGCGCTACCTATTGTAAAATGGATTTACTAAGTCACAAACCATCCTTGGAGTGTACTCAACATCTCACCCAAGTTTCATCGCAATCGGACGAATGGTATATGAACACATACGGGACTTTGTTGAAATGCTTCGCGCATCGTCGCTCATTTGTTGAGTCTACGCGTGCGCTACCTATTGTAAAATGGATTTACTAAGTCAGAAACCTTCCTTGGAGTGTACTCAACATCTCACCCAAGTTTCATCGCTATCGGACGAATGGTATATGAACACATACGGGACTTTGTTGAAATGCTTCGCGCATCGTCGCTCATTTGTTGAATCTACGCGTGCGCTACCTATTGTAAAATGGATTTACTAAGTCAGAAACCATCCTTGGAGTGTACTCAACATCTCACCCAAGTTTCATCGCAATCGGACGAATGGTATATGAACACATACGGGACTTTGTTGAAATGCTTCGCGCATCGTCGCTCATTTGTTGAATCTACGCGTGCGCTACCTATTGTAAAATGGATTTACTAAGTCAGAAACCTTCCTTGGAGTGTACTCAACATCTCACCCAAGTTTCATCGCAATCGGACGAATGGTATATGAACACATACGGTACTTTGTTGAAATGCTTCGCGCATCGTCGCTCATTTGTTGAATCTACGCGTGCGCTACCTATTGTAAAATGGATTTACTAAGTCAGAAAACTTCCTTGGAGTGTACTCAACATCTCACCCAAGTTTCATCGCTATCGGACGAATGGTATATGAACACATACGGGACTTTGTTGAAATGCTTCGCGCATCGTCGCTCATTTGTTGAATCAACGCGTGCGCTACCTATTGTAAAATGGATTTACTAAGTCAGAAACCATCCTTTGAGTGTACTCAACATCTCACCCAAGTTTCATCGCAATCGGACGAATGGTATATGAACACATACGGGACTTTGTTGAAATGCTTCGCGCATCGTCGCTCATTTGTTGAATCTACGCGTGCGCTACCTATTGTAAAATGGATTTACTAAGTCAGAAACCTTCCTTGGAGTGTACTCAACATCTCACCCAAGTTTCATCGCTATCGGACGAATGGTATATGAACACATACGGGACTTTGTTGAAATGCTTCGCGCATCGTCGCTCAATTGTTGAATCTACGCGTGCGCTACCTATTGTAAAATGGATTTACTAAGTCAGAAACCATCCTTGGAGTGTACTCAACATCTCACCCAAGTTTCATCGCAATCGGACGAATGGTATATGAACACATACGGGACTTTGTTGAAATGCTTCGCGCATCGTCGCTCATTTGTTGAATCTACGCGTGCGCTACCTATTGTAAAATGGATTTACTAAGTCAGAAACCTTCCTTGGAGTGTACTCAACATCTCACCCAAGTTTCATCGCAATCGGACGAATGGTATATGAACGCATAGGAGACATACACACCCACAGACAAACTATCACGTTACATTGATTTTTATATATATAGATATGCATTTACCGTACCAAGTATCACTGCGCTCGGATGGCGTCCATTTGAATATTAAATTTCACGTCGCCGCCATGTTGGATTTGTGCTCACGAGGTTATTGAATGTCCTCTATCAACATACTAAATTTCAGTTTGATTGCTGTCATAGCTTAATAGATATTGAGAACCGTCTAAATATGTCAGATGGTCGCCATGTTGGATTTCAATAGTCTATGTGTAGGCCATAGAGATACGTACTATTAGATGAAGATTATGGTGTAGGTTCATTATTCAAACATTGATTTCGATCGCAGTATTAGGACACACGAAGTATAAACTTAAATTTAAAACTTCGCACAGATGGCATCTTGAGGTTATGTTAACAATTGAACTAACTTAAGATATATATGCATTTCAATTTGTATTGCCATTTGCTGTAGCACGTTTCACTGCGTTAGGATGGTCAAATCGCGAGAAAAGTCTGTTTAAATATTTCAACTACGCTTGGCCGCCATGTTCGTTTTGTAGTAAACAGGTTTTTGAAAGCCAAAAGATGAACTTCTAATCGTACCCTTTGCCATACAAAATTTCATGGTGAAATGAGTAACTTAATAGTTTCGGAGATATAGAATATCGGTGAAATATTTCGTATAGCTGCCATGTTGGTTTCGTGAGACGTAGACTAATAAAATTTGAAAGATACTGTCGGGGTCGAACAAATTAGTACTATGACCTTACCGAGTTTCAATAAAATCGCTCCAGCCGTTTAGAAGTTATTAGGGAGGACATCCACACGGACGCACGCACACTCATACGGACAGAAGGTGATCTCATAAGCCTTTTTTTTTTTTCATAAATGAAAATAGGCTAAAATATTTAATATGAAACAACAATGGTATCATCTGGCCCACCCTAAAATTTTAGTCAGGAGCCGCCCCTGACTCAGAGTACATAGATATATTTAACGGTAGACCCAGCGTAAGCATTAAAGGTGCATGGACGGCAGGCGAGTTTACGAGCTAGCAAACGAGCCTATCACCCCAACTTCAGCCAGCATCAAACCGTCGAATCGTGTCGAGTTAGGACTTCAGAGAAGAGTATATGTGTTTGGAGTTTCGCTGTTCACCTCGGCTTTTCAGAATTGCGTAGGAGACTTACCGTCCGTGCGCCTTTTGGGTAGATTTCATTAGAAAGCTAACTATTGCAATGGGTCCCATGTTTCGACTTCCGGAAAATTTCGACATATCTTCGCGTTTCACATCCCCCAGACCCTAAAACCACCGTCAGTTCAAAAGTTTATATATAATTTATGTATATATGTATCTATCTATATATATATATATATATCAGTTTCTTGTGGACACGATAACTGCCGTAATTTTGCACCAATCACTTTGAATTTTTTACATAATATGTATCCCTATAAAATCTCGGTCGAGTTCGTTAATGGGCAAAATCGGTCAAAGGGGGTGAAAAAGGGGGGCTTTTTTTCGAAAAAGTGAAATATCGCTATAACTCTCTTAATACATGAAATATCGAATCCCTTCAAAGTTCATAATATGTGTCGGATAAGTGCCAAAAATTTATGTCAAATATGTTTTTTGATAGCACCAACCATTGACCAAAGGGGTGGGAAAAAGTGGGTTTTTCGGGAAACATTAATCATATCTCTGTTAATAGGCACAATATCAAAACCGCACAAAATGGACAATATTCCTCCAATGATTACCTAAAACTTTTGTCTGAAAGAATTTTTGATATGACCCACCATTACGCCACGGGGTGAACAAAATGATTTAAATTATAAGAAAATGCCAAGTGCCAAGAGAGGTTGCCATGACAACTTTACTTTTAATTGATAAGGGATGAGCCATCAGCAGTTGCTATGACAACGCCACTGCACGAGATCACATTCAGTTTTCATATCTCTGTGGGAAGCGACTTCGGTATCGGAAATGGTAGCATGCTGAACTTCTATGCCCAAGGTCGCGGGTTCAAACCCGGCTGAAGTCGTCGGATTTACTAAGAGCGCTAAAAAAACTGAGTTTGCTTTCCTTCGGAGGGGAAGTTCCAACGTTCGTTGCGAGTTGCTGATTGAGGTGGCATCTAGTAGCCAAGTTCACAGCTAGGTGTCGTTGACGATAGTATTTTAGGTAGATTTCATTAGAAAGCTAACTATTGCAATGGGTACCATGTCTCGATATCCGGAAAATTTCGACATATCTTCGCGTTGCACATCCCCCAGACCCCAAAACCACCGTCAGTTCAAAAGTTTATATATAATTTATGTAATATATGTATATATGTATATCAGTTTCTTGTGGACCAGATAACTGCCGTAATTTTGCACCAATCACTTTGAATTTTTTACCGAATATGTATACCCATAAAATCTCGGACGAGTTTGTTACTGGGCTAAATCGGTCGAAGGGGATGAAAATGGGGGACTTTTTTTTCCGAAAAAATGAAATATTGCTATAACTCTCTTAATATGTGAAATATCGAATCCGTTCAAAGTTCATACTATGTGTCGGATAAAGCTCAGAAATTTATGTTTGAAACGTTTTTTGATAGCACCAACCATTGACCAAAGGGGTGGGAAAAATTGTTTTTTTCGGGAAACATTAATCATATCTCTGTTAATAGGCACAATATCAAAACCGTACAAAATGGACAATATTCCCCTAATAATTACCTAAAACGTTTGTCTGAAAGAATTTTTGATATGAGCCACCATCGCGCCAAGGGATGAGAAAAATTATTTCGGAATTATAAGAAAATGCCAAGAGCTATCAGTGGTTGACATGGCAACACTACTAAATTGATGAGGGATGAGCCATCAGACGTTGCCATGACAACGCACTTGCGCGAGATCAGATTCAGATTTCCATCTGACTAAGTGTGAAGCGGCTTCGGTGACGTAACTGGTAGCATGCTGAACTTCTATGCCCAAGGTCGCGGGTTCAAAGCCGGCCAAAGTCGTCGGATTTTCTAAGAGCGCTAAAAATCCCTCAGTAAGCTTTCCTTCGGAGGGGAAGTTCCAACGTTCGTTGCGAGTTGCTGATTGAGGTGGCATCTAGTAGCCAAGTTCACAGCTAGGTGGCGTTGACGTTAGTATCTGGTAGCAGGAACTACTGCTTGAAATTTAGCGTCTGCATTCCTTACCTGAATTACAGAATAATACAGCCATCACAATTCGCACCGTTTATCAGACAGATTCTACACTCACCCAAAGTACACGGGGTTATATGACCGCGTTGTCGCAGCCCCTAAACTGAGGAACCAACCAACATCTCTGCGGGAGATATAATTTTGCGTGAAGAAGTAACAGACCGTTACATAGTTACACATCAGTGTCGAAACCTTGCATAAGGGCAGTGTGACCACAAGTATAACAAGTAGTTCCGTGAAGAACTGTACAGCCTATTTTCATATATCCTGCTCATGTTAATTGCCTCTATCAACATACAAAATTTCAGTTTAATTGCTGTAACAGATTCGTAGATATTGAGAACCGTCTAAATATTTCAGATGGTCGCCAGGTTGGATTTTTATTTTTGTACTATTATATTAAGATTATTGTGTACGTGTGGTATTCAAACTTCAATCGCATGATTAGAACACAAGAAGTAAACACGAGATTTTAAAATTACGCACAGCAGCCATCTTGTTATTATGCAAACAATTGAAATAAATTAGATGCCAGTGGATCAACATTTGTGTAAGCATTTAACGTGCAACGTTTCACGGCACTCGGATGGTTAATTCGCGAGAAACGCCCATTTAAATATTTATACTTCGCGTCGCCGCCATGTTGGATTCGTGCTCACCAGGTTACTGAAAGTCCTATAGGTGAACATATGTTCATAGTCTCTATGAACATAAAAATTTCAGTTTGGTTGCTGTAAAAGATTCATAGATATTGAGAACCGTCTAAATATCACGGAAGCTTGCCATTTAGGATTGTTATATGTATAGGCCATAGAGTTATGTACCATTCAAGGACACTTATTGCCTAGGTTCATTATTCAAACTTTCACTTCGATCGCATAATTACGACACAAGAAATAAAAACTTAATTTTAAAATTTCGCACAGCCGCCATCTTGAGGTTATGTAAACAATTGAATTAAATTAGATGGCAGTACAATACAATCAGCAAAATCATTTACTGTACCACATTTCACTGCGCTCAGAGAGTTAACTCACGAGAAAAGTCTATTAAAATATTTCAAATTCGCTTGGTCGCCATGTTCGTTTTGTACTTTGCAGGTTTATGAATTATACATAGGTAAACTTGTATCAGTACCCTTTATCACCGTACAAAATTGCAGGGTGATATCTGTAATAGTTTCGGGGATATAGAATGTCAGTGAAATATTTCGCACAGCCGCCATTTTGAGGTTATGTAAACAATTGAACTAAATTAGACTCAAGTGCATTGCAATGTGTATAAATATTTGCTGTACCTAGTTTCATTACGTTTGGATAGTTAAATCGCGAGAAAAGTCTATTTAAAAGTCTCCAATTCGCTTGGGCGCCATGTTGGTTATGTAGTAACCAGGTTTTTGAAAGTCTCATAGGTGAACTTCTAGTAGTACCCTTTATCACCGTACACAATTTCAGGGCGATGTACGGTATAGTTTCGGAGATACTGAATGCTAGTGAAATATTTCGCACAGCCGCCATGTTGGATTGGTGAGACGTAACAAAATTCGATGGGCACGGTCGAGGTCGCCGGGAATAGTGCTATGAACTTACAGAGTTTCACTGAAATCGCTCCAGCCGTTTAGATTTTATTAGGGGGGGACACACACACCTCACACACACACACACACACACACACACACACGCACACACACACGGACAAAAGGTGATCTCATAAGCCTATTTTTTCAAAATTGAAAATAGGCTAAAAATGGACTCCAAATGACAAGAAGGTTACCGTCCCCATAAGACAATAAAATGTTTAAAATATGTTTAAAATGAAGAAAAACAATGTTAATTAATCTCCAATTATAAAATACTTTCACGCGATAAATGAGGTCTGATCCTTCTACGAAAACCTGCATATTCTGCCTATTTTCGCCTATCTCCAAGTTTGTCCGGTGAAATCTACCTCCGCCTTCCGGCGTGCCGAGAGGACTTTTAGGTAAATTTCATTAGAAAGCTAACTATTGCAATGGGTCCCATGTTTCGACTTCCGGAAAATTTCGACATATCTTCGCGTTTCACATCCCCCAGACCCTAAAACCACCGTCAGTTCAAAAGTTTATAAAAGTCCTCTCGGCACGCCGGAAGGCGGAGGTAGATTTCACCGGACAAACTTGGGGATAGGCGAAAATAGGCAGAATATGCAGGTTTTCGTAGAAGGATCAGACCTCATTTATTGCGAGAAGGTATTTTATAATTGGAGCTTAATTAACTTTGTTTTTCGTCATTTTATGCTTATTTTAAACATTTTATTGTCTTATGGGAACGGTAACCTTCTTGTCATTTGTGGTCCATTTTCATACTTGTGGTCACACTGTCCTTATGCAAGGTTTCGACACTGATGTGTAACTATGTAACGGTCTGTTACTTCTTCACGAAAAATTATATCTCCCGCAGAGATTTTGGTTGGTTCCTCAGTTTAGGGGCTGCGACAACGTGGTCATGTAACCCCGTGTACTTAGGGATGGCTGTATTAGTCTGTAATTCAGGTAAGGACTGCAGACGGTCAATTTCAAGCAGTAGTTCCTAATGTTGCTACCAGGTACTACCGTCAACGACACCTACCTGTGAACTTGGCTACTAGATGCCACCGCAGCCAGCAACTCGCAACGAACGTTGGTACTTCCCCTCCAAAGGAAAGCATACTGATGGATTTTTAGCGCTCTTAGAAAATCCGACGACTTCGGCCGGCTTTGAACTCGCGACCTTGGGCATAGACATTCAGCATGCTTGCTACCAGTTACGTCACCGAAGCCGCTTCACACTTAGTCAGATGGAATTCTGAATATGATCTCGTGCAAGTGCGTTATCTTGGCAACGTCTGATGGCTCATCCCTCATCAATTTAGTAGTATTGCCATGGCAACCACTGATAGCTCTTGGCATTTTCTTATAATTCCGAAATCATTTTTCTCATCCCTTGGCATAATGGTGGGTCATATCAAAAATTCTTTCAGACAAAATTTTAGGTAATTATTAGGGGAATATTATCCATTTTGTACGGTTTTGATATAGTGCCTATTAAGAGAGATATGATTAATGTTTCCCGAAAAACCAATTTTTTCCCGCCCCTTTGGTCAATGGTTGGTGCTATAAAAAGAACTCTTCTAACATAAATGTTTGGGCTTTATCCGACACATAGTATGAACGTTGAACGGATTCGATATTTCACATATTAAGAGAGTTATAGCAATATTTCACTTTGTCGAAAAAATGCCCCCCATTTTCTCCCCCTTCGACCGATTTAGCCCAGTAACGAACTCGACCGAGATTTTATAGGTATACATATTCGGTAAAATATTCAAAGTGATTGGTGCAAAATTACGGCAGTTATCGTGTCCACAAGAAACTGATATGCATATATATATACACATATACATAAGTTACATAAATTATATATAAACTTTTGAACTGACGGTGGTTTTGGGGTCTGGGGGATGTGAAACGCGAAGATATGTCGAAATTTTCCGGAAGTCGAAACATGGTACCCATTGCAATAGTTAGCTTTCTAATGAAATCTACCTCTGGTTGGTTCCTCAGTTTAGGGGCTGCGACAACGCGGTCATCTAACCCCGTGTACTTTGGGTGATTGTAGAATCTGTCTGATAAACGGTGTGAATTGTAATGGCTGTAGTAGTCTTTATTCAGGTAAGGACTGCAGACGGTCAATTTCAAGCAGTAGTTCCTAATGTTGCTACCAGGTACTACCGTCAACGACACCTAGCTGTGAACTTGGCTACTAGATGCCACCCCAACCAGCAACTCGCAACGAACGTTGGAACTTCCCCTCCAAAGAAAAGCATACTGAGGGATTTTATCTCTCTTAGAAAATCCGACGACTTCGGCCGGCTTTGAAACCGCGACCTTGGGCATAGACATTCTGCATGTTACCAGTTACGTCACCGAAGCCGCTTCCCACTTAGTCAGATGTCAAAGTCAACCCCTGGCACCATCCAGCCCATGACGGGCTAAGGCCGACCAAGCGACCGCTGCCCAGCCATTTGGCCTGCAGATATTGGGGTGACGCGTGATCAGCGCGTCGGGTCCCCTCGGCCGTTAATATTGGTATTCGTGATCGGGGTGCTGTCTCACTGTCAGACAGCTACTCAATTGTCCTCACGAGGCTGAGTGCACCCCGTTCCAACCCTCACGTCAGTTTTAAAATCCCTGACGGAGCCGGGGATCGAACCCGGGGCCTCCGGGTGAGAGGCAGGCGCGCTACCCCAACACCACGGGGCCGGCTTAGTCAGATGGAAATACTGAATCTGATCTCGTGCAAGTGCGTTGTCATGGCAACGGCTCATCCCTCATCAATTTAGTAGTGTTGCCATGGCAACCTCTGATAGCTCTTGGCATTTTCTTATAATTCCGAAATCATTTTTCGCATCCCTTGGCGTAATGGTGGGTCATATCAAAAATTCTTTCAGACAAAAGTTTTAGGTAATTATTAGGGGAATATTGTCCATTTTGTACGGTTTTGATATTGTGCCTATTAAGAGAGATATGATTAATGTTTCCCGAAAAACCCACTTTTTTCCACCCCTTTGGTCAATGGTTGGTGCTATCAAAAAACTTATTGGACATAAATTGTTGGCACTTATCCGACACATATTATGAACTTTGAATGGATTTGATATTTCACGTATTAAGAGAGTTATAGCGAAATTTCAATTTTTCGAAAAAAGCCCCCCAATTTCACCCCCTTCGACTGATTTTGCCCATTAACGAACTCGACCGAGATTTTATAGGGATACATATTATGTAAAAAAATCAAAGTGATTGGTGCAAAATTACGGCAGTTATCGTGTCCACAAGAAACTGATATACATATATATATATATATACATAAATTATATATAAACTTTTGAACTGACGGTGGTTTTGGGGTGTAGGGGATGTGAAACGCGAAGATATGTCGAAATTTTCCGGAAGTCGAAACATGGGACCCATTGCAATAGTTAGCTTTCTAATGAAATCTACCTAATATAATTTATGTATATATGTATCTATCTATCTATATATATATATATATCAGTTTCTTGTGGACACGATAACTGCCGTAATTTTGCACCAATCACTTTGAATTTTTTACATAATATGTATCCCTATAAAATCTCGGTCGAGTTCGTTAATGGGCAAAAGCGGTCAAAGGGGGTGAAAATGGGGGGCTTTTTTTCGAAAAAGTGAAATATCGCTATAACTCTCTTAATACATGAAATATCGAATCCCTTCAAAGTTCATAATATGTGTCGGATAAGTGCCAAAAATTTATGTCAAATATGTTTTTTGATAGCACCAACCATTGACCAAAGGGGTGGGAAAAAGTGGGTTTTTCGGGAAACATTAATCATATCTCTGTTAATAGGCACAATATCAAAACCGCACAAAATGGACAATATTCCTCCAATGATTACCTAAAACTTTTGTCTGAAAGAATTTTTGATATGACCCACCATTACGCCACGGGGTGAACAAAATGATTTAAATTATAAGAAAATGCCAAGTGCCAAGAGAGGTTGCCATGACAACTTTACTTTTAATTGATAAGGGATGAGCCATCAGCAGTTGCTATGACAACGCCACTGCACGAGATCACATTCAGTTTTCATATCTCTGTGGGAAGCGACTTCGGTATCGGAAATGGTAGCATGCTGAACTTCTATGCCCAAGGTCGCGGGTTCAAACCCGGCTGAAGTCGTCGGATTTACTAAGAGCGCTAAAAAACCTGAGTTTGCTTTCCTTCGGAGGGGAAGTTCCAACGTTCGTTGCGAGTTGCTGATTGAGGTGGCATCTAGTAGCCAAGTTCACAGCTAGGTGTCGTTGACGATAGTATTTTAGGTAGATTTCATTAGAAAGCTAACTATTGCAATGGGTACCATGTCTCGATTTCCGGAAAATTTCGACATATCTTCGCGTTGCACATCCCCCAGACCCCAAAACCACCGTCAGTTCAAAAGTTTATATATAATTTATGTAATATATGTATATATGTATATCAGTTTCTTGTGGACCAGATAACTGCCGTAATTTTGCACCAATCACTTTGAATTTTTTACCGAATATGTATACCCATAAAATCTCGGACGAGTTTGTTACTGGGCTAAATCGGTCGAAGGGGATGAAAATGGGGGACTTTTTTTTTCCGAAAAAATGAAATATTGCTATAACTCTCTTAATATGTGAAATATCGAATCCGTTCAAAGTTCATACTATGTGTCGGATAAAGCTCAGAAATTTATGTTTGAAACGTTTTTTGATAGCACCAACCATTGACCAAAGGGGTGGGAAAAATTGTTTTTTTCGGGAAACATTAATCATATCTCTGTTAATAGGCACAATATCAAAACCGTACAAAATGGACAATATTCCCCTAATAATTACCTAAAACGTTTGTCTGAAAGAATTTTTGATATGAGCCACCATCGCGCCAAGGGATGAGAAAAATTATTTCGGAATTATAAGAAAATGCCAAGAGCTATCAGTGGTTGACATGGCAACACTACTAAATTGATGAGGGATGAGCCATCAGACGTTGCCATGACAACGCACTTGCGCGAGATCAGATTCAGATTTCCATCTGACTAAGTGTGAAGCGGCTTCGGTGACGTAACTGGTAGCATGCTGAACTTCTATGCCCAAGGTCGCGGGTTCAAAGCCGGCCAAAGTCGTCGGATTTTCTAAGAGCGCTAAAAATCCCTCAGTAAGCTTTCCTTTGGAGGGGAAGTTCCAACGTTCGTTGCGAGTTGCTGATTGAGGTGGCATCTAGTAGCCAAGTTCACAGCTAGGTGGCGTTGACGTTAGTATCTGGTAGCAGGAACTACTGCTTGAAATTTAGCGTCTGCATTCCTTACCTGAATTACAGACTAATACAGCCATCACAATTCACACCGTTTATCAGACAGATTCTACACTCACCCAAAGTACACGGGGTTATATGACCGCGTTGTCGCAGCCCCTAAACTGAGGAACCAACCAACATCTCTGCGGGAGATATAATTTTGCGTGAAGAAGTAACAGACCGTTACATAGTTACACATCAGTGTCGAAACCTTGCATAAGGGCAGTGTGACCACAAGTATAACAAGTAGTTCCGTGAAGAACTGTACAGCCTATTTTCATATATCCTGCTCATGTTAATTGCCTCTATCAACATACAAAATTTCAGTTTAATTGCTGTAACAGATTCGTAGATATTGAGAACCGTCTAAATATTTCAGATGGTCGCCAGGTTGGATTTTTATTTTTGTACTATTATATTAAGATTATTGTGTACGTGTGGTATTCAAACTTCAATCGCATGATTAGAACACAAGAAGTAAACACGAGATTTTAAAATTACGCACAGCAGCCATCTTGTTATTATGCAAACAATTGAAATAAATTAGATGCCAGTGGATCAACATTTGTGTAAGCATTTAACGTGCAACGTTTCACGGCACTCGGATGGTTAATGCGCGAGAAACGCCCATTTAAATATTTATACTTCGCGTCGCCGCCATGTTGGATTCGTGCTCGTCAGGTTACTGAAAGTCCTATAGGTGAACATATGTTCATAGTCTCTATGAACATAAAAATTTCAGTTTGGTTGCTGTAAAAGATTCATAGATATTGAGAACCGTCTAAATATTACGGAAGCTTGCCATTTAGGATTGTTATATGTATAGGCCATAGAGTTATGTACCATTCAAGGACACTTATTGCCTAGGTTCATTATTCAAACTTTCACTTCGATCGCATGATTACGACACAAGAAATAAAAACTTAATTTTAAAATTTCGCACAGCCGCCATCTTGAGGTTATGTAAACAATTGAATTAAATTAGATGGCAGTACATTACAATCAGCAAAATCATTTACTGTACCACATTTCACTGCGCTCAGAGAGTTAACTCACGAGAAAAGTCTATTCAAATATTTCAAATTCGCTTGGTCTCCATGTTCGTTTTGTACTTTGCAGGTTTATGAATTATACATAGGTAAACTTGTATCAGTACCCTTTATCACCGTACAAAATTGCAGGGTGATATCTGTAATAGTTTCGGGGATATAGAATGTCAGTGAAATATTTCGCACAGCCGCCATTTTGAGGTTATGTAAACAATTGAACTAAATTAGACTCAAGTGCATTGCAATGTGTATAAATATTTGCTGTACCTAGTTTCATTACGTTTGGATAGTTAAATCGCGAGAAAAGTCTATTTAAAAGTCTCCAATTCGCTTGGGCGCCATGTTGGTTATGTAGTAACCAGGTTTTTGAAAGTCTCATAGGTGAACTTCTAGTAGTACCCTTTATCACCGTACACAATTTCAGGGCGATGTACGGTATAGTTTCGGAGATACTGAATGCTAGTGAAATATTTCGCACAGCCGCCATGTTGGATTGGTGAGACGTAACAAAATTCGATGGGCACGGTCGAGGTCGCCGGGAATAGTGCTATGAACTTACAGAGTTTCACTGAAATCGCTCCAGCCGTTTAGATTTTATTAGGGGGGACACACACACCTCACACACACACACACACACACACACACGCACACACACACGGACAAAAGGTGATCTCATAAGCCTATTTTTTCAAAATTGAAAATAGGCTAAAAATGGACTCCAAATGACAAGAAGGTTACCGTCCCCATAAGACAATAAAATGTTTAAAATATGTTTAAAATGAAGAAAAACAATGTTAATTAATCTCCAATTATAAAATACTTTCACGCGATAAATGAGGTCTGATCCTTCTACGAAAACCTGCATATTCTGCCTATTTTCGCCTATCTCCAAGTTTGTCCGGTGAAATCTACCTCCGCCTTCCGGCGTGCCGAGAGGACTTTTTTATTAAGCTTACGCTGGGCAAACCGTTAAAAATACCGGGCGAAGCTGGGGCGGGTTGCTAGTATAAATATGTATCTATTTAATACATAATACGTATATAATGAACAATAACCGGAAACGATCAGAGTTGGTGTCAAAACCGTCTTCATCTGTTGATGAATCTCTGCCAGATCCTATATGGCATCAGGTGAACGCCCACTTCCATGTTTCTTTGGTAATTTTCTCTTACCGATAATGATTCTGAAAATATCTTCTGACTTCGCTGAATAGAACGGCACCTCACAGGGGCCACGTGGCGGTGAAGGACACTGTGTGTAGCAGTGTGTCGAGCAAAGCACTGGCGCTAGCAACAGCGCAGTGCCCAACTAGTTTAACACTTTTACACCTTTTATCGTATTTAATAAGCATCATTGCTTACTTGAATTTGAGAGTACTAATTGGAAATGCTGTCCTTCATTTTCTATACACACGTTGCACCTTCGGAGGAAGTTATGGTACACTCGCTGTAATTCATCCTCACAATTCTTGCACAATGGATGATTTATTATTAGCCTCCCTTAAAGCTGTTGACGTCGCTCAATACAGGCAAAGAACATTTTTTTAATTATCAGCTTTTACTCTTTAGTTGTATATCTGTACTCAACTCATTATGAGTTATCTTTATTTCTGTTTCAGTACTTTTACTCTGCGATTAAACTATAGGTACTTCTGACAGTAATAAACAAAGGCTGCCCCAATCAGTGAAATGCTGGATCAGTCTGCAGGTAGCATCCCGGTATTGCGAATATCATCGGCATGCAATACTCGGGGGCTACGCACAGACAGGCCGGCCTCTGTGAAATCTCCTTAAACTTGAAAGCTTGTAGTTTTATGTCACCGTTAAACTCTTGATCATGAGCCACAGGTTAAACTTGATGACAATCACTATCAACCCTCTTCAAACTTGAATAAGGTTAAACTTGATGACGATCGCTATCAACCCTCTTCAAACTTGAATGACGATCTCAATAAACTCCCTCCATATTTGAATGACAATCTCTATCAACTTTCTTCAAACTTGAATGACGATCTCAATAAACTCTCTTCAAACCTGAATGAGGATCTGTATAGGCCTCCTAAACTTTCTTCAATCTTGAATGACCATCTCAATAAAATCTCTTCAAACTTGAATTTGGATCTCTATAGGCCTAATAAACTCTCTTCAAACTTAAATGGCGATTCCTATAAATGCTCTTCAAACTTGAAGGACGATCTCTATAAACTCTCTTCAATCTTGAATGACGACCTACTTTAGTACAGACACCAGTTGCACCAACCTGTTGTAATGTTTTTAGGATGGTGGTTTGCTCACTGTTGGATGATAAATGAAATAGGTCACGAAATGAAATGAGACACATGTTAATACACACTGGTATTGTGGACTTACCTTCAGCAGTGCTCTCAAAATGAAACACCGGGCGTCATGGTCGCAACAGAGTGTTGAAGACCAATAAAAGAAACGAGTAAGAACACAATTAATGATAAATGACCATCAGTGGAGCACTTGAGACCTCTTTCTCCCAGCTCGTTCGAAACCAAAGTAATCAACCAGTTAGTTTTTGCATTGGGGGAATGGGATGACTTATATGTACTTCTAACTACTGAAAAAGGAATCCAAGGCATGGATTACAATACTGGATTTAATTCTACACAAAAACAAAATATGAAAAGTTAATAATAATAATAATAATAATAATAAATAAATACTTTACTGAAGTTATGTTAACCTGAGGCGTGATAAAAGTGATGAGACCTATATTAAATTTAATTTTATTTCAAAAACTCTGAAGTTACTTGCCAGAAATGTTCAAGTAGAGATTTTTGGTAATATGTCAGTCAGCCTAGCTTACCGAGGTTGCGTGTCGAAGGAATAGTTCTCCATAGTTAAGACTTGTAGTTGTTTCCTGCGTTGATGATTCATCTCTTGGAATGACGTCTTGAAGCATCCCAGCAGATAAATACCATTAATTATATTTCCTGAGCAGCGATGATATAGATTTAGCTGCTAGTTTATCAGTGACTCCATAAATCACTTTACTGACTGGCCAAAAACACAACCATTGTCTTTATTGCATTGACAGACGAAGTAATATGTCTTAAGTGCACAATCATTTCCAAACTATAGACGGTCTGCATGAATTACTTCCGACTAAGATTCAAAGTAGTCCTCGAGCTCAAGTTGGCTGTGCAAGCCCCAAGTACGATTTTAAAGTCCTCCCACTTACAACCATCCCACTCCTGCAGAAACTTCCTCGACCAATCAAAATAACTTTGCTATGGTCTTCTGTGTCAAAGATACGTTCCAGTAGACTACGTGCCCTTCTTCTTAGAAACATGTATTAATATCCTCTTCAGTTTAAAATCTCCCTTGTGAGGCCAGATGGATTCATATTCCGAGAATGACCCAGCTTGGACGTCATTGTTCAAAACGTTCGTCGATACCAGGAACTGTTACAGCAAGTCTTGCATTCTTCGCTTGCTCAGGGGAGATCCCCTGCTGTGCTTGTCACTCAGAGTGAGTTACAGTCGCCAAGGTGTTAAAATCTGTGTGATGAAATAAAGAAATGGTCCCGTGACTTTGGTCACCTCGCAAGTTAGCATACTGTAGAATAAACTGAAATATGTCGAATCCCTTTGATTCGAATAGCGAAAATAATTTGAGTTATCATACGTAATAAATCATCTCCATGGCTCATTTACCCTTTAATCCAAACTTAATAATAATAATAATAATAATAAATTATATCAATTAAGTACGAATAATAATGATAATAATAAAGAATTCTATCAATTAATTACGAATAATAATAATAAATCTAAAAATATAAATAACAAATAATACTCTTGGGGGAACCTGTAACCTCTAGAGAGTGCGTCCCCAGGTGGCGGATAGGGGCCCCTACTGTTTGTAGGGTTGGATCAAATACCCCCCCCCCCCCCCTCTCAATAGAGTCCGCGGACCAACAGGTAGCCCAACTCCTGGGGGCTTTATAATGCTGGGGCACCATTTCTCCAGGGGTTACAAATATGAAAGGCCTAAGCTCAGGGTTAGTAGTGAAGACCTCAACGGCGAATACGGTGGAGAAGCTGGACTTCAGTACAGCGTATGAGGCGGAGGAGGCACCCCAGTGCTCGGGGTTGATAAGAGTAAAAGGTATATGGATGTGCATATATCCAACTCACTAGTGTCGGTTCTGGCGTCCAGCGGCTAATGAGCAGCGTCTGTTCACCTAGTTGGTGCGGCTGTTTGAAGTACGGCTTAATCTCAACAATTAAGTCTTAAAATCTTGTCATCTTCACCACAAACAATCTTCAACTTGAAGCAACCATGGCAGAACGACAGGAAACGATTCCACTACCCCAGGCCCCAGTCAATAGATTGGATCCCTGTTCTGGTCATAGGATTCTGGGGGACCAGACATGTCATGTAGAGAAGGATCGGAGCTTCCCAAAATCTCTTCGACATAAACGAAAGTGTTTCATAGGTACACTTAATGTGAACACTTTGTTTAAACCTGGGAAACTCAAACATCTAACGAAAACGCTTGATAAATTCGGCATCAAAATTTTGGCATTGCAGGAAACAAGATTTACAGATGAAAATCACTTTTATTCTGAGAATTACAGGCTCTATAAAGGAAAACCTGCAGTGCAGATCAACACAGGACCAAGACAATTAGGCACAGGTTTTCGGTTAGCAAATCCGTCACAGATTCAGTAATTGATTTTACTTCACCATCAGAAAGACTCTCAACACTCTCAATTATTATAATTATTAGCGTATGGCAAGGAAATTATATACATAATATATACAATATATACACAATAACAAAAAACATTGATTCACGTCAGGCATTCGAGTTATCCATTAAAGCTGAATGTCCAACTTTTGAACCCACTGCAGTGCCTCCGCTGTTGGTGATACTATCAATAAAATCGGGAAACAAGGTATACACACTGATTAACGTGCATGCACCAACGAATGACTACAACAGGAAAGACCCTCAGGTAATAGAAGATTTCTGGGAACTTCTGGAGGAAATCAAGAACAAAATTCCCAACTTCATGTCAAGATTCTCATGGGGGATTTTAATTGGCAGTTAGGAAAAGAAAAGAAATATAGGACAATTGCAGGAACATACACTGCTCATAGCAGAACCAATAACAAGTAGTTCCGTGAAGAACTATACAGCCTATTTTCATACATCTTACTCATGTTAATTGCCACTATCAACATACAAAATTTCAGTTTAATTGCTGTAACAGATTCGTAGATATTGAGAACCGTCTGAATATTTCAGATTGTCGCCAGGTTGGATTTTTTTTTTTTTTTTTTACTATTACATTACTATTATTGTGTACGTGTGGTATTCAAACTTAAATCGCATGATTAGAACACAAGAAGTAAAAACGAGATTTTAAAATTACGCACAGCAGCCATCTTGTGATTATGCAAACAATTGAAATAAATTAGATGCCAGTGGATCAACATTTGTATAAGCATTTAACGTGCAACGTTTCACGGCACTCGGATAGTTATTTCGCGAGAAACGTCCATTTAAATATTTTTACTTCGCGTCGCCGCCATGTTGGATTTGTGCTCACCAGGTTACTGAAAGTCCTATAGGTGAACATATGTTCATAGTCTCTATGAACATAAGAAAATTCAGTTTGGTTGCTGTAAATGATTCATAGATATTGAGAACCGTCTAAATATTTCGGATGCTCGCCATTTAGGATTGTTATATGTATAGGCCATAGAGTTATGTACCATTCAAGGACAATTATTGCCTAGGTTCATTATTCAAACTTTCACTTCGATCGCATGATTACGACACAAGAAATAAAAACTTAATTTTAAAATTTCGCACAGCCGCCATCTTGAGGTTATGTAAACAATTGAATTAAATTAGATGGCAGTGCATTACAATCTGCAAAATCATTTACTGTACCACATTTCACTGCGCTCAGAGAGTTAAATCACGAGAAAAGTCTAATAAAATATTTCAAATTCGCTTGGTCGCCATGTTCGTTTTGTATTTTACAGGTTTATGAAATATACATTGGTAAACTTGTATCAGTACCTTTTATCACCGTACTAAATTGCAGGGTGATATCTGTAATAGTTTCAGAGATATTCAATGTCAGTGAAATATTTCGCACAGCCGCCATTTTGAGGTTATGTAAACAATTGAACTAAATTAGACTCCAGTGCATTACAATGTGTATAAACATTTGCTGTACCAAGTTTCATTACGTTTGGATGGTTAAATCGCGAGAAAAGTCTATTTGAACGTCTCAACTTCGCTTCACCGCCATGTTGGTTTTGTAATCACCAGGTTTTTGAAAGTCTCATAGGTGAACTTCTAGTAGTATCCTTTATCACCGTTCACAATTTCAGGGCGATATCGGTAATAGTTACGGAGATATTGAATGCTAGTGAAATATTTCGCACAGCCGCCATGTTGGATTGGTGAGACGTAACAAAATTTTAAGGACACGGTCGAGGTCGCCGGGAATAGTGCTATGAACTTACCGAGTTTCATTGAAATCGCTCCAGCCGTTTAGATTTTATTAGGGGGACACACATACACACCTCTCTCTCTCTCACACACACACACACACACGCGCGCGCACACACACGGACAAAGGTGATCTCATGACCCTATTTTTTTTTCAAAATTGAAAATAGGGTAAAAAATGGTGAACACCTTTTAAGCTTCTGTCAAAATTTCAATCTCCAAATTATGTCAACACAATTCCAGAATCCTACACGTAAATTAACAACATGAATATCCCCCAATGAAACACTTGGAGAATTCCAGATTGACCACGTTGCTATCTCTAGAAGGAACGCTGAAGAAGTCCTTAATCTGAAAACCAGGAGACGATTATTTGACTCAGATCATTATTTACTACAAATCAAGGTAAAATTTCAACCCAACAGACAGACAAGGGGAACCCAGCTTTTCCGAACTGATCCAGAATACCTTAAATTCAACAAGATGAACATAATTGAAGAAATCCGTCAAATGGACACCACGAGCTGGTCTGAACTTGCAGAGAAAATGAAACAAGCAATAACATTCGGAACGTCACATGCGATCATGCTATTGAATATAGGTTTAAAGCATGGAATAATTTCAATAGTCATAAAACAACAGAAAAATGGCAAGAATTTGAGCAAGTTCGGAAAAACACTTCTAAAATTAATTGCCGAGAAAAGTGCAATTATGATAATAATAGGCTAAATGAAATAGAACAGGACTTCACTAAGAACAAAACCAAAAAGGTTTACAAGACTTTTAGAGAAAATATAGCTAGCTTTCAATTGTCAAATTCTAGCTAAATATTTCAGTACACTCCTTAATTGCGAAGCACTTCTGAACAACTTCAATTTGCAAAACCAGTGCCCAACCTTGATTCACTTCCACCATCACATCAAGAATTAGTGGACATAATCAAGTCATTAAAAAACAACAGAGCCCCTGGTGAAGATGGACTTATTGCAGAAGTTTGGAAATTAGATCATGAACACATAACACCAAAAATTCACAGAATTATATCAGATGTCTGGAAAACAGAGAAAATCCCAAAATAATGGAAGAGTGCTTCGATACACCCACTCCATAAGAAATGAAGCAAACCTGATCCGAATAATTATAGAGGAATTTCGCTTCTTCCAGTCGCTTATAAAATTCTGTCTAAAGCTTTGCAGAATCGACTCGAGCCACAGGTGGACCACCATATTGGAGGATATCAGGCAGGTTTCAGGAAGGGAAGGTCCTGTTTTGAGCAGATCTGGAACCTCAAGACCATACTGCTCATCTGACGATGCAGGAACACTACAGTCACATTTGTGGATTTCAAAAAGACTTACGATTCGATTGACAGACAAACCTTGTTTAACAGACTAGAAGAATTAGGAGTTGACAGGAAGACCAGGGCCATCATCCAGGAAACATTATTGGGAACTACCTCAAAAGTGAAATTCATGGGAGAAATCTCTAACTCTTTTGCAATTCATACTGGAGTCCGACAAGGGGATGGTTTATGGAAATAATTCGCACAGCCGCCATGTTCGATTGGTGAAAGGTAATAAAATTTGAATGATGCGGTCGGAGTCGAACAAATTAGTACTATGACCTTACCGAGTTTTACTGAAATCGCTCCAGCCGTTCAGAAGTTATTAGGGGGGACATTCACACGGAGACACACACACCCATACGGACAAAAGGTGATCTCACAAGCCATGTTTTTTTTTTCATAAATGAAAGTAGGCTAAAAGTATTCAATATGAAACAAAAAGTGTATCATCTGAGCCACCCTAAAATTTTAGTCAGGAGCTGCCCCTGAGTCATAGTTTATCCAGCGTAAGCATAAAAGGGGCATGGATGGCAGGCAAGTTTAAGATATAGAGAACGAGCCTATCACACCAACTTAGGCCTGCATCAAACTGTCGAATTGTGTCGAGTTAGGACTTCAGAGAAGAATATATGTGTTTAGAGTTTCGCTGTTCACCTCGGCTATTCTGAATTGCGTCTGGGACCTGTCATCCGTGCGCATTTTAAGCTTACACTGGGCAAACCGTTAAAAATACCGGGCGAAGCCGGGGCAGGTTGCTAGTATAAATATGTATTTATTTAATACTTAATACATATAAAATAAACAATAACCAGAAACGATCAGAGTTGGTGTCAAAACCGTCTTGATCACATATGGCATCAGGTGAACGCTCACTTCCATGTTTCTTTGGTAATTTTCTCTTACTGATAAATGATTCTGAAAATGCCTTCTGTCTTCGCTGAATAGAACGGCACCTCACAGGGGCCGCGTTGCGGCGAAGGGCACTCTGTGTAGCAGTGTGTCGAGCAAGGCACTGGCGCTATTAACAGCGCAGTGCCCAACTAGTTTAACACTTTTACACCGTTTATCGTATTTAATAATCATCATTGCTCACATGACTTTCAGAGTAGTTGCTGGAAATGCTGTCCTTGAATTTCTAAACACACGTTGCACCAACGTAGGAAGTGTTGCTACACTCGCTGTAATTCATCCTCAAAATTCATGCACAATGGAAGACTTGAGGTTAGCCTCCAATAAAGCTGTTGACATCACTCGCTGATCGGCAAAGAACATTTTTAGCCTATTTTCAATTTTAAAAAATAGACTTACGAGATCACCTTTAGTCCGTGTGTATGTGTTTGTACCCTAATAACCTCTAAACGGCTGGAGCGATTTCAATGAAACTCGGTAAGTTCATAGCACTATTCCGGACAACCCCGACCGTGGTCTTCAAATTTTGTTACGTCTCACCAATCCAACATGGCGGCTGTGCGAAATATTTCGCCAGCATTCAATATCTCTGAAACTATTCCCGATATCACCCTGGAATTTTTTACGGTAATAAAGGGAACTACTAGAAGTTCACCTATGTGTCTTTTGAAAAACTGGTAACTACAAAACCAACATGGTGGCCACGCGAATATGTGACTTTTAAAAACACGTTTCTCGCGATTTAACCAACCAAACGCAATAAAACTTGGTACAGTTAATGTTTATACACATTGTAATGCACCGACATCTAACTTGGTTCAATTTTTTACATGACTACAAGATGGCGGATGTGCGAAATATTTCACCGGCATTCTATATCTCTGAAACTATTAGCGGTATCACCCTGAAATTTTGTACGGAGATAAAGGGCACTACTGGAAGTTCATCTATAAGACATTCAAAAACCAATTAACTACAAAACGAACATGGCGGCCAAGCGAATTTGAAATTTTTAAATAGACCTTTCTCGCGATTTAATCTTCCAACCGCAAGGAAATCTGGTACAGGAAATGTTTATACACATTGTAATACACTGGTATCTAATTTAGTTCAATTGTTTACGTAACCTCAAGATGGCGGCTTTGCGAATTTTAAAATTAAGTTTTTATTTCTAGTGTCGTAATAATGCCATCAATGTGAAATTTTGAATAACGAGCCTACGTAATAATTTTCCTTTAATGGTACATGACTCTATGTCTTATACATTTAACAATCCAACATGGCGACCATCCGAAATATTTAGACGGCTCTGAATATCTACGAATCTATTATAGCAATCAAACTGAATTATTTTATGTTCATAGGGGCTAAGAACTTTAGTTCACCTATAGGACTTTTAATAACCTCATGATCACAAATCCAACATGGCGGCGACGCGAAGTATAAATATTCACATGGACGTTTCTCGCAATTTAACCATCTGAGTGGAGTAAAACTTGGTACAGTAAATCCTTATACGAATGTTAATCCACTGGCATCTAATTTATTTCAATTGTTTCCATAACCACAAGATGGCAGCTGTGCGAAATTTTAAAATCTCCTTGTTACTTCTTGTGTCCTAATCATGCGATTGAAGTTTGAATGCTACACGTACACAATAATCCCCATGTAACAGTACATAAATCTAGGACCTACATATATAAAATCCAACATGGCGAACATCCGAAATATTTAGTCGGTTCTCAATATCTTCGAATCTATTACAGCAATAAACTGAAATTTTGTATGTTGATAGAGGCATTGTGAGGTTTGAAGCCATTTTTCAGTGTTGCCTAAGTAAACAAAAGTTTGGTGCTTTTCAGTCGGTCAACACGAATCTACCCAAATAGAGCTGGGTTATGCCCTAATCCTGAAATATTTATTAATCTCATGTAATTTATTTCAGGATTAGGGCATAACTCAGCTCTATTTGGGTAGATTTGTGTTGACCGACTGAAATGCACCAAACTTTTGTTTTGTTTGATAGAGGCAGTTAACATACGTAGGATACATGAAAATAGGCTGTATAGTTCTTCACGGAACTACTTGTTTATTATCAGATTTTACCCTTTAGTTGTATACAAATATCTGTAGATAACTCATTATGAGTTATCTTTATTTCTGTTTTAGTAGTTTAACTCTGCGATTAAACTATAGGCTCTTCTGACAGTAATAAACAAAGGCTGCCTCAATCAGAGAAATGCTGGATCAGTCTGTAGGTAGCATCCCGGTAATGCGAATATCATCGGCACGCAATACCGAGGGCTGCCTAAAAACTGGCCGGGCTCTGTGAAATCTCTTTAAACTTGAAAGCTTGTAGTTTTATGTCACCGTTAAACTCTTGATCATGAGCCACAGGTTAAACTTGATGACGATCTCAATAAACTCCCTCCATATTTGAATGACGATCTCTATCAACTTTCTTCAAACTTGAATGACGATCTCTATCAACTCTCCTCAAACCTGAATGAGGATCTGTATAGGCCTCCTAAACTTTCTTCAAACTTGAATGACCATCTCAATAAATTCTCTTCAAACTTGAATTTGGATCTCTATAGGCCTAATAAACTCTCTTCAAACTTAAATGGCGATTCCTATAAATGCTCTTCAAACTTGAAGGACGATCTCTATAAACTCTCTTTAATCTTGAATGACGACCTACTTTAGTACAGTTGCACCAACCAGTTGTAATGTTTTTTTTGGATGGTGGTTTGCTCACTGTAGGATGATAAATGTAATAGGTCACGAAATGAAATAAGACACATGTTAATGCACCCTGGTGTTGTGGACTTACCTTCAGTAGTGCTCTCAAAATGAAATGTTGGGCGCCATGGTCGCAACAGAGTGTTGAAGACCAATAAAAGAAACGAGTAAGAACACAAATAATGATAAATGAGCATCACTGGAGCACCTGAGACCTCTTTTTCCCAGCTCGTGGCCAAACCAACGTAAACAACCAGTTAGTTTTTGCATTGGGGGAAAGGGATGACTTATATGTACTTCTAACTACTAAAAAGGAATGCAAGGCATAGATTAAAATATGAAAAGTTAATAATAATAATAATAATAATAATAATAATAATAATAAATACTTTACTGAAGTTATGTTAACCTGAGGCGTGAGAAAAGTGATGAGACCGATATTAAATTTATCGTTATTTCCAAAACTGTGAAGGTATAGTACTTTGCCTGAAATGTTCAAGTAGAGATTTTGAGTAATATATATCGACCTAGCTTACCGAGATTGTGTGTCGAAGGAATAGGTCTCCATAGTTAAGACTTGTAGTTGTTTCCTGGGGCGTTGATTTATCTCTTGGAATGACGTCTTGAAGGATCCCAGCAGATAAGTTCCATTAATTATATATACTAAGCAGCGATGATATAGATTCAGCTGCTAGCTTGATCACTGACAAAGTGCTAACTCCACGAATCACTTTACCGACTCAGGCCAAAAGCACAACCCTTGTCGTTATTACATTGAAACACGAAGTAGTATGTCTTATATGCACAATCATTTCCAAACTATAGACGGTCTGCATGAATTACTTCCTTCCGCCTAGGATTCAAAGTAGTCCTCGAGCTCAAGTTGGCCGTCCAAGCCCCCAAGTACGATTTAAAGTCCACTTTCAACGATCCCACTACTGCAGAAACCACCTTCCTCGACCAATCAAAATAACGTTGCTGTGGTCTTCTGTGTCAGAGATACGTTCCAGTAGACCACGTGCTCTTCTTCTTAGAAACATGTATTAATATCCTCTTCAGTTTAAACTCTCCCTTGTTAGGCCACATGGATTCATATTCCGAGAATGATCCAGCTTGGACGTCATTGTTCAAAACGTTCGTCGATATCAGGAACTGTTGCAGCAAGTCTTGTATTCTTCGCTTGGTCAGCGGAGATCCCCAGCTGTGCTTGTCACTCAGAGTAAGTTACAGTCGCCAAGGTATTAAAATCTGTGTGATGAAATAAAGAAATGGTCTCGTGACTTTGATCACCTCGCAAGTTAGCATACTGTAGAATAAACTGAAATATGTCAAATCCCTTTGATTCGAATAGCGAAAAAAATTGGAGTTATCATCTATCTATATAACTAGCTATTTTACCCGGCGTTACCAGAGAGGTGTATTTACATGTTATAGAAAGATACATGCCTATATAGGCTATTACGCAAGGTATGTTCACTTTGCCCCTAAGTGAGTTTAAAACATAGTTCTCCTGGGCTTTGAAGTTAATCAAGTGTAATATTACCGCACTCTAAATCTAGGCGAAAGGTACTGTGGAGTACAATAACGAAGTAGAGAATGCATCAATAACAAAAAGGGCTGTATATACACATTTCTCAAGGACCTAGTCTCACAATTAAGTTACAGTACTTTCCTGATTTTTTTTTAAATTGGTGCAATTTAAACGCCTTGTTCACATAGTTCTCTTTCATTTTTAAATTGTTCCTTTTTGAAAGGAAACAATATTTAAATTATTCAATATTTGGAATATAAAGTCATCATTCTGGAGTCAAATAAACTTGCGATTTTTAACCCCGCACAAATGGTGTGATTAATGAGAAATGGCATATACATGAACATAAGGCAGTGTGTAGTCTACTATAGCTGCATATTAGGGAAAAGTATTGCTGTATTTACGTGTCTTTTATCTCATATTGGGTGGCTTTGGAGGCGTATTTTGTAACATTCTGAGCTTCTATGCCCAAGGTTGCGGGTTCAAACTGGCCGAAGTCATCGGAGTTTTGAAGAGCGTTAAAAATCCCCCAGTATGCCATCCTTCCGAGGGTAAGTAAAGCCGGTGGGCCCATGTCATACGACATAGATTTATGTGATGTAAAATAACCTTCCACTAGCTACACTCGTGTGAAAGTAAAATTTGACTAACGCTATTAAGTTCCAACGGTCACCGTCAGGTTGCGGGAGAATCTATTAGCCAAGTTTGCATCTAGGTGTCGTTGACGGTAGCATTTGGTAGAAAAAGTAGGAACTACTTAACACTGACTGTCTGTAGTCCTTACCTGAATTACATATAACACACAATAATACAGCCATCACAATTAACACCGGTTATCAGGCAGATTCTACACACATCCAAAGTACACGGGGCTGCATGACCGCGATGTCGCAGCCCCTAACCAGAGGAACCAACTAATCGATCTCACCTTGTTAAAGTAAATGCAGCAAAGTATAATCCCAGTATAATGTCAAATGAGATGCATTGATTGAGAACACATTGGGCTTCTTCTTTAGCCTTTAAAGTATTTCGTAAGATAGGTCAAAAGCTTGAAATGGCAGACATGGAATATCAATACTTCACCAAACCGTGTATAATTAATGAAGAGCCTGTATGCTTAAAGATCCATAAGCCTTTTCTAACCAAGCGGCTTCATGTAACACGACGTGGTTGAAAGTAAATAGGTTATCACAAAGTATATGGTGTCTAAAAATAAAGCAATGGAGAAAACAAATATAATTATAAATGTGGCTAAGATTTAAAAATGTATTAAAATCATTATGCAATTCTGATTTAAATGACATTGAATGAATATAAATTTAATAAATACGATAGCTCGATCAGTCGGCAGGTAGCTTCCCGGTATTGCGAATTTCAGCGGCACGCAATACTGAGGGCTGCCTGCAGACTGCCCAGGCTCTGTGAAATCTCTTTAAACTTGAAAGCTTGTTGTTTTATGTCATCGTTAAACTCCTGATCATGAGCCACAGGTTAAACTTGATGACAATCGCCTATCAACCCTCTTCAAACTTGAATGACGATCTCAATAAACTCCCTCCATATTTGAATGACGATCTCTATCAACTTTCTTCAAACTTGAATGACGATCTCTATCGACTCTCTTCAAACTTGAATGACGATCTCAATATACTCTCTTCAAAACTGAATGTGGATCTGTATAGGCCTAATAAACTCTCTTCAAACTTGAATGACCATCTCAATAAACCCTTTTCAAACTTGAATTTGGATCTCTATAGGCCTAATAAACTCTCTTCAAACTTAAATGGCGATTCCTATAAATGCTCTTCAAACTTGAAGGACGATCTCTATAAACTCTCTTCAATCTTGAATGACGACCTACTTTACTACAGTTGCACCAACCGGTTGTAATGTTTTTAGGATGGTGGTTTGCTCACTGTTGTATGATAATTGCAATAGGTCACGAAATGAAATGAGACACATGTTAAATACACGCTGCTATTGTGGACTTACCTTCAGTAGTGCTCTCAAAATGAAATGTTGTGCGCCATGGTCGCAACAGTGTGTTGAAGGCCAATAAAAGAAACGAGTAAGAACACAAATAATGATAAATGAGCATCAGTGGAGCACCTGAGACCTCTTTCTCCCAGCTCGTGGCGAAACCAAAGTAATCAACCAGTTAGTTTTTGCTTTGGGGGGAAGGGATGACTTACATGTACTTCTAACTATTGAAAAAGGAATGCAAGGCATGGAATAGAATGCTGAATTTAATTCTACACAAAAACAAAATATGAAAAGTTAATAATATTAATAAATACTTTACTGAAGTTATGTTAACCTGAGGCGTGAGAAAAGTGATGAGACCGATATTATATTTAAAGTTATTTCCAAAACTGTGAAGGTATAGTACTTGCCAGAAATGTTCATATAGAGATTTTGAGTAATATATGTCAGCCTAGCTTACCGAGGTTGCGTGTCGAAGGAAGAGGTCTCCAAAGTTAAGACTTGTAGTTGTTTCCTGGGGCGTTAATTCATCTCTTGGAATGGCGCCTAGAAGGATCCCAGCAGATAAGTTCCATTAATTATATTTACTGAGCAGCGATGATATAGATTTAGCTTCTAGCTTGATCAGTGACTCCATAAATCACTTTACTGACTTTGGCCAAAAACACAACCATTGTCGTTATTGCATTGAAAGATGAAGTAATATGTCTTATATGCACAATCATTCCCACTTTCAACCATCCTACTGCAGAAACCACCTTCCTCGACCAATCAAAATAAGGTTGCTATGGTCATCTGTGTCAGAGATACGTTCCAATAGACCACGTGCCTTTCTTCTTAGAAACATGTATTAATATCCCCTTCAGTTTAAACTCTCCCTTGTGAGGCCAGATAGATTCATATTCCGAGAATGACCCAGCTTGGACGTCATTGTTCAAAACGTTCGTCGATACCATGAACTGTTGCAGCAAGCCTTGTATTCTTCGCTTGCTCAGGGGAGATCCCCTGCTGTGCTTGTCACTCAGGTAAGTTACAGTCGCCAAGGTATTAAAATCTGTGTGATGAAATAAAGAAATGGTCTCTTGACTTTGGTCACCTCGCAAGTTAACATATTGTAGAATAAACTGAAATATGTCGAATCCCTTTGATTCGAATAGCATCTATCTATCTATATATATATCTATCATAAATCAATGTTACGTGATAGTTTGTGTGTGGGTGTGTGTGTATGTCTCCTATGCGTTCATACACCACCCATCCGATTGCGTTGAAACCTGGGTGAGATATTGAGTACACTCCAAGGAAGGTTTCTGGCTTAGTAATTCCATTTTACAATAGGCAGCGCACGAGTAGATTTAACAAATGGGCGACGACGTGCGAAACGTTTCAACAAAGTCCGTTATGCGTTCATATACCATTCATCCGATCGCGATGAAACTTGGGTGAGATGTTGAGTACACTCCAGGAAGATTTTTGGCTCAGTAAATCAATTTTCCAATAGGCAGCGCAGAAGTAGATTCAACAAAAGAGCGACAATGTGCGAAGCGTTTCAACGATGTCCCGTATACGTTCATATACCGTTCGTCCAATAACGATGAAACTTGAGTGAGATGTTGTGTATACTCCAGGGAAGGTTTCTGGCTTAGTAAATCCATTTTACAATAGGTAGCACACGAGTAGTATCAACAAATGAGCAACGACGCGTGAAGCATTTCAAAAAAGTCCCGTATGCGTTCATATACCATTCGTCCGATAGCAATGAAACTTGGATGAGATGTTGCGTGCACTACATGGAAGGTTTCTGGCTTAACAAATCAATTTTAAAACCGGTAGCGCATGAGTAGATTCAACAAATGAGCGACGACGTGAGAAGCGTTTCAACAAAGTCCCGTGTGCATTCGTATACCATTCGTCCTATAGCTATGAAACTTGGGTGAGATGTTGTGTACACTTCAAGGGAGGTTTCTGGCATAGTAAATCTACTTTACAATAGGCAGCGCTCAAATAGATTCAACAAATGAGGGACGACGCGCGAAGCGTTTCAATAGAGTCCTGTATATGGTCATATACCATTCGTCTGATAGCGATAAAGCTAGGGTGATATATTGTGGACACACCCAGGAAGGTTTCTGGCTTAGTAAAAACATTTGAGTCGTTGCGCACCAGTAGATTCAACAAATGAGCGACGACACGCGAAGCGTTTCAATAAAGTCCCGTATGCATTCATATACCATTCGTCCGATAGCTATGAGACTTGAGCGAGATTATGTGTACACTTCAGGGAAGGTTTCTGGCTTAGTAAATCCACTATACAACAGGCAGCGCACGAGTAGATTCAACAAATGAGGGACGACGCACAAAGCGTTTCAACAAAGTCCCATAAGCGTTCATATATCATTCATCCGATAGCGATGAAACTTGGGTGAGTTCTTGTGTGCACCCCAGGGAAGGTTTCTGGCGTATTAAATCTATTATATAATAGGTAGAGCACGAGTATATTCAACAAATGAGCGACGACGCGCGATGCTCTTCAACAAAGTCCCGTATGCCTTCATATACCATTAGTCCTATAGCGATGAAACTTGGGTGAGATGTTGTGTACACTCCAGGGAAGGTGTCTGGCTTAGTAAATCCGTTTTACAATAGGTTGCGCACGAGTAGCTTCAACAAATGAGCGATGACGCGCGAAGCGTTTCAACAAAGTCCCCTATGTATTCCTATACCATTAGTCCGATAGCAATGAAACTTGGGTGAGATGTTGTGGACACTTACATGAAGGTTTCTAACTTAGTAAATACATTTTACAATAGGTAGTGAACGAGTAGATTCAACAAATGAGCGGCGACACACGAACCGTTTCATCAACGTCCCGTGTGCATTCATATACCATTCGTCCGATAGCTATGAGACTTGGGTGATATGTTGTGTACACTTCAGGGAAGGGTTCTGGCTTAGTAAATCAGCTGTAAAATAGGCAGCGCACGAGTAGATTGAAGAAATGGGGGACGACGCGTGAAGCGTTTCAACACAGTCCCATAAGCGTTCGTTTACCATTCGTCCAATAGCGATTAAACTTGGCTGAGATGTAGTGTGCACTCCAGGGAAGGTTTCTGGCTTAGTAAATCCATTATGCAATAGGTATAGCATGAGAAGTTTCAACAAATGAGCGACGACGCGCGAAGCGTTTCAACAAAGTCCCGTATGCCTTCTTATGCCTTTCGTCCGATTGCGATGAAACTTTGATGAGTTATTGTGTACACGCTAGGGAAGGTTTTTGATTTAAAATATCCATTTCACAATAGGTAGTGCACGAGTAGAGGCAACAAATGAGTGACGACGCGCTAAGCGTTTCAACAAAATCCCCTATGCGTTCATATACAGTTCATTGATTGCGATGAAACGTTGATGAGTTATTGTGTACACGCCAGGGATGGTTTCGTATTAGTAAATCTATTTAATAATAGGTAGCGCACGAGTAGATTACACAAATGAGTGACAGCGCACGAATCGTTCAAACAAAATCCCGTATGCGTTCATATGCCAGTCATCCGATTGCGATGAAACTTTGGTGAGTTGCTCTGCACGCTCCCTCGAACGTTTCTAAAGTAGTGAATCCATTTTACGATAGCTTAGAGGCAGTTAACGGAAATTGAAAAACATATTGTGCATCCAAAAGCACTTCATGAAACAAAATTTCAACGCCAACACTTTCTTTGATTGGCATTGCAACGCATGCCGGGTACAGCTTGTGCATAATAAAACATCTCTATGGCTCAGTTAGCCTTAAATCCATACTTAATAATGAAAAATGAAAACCCACAGCCTGCTTCCAGTCTCCGACCGGGTCAGGAATGGAATGAATGAAGCCCCCATCTAGCGGCGAGGATATGAACTGTGCCGGCTGCCGAGGCCTGACGCACTCCTCTGGGGCAATGAATAAATGAATGACAGATGAAATGAAATGATAGTGGAGAGTGTTGCTGGAATGAAATTTTGACAGGGAAAACCGGAGTACCCGGAGAAAAACCTGTCTGCCTCCGTTCTGTCCAGCACAGATCTCACATGGAGGGACCGGGATTTGAACCACGGGCCCAGCGGTGAGAGGCCGGCGTGCTGCCGCCTAAGCCACGGAGGCTTACAAATCCATACTTAATAATAATAATAATAATAATAATAATAAATATATAAATAACAAATAATACTCTCGGAGGAACCTGTAACCTCTAGAGAGCGCGTCCCCAGGTGGCGGAGAGGGGGCCCCTACAGATTGTAGGGTTGGTTCAAATGCCCCCAATAGAACCCGCGGACCAACAGGTAGTCCAACTCCTGGGGGCTTTATAATGCTGGGTCACAATCTCTCCAGGGGTTACAAATATGGAAGGCCCAAGCTCAGGGTTAGTAGAGAAGACCTCAACGGCGAATACGGTGGAGAAGCTGGACTTCAGTACAGCGTATGAGGCGGAGGAGGCACCCCAGTGCTCTGGGTTGATAAGAGTAAAAGGTATATGGATGTGCATATATCCAACTCACTAGTGTCTGTTCTGGCATCCAGCGGCTAATGAGCAGCGTCTGTTCACCTAGTTGGTGCGGCTGTTCGAAGTACGGCTTAATCTCAACAATGAAGTCTTAGAATCTCGTGATCTCCATCGGAGGTCACCACAAACAAACTTCAACTTGAAGCAACCATGGCAGAACGACAGGATAGATTCCACTGCCTCAGACCTCAGCCAACAGGGACCGTGCGAATGCGGGATTTTTAGTAGCTGGCGCCCCTAGCGGAGGCAACGACAACAGCGTGGAGGGAGTCCGCTGACAGCGCAAATCAACGGAGCCATTGCAATGAGCTTGCCAAACAAACGTGTAAAGCTTAATAAAGGCAAGAACAATAATATGATTTTGACAGAAGCACCAGCTACTGTAATTTATGTAGGATTTCAGACGGTAAAACACACACATTATTTTCGGAAATCAACGCTAAAGAAAGGCGAAAGTTTAAATAGCAGTAATCACATGTTTGACGTGAAGGAAATATTAGGGGAATAAATATACCGCAAGTGCATAAGGGAAACTAGTGTTAACCAGCCACCATACAACGTTAAAATTAAGGTAATTTGTTATATATTGTTGATAATAAGGGCAGTGCTATTTTCAGTATTTGATTATTTATTTATTTATTCATTTATATATTTACAGATTGACTGTAAAAGGAACATTATTGCAGGTGATTGTGAATGAAAGGCTGGTCAGTCAGTGCACTGTAAGCACGTTGCTGCGTTGTGTTTCGTCATTAACAGCGAGAGGGACTCCTCCAAAACGGGTTGTATGGAACTGCGCCCAAGTTTCACTAATGACCCTGGTCATTAGCATCAACCTTCGACATGTGGCAGTGGAACTGCGCCCATTGAGAGCGGTCAGGTAGGTTCCCTCCCTCCACCCCTCTACCGAATTATGTTGTGTCGAGTGGTGTGAATTTGTAGTGACTCGTTTCAAATCGGTTGTGTCTTGTTTGCGAACAAATCAAAAACCGTCCAGATTGCGAACAACTAAATATACCCTGTCCAGATTGCCAACAAGAGATTAGTGTTGGCCTGGGATACATAAAACAGGTCCAGTTTTCAAAACAGACTAATATTTAACTTTTGTTCTAGCAATATTAGCATTAACTGGTACATTGGGATGTTTTCGACAACCTAACCATATTTTAAAAATAGTTTTGTTATTGCAAATGTTTAATAATCTAGTTTGAGGTAATCTTACCACATGACGAATAGAAATAAACAGTGTCATCACTCCGCAACTTAAGCATTGTAGTTCATGATCCAGCCAGTGTGTGGCGCGGAAGTCGAGCCGAACCATAAGCAGGTGTGACAAGTAGCCCACGAGGTTAGTGCTGTAATTTCCTGTGCGCGAGAAGACATATTATGCGAGAGAATTTGTTTCTTTGTAATAGTTAACGAATGTCTGTGCAGTGCTTTGTGTGTGCAAACAACTAAATTTTCTGCTTTTTCGGGAAAATGTCGTGCTGTTTCGTTTCTGGATGTAAATCGGTTTAGGAAGAAAATCTGATGGTAGACATTTTTTCACACCGCCAAAAGAAACAAATCTGTTTGCGAAATGGGCGAGAGTTATTCCGCGGAAAGATAAGCAATTGTCGATCAAAAATAGAATCTGTGACGTGCATTTTTCGGAAGATTTAATTATTATAAAGGCGGACTGTTTCGTAGTGAACTATGAGAACGTGGAAATTCCTCGCGTGAAGTGGAAATTTAAACCAGGATCAGTACCTCACATTTTTCAAAATTTACCGAAATATCTATCCAATGATGTAAAATCATGAAAGGCGCCCAGTAGGATACGGAAAGGAGGCAGCTTTCCATGGTTACTTGTTCTACTTCGTGCCATCCTTGCCTAAAACGAAAACATATATAATCCGTCTTAATAATAATAGGCCTAAAATAATAACATTTGTTGATTCTTTAGGGACTTAACGACATCGTGGTCACGTAGCCCCATGTGCTTGGGTGTGTTTAGAATTCGTCTGATAACCTGTGTCATTATGATGTCTGTAGTAGTGTGTGTTTTTGGAATTGAGGTAGGATTTGGGTAGTAAGCGGCTGTGGCCTTCTGGTAGGTACCATCCCGGCATTTTCCTGGAGGAGAAGTGGTAAACCACGGAAAACCACTTCCAGGATTGCTGAGATAGGAATCGAACGCGCCTCTTATCAGTTTTGCCTCACGAGGCTGAGTGAACACCGTTCCAGCCCTCAGACCAGTATTAAATTTATTGGCAGGGCTGGCAATCGAAACCGGACCTCCACTGTGATAGCCAAGAATGAGACGGACATATAATAATAATAATAATGGCCAACCTGCCAATAAAATAAACGGCCATCCAATTCTTCGCTTCTGTTACCGTCCTCCTGATCTACGGATCTTGTTTCAACTTTGTCTTCAGAATCAGAGTCACAAATTCCTTTGAAATTACTGAATCATGAACTGGCTATTCGTTATCTTTCAGCAGAAGGCGAAACGCTTCATCTGCATCCTTAGGTTTTCGTAAGGCGCAGTCTCCTTACTGATATTGGGAGCGCTGGTACTATCAATCCCACGCTGACAAACTGTTACACGTGGAGAGTTATTTTTAGGCACATCGTTTCACAACTCCAGGAAAGTGCTTACTAAGGTTTGGTGTAAGATGTCACGAGACGATAAGATCATAACTTAAACTGTTGACTTGATATTAAAACTAAAACGAACCATGGAGCTGTCAGACCAATGCGCGACTAACGGAGGGTTTTAAAAATAGTACTACATGAGGACTGAGAATATTAATAATGACTTTTTGACAGTATTATTCATAAGTCTAAACAAACAATTAGTTATTATCAGCGTAACCGCAGCCTTCGTAAACAGGATTACGTAGCCCAGCGCGTATTCCACTTTTGAACAGCTGACCGTATAGCGTTGGGGATCTGCGCCGCTAGCGCTAGCCGAGCGGGGCGCGCTTGAACTCGGTCAGTGATAACACTATGTGTTCTATTCGTCATGCTTACCATTTAGAAGATTATTATATGTTTTATTGTATAACAAAACTAGAGGGGTAGATATTTATGGTGGATTAGAGAAAGTTGTATTATTATTATTATTATTATTATTATTATTTATTATTTTACACGTTTCAGGCCTATTAGACCACGCGAAGCAATCATGACTTTTTGTTCTTCCTGTCTTTCCAGTACTCTTTCATTCGTGCACTAAAGGCCCTCTTCCTTTCTTCGGTCCACTTTGGTCTTTGGGCTGTAGGTGCAGCTCTCTCTGACAACACTTCCCACTTGTATACTTTGTGTCTAAATACGCTTTTGTCTATGACGTCTTCTGGGTTGACTTGTGCTTTTACTAGATCAATTTTGACTTGCATCATCCAGGGTGTAGTAATCTTGAGCCGCTGTATGTATCTAAGAAGTTTGTTGGTGAGTCTGGTTTGTGGGAGTCTGCTGATGTGGCCATAAAATTTTAGTCGCCTCTTTCTGATGTCTGCTGCGAGGTTGGACAATTTCTCTGTGGTGTCTCTGGAGTGAAGCCTGTATCCTTCATCTGTGTGCTTTGGTCCAATTATTTTCCTTATTATTTTTCTTTCCTCTGTGAGGATTTTTTCCAAGTCGCCCTTAGTGTGTAACGTCAACGTCTCACTAGCATAAAGCACCTCAGGTTTAATAACCGTGTTGTAATGACGAAGTTTAGTGAATGTGGACAGACATTTTTTGTTGTAGACACTCTGTGTCTTGTATAAGGCTCTCTTCATTTTCATTAACCTAGTGTTCTGCGCGATTTTCTCTTTTCCCGTCGGTTCAAGCACTTCACCTAGGTATTTAAAGTGGGCGACTCTATTGATCTTGCCATATTTCGTGTTTAAATTCTGTATGTCGAATTTCGTACAGAAAAACTCTGTCTTTTGGAACGAGATCTGTAGTCCTACTTTTTCGGCGCACTCTTGGAGTACTTCTATCTGTCTGATTGATGTGGTTTCGTTATCTGAGAGTAGAGCCAGATCATCCGCGAAGGCTAGACATCCAACCTCCAGTTCGTCCTTTGGTCGTCCTAGTCGCACTGGCCTCCAGTAACCTTGAAGTCTCAGTTCTTTCTCCCATTCCTTGATAACTTTGTTCAGCACTAGGTTGAAGAGAAGCGGAGAGAGCCCGTCACCTTGGCGAACACCTGTATTGATCTGAAATGGTTCTGAGATTTCCCCCATGAATTTCACTTTTGATGTCGTGTCTGTCAGTGTCTGTTTGATCAATCGCAAGGTCTTGCTATCCAAACCTTGCTCGTGCAAGATGTTGAACAATGACTGACGGTCAATGGAGTCATATGCCTTCTTGAAGTCAACGAACGTACATATAACTGGAGTATTCCTGAGGGCTTTGATTTTCAATATACTTTTTAGGTTGAAGATTTGTTCCGCGCAGGAGCGACCAGGACGAAATCCCGCCTGGTACTCGCCAATCTTGTGTTCCAGCTGGTCCCGAGCCCTTTGGAGTAGGCACGCTGAGAGGATCTTGTACGTAACTTGTAATAGTGAAATGCCCCTGTAATTGTTTACGTCAGAGCGGTCGCCTTTTTTGTGTAACGGGTGGATCAATGCACATTTCCACTCATCTGGTAGCTTTTCTGATGTCCAGATGTCAGTGATAATCTGTGTGAGTTCCCTGAGTGAGTGTGGCCCTAGGTTTTTCAGTAGTTCGGCCACTATGCCGTCTTCACCAGATGTCCTGTTGTTCTTAAGTTTGATGATGTGCCTGTGAACTTCCTCTTGTGTCGGAGGTAATGAGTCTGCGTTCTTGACTGTAGGTTCTTCCTCTGAGAATCTCTCTATTGGTTCTGGACAGTTGAGAAGATCAGAGAAGTATTGTGCCATCACCTTGCAATTCTCCTTATTCGTTAGTGCTAATTTTCCATCACCTTTTCTGAAGCAAAGGTTTGGTGGTGTGTACCCTCTGATGTGTCCTGCAAACGTTCTGTAGAAGTCCCTTACGTTGTAGTTACGGAAGTTGTCCTCAATGGAGTCTAACTGTTCCTTCAGGTATCTCCTCTTGGATTGTCTGATAATTTTTGCGGTTGCTTTTCGTGTTTCATGGAAATTCTGTAAATTTTCTGGGGATTTTTTACTGTTGTATTTCTGATATGCCAATTTCCTGGTAATGAGTGCATTCTCACAATCAACATCCCACCAAGGATGTTTGGAATTCTTCTTCAAGGGAATGAGAGCTTGTGCTGTTTCTATGATTTTTCGGTGGAAATGTTGCCAGTCATTGGCATGTTCTTTTTCCCAGGCTTCCTTCACTCCAGAGTCTGCGATCTTTTTTGTGTCAAATTTTGGTAGGGGGGTTTTCTTACAGAAAGTTCTCTTTGGGGTGAACTTGACCTTGACGCGGGTTAGGTAATGGTCAGAGTCAATGTTGGCTCCTCTACGTACCTGTACATCATGAATCTCCTTCTGTACTGGATATGAGATTGCCACATGGTCGATTTGGAACTCACCTAACTGCTGGACTGGAGAACGCCAGGTTTTCTGTTTTCTAGGGTGTTTTCTAAGAGATGTTGACATGAGCTTGAGGTTATTCTGCTGGCAGAGTTCTATGAGTCGTGTGCCATTTTTATTTGTGAATTTATGTGCAGGATAGTTTCCGACTGTTTTCCTGTACATCTTTTCTCTACCGATCTGTGCATTGAAGTCGCCCATGAGGAGTTTGACGTCATTCCTGGGGACTTTGGACATCACTGTGTCAAGGGTCGACCAGAATTTTTCTGCGGACTGTGGATCGCTCTTGTTACTTTGGTTAGTGGGGGCGTGTGCGTTGATCAGTGTGTATTTTTTGTTGGCGCACCGGAAGCGCATGCTCATCAATCTGTTGTTTACTGGAGTAACTTCTTCTAAGGATTCTACTATGGTCTTGTGGACCATGAAGGCCATCCCCAGAAGTGGAGCGCCTTTGGCAACGCGCCTGTCAGTCTTGCTCTTGAACAAGCGATAATTGCCGTAGTCCATGGTGTCTTCATCTGTGATACGTGTCTCCTGCAGCGCGAGGATTAGAAGCTTCTGTCTATCGAGTTCTGTCACTAGATTGTGCAACTTTCCAGGCTGTATGAGAGTGTTGATGTTTAGAGTGCCTACGTATGTTGGTGTCTTATGTGGAAGTTTGCCAGAGAACTCCGATTTTCTCTGTGGCCGTGGTTGCCCGGGTCCCCCAGAGTCCGAACGCCCGGGTGCCGTCAGTTGACGGGTGGATTGGTTACCACCTGGGGTAATACTGTTATTATTTGCACGCGCCATGGTTACTTGTAAGAAAAGGGGTCTAGTGGTTATCCACTAGGTTTCTTAGAACCAGGGATTGTTAGTTCCTGGAGCATGTTTACAGCCGCACCACATGGTGAACAGACGCTGACCATAAGCCGCCCAATCTGGGAACAAACGCTTTTGGATTTAGAGTTCTTTATTGGTGGGGAAACCACCTGGCTCTTCCGCTCCATCCATCGTTGGGAATCTTAGATTCCTCTTCCGCCATCAGGACCGTTGACCAATTTTCACCTAGTAACCCTAGGCAGGGGCCCTTACAGGGTGCTACCATCCGGAGCCAGATGGACCCAGGTTTTTTAACGAGGTGTTACTCCTCCCCCTCCTCCTTCCTCATCACTTACGAGATGAGGCCCCGGGCTTGGGACCGGCAGTGGCGGAGTTATTATTATTATTATTATTATTATTATTATTATTATTATTATTAGTGTAGCCTCCGTGGCTTAGGCAACAGCGCGCTGGCCTCTCACCGCTGGGTTCCGTGCTTCAAATCCTTGTCACTCCATGTGAGATTTGTGCTGGGCAAAGCGGAGGCGGGACAGGTTTTTCTCCGGGTACTCCGGTTTTCCCTGTCATCTTTCATTCCAGCAACACTCTCCAATATCATTTCATTTCATCTGTCATCCATTAATCATTGTCCCAGAGGAGTGCGACAGGCTTCGGAAGCCGGCACAATGCCTATCCTCGGCGCTAGATGGGGGCTTCATTCATTCCAACCCTGACCCGGTCCAATGACTGGAAAAAGGCTGTGGATTATTATTATTATTATTATTATTATTATTATTATTATTATCATTATTATTATTATTATTCGCCTCTGTAGTGTAGTGGTTAGTGTGATTAGCTGCCACCCCCGGAGGCCCGTAGTACAGCTGCTTATCGGGACGGGAGACTACCTCTTATTCTCAGCAGGGCTGGCATGCGAAATTAAATTCATGGCTGTGGGGACGAAAATAATTTAATTTCGCCGTAAGCGCGATATTCGGGAGCGAAATGATAATGATTGTCGGCGCGTAATTAAATCAAAGCGAAACTTAATTCGAAGCGAAATTAATTTCGTCCCAGACTTTTAATTTCGCTCCCGGCGCGAAATTAATTTAGTTCCAGACTTATAATTTCGCTCCCGGCGCGAAATTAATTTCGTTCCACACTTTTAATTTCGCTCCAGGCGCGATATTAATTTCGTTCCAGACTTATAATTTCGCTCCCGGCGCGAAATTAATTTCGTTCCACACTTTTAATTTCGCTCCAGGCGCGATATTAATTTCGTTCCAGACTTATAATTTCGCTCCCGGCGCGAAATTTATTTAGTTCCAGGCTTATAATTTCGCTCCCGGCGCGAAATAAAATTCGTTACAGACTTTTAATTTCGCTCCCGAGGCGAAATAAAATTCCCAAACGGCATTAAGTTTCGCTCTCCGACGTGTATTTAAAATGCATGAAACATTTAATTTCGTTGTTGAAAATAAAATACAGTATATTCGTTTCGAGAGTTAAATAATGTTCTGTACGATGTTCAAAGTCCTGACGTCTGTCTGTTAGGTAGTCAGCCCGAAGGCTGGTTGGATCCTCAAAAAGTACCGCCGGTAGGTTATGTGGGTAGATACCCACAAAAACTCAAGGCAGCGCTATAGTGAGGCGTACTAGACAAGATGGGGGGTGAGGTAGTTTGGCATTGCTTTCCTCACTGAGTCAGAACAGCAGTACTAACCCTATGAGTAGAACCATTCACAGCATCCACAGGCACTGACTGCCCCGAATTTCATTACTAAGCACCAACCATACCTCAGTAGCTTCCATATAACCACAGCCATGTGTAAGACTGAGACATCGGTGAAAAGTCACATTTTACTCTAGCCCGTGCCAACAGTCAAATGCAAATGAGTCGTCAAATTACAAAACTCGTTTAATCGACTTGTGAATAAGGATCATTTTCATGAGAAACGTTTCTCTGGACTTTGCCTCGCGTATCTTTTGTGTTTGTTGCTTTCTACTTTTGGTTGGTGTTTTTGTGTTTGCTTTGTGCTTTTGCTTTTGAATTTGACTTATTGCTTTTCTTTCTTGGTTTTATGTTTGTGCTCTGCTTTTGCTTTTTTGAATTTTGCTTTATGTTATTTGTTTTTTGTTTTCAGCTTTTGCTTTTGTTTTTGAAATTTGCTTTTTGCTTCATCTTTTTCGTTTTTGTTTTGTGTTTGTTTTCTGCTTTTGCTTTTATGAATTTTGCTTTTTGCTTTATGTTTCTTGTTTTCTGATTTTGCTTTTTTTTGTTCTGCTTTTGCTTTCTGCTTCGTCTTTTTTGTTTTGGTTTTGTGTTTGTTTTCTGCTTTTGCTGTTTTTGAATTTTGCTTTTTGGTTTGTGTTTCTTTTTTATTCTGCTTTTGCTTTTGTGTTTGAATTTAGCATTTTACTTCGTGTTTTGTGTTTTTTGGTTTTGCATTTGTTTTCTGGGAAATAAAAATAAAACAAAATCTAAAAAACAAAATAAAACAAATAAAACAAGACAATTTAAAACAAAATAAAACGAAATAAAGTAAAACAAAAAATAAACAAAACAAAATTAAGCAAAATAAAATAAAACAAAATAAAATGAGGTAAAATAAATAAAATAATTAAATAAATAATTTTACGACATGATCCTTATTAACAAGTGGATTAAACGATTTTTGCACCTGGACGACTCAAATGTAGTGCACGGGGTCGTTGGGATGATGGAGATGGCTACCTGGGAGGCTTGTCGTAGTATAGTATCTATTTGTGCAGTATATGCGTCGACCGTCGTCTGGTTATCCAGTGGGAGATGGTCCGCACGGAGGTGATCGTTGACGTAGGCGCGGTATTCCTGCCAGTTTGCTGTGCAGAAATTCTGGACCATCCTGGGAGGTGGTAGTGGGGGAAGAGGTAAGTTGAGTAAAACGGGGGCATGATCACCTCCTTTGAATGGCAGGACAGACACGTCAAACAGATGGACGAGGGAGTTAAGAGCAATGACTGCGTCGGGGTGGTATTGGAGGAAGGGCGGGTAGATTCTGGGAGAGGGACGAGGGTGGCGTTGATGTGACGTAGGTAGATGTCTAGGCTATGAAGTTCTAGGGCCGAACGGGAATGAAGGTTGAGTTCGGCCATTAGAATTAAATGGGGGAAGACTTCAGACACGTGGGTAATGCAGTCTTTGGGGATGGGGTGATAGGGACGAATGTAGATGGTGGCTAGGTGTAGGACGCGGGAACAAATAAGGCTTTCGGGGAAGAAAAGAAACAGATTTCATTTCAGAAACAAAATGAAATGTTCCATGCATTTTAATTTCAGGCCGGAGGGGGAGACTATATGCCGGGAACGAAATTGATGGTCGTTAACAAATTTTATTTCGCGCCAGGAGCGAAATTAAAAGTCTGTAATGAATTTAATTTCGCGCCAGGAGCGAAATTAAAAGTCTGTAACGAATTTCATTTCGCGCCGGGAGCTAAATTAAAAGTCCGTAATGAATTTAATTCCGCGCCAGGAGCGAAATTAAAAGTCTGTAACAAATTTCATTTAGCGCCGGGAGCTAAATTAAAAGTCCGTAATGAATTTAATTCCGTGCCAGGAGCGAAATTAAAAGTCTGTAACGAATTTCATTTCGCGCCGGGAGCTAAATTAAAAGTCCGTAATGAATATAATTTCGCGCCAGGAGCGAAATTAAAAGTCTGTAACAAATATCATTTCGCGCCGGGAGCTAAATTAAAAGTCCGTAATGAATATAATTTCGCGCCAGGAGCGAAATTAAAAGTCTGTAACAAATATCATTTCGCGCCAGGAGCGAAATGTTATTCCATTGAACAATTTCATTTCGCGACGCTAAATTAAATTGATAATGCATTTCGTTTCGCATGCCAGCCCTGATTCTCAGCAGTGCAGAAGCTAGTGGTGGGAGACAGTCCGTCACTTCCCCTTAATCCGACCTTGGGCTAACAGCCGACTTGACTATGGGCGCAGTACAATCGGCCTAATTAAAAGGATCTGGAAATACCACTGATTATGGGCGCAGATCCATATCTCCCTCCAAAACATCCACTGTACAACAATGGGGAAAACCAAGGTGCGCTCGTGAAAACCTGTATTCGAAAGGGGAGAGTATAGAGGAACTATTAAAACCAAACTTGCACCTTACTGAACAAGCAGAATCGACTACTTTCAACAAAGCTGGTTTGTACCAACAAATAAAACATATTGACTGTGCCATCACTAACATACTCGAAGCTGAATGTGAGAGTGAAAATATCGTGATAGCAAGTTCCATTTTCCAGAAAGTGATAGACGATGCTGTAGAACGCAGTGAGAGCGAAGAGTTGGTCAAGATGCTTAGCGAACTTGAAAATCAGAATACCCGTGCAGTTTATAGGTGCTATTTTGTTACGAATATGTCCGGTGTTACGTTATCACTAAAACCAATAAATCACCTCAATGTGCTGCCTCAAAACGTGCCAAGATTTTACAATGCTAACGTTAAAGTTACTACGCAACAAATATACGAGTACAAAATTACATTTGAGACCAGGTATCAAATAGAAACACTCCAAGAATGTGCCGAAAAATTGGACTTCAAATATCCTTCGAGAAAACTCAAGTGCTAAGTCACAAAGGCGACAACATGCAAACAAAATATGGAACGATCAAAAGAGTTCCATGTTTCAAATATCTGGGAGAATTTATCGAACCAGCTGGATCCGAAAATATCTCACAACAAAACCGTCTCTAGAAAACCAGGAGAGCACTAGGATTTATCCAAAACCTCTATAACAAAAAATGCATGTCAAGTGTCAAGACAAACCAAACTTCGACACTACAACACTGTCATCAAACCGGCAAGTCTCTGCGCAAGCGAAACACTTACACTCAATAAGAAATATGAACTTGAAGACATCAAGAAAGAAGAAAGAAAAATCATTCTGAAAATACTGGGAGCAAGACTCACTCCTGACGGGTACCGACTACAGTCAATCAAGACGACTGAAAAATACTCAAACATCGAAGTCGACTTCAGAAAAAGACGATTGAAATTCTTCGGGCACTTAACTAGACTGCCGGATACCCGACCAACCAAAAGAATACTAGGTTACATATCATCACTCAAAAGTACAACACCATGGATGAAAGAAGTACAAAAAGACATGCGAACTGCTAACATAACCCACACATCAGACAGAGACTCCTTCCGTAACAAAGTGAACAACTGGGAAGTCCAACCAGAGCAACCAAAACCTACACCTTACAGACCTCAATAACCGGGTGAGATAGCCGTGATCGTTACGGCATGACTGCTGGCAGTCGCTCACATCCGGGAGGCGAGGAGGTTCAAATTCCCCCGCCGGCAACCTTGGAGATGGTCTTCTGTGGCTTACCATCTTCCTTCCAGGCAAATGCCGGGGTTGGTCCCTAACTATAGGCCACAGCCGCTACCTTCCAACTCCTCGTCCTTACATTCAAACTTTCCTCCCCAGACAACACTCCACACGCGACTTTACTTGTAGCTCACCCATTGGGTGTCGGCCTCGAAGCAGCTACAAAACTGTTGAGCCGAACATGTCCTCGGGCACTCCCGGCACTAAAAGCCATACGCTAAAAAAAAAAACAGGAATCAATGGTCTGACGAAAGAAAATTGGCATTCTCAAACAGAATGAAACAATACTGGCAAAATAAGAAGAACGTCAAGAATTGAGTCAAAGTGCTTAACGCTTTTCCAATATTGGAAAAATACGCTCTAAATAAATAATGAATAATAATAATAATAACTAGGGCTCGGATGTTTAAGACCTACAAATAGTCGGAAAATGCAAGCAAATATGACCCTAAAATGACGAAATATGACTCAAAAAAGTCCTCTCGGCACGCCGGAAGGCGGAGGTAGATTTCACCGGAAAAATAGGCAGAATATGCAGGTTTTCGTAGAAGGAGCAGACCTCATTTATCGCGTGAAAGTATTTTATAATTGGAGATTCATTAACTTTGTTTTTCGTCATTTTATGCATATTTTAAACATTCTATTGTCTTATGATGACGGTAACTTTCTTGTCATTTGGAGTCCATTTTTATACTTGTGGTCACACTGTCCTTATGCAAGGTTTCGACACTGATGTGTAACTATGTAACGGTCTGTTACTTCTTCACGCAAAATTATATCTCCCGCAGAGATGTTGGTTGGTTCCTCAGTTTAGGGGCTGCGACAACGCTGCCATGTAACCCCGTGTACTTTGGGTAAGTGTAGAATCTGTCTGATAAACGGTGTGAATTGTGATGGCTGTATTAGTCTGTAATTCAGGTAAGGAATGCAGACGCTCAATTTCAAGCAGTAGTTCCTAATGTTGCTACCAGATACTACCGTCAACGCTACCTAGCTGTGAACTTGGCTACTAGATGCCACCTCAATCAGCAACTCTCAACGAACGTTGGCACTTCCCCTCCAAAGGAAAGCTTACTGAGGGATTTTTAGCTCTCTTAGAAAATCCAACGACTTTGGCCGGCTTTGAACCCGCGACCTTGGGCATAGAAGTTCAGCATGCTACCAGTTACGTCACCGAAGCCGCTTCACACTTAGTCAGATAGCTTGCCACGGTGGGTGAGTGGATAGCGTGTCGGTCTACTAACCCCAAGATTGCAGGTTCGCCCCTGGCCGTGGTAAGTGATTTTTGAAAGGCGGCAAAAACACGATACGCATGTCATACGATGTTGGCATGTCAAAGAACCCATTTTAATTCAGTAGGCCGAGTTCATAATGGCAAAATTAATCTCGGGAGTTTCCGCCAACACCAAGTTCCTCATTTCTCTACTAGAAAGCACTATAATGTTCAAGGAGCGTAGATATCTATTATCTAACCTCCTTGACTTTCATAGTGATTCAAGGAACAACGAAATTCGACATGCAAGCTACCCTCTGGGTCTCAAATTACAAAGCTTGCACCAGGCACCCGAGGCCATACGATATTATTATTATTACTTAGTCAGATGGAAATCTGAATCTGATCTCGTGCAAGTGCGTTGTCATGGCAACGTCTGAAGGCTCATCCCTCATCAATTTAGTAGTGTTGCCATGTCAACCACTGATAGCTCTTGGCATTTTCTTATAATTCCGAAATCATTTTTCTCATCCCTTGGCGTAATGGTGGCTCATATCAAAAATTCTTTCAGACAAACGTTTTAGGTAATTATTAGGGGAATATTGTCCATTTTGTATGGTTTTGATATTGTGCCTATTAACAGAGATATGATTAATGTTTCCCGAAAAAAACACTTTTTCCCACCCCTTTGGTCAATGGTTGGTGCTATCAAAAAACGTTTCAAACATAAATTTTGAGCTTTATCCGACACATAGTATGAACTTTGAACGGATTCGATATTTCACATATTAAGAGAGTTATAGCAATATTTCATTTTTTTTTTCGAAAAAAAAAGTCCCCCATTTTCATCCCCTTCGACCGATTTAGCCCAGTAACGAACTCGTCCGAGATTTTATGGGTATACATATTCGGTAAAAAATTCAAAGTGATTGGTGAAAAATTACGGCAGTTATCGTGTCCACAAGAAACTGATATACATATATATACATATATTACATAAATTATATATAAACTTTTGAACTGACGGTGGTTTTGGGGTCTGGGGGATGTGAAACGCGAAGATATGTCGAAATTTTCTGAAAATCGAAAAATGGTACCCATTGCAATAGTTAGCTTTCTAATGAAATCTACCTAAAATACTACCGTCAACGACACCTAGCTGTGAACTTGGCTACTAGATGCCACCTCAATCAGCAACTCGCAACGAACGTTGGAACTTCCCCTCCGAAGGAAAGCAAACTCAGTTTTTTTAGCGCTCTTAATAAATCCGACGACTTCAGCCGGGTTTGAACCCGCGACCTTGGGCATAGAAGTTCAGCATGCTACCAGTTCCGATACCGAAGTCGCTTCCCACAGACATATGGAAAACTGAATGTTATCTCGTGCAGTGGCGTTGTCATAGCAACTGCTGATGGCTCATCCCTTATCAATTAAAAGTAAAGTTGTCATGGCAACCTCTCTTGGCACTTGGCATTTTCTTATAATTTAAATCATTTTGTTCACCCCGTGGCGTAATGGTGGGTCATATCAAAAATTCTTTCAGACAAAACTTTTAGGTAATTATTGGAGGAATATTGTCCATTTTGTGCGGTTTTGATATTGTGCCTATTAACAGAGATATGATTAATGTTTCCCGAAAAACCCACTTTTTCCCACCCCTTTGGTCAATGGTTGGTGCTATCAAAAAAAAATTCAAACATACATTTTAGGGCCTTGTCCGACACATAGTATGAACTTTGAATGGATTCAATATTTCAGATATTAAGAGAGTTATAGCGATATTTCACGTTTTCGATAAAAGCCTCCCATTTTCACCCCCTTTGACCGATTTTGCCCATTAACGAACTCGACCGAGATTTTAAGGGGATACATATTATGTAAAAAATTCAAAGTGATTGGTGCAAAATTACGGCGGTTATCGTGTCCACAAGAAACTTATATACATATATATGAAATTGAAAATCCACAGCCTGCTTCCAGTCTCCGACCGGGTCAGGAATGGAATGAATGAAGCCCCCATCTAGCGGCGAGGATGTGAACTGTGCCGGCTGCCGAGGCCTGACGCACTCCTCTGGGGCAATGATTAAATGAATGACAGATGAAATGAAATGATAGTGGAGAGTGTTGCTGGAATGAAATTTTGACAGGGAAAACCGGAGTACCCGGAGAAAAACCTGTCTGCCTCCGTTTTGTCCAGCACAGATCTCACATGGAGTGACCGGGATTTGAACCACGGACTCAGCGGTGAGAGGCCGGCGTGCTGCCGCCTAAGCCACGGAGGCTTCATACATATATATACATAAATTATATATAAACTTTTGAACTGACGGTGGTTTTGGGGTCTGGGGGATGTGAAACGCGAAGATATGTCGAAATTTTCCGGAAGTCGAAACATGGGACCCATTGCAATAGTTAGCTTTCTAATGAAATCTACCTAAAAGACAACATATGACCTGAAAATGACTGATTTAAATATGGACGTTTTTAATAATAAATCCTTGCGACAATCCCTTCGAGATTAAATAGTTAACTAAAAACTTTATTTTATGTGGTTATTTATAGTCTACTAGCTGTACCCGGCAAGCGTTGCAATGCCAATCAAAGAAAGTGTTGGCGTTGTAACTTTGTTTGTTGAAGTGCTTTTGGATTCCCAATATTTATTTATTTTCCTTTAACCACCTCTAAACTATTGTAAAATTGATTTATTATCTCAAAAAAATCATGGGAGCGTGCTCAACAACTCACCAAAGTTTCATCGCAACGAAATGAATGGTATATGAAAGCATACGGGACTTTGTTGAAACGAATCGAGTGCCGTCACCCATTTGTTGATTAGGCCTATTCTCGTACGCTACCTATTGTAAAATGGATTTACTAAGTCGAAAAGCTTCCCTGGCGTGTACACAACTCATGAACGTTTCATCGCAATCGGATGAATGGCATATGAACGCATACGGGATTTTGTTTAAACGATTCACGCGCCTTCACTCATTTGTTGAATCTTCTTGTACGCCACCCATTGAAAAACAGATTTACTAATTCATACACCTTCGCAGGACTGTACTCAACTCACCAACGTTTTATCACAATCGCATGAATGGTATATGAACGCATACGGGACTTGGTTGAAACAATTCATGCGCTGTCGCTCATTAGTTGAATCTACTCATGCGCTACCAATTGTAAAATGGAATTTACTAAATCAGAAATCTTTGCGGGAGTGGAAACAACATTTCTCTAAATTTCATTGCAATCGCATGAAATAGTCCCGTATGCGTTCATATTCCATTCGTCCGATAGCGACTACACTTAGGTGAGTTGTTGTGTACACTCCAGGCAAAGTTTCAGGCTTAGTAAGTCCATTTTACAATAGGTAGCGCACAAGTAGATTCAATAAATGAGCGAAGACGCATACTGGTTTTTTTTTAAACGATACGGCGCCGTTACTCATTTGTTGAATCTACTCGTGCGCTACCTATTGAAAAAAGGATTTACTAAGTCAGAAACCTTTCCTGAAGTGTGCACAACAATTCAACCAAAGATTCATGGCAATCGGTTGAATGGTAATTGAACGCTACGGGACTTTGTTTAAGCGATTCGCGTGCCATCTATCATTTGTTGAATCTACTTGTCCGATACCTATTGTCAAGTGGATGTAGTCTACTAATCCAGAAACCTTCCCTGAAGTGTACACAACATCTCACCCAAGGTTCATCACTATCGGACGAATGGTATATGAACACATACGGGACTTTGTTGAAACGCTTCGCGCGTCTTTGCTCATTTGTTGAATCTACTTGTGCCCTACCTATTGTAAAATGGACTTACTAAGCCTGAAACATTCCCTGGAATGTACACAACAACTCACCTAAGTGTAGTCGCTATCGGACGAATGGTATATGGACGCATACGGGACTATGTTGAAGCACTTCGCGCGTCGTCACTCATTTGTTTAATCTACTTGTGCGATACCTATTCTGAAGTGCATTTACGAAGCCAGAAACCTTCCCTGAAGTGTACACAACATCTCACCCAAGTTTCATTGCTATCAGACGAATAGTATATGAACGCATACGGGATTTTGTTGAAACGCTTCGCGCGTCGTCGCTTATTTGTTGAATCTACTCGTGCCCTACCCATCGTAAAGTGGATTTGCTAAGCCAGAAACCTTGCCCGAAGTGTACACAACCTCTCACCCAAGTTTCATCGCTATCTGACGAATGGTATATGAACGCATACAGGACTTTGTTGAAACGCTTCACGAGTCGTCGCACATTTGTTGAATCTACTCGTGCGTTACCTATTATAACATGGATTTACTAAACCAGAATCCTTGCATGTAGTGTAAACAATCTCTCACCCCAGTTTCATCGCTATCGGACGAATGGTATGTGAACGCATACAGGACTTTCATCCATTTGTTGAATCTACTCGTGCGCTATCTATTGTTAAGTGGACTTACTAAGCCATAAACCTTACCTGAATTGTACAGAACATCTCAGCCAAGTTTCATCGCAATGAGAAGAATGGTATAGACTATGAATGCGAGTGGGACTTTCCTGAAACAAACGCACGCCATTTTGTTGAAGCTACTCGCGCGCCATCTATTGTAAATTGGATTTAATACGCCTATAACTTTTCCGGGACTATGCACAACAACTCACCAACATTTGATCGCAATCGGATGAATTGTATATGAACGCATCGTCATTACGCATTTGTTTAAACTACTCGCGCGCTATTTATTTTGAAATGGATTAACTATGCCTATAAACCTCCCGGAAGTGTGTACGACAACTCACCAAAATTTGATCGCAATCGGATGAATGGTTTATGAACGCATAAAAGACGAACAGACAGACATTCCTTTTTATATATATACTAGCTGAAGTACCCGTGCTTCGCTACGCGTGATAAATAAATTTAAATGTGAAGGTGACAGTTAAAACAGGGGATAGGCGAGGTGCTGCGCAGAGGGAGATTAAAGATGGAACATTTTGTCCAACTACACCGCTCGGCGTTGACCGTGTCTTATAGCACAAATTTAGGTTTTACTCGCTAACGGTTGGAGATACCTTTCGGATAGAAAATTTAATTTTAAACCTCGTATATGCCATCAAAAGTTTGCTATTTCTTAGCGTTCTCTTTTTATTTGAAATGGAAATATGAAAGTTTGAAAGCAAAGGGTGTAGTGACGTCACTAAAATGGTCGCCATCTTTAAATAGTGCAAAGTATTGAAATCAAAAGTAGCCTATATGCTAACCAGGTAAATCAGCTACTTCCATGTAAAATTCATGTAAATCGGACCAGTGGTACTTGCGTGATTGAGTAATACACAGACCCACACCATCTCATTTTTAGTCTCGCTTCGCTCGCGTCATAGTCGTGTCATATTGTTATTCAATGAAATGCAGGTTTAACTCCGTTAACACCCCTTTAGAACCTGAATATCCAAAAATCCCTCCTTAGTAGACGTTTTCGACATACAACAAACATATCCCCAAAATATCATTCTTCTAACTTTAATAGTTTTGGTTGGTCGATGAGAGTGAACATCCAAAAATCCTTAGTGGACGTTTTTCTTCCAGAATTTCACCCCTCCCCATAGGCCCCTTAAATTGGATTTATGAAAAAACGGTCGAACACCTATTTATTTTATTTATTTATTTATTTATTTATTTATTTATTTATTTATTTATTTATTTATTTATTTATTTATTTATTTATTTATTTATTTTTAAGCTGATTGATTTCCTCCGAGTTTCAAACTCCTCGCCTATGTCGTTTAAGAGATACACGCTCCGTTAAGAATCTTTCAACCCACACTTTTCATCCCTTTCACCTCATAATATACACTACATCGAAAAACCGTTAGGCATGTGTCAGCTTATTTTAATTGATTAGTGTATATGCCAAGTATCATATCCCCAAATGAAACCACTCGTGAGATATTGTTATTCAATGAAATGCACGTTTACCTCTTTAACACCTATTTAGAACCTGAATATTCAAAAGTCTTTCCTTAGTGGACGTTTTCGACATACAACGAACATATCCCCAAAATTTCATGTTTCTAACTTCAATAAATTTGGCTTAGCGATGATGAGTGAGTGAGTGAGTGAGTCAGGACATTTTCTTTCATTTATTTTTAATAATTTCACCCCTCCCCATGAACCCTTTAAATTGGATTTATGAAACAAACGGTCGAACACCTATTTACTTATTTAAAGCTGTTTTCGCCCTGAGTTTTATGAGTGAGTAAGTGGGTCCTGTTTTTTTTTTCCCCCAGAATTTCACCCCTCTCCAAGGGCCCCTTAAATTGGATTTATGAAAAAACGGTCGAACACCTATTTACTTGTATTTTAAGCTGTTTTTCCCGCCGAATTTCAAACTTCCCGCCTACGTCGTTAAAGAGATACACGCTCCGTTAAGAATCCCTCAACCCCCAATTTTCATCCCTTTCACCTCATAATATACACAACATCGATAAACCCTTAGATATATGTCTGATTATGTTTAATGATTAGTTTATATACCGAATATCACATCCCCAAAGAAACAACTCATAAGATATCGTTATTCAATGAAATGCACGTTTACCCCCTTAACATCTCTTTAAAATCCGAATAAACAAAAATCATTCTTTAGTTGACGTTTTCGACATACAGCGAACATATTCCCAAAATTTCATTTTTCCAACTTTTATAGTTTTCGCTGGGCGTGATGAGTGAGTGAGTCAGACAGGACATATTCTTTCAATTATTTTTACCAGAATTTCACCCCTCCCCATGGGCCCCTTAAATTAATTTATGAAAAAACGGTCGAACACCCATTTACTTATTTATTTAGCTGATTTTTTTCGCCGAGTTTCAAATTTCTCGCCTATGTCGTTTAAGAGATAGGCCTACACGCTCCGTTAGGAATCCTTCAACCCCCACTATTCTCCCCTTTCACCTCATAATAATACACCACATCGAAAACCCCTTAGACACATGTCTGCTTATTTTTAATGATTAGTTTATATGCCGAGTATCACATCCACAAATGAAACCACTCGTGAGATATTGTTATTCAATGAAATGCAGGTTTAACCCCCTTAAGACCCATTTAGAGCCTGAATATCCAAAAATCCTCCCTTAGTGCACGGTTTTGACATACAACGAACATATCCCCAAAATGCCATGTTTCCAACTTCAATATTTTTGGCTGGGCGATGATGAGTGAGTGAATGAGTCAGGACATTTTCTTTCATTTGTTTTTCTTCAGAATTTCACCCCTCCCGATGAACTCCCTCAATTTGATTGATAAAAAAAAGTCGAATAGCTATTTACTTACATTAAAGCAGTTTTTCCCCCTGAGTTTGATGAGTGAGTCAGTCAGTCAATCAGTTAGGACACTTTATTTCCTGCCCCCCCCCCCCCACCAGAATTTCACCCCTCCCCATGGGCCCCTTAAATTGGATTTATGAAAAAAACGGTCAAACTCATATTTACTTATTTTTATGCTGATTTTTTCCGCTAAGTTTCAAACTCCTCGCCTATGTCGTTTAAGAGATACACGCTCCGTTAGGAATCTTTCAATCCCCACTTTTCACCCCCTTCACCTCATAATATACGCCACATCGAAAAACCCTCAGACTCGTGTCTTCTTATTTTTAATGATGAGTTTATGTGCCGAGTATCACATCCCCCAATGAAACCAATCGGGAGATATTGCTATTCAATGAAATGCAGGTCTACCCCCTTAACACCCCTTTAGAACCTGAATATACAAAAATCCTCTCTTAGTGGGCATTTGCGGCCCTTGGGGAAGCAGCATACCAAATTTCATTCCAATCCGTTCGGTGGTTTCTGAGATTTCGTGATGAATGAATGAGTGAGTGAGTGGTATTTGACAAATATATAGTAGAAGATAGTGTCAAGTCTTTGTTATGCTAAACTCGGTTGACAGTGCTGTGTGAGTAGGTGAGTAACTAACGGGATTTCAAGTAAAGATCCTCATTTTCTATACTGGTAGTGCAGAGCGCAACTGGCATCCAGACGGCCGTGTCTCGACTTGAGCTATGTTGCCATGGAAACTATCTGCCTTGCCATTCCTTCATGAGTATATTTTATGATTTGATAAGCCTGCGCTTGAGTGCAAAAGGGCCGAAATCAGAAGAATGAGAAAGACTATCGAGAATTCATGTAGGCAGCGGTTCCTTCTGGGTCCTAAACTATATGTAAGTTATGCCAAATTTGGTTGAGATTGGTGGTACGGTGTAGATTTGTATACGGAACCAACCCACATACATACATACATACATACATACATACATACAGACTTTCACTTTTATATACAGGGTGTTACAAAAAGGTACGGCCAAACTTTCAGGAAACATTCCTCACACACAAAGAAATAAAATATGTTATGTGGACATGTGTCCGGAAACGCCTAATTTCCATGTTAGAGCTCATTTTAGTTTCGTTAGTATGTACTGTACTTCCTCGATTCACCGCCAGTTGGCCCATTTGAAGGAAGGTAATGTTGACGTCAGTGCTTGTGTAGACATGCGACTCATTGCTCTACAGTACGAGCATCAAGCACAAAAGTACGTAGCATCAACTGGTTAGTGTTCATCACGAACGTGGTTTTGCAGTCAGTGCAATGTTTACAAATGCGGAGTTGGCAGATGCCCATTTGATGTATGGATTAGCACGAGGCAATAGCCGTGGCGCGGTACGTTTGTATCGAGACAGATTTCCAGAACGAAGGTGTCCCGACAGGAAGACGTTCGAAGCAATTGATCGGCGTCTTAGGGAGAACGGAATATTCCAGCCTATGACTCGCGACTGGGGAAGACCTAGAACGACGAGGACACCTGCACTGGACGAGGCAATTCTTCGTGCAGTTGACGATAACCCTCATGTCAGCGTCAGAGAAGTTGCTGCTGTACAAGGTAACGTTGACCACGTCACTGTATGGAGAGTGCTACGGGAGAACCTGTTGTTCCCGTACCATGTACAGCGTGTTCAGGCACTATCAGCAGCTGATTGGCCTCCACGGGTACACTTCTGCGAATGGTTCATCCAACAATGTGTCAATCCTCATTTCAGTGCAAATGTTCTCTTTACGGATGAGGCGTCATTCCAACGTGATCAAATTGTAAATTTTCACAATCAACATGTGTGGGCTGACGAGAATCCGCACGCAATTGTGCAATCACGTCATCAACACAGATTTTCTGTGAACGTTTGGGCAGGAATTGATGGTGATGTCTTGATTGGGCCCCACGTTCTTCCACCTACGCTCAATGGAGCACGTTATCATGATTTCATACGGGATACTCTACCTTTGCTGCTAGAACATGTGCCTTTACAAGTACGACACAACATGTGGTTCATGCACGATGGAGCTCCTGCACATTTCAGTCGAAGTGTTCGTACGCTTCTCAACAACAGATTCGGTGACCGATGGATTGGTAGAGGCGGACCAATTCCATGGCCTCCACGCTCTCTTGACCTCAACCCTCTTGACTTTCATTTATGGGGGCATTTGAAAGCTCTTGTCTACGCAACCCCGGTACCAAATGTAGAGACTCTTCGTGCTCGTATTGTGGACGGCTGTGATACAATACGCCATTCTCCAGGGCTGCATCAGCCCATCAGGGATTCTATGCGACGGAGGGTGGATGCATGTATCCTCGCTAACGGAGGACATTTTGAACATTTCCTGTAACAAAGTGTTTGAAGTCACGCTGGTACGTTCTGTTGCTGTGTGTTTCCATTCCATGATTAATGTGATTTGAAGAGAAGTAATAAAATGAGCTCTAACATGGAAATTAAGCGTTTCCGGACTCATGTCCACATATCATATTTTCTTTCTTTGTGTGTGAGGAATGTTTCCTGAAAGTTTAGCCGTACCTTTTTGTAACACCCTGTATAAGATAAGATTTCTGTAAACACTAGTTTCCTTTCGGTAAGTTGAGGATGATTTCATACCTACAGCTGCCGTCAAACTACCGAAAAGGGCAGATGACCTTCTAGTTCCGCCCCTTCAAACCTCAATAACTAATTAAACTACCGAAATATGTCGTTCTTACAGAAAATGCTCAAAATTTGACCTAATGGTAAAAAATGTTCGAAATTTGCATTTATATGACAAATAAAAACCACTGTATTGTGACGATAATCACTTGATTTGCATCAGAAACCAATCGTGCATGAAAACAGAGGCAAAGAAAAAATATGATTTTTCCTACAATAATAATAATAATAATAATAATAATAATAATAATAATGTGAGTCAACCCCTTATTATACCCGATTTTCAACGGGGTCGGGGATGAGAAGCGATGAAATTATATGTGGTAGATGGTCTTTACAGCCGGATGCCCTTCCTGTCGCCTACCTCAGGAGAGGAGTTATTGAGAGATGAAATGAATAATGATGAATGAAACTGGACAAGGATATGGAAGGAAGCAGCCTTGGCCTGTCAGAAGGTACCGTCCCAGCATTTGCCTGGAGTTGGAAATGGGGAAAATCACGGAAAACCATTTCAAGGACGACCGACGTTGGGGCTTGAACTCACATCTACCGAGTCCGCATAGATGATGATGATGATAATTGTTGTTTTAAGGGGCCTAACATCTAGGTTATCGGCCCCGAATGGTCTGGAAGATAACGAAAATGACAATAAAATGGAGACCATAACGAAAGTTAAGCTGGACTGAAAATACTTACAAAATGGAACTCGCATTGAAATGACTCACAAAATGTAGAGTGGTAATACTTACAAAATGCAATTGAAATTCAAAATACTCAACAAAATGCAATTGAAATTCAAAATACTTACAAAATGCAATAGAAATTGAAAATACACAATGGAATTTAGATTGAAAATGTCTTACCGGATTCAAAATACACACAAAATGCAATTGAAATTCAAAATACTTACAAAATAAAATTGAATTTTAAAATACACCATTGAATTTAGATTGAAAATGCCGTACCGGATTCAAAATACTCACAAAATGCAATTGAATTTCAAAATACTTACAAAATGCAATAGAAATTGAAAATACACAATGGAATTTAGATTGAAAATGTCTTACCGGATTCAAAATACTCACAAAATGCAATTGAAATTCAAAATACTTACAAAATGCAATTGAGATTCAAAATACTCACAAAATGCAATTGAAATCGTAAATACTTGCAAAATTTAATTTAAGATTCAAAATACTCACAAAATGTAATTTAGGGACACGGGGAGCCAAGCCATAAAAACAGGGCGGGAATCTTAAAGAGAAAAGGAACTAGAATGAATAGAAAAAGAACGCTGATTCATAGAAGAATGAGGATCAGGAGAGATGAGACAAGGGCCAATTAAGGCGGGAAAGGAAGAGACTCCCTAGGCCTCAGATACCCTAATACCGTCGGGGTCGGAAGAGAACAAGAGTTGACCAAGAGAGGTCGTCAGGAAAGAAGACGGAGAAGAGCCCGGCACAAGTAAGTGGAAGCAAAGCCGGACTCAGCTGGGGTCCCATGATCGCCAACCCACGAGCCCCTGGGGGAGTCCGCAGAGAGTTTGGCCCCATGGCTATCGCTGCGCTTTAGCAAGCGTAGTTACCACTGTCGGTAATAATAATAATAATAACAATAATGTAATCTATCGAATTACATTACTGATATCTTACCTGCACAGTAATGTTCTTAAAGTTTGCTGTGGAAGTGCAACAGCTCTTCTTTTCTCTTCTTGTGCGCACTTTACATTTAAATGCACCATTCTTTCCATCCGATTTTCAAGAAATTAAATATACCAGAGTTTGAGGACCAAGTCATCACTTTCTGTTCCTTTTGCTCCATAACAAGGACACAAGACTACAACACGTCTAAACATCAATCTCACCAGAGAAGTAATACCTCACGGATGATTACAACAAGACACTTGGCGTAAATCATAAAAGTGGCAGAGGTTCCTGCCCCTCCCCAAACCTTTTAAAAAGGTCGGAAGTAAGTAATAAAATGTTGTTTTGTATTCTGAGTTTCTCTCTTAGAAAATGACTGAAACATAACTGATTCAGGAGATATTTGTCAGGTTGTGGCCCTCCAGAATGGTCCATAATAAACCGTAGTTGAAGATTCGGTCTAATCTCAGGGTGTCTACCAAAACAAACTAACAGATTTCCCCGACAATTCCCTGATTTTTCCAGGATAAATCAGAAAATTCCCTGAGGAACAGGAGTGGCCATAATAAATATATAAAACACAGTTTGTATTTGAGCATTTCAAAAATTGCTGGAACAATAAAGGGTAACATGACAAAGTTAGAAAAGAAAGAACAGAAAAATAACTTAGTCTATATTATTCTAAATTTTGCCAATATCTAGGCTAAATTATTCATCCTGAGGCCGATAACCTAGATGTTAGGCCCCTTAAAACAACAATTATCATCATCATCATTAAATTATTCATCCTGAAATCTACAGTATTGTCCTTGAGAGTAGGAAGTAGCTCGTCAATAGTGATGCTCTCAAAAATAATATAGTTGTATATTTATATACAGGGTCTTTATATTTGCTTGGCTAGGGCATTCTCGCTCACGCTTTCCGGCAGTGACGCCTCAGTTGCCGGCTGCCGGGTGCGCGTATGTACTGCAAAGTTGGTGTTTACAATCAGTATCATGCTGAAAATGTTCTCCATCTGCTGCCAAACATAATGGGCACCTACTTATGAAGTTTTCGGTTATTTCGGTTAATTTAGCTTCACTAAGGAAATAACGACCTTTACGTCAATGTTTATCGTTTACTGAACCTGTATGTTTGAATCTCTTAGCCAGTTGTTTTATTGTGATTGTGTAAAGTAATGCCTTATGTGAAATACTCGTTACATGAACGTGTATATCTGCACAATACGTACATAAAGTGCAGGAAATCGTGGGCTAGAACAAGACAAAAGTTTCGAGTGACATTTCCAGGGAGACCCATTCCTATAAATCGGACAATAAAACAACTGGCTAATTTGAGATTCAAACGTACAGGTTCAGTAAACAATAAAAATAGACGTAACGTCGTTATTTCCTTGCTGAAGCTAAATGAACCTGATTAACCAGAAACTACATAAGGAGATGCCGATTATGTTTGGCAGCGGATGGGGAACATTTTCAGCATCTACTGTAAACATAGTGATTAAAAATGCATGATACTGATTTTAAGCACCGTATTCTGCCGAACATACGCGCGCGCGGCAGCCGGCAACTGAGCCGTCACAGGCGGAGCGCGTGAGCGTGAATGTCCTTGCCAAGCAAATATAAATAACAAGCAGAATGTAATTTGTGTGCTCAATCGTGCAAGAAATGAGAGCTTAGTGGTTTAATGTCAGTAAGAACAATCGTCACCAGAATATTAGTACGTACTTGAATGCGTGATTTCCAATTATTCATGGTAAAACTAAAATTCCCTGAGTGTCATTAAAATACCCTGATAATTCCCTGAATTTTTCCGACTTTAAAAATTCCCTGAGAATTCCCTGTTTTCCACGTTTTCCAGAGTAGTGAATACCCCTGAATCCCTTACAGACCATTTTGCATTGACCGGAAATGCAGCACAGAAGTTTGTTGAAAGTTTTCACAGAATTATTACCAAATTGCGGATTTAGACAAGATAGTGGATTTACCCCCCAAATACCACTAGAATCAACAACAACAAAATCTATATAAATAATTAATGTTTTTTGGGCTAATGCCGTGTGAAACTAAATTAGAACCATACGTTTCGGAGAAACCTTGCCTCCTTTTTCAATGGGATCAAACAATGTGGCCAAAGAAAGTATATCAACGAGATTATTTAAAAAAATACAAAAAATAAAGATAAATTCCTCTGTTCGTAACCAGAGAGCAGCTGCCAGAAATTACTGTAAGGACCATGGTAGAACGGCGGACAGAGTAGTAAGTAAGGAGAAGGTAAAGGGGGCGGGGTGAAAATATAGAGACTTCTCGAAGAATGAGGATGTCCAAAAGAAAGGGGGGGGGGGGAGGAGGGTTAGATGGATATAAGGAAACATAAACAAAAGGGAAGTGTTTCTGAACGATACTCAACGTCATACAAGCAACGGCGAAAAAAACAGATGGAAACTCCTCCAGTGACCAACAAAGGAGATCAAATCCAGGCTCTGTAGCCATAGAGGAAAAAAGTACAATTTGAAATAGGTGAAGAACAGAGAGACTGAGAGGAACTATCTTCCTAGATCCTTAATAACTGGTAGCCAAGTGTCACTTAGCTGATATCCAGCCCAAAAAAACATGAATTATTTATATAGTAATCCGGGCCGTGAAAGCCTTAATCTACAAACAACAAAATCCCTAAAGAGTTACTAAATTCAAAAATCTTCGAAAATGTATTCTTAAATATTAAATTATGCAGACAACCCACGCCAGACGAAATTTTAAGAACTAGTAAGTTTGTCACAGCCGGCCCCGTGGTGCTGGAGTAGCGCACCTGCCTCTCACCCGGAAGCTCCGGGTTCGATTCCCAATTCCGTCAGGGATTTTATAAACTGACGGGAGGGCTGGAACGGGGTACACTCAGCCCCGTGAGGAAAATTGAGTAGCTGTCTGACAGTGAGGCAGCACACCGGTCACGAAAACCAATATTAATGGCCGAGGGGTTCCGATACGCTGACCACGCGTCACACCAATATCTGCAGGCCAAATAGCTGGGCAGCGGTCGCTTGGTATGCCTAGGCTCTTCATGGGCTGTAGAGCCAAGGGTTATTATCATTACTATTATTTTAAGTTTGTCACAAATACAGGAGACGCTGGATGTCATCAACCATTTTATATGTATTATCACTAACGCCCGGAAGTTCATGCACTATTCAATGAATAAACAAGTAGTTCCGTGAAGAACTATAGCCTACAGCCTATTTTCATATATCCTACTCATGTTAATTGCCACTATCAACATACAAAATTTCAGTTTGATTGTTGTAATAGATTCGTAGATATTGAGAACCGTCTCAAGATTTCAGATGGTCGCCATGTTGGATTTTTATTTATGTAGACTACTATAACATGGAGATTATTGTGTACGTGTGGCATTCAAACTTCAATCGCATGATTAGGACACAAGAAGTAAAAACGAGATTTTAAAATTTCGCACAGCCCCCATCTTGAGGTTATGTAAACAATTGAACTAAATTAGATGCCAGTGCATTACAATGTGCATAAACATTTCGTTTGGATGGTTAAATCGCGAGAAAAGTCTATTTAAAAGTCTCAATTTCGCTTAAGCGCCATGTTGGTTTTGTAGTTACCTGGTTTTCAAATGTCTCATAGGTGAACTTGTAATAGTGCCATTTATCACCGCACAAAATTTCAGGGCGATATCGGTAATAGTTTCGGAGATATTGAATTCTGGTGAAACATTTAGCACAGCCGCCATGTTGGATTGGTGAGACGTAATAAAATTTGAAGGGCACGGTCGGGGTCGGCCAAAATGGAGCTATGACCTTACTGAGTTTAATCCAAATCGCTCCAGCCGTTCAGAAGTTGTTAGGGGGACACACACGCACACACGGACACACGGACGAAACGTGATCTCATAAGCCAAAATAGGCTAAAAATATGCATGCAAGTATGTACTATGAAATAACTATGGCAATTACGATCACTAGGAAGCCTCCGTGGCTTAGGCGGCAGCACGCCGGCCTCTCACCGCTGGGTCCGTGGTTCAAATCCCGATCACTCCATGTGAGATCTGTGCTGGACAAAACGGAGGCAGACAGGTTTTTCTCCGGGTACTCCGGTTTTCCCTGTCAAAATTCCATTCCAGCAACACTCTCCACTATCATTTCATTTCATCTGTCATTCATTTCATCATTGCCCCAGAGGAGTGCGTCAGGCCTCGGCAGCCGGTACAGTTCATATCCTCGCCGCTAGATGGGGGCTTCATTCATTCCATTCCTGACCCGGTCGGAGACTGGAAGCAGGCTGTGGATTTTCATTTCATTTCACATAGTGAATGCCGAATAAAAATCTACACTAATATAATAAAGCTGAAGAGTTCGTGTGTTTGTGTGTTTAAACGCGCTAATCTCTGGAACTACCAGTCGGATTCGAAAAATTCTTTTTGTGTATGATAGCCTGATTCAAGAGGAATAGTAGAATTAGGCTACACCTCTCAGGTAACCTTAAAGATTGATTTTTGTTCAGTAACTCGGAAGAACAAGCGCTCAAGAACGGCTTCAATAATACCGAAGTCTATTGTTGGCATGTAATGCGGGCCGCACCACGTCGCCCCTACCAGTGTTCTGGTGCAGAATTACGAGCTGCTTATAAATTCCTGTCACGGGGAGTAATTAGTGCAAAAAGATTTCTTATGCCTCTTAAAACAGTTATCATCATGACAATAGCATGCCTCTGTATAAGGGCGATGGTGTTGGTGCAGTATACTGAGGTTATCAGCTGCAATAAGCGTTGGTGCTTTCAAATTTACTTTCATTTATTCCGATCCTTATCCTTGAGCGCTCCAGTTCTGTAAAACAAAATAATAAATCCACCGCACGAAGCCGGGCACTACTGCTATAATTGATATTAGCTTGCAAAAGGGACTGAAACGTACTAGGTATTGAAATAATTTCAGTATTATTCTGTGATAGTCCCCTGAAATTTCTTCTTCTTAACAAGGGCTGAAATGATGTGTGTTTCGCTTATGTTTTGCGGTTTTCAAATATTGAGTCACTGAAAAATCTCTCGAACTCCCTACATTTGCTTTAAAAATTTTACAATAAAGGGCACTATCGTCGGTAAAAAAAAAATCACTTCCAAATGTTTTCACAAAAGTTCGCAACTTCTTGCTGTGGTTGACAGTGAGCAGCTTGGCATTTCACTGAAGGTTGGAATTAGGAGTTTGAGATAATAGGTCCAGGTAATATTTGTGGAAATTCCTGGTCATTCATAAGCTGAACGCCAATTGTGAACTGGTAGTAAAGTGAAAGGAAGGAAGGTATTTCAGTTGTTGGAGAATCCGGTTCTGCCTTACAGGGGGTGCAAGGTACTAATTAGCAGATGGTACAAATACTCTGGGAGGTGAAAGCAACTTCATCAAAAACAAAGAAATGTTCAGGTTTTGACTAGCCAGCCATGAGACTCTCGGAGTCCGAATAGAAATACTCTAGATATGACTGAACATGAAGTAACAAAAAGCGCTTCAAAACAATAGCAAATAAGAAAATACGCCATTCTTGAGCCAAAATCACCAAAATATGCATAAATATGTAAAAATATGATTGTGCATTATCTTCCAGGCCCTAATTATTATCACTTTTATCAAGCCCCGTAAGTACAAATACTGAAACATTGAAAATCATCCGTTTATTGTGATCATGAATTCGGTTTATGTTTTCACATTTGAGTCGTTCAGTTGCAAAACTTGTTTAATCCACTTGTGAATATGGATCCTGTCGTAAAATTATTTATTTTATTATTTTTTATAATTTTTTGTTTTACTTTATTTAGTTTTATTTTGTTTTATTTTGTTTTGTTTTATTTTGATTTTCCATAAAACAAACACAAAACTAAAAAACACGAAGCAAAACGCAAAATTCTAACACAATAGAAAAAGTAGAAAACAAAAAGTGAAACACAAAGCCAAAAAAAACAAAATTCAGAAACAGCGTAAACAGAAAACAAACACAAAACCAAATTAAAAAAGACTAAACAAAAAGCAAAATTCAAAAACAAAAGCAGAAAACAAAAAACATAAAGCAAAAAGGAAACTTCAAAAAAGCACAAGCATAAAACAAACACAAAACCAAGAAAGAAAAGCAAAAAGTAAAATTCAAAAAACCAAAAACACAAAACAACAAGTAGAAAAGAACAAACACAAAAGATACGTGAGGTAAAGTCCAGAAAAACGTCTCTCATGAAAATGATTCTTATTCACAAGTGGATTAAACGAGTTTTGTAACTTGACGACTCATTTGTTTTCAGGGATTTCGTTCTCAAAGGGGCGGATTTAAAAGCCTTTTTTTTACACTGGGCCTATCTTCAAGGCCACTTTCACGTCTCGTCTCGTGTAGCAGGTGTTTGCGACGAGGTGTTCACCGTAGGTGAGTGGACTTCCAAAAACGTCATGGATATGGAGGATTCATTAATGGACTTTTGAGAGACAACCAGAAGCAAACACCAATTAGACACTATTTTACATCTCAAATTATAATAGCCGCCTTGTCAAACACTTAAAAAACGTTTAATATTTAAATTAATACGTACATGTATCGGTATACAATGATACCCTCGTCAGCATAGATTGAAATAATAAAAGAATCTTAAAAACTATGTGCGCATCGGATCCCCTCGGCCGTTAAATTTGGTTTTCGTGAACGGGGCGCTGCCTCACTGTCAGACAGCTACTCAATTGTCCTCACGAGGCTGAGTGCACCCCGTTCCAGCCCTCACGTCAGTTTCTAAAATCCCTGATGGAGCCGGGAATCGAATCCGAGGCCTCCAGGTGAGATACAGGCGCGCTACTCCAATACCACGGGGCCGGCTAAACTCGAGTATCCATAATAAAAAATCCGATAGTAGGATATCAAATTCATACAGAGCAGGAAGAGCAATCACATATGTCACTAAAAGGTGCAACCTCAGAGAGTAATTGGAACGTCTATGACACCAGTGCACAGTGGGTCAATATCGAAATCTAGGGGGACAAAATTATTTTTACGTTTTAATCATGAATTTAGAGTGAAAGCAACGTATATAATTTGTTTACTTCATAATAAACATCAGTTAAGACCTTTTTTAAGCTACGTCTACACATGCAAGAAATTGTCTATGACTAGGAGTTGGATAGAGCATTCAGTTATCTCTTCAGAACAATTTTCTACCCCTAATTTACTGTTAACAAAGTCACAAAGTTCCACTTTTGACATAATCGTCGAACCCAGTGCTTCAAACAGTTGTAATCGTATGAGAACTGGTTGCGCTGCATCTTCTAAAACAAAAAATAACTAAGTAAGTTGCAAAAAGATGCAAAATATCTGGCGTTAACTACAAGACTTTATCTACATTTTAACATTAAGTAGAAAGTGACGCAAATATAATTTTAAAAATAATAGTTAAATATTATATAATGCAAATATAGCTAAAATTACGTAACAATTACGCCCATCAATAACTGAAACACGTTACAATGATCATACCTTCAGCTGCATGTTCCATCTTAAAGCATCACACTAACCACAAAGACAACCAAACCACAGCCACATACATTCACCCTCCAATTAAGACTGCTCGAACAGTGGTGACAGATTTTCACTAAGATGCGTTTATATCCCAGAATAGTGAGCGGCAATTATATGAGAATGCTGTAGAAGTAATACATTTTGATTTTTTAATTATGAAAATAAATAATTTTGTCCTCCTAGATTTCGATTTTGACCCACTGTGCAGTGCGGGCTTACGTACAGAAAACATATAGGCATAGGTACTCGAACCTTTAACATCCGTCATAAACACACACGCACGTGGTTGGTTTACGGTTACTGTTTGTGTTGAATTAGGAAGAGATGGCTGGTTCATAATGCAATGTTGATTGGTTTCGTCCCCACATCTTGTTGACTGAAAATGAATGAAAATCCACAGCCTGCTTCCAGTCTCCGACCGGGTCAGGAATGGAATGAATGAAGCCCCCATCTAGCGGCGAGGATATGAAGTGTGCTGGCTGCCGAAGCCTGTCGCACTCCTCTGGGGCAATGATTAAATGAATGACAGATGAAATGAAATGATAGTGAGGAGTGTTGCTGGAATGAAATTGTGACAGGGGAAACCGGAGTACCCGGAGAAAAACCTGTCTGCCTCCGCTTTGCCCAGCACAGATCTCACATGGAGTCACCGGGATTTGAACCACGGACCCAGCGGTGAGAGGCCGGCGTGCTGCCGCCTAAGCCACGGAGGCACTTATGTTGTTGACTAGTACATTAAAACTTGCCTAACCCGGTCCCTTTATATAGGGTGTATTTTATGTACTTTGGAGAATGATAGGTCGTGTAGGGGACGGGTATAGAAGTAATTTAGGATAGGGAACTTGGGGTCGGAGCGGCCTCCTTAGCCCCTTAAATAAGGGTTGATTCAGGCCCTCCGCCCTGTAAGTTTGGCAACCGACCCAAGTCTCTATTACCTTCCTCACTCCTTTAACTCTCGGCAAGATGCATTTCACCATGTGTCCCTGGCGTAATGGATAGCATTACGGTGCGAAAGGCTGGTAGTCCCAGGTTCGATTACGAACTTGGGCATTTTATTTGCAAGTCCGGAATCGAACCCGGGACTACCGGACTTTTTACCACAACGCTATCCATTACGCCAGCGCCACATGGTGAAATGCATCTTGCCGAGAGTTAAAGGACTGAGAAAGGTAATAGAGGCTTAGGTCGGTTGCCAAACTTACAGGGTGGAGGACCTGAATCAACCCTTATTTTAGGGGTTAAGGAGGCCGCTCCGACCCCAAGTTCCCTATCTCAAATTACTTCTATACCCGTCCCCTACACGACCTATCATTCTCCAAAGGTACATAAAAGATACCCTGTATAGCGGAAAAACCGACCGCTGTGGTCGAAAGCGCTATCTCGTGCCTCCCTGGCATCGGGAGAGCGTTGGTTTAAATCCCACCTCGGCCGTCCTGAAAATGGTTTTCGTGGTTTCCCATTTTCACCACCAGGAAAATGTCGGGGTGGTTCCTTTCAATAGGACCACGACCGATTTACTTCCAATATCCCTTCCCTGACCCGCCCTGAAAAGGGAAGTGCATGGCCATTGGCTGCATTAATAAAATTATTACTATTATACAGCGGAAACCTTGACAAATGGAAAACTAAATTCGGAACGGCGTCATTTCCTATGTAACATGACACTGTAAACTGGAAAACTGTCTAACGCGGAAACGGAAACAAATTCCGAAACTGTAAGCAGTCTATAAATAACCTGACTAAGACGCATTATCTTATCCATAATACAAAGCTATGTAGGCTACTAAATTTTGAGCGGGACTTTACTTGCACCAAAGTTCTGGGAAATATTAACTCTAATGTTTTCTCAAGGATGCAGCAGATATGCTACATTTCACATCATCTTGAAGTGAATGGAATGTACCATTACTTTCTCCAAATCTCTTGTAACACACACAGTCTCCTTCTGACAAATCACAGTAGAAGAAAACAGTGAACTTGAGTGATCTTAAAAGGTGTACTTCTTACTGTGCACTGCATTTACTTACGTATTGTAATTCAGTGACAAAGACTTCTAAACATAAGACACTTACTAACTAGTGGAGAAATTTAAAGTTATTGAGAAACACGAGAAAAACAAACGTCCGGATAAACAATTAACTGTCTTAAAACTCAGCAATTCTTCTAGGTCTGTGCCTTGTCTTTTGTGGGGTTTCGCATAGGACACGAAGCTGGCTCATCGGCGGGCTCTTGGTGTCCCTGCCCCCGGATCTCCACAGGAGTAACGAACTGCGCGATACCTCCCTTTATAGAGAGTGCAACTGCACTACTTTACTGCGAGAACTAAAAGCTCAAGCAGCCTTAACCTCCCTATGAAGGCTTCCAAAAAGAAGCGCACAGCTCGTCACTCCTGTAGGGGTCCGGGCGGGGACACCAAGAGCCCGCCTATGAGCCAGCTTGGTGTCCTAGGCGAAACCCCACACAAGACACGGCACAAACCTAGAAGAATTGCTGAGTTTTAATTCACCGGCCGTGAAAGCCAATACTACAATTAACTGTCTTGTTTAAAGTGGTAAAAAAAGGATTTCTGTGTAGTGTATTTTGTCTTATTAAAACTCAACCCTTTGTAAATCGTCTGAAAAATAAATCTGGCACTATTGCGTTCCGCTTCGCCATGCGTGAGGTCCTTCTCTAGAGAACGCAACCTCGCCGGAGCCGTGTGATGGGTGGAGAGCTATGAGCTATGAGTTACGGCCATTTACCGATTACACAGCAGGGTCCGGGAAGCAACGGATGTGTCATAACTAGGGCTCGGATTTTTAGGTAAATAAATATTTGTTAATGTAAATACATATTTTAAACATTTTGTCTATAAATACATAAATTCTTGCTTTTCACTTATTAGCGCATGAAATGACATAATTTATTATTTACTAAAAAAAAATCAGTATGCTAGAGATCTTTCAGTTTATTGCATTTTTGTTCTGTGTTACTTCAACGGAGAAGAACCTGTGAGCTATCTAATTATCATGCACAGCGTATGTCAGCTTGCAGCTGTGTTTTTCTTATATTGTGCCCCGTCCCACTCAGTAGCACCACGTGCTAGACTTTCTCCCCCCCCCAGCTACCTGGAACCAGTGTCACTCGCATGCAGTTTATTTCTGGCACTGTGAAGTGTAAGTCAGTTCTACGGTGTCTAAAGTAAAAGCAACTAGAAGTTTGCAGAATTTAAGGATAATTTTACTTCTGATGGGGGCGTTCTGTTCTGCCAACCATGTGGGAAAGCAATCAAGGCTGAACAGCGAACTCAAGTTACACCACACCTCGAAGACAAGAAACATTTCGCCGCAGTTTCGCGCCTTCAGAAGAAGTGTTTCGCGATAATAGTCGGTCATTTGTGATGGACAACCTGAAGGTGTATCTCGTTGTGTATTGTAATTCTTCAGCAGTCAGTGAGACATAGCATAAAAAATAAATAATTTCCCGACTTTTAGCACCTAAAAATCCGAGCCCTAGTAATAACAATTTATTAAATACGGAGTTAGCAAGATACCTTAGTTGAGATCACGCCCGACGAGAAGGACGGGCAAGTGGGGCTGTAGACCCGGGGCCCAGGTTTGCTATGGGGCCCGAGGTGTCAAAGTGGACAACTTAAGTTAATTTCAAAACTAGACTACTGTATTATGAAATTTTCTAATATAACATTGTCCGATGTAAATACAAAACGTTACAAAGAGAACATACAGAATAATTAATTTAATTAATAACCATTGTATTTTTGTTTTTGTTTTTCCCCCGAGGAAATGGCAACGTTTCCAGGGCCGAACATCAATTCCGCTCGATTTTCCTTAATTCCACTCGGTCCTCCAAGGGACCCAAAAATAAGTTCCTCAACTCCGCTCAGGCTTTGACAAGGGGACGGCAAAGGGGTTATCCCCAATGACGTAAACAAATGGCATAACCTTCCTGCTCGCATACCAAGGGCATGCCATTGCGTGGTCAACCACTCTGATGTCAAGTCCGCTCATTCGTTAAATCAGGTATAAAGTGTTTGGCACATTATAACTTATATGGCAGAAAATACAAGTGATTTAAAATTAATCATAATATTCTTTTAAATAAGTCTGCCAAGTTTTCTATATTTTTTTCTACAAATTTTATAAACTGTTTTTAGCAAATGCATAATTAAATGTTTGTGTGTTTTTTAACCTAGTCAGACATTATTAAATTAAATTTAGATAATAATAGGTGTATAATTTGTACCTAAAAATACTTTCGATATCCGTCGCGGATGCTGAAAATACTGTTTTCCAGCCTTGAACGGAAAAATCAGCTGCATTCAAGAATTCACTCATGCGCTGCAGAAGGTGTTTGACCCGGCCCTTGGTATGCGAGCAGGAGGGTTATGACATTTGTTTACGTCACTGGGGATGACCCCTTGTCAAAGCCTGAGCGGAGTTGAGGAACTTATTTTTGGGTCCCTTGGAGGACAGAGTGGAATTGAGGTAACCCTGGCTACCTGACTGGAATTCCCGAGGGGAATTGATGCCCGCCAGTTTCCAGAGTTGTCCATTTAATTCATAAATCTAATTCCAATTCTTATTCTTGTGGTGCCTGAACACGTTCAGATATAATAAAAATGAATTTTTAATGCACAGTGAAAAAAATCTTGACGTAAAAGAACAACTAACGAGAGACAAGAAGACGGAGAGTGGTTGAGTAACTAAACACAAAGTGAGAGAATAATCAGTTGGACAAGCTAAATCCCCCGATCTTGATGTTGATGATTGAAGTCTTAAGGGGCGGAACAGTAAGGTGCTTTTATTTTCTTGGGGGGAGGGGATAAGTTTAAAAATTTCAAGTCTATCCTAATTCTCCAAAGTAGGAGAACCTCCCGTTTCGTAACTTTTTACAAGGTAGATTATTGAAAATATAGTATTAATGATTGACATACCTTTCTTGGAGTTGTTGGGAGGCGTTTCACTCTTCAATTGCCACTGCCGCACCGGAAATAATTACTTTTAACGTAAATAAAGCATTATTGGTCGTGTTCATTTGAACCAGGTCGGCCATTTAACATCGACATCGGAAACTACGTAATACGCCACGTGACACGTTGCCAACATGAATAATGAAATAAAAGCCACATCCATTGGCCTCGATAAAGATTATTGATGCGTGACTTCCCCAACTGTGCGTGACAAAAACCAGGGGTGTTATCTATTAGCTAACGCGTAACCAAACCACCATTGGTCTGGACGAAAATATTGGTCTAGGCATAACCACTGCTCTGCCGGATGCGATATAGTACCGAAAGCGTGGGGTTGGCATTGTTGACTTCTTCACAAACATTCACAAAGATGGCTGCCAGAGCAACAATTTCAACTATATAAGACTTGCTCCTATTTGGGAGGGTTGTCGGGTCTACCGCAACGGACGAGTAAACATCTATTACTAGGCTATATCATCTCAAGATACCATTACTAGACTTACAGGTATTTTCGCCAATTTCATTGCTTAGCATTTTTTACACAAAGGTTCTCCTACTTAGGAGCGCCACCGTTTAATACCGTAATTCCAAAAATATGTCCCAGGTTGAATAAAAATTAAGGGGCCCGGAAGACTTTGCCCAAGGGCCCGTGATCGCTCTCTACGGCCCTCGCAGGCTCGACGAGAGGGGGAGGGGGGTCAGGCAGGGCCGGTGTCCCCGGGCCCGACCCTCCCAGGGGGGCCCGGCGTCCTAGGACCGATCTGGCTTTGATTTATTATTGCCTTTATGTGACTTAAATTTTCTACTAGCAATGAACTTTCTGTGAACAAATTTACAAGGATTGAAAAACTTATTCTGTCAAGTGGACAATATTTTCCTTTACAAAGCACTTGTGAGAAGAACAACTGTCTCAAAGCAGTCAACTTAGGCGATGGGGCATCGCTATGTATTGTTCTCAGATTCTAAATTTAGCTTATTCGGCTTATGCACCAATCCTTCAAATGACTTTCTCATCCCTTCACTTATTTCGCCAAGGCCACGAGAGCCTGGCCTGCCCTGGTGTGTGTTGGTCAGCTAGCTCAAGAGTTTCAAGTTTGGTGCGTCACATTGAGCTTAGATATTTAGAGGTGTTAGTGTCTGAAATGTATGTATTGTCTAGCTAGACGTATCATATGCCGTGCAGGCAGTTGCTGTAAGTAAAATAAATTTTAAAGTAGCGTCCACACAGTAATTCACTTTATAGTTATTGTTGATTTAAGGGGATAATGATAATTTTTCACATAGTGCGAAAGTGAATTACTAGGGAACGATGACCTTGCTGTTCTGTCCCTGTATGTTTAGGTGCAGTATAATAATAATAATAATAATTATTATTATTATTATTATTATTATTATTATTACTGGTTCATTCAATACGATCAACAATCCTAAGCACTTGGGTTCGTGTGCAAATCATTTATAATTAAAGGATTTATTGGAAACCTATAATAGTCTACTAATGGTACTAGAGTAGGGAAATGTATCCAAAGGCTGAAACTAAGGTAACATTCGAGCATTTTTCTGGACTGAGTGTTTAATTAACCAGGAGAAAAATGACAACTAAGCTGAACACTGAACTTTGTTTTCCAATTCCTCTCATGGAATGTCAGTGGTACGGGCAGATGACCTAGCTGTTCCACCCCTTAAAACAACAATAAGTAACGTCAGTGGTGTGCATCGCGTTGGAGAAATTAATATATTGCATGTAGGCACCGCGCAGATTTTCCTAAGACCAAAATATTTGAACTCTGCTTAATTTAGAAGAAAATTAAGACAAAGTATTGCCACGGTGGGTGAGTGGTTATCGTGTCGGACTACCGACCCCATGCTTGCAGGTTCGCTCATGGCCATGGAAAGTAATTTTTGAAAGGCGACAAAAACCACGACACGCATGTCGTACGTTGTTGGCATGTTAAAGAACCCATTTGAATTCAGTAAGCCGTGTTCATAATGGGAAAATTAATATCGGGATTTTCCGCCATCACAAAGTTCCTCCGTTCTCTACTAGAAAGCGCTAGTGTCAAGGAGCTTAGATATCTAACCTCCTTGACTTTCATAGCGTTCCAAGGAACGATGAAATTCGACATGCAAGCTGCCCTCTGGGTGTCAAATAACAAAGCTTGCACCCGCCACCCGAGGCCATACGATATTATTATTATTATTATTATTATTATTATTATTATTATATAAATAGCCTCCGTGGCTCAGGCGGCAGCACGCCGGCCTCTCACCGCTGAGTCCGTGGTTCAAATCCCGGTCACTCCATGTGAGATCTGTGCTGGACAGAACGGAGGCAGACAGGTTTTTCTCCGGGTACTCCGGTTTTCCCTGTCAAAATTTCATTCCAGCAACACTCTCCACTATCATTTCATTTCATCTGTCATTCATTTAATCATTGCCCCAGAGGAGTGCGTCAGGCCTCGGCAGCCGGCACAGTTCATATCCTCGCCGCTAGATAGGGGCTTCATTCATTCCATTCCTGACCCGGTCGGAGACTGGAAGCAGGCTGTGGATTTTTCATTATATAAATACAATTTTGTTTTGTGCTGGTGCAGTGGCTATTATTAGTCTATTATTGGACATTTCTACGCCGTTTATTCCAAAGAGCAGCATCGATCTGCAAAGCACTTATATTTCAGGACGCGAAGAGATACTTTCCCTACGCTTTAACGTCTCAGTACCGTTAAACATAAAATGAGTTGCTCTCCTTATCTACGACTTAGAAATGGCTCCGGGTCCTGACGAAGCCGAGGCAGGAATGCAGGATTCGACTTCCCGACTGCGGTGTCATTCGTAGTCTTACTCAACAGTTAGTAATAGGCCTATTTGTCGTTATAGTTGTTAATTCATTTAGGAGTTTACGACATTTAATCCGTGGACTTGGTAACTAGTGGGTCTAGTATCACTGGCGGGTAATGAACCATTGTCGCTCGGTTGGGGATCGTTTGCATCAACTAGTAGCTTACTGTAGATATAATTCTGTATTTGCTGACGCGTTAATTTTCCGGTTTGTTTCTGAAGGCCTCCACGTTATTGAATGAAGTTGACTGTAAATCAGTAGTTTTCACAATTTTTATTAATGAAGTAAATTACAGGATTCTCAAACAGCGAACAGAATCGAAAACAAAAAAACGTGCGAATTGTGTAGACTGAAGGGGAGGTTGTTATATAACAAGAGAGGTGTGTTGGCAACATTGTTGTAACTATTTTTCTTGGAGAGTAGAAACTTAGACCCTCTTAAAACCACCCATTGCTGGACGAAAAGCAGGGTATACACTGTTCTGTGCTATGGCCTCTGTGACTTGATCAATCGCATGCCGTATTCTTAGTTGCCAACTGGGGAAGCGTTAGCCGTCGCGTCTATTACTGTAATTATTAGGGTGTCCCTGGACTTGAAATAAGGTACTATCCCGGCATTTATCTGGAGGGAGTGTGATAAACCACACTCAGGATAACTTGTGTCAGCATCGGGATTCGAACCTCTAATCTGCAGACTTGCTGTAGACCCCCATCACGGTCATTGGTGGGCTACACCGCGGGGTCTTACTTGAAGGTGCGAGAGATATTACTGTACTTCAATATCAGAGAGTCTTTTCTATAGCCACTAAATGTCAATGGTCACCAAATGTTTACTCCAAAATATCACAAAACTGATCACCCAAATGGCCTTTGCCTCAATAATTTGGACCTAATTTTTGCCAAATTTTCCGGAGAAGGATTCCCGGACCTCACTCTGAGCTTGGTGATATTCCATCCCCCAGATCCCATATGTGTCCACTCCTCCATAATTTTGGCTAAAATCCGCCCCTGATGGTCACCAGTCATAGATAGGATTGGGGATTTTTAGGAGAATATGACTCTAGTTTTGCTTACTTTGAATGCAATATTAAATTATAAGAACTCCACTGACTGCAAATTACAAAATATAGTTCAAATTCACATTTTCTTCTTTTGTGAAAACAAATCACTGATCAGCTGCATTCTAACTTGACTTACGTACGAGTACTGTATAGGCCTAGGCTACGTGTGGCTAATTATGAAAATATATTTTGCTTTGTTTAATGTACAAAGTTGTGTGATCGCCGTTCAACCAATACACTTACCAGCGTTTAGGCTTAGACGCATGGGCGTGACTCTTCAAGGGCAGCAAATGTTAAGAATGTCAACATAAAAAATCAAAACTATAAAATGTAAGACGTATTTTAGAATAAGTTTTGACTTGTGTAAAAATCATGTTTTCATTATGAAAAGAGATTACGTCATATGTCACAGAGGCCGTAGTCCTGCACAGTGTAGAGTATAAAGTTCCCACCTCTTTTAACATGCAGTTCAGTGAACTGAACTTCCCGTTGATTAAGTTTTGGGTCTGAGGACGTCGTGGTCAACAGTCCTTTCTATTTACTGTGCGTGTAGAACTCTGTCCGACAATCTATATATGAAGTTATTAATATATGTTTAATTAATTTGGGATATAATTAGGGAGAAAATGAATGTACGATGGTGCAACTGCAGCCTTTGGCTACCGGTATAGGGTTAAAACGATGTATCATGGAAAATATGCTTAGAATCACTGACTGTGGAATTCGAACCCACCTGTTTCCGAGTTCATGGACAACAGCTATTTTCAATGTGAAATTTTTCCCCAAGTTAAATACTGTAAAAGCGATGAAATTATGGTCCGGTAAATGCATTTTCTTTTCAAATTTGTTTACGACAAACGAGCATATGGCTTTTACGAGTATCACTGAAGTTCTAAAATTATTGATACCAAAGAGGATCTTCAGAACTTTAAATCTGAACACTGTGCATGCTTACAGTGTTACCTCATCGGGGCAAATTTAGATCTGACAAACGCCAAAACTAAACAGTATAGTGAATTTAATGAAAATTATTATCTAGTTTTCGATGGCTTTACTCTGATATTTATTTTTGTTAATTGAAAATAATGCATTCGTACGCGCTTGTCAGGTATAAACATTTAATACAATTTAATACAATTATTATTATTATTGCTTGCTTGCTGTTTTTTTATGTTCTTAAAATTGATTTCGTGATGAACATTTTGTGCAAAAAAATGCGCAAAATCAGTTTGTGCAAATTTATAAGGATTATAATTTAATTTTACAGAATTTGGTTATAGAGGGGGCCCGGGAGATTCCAGCTAGAATATTATAAAAGCCCCGCTCTTTAGGGATGACCGTCAATGTATACTGAACGGTACTTACCACTGGATGACTCGGAGATAATTATGCCCCCACGTGGAACGCGAGAAACGCGAGATATTGAAGATGAACACCCACTCTCGACAACACCAAAAAAGAACCAATTTAAAGGACCCATGAATTCGCTGAAGGGGTGGTGGTAGCCCAGTGCGCCTGCGTACCAGATTTGTATCTGATTGGCTCACTATTGACGCCCACTACCTAGCTCCACCCAGCGGATATCTCAATGTGTGTGTTTAAAATGTTGCCAACCCACATTCGCCCACAACACTTCTCCTGTAATAAATATGCTATTGGAAGCAGATTTGGGTGCCTTGCTAGAATACGTTAATAGTCTAATGTTCACGACTATCCTGAGTGTGATTTTACCCCGCGATTTTCTACATTCCCTCCAGACAAATGCCGGGATAGTACCTTACTTATTAATTCTTTACGAGAGGGTTTCCTTCTTTTATATCACTTTCACAAGGCTAAATAATGAAGAAAAAAATGATTCACATACCTTCTGGGAGCTAATTTTCGATTTGCATCGGCATTGCTGCACTGGAAATAATTACTTTTACTACCGATAACAGTTAATTCTTGGAAGCCTCCGTGGCTTAGGCGGCAGAACGCTGGCCTCTCACCGCTGGGTCCGTGGTTCAAATCCCGGTCACTCCATGTGAGATCTGGACTGGACAAAACGGAGGCAGACAGGTTTTTCTCCGGGTACTCATGTTTTCCCTGTCAACACTCTCCACTATCATTTCATTTCATCTGTCTTTCATTTAATCATTGCCCCCAGAGGAGTGTGTCAGGCCTCGGCAGCCGGCACAGTTCATATCCTCTCCGCTAGATGGGGGCTTCATTCATTCCATTCCTGACCCGGTCGGAGACTGGAAGCAGGCAGTGGATTTTCAACAGGAAATTCTTACGAGATTCCGCGCCATCTTACATTCACGTCACACGCTACGTCATACCCGTTGTCAATGTTGCCAACATGTCCAATACAAATTACATCACACGACATGAAATAAAAGGCAAAACTATTGGCCTGGATAAAGATTATTGATGCGTGACTTCCCCCACTGTGCGTGACAAAATTCAGGGGTGTTATCTATTAGGTAACGCAGGTCCGCGCTATCAATCCACCATTGGTCTGGACGAAAATATTGGTCTAGGCAAAACCATTGGTCTGCCGGATGCGATATATTACCGAATGCGTGTGGTTGGCATTACTGACTCCTTGAAAAAGATGGATGCCAAAGTAAAGTCAAGTTACTCCGTGATATCAAGTAACACCGTGATAAAGCGTATTTCCTCAATCACTACGTAGGTTCAATTCCGAATGTTCTAAGTTTTTACCAACAGATGGCAGTAGAAACCAGGAATCCGGGAAGTCCTTGCGTTCTATCTTTGACCAACTCAATGAGGTTTAAAAAATATATTAACAAAGAGTTGACATTTCACCAAGTGATCCACATCCAGTGAAATCTGTGGTAAAGATTTTAATTTCTTATAAACAGCTGTTTCTTTGTATAAGTTTCATTTTAACACTACTCAGAGGTAAGATGCAGACCATTCGCATACAAAATTTACATGGATGCAGTGTTAAGCATGCAAGGTGTGTGAGCTTAGCAATAAGTACGTTTTTCTTAGGTTGGACGCTGAAATGGTGCCGAAACGTAGTCTACTGTAATGACTAGGGCTCGGATGTTTAGGTAAATAAATATTTTTTTAATGTAAATACATATTTTAAACATTTTGTCTATAGATACTGTACATAAATTCCTGCTTTTCACTTATTAGCGCATAAAAAATATACACTAATATTTACATATTTTTAAATCAGTATCTTTCAGTTCATTGCATTTTTGTTCTGTTAATTTAACAGAGAAGAACCTGTGGGCTATCTAATCTTCATGCAGAGCGTATGTCAGCTTGCAGCTGTGTATTTTCTAATCTTGTCGCCCCGTCCCACTCACTGAGGACGCCGGTGATTTCCTTGTCCAGCCATATAGCACAACGTGCTAGACCTCCCCCTCCATCTACATGGAACCAGTGTCACTCACATGCAGTTCATTTCTGACACTGTGAAGTGTAAGGCAGTTCTACGATTCCTAAAGTAAAAGCAACTACAAGTTGTGGTCTGCAGCAGTATGTTGCAGAATTTAGGACAGTTATTTTACTTCTGATGGGGACGTTCTGTTCTGCCAACCATGTGAAAAGCAATCAAGGCTGAACAGCGATCTCAAGTTACACCACACCTCGAGGGCAAGAAGCATATTGCCGCAGTTTCGCACCTTAAGGGGAAGTGTTTAGAGATAATCGTCGGTTATTTGTGATTGGCAACCTGAAGATGTATCTCGTTGTGTATTGCAATTCTTCAGCAGTCATTGAGGCATAGCATAAATTGCTTTCATGAGTGGTGCATATAGGTTATATTGTCTATATATATAAAAATCAATGTAACGTGATAGTTTGTCTGTGGGTATGTCTCCTATGCGTTCATATACCATTCATCGGATTGCGATGAAACTTGGGTGATATGTTGAGAACACTCCAAGGAAGGTTTCTGACTTAGTAAATCCATTTTACAATTGGTAGCGCACGCGTAGATTCAACAAATGAGCGACGATGCGCGAAGCATTTCAACCAAGTCCCGTATGTGTTCATATACCATTCGTCCGATAGCGATTAAACTTGGGTGAGATGTTGTGTACACTTACGTGAAGGTTTCAAAATTAGTGAATACATTTCACAGTAGATAGCGCACGAGTAGATTCAACAAATGAGCGACGACACGCAAAGCGTTTCAACAAAGTCCCGTATGCATTCACATACCATTCGTCCGATAGCTATGAAACTTGCGTAAAATGTTGTGTACACTGCAGGGAAATTTTCTGGCTTAGTACATCCACTTTATAATAGGCAGCGCACGAGTAGATTCAACAAATGAGCTACGACGCGCGAAGCATTTAAACAAAGTCACGTTTGCGTTCATATACCATTCGTCCGATAGCGATGAAACTAGGCTGAGATTTTGTGTGCACTCCAGGGAAGGTTTCCAGCTTAGTAAATGTCGTTAAAAATAGGTAGAGCACGAGTAGAATCAACAAATGAGCGACGACGCGCGAAGCGTTTCAACAAAGTTCCATATAATTTCATATACCATTCATCCGACAGCGATGAAACTTGGGTGAGATGTTGTGTACACTCCAGGGAAGGTTTCTGGCTTAGTACATACATTTTACAATATGTAGTGCAAGAGTAGAATCAACAAATGAGCGACGACACGCGAAGCGTTTCAACCAAGTCCCGTATGCATTCATGTACCATTCGTCCGTAGCTATGAAACTTGGGTGAGATGTTGTGTACACGTCATGGAAAATTTCTGGCTTAGTAAATCCACTATACGATATTCAGTGCACAAGTTGATTCAACAAATGAGGGACGACGTGCGAAGCGTTTCAACAAAGTCCCGTATAAGGTCATATACCATTCTGCCGTTAGCGGTGAAACTTGGGTGAAATATGGTGGACACTCCATGGAAGGTTTCTGGCTTAGTAAATACATTTCACAGTAGGTAGCACACGAGTAGATTCGACAAATGAACGACGACACGCGGAGCGTTTCAATACAGTCCCCTATGTCTTCATATCCCATTAGTCCGATAGCGATGAAACTTGGGTGAGATGTTGTAGACACTTACGTGACGGTTTCTAACTTAGTAAATACATTTTACAGTAGGTAGCGCACGAGTAGATTCAACAAATGAGTGACGGAGCGCGAATCGTTTAAACAAAATCAGGTATGCGTTCATATACTATTCATCCGATTGCGATGTAACATTGATCAGTTATTGTGTACCCGCCAGGGAAGGGGACTTAGTAAATCCATTGCACAATAAGTAGCGCAAGAGTAGATGCAACAGATGGGTGACGACGCGCGAAGCGTTTCAACAAAATCCCCTATTGCGTTCATATAACATTCTTCGATTGCGATGAAACCTTGATGAGTTATTGGGTACACGCCAGGGAAGGGCTTCGACTTAGTAATACATTTCTCAATAGGTAGCACACGAGTAGATTCAACAAATGAGTGACAGTGCACGAATCGTTTAAACAAACCCCCTTTACGTGCATATACCATTCATCCGATTGCGATGAATCATTGAGTTATTGTGTACACGGCAGGGAAGGGTTTCGACTTAGTAAATCCATTTCACAATAGGTAGCGCAAGAGTAGTTGCAACAGATGGGTGACGACGCGCGAAGCGTTTCAACAAAATCCCCTATTGCGTTCATATAACATTCTTCGATTGCGATGAAACCTTGATGAGTTATTGTGTACACGCCAGAGTAGGGTTTCGACTTAGTAAATCCATTTCTCAATAGGTAGCGTACGAGTAGATTCAACAAATGAGTGACAGCGCACGAATCGTTCAAACAAAATCCCGTATACGTTCATATGCCATTCATCCGATTGCGATGAAACTTTTGAAAGTTGTTGTGCACGCTCCCACGAATGGTTCTAAATTAGAAAATCCATTTTACGATAGCTTAAAGGCAGTTAACGGAAATTGAAAAACAAGTTGTGTATCCAAAAGCACTTCAAGAAACAGAATTTCAATGCCAACACTTTCTTGTCAATAATAAATTAAATTGTAATTGCATATTTTTACCTTTTTGTCACATATTTCAGGTATTTATATTAGGCTACATAAAAAATACGTATTTTCCTGATTTTTAGCACCTAAATATCCGAGCCCTAGTCTACCCGTTATTACTCCCGTTTCCAACGCGGTCGGGGATGAGATGCGATGAAAGTATATGTGGCGGATTGCTTTTACAGCCGGATGCCCTTCCTGACGCCAACCTCGTGTGAGGAGTTAATGAGATATGAAATTTATGAAGATGAATGAAAGTGGGCAACGATGTGGAAGGAAATGGCCGTAGCCTATCAGAAAGTACCGTTCCGGCATTTGCCTGGAGTTGAAAATGGGAAACTACGGAAAACCACTTCAAGGACGGCCGACGGTGGGGCTCGAACCCATGTCTACGAGTCCCCCAGAGAGCTTGACCCCTTGGCCTAGGGCTGCGCGTTAGCGAGCGTAAATACCGCTGTCGGTTCTCCACACATTACTACTGTCATACCATAAATATAGGTTGTCAGACAACTTCAACACACACCCAATTACACGGGACTGTTGAACAAAATATTCAATCACCATCAACTTCTAAAGGCAATGCCTTGTCGGCGGAACCATTTCACTGTCTACAGCAACTCGTTTCCTCTCACAGTGGGAACCATAATGAAGAGTTTTAGTGTGTTGTCTCGAAGGAAATATTTTCTCGGTCGACCTCGGGCGTTCTTCCCTGTGATTTTTCCCTCCAGAAGATTGGTTAAGAAAGTGTTATCGCAAGATGTGGCCTGTGAATTTAGCTTTTCCTTTAAGGATCGTTGGTCTCAGTTCTCTCTTCCCTTGAATTTCTTGCCGGATACTGATGTTAGTCCTCTTTTCTTCTTCTTTTCTTAGTCGTTTACCCTCCAGGTTGGTGGAACCCACGGACTCAGCGAGGGAACTCACCACTACCGCCTCGACGGGCAGTGTCCTAGAGCAGGGAACATCTAATCGGAGTGGATACAACTGGTGAGGTGTGATTGGCACCTCGCCCAGGTGGCCTCACCTGCAAAGCGAACAGGGGCCTCATGCGGGAAGGTAATGGATGGTCAGGATGGATAGGCAAGGAAGATGGAAGGAGGTGGCCGTGGCCTTGAAGAAGGTACCATCCCGGCATTTTCCCGAAGACGAAGTGGGAAACCACGGAAAACCACTTCGAGGATGGCTGAGGTGGGAATCGAACACCCTCTACTCATTTGGAACACCCGAGGCTGAGTATACCCCGTTCCAGTCATCATACCACTTTTCAAAGTTCGTGGTAGAGGCTGACCGCTACGCTACGGAGGCGACTTAGTCCTCTTTTCAATCTATTTAACCCGTAACATTCTACGCCAGACCCACATCTCAAACGCTTCAAGTCGCTTCCAATCCTGAACTCTGATCGTCCAAGATTCATATCCATACAGAATCAGGTTCCAAAGGCTACAAAGAACATGACAAATTTATTTTTAATTGCAATAAGTATTAATCAAAAGATTTTTCTTATTATTGGTTGGTTGGTTCCTCAGTTTAGGGGCTGCGACAACGCAGTCATGTAGCCCCGTGTACTTTGGGTGTGTGTAGAATCTGTCTGATAACCGGTGTTAATTGTGATGACTGTATTAGTGTGTGTTCTCTGTTTTTAATTCAAGTAAGGACTGCAGACATTCAATTTTTCTAGTAGTTCCTACCTTTGCTACCAAACGCCACCGCCAATGACAACTAGTTCTGAACTTTGTTACTAGATGCCACCGCAGTCGGCTCCTGGTGACGCACGTTGGAACCTAAGAGCGTTAGTCAAATCTAAGCTATACTTAAGCTTCAATCAAGTGTAATTAGTGGAAGGTTCTTTATCATGCCATAAATCTATGACATGGGACCGCCAGCTTTACTTCCCTTCCGAAGGCTACTGAGGGATTTGTAACGCTTTTAAAAAATCCAACGACTTCGGCTGGGTTTGAACCCGCGATCTTGGGCATAGAAGCTCAGCATGCTACCAACTACGCCACCGAAGCCGATTTAAGTTTGCACATATATTTTAAAGTAGGACTAACTTACACCTCTTCCCCTACAATAAGTTATATTTTGAAAGTCGGTTTCGTTTAATCAGAAAAAGTGAAATTCCTTTCACAACCGTATAATGTAAAAGTCGGATTTCGCCAACGTTACGTGGAAATTTTCCTCCTTATAAAAAGGCTTGAACACTTTGGAAACTTTGCTCTACCTCAGGCTGTTAAAAAATATAAGCATGATACAGAGAGGTTAGTTTGGATGTATCGGAGATCGCTAGCCCGTGGCGCGAGCCTGTCTCCCGCCAGGCACTTTGCCGTTATGCGGCGCTCGCGCGGCACTGAGCCATTGGGTATAGGAATTTGTACTTAAATTTGTACTACTTCAATGTGATCCTTGACCAATTTTTTGACGAACTGACTTACGGAGAGCGATTGTCAAATTACTTTCAACACTGCTCACACTGACGAAGCATCCATGACCGAATTGCGTCGCATTTTTGGTACTAGGATTATAAGTCGGAACGTGTGGCCCCCGCGAAGCCCAGACTTATCACCATGTGACTTTTATTTGTGGGGGACGCTTAAAAATAGAGTGTATGCGAGAAACCCTCCACTATAAATGAGCTTAAAGACTATATTACAGCTGAAATACAGTCAATCGGTGCTGAGGAACTTCAGAGAGTACATGCCAGTTTCATAAAAAGGTGCCAGCGATGTGTAGCAGTGAATGGCGAACATTTTCAGCACGAGCTGTGAACTAGGTAAGACTCAGTGCCGCGCGGGCGCCGCATAACGGCAAAGTGCCTGGCGGGAGACAGGCTCGCGCCGCGGGCGAGCGGGCTAGCGAGGGTCTCCGATACATCCAAACTAACCTATCTGTAGTTATTTAAAAAACATATGTTAGATCTTAATACAGTTACAGCAGTGGCGTATACTGGTCTGAAGTCTGGGCTACCACTGAGCCCAATAATAGTCTACACAAAACATTAAATTACATTTTTTTAAATCACATCTTTTATGTTCTAGATCATAACCCCACTTACTGCAGATATTATGTCATTTAGAATTGCAGCAGATGCACCATGAAATACTGTAGGGCTCTCAAGATGATTGGCAAGTAGCCTACCGGTACTGTAAGTGATCAAATTCACTTAGAGAACAAAAGTTTGGTGCTTTTCAGTCGGTCAACACGAATGTACCCACAAGAGCTGGGTTATGCTTCAAACCCCACAATCATTTAGCGAATATAAGTATCAATACAATTTCCCCTGTTGTCCGATTCCATACTTTTCTTATGGCCCCGAAAAGTTAATTCTTGCTTTCCGAGAAAACATATGAGGATGATGATGATTGTTGTTTTAAGGGGCCTAACATATGGCAAGCTTAGTTATGGAAGGAAGGGTCGAGGACAAGAACTGTAGGGGTAGACCAAGGTTAGAGTATGTTAAACAGATTGCCTCGGATGTAGGGTGTGGTAGCTATGTAGAGATGAAACGATTAGCTCAGGACAGAGAGGCCTGGATGGCTGCATCAAACCAGTCAAAAGACTGAAGACTCAAACAACAACATCTAGGTTATCGGCCCCTAATGGTTTGGGTGATAGTGAAAGATGAGATGAGAATGAAAACTATAACTAATACTAACTACAGACTTGCATACTAGAAGAAGAAATGGTAAACAAATAAAGGATAAGGCAAATAAAGGACAGGAAGAAAGGAAATGCCCTCAACCCTCGAAGAATGAGATTTGAGGGTCTTGGAAGGAAGGAGAGCCATGAAAGGCAGATAGGAAAGGTAAAGAGGAGAGGGCCCGCCCCAAAGTCAGAGGAAAAAGGGAACAAAACGGATCCAGCTCAGGAATCCCTCGGGGTCACCAACTCCCAAACTCACCAGTCGTTAGCCCTTGAGGGTGTAGCACTATCCAGGGTGCACCAGAAGTGGTGGGGCTAGATACACCCTGCTTCCTTGATGGCCTTATGCAAAGGCAGGAGATAACATGAAAAGAAAAAGAAGGCTGACCCCTCGCAGAAGGAGGGTATAAGGAAAGATGAAACAAGGGCCAATTAGTCTAAGGCGGGAAAGTGAAAGACTCTCTAGGCCTCGGATACCCTAATACCGTCGGGGTCGGAAGAGAACAAGAGCTGACATGGGGAGGTCGACAGGAAAGAAGACTGAGAGGAGCCCGGCACATGTAAGTGGAAGCAATGCCAGACTCAGCTGGGGTCCCGTGGTCACCAACCCACGTCTCACTAGATGTGAGCCCCTGGGGGGTCCGAGAAAACAAACTGCGTTGATAAAACGTGATAAAATGCTGTTTACAAGAGCTGTAAATCTATTCTTGTATTACCAAAGTTTGCAAAGTTCATGCTATTGCAAATGTGAGCTTTCGATTTGTAATGATTTTGAACTGCCGTGCGACAAGAGTTCATATTTGAAAACCCTTCCTTTGACCATACATTAACTTCACGACTAAATGGCAAACATGGCCAGCAATACAATTTAGACAGCTTAGAACTACCAGATAACCAATTCCACCTAGCATATGTAGATTATGTGAAATGACGTATATAGCCTACTCACGCTGATTTTCCTTCACATCGGCACACAATTGCAGTTGTCATAATTATCCTTAATATGAACTTGTGTACATAGTTAAATTCTTTAAGCATTTTATATTCATTTGTTTTAATCACCATAACGATGTAAAAAAATTAACAAATTTTTATTGAGAGATCAAACCATAAACTATTTTATGAGAATTTTTAGGGTGTTTGACTGAAGAAAGCCCACAGAGCCGATACATGTCTCATAGTGTATATTGACATCGAGTGATATATTTTTAAAAAATGTATTGTAAAGTGGATATTTGTGTAACATATTACTACAGGTATTTTAGCAAATTTCATTACTTACATTTTTTTTATAGAAAGGTTCTTCTACTCTGGAGCGCCACCAAAAATTCTTCAGCATACACGCACTTAAATAAATCACACATCGAAAATACTACATCTTCTAAAACATATTCACATCTATGTGCGCGATAATGTATAGCCTATCTATTGTAAGCTATTTGTCGCTTTAAACACTTGTAGCTTCAAGGGTCTAGCGGCAACTGGCTGCTATGAGCGCTGAGCCTGACCGGAACAAGGGTGGGGGCGGAAAGACGGGGGGAGTGGCTTAAGCTACCGCTTTCTGGACGGTTTCTACAGTATTGCCACGTTGACTCACCATCATTTCTTTCGATAAAGAAGTTTGTGCATGAAAGTCACGATTGTTTGAATGCTATGTTGAAACTGTAATAAAGTCAGTGGCATCGGAAGGGGGGGGGGGGGGGGTGCCAGGGTGCGGCTGCCCCCTCCTCCCAATATTTATTTCGGGGGTGCGGCGCACCCCCAATATCGTTTGAAAATGCAAAACTTTGATATTGACCTTTTTGAGATACATGGTGCGAATTTGAAATGCGAACTCGCGAGCAGCTAAGTGTGAATACCGATTGTGAATGCATGCCAATCGTCTGTGCTGAGGTTGGCAACATTGGCTTAAAATTCGTTTGGTAACGCTGTCGGTGACTGCGAAGAGCAGGTTCAAGCCGATTTATTCTTGAGTTATATAAAAGAATGTTTATTATACTTGTCACGACATTACACTATAATTTAGAAATACGGTAGAACGTTTCTTAAATGTACCTCCTTAAAAACACGATATACTGACACACGCCTTGAAGGGGAATCCCCGTAACGAAAGATGGATGGATCAGAGTCGTTCGGCAAATAGGTCACGTATTGAAGATGATAACGGACCTCCTGATCCAGCGACTAAGGCTGAGGCTAAGAGAAACGAGGCGTCACCTGTAGCATCTACATCTACAGTGAGTAAAGGTAAGATAAATTTCAAATTACAACAAAGTTATTAAATACCGGTATCTAATGTTCATTCTGCTTTCGCCTGCCTTGGCATTTTGTGATTATTAACACTGACTTGGACATCTAAATGATTTTTAATTTAAGTTAATAATCTCCTTCTGAATACTTAATGCGCGTACTGTTCAATTAAATTAATGCTTTGTTCGTTCCTATGTTTTTAGATAGTGGTCTACCGGAGGGTATATAAGAAACTTGGATTGCTGTGGCTATACCTGACACAGTTTGTACTGAATTTGTAGATGCGGAGAGGAGAGTGATACCGGTAATATCAACAACGGGCGATGATCAAGATATTCCTGACGTCCGAGAAAAGTATCATCCAAACAAGAAATGTGTGTTTCCCGAGAACGCCCGAAATCGAAAGTACAGTGCTCATTGGTTCGAGTTGTACTCTTGGTTACATTACAGTGTTGAAAAGGACGCAGTTTTGTTTTGAATGCATGAAAGGCAGTCGAATGGTTGGTATCACAGGTAGAAGTTGGTTCTCCAAAGCGAAGAGAACATTTTATATCAACGGTTTCCAAAATTGGAGAAAGGCGGGTGAAAATTCAAATCACATCAAAACAGTGACTTTCACCGGAGAAATTGTGAACTTATCATTAATAGAGAAAATAGCCAGCCTGTAACTGCGTAGATTGACAAGGGAATGTTGAAACAAATGAGCGTTGCCCGCAAATGTTTTCTTGTTGTTATTAGTTGTCTTAGATATTTAATGCTTACTGGTAGCACTGTTCGCGGCCACAACTCTGATCAAGGCAACCTCATGGAGCTTTTACAGGAGAGAAAAGACGATGTACCCGAACTTACTTGGTGGATGTCGCGTCGTAACAATTTCCTCAGCCCTGACATGCAGAATGAGGTGATTGAAACAATGGCCCACTCTGTCCTTCGAGACATAGCAAAACAGGTACACGAATTACCTTTTTTGCTATTATTGCTGATGTCACCACCGATATTGCGGGCTTTGAGCAGTTCTCTGTATGTGTTAGGTTGGTTCACCCTAAAACCTTTCAAGTAACTGAACATTTTCTCGGGTTGTACAACCCACAAAATGCAACCGCTAAAACGCTGGCTGGTGCCATAAAAGATGTTCTCTTAAGGCTAAATTTTCCATTGTCAAAATTGCGGGGTCATTGTTTTGATGGCGCCTCTAACATGTCTGGGCACATTAAAGGAGTTCAAAAATTTATATCTGATGAGCAGCCAAAATCCCCTTATGTTCACTGTTCAAACCATTCCCTAGACTTAGCTCTTCAAGAAATCTCGCGGAAAATTGCAGTTATTTGTGATTTGCTTGTTGTTGTGGAAAATTCAAGTAATATCATACTCGATTCTTCGAAGAGACAGAACACCTTTAAAGATGTCGTCCTGAAACCCTGTGATGGCGATGATAATGCCGTCGCCAATGGACCGTCATCAAAGCTCATCGCACTTTGTCCAACGAGATGGAGCGTGAGATGCCGGTCTCTTAAAAGGTACAAGGAGAACGACAAAAGGGTCATACTTACTCTCCAAGCTATCCTCGATGACCCCACGGGTGCTTCTCCGGAAGTGAAATCGGCAACTCGTGGGTACCTGAAGAAGCTGAAGTCATTAGATTCCGTTTTTAGCCTACTTTCGATATTTGCAAAAAAAAATGAAAGTAGACTGATGAGATCTACACAGGTCCACAAATTGTGTGTCTGTCTGTGTGTGTGTGTGTGTGTGAGTGTGTGTGCGTACTCTGAATGTCTGTTCCCCCCCCCCCTATCAATTCGAACACGGTGAAAGCGAATTGAACGAAATTCGGTACAGAGGTAGAACTAGCAAAGGGCACCTCAGTGTCATGTTTTATAACGCCGCCATCTTGACGGAAACGTAATAGTGGCCACCCAAATGTTAAAAAGCTTAAATCAAATTACGACCAATCTAATCTTTTGATCTCTACCAATTTTTTCAACAACATACCTTTTTGTGGGAAGCATCTTTTGACTGAACTACAAGGTCATCAGCCCAATAGTTTGCAGATAGCGGCCATGTATGTGTGCAAATCGATTCCCCATATCAATTCAAACACGGTGAAACTGAATTGAATGAAACTTTTTACAGAGGTAGCACTAACAAAGGGCACCTCATATTCATGTTTAATATCCGTATAGCACGTTGTATTTCAACAAGCTACTACAACCAACATTCAATTATATTCCTTGAAAATGACGAGAGTTATAACAATATCCATGCATTTAGGAAAAAGTAGGCTATATGCTCTTTGCTGAACATCTTGTTTTTCTTCACGTCAGTGTCGAAATTTTTGGTCCATGTGAAGAACTTACAAAGGCCTTTCAGAGCCCATGTTATACTGCCACAGGAGCAAAGCAAGCTGCTTTGATTTTAATGTCGGCAATGAAGGTTCTTCGAACGATAGAGAAGTTTGATCGGATCTACAATGAAAGCTACGTTTATGCTACGGAGATAGTGGAACATGACTGCTCTTCTTTACCAAAACCTAACCAACGACTTTCCGAAAACCACGGCACATCCGAACCCGACGATGAGGAGGAAGAAGCCGAGGAAAAGCAAAAAAAAAAAAGAAATAGAAGCAGAGCAAGAAGCCCAAACCTGATCAAAAACTTCCCAAAAACGGCAGAGGAAATTTCCGAAGCATTTAGAACAAACGAGCAATCCAACTCCTCCTGCAAAGCTCACAGATCAAGAGGAACTTAGAAAAGATTACTTCTCTATTCTGGACCTCCTTTTGAATGAAGCAGAAGAAAGATTTAACCAGAAAGGTTTTGACACTTTGGCGAGTATTGAAAATATTCTGATTCAGGCATACCAGGGCATCATTCCATCTGAGCATGTTCTGAAGGAAACGCTGGGTCCACATAAGGACGATTTTGATCTCGATCAGCTTCGTACACAGCTTAAATTGTTGAAAAGTCTGCCAGGGAAGCCACCGAAGTGCATTGCAGATGTAGTTAAGCAGATGAATGAGTTGGCTACATCCACTAAAGATCTTTTCAACGAAGTAGTTTTGCTTGTTCTGGTACTCATGACCGTTCCAGCATCTGCTGCTTCTTCAGAAAGATCTTTCAGTGCACTTCCGAAGTTAAACAATTATTTGCGCAGTACCATGACCCAACAGCGCCTGACTCACGCTTTGATTCTGCATGTGCATAAGGACTATACAAGAGCCACAGATCTGCAGGGTATCTTGCGCGAGTTTATTTCGCGTAAGACTGAACGAGGGCAAGTGTTTGGGAAGGTTTAACGTTAGCTAGCCACAAAACAAACTTATGTAAATATTATCCTTTTTTTGTGCTGTGTGTTTTAAGTTTAATTTTTTATGATTTTGTTGTTGTTGTTGTTGTTGGTCGTTTCGTTACAAAGTCGCTTGTTCAGGCCACTGTTCATTTTTGTTTTATTCAAGGGAGGTCTATTAGTCTTGAGTCAACTTGACTGAGTTGTAGGCTATAACGTATGGTGTAAAAGTGTTCGTATTTTTTTTACTATTGACCGAATGGCCAATACGTCATACGTCTCGAGTTCTAGTTAACAAATACACTGATTTTTAGCCTACTTTTCACATTTTGCAAAAATGAGGAAAAAGTAGACTTATGAGATCGGGCAAATGTGTGTCTGTCTGTCTGTCTGTCCTTCTGTCTGTCTGTCTGTCTGTCTGGCTGTGTGTGTGTCCCCCCCTTTCAACTCCTAAACGGCTGCAGCAATCGAAACAAAATTTGGTAGGAGTAAAGATCTATACCTGAATATCTCACGGCCATATTTGAAAATGATGTCAGTGCTACCAACTGCTAAAAATCGCAATTGAAATTTGAGCTCCATGTTGGATATCTTGGAAAGTATGAATGGGAGCTATTTCAAAATTGGCACACGTACAGATCATAATATTTCAGTTTAATTTCCAGGAGGCTAAACATGGCAGTGTTGCCAAAATGATTATAAGCCTCCTGATAGGTCCAATTTTTAAATGCATATAACTTCTATACTATCAATTGGAATTCAACCACATTTCGTATGTTGTATGTGTACATAACCAGATATGACTGAGCGTATTCTTCAGACCTACCAGGGCTGCCAACTGTTATTAAATGCTCCTAATTTATTTTATCCAAATACCAATATATCATAAAGTATGCAAGCCGACAGCTTTAAACTATGCACACGTATAGTCCCTGACATTCTATATTAATTTGGAGTAACCTATATACGTCAGTGCTACCAAAATGATTCTAAGCCTGCTGACAGGTCCAACTTTAAATACATGTAACTTCCATACTATCATTTGGATTTCAACCAAATTTCGTATGTGCTATGTGTACCATAACAGATATGACTATGCGTATTCTAAGGAGCAACCAGTGCTGCCAACTGTTAATATGTGCTGTCCCTATTTTTGTTACCCTAATATCAATATATCAGAAAGTATGCAAGCCAATAGCTCTAAACTTTGCACACGTATAGTACCTGGCATTCTAGACGAATTTGGAGTAACTAATATACGTCAGTGCTGCCAACATGATTCTAAGCCTGCTGATAGGTCCAATTTTAAAATGCATGTAACTTCTATACTAACTAATGGATTTCATTCAAAATTGGCATAACAATAGATCATATTATTTCAGATTATTTCTGACCAATACATGTATGACATTGTTGCCAACATGATTTTACGCGCGCTGTTAGATCCAATGTTTAACTGCATGTAACGTCCATGCTATTCATTGGACTTCAACCAAATTTTGTATTTTGTACCTTAAGAGACGGAACTAAGAATATATTCAGTCATCAGGGCTGCCAACTGTAGTGCTCTATTAGGATACATTATGCCAGGTATACAGTATTTCGAACTAATTGGAAATTTCGATATTAGCAACTTAATTTCGTCATTATTCTAGATAGGTTCATATTCTGTAGAATAATCATTGGCATGAAAAGTAGGCTGTATAGTTCTTCACGGAACTTCTTGTTGTTTTTTCATGTCATCTTTTAGTGAAATAAATCATAACCAAAATATTTACGAAATCAAAATTGTTCTTTCGTTATAATTTTTCAAACCATTTGTCGTCACCAACTTCGCTAAAAAGAGAAAGAAAACAAACAAACAAAAACAGACTGGATTTTGCTGGCTTATAGCTCGCGTATTATCAACTTTTCTCCTTTCGTGGATTACAAATGCGAAGTCGCATTGTAACATTTTTAATGAGTCGTTGAACGTGGTGATAACTATTGTGGTTCAATAAAACAAACATGATATGAATAAATAATATACACTGTGGTGTGACCTTACCTGTGATAGTGTAATATAATAAGTTGTTGAGCGCCAGATTCCTATTTAAGATAGTGAATCGAAATTTATTGATTTAACCTCGGCTATCAGCAGTAGAGTCGAGAACCACTTACCCGGGCCGTAGTGAGACAAAGTCATCTAACCAATCCGTATTTAATCAAGGAGTATGATTGCCTTAAAGTACCAACTACAATGAAAGAAATAGGCATTACGTTGAAGAGAATAAATTTATTAAATGCAAAAACAAAATATTAATAAAACAGAATAGTGATAGTCACACAATTGAATTTAAAATTACTCAATGCGGCAATTAATTATTTAAAAGAAAATGAATATTAAAATGAATTGAAAGTTAAATGAAGTTAAATTATAATAGAGACGATAGTTTTATTGAATTGTTGGCTCACCCAGTCGAAGATTCGTCATATTTAAGAAATGATCGATGATCTCGATGTTACGTCGCTTATGTTTAAAAAAATGATGTGATATCTCATTTACTATGAAATATCCTCATTAAGTACGTTGCCATCTGTAGAAAGACTCTTGATCAGGGATATAACCCATTATGTATTGATATAGATGTCGGCAAGACATCGTTCAGTGTCGACTCTCGGTGCTCAGTCCATTAGGACCCAGAAAGCAAGGTTACAACTTCCTTCCTTCATTGATAGCTATAGATCAATGCGTCTTTTGTCGGAGTCGCAGGTACTAATGACTTCCTTGTCACGTGGTCTTCGACGGTCTCCCCCTCCAGTAAGCTTCCCTTTCTTCAGTGTCCATTCTCTCACGAGGGTTAATTGCACCACAATTTGTAATCTTAGACGCGTACGTACCGTAGAAAATGGCGTGTTGGTTACACCATAGTGGGTTTCTTAACATCTCAGGAAAATGACGCAGTTTGCCGTGGTGAAATTCTTACTACGTCGTTCAGTTTGTGACGCACAGGGTTAGTCCATATCGCCAGTCTTGTTGCAATATATAATACTTCGTCTCTTTACAAGTAATTGTTAATAAAAATCTAATTGAATATAATAATCAAAACCGCTTACAATTATCTGATATAAAAATCATCTCATGGATGTACTAGTTAATAATAATAATAAATATGATAATTATAAATGAATAACCCTATAAATATAACCGCTATGGGATCGAATCGTTACAATCGCCCCTGATATAAATAATTTAAAATAAAATGTAACATTATTTATATCACTACACATCCTACACAAATGAATACAAATTTAAATATTAATACCCCCATAACGACAACATACAAATAATACCCTTCAACAATACATAAAGAAGAGTTTAGTGCTTTTCAGTCGGCCAACACGAATGTACCCAAAAGAGATGGGTTATGCCCTAATCCTGAAATAAATTACATGAGATTAATAAACCACTAGGATGACCAGTTTCGATCGTCAAGCGATCATCATCAGATCCAATACACTTAGGCTATAAAATACATGTTTGAAATACAGGTGAAAATATTTACAATATGTACAATTATTTAGTTGCAGTATTGGTACTGCAACTGTCAGTGTATGCTATATGCAGTATATATGTTAGGTGAAATGCTAAATGGTGATAGCTATCCGGAGATTGTACTTTAGAGAGATTATATGGTTGTAAACTATGGTTAAACTATAAAATTTTTAGGCTAACTACTTATCTGATTGTCTTCCGTACTACAGCTATTCGCAGTTTTCGTGCTCACTTGAACTCGCTGTGCGGTCAACTGCGGTGGTTATCTTAACGACTGGTTTTTCCCTGCCTTCCCCCCCTGTCCCTACGTGCTGTGGGGAGTGATCGCGATGTGTTTATGTGAGGTGTTGCCAACCTAGATAAGATGTATGTTATTGAATGAGGTGGATCTACAACTATTAAAGACCGTGGATTAGTCCTCGCCACGCGTGGAGCATAACCCATTCGAACTAAGCGTTGACGGTCTTATGAGGACGTCCCGGCACCTTTAATACTGCCTCTAATATGGGCCTTGGTTTATTGCAGAAGAAAAGTACATCGTACACCTGATCCAGATAACATTTACCTATTAAAAACCCCCTAATTTCCCCCCTTTTTTATCTAGCTTGGCTGTGTCGCTAAATTGTGTTTTGTTTCCGACAGGGTGTGTTTTTTAGTAGCGTGAAGAGGGGTGAGCTCTCCATGAACGTGTGTTCATTTAGATTGTTGGGATTGTTTCGTTTGGCTAGGTGTATTTCGATTGCTTCCTTTATGTCAAGAGCTCTGCCTTTCGATTCGTGATGGATTATTTTAAGGTCCGACTCTATGTTGGTAAAGCTATGCCCTGCGTCACACATATGTTCGCACACGGCTGAATGTGTTCCGTATCTTATCGCATTTCTATGTTCATTATAACGTGTGTCTACTCGCCTTCCACTCTGCCCGATGTAATTAGCTTGACAATCGGTGTCTTGGCACGTTATAGAATATACCCCTGACCTTGAATACGGGTCACGTTTATTTAGATTACTATTTAGGAGGTGCCTAGCGGTTGTGTTTTTCGTCGTGAAAGCTATCTTTATGCCTTGCTTTTTGAATAGGTTAGTGATTTTATATGTATTCGCATTCACATAGAGATACAGATATACAAGAACATACTCTTTTCACTTTACATATTTGTACTATCATTTCTCATTCTTCCAAATGTTCATAATGTTCATTCTTCTTTATATATGTTGTAAAAAAAATATACATAAATGTATTCTTCACAAAAAAATCATATTTTAACTTTCATTCATCTCATTCTTCCAAATGTTCATAATGTTCATTTTTTTTATATGCTGTAAAAAAAAAATGCATATAAAATGCCCTTCACTTTTATTTTTGACATATATGTCAACGCTGCACTCGTTTATATTTCGGTGATCGTATGCATGACATACAATTTTGGCTTCATCTCTTTTGAACGTAGTTTTTGTATATCAGTCTGGCGTAGAAGTACATTGTTGTAATACCAGCTGATTAACCCATAATAACTATTACAGCACACGATAATAGGATGCAAACAATACAATATTCCTTTCGTCTTTATAAAGGGATTACTCAAATGCAGTAAAATTTCAATAATTGAAGAAAAAAATAACTTAGCAAGACACCTAAGGCAATTCCTATTTCAGTGCATATGTCATACATGTAAATATTTCCCCAAATACATAATGACATCGAAATACCTCAAAGCAGTTATTAAACAGTTCATTTAAATATCCAAGTTACTACTCACCTGCCTTCGTGGCTTAATTCTTTCTTAGGCCACGGCCGCCTCCTTCCAAATTAATACTTCCTAAGTCTCCACGACTTCTTAACTTCTCATAAAACCATAATTCCTCTTTACTACTTCTCGAAAACAATAACTTGGATTTTCAAAATCACCAATAAACATAAAATCTGACTTCTCGTTCACTTTATAAAATTTAACTTAGCGTCAAGATATAACTTTACCGTAACGTCATTCCTTACTTACCATAACAAAATGATTAAGACTTGGACAAAATACTACTCAATACCTGAATTACGTATATCACTAAACTATTTCACAAAAACACATGACAAACTCCTCGGAATAAATATTTCGTTCCACAAAATATTAATGCTCTTATACTTTGAACTTAGTCTATTCATGATTTGACTTTTTGCTGAATGCCTAAAAACCCCCCTTAGTTTTCTCTCAAAACTCTTAATTAAGTACCGTGTCCTCCAAACACCACTTCCTACTTGTTCTGACCGCCTGGACTATAGCTCACTCTTGCTATACCAGAATCTCTCAAAACTCATCGTGACATCACACGTCACATACAAAAAAACCTCCCCTATTCGTGGTATAATCCCACATCTTCTTACTGTTACAGGTCACCTCTTACTGACCAATAACACACTAAATTTCAGCTAAAAAATCTTACATGCTTCGACTAATTCCTTGGAATAATAACATCACACTTAGCTCTCCTAACTATTGTCTTCCTAAAATAATGACAGTGTTCCAGTTGATAGTTAATAACACCGACACTCCTAATTCGCAAATATTCTCCCATAATCACTTCATAAAGCAAGTTCTGAGTTCTAACACAGTTCAGATACTTTCTTCTCTATCAAATTAAATGCGTAAATTACACCTGCCTTTAATTGAAACTTCATTATTATCCTTTAGGTATCTTCACCTTACATTACTAACTTATTCTTGTCTTCAAAATTTTAAACTTATCTTTACTAACTCCGTATGACATAAATAAAACTTTAATTTCCTGTCTACTAAAAAAAATGATTTACTTTTAAAATCCTCAAAACGTCGAATTATAACAAATTCCTTTCAATATTAGTAAATATTATGTCAACCTTTTAATTATAATTATTATCTTTACTTTTACCTGTGTAGGACAACAATCTACCACATATAAATTTCTCAAAATATATCCACTGATAATCTCGCTGTCCTCAAAATGAAACTTCTTTATTAAATCAATACCTAATTCTTCAACTCACTTTTGAATTAAATCTTTATTACCATTATATTCATAATTATGGCTGCCATAATAATTATTACTACTTTCTTTCGATTACTTACCTATGTAATAACCTTCCTACTTTTTTTAAATTTAATCCTCACTTCCTCCAACTTACCTGCAGCTTAAGGACCCACATTCAACTTACCTGAATTGCTCAATAGCACGACAACCTCTGTCTTCCAAATTAAATGATTTTAGACCACCTAAATCAATAAGCGTAGGCACTACGCGCCCCTTACCATCCTAACTTCACGACTGAATTAAAATTACACACAGCAGGTTTCTTATCTACCTCTTTTAAGTCATATTAAACTTCATTACTTAATATTTAAGTCATACGGAACAGTAACTATCGGTAATATAAATTTACATAAATACGTTCACTGGCATTTCACCGTTCTTACCACATTCATCTTCAATTCTATCTTTAACTAGAATTCCACATAATTCCTTCCGTGTTACATTAGTTTCTACTTCCTCTGTACTACATTCATCCATAGTAACACAGTACTTCGGCTTTCCCCCTCTCACATCCCCAAGTCTGGCTAATTCAGTACGCCACTGCACGTCATATGCTTTCTTTCTCTCTCTCATCCTGATTTCTTTCTCCTCTAGCAACTTAATTCTCTTTTCTTTCATTTTACTTCTAAAATATCTACCTTTAGGTTTCATTTTCATTTCTCCGTTACTATCACTTAATGCTCTCTTTAGCCGTGGACTACTGCTTCTGCTCTTATCTATCTCTCTCCTCCTCTTAACCTGTTTACTAATTATGTTCTTCTGACTATGACTTAACGCACGCTTCTCTGCCACTAATAATTTCATATTAACTTCCTCTATCACAGGACTAAATTCTTCCCTAGTTTGCCTATCTAATTTATCTATGATTGTCTGCATCTTAATCTCTTGGGTGCTTAGTACTTTCTTTATCTTACCTACTTCTATCCCTATCTTTTCTCTCATCTTCTTCACTTCTTTTTCGCTACATTCTATAGTCTCTTCTACAGCTATCCTGCGTTCATCTAAAATCTCCTTCAACTCTACTATGCTTTCTCCTACTATCTCCTCTGACGCTAATCTATTTTCACCTAAAATCTCGTCTGACTCTAATCTGATTTCACCTAAAATCTCCGCTATTTGCCGTTCCTCACCTAAGATCTCCTCCGATTCCAATCTGCTTTCACCTACAATCTCCAATGACTCTAATCTACTTTCAATTACAGTCTCCACTAATTCCAATTTGCTTTCACCTAAAATCTCGTCTGACTCTATTCTACTTTCAATTATAGTCTCCTTACAGGCTGTCTTTACTGATTCTACTGCAGTTTCCCCTAAAGTCTCTACCACCTGCCTAGTTTCCACTTCTACCAATTTGCTAAAACTTTCACCTTGAGTTGCTATTTTCTCTTCAATCACAGTTACTATTCTTTCCTGAATCCTACTTTCTGCTGCTTCTAATTTCTTATCTACTGTCTTAATAATATCTTTAGCCTTCATCTCTACCTCCTCCTTAATTTCACCTCTGATTTCCTGTTTCACCCCCTGAATACTCTCCTGTAGCATATCATACTTCATACTTAATTCTCTATTCATCGTTTCCACAATATCTAGTTTTACATTATTCTCTTCCAATTTCTGATTTATTTTACTCATATCCTCTCTCATCTTTTGATTACTCTGATCTAATTTCTCACCTAAATCTCTACTCAATTCCTTCCTACTTTCCAAATTATCTTTCTTACTCTCTTCCATATTTTTATTCATATCTTTATCTAATTTCTCAAATTTATCATTGAATTCCTTCCTACTTTCTAAATTATCTTTCTTACTCTCTTCCATATTTTTATTCATATCTTTATCTAATTTCTCAAATTTATCATTGAATTCCTTCCTACTTTCTAAATTATCTTTCTTATTCTCTTCTATATTTTGATTTAGCCTACCAATATTTTCTTTCATCTCCCTACTATTTTTATTCATCTCCTGACTATTTTTATTCATCTCCTGACTATTTTTATTCATCTCCCTCAAGATATCAGCTAATGAAATTTCATGGACCTCTAAGGACTTCTGTTTCTCCTGACTACCACTAGTCTCAGGATGTACCTCTGTATTCGTCTCGAGATTTTCCTCTGAATTCATGTCAGGGTTAACCTCAGGATTATTTTCAGGATTACTCTCAGGATTATTCTCAAGATTTACCTCCGACATCTTGGTATTATTCTCTACGCTCTCAACATCGCTACCGCTATCAACCTCCTTATAATTAACTTTCTTGACTGCATCCCTACTTCTCAACTGCCTCTGTTCCTCCTCCGACATCTCGAAGTACACCGTATAACAATTGCCCTTCCAAAATTTCACTTCACTTCACTGTCCCCCAAAAGCACTGACAATTTGCACTGAAATTATACACTCCTCTGACTAAATACCGAATGGTTTTCGTGCCCTACTTTGTGGCGCCAAATGTAACATTTTTAATGAGTCGTTGAACGTGGTGATAACTATTGTGGTTCAATAAAACAAACATGATATGAATAAATAATATACACTGTGGTGTGACCTTACCTGTGATAGTGTAATATAATAAGTTGTTGAGCGCCAGATTCCTATTTAAGATAGTGAATCGAAATTTATTGATTTAACCTCGGCTATCAGCAGTAGAGTCGAGAACCACTTACCCGGGCCGTAGTGAGACAAAGTCATCTAACCAATCCAGTATTTAATCAAGGAGTATGATTGCCTTAAAGTACCAACTACAATGAAAGAAATAGGCATTACGTTGAAGAGAATAAATTTATTAAATGCAAAAACAAAATATTAATAAAACAGAATAGTGATAGTCACACAATTGAATTTAAAATTACTCAATGCGGCAATTAATTATTTAAAAGAAAATGAATATTAAAATGAATTGAAAGTTAAATGAAGTTAAATTATAATAGAGACGATAGTTTTATTGAATTGTTGGCTCACCCAGTCGAAGATTCGTCATATTTAAGAAATGATCGATGATCTCGATGTTACGTCGCTTATGTTTAAAAAAATGATGTGATATCTCATTTACTATGAAATATCCTCATTAAGTACGTTGCCATCTGTAGAAAGACTCTTGATCAGGGATATAACCCATTATGTATTGATATAGATGTCGGCAAGACATCGTTCAGTGTCGACTCTCGGTGCTCAGTCCATTAGGACCCAGAAAGCAAGGTTACAACTTCCTTCCTTCATTGATAGCTATAGATCAATGCGTCTTTTGTCGGAGTCGCAGGTACTAATGACTTCCTTGTCACGTGGTCTTCGACGGTCTCCCCCTCCAGTAAGCTTCCCTTTCTTCAGTGTTCATTCTCTCACGAGGGTTAATTGCACCACAATTTGTAATCTTAGACGCGTACGTACCGTAGAAAATGGCGTGTTGGTTACACCATAGTGGGTTTCTTAACATCTCAGGAAAATGACGCAGTTTGCCGTGGTGAAATTCTTACTACGTCGTTCAGTTTGTGACGCACAGGGTTAGTCCATATCGCCAGTCTTGTTGCAATATATAATACTTCGTCTCTTTACAAGTAATTGTTAATAAAAATCTAATTGAATATAATAATCAAAACCGCTTACAATTATCTGATATAAAAATCATCTCATGGATGTACTAGTTAATAATAATAATAAATATGATAATTATAAATGAATAACCCTATAAATATAACCGCTATGGGATCGAATCGTTACAGCATAAAGGAAATGAAGCTGTGCCTCCGAGGTTAGGCAACCCGCTAATGCCGAGTAAACATTGCACCCCCAAAGAAAAATTCGCTCCGACGCCACTGAATAAAGTGTTACTTATTTTTAATGTAATTTTCTTGGGCTACCACCGGTAACCCCATTAGCCCCAAGAATACACCCCTGAGTTACACACACTACTACAGTCATCAGAGGAATACAGGGTATCAGACAAGAGCAACACACACCCAACTATACGGGGCTGATATCTAACATTGCCCCAAGCCCCTCAAATGAATTATTAACATCAACAACAACAATGTTTAGTAGTCTATTCATTCATTAGCCGCTTCGGTGGCGTAGTTGGTAGCATACAGAGCTTGTATGCACAAGATCGCGGGTTCAAACCCGGTCGAAGTCGCCAGATTTTTAAGAGCTATAAAAATCCCTCAGTAAGCCTTCTTTCTGAGGGGAAGTAAAGCTGGCGGTCCCATGTCATAGATGAATGCCATTTAAAAGAACATTCCACTAACTACAATTGTGTGAAGCTAAATTTGTAGGTTAGATTTGATTAACGCTTTATTAAGTTCCAACGTTCGTTGCCAGGTGCTTGTTGCGGTGGCATCTAGTAGGTAAGGTCTCAGCTAGGTGTCATTGACGGTAGCATTTGGTAGCAAAAGTAGAAACTACTTGAAATTGATCGTCTGCAGTCCTTAGACCTACCTGAATCTCTACTTAGTAAGTTATAAAACTAAGTCCCCAATTCTTGGATGTCACGGGTAATCTCGAGAACCACTGGATGGATTTTGATGCGGGTTTCACCATTCTGTAAAGGATATCTCGAGGAAGGTCTCTGTAGAAAATAATTCATTTATAACCAAAGGAAGCCAAGCAGTAACGATTTCAGTGAAAAAGTCGAAAATTAAACCTGGCGTCAGTGCGCTTTTTAAGCTTACGCTGGGCAAACCGTTAAAAATATCAATATACTATGAGCGTAAGAATTGTTCAGCATATCTCTATCTTCAATACATCGCCCACTATAAGTGTTTTTAAATTGGGCGGAAGAGGGATTTGTGTTTCATGCACCTCGCCATTCTTAAATTACTTCTGACAAGAATTCGTTGCACATGCATCTCCATGATAATGCTGTATAATATTAATAGTCCAGTCAGTGACTTTAACCCATCATGTCGAGACGTAAAACGGATATAGGTCGTAGTTCATTGACATAGAAAAAAGTGCTTATCACGTAATGGATTCATAACTGTTCCCGGGCGAAGCCTGGGCGAGTTGCTAATTACAGATACCACACACTAATACAGCCATCACAATTAACACCGGTTATCAGACAGATTCTACACACACCCAAAGTACACGGGGCTACATGACCGCGTTGTCGCAGCCCCTAAACTGAGGAACCAACCAGTCTATTTACTGAATTCAGTTACGATAACAGTAAGTCCATCAGTCATTTCTAATTTGTTTGGAAATTAAACTGAGTGAATTGGACTCTTCTACCTCCCGGGGCCCTCAGCAAGTCCGGCCCTTGGGCTGCAGCCCCGTTTGCCCCTCTGGCTCATTGTCAGATTGCTACTCAATTGTCCTCACGAGGCTGAGTGCACCCCGTTTCAAGCCTCACGTCAGTCCTGCTGCCGACTTAAACTATCGTGGAGAGGGGCAGGTCAGGATTAGGAAACTAAAGTTGTTCCTATGTTGTTAATTCATTTTATGTTCGACGATGTCGAAATGTAAATATTATAGTCTATGTCAGAAAACAGTATCATAATGAGGGTCATAGAACTATTCTTCATTATGAAACAGTTTCTCCAGCCAATCAGAGCACATTCATTGACCAATTAGGTAAGGATAGCTCCGCGCATGCGTTCAAAATCCAACATGCCGGACATGAATTACATGATTTGAAAGTTCAAATTGGATAGCGGATCAACCATAGTAGTTAAGGCCTACAATCCCAAACACAAAGACAAAAGACGTCTATTTTCATTGTTTACTGAACCTGTACGTTTGAATCTCTTAGCCAGTTGTTTTATTGTGATTGTGTATAGTGCTGTATTGCCTGATGTGAAATATTCGTTACTTGAACGTGTATATCTGCACAATACGTACACAAAGTGCAGGCAATCGTGCGCTAGAACAAGACAAAATTTTCGAGTGAAATTTCCAGGGAGACCCATTCCTATAAATCGTACAATAAAACAACTGGCTAATTTGAGATTCAAACGTACAAGAAAATACTATGACATATGCAAGAAATGTATGAATCTACTCTACGTCCATATAATTGTTTTTTCAGCGAAAAAGAAAGGTCCAATAACTTGGTCATGAAATAACTCGCACCCAGGGCCTCAGGGAGGGGTGGGGTCAAAGGGGCAAATGAATCGGGGCCCGTAAGCAATGAGGGCCCGTTAGTTTCAGTTTATTGTACATAGTTTTGTATTATGTATTACTAGCGGACCCATGCATGTTCATAAACCACACTTTCCCCAACAGGTTTATAATGAGAGACTTAAGGAGCAAGGTTATGTTTTTATTTCAACCAAATGATTATGGAACACTATTTACATTTCAGTTAGAATTCCAAGTTCTACGTTCCCTAACTTAAGAAGGCAATCACTGAAAATTGGATCGTCATAACACTCACCGGTTATTCGATATTTATGAAATTATAACTTACGATTTGAGTAAGTTACTCATTCCTTTGGTCTACTGATTCTGAAATCCACGCAAAATGATAACGGAAAGACCTCAGAATGTTAAAAGGACATGAATCAGGCGTCACAGCTGCCAAAATGTGAAGTGGGCAGCAATTATGGAGTGTATTTTCCTACAGCAACAGTATCTGCAAATCGCACACTTCGTAAATTTTTTAATAGTCATTTTTTAAAGAAAATATAGAAATTTATGAAATTACAGTGCAACTTTTTAACTGCTAATGTCTATTGTATTTCATTTGAATGCTCAATTGACACGATCGGTCGCGTTTGAGCGCCTCATGAGGGATCTATAGTCTACTACTGAAATAATATATATGATGATGTTGGCAATAACTTACAATTTTTCAGAGGCTTTGCAGAGTAAGGATGTCGATTTGTCTACAGTTGTGCAAAATATATCTCATGTTTCCCAACTTTTAACTGTCAAGAGAAACGAGATAGAATAACACTTCAGAGACATATAGTAGTTACATATGACAGTGTGAAAGTATTGGCAGAAGCCATTCATTTGGCGAAAGAAGTTCTTCGATTCTGAAAATTACAAAAATATATTAGTCCTATAAAATGAAAATCCACAGCCTGCTTCCAGTCTCCGACCGGGTCAGGAATGGAATGAATGAAGCCCCTATCTAGCGGCGAGGATATGAACTGTGCCGGCTGCCGAGGCCTGACGCACTCCTCTGGGGCAATGATTAAATGAATGATAGATGAAATGAAATGAGAGTGGAGAGTGTTGCTGGAATGAAATGTTGACAGGGAAAACCGGAGTACCCGGAGAAAAACCTGTCTGCCTCCGTTCTGTCCAGCACAGATCTCACATGGAGTGACCGGGATTTGAACCACGGACTCAGCGGTGAGAGGCCGGCATGCTGCCGCCTAAGCCACGGAGGCTCATTAGTCCTATATTGTACCTTATTCTCTCCCGGAAGAGTATTAAATTCTATACAGGGTGTCTTTTATGTATCTTTGGAGAATGATAGGTCGTGTAGGGGACGGGTATAGAAGTAATTTGAGATGGGGAACTTGGGATCGGAGCGGCCTCCTTAACCCCTAAAATAAGGGTTGATTGAGGCCCTCCACCCTGTAAGTTAGGCAACCAACCCAAACCTCTATTACTTTCTCAATCACTTTAACTCTTGGCAAGATTCATCTCACCATGTGGCGCTGGAGTAATGGATAGCGTTGCGGTGCGAAAGGCCGGTAGTCCCTGGCAGCTGAAGAAATCGTTTAGTCAAAATCATTATTTGCTAAGACCGTGTAGCCTATGTAATTCAATTGATATCGGTGAATTTTGATTCACTTGTTTGGCTGCGTGGTAAAACGTTAGCCTTTCAAAAGGATTGAGAAAGGTAATAGAGGCTTGGGTTGGTTGCCTAACTTACAGGGTGGAGGGCCTGAATCAACCCTTATTAGGGGTTAAGGAGGCCGCTCCGACCCCAAGTTCCCTATCTCAAATTACTTCATATCCGTCCCCTACACGACCTATCATTCTCCAAAGGTACATAAAAGACACCCTGTATATGACTGTGAGTTAGGAGTTATAAACGTTTAGGGATAATCTACACTACTACAATTTAGTGTTGAATCTATCAAATTAATGCGGAGTTTTAAAATGCTCCTCCTTTTCATTACGTACTGGTAATTAAACTGAAGACATAGAGAATTGTAAAATATTTCCCTAAGCATTTTAACTGCAAAATATATTTAATAAATTAAATACTGGGCCATTATGAGTGTGCGCGTCAGTAAACACGGCAAGCTAAGCCGACTGTGACTAGCGCAGATCACGGCCGCGCGCACCCGGTCAGCCGGCGACGGCGCGCACTATCACACTTTTACCAAACATGTTCAATAATGTGTACTTACTGAGCTCATAGGCGATGCTGAAAATGTCCTCCCTCTCATCTTCTGATGAAAGCATGTCCGTCAAGTCTTATTATTTACGGAGCATGTTTCCTTGAATCGTTTAGCGAGCCTCCTAATTGTACTGCCATTAGGCACAGGTCTTCCTGGAAACTTAATTCAAAATTTTCGTCCTGTTACAGAACAAGATTTTCTGTTTTTCATATACGAATTATGGATATACACACGTTCGCGCAATGCGAATTGGTGTCCAGGCATGCCCAACACTCACAGTAATCACAATACTCATTAAACGTGTAACACTAACGTCTAAGCGTTGCAGATACACGTCCATATGAATGACAAAACACGTGTGAACTAAAGATATGAGTCAGCGGAGCACACCAACCGCCGGCCGGACCGGGTGCGTGCGGCCGTAATCTGCGGTAGTCACCGCCGGCTTATCTTGCCGTGTTTACTGGAGCGCACACTCATAATGATCCTGTACTAAAATATGTTCTATGAAGTGAGATTTGTATGTTTTTTAAAATTATGACTCATGATGATGAAGATAATTAGGGTTCGGAAGTTTAAGACCTGAGGAAGTACAAAATATGCTAGCAAATATGTCCTAAAATTAGCTAAATATGACCTAAAAACTATAAAATATGACCTAAAAAACTATGAAATATGACATGAATTTTTGGGATAGGTAGATTATCACTAACATCCAGTAAACGTCTTAAATGCCAAAACGTGATCAGCGATAATACACCAGACACATTTAGTCATACAAACTGACAGAGCTACAGTAGACTACATTAAAATTTTCAACATTCATTCAGTATCACACTACACTATTCGGAAATAATGTGTCTGAAAGTCGACGCAGATAACACGCACCTTGTTAACGACGCCTCAATTTTAAACAAAAGTGCTGAAATTATAACCACATATGACCTTATATCACTAAAATATGACCAATTATGACCAAAAAAATTAAAATGGCCGAAATACGCATTTATAGGCAACATCAAATTGCTTTAAACGTGGTTAGTTACCTGTCATTCAAATTTATTTTTCAGATTTTGGGTAAAATGAGCTCAGGAAAAAAATATGACTTTTCCTTAACATCCGAACCTTAATGATAATTGTCGTTTTAAGGGGCCTAACATCTAGGTTATTGGCCCCTAATGGTTTGGGTGATAGTGAAAATGTAAATGTATTGATATTAAACCTAACACTAACTACAAACTAGAAGAGAAAACAAAAATGGAAAACAAGAATAAGAATAAGGGAAACAAAAGACAGAAGGAAAGAAAATGCCCTCAATCCTCGAAGAATGAGAATTAAGGGACTTGGAAGAAAGGAGAGCCAAGAAAGGCAGATAGGAAAGGTAAAGAGGAGAGGGACCGCCCCCAAGGCAATGGAAGAAGGAGAAAAACCTGACCCAGCTCGGGAAGCCCTCGGGGTCACCAACTCCCGAACCCACTGGATCTGAGCCCCTGAGGGTGTAGCATGCACCAGAAGTGGTGGGGCTACACACAACCTGCCTCCTTGAGGGCCTTGAGCAGAAGGCAGAAAACAAGAGGTCTGACACCTCGAAGAAGGAGGGATCAGGAAGGATGAGACAAGGGCAAATTAAGGCGGGAAAGTGAAAGACTCCCTAGGCCTTGGATACCCTAATTTCATCGGGGTCTGAAAAGAACAACAGTTGACCAAGGAAGGTCGACAGGAAAGAAGACGGAGAGGATCCCGGCACAAGTAAGTGGAAGCAATGCCGGACTCAGTTGGGGTCCAGTGGTCGCCAACCCACTTCCCACGTCCCCTGGGGGGAATTATGACTGAGCATCAGTAGATTATCACAAAATGATTTTGTTTTTCCGGAACAGCTTGTAGTGGATAGTATTAATTAATAGTATTTAAAGGGGGACCACGAGAAGAAAATTGCATAGAGTATTCTTAAATCCTCTCGGTGGGCCTGCCCGCACCACACATTGACTTGGGGAGAATCATGAACATAGGCTACTCGTGGATTTTGTTAGGCAACTAGAAACACAAACTTACAGAAGTCCAGGACCTGAACTTCTTTGGCGAGGTAATCAGATGGCAACCAGCAACCAAGTACAGGCCGGACGTTTGTTTTAGACGATTGCCCTTGACCTTGAAGCCTGCGAGTGAGCCTTCACACACTCACTCTCTCACCCTATTGCCTCACACTTGTCACCACCGATCTGATGTAATGGAATTCCAGACTTGAGCAGACAGTACAGTCCACGTCGAAGTATTGTGTGACGCGGAATTACACGTTACGTAGTTACGAACAGAACGTCATTATATTTGGCAATGACTGTACTTCAGGAGTAGTGTGAAACTGCTTTGTCAATCATCGGACCGCTTGGGGCAGCTGATAACAACACAGGTACTGTAGTAACTCGCCTCCAGGCTTCAATTAAGATTTTTCACTCGTCTAAAACAAACGTCCGGCCTGTACCTGGGAGGTTACTTTGCGCGCTAACAAAGCGAAAGCGATCCAAGAAAAGCTCTGGCCTTTAATTAAGTCCCAGAGCCCACTAGGCGAATTTAGCAAGCTCTTGTCCTATAGCACCCTTGTGCGTCCTTTGATGGAATATGCCAGTCCTGTTTGGAGTTATGAAGCTCCCTCTACTATCAACAAATTTCAGGTTGTCCAGAACCAAGCACTGCGCACGATATCAGGCGCCCCCTGGTACGTCCGCAATGCTCAACTTCACACCGACTACAGGCCTGACGGGATTTCTTGGTTACTGACCTTGGCAGGCCGCGCATGAGAACGAGTCTAGCCCTCGAATAACATCAGGGGAGGGTGGTGCGCCGCCCTGCCTCTCACTGCCAGATTGGCACGTTGGATGGAATGGTGAGGAGAACTGCGCTAAAATGCGAGCATGTTTTGCTGAATAAGCGGCTGTCGTAATTCTGTGCATTTAATACATATCACTCTCCTAATCAAACAACGCTGCGTTCCGCGGAAACGTCAAGAAAGCACAGTAAAATACCCACTTCTCCAAATATGAAATCCCAAATAATTAACTTAGACTATATCACTACTCCTACAGAATTGTACAGGTTATGAAACACCAGTTTAGGGAGGTGAAGCTTAGTGAATTAGTACAATCAATATGTTTTCTTTTTCTTCCAGAGACGATTTATTATAATTTTTCTTAAAATAGGCTATAAAACATTACAAGTTATTAAAACATGAAACGATGTAAAATACCGGTAATATTTAAATTTACGATATGTTGAGAATTATGCATCACATTACTTGCGCCCGCCTCGCTGCGTAGTAACTAGCATTCTTGGCGGTCACCGCGGAGGCCCGGGTTCGATTCCCGGCTCTGCCAAGAAATTTAATTCTAGTCTGAGGGCTGAAACGGGCTACACTCAGCCTCGTGAGGCAAAGGTGAGAAGAGGTGGGTTCGATTCCTACCTCAGCCTTCCTGGAAGTGGTTTTCTGTGGTTTCCCCACCTCTACTCCAGGCAAATGCAGGGATGGTACCTAACTTAAGGCCACGGCCGTCTCCTTCCCAATCCTCACCTCAATTCCAAATACACACGCCCAAGTACACGGGGCTGAATGACCACGTTGTCCAATCCTCTTCCGCTTCCAACCCAAATCCTACCTCGATTGTTAATACACATACTATTACAGACATCACAGTGACATAGGCTATCAGACAGCTTCTATACACACCCAAGTACACGGGGCTACATGACCACGATGTAGCGAAGTAATCAACAACATTACTGGCAAGCAATAAATTAAGGTAATGAACAGGATGCTTACCTCGTCAGACATTCGAATGAAATCACTCCACACTGAGTGTCAGCAGCTGCAAAGAGGTAGGCCGATAAGCGATAGCTCTTCTTGTGTAATCAAAATTGCTAATCAATTATAACCTACAACGTTTAACAAAAATAAAAATAAAATACACAAAAGCACACAGTCACTGTTCCATCTAGTCTACGTGTTATTCAGACAGCGGTTCGATTCCAGACAGATCACCTTCAGATTCGGCATCAGTATCACTTTCACTAGTGGCATCGTCACTATCTTCTGACACACGTATTATAAATTCATCCAGAGCATCTTCTATGATTCCCTCCTTTTGGAAGTATTCTCTTTCAATTTTTTCGGCGTGATCGCAAACTTTCTCCCATTCTTTAACACCAATCGCACTTACTCTCTCTTCTAACAATCGTTTAACGTCATCTAACTGAAATGTAGTATTGTTCCCAGCTACCCACTGTTTAATGTCTCCCCAGATAAGTTCTATTGGATTTAAATCAGGATGGTATGGAGGAAGGCGCAATACAGTATGACCGTGTGTTGCCATGATATTGTCAATTAAAAAATTCCTTCGGTGTGGTTTATTAATTTTAATTAAATTATAAAGTTGGATTTTGAGCATTTCATCGCGGAAGGGAATGTTATTTCGCACCAGCCACTCTTTCATCACAGTCTTGGTGCTGTTGCTGGTTGGCACTTTATTCAACTGCACATTGTGATATGAGGCATTGTCTATCACCAGGACTGAATTGGGAGGCAGGTTTGGAATGAGTCTGGTAGTTAGCCAGTTTTGGTAATTATTGGCGTTCATCTCTCCGTGGTAGTCTCCTGTTTTAAGTTGGGATTTGAACACTAGCAATGCTCCAGGAACAAAACCAATTCGACCTCCTGCATGAACTATAATTAGTCTCTGTCCCTTCGAAATCGGCGCTGTGTAACCTGCTGGAGAATCATCAACCCAGTTCTTTGGTCTTGTATGAGTGCTGTGAATGTAAGTCTCATCTTCGTAAATTATAGGTCGTCCTTCCTCCCTGTATTTCTTAACTGCAAGCAAATACGCTACACGCTGTGATCTAATATTTCCCCTCTCTATTAAAGTGGCTCTGTTGTTTCGGGTTTTCTTCCATCTAAATCCCATATTCTTCAATATTAATTTAAGACTGGTGCTTCCCCCCTTGAAGTTAATACTTTCCCGAAGTTTCGGCAATAGTTTATGAATTGTAGGCACTGTCTTTTCCTTAATGTAAAAATCATACACAGTCCGCCGAATCACACACCTGTCAAAGTCATCTACGGCTGTCACTGTTTTAGGAACCTGGTGATGTTTACCAGGTGTACTAAAGGAGGTACCTTCCTCCACGCACCGAGAACCTTCTTTGATGATTCTCCTAACAGTCGTTTTGGATATTCCTGTCGCTTTTGCCACTCGTTCTTGTACCTTTTTTAAAGGTATGGACACAGTACCAGCCACTGCCTCACTTTTCATGAAAGTGTTAATGTTATACACCACTTCCCGCGTTTGGCTGTGCAGTGTTTTTGAAGAAAGCTTCGACAGAATAGGCGGCATTGCAGTTGCTCAATGTTTATACCGAGCTTTAGTCAATGCAATTAATTTTAATTTGTAGCACTAGCGCTACGTAGCCTACTTTCATAAATTTCCCGGTAGAACAAGAACTACACGCAATAGAGTTTTCAGTTATCACACCGAGAACAGCGAAGCTCATAAGGCGACAGACACGTCTCTACTGGCTCTGGAACAGCTATGCGCGTGCGCTGCTTGCATAGGTTCGCGGAACAGCTATACTCTACCGCGCAGGTGACCGCCAGTGTCCAAAAACGAGCGTCCCAGCTGTACAATCTCACGACCATCAGTCAGAGAATTCGCCGACAGGCAGTTAAGCTATACAGAACAGCCACACTCAACAACAACCCATTTAAATCAACAGTTTGGGTGATTATCAAGCAAGGGGGATCCGCCACAAGCGCCCCCGTATCATTATATAGGGTCTTTATATTTGGGTTGTATGGAACTGCGCCCAAGCTTCACTAATGACCCTGGTCATTAGCATCAACCTTTAAAAGTGGCAGTGGAACTGCGCCCATTGAGAGCGGTCAGGTAGGGTCCCTCCCTCTTCCCCTCTACCGAATTATGTTGTGTCGAGTGGTGTGTATTTGAAGAGACTCATTTCAAATCGGTTGTGTCTTGATTGCGAACAAGTCAAAAACCATCCAGATTGCGGACAAGAGATTGGTGTTGGCCTGGGATACATAAAACAGGTACAGTGATCAAAACAGACCAATATTTAATTTTTGATCTGGTACATTGGGATGTTTTCGACAACCTAACCATATTTTAAAAATAGTTTTATTATTGCAAATGATTAATAATATAGTTTAAGGTTACCATTTAGAAGATTATTATATTTTTTAGAGGGGTAATTATTTATGGGAGCCTCCGTGGCTTAGGCGGCAGCACGCCGGCCTCTCACCGCTGGGTCCGTGGTTCAAATCCCGGTCACTCCATGTGAGATCTGTGCTGGACAAAACGGAGGCAGACAGGTTTTTCTCCGGGTACTCCGGTTTTCCCTGTCACAATTTCATTCCAGCAACACTTTCCACTATCATTTCATTTCATCTGTCATTCATTTAATCATTGCCCCAGAGGAGTGCGACAGGCTTCGGCAGCCGGCACACTACATATCCTCGCCGCTAGATTGGGGCTTCATTCATTCCATTCCTGACCCGGTCGGAGACTGGAAGCAGGCTGTGGATTTTCATTTCAATTATTTATGGCGGATTAGAGAGAGTTGTATTATTATTATTATTATTATTATTATTATTATTATTATTATTATTATTATTATTCGCCTCTGTGGTGTAGTGGTTAGTGAGATTAGCTACCACCCCCGGAGGCCCGAAGTACAGCTGCTTATCCGGACGGGGGACTACCTCTTATTCTCAGCAGTGCAGAAGCTAGTGGTGGGAGACAGTCCGTCACTTCCCCTTAAACCGAACTTGGGCTAACGGTCGACTTGACTATGAGCGCAGTTCAATCGGCCTAATTAAAGGATCTGGAAATACCACTGATTATGGGCGCAGTTCCATATCTCCCTAATTTTTGCTTGGCAAGGACATTCTCGCTCCGCCAGTGACGGCTCAGTTGCCGGCTGCCGGGCGCGCGTATGTACGGCAGAGTAAGGTGCTTAAAATCAGTATCATGCATTTTTACTCGCCATATTTACAGTAGATGCTGAAAATGTTCCCCATCCGCTGCCAAACATAATCGGAATCTACTTATGAAGTTTCTGGTTACTCAGGTTAATTTAGCTTTAGTAAGGAAATAACGACCTTTACGTCTATGTTTATTGTTTACTGATCCTGTACGTTTGAATCTCTTAGCCAGTTGTCTTATTGTGATTGTGTGTAGTGCTGTAATGCCTTATGTGAAATATTCGTTACTTGAACGTGTATATCTGCACAATACGTACATTAAGTGCAGGCAATCGTGCGCTAGAACAAGACAAAAGTTTCGAGTGAAATTTCCAGGGAGACACATTCCTATAAATCGGACAATAAAACAACTGGCTAAGAAATTCAAACGTACAGGTTCAGTAAACAATAAAAATAGACGTAAAGGTCGTTATTTCCTTACTGAAGCTAAAGTAACCGCAGTAACCGGAAACTTCATAACGAGATGCCGATGGAGAACATATTCAGCATCTACTGTAAACATGGGAAGTGAACTGTCTGAAGATGGAAGACTAGATTTGGAAATAAGCAGAAGAATTGTAACCGTACGTCTTCTTTTCTGGGGTGTGGTGGTATTAAATTTACCATGAGGGATACTTTTTTAAAAATATTCATTTACTTCTCTTTCCTCATAACTTTTCATAGCACAAAATAATATCTTTGACAAGAATCACTTACAATCCTTCCACACAAAACCAAGTCATATCACTTATTCCCTCATAACTTTCTACAATCAGAATCCCTCTCAACAGATACTCGCATGCCTTGCTACAATCTCCCTAGATAATACGGACAGATATTCACTAATAATTAAATCTCCCAGTACGGACACCAACAAAAACAGTCAAAGATATATATAAAAAAACAGGATAGCATCAAATATAAAAAGGAACATATAAAAGAAACTTCATTGGCAAGGCCACCTGCCATGCCACACAGAGATCCAAACTGCACTCTCAGAAGGCACTATTTTTCCAACCCAATCTGCTTGCAATCAGAATGGTTGCAATCGCCCCTCTATGTGATTCTCAAGTGAGAAGCACGTGAGGATCACATACATTAAACAAGATGTTCAGCAAAGAACATATAGCCTACTTTCTCCTAAATGTATGGGTATCTTTATGACTCTTTGTCCTCATCCCTCAAACAATCACCCCAACCACAATGTATTGTTTGTTTCCTTTTATATTGATAATAAGCCAGTAAGTGTCAAGATCAATATTATATACTTTATGATGATTGAATAACAAAACTACTAACTTATTGTAATGCATTCACGTCCGTTAATCTCTATATTAAGCCAGCCTGCAAAATTAAGAATCTTCCGCCCCAATCACAGTAGGTGGTGCTGCGACCTATCAGTGAATTAATCTTTATCTTGTACGCCTATGCACTGCCATCGTAATGTACTACGATGGCAGTGTTCTATGGGTGTTGAATGAGTAGGCAGTTTAAAGTAGCCAAGAGGGAGGCGATCCAGCTGGCAGTGTTTAAAGGTATTCGGAGCGCGATCGTGGCTAATAGTTGAACTACCAGTATTACAAAATTGCCATACTTCAGGAGGCCAGCTCAGGCATTTACACAGCGTTATGTTTGGAACAATATGACCCACATAACCCACAAGAGGACAGCACCGTACAGAGGCATTAAGAAGGCTGTGGTTAATGACAACGTGTATCTAGTTCTTCTATTCTCCTTTTTCTAATGTCTTCTGTTTATGTGCGATGCTGGGACTGTGATTTTATTAATATACGAGTGTATACTTTATCCTCTCCTTTGAGCTAAATGACATTTTATTCAGTATCTGTGGAAAAAGCTCGTGCACATCATTTGTAAAAGAATTCAAGAAAAAAAAAACCTAACTGTAGCAGTACTCGATCCCCAGTCAACTGCGTGTCAGACTAACATGCTAGCCCAGAGCTAACCGTATCCATGACCTCAGGTGTTCTTAACTGACATATTAGATACAAACTGTTGGCAAATAATGACTTTAAATAAACGATTTCTTCACTGCAGTACATCTTCATTAAAGATCATTTCATACAAAGTTTATATTATTGTATCAGTACGGTATATCACATACAACATACTAAAACTACTGAAATATAAGACAGGCACATGAGGACAGCTGCCATTTTGTGTGTGACACAAACGGCTCAGCTCTTTTAAGCCACTCATACTGTATAATATTATAATATTAAATTATAATAAATAACGGACACGACCTTCAGGATAGCTTAAACCCCCCTAGGCTCGATAATCGGAATTGGTGGGTCTTAAGCTATTTATTAAAATGGTTGCATAATTCACACGGCCGCCATCCTGAAATGGCATGGCCGATGACCTTGAATTTTGGGTGAAAGACGCGTCCTATATAAAGGTATGTTGTCACCAAATTTGGTAGAGTTCGGATGATTAGTTTAGCCGTAATTTGATTTTACGTTTTGAACATTTGAGTGGCCGCCATTCTGTTTTGGTAAAGATGGCGGCGATATAAAGTATGACACTGAGGTGTCCTTTAATAGTGCTACCTCTGTACCAAATTTCGTTCAATTCGGTTTCACCGTGTTCGAATTGATAGGGGGGGACAGACATTCAGAGTACACACACTCACACACACACAGATACACACACACACACACAGACTCACACACACACATACACACACACACACAGACTCACACACACACAGACAGACAGACACACTTTTTCGCCCTGTGTTGATCTCATAAGTCTACTTTCATTTTTTGCAAAAATCGAAAGTAGGCTAAAAACACAAATGAAAATAATACATTTTCTCCTCCTGCCTCCACGCCTGCTTCGTCATCTGTAATTATTGCATCTCCCACGCCTTCCTCCTCGTCGTCTTCTACGATGACTCCTGCCTCCCCGTCTCCTGTATTCCAAACCTCTCTTTTTCTTCTTCCTTTGGTCTGTCTCCACTGATTCAGTATCATATGTTTCTTTCTTTTTCTTCTCTTGGTCTGTCTCTTCTTATTCAGTATCGTATTTTCCTTTCTTCTTCTTCTTCCTTTGGTCTGATCCTTCACTCTCTTATCTTCCTTTACCTGACATCTCATCTTCTTCCTACTCCTTCTCTTTGCTTTCCAACTCATTCTTTTATCTATTCTCCTGGTCCTCTTTGTCTTCATTCTCAACCACTTCTCTCTTCTTCCTTTCCACATTTTCCACCTCTTCCTCGTCTGTCTTGTCTTACTCAACAGTTCCTTTCTCTTCTTCCACTTTGTTTTCCACTGTTTCTTCTTCACCTTATCTTCTTCTAGTATGTTGTCTTCTCCATGGCTCACTCTTGCACTTTCATCCTCATCTTTAGCCTCTTTTTCTTGATTACTACTGTCTTCATTACCAACCTCATCTGATTCTCCTTTCTTCTCTTCAATTTCTCCCATATCTTTTGCTTTCTCACGCTCTTCTGTTTCACCTTCTCCCTTATCCGTTTCTCCTTTCTCTTCAGTTTCTTCCATTTCACCTTCTCCGTTATCCGCTTCTCCTTTCTCTTGTATCTTTTCCTTTCTTTCACCTGCCTCCTCTCCTTCAGTTTCTTCCATATCACCTGCTTTCTCACGCCCCCCACATCTCGGATAATCTTCTTGTTCCTTAATCTCACTTATCTCCTTCACTTCCTCATTTATAGACTCATTCCACTGTTTCATAGACTCTTCCATCTCTGTAAACTAGCTAAGCAACATTAGTAGCATATCCCGATCCAGATCTCCAGCCATTTCTTTAATTAGTAGCATATCCCGATTCAGATCTTCAGCCATTTCTTTTTCTACTTTCATTCTACTCACGTCATGTTACTCATATTTCATCTTAGTCACCCTATTTCTTCATTTCCTTGTTCGTGTCCGGAACCCTCTTTCGATCCCCACGTTGGTGCGTCATAATGTAACCGTACGTCTTCTTTTCTGGGGTGTGGTGGTATTAAATTTACCATGAGGGATACTTTTTTAAAAATATTCATTTACTTCTCTTTCCTCATAACTTTTCATAGCACAAAATAATATCTTTGCCAAGAATCACTTACAATCCTTCCACACAAAACCAAGTCATATCACTTATTCCCTCATAACTTTCTACAATCAGAATCCCTCTCAACAGATACTCGCATGCCTTGCTACAATCTCCCTAGATAATACGGACAGATATTCACTAATAATTAAATCTCCCAGTACGGACACCAACAAAAACAGTCAAAGATATATATAAAAAAAACAAAATAGCATCAAATATAAAAAGGAACATACAAAAGAAACTTCATTGGCAAGGCCACCTGCCATGCCACACAGAGATCCAAACTGCACTCTCAGAAGGCACTATTTTTCCAACCCAATCTGCTTGCAATCAGAATGGTTGCAGAATACAACTCGGAAGTGCTTTCTACCAACAGGTAGGCTACGGGGACTAGTATGGAACAAGGATATACCATTTAAGGCTAAAGAAGTTATGTACAAAGCATATGTTCCTATAATGGCATATGCAGCAGAAACTTGGACAATAACTAAGAGGGATGAGAGCAGAGTACAGGCAGCTGAGATGAGATTCCTGAGAAGTATGGTCCAGAAAACCTGGAGGGACAGAGTGAGAAATGAAGATATACGGAAAGAACTGGGAGTACAGAAATTAAATGACAAACTGGAGCAAAACAGATTGAGATGGTTTGGACATGTCAAACGGATGAATAAAGTAAGGCTACCAAGACAAGCACTGGAACGACGGATGACAGGGAAGAGAGGACGAGGAAGACCGAGAATGCGTTGGATGGACTCGGTGGAAAATAGTATTAGAAAACGGAACCTGGATTGGAACACTGTGTCAGAAGAGGAATGGCGGAACGACAGAACAAAGTGTAGAGGAACCATATTTGCCCCCACCCATTGTGAACTGGAAAAGGGGAAATGAAGATGATGATGATTCTGCCGTTCATATGCGCGCGCGGTCGCCGGCAACTGAGCCGTCACTGGCGAAGCGCGTGAGCGAGAATGTCCCTGCCAAGCAAATATAAATACCCTGTAGAAGACATCAAACAACAGACTGGACAGTGCGCCATTTTTATACAAAATAGGGCTCCGCCTCACTACCTTCGCATGGTACGCGTAGTGAGGCTTGCACATTCACTAGGCCTTCCATACTTATGATTAAAGTTCGGATGTTAAAGAAAAGTCATATTTTTTTCTGAGCTCATTTTACCCAAAATCTGAAAAATAAATTTGAATGACAGGTAACTAACCACGTTTAAAGCAATTTGATGTTGCCTATAAATGCATATTTCAGCCATTTTTATTTGTTTGGTCATATTTGGTCATATTTTAGTGATATAAGGTCATATGTGGTTATAATTTCAGCATTTTTGTTTAAATTGAGGCGTCGTTAACAAGGTACGTGTTATCGGTGTCGAGTTTCAAACACAGGATTTCCGAATAGTGTAGTAGATATATTTTTCTTTCTTTTCCCGGAACAGGCAGATAGCAGGTTTAGAAGACCTGATTCCAAGAAGGCGTTCCTCTACGGACGTATTTTAGCACATCTTTCTGGACAAGTTGGATTGCGACACTGTACGCATGAGGTCACGGAACATGACGATAGTGTGCTTCCGCCTTTCAATAGAATGTCCTAGTTTTTTAGGTCATATTTTATAGTTTTTAGGTCATATTTACCTAGTTTTTAGGTCTTAAACTTCCGAAACATACTTATGATTGATTTATGGTAAATAAATAATAATAATAATACACTCGACGCGCGCTTTCCAAACGGTTGGATTACAGAGAAGGCCCCTATTCCTGACCTCCCAGAAGTAAAGACATAACACCTTTGTTTTTTTTTTCCTGGGGGTACATAAGAAAACGTTGTTTACGCAGAAAAGATTTGTGATTTGGTGCATCTTCGGGAGCGCCATCTCTACTGTTACTCCAGATATGATTCAACTCACGTGACACGAAGTGGACTACAGATTAGACGTCTACAGAGCAACAAACGGAACTCACATTGAAACTCACTAAGGTACGAAAAACAAGTAGTTCCGTGACGAACTAAAGAGACTACTTTTCTTACAATTTAAGAATTAATCTAAAATATTATGATGTATTATTGTGCCAATTTTGGATGAAATCCATTTGTTAGTAAAGAAGTTACATGTGTTTGAAAATCATGTTGGCAGGACTGACGTATATTAGTTGCTCCAAATTAATTTAGAATGTTAGGTACCGTACTATACGTATGCAAAGTTTAGAGCTGTTGGCTTGCATATTTTCTGATTTATAGATATCAGGGTAAAAATAGAGAGATCATTTATTTACAATTGGCAGCCCTGTTGGCTCTTAAGAGTACGCGTGTTCATATCAGTTATGGTACACAAATTACATATGAAATTTGGTTGAAATCCATTTGTTAGTATAGAAGTTACATGCCATTAAAATTTGGACTTATCAACAAGCTTAGAATCATGTTGGCAGCACTGACGTATACTAGGTACTCCGAATTAATGTAAAAGGTCGTGTACTATACGTGTACTAAGTTTTGAGCTCTTGGTTTGCATACTTCCTGATATACGGTATTGGTATTAGGATTTAAAAAATAGAGAGACCATTTATTAACAGTTGGCAGCCCTGCTGGTTCTTAAGACTATGCAAAGCCATATCTGTTATTGTACACATAGTAGGCTACATACGAAATTTGGTAGAAATCCAATTGATAGTGTAGAAGTTACATGCATTTAAAATTTGGACCTATCAGCAGGCTTAGAATCATGTTGGCAACACTTCCATGTATGACCTCCCGGAAATTAAACTGAAATATTATTATCTATGTGTGTACCTATTTTGGAGTAGTTCCCATGCATACCATCCAAGATATTCAACATGGAGCTGAAATTTCAATTGCGATATTTCAACAGTTGGTAGCACTGACATCATTTTCAAATATGACCATGAGATATTCAGATATAGATCCTTATTCATACTAAATTTGGGTTCGATAGCTGCAGCCGTTTAGGAGTTGATAGGGGGACACACACACACACACAGACAGACAGACAGACAGAAAGACAGACAGACAGACAGAAGGACAGACAGACACACATTTTTTCCGGATCGATCTCATAAGTCTACTTTTTCCTCATTTTTACAAAATGTGAAAAGTTGGCTAAAAATGTTATCTTTTCCACGCATTTTAAGGCTAAAACAATTACATTACCTTCAATAGTTTCTTATAGCAATTATTTAAAATCTAGGCATTATTTTTCGATGACCTGTATTTCTGTGTTGTTTGCTCTATTCGCCCACTGATCGGAGTGACGACGTAGAAAGCCGGAGGTCGGAGCACGCGTGGGGCTAACATGGTAAGTACTAATTATTAAGGCCCGGATATATTTTTGCATATTTATGCATATTTTGGTTATTTTTCTCCTTTGCCTGTTTAAGTGCATATCCCTTCTTCAGAAGGGCGTACACTCTAATTTCCTACTGTTTTGAAGCCCTTTTTGTTACTTCATGTCGTATATTTCGATTCAGACTCCGAGAGTCTATCATAGAATAATACTGAAATTATTTTAATACCTAGTACGTTTCAGTACTTCTGCAAGTTAATATAAATTATTTTCATTAAAAGAAATCCAATGGCCATTAAAATTATTCCAGTTAGCCTATACTCAAAAATTAACATAATAAAATAAATATTGATGGTCAACACTGCTTGACGTTCCATAGAATAACATTTCCTACTATTTAGAACAGTTTCTCACTTGAGATACTTAATGAAAGGTGTAGGCAAGTTATATGTCCGTCTGTTCTCTTCATATTCAAAATACAGGGTGATTCTTTTGCAGGAGCGGGGCCGGTGACCGGCTACCGGGCGCGCGCGCCTTCCGCCAGCCAACCGAGCTCACACCGCGGATAGCGCGCTGGTGGAAACCGTAACAAAGTATATTAATTAATGGTAAATTTTCATCCATAATGTCGATTATTCAGGTCTGTATTGACGTAACTATAACGTTGAAAGAATAAATTTTATTATTCCTTCAAATTTTCATCAGTAAATCATTATTAAAGAGCTTACCTATCCACAGGAGATGCTGAGAGTATTCTCCTTCAGCTGACAGACAGGTGTTGTACCGTGTAAATAAATTAGCGTGTACACGTTGTGATTCCCTTCTGTTGTATGGGATATCTGCTTCCGTATATTGTTCCCCAGCTCCAATAGAGTACGGGTAATTGATCTGTACACTTTGTACAGAGAGTTTAGTTTGTATGTAACGGAGACCCTCGCTTGCCCTCTCGCCTGTAGCGCGAGTCTGTCTCCCACCACGCACTTTGCCGTTATGCGGCGCCCTCGCGGCACTGAGTCACGAGTAGACCTGGGATTTTAAGGCAAATGCCTATTTCGTTCCTTACGAAATAACATGATTTTTTTAAAATATCTTGACGTTTCATGATAAATCCCTTACATTAATAGAGTTTTATAGTGCCCTAAAATGCCTATTTGGACCTTTAGAGCCTATTTTACTATTTTAGTGCCTAAAAATGCCTATTTTCTACATTTAAAATAAAATTCAACTTCTGTAATTTTTACAATCACACAATGGACATCCCTGGAACGAGCAGAACAGCAGAGGGTGGGTTTTTCACAGAAATGTGCTCTTCCCAGACAACTGTCACCAAAGGAATGCTGAGTGAAGTGTGGATGTGGAGGATTAGCTCAGAAGAACAACGAGCAGGTAGTCAAGGACGTACTGTGTCGAGTGACGGGGTGAGGGGGAGGATTATCTGGGAAGAACAAGGAGCAGGTAGTAAGAAGCGACATACTGTGTCAAGTCGCCAGTGAAAGAACATCTGTTTAAGTGTATATAGTTCATCATGCCTAAAACGAAATCATCTAAGAGTGCGCTTATACAACAATGGCTTGTACAATTTCCAGGGATGACTTTTGATGGCAAGATTATTTTCTGCCAGTACTGCAATAAACAGGTATGTGCCTATATCTTAAATTTCATATTAATCTAAAATTAAGGTTTTGATATTGGCTTCTCTAATTAATTGTAGAGACCTACTGTCGGCGCAGAAAGTATGTGCAGTCGAGTTTAAACGCTAATACAATTTGAACCAGTCCACCAATCTAAAATATAAATACACCATCGTAAAGCGTGTTTTATTCTGCGTTATCTCCTGTTACATGCATATTTCTATTGTGTTTCTGGTGAAAGATATATTAGGCGGAATGCAAAAAAATACCTATTTTCTTGTCCGTTTTTTGTAAACAACAACTTTGTAGTTTAATTACATGAAAACGGAGAGCCTGTCGCTCGATTTCAAATAAAAATCGGTATAAAATACAGAAATCATTGTAAGTTTTCGGTATACAACGATTTGAAACAAAAACCTTCAGACCTTTGATGAACTCAGTCTCGATTTCGAAAGACCACCCAGTATCAAACGGACAGTCTTTTACAAAAACAATAACTTTTTTCCAACGTGTGTAGAGTAATTAAACTTCATAAATATATTTATAATAGTGCATTCCATAATCCACCTAAATTTCATGAAAGTCGAACAGTACGTTTTCATGTAACGGTACTACAAAGTTGTTGTTTACAAAAAACGGGCAAGAAAATAGGTACTTTTTGCATTCCACCTAACATAACTTTCACAGGAAACATAATAAAAATATGCATGTACCAGCAAAGAATGCAGAATAAAACAAGCTTTACGATGGAGTGATTGCATTTTAGATTGGTGGACTGGTTCAAATTTTATTAGCGTTTAAACTCGACTGCAGATACTTTCTGCGCCGACAGTAGTCCAGGCAACCTGGGTTCGATTTCCAGTACCGGCAGTAATTTAGAAATCTATGAGGTCTGGAAGGGTGTTGACCCAGCATCGTGAGTGTCCCAATTTTGCAAATCGGTACATGTTCATCTTATCTTCGAGACGCAGCTGGAGCTCCAGGTCTGGGCAGATTCTCATGAGAAAATACACCAGCCCTCTTCTGAGAATTCCATTCACCAATTTGGCACCTGGCTACTAGTGAAATGGGATCGGCTAGCCTTCACTGCCATGATTTGTGCCCTTTGTGTGTGCTGTCACCTAAAGATTTATCGTAAATGGAAAAGAGGGATAAGTCAAGCTTTGGTCCGTGAACTTTTGAAAGGTGAACATTTGCTGTCAGTTTCATTTGCAAAGCCTTCTGCCAGGATTTGTGCCTTTGTGTGTCCTGTCACTTATAGACTTATCGTGATAGACATTTCTCAAGGGAGATAAATCGAGCCTTGTGTCTGCAAACTTTGGAAAAGCGAACATTTACTGTCAGCTGCATTCGCCAAGCTCTTATTCTGAGAAAAATCTTACAAAGGACATTGTGTAACGCCTCGACTCCTAGAAGGTTTCTACGCAGTAACCTGTATGGGCTGATATTCTATAGTACCCACTCAAGACTTTGAATCTGGCTTTGTTTTGGCCTGTTGAGCGGCTGGTCGCAGTTGGTTCTACTGGAGTGTTGTGGTGGGGATACGTTGATATACTAGGGGTGGAATCGGTGACTCGAGGAACAGTACGAGACGAAGGTTGGTGACGGAAGGACTTAAAAGCGATCGCCTCCGGGGGAACTAACAGCCAGTTCCTCCGGAGGGCTGAAATAAGCAGGTGGTATGAACCTTTTGTTAGATGGGGCAACCTTTCGGTGGAACACAAAACTGTGTCATTTTGCTATGTCGTTAAGGCCATGTGACGATGGACCGTATTTTGAGCGGACTGACATTATTATTTTTAGTATGTAATCTTTTGGAGGGTCTAGTAATACTTTGGTGGTACCTTTATATGTAATTACTGCATGGTGGATTATTATTATCCTATTTCCGGTTAGCTGGATGGGACCCTCGTGGTTTTAACTTTGGTCAGAAAGGCTGCTGAAGACGTTAAATCAAAAGCAGGCTTTCGGACCGCCTTAGTCGTATTAAACGGCTCTTAAATTACTTATGTAACATTGTTTTAGAAGTGGCGTGGAGTCTAACTTCATGTTGTTATTCCTTTAGCTTTGTCGTCAGGGGAATCTTTCAAATCAAATTCGTTTCTACCACAAATGTAGATGTGTGTAATCTTGCCAAACGGGCAAGTGTCTGGTTTGTTTAGGTTAAGTGATTCATTGGTGTTTAATTAGATCATATTTGTCAGTTAGTTAATTAAGTGGTGGAAGCCTGTCTCTTGTATTGTTTTATTTTACTGCTCAATACATGTTAGCTTATTTCGATTTGTCATATTATTTATTGCATGAAGTCACTAGGAAGATTATTCCCCTTTTCATTTTTCATCTTTGGCAGGGTCAATTTAATACGGCCTGCTGAGGTACGCATCCAGCGTTCCGCTCTACAAGCTGGTCTTGACACATGCTTCGTCCCGCCTTATCTTTTATCCTAATTCAAACCGGGGATGTTCTTGAAAACCAAGCAAATCGGAACATTCGCTCCTAGGTTTTTTTTTTGCTGTGAACTCAGCTGACCTAGCGAGTAATTAAATTAGCCTTTTCATGTGTTTTTTATTATTAATTCTGGGTGTGGTAATGTCATGTGATCCTTTTTTGATATGCTAATATTATTAATATTATTATCATTTTGGCTAATAAACGGGGTAAGGGGGGATGAGGCTGACTGTTACAATGGTAGCAGAGCGTGGTTTTGCTCTGTGATCTTGCCATTAGTAAACAATCCTTCCTATTGACTGATTGCAGTAATTAATTAAAATTAAATTCAGTAACTTAATTAATGTAGATTGGGCCCTCCATACTACTAATCTTTTCTCCAATAGGTAGGCTAGTAATTAGAGCAGAACCTAATACATGTTGTGATTTGATTTCATGTAAAATAACCTGCTATGTACACCGAGACCAAATGAACAATCCTGTCGTCAGCTGTTAGACGAGCAGGAGAGAGGCAGTCACATGCGCTGAACGAAATTCAGGACCGACGGGAGAGTAATGGCCGTGCTGCGTTGCCAGATTGACGAGTTGACCGGCTGAAGGAATTTCACACGTGGTGAGTTTTGATATGCTGTTTGTATGGTTTTGGGGTGGTTGTATATTCATTCTGTTCTTGTAGGAAATAGTCAAGCTCAATTTACTGCGCCTGTGTTAAATCTACACCTCGGGAAGTGTTGTTTTGACTAAATTGTGTCACGTGTTTGAAAAGAATAAAATGTTGTCTGATTGGAAGTAGGTTTGGTAAAATTAAAATTAGTGACGTTTTAAATTCTCTTGAAATAGGCTAAAATTGATAAACTTGTATTTCCAGTAAGAATAACTTAGTGTCTGTTTTGATGTGCGTTTAGTGCACGCCTGTTGAATCACGTAGTGATTTTGAACCATCATGGCCGACGATTGTGACAAGTTATTATTTTATGCAACTGATGTCGGTAAAAATGTGAATTGCGAAGTTATTATTTTATGCAACTGATGTCGGTAAAAATGTGAATTGCGTGTGTGGATTTATCATCAGCAGGTCCTTGGGGTAAATCTGTAATTATTCTTAATAATTGTTAGTGATGTAAGGCTGAAATTCTGCAATTTGCTGTGCGTAATACGTGTGAGGTATAATTGGTAGTGATCAGCTGTTCGTTAGGCCAAACATTTCAAGTTTTGTTGTCATTTCTTTAGCTGGGGGTTAATTATTTGGCTGTTGGTAGTTCTGTCAAATTAAATTGGACCGTGAGAGTATTAAAATTTGGTATTGTCAACTTATTCTGCGTTAAATTAATTCTGGAAAATGGTCGAATTGCTGTCTATATGTACGTTCGGTAATTGTGTTTTGAATGATGTTGAGTGTCGAATTGCGTGTGTGCTAATTCAGTATAAATGAAACAGGTGAGTGTTTATGTATGTATGATTTATGTTTAAGTTTGCTTAGTAATTGGGGGGAGAGTAAATAGTCTTGTTGTGACATGGGGATTTTTAAGGTTAGATTGTCATCTAAATTGGTCAAGTATTAAATGGCTTTAATATTCAGTATGTTAGTGTGTTTTTCGTTGAGTGACTTACTAAGTGGGATATTTCTGGGAGGCAGTCACCTTCACGTCGCATCTCATTTAGGGTGTAAATAAATATTTTCCCCCGATTCGTGTCTTTCGTTTTAGGACGTTTTCCTACGATGTAAGGAGAATTGTGATTTCAGGGCTACAACTTTGGGTTGTTTTATCAGGTCCTCACGTGAGTTGATACTCCGTTGGCGTTATAGTGTCTTGACGATCCGAATACTAACATACTGATGTAAATGGGGAATTTTAGGATTGTCCAGGGAAGGGAGCACGTATGTCTGGTGCATGCATGAATGTATTTCTGTGGTTGATTATGTTCAGGATGAAAGAGTGTGTGTGATGCGATTTTTATTGCTGCCCTGACTAGGAATCGAACTGGTGTTCTTGGGTGGTCAAAATTGTATTTATTTTCTTCTGTAATCTTTCAGTTTTTTTAAATCCTGCTGATTGAATGAAAGTCATGTGTGAATGAATTGATGTAGGTTGCAATTTTATTTGGGTGGGAGTAATTGAGGCCTAATTGCCAGTAACGTAAGATGGATTATTATTAATTTTATATTAGTTGTATTAGTTGCATTTTGAAAATGGACCTATTATGCAGATGTGCTTCGTATGGGGATCTACTGTCAGGAGTCCATTTAATTTGGGGTGTGAGTACCATCTTGATTGGGCCCGGGCAGGGTGTATATAGTATTTGCCCGAGTCGAGTGACTATAGGTATGGGACTTCGTTATCTCGGTGATAGGCGAATTTCTTTTTGGGGTATTTAGAGGCCACTCGTCCAGTTTGTATGGAGAGTCGAGCCACAATTGTTGAGCTGTCGGTAAGTGTTTCTATACCATAGGGTATTTTGTGTTCATGATATCTGTACGATTGCTAATTTGCATAATTGAATGTAATGGGTTATTGTAGTGGGTGGTAAAATCTTATAATGAGATGTTTGAGAAGGATGTGTGATGGATGATGGATGAATGTTAGGAACTGGAGTCCTGTGTTCGAGTTCCAGTGATGAAGTTGCTAGCTCTGGGAATACTTGTTGATTTTTGGTATATAAAAAAAAAATTTGGTAGTTCGGTTGGTGAAAGTTTTCCTTTAGGGAGATATCCTGCGGTGGCATGCTGAGCTATCGTTGTATGTCAGCTGCTGTGTTCACTAGTCTGATTTTGAGATTTTTGGGAGGTTGCAATGCTTCGTTTGCGATGGCATTGAAATAGGCTGGTTCGTTAGTTATTAATAACTTGCAGTTTCTTGCTGTTAGGCGGCTAGGTTTTTCTATTGTGGTCGCATTTCTGAAGGGTTGTAGGTTCGTGAGATTTCATGTAGACTCCCGTTAGCTTGGGTGTGTTCACTTCACAATCAGCTGTTGTAGGCGTTCATGCATATTTTGATATTTTGATTCTGGAGTTTTCGCTTGAGGGTGCTTCAGTGCATTAGTTGGTTAGTTATTTATAACTTGCAGCCTTGATCTGTTAGACCGCTAGGGTCTCTGTTGTAGTCTCTACTCTGAAAAGTTCTGGGTTCATTAAAATTTCGTGCAGCCCCATCACCTTGGGTGTGTGTGAGCTAGGCTGTTGCCACCGGATGTTCTGATCGATTGTGAGCCTTAGTGACAGTCAGTGTCCTGGGTAGTTACTGGAGTAATCATCTTTGGTGGTAAAAATAATTTAAATTCTCTGAGTAATAGGGTGTTGATAGCTTGGCAGTTTTTTTTTGGGTGCGAGGTTCCAATGTGGTTAGGTGTGAGCTGGATTTATGGATTTATTTTGAAGATTTTAATTGCTTCGTGCCTTTTGAGATGTAACAATCGTCACTTCTGTGATTTGTAATTCTGAATAAATTAGTTTTGATATTCTGGGAGAAATTTTATTGGCGTTAGCAGTTGGTGAGATACAGACACGTGTTGTTAGTCGAGGAGGTTGTGAATTTTGAAATTTTAAGTAGCTTCGTGAAGTTAATGTTTTGGGAACGTATGATGACAGTGGTGCGTTGAAGCATCATGGGTTCGATTTGAGTGTGGTCATGAAATGTCACCCGGTATTTGAATAATGAACTTTAATGGAAGATGACACACGTTGTTAGTTAGAGACGTCTGTAGTCTGTGGTAACGCCACTTAGAGAAATTTTCGGGGTTGTGATTGTCTGTGTTGTGTGATTGGAAGGTGAACCACGTGCACTAGGGTGTGTGTGACGTTTGGTGGGTGCCCTACCTTGTGTCGAATGTGTATTTATGTTTTGGTAATGTGTTGTACTGTCATCTTCTGAGGCGGCCATGCCTTTGTAGGGGAAGATGTTAATTACCCTCTGTGGGGTCGTGAGTTGATCCAGAGGGGGAGCTCAGGTACCGAGCTGATTATGTCGTGATGGCCAGGGTTTGGTGGCGCAAGAGTGATGTTCCTCCCGGTGTCATAAGGGAGAGGACCTGTCATGTGAAGGACAGGGCGGTGTTTGTTTGTGTAGTGTGCGAATGACAGTGCATACTGTTTTAATAATTCACGTCAGGTTATGAACTGCAGTCCTCGTGCTGTTTTCCTGGTTCGCTAGTTGTCCTATGGAATTTAGGGTTATTTATGTTTTGTGTTGTCGCCGGGAACAAGTGCCCGTAGGCAGTTATGGAGTGGGAGACGTTGTGTTGTCGCCGGGAACAGAGCCCGTAGGCAGTTATGGAGTGGGAGACGTTGTGTTGTCGCCGGTAACAGTGCCCGTTGGCAGATATGGAGTGGGAGAAATATCGGGGTGACAGTCCGATGGAATTGAGGGCATTCTTATCGTTAAAGTGTGAATGTGTGTGTGAATTATGTGGGTGACGTGGTTTTTCCTTATTTTGTTTGTCTTGCTGCTAGTGTGCTTGCGTGATAGGATGTTGTGGTCTCTGTTCCTCCTGTCCTTGGAGGCCACTGAGGGCAGTGTGGGTCAGGAACATGTAAAATTGAGCAAGACATGTAATTTGTGTTTGTGTGCATATCAAAACGAGCTCTGTGTGATGCTTTCAGTGCGGTAGGTAATTTTGTAAGGTATTTAACTTGAGCAATACCACGGGCGGTATAGTAAATGTAGTTTTGATGGAATGCCCCGTGCGGCATGTTAATGTAATTGTCATTGTGAATTTTGAAAATAGTTGCGTGCTGTCCTGATTTCGTGAAGTCGCAGAAAAATGGTCCTTCGGTTTTGTTAAAGTAAATTCATTTTAAAATATTGTTTAAAATTTTTGGTGGGCAAGTTTGCAGGTGCCTTTGATTTACATATTCTAAAGAAAAATTCTGGGTTCTGTACACCTTAGTTAAATTTTAGTTATTCTTGCTAAGTATTGTAGTGAACTTTCAATTAAGCTTGTTAACGTCAGTCATATCGTATAGTTGGTTGCCCCTTTCGTGTGATTTTAATACTTCAGTGGACCTTTAATTATGCCCTGAACACTATCTCCTTGCGTAGAACCTTGTTTGAAGCCTCAAGTATCCCTTGTGACATGAAGGACTCTTAAGTGAACTTCGATGGGACACTAATGCTTCGTGTAATGTTTTCTTTTATCCTTCCTGGGATAACTTCGGCTGTTTGGGCTGGTTGACTGGCCTGGAACGATTGTTCCCTCTAAGGGAACTGTATTTGGACCATACGCTGCAGTTCTGATGTGTGTTTCAGTGGTCACTATGTGGGACGTGTACTACCAATCTGGGCCCAGTTTGGAGGTACCATCTAGGTCCCATGGCATCATTCTACCCGAGGAGATCTACTTCAAGGTCCGCTGGCGGAGATTGGAGTAGCCTCTTCAGCTGCCAAGAGACCAGCTGGACACCATCACCCTGTTCATCATCTCCCCATCGTCTTCCTTTGGAGGAGGAGGATGTCCCAATTTTGCAAATCGGTACATGTTCATCTTATCTTCGAGACGCAGCTGGAGCTCCAGGTCTGGGCAGATTCTCATGAGAAAATACACCAGCCCTCTTCTGAGAATTCCATTCACCAATTTGGCACCTGGCTACTAGTGAAATGGGATCGGCTAGCCTTCACTGCCATGATTTGTGCCCTTTGTGTGTGCTGTCACCTAAAGATTTATCGTAAATGGAAAAGAGGGATAAGTCAAGCTTTGGTCCGTGAACTTTTGAAAGGTGAACATTTGCTGTCAGTTTCATTTGCAAAGCCTTCTGCCAGGATTTGTGCCTTTGTGTGTCCTGTCACTTATAGACTTATCGTGATAGACATTTCTCAAGGGAGATAAATCGAGCCTTGTGTCTGCAAACTTTGGAAAAGCGAACATTTACTGTCAGCTGCATTCGCCAAGCTCTTATTCTGAGAAAAATCTTACAAAGGACATTGTGTAACGCCTCGACTCCTAGAAGGTTTCTACGCAGTAACCTGTATGGGCTGATATTCTATAGTACCCACTCAAGACTTTGAATCTGGCTTTGTTTTGGCCTGTTGAGCGGCTGGTCGCAGTTGGTTCTACTGGAGTGTTGTGGTGGGGATACGTTGATATACTAGGGGTGGAATCGGTGACTCGAGGAACAGTACGAGACGAAGGTTGGTGACGGAAGGACTTAAAAGCGATCGCCTCCGGGGGAACTAACAGCCAGTTCCTCCGGAGGGCTGAAATAAGCAGGTGGTATGAACCTTTTGTTAGATGGGGCAACCTTTCGGTGGAACACAAAACTGTGTCATTTTGCTATGTCGTTAAGGCCATGTGACGATGGACCGTATTTTGAGCGGACTGACATTATTATTTTTAGTATGTAATCTTTTGGAGGGTCTAGTAATACTTTGGTGGTACCTTTATATGTAATTACTGCATGGTGGATTATTATTATCCTATTTCCGGTTAGCTGGATGGGACCCTCGTGGTTTTAACTTTGGTCAGAAAGGCTGCTGAAGACGTTAAATCAAAAGCAGGCTTTCGGACCGCCTTAGTCGTATTAAACGGCTCTTAAATTACTTATGTAACATTGTTTTAGAAGTGGCGTGGAGTCTAACTTCATGTTGTTATTCCTTTAGCTTTGTCGTCAGGGGAATCTTTCAAATCAAATTCGTTTCTACCACAAATGTAGATGTGTGTAATCTTGCCAAACGGGCAAGTGTCTGGTTTGTTTAGGTTAAGTGATTCATTGGTGTTTAATTAGATCATATTTGTCAGTTAGTTAATTAAGTGGTGGAAGCCTGTCTCTTGTATTGTTTTATTTTACTGCTCAATACATGTTAGCTTATTTCGATTTGTCATATTATTTATTGCATGAAGTCACTAGGAAGATTATTCCCCTTTTCATTTTTCATCTTTGGCAGGGTCAATTTAATACGGCCTGCTGAGGTACGCATCCAGCGCTCCGCTCAACAAGCTGGTCTTGACACATGCTTCGTCCCGCCTTATCTTTTATCCTAATTCAAACCGGGGATGTTCTTGAAAACCAAGCAAATCGGAACATTCGCTCCTAGGTTTTTTTTGTTGCTGTGAACTCAGCTGACCTAGCGAGTAATTAAATTAGGCCTTTTCATGTGTTTTTTATTATTAATTCTGGGTGTGGTAATGTCATGTGATCCTTTTTTGATATGCTAATATTATTAATATTATTATCATTTTGGCTAATAAACGGGGTAAGGGGGGATGAGGCTGACTGTTACAGTGAGGACAATTGAGAAACTACGGTGGGCAGGGGTCACGGAGGCAAGGCAATACGGCTGAGGGATGTATCGTGCTGACCACACGCCACCCAATATCTGCAGGCCATGAGCTGGGCAGCAGCCGTTATTGAAAGCCAATGCCCTTCGGGGACTGTAGTGTTCTTGTTCTTAATTAACTTTAGAGTAATAATGGCTTAATTTAAATAGTTCAAAATTACAAATTTTATTCAATAGCTCACCTTTTCTATTCCTCATCTTAGTCTCTAATTGACATCACTTTATTGTGTTTTAGATTTCACATGAGAAAAAATGCCACCTTCAGCAGCATGCAGATAGTGCCAGTCACAAAGCGAAAGCAGCCATGAAAAGTAACATTAGACAGACTCTGCTCACACAAACTATATCTCCTACAACTCATAATGGTTTCTATGCTGATATGTGTAGAGCCCTAGTTGCAGCAAATATCCCCTGGAATGCTGTGCATAATCCGGTTTTCAGAGATTTTTTACAGAAATACACCAAGCAGCACATCCCATCAGCATCTACATTAAAGAAAAACTACTTAGATATTTGTTACAATGAGGTCATTTTGTCAATCAGGGAGGATATTGGGGAGTCTTGCATATGGTTGTGTGTGGACGAAACCACCGACTCTGTGGGCAGGTACATTCCTAACCCTATAGTAGGAAAACTGGAACCCAATCAGGCATCTACCGCTCACCTTCTTTGCTCTAAACAGCTTGAGAAAGTCAATAGTCGAAGCATTGCATACTTCATCAACAAGGGGTTGCAATTGTTGTATCCTGGGGGTGTTGATGATTCTAAAGTCCTTCTCCTTGTCTCCGATGCTGCTTCCTACATGATTGCCACTGCACCTCTCCTCAAAACTTTCTATCCTTCTTTAATTCATGTTACTTGCATGGCCCATGCCTTGCATAGACTCGCAGAAACAGTTAGGGCCGAGTTTCCTGCAGTAAATACTCTCATTTCAACAATGAAGAAAGTGTTCTGTAAGGCTCCATCAAGAATAGCCATCTTTCGAGAGAAACTCCCCTCTATTTCCCTTCCACCACAGCCAATCATCACCCGTTGGGGTTCCTGGATGGAAGCTGCCCTGTATTATGCAGAACATCTTGAGGAAATCATGACTGTGATAGACAATGTGCCTTTAACGGACAACTCTGCATGTGTGTCGTCTGTCAAAGAACTGTTAAATGATTGTTCCAGTGTTCAGAGAGACATTGCGTATATTCAGGCAAATTTTTCATTTCTTCCAGTCACCATTACAAAAATGGAGGAAAAAGGAAACAGTCTCAAACAGCAATTTTCTGTAATTGAAGAAGCTGAGAATAACATACAAAGTGCTAGGGGCAAGGTAGGAGATAAAATAAGAGACAAGTGGTCTAGTGTACTGCTGAAGAACCCAGGTTATTCAATGCTGAAAAGGGTACATCAGGTAATGGATGGGGAAAAGGTAGACTTACCAAGTTAAATTGAATTGAAAAATGTAGGTAAATTTTCCTATGCCCCTCTAACATCTGTGAGTGTGGAGCGCTCTTTTTCTGCTTTCAAAATGATTTTAACAGACAAAAGACACAGCCTGACTGTGGAAAATTTGGAGAAGATTATTGTTATGTACTGTAAAGCAAACTACGAATGAAAGTACTGTAGGAATGTTCCTCACAAATAAATAAACACATACTCCATTCGCGTTTCCACCGTTATTGGATGCCTACAGTGCTGTAATTGTGCCTACAGTGATTTTAGTATTAAGGTTTTAGATCAGTACTGATAATGATATATCATATAATCCAAAACATTTTTTGACACATTACTTTTTATATTGTTTTTCATAAATGTCTTTTTTATTCTGTCTTAATTTTGCAGTTATTTCGGTTAAGAATAGGGATACCACGTTTGTTAAAGAAATAAAGTATCACGTTACAGTTCAAGTGTATATTGTAATATTTTAAAGTCTATTTCCTGCCTATCCACACATTTTGAAAACATATTTTAAGTGCCTAATTTCTCTTTTAAAAGCCAATTTACTTGTTTTAAAAGCCTATTTACTTGTTTTAAAAGCCTATTTTAGGCGCCTAAAACTAATTTTTTAGAGCCTAAAATCCCAGGTCTAGTCATGAGTATAGGAATGTGTACTTACCTAGTTCACAGCTGGTGCTGAAAATGTTCGCCATTCACTGCTACACATCGCTGGCACCTTTTTATGAAACTGGCATTTACTCTCTGAAGTTCCTCAGCACCGATTGACTGTATTTCAGCTGTAATATAGTCTTTAAGCTCATTTATAGTGTGAGGGTTTCTCGCATACACTCTATTTTTAAGCGTCCCCCACAAATAAAAATCATATTGTGATAAGTCTGGGCTTCGCGGGGGCCACACGTTCCGACTTATAATCCTCGCACCGAAAATGCGACGCAATTCTGTCATGGATGCATCGGCAGTGTGAGCAGTGGCGGAATCTTGTTGAAAATAAGTTGACAATTGCTCTCCGTAAGTCAGTCGTCATAAAATTGGTCAAGGATCACATTGAAGTACAAATTTAAGTACGAATTCCTATACCCAATGACTCAGTGCCGCGCAGCGCCGCATAACGGCAAAGTGCCTGGCGGGAGACAGGCGCGCAACGCGGGCGAGCGGGCAAGCGAGGGTCTCCGTTACATACAAACTAAACTCTCTGTATTTTAAATTAATCCCTGCTTCAATTAATTACAGTAAACACGCAGGAGGGGGGAGGGGGTTGCAGGAGTTGCTACATAATGTAACGATGCAACTTCCAAAGTTACTGTCTGTCAGCTGAAGGAGAATATTTTTAGTATCTCCTGTGAAAAGATAAGTTCTAACCTCTAACTGGTGACGTGAGGTCGTCCAGATTCCCAAGAAATAATAAAACATCTGTGCTTCTTTAATTAAATCTTGCAGCTGTTGTTTATGTCACCTTGTTATCTGTGCGCTGACACTACACACCCTCGTTGATGAAATTTTAGTGACTTAATGACTTTAATGACCCTGGTTAACTCGCCTCCGCCTCACGCAACCCTGGGGACCGAGCTCGGTTGGCTGGCGGAAGGCACGCGCGCCCGGCAGTCGGCCGCCGGCCCTGCTCCAACAAAATAATCTCACTGTAGAAACGCTAAAGAGTAATTGCCGTAGTTATTTCATAGTGCATATTATTGACCAATAATTATTGCATTTTTGCATGCATATTTTATTTTATTTTTTTACATTCGAATTGAGCCTTTATGGACTACGGAGTAACAATCAAAATCAATGTTTCGTTCTAGATCGTCTGCCAGCTTTGATGTCCTGCCAGTATCTCCTGAGCCCATCACTCAGCGCCTTCTTCCGATCTTCTGAAAGAGGTCCTCTCCGTCTTTTGCGTTCTGCCCCTACCTTAAATCCCTGGTATTTTTTGTTTAGATGTCTGAATTCACACCTGTTCATAATTTTGCAGTCCGGAATACCAATTTCCAGAAGGTCTTTCTTACATTCTTCAAACCATGCCAATTTTTTCCTCTTTGGTTTCACGAAATTCCAAATTTTCTTTGTTAGACGATCGTTGGACATTCTGAAAATGTGTCCATAGAACAACAACCTTTTCCTTTTTATTGTTGACGTGACTGGTTCTATCTTTCTATATAACTCATCGTTCGACTTCAAACGTATGTGCCCGTCAACCCATCTGTTGCCTAAATTTTTTCTCAATACCCTGCGTTCTCCTTTGACTAACTGGTCGACTAGTCCCCGCCTGTTCATAGTCAAAGCCTCCGAAGCATATAATGCTTCAGGTTTGACAACCGTGCTGTAGTGTCTTAATTTGGCTCCAATGCTCAGCGACTTCTTATTATAGAGATTTTTCGTCAGGTCTAATTTCCAGATTCTAAGATTAATTGCTTCCTGTTCTAGGCCATTTTGTTGGATTACCTCACACAGGTATTTAAATTTCTTTACACGTTTAATCTTTCCTTGTTTTGTTTTCATCCATTCTGGTCCATCACTGATGTTTGTCATGTAATTTGTCTTCTCAAAGGAAATCTGTAAACCTACTTTCCCAGCCATCTCTGACAACCGATTAATCTTTACAATGGCTGATTTAATATTGTTGGCAAAAATAGCTAGGTCATCTGCAAAAGCCAAACAATCAACGTGCACCCCTTTCAGTTTGGGCCCTAGCCTGAATCGTTCTCCATTCCCTTCTTCCCGACTCAGTGTCTTCCTCCATTCACGAATGACCTTTTCTAATACACAGTTGAAAAGGATTGGAGATATTGATTCATTTAATAGTGCGTGAAATTCCGGGCCTTACTTATTGTCTACCTCCCATCTAAATAGCTTAAAACAACGATAACTAATTAACTAACATCTAAGTAGCTTGTACTTTCTTTATAGTACACCACCTAACAGCTACACGCTTGCATCTATATCCAAATGTTAAACTAATTACCTAATTACTTGTGTTTTAATATCATTAGGCCCAATAACCTACCTTGTGTTAATTATACCACCCGTGGTGTTGCCTTGCTACTCACCCGGAGACCCCGGCTTCGATTTCCCACCCTGTTAGGTATTTTAAAAACTGACGTAATGGCTGGAACGGGATGCAGTCAGCCTCGTGAGGACACTTGAGTAGCTGCCTAATAGTGAGGCAGCGACCCGATCAGAAAAAACAAGAAGTTCCGTGACGAACTAAAGCGCCTACTTTTCTTAAAATTAAGATTCATGCAAATGATTAATCTACTGCATATGCACCTATCTATAATAATGACGAAATTAAGTTGGTAATATCGAAATGTCTAATTAGTTCGAAATATACCTGATATAATGTAGCCTAATAGAGCACTACAGTTGGCAGCCCTGGAGACTGAAAATATTCTTAGTTCCATCTCTTAAGGTACAGAATACAAAATTTGGTTGAAGCCCAATGGACGTCACATGCAGTTAGACATTGGATCTATCAGCAGGCGTAAATGCATGTAGGCAACAATGTCATGCGTGTGATGGTCAGAAATAATCTGAAATAATATGATCTATTATTGTGCCAATTTTGAATGAAAACCATTAGTTAGTATAGAAGTTACATGCATTTTAAAATTAGACCTATCAGCAGGCTTAGAATCATGTTGGCAGCTCTGAGGTATATTAGTTACTCCAAATTAATTTAGAATGCCAGGTAATATACGTGTGCCAATTTTAGAGCTATTGGCTTGCATACTTTCTGATATATTGATATTAGGGTAACAAAAATAGAGACAGCATTTATTAACAGTTGGCAACCCTGGTTGCTCTTAAGAATACGCATAGTCATATTTGTTATGGTACACATAGCACATACGAAATTTGGTTGAAATCCAAATGATAGTATAGAAGTTACATGTATTTAAAGTTAGACCTCTCAGCAGGCTTAGAAACATGTTGGTAGCACTGACGTACATAAGTTACTCCAATGTAATATAGAATGTCAGGTACTATACGTGTGCATAGTTTAACGCTGTCGGCTTGCATAGTTTCCTATATATTGGTATTTGGATTTAAAAAATAGACAGAGCATTTATTAACAGTTGGCAGCCCTGGTGGCTCTTAAGAATACGGTCAGTCATATCTGTATATGTACACATACTACGTACAAAATTTGGTTGAAAACCAACTGATACTGTAGAAATTATATACATTTAAAAATTGGACCTATCAGAAGGTTTAAAATTATTTTGGCAACACTGTCATGTATGCCGTCATGTATGGCCTCCCGGAAATTAAACTGAAATAGTATTATCTACATGTGTGCCAATTTTGGAATAGCTCCCATGCTATCCAACATGGAGTTCAAATTTCTAGTGCGTTTTTTCAGCAGTTGGTAGCACTGACATCATTTTCAAATATGGGCTTGAGATATTCCGGTATACATCTTTATTCATACTAAACTTTGTTTCGATTGCTGCAGCCGTTTAGGAGTTGATAGGGGGACACACAGCCAGACAGACAGAAGGACAGACAGACAGACACACATTTTTCCGAATCGATCTCATAAGTCTACTTTTTCCTCATGTTTGCAAAATGTGAAAAGTAGGCTAAAAATACTACCTGCCAAAGGGACTTGACGCGCTCACCTCACAATCTGTAACTTACACCAAATGGTTGGGCAGCGGTCGCTTCACAGATCAAGGCCCTTTATTGCCGCTGGATTTGTCTTTTTAGCCTATTTTCATTTTATGAAAAAATAGGCGTCAAGAGATCACTTTCTGTCCGTGTGTGTGTATGTGTGTGCGTGTGGCTGGAGCGATTTCAATGAAACTCGGTAAGGTCATAGTACTATTACGACCGACCCCGACCATGCCCTTCAAATTTTATTACGTCTCACCAATCCAACATGGCGGCTGTGCGAAATATTTCACCGGCAATCCATATCTCCGAAACTGTTACTGATATCACCCTGAAATTTTGTACGATGATAAAAATACTACTAGAAGTTCAGCTATTAGAGTTTCAAAAACCTGTAAAATACAAAACGAACCTGGCGGCCATGCGAAGGTGAGACATTTTAATAGACATTTCTCGCGATTTAACCATCTTAGCACTGTGAAATATGGTACAGTAAATGTTTATACACATTGTAATGCAATGGCATCTAATTTATAAGGTGCGTTCAAAAAGTAACGAGCCGGAGGCTGTAATGCACAAACCGGTGACGACATCGGCTAATCGTGGCGTGTGTAACGAGGTGTGGTTCCGACCAGAGCGTGGAAGGTCACAGCCCATCGCTAGGGGGCACGCGTGCACGTCACGTGACGATACAAAGCGAGCAGCAGCATGCATCAATCGTCCAACCGAGACCAAGACAGTAGGCCATTCGACATGCTTACTGGTGTGGTTGAAGACTGTGGGGCACCCATTGGGCACACACTTTCCGCAAGTGCAGTCGTCCTTTCATGATGGTGTGCACACTTCCGACGCTAAATCCGACCACGGCGGATATGGCGTTCACTGTCACTCGGCGGATTGGGTAATGAGTGCATCAACCAGCTGGACGTTGTCATCGGTAATGCAGGGGGTGCCCCAGACCAGGCATCTTCGGTTAACGACACCCATCCTTCCGTGAAGCGCTTGTTCCACGCCTTGACCCTTGCAAGGGACATGCAGTGTTCGCCGTACACGTGTGACATTCGGCGATGAATGTCCGTTCCCCCTACCCCTTTATCTGTCAGAAACCGAACAACACCTCTATACTCTTCGTTTGACGCTTCCGTGTCAATGTTTGCAATGTGACTGGCAGCGTTGGACGATTGACGCATGCTGCTGCTCGCTTTGTATCGTCACGTGAAGTGCACGCGTGCCTTCTAGCGACCGGCTGTGACCTTCCACGCTCTGGTCGGAATCACACCTCGTTACCCACGCCACGATTAGCCAATGTCGTCACCGGTTTGCGCATTACAACCTACGGCTCGTTACTTTTTGAACGCACCTTGTAGTTCAAAACTCGTCATCTAATAGTACATAACTCTATGGCCTTCATATATAAAATCCAACATGGCGACCATCCGAAATATGTAGACGGTTCTCAATATCTACGAATGTAGTACAGCATTCAAACTGAAATGTTGTATGTTGATACAGGCAATTAACATAAATACTCGTAGGATATATGAAAATAGGCTGTCGACTATAGTTCTCCAAGGAACTACTTCTTTTAAAATAATTATAGGCCTAACAAACATTTTTAGCCTACTTTTCACATTTTGCAAAAATGAGGAAAAAGTAGACTTATGAGATCGGGCAAATGTGTGTCTGTCTGTCTGTCCTTCTGTCTGTCCGTCTGGCTGGCTGTGTGTGTGTCCCCCTATCTTCTCCTAAACGGCTGCAGCAATCGAAACAAAATTTGGTAGGAGTAAAGATCTATACCTGAATATATCATGACCATATTTGAAAATGATGTCAGTACTACCAACTGATGAAAAAACCGCAATTGAAATTTGAGCTCCATGTTGGATATCTTGGAAGGTATGAACGGGAGCTATTTCAAAATTGGCACACTTATAGATAATAATATTGCAGTTTAATTTCCAGGAGGCCATACATGGCAGTGTTGTCACAATGATTATAAGCCTGCTGATAGGTCCAAATCTTAAATGCATATAACTTCTACACTATCAATTGTATTTCAACAAAATTTCGTATGTGCTATGTGTACATAAACAGACATGACTGAGCATATTCTTAAGAGCCACCAGGGCATCCAACTGTTAATAAATGCTCTCAATTTTTTAAAATCCAAATACCCGTATATCAGAAAGTATGCAAGCCGACAGCTTTAAACTATGCACACGTATAGTACCTGACATTCTATATTAATTTGGAGTAACTTATATAGGTCAGTGCTACCAACATGGTTCTAAGCCTGCTGAGAGGTCCAACTTTAAATACATGTATCTTCTATACTATAATTTGGATTTCAACCAAATTTCGTGTGTGCTATGCGTACCATAACAGATATGACTATGCCGATTCTTAAGAGTAACCAGGGCTGCCAACTGTTAATAAATACTGTCTCTATTTTTGTTACCCTAATATCAATATATCAGAAAGTATGCAAGCCAATAGCTCTAAACATTGCACACGTATAGTACCTGGCATTCTCGATTAATTTGGAGTAACTAATGTAGGCCTACGCCAGTGCTGCCAACATGATTCTAAGCCTGCTGCTAAGTCCAATTTTAAAATGCATGTATGTTCTATACTAACTAATGGATTTCATTCAAAATTGACACAGCAATCGATCATATTATTTCAGATTATTTCTTACCAATACATTTATGTCATTGTTGCCAACATGATTTTACGCGCGCTGTTAGATCCAATGTTTAACTGCATGTAACGTCCATGCTATCCATTGGACTTCAACCAAATTTTGTATTCTGTACCTTAAGAGATGGAACTAAGAATATATTCAGTCACCAGGGCTGCCAACTGTAGTTCTCTATTAGGCTTCATTATTCCAGGTATACAGTATTTCGAACTATTTAGAAATTTCGATATTACCAACTTAATTTCGTCATTATTCTAGAGAGATCCATATAGATTAATTATTGGCATGAATCTTAAATTTTACGAAAATTAGGCTCTTTAGTTCGTCACGGAACTTCTTGTTTACTTTTATTGCTAACTCGGTACGAAGCCGTGCGCGTTTACAATAGTCTAATCGCGTACCACGACCGCAATGAGGAGCAAAACAAGTTCGAAGATCGCTGGTTCGAATCCCAGCGCTGACAATGGCTATCCTGAGTGAGGATTTTCCAAACTCCCTCCAGGGATAGTACCCCATTTTAAGTCCCGGGACACCTAGTGACAAGTGACGGTAAATTCATTACTATTTAAGACAAGTAACGGTGACTGAAACGAAGTTACTTTTGAAAAGTAAATTACCCGACCCTGCATATTTTATGTCTCTGGGTACCTACCCCATTGCTGTCTCTAATACTGCTACACACACTACTGCAATCTAGCGCAAATTGTTTCACAAAACATGTCACAGATAAGGTAACCCAGGCAATGATGGCAATGCACGAAATAAAAGACATCAGATCACTCAGTCTGAAGACAGCAATGTTGCTATTCAGAGTAAAAATTCTTCCAATAATGACCTATGGCATTGAAATCATCTGGACACATTTAACAACGAGGAACCTATCCACCTTGGAAAGTGTGAAAGCGAACTACAAAAAGAAGGTGATAGGAGTATCAAAAACGACACGATCTAGACTTGTATATCTCCTGGCAAAGGAATCTTTCCTAGTAGATGACCTCAGCATACCCCTACCGAGCACAGGTGCTTCAGAGAAACTGCTGGCAACTTTAACGGAGAAGAGAGAAGAAGTACAACCAGACTTCTATGGCACAGTGGCCATGATAGACCGCTCGTGGACAAAAGCTAATTTCGAACTAAGACATGTCATTACAAGATTGACAGTTCACGGTTTTCACCACCTACTCTGCAAATCAAAACACTTCCATGACCCAAGTATAGACTGTGAATGCACACTATGTGAAAATATTTGTGAACGGTACCACATAGAATTCTGTACAAGAAGAACAATGTCTATAAGTGATTATGCAAATATGTAACCCATCAATGTAACCTATATTTTCAGTTATGGCTATTTGGCTGTGCTAAATATATTATTACACACTACTCCAGTCATTAGATAAGTTCAACACACACCCAAGTACATGGGGCTGATGACCAAGATGTCCCAAACCCCTAAACCGAATTAACATAGTAAAATATTTGCATAGTTTTACCCACCCCCACAACAGTACCAGAAAGGAATCCAAATCTGCGTCCAGGCTATTTATTACAGGTAATGGGATTGGTTGACATAATGTATCTGCAAACATTCAGCCAATCCGCAGGGAGCGTGTCGCGCCATGTACGGGAGGTGAACTGATAACGTGCTGATAAAATGTGAACGCTATTGTATCTGGCGTCATTCCTTCAGCGACTCAGCTCTCGGGAGAGTCCTGGTCTCCAAGCCTGTGACGGTAAGTTGTTTCCTATTCCTATTTTACTTTCTCTGTGAAAAGCATAGTTTATTTCCGTCTCAAATTTATATTTACAGCAGACCAAGTTGGTTGTTGCTTTAGTGATTTTGTGGCATCGTAATCATGTAGACTATACGTGTATGTGTGTGTCCTGACCTGACCTGACCCACGCAATCGAAGTCGGCGGAGCCTATCGGCCCGAGGACCTTGAGGGCTTTGTCAGAGGGGGATTCGACCAACTGCAATAGTATGAGGGAGGACTGGGTGATTTTATGAAAACAAGTTGGTCAGAATGTGACCTAGGTGCAAGAAATACAGAATGTAGAAAGGATAGTAAAGATAAGAATTTCTAAAGAGAGATCAAAATTAAGAGGGAAATGGAAAAGTGAAAGTTCTGAGGAGAAGAAAAGCAAATTTGTTGTGAAGAAGAGTTCTATTCAATAATAATACGGGTTCGCTTATGACGGCTCCCCCTGGCTCGGTAATCACCCGAAGTGGGTTTGTACCGAGTGTGGCTGTTCGGTGTAATTTTACTGCCTGTTTATGAATCCTCTGACTGATAGTCGGGAGATTGTAGTCATTGTGATTTGTAATTGATTCTGGGATGGGGTAGAAGATGTCATTTATCTGGGGTGGAAATGGAGAAACTACGGAAAATCACTTCTAGGATGGCTGGCAATAGAACCCACCTCTTCTCAGTTTTGCCTCAAGGGTGTACCCTGTTCCAGCCCTCAGAGTTAATTTCTTGGTAGTGCCGGGAATCGAACCCGGACCTCAGGGGTGACATCCAAGAATTCTAGACCGCGAGGCGATCTTATTTACTGTACTAGAAGATGAGATGGAAAATAAAAAAGAATAAAGGAAATAAAAAAGACAGGGAACAGAAATGGCCTCAAACCTTGAATTCTTAGGATTTAGGAATTAGGGAGAGCGATGAAAGACAGGAAAAGGGGGAACAGGAGATAATCTTCCCCAATGTTAACGAAAAAATGAAAAAAATAGACCCGTCTCAGGAATCCCTTAAGGTCACCAACTCCGGAGCTTATCACTAGTGACCGAAATTTTTGAAAATGCACAGGCTATGCGCATATGCAAATGCATATTTTGAGGGTTTATTGGATTGCATGTGAGCCTCTGTGGCTTAGGCGACAGCACGCCGGCGTCTCACCACTGGGTCCGTGGTTCAAATCCCGGTCACTCCATGTGAGATTTGTGCTGGACAAAGCGGAGGCAAACAGGGTTTTCTCCGGGTACTCCGGTTTTCCATGTCACAAATTTAATTCCAGCAACACTCTCCACTGTAATTTCATTTCATCCGTCCACCATTTAATCATTGCCCCGGGGGAGTGCGACAGGCTTCGGCAGCCAGCACAGTTCATATCCTCGCCGCTAGATGGGGGCTTCATTCATTCCATTCCCTGACCCGGTCGGTCGACTGGAAGCAGGCTGTGGATTTTCATTTCATTGGATTGCATATTCTAAACCTAACAGCATATTTTAGCATATACAGTTGACATTTAATTATAATTTATAATTTAAAACATCTTGAATAAAATGGGTTTCACCTGCGTGTTGGTCATCCCTTGTAAGAAACTTTCTGAGCAACAGATAACGAGATGAGTCAGATGACAGTACTCGTACTGCTCGGGTCCAAGCTGCGTGAACCTGAGAGGAATGTGGATCGTGGACTATGAGAAGTGATGGTGACGAGTGATGAGGTTTCTCGGTCCATGCGCAGTAACAGAAACAAATATATTAGCCGGTGACTCACTCACTCACTCATTCGCAACACCACAGAGGTTTGAGCAACGGCCTTATTTAGGAGTATTGGAATAGAAAGGAATACCAGATATCACGGCGGGCTGTTGACAGATCCTTATCTTCTAGCCTGCCCCTTCTCTGCCCCTTCCCCTCACCCCGCAAGTTCACAGAGCTTGGACCCGAGCAGTACTTTAAGCAATGCTGCCTGGCTATTTGATGAAGGGATTGGGGTGAGACATTCCTTTCACCATCCGGGCAGTATTGCCGTTTCACGAATTGATTGCCGGCGGTCGAGAATGGGAACTTAATTATTTATTTATAGTTTACTTGTGTCACACGTCAACCTGCTTCGTTGTCAGGTACAGTAGGATATGACTCAGCTCCAGTAGCCTCAGTCATCGTTTAACTGTCCGTGGTGACATGAGCTCCTGTGACGCGCAATGCTGCTTGAATTATGTGCAGAATGCACTCTGTCATCGCTGCATCCTCCATTTCGCCCCGCGGGGCTCATGCTAGAATAAATACAAACGCTAGCGCTGCCACGGTTAGCGGCAATCAAATGTTGAATAGGTAATATCCCTGGTAAGCAACTTTCTGAGAAACAGATAAGGAGATGACAGTAGACTACTCGTACTTGACGCAATGCCACCTGGCTATTTGAAGAAGGGAATGTGGTGGGACATTCCTTTCACCATCTCGACAGCCAGTAGCCCGGGGTTAGTTTTGTGAGGAGTTTCATCAGTTAATGTGTTTCTTTATTCTTAGTCCGCATATCCTTAACTCAAAATGCCTAAAGAGATGAGCAGCAGGAAGTATTTAATAAACAGTGGGTGTAAGGTAATAGTGATTATTCAACTGATGGCTATGGACCGGACATTATGCACTAAAAACGATTAAAATAGATCAAATTTTTCTCCTAAAAACATTGAAAAACTTGCAATTATCTATTGTGTTGCTTCTTTCTGCAGTGAATGATACATGTATAATAATAATAATAATAATAATAATAATAATAATAATAATAATAATAATAATAATAATAATATCGTATGGCCTCGGGTGCCGGGTGTAAGCTTTGTTATTTGACGCCCAGAGGGAAGCTTGCATGTCGAATTTTGTTGTTCCTTGGAGCGCTATGAAAGACAAGGGGGTTAGATATCTAAGCTCATTGACACTAAAGCGCTTTCTAGTAGAGAAAGGAGGAACTTTGTGTTGGCGGAAAATCCCGAGATTAATTTTGCCATTATGAACACGGCCTGGTGAATTCAAATGGGTTCTTTAACATGACAACATCGTATGACATGCGTGTCGTGATTTTTGCTGCCTTTCAAAAATCACTTACCACGGCCATGAGCGAACCTGCAAGCTTGGGGTTGGGAGACCGACACGATAACTACTCACCCACCGTGAGTGAATACGTTTGGCTTATTGTTAAGAGCATATTTTTCAATTTTAATGCAAATTTTCTACATCTTTAGTGCATAATTGCATGCATATTTTAATGGTTTTCAGTGCCTGAATGTCCGGTCCCTACGTACCACCTTCATAAGACATGATGGTGAAGCGCTATCCTAGGGGCACCTTGTGCGGTGGGGCTACACTCAGCCTGCCCCCTTAACCCTCAAGCACACGCGTCAAAATTTATGACTCAGGCACACGCGTGGGCTGTTTTGCACCCCACAAGTCAGTTTATTGTAATTTATAAACTACCGTATTAATTCACGACTAGCATTACCCGCCGCGGCTTCGCCCGCGAATATTCTAGTTGTAAAGAGTACACTTAGCAAAATCTCAATCATGAATGCTATGACGGATTTATCCTTGGTATGAATAATCAGACTTGATCAATTCAGCCACTGGTGCAGTGGTTAGGGGTTTGTCATTCCTTCATAGGTATATCAGAGCGAAGTTAGTTTTCTGGGAATATCACAGGCACTGTTAATTTAAGGGTATTTAAATGTGGTTTTCAGAGACCCTTTATAGTCGGGTGAAAAAGACCTTTCGTACCACACTCACACGTGAAAATTGTGTGAAAAAATTCTAGAGTGCCCCTTGACCCCCTTAAGCGCATTATACTGTATGTATTGATGAATTTTACAGCTTAATTTGGTTCAGTGATAATCTTATAACCGTCTGGAAACTTTCACAGTAATGTAATAATTGGAATTGCATTGCGTCTTACAGAAATAGATGGACCTGTGAGATTCTGTTACCATGGTTACCGTCTTGCATTCTTTCATTATTTCATTGTAAATATACATGTTTTAAGGTATTTATTTAATTGTGAGACATTTAAAGAGTACGTGAGTGCGTTTCGCTTACACATTGGGTTATGCTGAACCTGTAGGTACCCCATATGTGTAGGTTGGTGTTAATGGGACCTTATTTTCGGTACAAAACTGGAATGGGACCTTAGCAGAATAATATAGGGAGGGATGTTAAGTTATATTATGCAAGATTGACTCTTTCTTACTTAGGCGCACATTTTCTTTGAAATCCCTCCACTCCAGATTCCTAAGTTCGTCAACAATGCAAGCACTGCAGCTCTCAAAGGACATCTTTCAACCTGCTTCTTGGAGCATTTATTTATTTATTTATTTATTTATTTATCGTATGGCTTTTAGTGCCGGGAGTGTCCGAGGACATGTTCGGCTCGCCTGAGTCTGTAGCTGCTTCCAGCGGACACCCTAAAGGGTGAGCTACAAGTTCCGTTCAATTTCAAGTAGTTCCAACTTTCGCCACCAGATATCAATGATACCTAGTGGTGAACGTTGGAACTTTGATAGAGCGTTCTGACGAAATCTAACCTAACAAATTTTGCTTTACACAAGTTTAGTCTGTGAAAGGATATTTTACATGCCATAAATCTATGACATAGGACCGCCGGCTTTACTTCCCCTCCGAAGGAAGGCATACTGAAGGATTTTTAACGCTCTTAAAAAATCCGACGACTTCGGCCGGGTTTGAACCCGCTATCTTGGGCATAGCAGTTCAGCATGCTACCGACTACGCCACCGAAGCCGATTTCTGGGAGCAGTATACCTCCCACATGTGATTACTGCATTATGTTAAAATAGACTACTATTATTAGTTCAATTATAACGCCAGGACAATAGCTGACAACCTGCCTACTTTATAGCTTTTCTCGTATGTGGTGTTTGTTTTTCGGGCTGATATTCTGTATGCACTCTTTTGTAGATATATTTTTTCCATTATTATTATTATGATGATTATTATTATTATTGTATTACTGTCCTTTTGTTACTATAATTGTTAGGCTATTGTTATTTATATTGTGAATATAAGTGAAATGTTTTATGTGTATAAGCTCCAATCTTATTGTATGTAGGGCGCTACTGTAAAGGAGCTCTTAAGCTCTAAGTGTATCCGTGAAAATAGAATCAATCAATCAATCTCGTTGTATTTATAAACTGAATGATTCTTATAATGTTTTTATATTCTCTAGTTTGCATGTTTTTAATAAATATCTTCGAAATTCTATTAATAATATTAATAAACATATTTTGGAGCTCATATACGATGAAAGGAATAGCAAATCTCTACAAAGGCTGTGTCCCAATAGTACAATTTCAGCCGTAGTGAACTAGATAGTCAACTACTTTACCGGATGTGACGTCAGAAGTAGTGATCCAATACTGCTTAGCACATAGCAATCAAGTCTGTAGCATTTAGTGAACGAAAGTGCTTGCTAGATTGTCGACTACGTCAAGGAAGTTATAGAAATTGAAGCTTATCGGAATTGTAGGTTATGTAAATTGTAGGTTGTCTTTGACTTAAGCCAAACACAATCCATAATTAGGGCTCGGCTAAAAAGTGATCTTGGCGCATCCATGATCGTATAATTCATGTATTGTTTATTTAAAACAGCAGATGAAAGTGCAAAGAGCTTACAAGGAGTAGCAGATCACCGCCATCTTGAGCGTTGGTTTGGTACCAGCATGTAAGTTCAGTGCGTTTCAGAACACAAGTCTATGAAAGAGGCTGTGATCAAGCAGACATGTCCTAATCTCTGTAGTGCATAGCACGTAGCACATAGTAGCTAGTCAATAGCACACAACTTGAGTATTGGGACGCAGCCTTAGTATAAAACAAAGTCCCCGATTCTTGGATGTTACGGGTAATCTCGAGAACCACTGGATGGATTTTGATGCGGTTTTCACCATTCTGTAAAGGATATCTCGAGGAAAGATTCTGTAGAAAATAATTTATGTATGATCAAAGGAAGCCAAGCAGTAACGATTTCAGTGAAAAAGTCGAACTTGGCGTCCGTGCGCTTCTTAAGCTTACGCTGGGCAAACCGTTAAAAATATCAATATAGTATGAGCGTAAGAATTGGTCAGCATGAAAATTTCTACAAAAAAAGTCCGCGAGAGCATATCTCTATCTTCAATACATCGCCCACTATAAGTGTTTTTAGACTGGATGGAAGGGGCACGTTCCCGGGCGCTCTAGTGAGCGTGACGACATCCCGCGCACTTGACCTTGCTTTGCCCTTAGTTTGCACTTGCCGTTCGCGAGTAATTTGAAACAAGATAAGCAAGATAAGTATTATGCAGATAATTTTCTAACATGCATCCAGCCTTTCTAGCATTTTTCAGCATTTGTAGCATTTAAAATGATACAAAGTCTAGTCTTTCAGACTGACTGTCACTTTTTTATCGGTTAACCGAATGATTTTAATCGGTTAATCGATCGATTAATCGAATTTTAGCCGGTTTCACACAGTAGGCCTATCAGTTCGAAAGAAAAAAAACTTTGAATAATATTAATTTAAAACGTTTACAGTTCCATTTTTAGCGGCTTCGGTGGCGTAGTCGGTAGCATGCTGAGCTTCTATGCCCAAGATCGCGGGTTCAAACCCGGCCGAAGTCGTCGGATTTTTAAGAGCGTTAAACATTCCTCAGTATGTCTTCCTTCGGAGGGGAAGTAATTCTGGCGGTCCCATGTCATAGATTTATGGCATGAAAAAGAACCTTCCACTATCAACATTTGTGTGAAGGTAAATTTGTAGGTTAGAAGTGGCTTCGGTGGCGTAGTCGGTAGCATGCTGAACTGCTGTGCCCAAGATAGCGGGTTCAAACCCGGCCGAAGTCGTCGGATTTTTTAAGAGCGTTAAAAATCCCTCAGTATGTCTTCCTTCGGAGGGGAAGTAAAGCCGGCGGTCCCATGTCATAGATTTATGGCATGTAAAAGATCCTTTCACAGACTAAACTTGTGTAAAGCTAAATTGTTAGGTTAGATTTCGTCGGAACGCTCTATCAAAGTTCCAACGTTCACTACTAGGTATCATTGATATCTGGTGGCGAAAGTTGGAACTACTTGAAATTGAACGGAACTTGTAGCTTACCCGAAGGGTGTCCGCTAGAAGCAGCTAAAGACTCTGGCGAGCCGAACATGTCCTCGGACAATCCCGGCACTAAAAGCCATACGATAAATAAATGTAGGTTAGAATTGATAACGCTCTATTAGTTCCAACATTCGCCACCAGGTGCTGACTGCGATGCCATCTAGTAGCCAAGTCCGCAAGCTAGGTGTCGTGGACGGTAGCATTTGGTAGCCACGGCTGCCTCCTTCCGTCTACCTTGCCTATCCCTCTGCTGAGGCCGCCTGGGCGCGGTGCTGGTCACATCTCCCCAGTTGTATCCACTCCGATCAGATATTCCCAGCTCTAGGACACTGCCCGTAGAGGCGGTAGACGTGAGTTCGCTCGCTGAGTCCGTGGGTGCCACCAACTGGACGGTAAATTCGATTTAAAAAGAAAATACACACACACACTAAGACAGCCGTCACAATTAACACCGGTTATCAGACAGATTCTACACACACCCAAAGTACACGGGGCTACATGACCGCGTTGTCGCAGCTCCTAAACTGAGGAACCAACCAACCAACAATTCCATTTGCTATTAGGAAGTAAAATAAATACATTCAAAAGCATTTAAGTTAGCCTAATATTATTTAAAATATTCCGATTATTTAATAACACAAGAGGTTGAAGTTCACAGTCACACTTCTTTGCTCCAGGACTTGAGACATGTCAGTAAGTTGACATGCTCAGAACTAAGGGCTGCCCTGAAGGGTTGTGTCCTGATTGCGGTCACTTTCATTTTAGGGAAGAACTACAAACATTCCAGCATCCAGATTGCGATCACTTTTCTTGGGAGACCGGTCCTTAGTTCTTGATTCTTCCCGACTGACTCATACCTTCCGTAAGCACCCCATAAAACTTTGCTTAAAAATCAAGTCCCCTCCCAATCTAAAGGCACCTCGTAAAGCAATGATTATAACAGTAAAACAAAAGTTTGGTTCTTCTCAGTCGGTCTTTACCCAAAAGAGTGAGGTTATACCCTACTTTCGACCAAAATATTATGTGCACTCAAGTTTGAAGGTTGTTTGTGAAGTAACCAATTGAAAATGAAAATCCACAGCCTGCTTCCAGTCTCCGACCGGGTCAGGAATGGAATGAATGAAGCCCCCATCTAGCGGCGAGGATATGGACTGTGCCGGCTGCCGAGGCCTGACGCACTCCTCTGGGGCAATGATTAAATGAATGACAGATGAAATGAAATGTTAGTGGAGAGTGTTGCTGGAATGAAATTTTTGACAGGGAAAACCGGAGTACCCGGAGAAAAACCTGTCTGCCTCCGTTTTGTCCAGCACAGATCTCACATGGAGTGACCGGGATTTGAACCACGGACCCAGCGGTGAGAGGCCGGCGTGCTGCCGCCTAAGCCACGGAGGCTTCGAAGTAACCAATTGATCTACCTAACATCCAATACCATCATCAATTTCATCGTTCTATTTTACGTTATTTCATGTAGGTTTGGAATTTTTAATTTATATTTTAATATTTTTTATCGCAGTTGAAACACAAAAAGTGCCCGTTTTTAAGCGTGTTTCAACCATGCGTCACATTTAAGAATTATTATCTCTCAAACCCGTCATCAGATCGAATCCAAATTTTAACACAATATACATTGGAATGTTGTATAACTGGTTTATTAATTTCAAAATTTTGTGTGTTCAAGAACGAAATTTGTTATAATTTTTGTAAGGTAGCTTTTTCTCGGCTCAGAGTCGTTGGAAAATGTAGTTCTTGGTTGCATTGTAATCCTTATACATCATAAGGTTATGCTGTATGACTGTGAAATACGTAAATTAATTCACTTATTATATATCGGTTTGTATTTGTACGGAGAATTAAGGCATGGTTCACCAGCTAGTCGCTCCGGGAAATGCTGTACAGCGTTGCTGATATGGAGCCCATCACTTCCGAGCGAGGCGCGCCATGACGCGTGATGGAGCCCATCTTGGCAACGTTGTACAGCTTTCACCCGAGCGGCTAACTGGTGAACCATGTCTTAATTACCCGTACAAATACAAACCGATATAAAATAAGCGAATTAATTTACGTATTTCACAATCATACAGCATACCTTTTTGATGTATAAGGATTACAACGCAACCAAGAACTACATTTTCCAACCACCCCGAGCCGAGAAAAAGTTACCTTACAAAAATGATAACAACTTTGTTTCTTGGACACACCAAATTTTGAAAATGATAAACCAGTTATAGAACATTCCAATGTATATTGTGTTAAAATTTGGATTCGATCAAATGACGGGTTTGTGAGATAATCATTCTTAAATGTGACGCATGGTTGAAACACACTTAAAAACGGGCACTTTTTGTGTTCCAACTGCGATACAAAATATATAAATTAAAAATTCCAAACCTACCTGAACTAACGTAAAATAGAACGATGAAAATGATTATGTTATTGGATTTTATGTAGGTCTACTGGTTACTTCATCAACAACCTTCAAACTCGAGTACACATAATATTTTGGACGACAGAAGCCTGAAAAAAAATTACATGACATTAATATTTATTACATTCGTGTTAACCGACTGAAAAGCACCAAACTTTTGTTTACTAAGGGAACACTGAAAAATGGCTTCAAACCCCATAATGATGATAACATTTTCAGTCTTAAGAATAGAAATGTTTCAGGATCGGAATCAACGACCTTCACTTTCAACAAAATTGTTGTAACAGGAAATTTTATACTTACAGGTATAATTTTTAATTTCTGCCCCTCCTCTCCCATTTGAGGCGCGATATATCTATTTTTATAATAGTTACTATATATCGTGAAAAACATTATTTTCATTACCTCGAAAAATTCGTCTCGTGAAAGTAATTTGTTCAACGTTTGATTCTAAATCCCCTTTGTAATCAATTTTTGTCCACGCCCCCTCCTACACACAAAATCAAACATTGGCAAGAGGGTTGGAAGTGAAAGGTGAGGAAATCCCCAGGGGAGTTACAACGGGACCGGTCTCCCAAGAAATGTGATCACAATCTGGACGCTGGAATGTTTATAGCTTTCCCTAAATTGAAAGTGACCGCAATCTGGACTACTAATAAGATGAACGCAATCTGGGATGACCGCAATCAGGAAGACATCCCTTGAAGCAAAGGCATGAGCATCAGCTAACTTTAACGATGCCAATCTTACAATAGCTGATGCTAGCACGCCAAGTGGTAAATAATAATAATATACTACACAGGTTTTGTGCTACGCAAAACAATTACTTTTCCTACACCACACTAATATTTTAATCGATCCGATTAATCGATTCAATTGACAGCTCCATATGAAATATTTTGTATTTTCGCGGACGATATTGCAATTGTCGCAGACAACAGATCGGAAGCGACTTACGCAGTGGAAAAGGTCCATGAGATTGCACAAAAGACCGGATTACATATCTCTTACGACAACACCAAATATATGGAGAGAAGGCCAGAAAATAAATCCCCTTTAAACACCAAATACGGCAAAATCGCATAGGTCTGCACTTTTAAATAACTTGGCGAAATTATTCAGCCCTCAGGACTTAATCGAATCGCCAATGAAGACAGAATCACTATGCTCCAGAAGGCCTACAGGCTAACGTGGGCCCATTACAACCAGAAATTCATTTTGACGAACGCCAAATTACGACATTATAAAGCAGTTATTCTTCCAGAAGCAACATATGCCGCTGAAACAATAGTAAACGATGGTCATTCCAAGATTAGGGAACTGGTAAAGCAGGAACGAAAAATTATCCGGAAGATCTACGGAGCAATCAACAGAAACGGCATTTGGATGAAGAGACCTGGTACTGAACTCCATTACGACAACAGACGAAATTAGAAAACGCAGAGCCAAATTTTACACTCACATCCACAGGATTGCCAAGAAAATACTTGGTATCATAACACAGAGCAAATGTGGCACAGAATGGCTTAAAGAGGTACAGAGAGTCTTACAAGTAATCAGTATACAAAATTTCGCAGACCGAACTGAGTGCCAGACGAAAATCGCGAATGTTAAGTTTGAACCAAGATCATTACGACAACCTGGGAAAAAGTGGTCGGATGAGAGGAAGAGGGAACATTCCGCACGAATGAAGAGATTTTGGGAGGAGCGGAGGAGACACACCTCCAAATGACATCATGTTATCAAGTTTAATCGCTCTCCTGTACGGGAATTTTCCCTTAAATAAAAATAAAAATAACAAAATCAAGCTATCAAATACCAATGTTTTTCTTGCACGTGCTTCTTTAAGTTCGCTGCTCTATTTACACCTGTGTATATCCGATTTTAAGAAATTAAATATACAAGCGTAGGACGGATCAATAAAAATGGCACAACGACCAATAAGAAACACATTAACTGACATAGGCCTACATAATGATATTGAACATCTTATTATATAATACGCTAAGGTGTATGATTCACAAAACTCCAGCTCCTAAAACAGAGGCAGTTAGAAGGTGTGGTTTGTACCAAAATCTTCCAAAACGTCTCAATAGTTGCCTACAGGAAAATCTTGCATTTCTTGAAAAGTCAACGGAAATATATTTATTTGTTTAAAAAGTGCTATTAAACAAATAAACAAGACGATAGCCCTGGCAGAACTGTGTCGCGTACAGCCCGCATAGCACTATAGCCGAGCGGGTAGTCTGTACACATGGGGCGCACACAACTCATTATGCGAGAGTTCGGCCTATCCTAAAAGCTGTCAAATGCACAGGCAATTCACATAATTAAAATATTCATTATTCTTCTAATTATTATTATCATTATTATTATTATAGTTTGCCACGGTGGGTGAGAAAATAGCGTGTCGGTCTACTAACCCCAAGATTGGAGGTTCGCACCTGGCCGTGGTAAGTGATTTTTGAAAAGCGGCAAAAATACGACACGCATGTCATACGATGTTGGCATGTCAAAGAACCCATTTGAATTCAGTAGACCGTGTTCATAATGGCAAAATTAATCTCGGGAGTTTCCGCCAACACAAAGTTCCTCATTTCCCTACTAGAAAGCGCTATAGTGTTCAAGGAGCTTAGATATCTAACCTCCTTGATTTGCATAGTGATTCGAGGAACAACGAAATTCGACATGCAAGCTACCCTCTGGGTGTCAAATTACAAAGCTTGCACCCGGAACCCCAGGCCATACGATATTATTATTATTATTATTATTATTATTATTATTATTATTATTATTATTATTATTATTATTTGAGGAATACAATTTAGTGAGCACCGTATGTTAAACTATGAACTACGATACACACTGACCTGTTCCCAAGCTGGAATACAATTCTCACTTCCACAAATAACATTTCTTTCCGATAAATACACCAGTACCACACAAGCACACTGTATGTCAAACATGGTCTGACCTGCGCTTTACCAGTTTCGGAATATGAATCGTCTTCTAACGAACCAAGAAAGAGATGCGAACTGGAAAAATGAGGTATGGCCTCGATTGTCTAAGGTGAATATAACGGGAGAGTCATCGAGTGATGGGGCAGTTGCGGAAGATACAATACTTCTCCCATCCCAACATCTTGACAGACTGAGGAGAACGGAAGAAGAGGCATTGCAGAAATGCTATAATATTATTAAAAAGATGAAGCTTGCTGCGGCGAAACAGAAAAACATATCCAAGGATGTGAAGGATGGTATTGTGGAGATGGAGGAGGCCATTGACAGCATTGTCTTCTGTAAGAATGCTAGGTACAAGGAGAAACAACAAGTCGACGAAACCACAATAACTGATCGAGCACAAGCATCAAACTCTCTTGATGACGAAAGAGAAAGGGAAGAAACGGAAAGAGGAGAAGTAGAGTCATGGACTAAGGTTGTGTCCAGGAAGAAACCACGAGAGAAAAGGAATCAAATGCAGGTTGAATTACAGCGGGAAGATTCTCCAGGCAAGAGACAGAGTCAAATGCTCAAGAAGCAACTAACAAAGTCTCGACTGCCAGCTGTGTTAATTAAGCCAGCAGAAGGCAAGTCGTATGCCGATGTGTTACGGGAGATTCGGCAAAAGGCAAATCCTGCTGACACAGGAACGGAAGTTAGGTCTATAACCCAGACTAGAGCCGGTGAAGTTCTTGTTACTCTCGGGAAAAGCAATCGGGATAATGCGGCATTTAGCGACTCATTGAAGAATATCCTGGGACAAGATGCGACAGTCCACAGTCTTGAGCCGAGGGTGACAATTGAGATTAGAGATCTTGATGCTCTCACGACCAAAGATGAAGTTTTAGAGTCCATTAAGGATATTATTAAAGAACCCCCGGATGGTCTGAGGATTATGGTAACGCAGACTAACAGTCGGAAACAGAGAATGGCTGTTATAACTCTGCCAGAAAAAGCTGCAAATGATCTTCTAAGGGAAGGCTTGGTTCAAGTAGGATGGATCAGTTGTAGAGTGAGGCGGAGAATATCAGTTCTTCGATGCTACCGATGCCTTAGTTATGGTCATATAGCCAAAATTTGTGAGGGCCCTGACAGAAGCAAGTCTTGCTTCTATTGTGGACAGAATGATCACAAAGCCAAGGATTGCATCAACCCAAAGAAGTGTGTCTTATACGAGGAGAGGGGCGTTACGCAGCAGAATTTGTGTCATGTGGCCGGATCGGGCCAATGTAAGGTGTTCCGAGAGGCCCTGGAGAAAGCGACGTACCTGAAACGAAAATGATCCGAGTTCTACAAGCTAATATAGAAAGGAGTAGAACAGCCCATCATCTGTTGTACCAGCTAGCTGCCGAGAAACAAGCTGATCTACTGTTAATTAGTGAACAGTACCAAGATAAGAAGTCACCTCAGGGCTTAGAGATCAATTAGGCACCTCTGCTATTTGGATCTTAGACCCTGGAAAAATTCCAATTAAAGAACATGGGAGCGGGAAGGGATTCGTTTGGTTAAAGAGTAGAGGAGTCACCTATTTTAGTGTCTATCTTACTCCAAATGAAACAATGGGAAAATTTCGTCAGAAAGTCAACTCTCTGGAAGATGCCATTCTTAATACAACTGGAGCAATCATTGTAGCTGGGGATTTCAATGCCAGGGCAGTGGAATGGGGTATGCCACATACCAATTCCGGAGGTAAGTTCATTCTGGAAATGGCATCAAGGACAGGGCTTTTGATCTTAAATATAGGCGCAGTGTCAACCTTTCGGCGTCCGGGTTATACAGAGACCATTCCGGATATCTCCATGGCTTCTGAGACGTTAGTACCACACATCAAGGAATGGAAGGTTGGAGAACAAATTAGACGGACTGCGGATAAGGCGGCAAGAGGAGTAACGTCTCTCAGTCGGCTAATGGCCAATGTTGGTGGGCCAAAATCTAGTAAGAGGAGATTACTGATGACAGCCATCCATTCAGTTCTGCTGTATGGAGCGGAAATATGGGCGGATGCCCTGGATAAGGAAATTTATAGAAAGTCACTAGCACAAGTGCAGAGGCGGGGTGCTTTACGCGTGGCATCTGCTTATCGCACGGTCTCTGAAGAAGCAGTTCTTGTTATTGCTGGGATAATTCCAATTTTTTTTCTAGCGAAAGAACGCAAGTACATTTACTGGAGGAAATCGGAAGTAGGTTTACAAAATGCAAGACGAACAGCAAGAGCACAAACCTTTCACAATTGGCAGATCAAATGGGAGCAAGGACACCGAAGCCAGTGGACTAGGAGAATGATACCCCAGGTGCAGGTTTGGACAGAGAGGAAACATGGTGAGGTTGGTTATTATCTCACTCAGTTTTTGACTGGCCATGGGTACTTCAGTTCTTATCTTAAGAAGATGGGGAAAGTGGATTCACCAGATTGTATCTACTGTGTTAATGAGGTAGATAGTGCTAATCACACCTTCTTCTCTTGTGGACGGTGGGTCCAAAGTAGGCAGTCTCTTCAAGATGAAATTGATGTAGAGATATCTCCTGACAATATTGTTGCGGTAATGCTACAAAATGAAGAACATTGGAAACTTGTAGCAAGTTTTGTTGAAGATATCCTCCGAACAAAGAAGACGGATCTGGATCGCCACTGAAGATAATTCATTACGGAAGAGTGCCCTACGGGCAAATATAAAATGACTCTAGCCTGAAGTAATGTGCTAAACGGTTCCAGGCTAGTGTTCAGAAGTAAAGGGGGAGTTTTAGTCGGTAGTCTGCTACTCAGTAGCAGGAGCCCGACACTCAGTGCGTAAATGCATTTCTTCCCCTAAAAAAAAAAAAAAAATATATATATATATATATATATTATTATTATTATTATTATTATTATTATTGGGGTACACGAAAGGAGCCTCCCCGAAGATTGTGTTGATGATGATGATGAATGATAAGAAAAGCAATCGGGCGTACCCTGGGCAACGACAGAGAATTAATCAACATTCTCTGACGGCTGATCCTTTCACACCAGAAACATCAATCGAGTCCTTTTCAGGGCCACAGTTAACAATTATCTCTGCAAATATAGAGGGCATATCATCCGCCAAAGAAGAACTACTGCAAAACCTTTGTATCCAGCATGGATGCCATGTGCTATGCATTCAGGAGACACATAGAAGCCATAATATGCACAGATCAAAAGTAAAGGGAATGGTCCTTGCAATAGAAAGACCTCATGATAAGTATGGAAGTGCCATATTTGTCCATCCAAATGTTCAAGTCCTCTCCACGGCACTTACGGAGGAAAATAACATTGAAGTTCTTACCCTAGAAACAGCCAACTGTACGATTTCATCTCTTTATAAACCACCCGGCGCTGATTTCATCATCACCAAACCATCCAATTTCCAAAATAAAAGTACACGGATTGTGATTGGCGATTTTAACAGCCAAAGCTGCGCATGGAGTTACGATCATGAAGATGAGAATGGAATAGCAGTGCAAGAATGGGCAGAAATAAATCACTTTACCCTGATCCATGATGGAAAACAGCCTGCATCATTCAATAGTGGTAGATGGAAACGAGGTTACAACCCTGACCTCATTTTCAGTAGTAATAAAATCAGCGAACTTTGTGTAAAATCTGTCTGCTCTCCAATACCTAATACACAGCATCGGCCAATAATGTGCCAAATATTTGCTGCCGCCAGACCTCAGAAAATACCTTTCCGCAGGAGATACAACTTCAAGAAAGCTGACTGGTCAAAATTTGCAGATTTGTTGGACAACGAAGTGTCTTATATAGAACCTACACCAGCATCCTACGACATCTTCACCACAACTGTAAAGAAGTGCTCCAGAAGGTCTATACCTCGCGACTGCCGGACTTCATTCATCCCTGGTCTCACATCAGACGAAGTTACCCTACTAACAGAATACAGGAAGGAATTTGAAGAAAACCCTTTCGGCGAATCAAGAGTAGAAGTTGGAAACAGACTCATCTCCGCCATTAGAGAAGCAAAGCGGGATCATTGGGTTAGAACTGTAGAAGACCTGGATCTGAGAAGAGACAGCCGTAAGGTTTGGAGACTTTTAAGGCGTTTAAGCAATGATCCGACAAAGACCTCTGTACATTACAACATCACTGCCAACCAAATAGCTCATCAGCTTTTGATGAACGGGAAGCCCATCTATAAGCACAAAGTGCCCAGACATCAAAGAGGATTTCAAGAGGAAAGTAACGATCTTACAATACTATTCACTATGGTAGAACTGGAGAAGGCTATCAAACAGTCTAAAAATGGAAAATCAGCCGGCTTGGATGACATTCGGACAGAACAAATTAAGCATTTCGGCTTAAAAACCAAGGATTGGATACTCCAGCTCTTCAATAACTGCATGAAGAATTATCAAATTCCAAAGATATGGTGGAAGAGCCGTGTGATAGCTTTGTTGAAACCTGGCAAAGAAGGGGACAGTCCAAAGAACTTCAGACCAGTTGCACTACTGTGTCACCTCTACAAACTACTAGAACGAATGATTTTGAATCGCTTTTTACCCGTAATTGATCCTCTGCTCATACCTGAACAAGCTGGATTTCGTCCCGGCAAAAGCTGTACTGGGCAGTTGCTGAACCTTACGCAATTCATAGAAGATGGTTTCGAAGCAGCTAAGGTAACTGGAGTGGCATTTGTCGATTTATCGGCAGCCTACGACACTGTTAATCATCAGCTTCTATTTACTAAGGTCTACACGCTGACTAAGAACTCCAGCCTAACCAGGTTCATTGCTACTCTCCTGCAGAATCGGAGATATTTTGTGGACTTCGAGGAGCAACGCAGCCGTTGGAGACTACAGAAGAATGGACTACCCCAAGGAAGTGTTCTCGCTCCATTTCTGTTCAACGTGTATACAAATGACCAGCCGATAGCTCCCAACACCAGTAGTTTCTTGTACGCTGACGATCTCGCTCTTGCTACACAGTGTAAGGATTTTGAATCAGTGGAGAACAACCTCACGAGTGCCCTTAAGGATCTGTCCAAATATATCGTAAATCAACTGAAACCAAATCCCTCCAAGACACAAGTATGTGCCTTTCACTTGAGAAACAGGGAAGCCTTTCGTAAACTGAAGGTAATATGGTCAGGAGTTGAACTGGAACACTGTTTCACCCCAAAATTTCTAGGAGTGACACTGGACAGAGCTCTTATCTATAAGAAACACTGTTTGAACACCAAGTCAAAAGTTCACACCAGGAATAATCTTCTGAGGAAACTGGCCGGATCACAATGGGGTAGCCAACTTGCCACTATTCGAACATCTGAAATGGCATTGTGTTATTCCGCTGCAGAGTACGCCTGCCCGGTTTGGTATAACTCAACTCATGCTAAACAGGTAGACGTAGCTCTCAATGAAACGTGTAGAACTATAACTGGATGCTTAAGATCAAAACCAACAGAATGCCTCTACCAGCTTGCAGGAATAGCACCACCCTCTATTCGACGAGAAGTAGCTGCAAACAAGGAAAGGAAGAAAGTTGTTCCGGAAGCAACCCATCCTCTACATGGACAGGAATTACATGCTCAGAGGCTGAAGTCTAGGAAGAGTTTACTAAAAACATCCAAAGAATTGAAGACTACATGTGAAAAAGCCAGGCTAGAATTATGGAAAGCTAAGAAATCTCCTCTCCTGGGCTGGAAAAGGATAGCCGAAACTTTACCTCCTGGTCATGATCAAGATTGGGTAACATGGAAATCCTTGAATAGATTAAGATCAGGAGTGGGCAGATCTAAGATCAATCTTGCAAAGTGGGGTTACATTAAGGAAGATGACATACAGTGTGGCTGTGGAGAAGATCAGACTGTGAAACATATGCTTCAGTGTAGACTGTGCCCGACTCCTGCACAGAAGATGAACTTTATGAAGCATCACAGAATGCAGTGAAAGTGGCCAAGTTTTGGTCAAATACTATATAATATTTGTATCATAGTATTTGTATCTGTGTTTATTTTATGTTTTCTGACTCGAGAATAATAATAATAATAATTATTATTATATTATTATTATCTTTAATTTCTCATAATTATGGTACAACTCAGTTTACAAGATACGGATTTGATAATCAAGTATCCTGTAAACCTATTACTGAGATAACAAGAAGTTCCGTAACGAACTAAAGAGCCTACTTTTCTTAAAATTTAAAATTCATGCGAATGATTAATCTACATGGACCTACCCTACATAGAATAATGATGAAATAAAGTTGGTAATATAGAAATTTCTAATTAGTTCGAAATATACCTGGCATTATGTAGCCTGATAGAGCACTACAGTTGGCAGCCCTGGTGACTGAATATATTCTTAGTTCCATCTCTTAAGGTACAGAATACAAAATTTGATTGAAGTCCAATCGATAGCATGGACGTTACATGCAGTTAAACATTGGATCTAACAGCGTGCGTAAAATCATGTTGGCAACAATAACATACATGTATTGGTCAGAAATAATCTGAAATAATATGATCTATTGTTGTATAAATTTGGAATGAAATCCATTTGTTAGTATAGTAGTTACTGGTATTTTAAAATTGGACCTATCATCCGGCTTAGAATGATGTTGGTAGCACTGACGTACTTAAGTTGCTCCAAATTAATCTAGAATGGCAGGTACTATACGTGCGCAAAGTTTAGAGCTGTCAGCTTGCATACTTTCTGATAGCCTATATTGATATTAGGGTAAAAATATAAACAGCATTTATTACCAGTTGGCAGCCCTGATTGCTCTTAACAATACGCATAGTCATATATGTTATGGTACTCATAGCACATACGAAATTTGGTTGAAATCCAATTGATAGTATAGAAGTTAAATGTATTTAAAAATTGGTCCTATCAGCAGGCTTAGAATCATGTTGGTAGCACTGACGTACATTAGTTGCTCCAAATTAATCTAGAATGGCAGGTACTATACGTGCGCAAAGTTTAGAGCTGTTGGCTTGCATACTTTCTGATAGCCTATATTGATATTAGGGTAAAAATATAAACAGCATTTATTACCAGTTGGCAGCCCTGATTGCTCTTAACAATACGCATAGTCATATATGTTATGGTACACATAGCACATACGAAATTTGGTTGAAATCCAATTGATAGTATAGAAGTTACATGTATTTAAAAATTGGACCTATCAGTAGGCTTAGAATCATTTTGGCAACACTGTCATGTATGGCCTCCTGAAAATTAAACTGAAGTATTATTATCTATATATGTGCCAATTTTGGAATAGTTCCCATGTATATAGTCCAAGATATCCAACATGGAGCTGAAATTTCAATTATGATTTTTCAGCAGTTGGTAGCACTGACAACATTTTCAAGTATGACGTTGAGATGTCCCGGTATAGATCTTTACTCATACCAAACTTGGTTTCGATTGCTGCAGCCGTTTAGGAGTTGATAGGGGGGGGGGGGACACACACAGACAGAAGGACAGACAGACAGACAGTCATTTCCCAGGATCTATCTCATAAGACTACTTTTTCCTCATTTTTGCAAAATGTGAAAAGTAGGCTAAAAATTACCTAACAATATGATACGTAACCAGCAGCACTGCCTCCTGTATTCTGGCAATTAGGTATTTCATTTGCAGTTCCTCCAAAGCCATTGCCAACGTGTTTGGAACAACTCCCGTGGAAGAGATCACCACTGGCAAAATTCTCACGCATTTTAGTCCCCATAGTTTTCGTATTTCTTCCCCCAACGGTGCGTACTTGTTTTTTTGTTTTTTTTTTAGCTTGGGTAGTTTTCATATTTTGGCTAAGTGGGACAGCAACGTCTATCAAGTAGGCCTTTTGCGTTCTTTTATTGAGATAGACAACATCAGGTCGATTGTCCAAGATTTTCTGGTCGGTTAAAATAGGTCTATCCCAATACATCTTATAATGCTCATTTTCAAGCACGTTGGCAGGCTGGTAATTGTAGTCGGCCTACACAATACTCGTATTATTATTATTATTATTATTATTATTGTTATTGATGTGTAACATCTTTCCGCTCGGTTGCTGGATAGTTTTGTGGGAGTGATTTAAAAATTGGGGACGGAAGTGCATCGAAACGATCGTGCTGGCAGTGGTGGATCAAACGGAAGTATGCACTGCCCACTCGATCGATCGAACGGAAGTGTACCAGCTGGCAGTGGTGGAAAACGGAAGTATGCACTGCCCGTTCGATCAATCGAACGGAAGTGTACTAGCTGGCAGTGGTGGAAAACGGAAGTATGCACTGCCCGCTCGATCAATCGAACGGAAGTGTACTAGCTGGCAGTGGTGGAAAACGGAAGTATGCACTGCCCGCTCGATCAATCGAACGGAAGTGTACTAGCTGGCAGTGGCGGAAAACGGAAGTATTCACTGACCGCCCGCTCGATCGGACGGAAGTGTACTAGATGGCAGTGGTTGAACGAACGGACGTATAAGATGCACTGCCAACTCGATCGATCCAGCGGGCAGTGGTAAAACCCAGTTGGCAGTGGTACGAGAAGCAATGAGCGCACGGTGTCGGAAATTGATACCATGACGTACTCTCGGCCATGTGGAATGTATATGACATACTGAACGGTAAACGCTCATGCGAACTCTGGTGTCAAGTGATTGAAACAAATGACATGATACATGTTCGAAGTCTTCGTATCAGTATTTAAATGGTAAAATGCCTTAATATCAAACATTGTAAGTAGTCGGCATTGCCCTTATTATGTTTTTTGCACAATGGCTATTCAAATATTAACCCACATAACGGTAATGCAGTCATCAATATAATATATTCGTTGAGGTTATACGAGAATTGAGCAAGCCTTCATGAACTATTACTGAATACATTCTCTTTACTCACAAGAGGGCCTATTCATAAGGCATTTTAATCTCAATTTCACGCAGGAACATTATCGAAACAAGCAAAATATAAATGAAAGTTAATTCCGTAATGCAGTATTATTGGAACGTCGAAATAAGTCACCATCTTGTACACAAAATTTGCGTAGTCGAAATAGCCATGGGGTTAGTGCTTATGACTGTGAATATAGAGATCTTGGGTTCGAATCCCGGACGGGGTAGATATTTTTGCTACCAGATTATCATTTTAAACGATATTTATCTTATCAATATGACTCATTTTAACAGAATCCATATGAAATTACGTGTTGGTCTGTGAATGAAGAGGACCTGTTTATAAGGAATTTAAGGTTATGGTCGGTGTCGCGTCTATTAATCTGGTTGACCCATATCGTATTCTTTATTTAGGCTAGTGCTGGTGGAAGCTACAAATCATCTAATAAAATGAGTTCCGTATTATAAACTACAATATCTGTAAAACACTCCCTTTTACAATAGATTAATATTTGTGCCAATAATAGTATAAAATACCGGTGTATCAACAATTTCACGAGAGGTTTCTCCTATGTCAGATGTTACACATCATATGCGACTACTGTAAGGCTCGTAATTTTTTATTAATATTATATTAATATTATTATTATTATTATTATTAATGAGATTTAAAAAGCCTCCATGGCTCAGGCGGCAGCACGCCGGCCTCTCACCGCTGGGTCCGCGGTTTTAATCCCGGTCACTCCATGTGAGATCTGTGCTGGACAAAACGGAGGCAGACAGGTTTTTCTCCGGCTACTCCGGTTTTCCCTGTCAAAATTTCATTCCAAAAACACTCTCCACTATCATTTCATTTCATATGTCATGCATTTAATCATTGCCCCAGAGGAGTGCGTCAGGCCTCGGCAGCCGGCACAGTTCATATCCTCGCCGCTAGATGGGGGCTTCATTCATTCCATTCCTGACCCGGTCGGAGACTGGAAGCAGGCTGTGGATTTTCATTTTTCATTATTAATGAGATTTATGTAGCTGTAACTTTCCACTGAATTGTTTTGCAGTTGTGAGAGACAAACATCTTAAAGTATGGTAGAGATTCAGTTGCAATGCCGCCCCTCCTCAAACCTTGTAAACAGGTCGGAAGTAAGGAATATAATGTTGTACTGTTCTCAGGCTATCTTGTTTGGGTTTCTTAGAATTGACCACAGAAATATGTTCCAAATAGAGCTGCTACTTGAGCCATTTGTCACGTTTTCTGCCGACAATGGTTCATAAACTCTGATTGTAAAGTAGCGCCTAATGTCTTACAGATGCATCACAGAAGATTTCCTTGAGAATGGTCTGCACACAAACACGTCAGTATTATGCCGACTCAAAGACATTTGGAACGTTTATGGCACCAGTGCGGGCTTTCGTAAAGCGAAGGGAACATAAAGACTCAGGTACTCGAACCTTTCAAATCCATCATAAACTCACGGTTCGTTTATGGTTATTGGTTGTATTGGTTCATAATGGCAAGTTGTTGGTTGCATTCCCACGGCGTGTTTTGGAGCTCCCTCTGGTTTTAACCTGGGTTAGGTTTGGTTACAGTTTGTGGTTACACTCGCCAAAACGAAATAGGTTAAGAAACGTTAGCAATATGGCGACGAAAGATGTATTGAAATTGATATGGTGAATAAATAATGATGATGTTGTCGACCAGATGTGCTTCCTACAATATATAGAGGGAGAAACTAATTTTAACAAGAAGTTCCGTGACGAACTAAAGAGCCTACTTTTCTTAAAATGTAAGATGCATGCCAATTATTAATCTATATGGATCTATCTAGAATAATGACGAAATTAAGTTGGCAATATCAAAATTTCTAATTAGTTAGAAATACTGTATACCTGGCATAATGTAGCGTAATAGAGATCTACAGTTGGCAGCCCTGGTGGCTGAATATATTCTTAGTTCCATCTCATAAGGTACAGAATGCAAAATTTGGTTGAAGTCCAATGGATAACATGGACGTTACATGCAGTTAAACATTGGATCTAACAGCGCACGTAAAATTATGTTGGCAACAATGACATACATGTATTGGAAAGAAATAATCTGAAATAATATGATCTATTGTTGTGTCAATTTTGAATGAAATCCATTAGTTAGTATAGAAGTTACATGCATTTTAAAATTGGACCTATCAGCAGGCTTAGAATCATGTTAGTAGCATTGGCGTAGGCCTATATTAGTTACTCCAGATTAATCTAGAATGCCAGGTACTATACATGTGCAAAGTTTAGAGCTATTGGCTTGCATACTTTCTGATAGCCTATATTGATATTAGGGTAAGAAAAATAGAGACAGTATTTATTAACAGTTGGCAGCCCTGGTTACTCTTAAGAATCGGCATAGTCATATCTGTTATGGTACACATAGCACACAAGAAATTTGGTTGAAATCCGAATGATAGTATAGAATTTACATGTATTTAAAATTGGACCTCTCAGCAGGCTTAGAATCATGTTGGTAGCACTGACGTATATAAGATACTCCAAATTAATATAGAATGTCAGGTACTATACGTATGCATAGTTTAAAGCTGTCGGCATGCATACTTTCTGATATACGGGTATTTGGATAAAAACAATTGAGAGCATTTATTAACAGTTGGCAGCACTGGTAGCTCTTAAGTATACGCTCAGTCATATCTGTTTATGTACACATAACACATACGAAATTTGGTTTAAATCCAATTGATAGTGTAAAAGTTATATGCATTTAAAATTTGAACATATCAGCAGACTTATAATCAGTTTGGCAGCACTGCCATGCATGTCCTCCTGGAAATTAAACTGCAATATTATTATCTATACGTGTGCCAATTTTGAAATAGCTCCCACCCATACCTTCCAATATATCCAACACGGAGCTCAAATTTCAATTGCGATTTTTCAGCAGTTGGTAGCACTGACATGATTTTCAAATATGGCCGTGAGATATTCAGGTATAGATCTTTACTCCTACCAAATTTTGTTTCGATTGCTGCAGCCGTTTAGGAGTTGATAGGGGGGGGGGGGGGGACACACACACACAGCTAGACAGACAGACAGAGAGACAGACAGTCAGACACACATTTGCCCGATCTCATAAGTCTACTTTTCCCTCACTTTTGCAAAATGTGAAAAGTAGGCTAAAAATATCGCAATGGCTCTGAATGCGTCCAGAGAACGGGCCTTTAAGACCTTCACTGTAGGCCTATAGCTTAAAAGCCCTGCGCGGATTCTTTTCGCCATGCGGATATAGTTTGCATGGCTGTGCGGATAAGCTGCGGATATTAGGACCCGGATGTTTATGACATATCATATTTCTCCGTTATGTTTTTTTTTTCATGACAAAAGTAAGATGATGATTTAAGCTAATCTCATTCAAATTATGTCATTAAGCATAATTAACACTCCGAACAAGAAAGGGTTGCTGTGTAACAATAGGACAAAGTCTAAGAGAAGCATTTCTTCCTCAAATGTTTATGACAATTAAACATATTATTTTTATTTTTTTAGAGTATGGCTTTTAGTTCCGGGAGTGTCCGAGGACATGTTCGACTCGCCAGTTTGTAACTGCTTCTAGGCGGACACCCATTGGGTGAGCTACAAGTACCACCTCGTTTGGAGTGTTGTCTGGGGAGGAAAGTTTGAATGTAAGGACGAGGAGTTGGATGGTAGCGGCTGTGGCCTATAGTTAGGGACCAACTCCGGCATTTGCCTGGAAGGAAGATGGGAAACCACAGAAGACCATCCTCAAGATTGCCGGCGGGGGTATTCGAACCTCCTCGCCTCCCGGATGTGAGCGACTGCCTTCAGCCATGCCGTAACAACCACGGCTAACTCACCCGGTAACATTTTATTGTAATGCCAGTAGATTCGGATAACGAACGTGGGAATGCGGATAACAGTCATGCGGATGCGGGGCGGATGCGGATAACAGTCATGCGGATGCGGAGCGGATGCGGATAACAGTCATGCGGATGCGGAGCGGATGCGGATAACAGTCATGCGGATGCGGGGCGGATGCGGGGCGGATGCGGTTAACAGTCATGCGGATGCGGGGCGGATGTGAATAACAGTCATGCGGATGCGGGGCGGATGTGGATAACAGTCATGCGGATGCGGGGCGGATGCGGATAACAGTCATGCGGATGCGGGGCGGATGCGGATAACAGTCATACGGATGCGGAGCGGATGTGGATAACAGTCATGCGGATGCGGGGCGGATGTGGATAACAGTCATGCGGATGCGGGGTGGATGTGGAAAACAGTCATACGGATGCGGAGCGGATGTGGATAACAGTCATGCGGATGCGGGGCGGATGTGGATAACAGTCATGCGGATGCGGGGTGGATGTGGAAAACAGTCATGCGGATGCGGGGCGGATGCGGATAACAGTCATGCGGGGCGGATGTGGATAACAGTCATGCGGATGCGGAGCGGATGTGGATAACAGTCATGCGGATGCGGGGCGGATGTGGATAACAGTCATGCGGATGCGGGGTGGATGTGGAAAACAGTCATGCGGATGCGGGGCGGATGCGGATAACAGTCATGCGGATGCGGGGCGGATGTGGATAACAGTCATGCGGATGCGGGGCGGATGCGGATAACAGTCATGCGGATGCGGGGCGGATGCGGATAACGTTTTGATTATCCGCGCAGCCTAGCGAAATTGGATATCGCTGTACAGTGAAACTGATTTTCATATTCATTTTAGGACGACTCACGAGACTTTCCATAGTCACAGTAGTGTGTTCATAAGGGGGAGAAATGGTAGTTGATAAAAAAGACTGATAGTCAGTCTGAAAGACTAGACTTTATATAATTTTAAATGCTACAAATGCTGCGTGAACTCAAAGTCCGTTAGCCAGTGCAAACCAAGGTCAAAGGAGGTAGCTGGCCGTATGACGTCACGTTCAACGGAGCGCGCGAGGAAAGGAAGAAGCTCTAGCAGTACTATGACGTCACACACCCCAGTGCATTCTCGGTACATTTCGTCCCGTCACCGTAACGTAACGCCAGACCCCAGATAAAGTCGACAAGATCATTTAAAATGATAAAAACTTGAATTTGGTATGGTACTTGGCAAAAGAAGCCATGGTGTTGGGGTAGCGCGTCTGCCTCTCACCCGAAGGCCCCGGGTTCGATTCCCGGCTCCATCAGGGATTTTAGAAACTGACGTAAGGGCTGGAACGGGGTGCACTCAGCCTCGTGAGGACAATTGAGTAGCTATCTGACAGTGAGACAGTGCCCCGGTCACGAAAACCAATATTAATGGCCGTGGAGACCCAATGCGCTGACCACAAGTCACCCCAATATCTGCAGGCCAAATGGCTGGGCAGCGGTCGCTTGGTAGGCGTAGGCCCTTCAAGGGATGTAGTGCCAGAGGTTATTATTTTCTTGGCAAAAAGAAGGCTCAATGGTGACCATAGCCGATCGCTTCAAGTAATGTTTGATGATGAACAGATGGTGTAGCGGCTAGCGGAGGTACGGGTTAAATTCCTGGCTCTGTCAAGAAATTTGTATTGTGGTGTGGGGGCTGGAGCGGGGTGCATTCAGTCTCGTGAGGCTAAACTGAGGAGAAGAGGGTTCGATTCGTACCTTGGCCATTCTGTAAGTGGGTTCTTCTATGGATTCCCATTTCTACTCAAGGCAAATGCTGGGATAGCCACTGCCGCCTCCTTCCCAATTCTATCCCCATTTTTTTTTAATTTTAATTTTTGTCGTGTGGCTTCCTGAGAGGCCGAGTGCAGGCCTTTCTATTCGACGCCCTTGGGTGACCTGCGCGTCGGGATGAGAGATGGAATTGATGAAGGTGAATGAAATTGGAGAAGGATGTGGAAGGAAGCGGCCGTGGCCTCTCAGAAGGTACCGTCCCAGCATTTGCCTGGTGTTGAAAATGGGGAAACCACGGAAAACCATTTCAAGGACGGCCGACCGTGGGGCTCGAACCCACGCGTCTACCGAGTCAGCAGAGAGCTTGGCCCCATTACCTAACGCTGCTCTTTAGCGAGCGTAGCCACTTCTATCCCCAATTTACAAATTAAAACACGCCATCACAATAACATAAATGACCCATATTCCATATACACCCAAAAATGCAAGGGGCTATGTGACCGCGATATTGCAGTTTCTAAAAATAAGCAACAGCAACAACTGATGAGATTCGTAGCACGCTACACTCTTAAAAGAGCCACCATAATCCTAAAAAGAGCGTAGTTCATATATCAATTGACCAAGTAGCGTCACAACAACTTGATTTCGAAATTGTCAAATATAAAATTGCAAAAGCCACTAAGAATTTGATATTATACGATTTTATTTGTTGCGTGCTGAGTGGTTCATGTTCAAATATGATTTCATATCTCGTACTTTCAATAGTAGTTTCAGATTATGTTTGAATTGGCGCTCTAATGTGGTTAAAACTTCAGTAACCGCAGTAGTAGCTTGGTTACTGATTTCAAGAGCCTGGTTAAAACCATACCTGAGTAAAACCAAAGCTCGCCAAAACGGTCTGGTTAGCTTCCGTATTTACCGAAGTATACCAAACGTATACACGTATTGAATTCATAACTGTTCCCGGGCGAAGCCGGGTCGGGTTGCTAGTTGGTTATTATTAGGGACCGGACATTCATGCAATAATAATTATTAAAATATGCATGCAATTATGCACTAAAAATGTAGAAAATGTGCATTAAAATGGAAAAATATGCCCTTAACAATAAGCCAATCTCATTCACTCTCGTTATATTGGCTTTCACGGCCAGTGAATTAAAACTCAGCAATTCTTCTAGGTTTGTGCCGTGTCTTGTGTGGGGTTTCGCCTAGGACACTAAGGTGGCTCATCAGCGGGCTCTTGGTGTCCCCGCCCCGACCCCAACAGGGCTAGCGAACTCCGCGCTAACTCCCTTTATATGAAGTGCACCTGCACCTCTTTACTGCGAGAACTAAAAGCTCTAGGAGCCGGGCGGGGACACCAAGAGACCGCTGATGAGCCAGCTTGGTGTCCTAGGCGAAACCCTACAAAAGACGCGGCACAAACCTAGAAAAATTGCTGAGTTGCCGCAATATGTGCAGTCGTTTTTGCATGTTGTTTAAGTTAAATTACATTTCACATTTCACTTCCTATGAGCACACTCGACAATAGACGACAACGCCATCTGTTGAATCTTCACTATTACCTGACAACCACTGTTTTAATAAATACTTATTTTCGACCCTGACTATTATATGTCAGAAAACTGTATCATAATGATGGTCATTCCCTATTTTTCATTATGAAACAGTTTCTCCCACCAATCACAGCTCAAGAAACAGTTGTTTGACCAATTAGATAAATCTTTATAGGCGAGTTGCATACGATTCACCTGCGCTAAGTTCCAAGGCCTTCTAATTTAAATTTCACTGCCTGGCCTAGTGTCATAGTGGGGTAATCGAGTTGGCCATGGACAAATACAAGGCATTCTCTGCGTCCCATGCGCTCTGTTCAGTACATAAAACTGGCAAAATCTCGACAGATATTTATGAATATTTATGTTCGAACATAAAATAGTAATAATAATTATCGTCGAACATAAACAGTCGTATGCAACACGCCTATAATGGTAATTAATACACTCGTATAGAAATTATAAAACTCGCGTACGCTCGTTTTATAAACATACTCGTGTCTTATTTATTGCTATTATAGGCTCGTTGCATAATGTACTATTCTGCTGCTCTTCTCTTTAAGATATTTTGAGTTAAGGATATGCCGACTAAGAATATCGTAACAAGTTAACTGAAGTAACTACTCACAAAACTAACCCCGGGCTGTCGAGATGGTGAAAGGAATGTCCCACCCCATTCCCTTCTTCAAATAGCCAGGCAGCATTGCGTAAAGTACGAGTATTGTTATCCCGTTATCTGTTTCTCAGAAAGTTTCTTACAAGGGATGACCAACACGCAGGCAAAACCTATTTTGTTCAAGATGTTTTAAATTATACTACATTTGGACTGTACCGGTATATGCTAAAATATGCTGTTATGTTCAGAATATGAAAAAATTCCTATAAATCCACAAAATATGGATTTGCATATGCACATATGCACTTTCAAAAAATCCGGTTCCTAGTTATTAATATACAGTACATCGTTTTCAGTGCATGTTCTGACTATTGTGCTCTGAAAGAAAATCATTTTCCGTATTGACAGATTCAACATATAACAAAGGAGAAACTGTTCCGCCTAGTCAATACATTTGTTTACAACAAGATATAAACTTGCTATTATATGGTACATGTTTCGGGGCCTCTAGTACTGGTCCCTTCTTCAGTCATAAATTAAGTTGCAAAATCCAGCATAATTATAGATATCATAATAAAAAATACATAAAATGATGAGTGAATGGATGAAATGAGGCGAAAAAGAACATATTACTCATGAGAAGTAATATGAGTGCACATCAGTAAAAAGTAACACCATTGGTAGTGCTAGGTTCTTGAGAATATATATTGTTCTGACTATTTCATAGGCAAATACATGTATTCTAGTGTGCTAATCACCCACTATTTGGATATTACCCCGCCCGAACTCGCCTTAAATCTAGGAAAAGCTTCCTTCGGATTACAGTGAGCCTTGAAGTCAATGCTGACACTGTTAGGGCAAGAATGTGGAAGGAAAGAACTGGTCATCTGTCTGGCTGGATGACCCCAAAAGAAATCCTACCTCCGGGCCATATGGAAGGCTGTGCAACATGGAAGGCGCTCAACAGACTACGGACTGGAGTTGCAAGAACCAAGATGAACCTGCAGAAATGGGGTTTTTCGAGTGACTCTCTCCTCTGTGATTGTGGGGAACTACAGACAGTCCTACATCTTTACCAGCGCCCACTATGTCCAGCAACATGCACAATGGAAGATTTAACACTTACCAATCCGAATGCTATTGACGTCGCCCGTTAATGGACAAAGAACATTTAATTTGGTAGCTTGCCACGGTGGGCGAGTGGATAGCGTGTCGTTCTACTAACCCCAAGATAGCAGGTTTGCTCCTGGACGTGGTAAGTGATTTTGAAAGGCGGCAAAAATACGACACACATGTCATACGATGTTGGCATGTCAAAGAACCCATTTGAATTCAGTAGGCCGTGTTCATAATGGCAAAATTAATCTCGGGAGTTTCTGCCAACACAAAGTTCCTCATTTCTCTACTAGAAAGCGCTATAGTGTTCAAGGAGATTAGATATCTAACCTCCTTGACTTTCATAGTGCTTCAAGGCACAACGAAATTCGACATGCAAGCTACCGTCTGGGTGTCAAATTACAAAGCTTGCACCCGCCACCGAGGCCATACGATATTATTATTATTTAAATTGGTTGCGGGTTACTTGGCAGTCAGATGTTTATGTGTTGTTCAACTGACTTGTATGGAGGTGTCCTTATTTAATATCAGATTTAGAATAGTTTGCCGAGTAGGCTACTTTGTGCCTTTATTAACAATTCACTGTACCCTTATTATTATTATTATTATTATTATTATTATTATTATTATTATTATTATTATTATTATTACTTGTATTTGATTCTCACTGTTTACCATTTGTGACATATATTTGTGATTGGTGCTCCTGATACGAAGAAAGAAAGAAAGAAAGAAAGAAAGAAAGAAGAAGTGTGCTAATACTGTTATGTTCAGCCCTTCACCGCAATCTGTCTCCCCTACGATTTCTCAACCTCGTGTTTACTTGGAACTGAATAATTATGCTGTTTGGAGACAGCAATTGTTTGAAGTTCCTCCGCAGGTAGCGGGCAGAAAACAAAGAGCGTATTCCAGTTCTGCGGCGAAGAGGATTACGAGGTTTTCCAAAACTACAGTCTGCTGGTTGAACACTCAACACAAGGTACTATTGCGACCCTTCTGTATATCAGGCAGATTTATGACGGGCTCAGCCTTTCAGGGAATTTGTGAAGGTAATTCCTGGTAGGTTTATTTACAGACTCCTAACTCAGCTACCTGACACAGCGGTATGACAGGAATTCAACCAAACCTTTTCCCCAACGAAATGAAATATCTAAACACCCCATATCCTCAATTAAGTTATCATAAATCAAGAGAAAAAAATGGCGATCCACCGCTGCCGAATTCGCGCGCTATGCTAACGTAGAAATCAGCTGACCAACTACCGGCAGCCAAGGAACATAAATATCAATGCGTCAGCCATGACGTCATCGGCGACGTCACCAAGGTAACTAAAAATTCCTCTAAATGCGGGCACATCGTTATGTATAAATGAACAGAAAACCCATGTAGCACTTCCAGAGAAACTCCAAACACAACCACCCTTCTCAGAAGTCTTAACTCAACATGACTCAACGGTTTGCTGCTGGCTGTATCTGGTGCAATAGGTTCACCGTCACCCGCTAGCTAGACTGTAACAGGGATGATAGACTCGCCCTTAGCTAGCTCGTAAACTGTCGCCTCAGTAGTTGAATAGACATGGTTGGAAGAAATTAAAACGCAAAAACACTTATAGTGGGCGATGTATTGAAGAGAGACATATGCTCTCGCGGGCTTTTTTTTTTTTTTTTTGTAGAACTTTTCATGCTGAACAATTCTTAGACTCATAGTATTTAGATATTGTCAACGGTTAATCCTGCGTAAGCTTACAAAGCGCTCGGATGCCAGGTTGTTTTTTTTTTTTTTTTCAACTTTTCCACTGAAAAGGTTACTGCTCGGCTTCCTTTGATCATAAATAAATTATTTTCTATAGAAATTATCCCCGAGATATCCTTTACAGAATGGTGAAAACCGCATCAAAATCCATCCAGTGGTTTTCGAGTTTACCCGTAACATCCAAGAATCGGGGACTTAGATTTATACTAAGTAGAGACTACAGTGAAACCTGCCTTAGCCGGACCCTTTATATACCAGAAACGTGGACTACTGGAAACAAAATTCGGAATGGAGCTATTTCCTATGTAAAATGACACTGTAGACCGTAAAACTGCCTAACGCGGAAACGGAAAGAAATTCTGGAACTGTAGGCGTAAATAACCTGACTAAGACGGATTATCTTATCCATAATATAGCGCGACTGTACTTGCACCAAAGTTCTAGGAAACATTAACGACTGAATACATTCAAAGTGCAGTTGATATTGCTTCCGAAAACAGCGGGTGGGAAGTCATGGAAGAAATGGACGACGACAATGATGAAGACAATGAAAGGGAGCTAAAATACACACTTTTGAACAAGCACTATCTGTTGTGAGCAACCTCCAGGAATTTTCAGCTTCCTATAATGTTACAGAAATCCTGGAGTTAATGCAGGATGCGAACGAGATCATACAACGTTCTCTTGTAAAGAAGTCGCGACAATGCACATTGAAAGACATGTGGAAACAAAGAAACGAGCAGAGAAACCGAAATGTTCGTACGTAAGTTGAAAATACAGTGTAATATAAGGTGCGTTCAAAAAGTAACGAGCCGGAGGCATAATTACAGAAATCAGTACCTGTATGTTAGAAGTATTGGCCCTGGCTGTTGAGGCACTTGTCCCACTGTGACACGAGGCGGTGAATGGCTGACTCATAAAGTTCCCTGGGCTGCGATGTGAACCAGTTCCGCACGTACAGCTGGACGTCGGCGTCCGAGGTGAATCGTTGGCCCCGCAGAGCTCTTTTCAGGGGACCAAACATGGCGTAATCACAGGGAGAGAGGTCTGAACTGTATGGAGGGTGGCCGAGAACCTCCCATTTGAATTTCTGCAGGAGTGCCGCGACTGTGTTGGCCGTATGAAGTCGTGCATTGTCGTGGAGCGACCACGGCGGCTATGGCGTTCACTGTCACTCGGCGGTCCTGGGTAATGAGTGCATCAACCAGCTGGACGTTGTCATCGGTAATGCAGGAAGGTGCCCCAGACCGGGCATCATCGGCTAACGACACCCGTCCTTCCCTGAAGCGCTTGTGCCACGCCTTGACCCTTGCAAGGGACATGCAGTGTTCGCCGTACACTTGTGACATTTGGCGATGAATGTCCGTTCCCCCTAATTCTTCCGCTGTCAGAAATCGAACAACACCTCTTTGCTCTTCGTTTGACGCCTCCATGTCACTGTTTGCAATGCGACTGGCAGCGTTGGACGATTGATGCCCGCTGCTGCTCGCTTTGTATCGTCACGTGACGTGCACGCGTGCCTTCTAGCGACGGGCTGTGACCTTCCACATTCTGGTCGGAACCACACCTCGTTACACACGCCACGGTTAACCGATGACTTCACCGGTTTGCGCATTCCAGCCTCCGGCTCGTTACTTTTTGAACGCACCTGATACATGTGTACCTATTTTCTCTCTTTATTTACCGACCTATATTTTAAATTATTATTTCATTGTAATTATATACGATAGTATAGGCTTATATACGATAGTATTTCCTTGTAGTGTATTTTGTCTTATTAAAACTCAACCCTTCGCAAAACGGAAACCTGAGAAAATGGAAAAATAAATCCGGAACGATTGCGTACCGCTTTAGGTAGGTTTTACTCTTTTTCATCCAACCACATCCTTTAGCTGAGAACCACAAAACAAGGTAAAGAATATAGTAGAAATCTTGTTACAGAAGATCATTTAACCCTTCCCGAGCGGATGCTTTTATGGCTCTGAGCGGATTTCTTTTTCAAAAATTCAAAATATGTAGATTATATTTCTCATGCACTAAAGGTTGTAAAATTAATTAATTAATAACTAAGTGTGGAACACTTCAAACCTTCACTCAAATCCAAAGCAGACACTAGATCTTCATCATTCCATAGCCTTTTCCATGAAATTATGCTCACTTAACCTAATAATTACTACAAAAATACACTCACCTCACCAACTACGCTAAGACACTTGCGTTCATCTGAAGCAACAACTACCAGCGGGTATTTGTGAAGTCATAGAGGTCTCTAGGGGTGACATAGTTAACTATCAAACATGTGACTGTATAGTGATGCCATCTTCTGGTTTTAACATTAACTATTTTGTCGACAAACGGCGCCATAATTAAATTTTCGAATTTTCTCGATATATCCGTATTCTGCTCTCGAAGGGTTAGCCTAAGTCAGGGCCGTCGGAGGTGCGGTCGCGCCAGGCCCCTCGCTCAGAAAGGCCCCGCGCTTCACGCCATTGTTGTTGTTGTTGTTGTTGTTTTTTTTCATAAATAAAATAAATACATTAAAAAAATACCTACAAGATCCTCTCTGTAGCCTTGCTCAATAGAGTCACTGCACAGCTAGACTCAGAATTAGGTGAATACCAGGCTGGTTTCCGTATGACCAGATCTTGCCCAGAACAGATACACAATCTTAAGACAGTTCTCACCTACACGAACCGAGGTGGCCATCCATGGGTGGTGGTTCTAGTAGATTTTCAGAAAGCTTATGACTCTGTGGATAGAGATACCCTTTTCTTCATACTACGGGAATTTGGTCTGGATGGGAAGACACTACGATTAGTCCAAGCCACTCTGAGAAACACGACGTCCAAGGTCAGATTCAGAGGTGAACTATCCGAAAGCTTTCCAATCAGAACAGGAGTTAGACAGGGCGATGGTCTGTCCTGTATTCTCTTCAACTGTGTACTGGAAAAGATCATTAGGGAATGGAGAACGATGCTACCACCGGGAGCTGGACTGAAGCTTGGTTACAAGAGAGGCAACCTCTTCGTCCCTTGCCTAGCTTTTGCTGATGACCTCATTCTACTGGCAAATAACATAGAGAAGGCTACCTACAACCTACAGAGTCTTTATAGTGTAGCAGTTAAGACTGGTTTGAAGATCAACATCCAGAAGACTCAATTTATGACCAATATCAAAGAGGCCCCTTCTAATATTCCTCTCACAGACACTACCATACGAAAGGTACCTGCAGTTAAGTACTTGGGAGAATGGATTTCTGCGAATCAGAGCGAGAACCTAGCCATAGATGCCAGATGTACCAAGTTTGAAAGGGCTTATCATTCCTATCGTAGTATCTATTCATCTAAGTGCCTCTCCAAGAACCTCAAACTCAGACACTATAACTCCGTCGTCAAGCCATCTGTTCTGTATGCTGCTTCTGAGTGCCTTGTAATGACCAGAAAGGGTCCACTCAGAAAACTGGAGTTAAAAGAGAGGAAGATCCTGAGGAGGATATTAGGTCCAATTAGAGAGGAAGGAGGCATTTACAGAATCCGTCATAATGTTGAATTGTATGAACACCAGGAGGACATCATCACGTCTATAAGGAAAAGACGCCTGACCTTTTATGGACACTTGGCACGTCTGGATTCTGAAAGACTCAGCAAAAGGATATTCACAGTAACAGGAAGAGGCAAGGCTTCTAAGAACAAATGGATAGCGTCAGTTAAGTCAGATTTGGAACAACTAGAGATCCCACTGGAACAAACTCATGACCGTCTGCTGTTCCGTCAGGTTATCCGACAGGGCGTTTTCCCAACGTCCCTTACAAGTAAGAAGACTACAGGAGCTAAGTGGACAGAAGAAAGAAGACTGACTCACAGTCAGAAAATGAGGGACTATTGGAAGAAGAAGAAAGCAACAACTTTACCGAAGAGTAGATACGAGCCCCGTGGTCCTAAGTAGGCCAAAACGATAAAGAAGAAGAACAGTAAAGATAGTGTGTTTGATTCACTTCAGCCCAAATTAAAATAAGCCAACAATTTAAAATATGCTGTGTTTGTATGGGGGACTCCCCCATACATCCAAGTAATCAATACCCCCCGGGGGTATTAGGGGAAGGTACCCCAGTATCGGACACTTAAGGTTCCTTTTGTATAATAACTTAAGGAAAGGGTAAAAATAAAATTAAAAATTATTTTTGAAAACTTGATTTGATTCTCTTTCATTGTAGCAAATCATCTTTCTACATTATATACTGATATAAAATAATTTAAAACATTTTTAAATCTCACATTTTTCACAATTCAAAAACGAGTCACACAGTATCGGACAGTCTCAATATTGTAAGATTATTCTATTATTATGCTCATGTATGTACAGTATATCCATTTTCTTTTTAGCACATACGTCACATTGATAATAACGAAGTGTCCCTTCAAGGAAACCTTTGCATATTTTGCACTGGATCCAGTCCTCACTGAAATTCTCACCACCAATTATGCAGTGGGTTGTTTCGCAATCAAAATTCAGTGTCTTCTTTGCTTTTTTCCCCAATTACGCCAAAGATTGTAAATTCAGGTCAACACGCCTTGAGTTCACTTTATGCTTTGTATATAATATAATAATAAACTTAGGGAAAGGATTTCCAAAAATTAACATAGAAATTAAATTATTATATAATTGTGACATAAATTCAGTCTTGCTCATCAGGAAACGTGATTTTAAATGCACCCATGGTAGTTTTCATTTGTCTCTCTTTCGCTGGAGAAATTAATTTCAATCTATCACCTAATGTACTTCTAGGGACACAGAACTGCTCACTTGCGTACCTAATGCTCATTTTAGCCCCTCTTACTTCATCAATTGCTAATTTTATGTTTTCCATCACCCAGCTTCACCTTTATACTCCCATATTTGTCTGAAACAAACGAAGTTATTGTAAGAATTGGTAAGAAAACTTCGGGTACGTTTGTCCGATACTGTGTGCCGGAAGCTTGTCCGATATTGGGTGCCCAACACGTAAAACTTGAACGGGTCATCATACGTAACACATTTAAACAAAAGCTACGCCATCATCCACATTTCTTCATTAACGTATGGTTAACAATCAACAACCCTTAAAATATTTCACTCATCAGTATTAAGGTGCCGCACAGGTTCACTAAATTATCTTCGTGCAGCAAGAAACAGTCACAATAGAGAGAGCATCTCAACACGAGCTTACTTCTTTGTTTATGGACACACAATGGTCACCTTCCAACGTTCCTCGTGAAGGGTCAGTACTACCATCACAAAAGTTTCCGCAACATTGTGCTGAACATCAGAAACTGACACTGTCCGATATTGAGTTCCGTCCGATACTGGGGTACCTTGCCCTAATTACTTGGATCTGGATCGTCTGAATTAAAGTCTGTTTGTTGACAAAACTTGGGTCGGTCCTCGAGTTTTTGGAGGTACACGACCCTACGGGAAAGGGGTTAGCTGAGGTTTTAGAGGGAGTATTGTAGGACAATGATCTTGATATCATGGACTGTAGGGGACAAGAGTATGACAACGGTGCTAATATAAGGCCAAGTATAAGGGATTGCAGACGCGAGTAAAAAGTATTAATAAACGATCAATGTTCATGGCAAGTGTCGCGCATAATCTTAACTTACTTTTGGGTGACATGGTTAAATGCAATAAGGACGCTATGACATTTTTAGCCTACTTTTCACATTTTGCAAAAATGAGGAAAAAGTAGACTTATGAGATCGGGCAAATGTATGTCTGTCTGTCTGTCCTTCTGTCTGTCTGTCTGTCTGTCTGTCCTTCTGTCTGTCTGGCTGTGTGTGTCCCCCCCTATCAACTCCTAAACGGCTGCAGCAATCGAAACAAAATTTGGTAGGAGTAAAGATCTATACCTGAATATCTCACAACCATATTTGAAAATGATGTCAGTGCTACCAACTGCTGAAAAGTCGCAATTGAAATTTGAGCTCTATGTTGGATATCTCGGAAGGTATGAATGGGAGCTATTTGAAAATTGGCACACGTATAGATAATAATATTGCAGTTTAATTTCCAGGAGGCCATACATCGCAGTGTTGCCAAAATGATTATAAGCCTGCTGATAGGTCCAATATTTAAATGCATATAACTTCTACACTATCAATTGGAATTCAACCAAATTTCGTATGTGCTATGTGTTCATAAACATATATAACTGAGCGTAGTCCTAGGATCCACCAGGGCTGCCAACTGTTAATAAATGCTCTCAATTTATTTTTTCCAAATACCAATATATCAGAAAGTATGCAAGCCGACAACTTTAAACTATGCACACGTATAGTACCTGACATTCTGTATTAATTTGGAGTAACTTATATACGTCAGTGCTACCAACATGATTATAAGCCTGCTGAAAGGTCCAAATTTAAATACATGTAGCTTCTATACTATCACTTGGATTTCAACCAAAATTTGTATGTGCTATGTGCACCATAACAGATACGACTATGCGTATTCTTAAGAGCAACCAGTGTTGCCAACTGTTAAAAATGGTGTCTCTATTTTTGTTTCCCTAATATCAATATATCATAAAATATGCAAGCCAATAGCTCTAAAATTTGCACACGTATAGTACCTGACATTCTAGATTAATTTGGAGTAATTAATATACGTCAGTGCTGCCAACATGATTCTAAGCCTGCTGATAGGTCGAATTTAAAATGCCTGTAACTTCTATACTAACAAATGGATTTCATTCAAAATTAACTCAACAAGAGATCATATTATTGCAGATTATTTCTGACCAATACATGTATGTCATTGTTGCCAACATGATTTTAAGCGCGCTGTTAGATCCAATGTTTAACTGCATGTAACGTCCATGCTATCCATTGGACTTCAACCAAATTTTGTATTCTGTACCTTAAGAGATGGAAACAAGAATATATTCAGTCACCAGGGCTGCCAACTGTAGTTCTCTATTAGGCTACATTATGCACGGTATACAGTATTTCGAACTAATTAGAAATTTCTATATTAGCCTACCTATTTAATTTTGTCATTATTCTAGATAGATCCATATAGATTAATCAATGGCATGAATTTTAAATTTTAAGAGAAGTAGGCTCTTTAGTTCGTCACGGAACTTCTTGTTTAGGTATAGTTCAGCGTCTGTACACTTTGTTTGTAGCTTCCACGGAAAGGTGGGACATTTTGTGCGAACTATGTCCTGGCCTCACATACTAAAAATCGTTATCTAGCACGAGATGGGAATGTTGAATTGACAGTGTCAAGCCCATCAGGTACCAGTTAGGCAAAGTAAACGAAGATCTAGAAAAAGTGGCAGAAACTACCAAAGATTCTGTTACCCGATCAGAGGCCCAATCTTTGTTGCTTCATACAAGTTCGTATGAAATTGTTTTAAGTCTAGTTATCTGGTACGATATTTTATTTTCTGTGAACTCAACAAGTAAAACTACCCAATCTGAAAAGACTTCGTTAGATACGGCTTTAACCGAACTTCAGGGCCTAAAGTAATTTTTTCAAAATTATCGCAACACTGGCTCTAACAGTGCAATGCCCACCGCTAGGGAAATAATGGAAAATTTGGGCTATGTAAAGAAATTTTCTATTCGCCGTCAAGGCAATCGCAAAAGGTTCCTTGATGAAATAAATCAGCAAAATGATCAACAGGTGGAAAAAAACGAAGAGGAGCTTCAAAAAGAAGCTGAAAATAAATTTCGGGTAAATTACTTTTTGTCTGTCGTAGATACTGCACTGAGCTCCGTAGAAAATAGATTTAACGAAGTTAATTATTTTTCGGAATACTTTGGATTTCTTTTCGATCCTTCCAAGCTTTCCAATTTGGAGGAAAAGCAATTGAAAGACCATTGTCAAACACGCTCTAATTTTCTAAATGACAGGGAGCTTGAAGATTTGGATGCAGAAGATCTTTTTCTGGAGCCACAATTATTTAGGTACGCTGTTCCGTCATCTGTAAAAAGTGCTTTATGTGCACTACAGTACTTAGCCCCGATAGAGGAGCCCTATCCTAATTTAACGACGGTCTATCGAATTGTGCTTACCATTCCTATAACGGTTGCTTCGGGGAAAGGAGTTTTTCCATTTTGAAACTAATCGAAAACTATTTGCGATCAACGATGGCGCAGGAACGTCTGAATGGTTTGGCTACTCTGGCAATCGAATGTGAAACGGCCAGAAAATTAGAAATGAACGATTTAATCAGCATTTTTGCCCTAGCAAAGGCCCACAAAGCGCCTTTTACATGAATAAAAAGCTCTAAATTCTAAGCAAAAAAAAACAGAAATTATTTTGTTTTAGAAAGAAAAAAAGCCTGCCTTGTAAACCATGTTATTTCTCGAACAAAGGGGCCGTTCAGCTCTTATTTATCGAAGAAAGTGGACTTATAGCACTTTTAGTAGTTTAGTTTATTAATAACTGTATAGCCGTAGAAATGTTGAAATATGTAAACATGATTGCGTATTATTATTAATTATGTGCGTTTGGGTAAGAAAGTACATCAAGCACATGCTTCGTTTTCCATAATATATTATTTATGCCAAAAAAATCACCTGTGTTAGCTCATTATATCAGGTTTTCATTGATATTGGTTGTTGCTTTTATCTGATCAGGTGTTTCCTGTATCCAATTTTATGCTTATTCTATTTGAAGAGAAGAGATAGGTTGGTAGGACACATACTAAGACACCCAGGAATAGCAAGCTTAGTTATGGAAGGAAGGGTGGAGGATAAGAACTGTAGGGGTAGACCAAGGTTAGAATATGTTAAACAGATTGCCTCGGATGTAGGGTGTGGTAGCTATGTAGAAATGAAACGATTAGCTCAGGACAGGGACGCATGGGGAGCTGCATCAAACCAGTCAAAAGACTGAAGACTCAAACAACAACTATTTGTTGAGGTTTGTTTAGAAACTAGAAATGTAAAAAAATGAGTTTTAACTAGCCTAAAATTGTAATTTCTTTTAAAACATCAGTCTCCGTACAACACAGCCTTTTACACTCTAACATTTGCATTTACTGCCCCCACCACCACCACCACCACCAACAACAACAACCCCACCACCCCTCCTCCCATCGCGAACTCATGCCTACTAGGTCCCGCGCACATCCTCGTGCCAGGCCCCGCGTAACCTCGCGACGGTCCTGGGTTAAGTTATTGTAGCGCGGGTGTACTCAACCTTTTTGAGACTGTGATCATCACCCTCAAGCCGTACCAAGTACCCGAGCATAATTAAATCGATATAATAGCAATAATAATAATAATAATAATGCAACAAGCAGGCCTTTTGATACCAATGTGAAAGCTCTCTTATTGTGTGCATGTGAGACATTTGGTAGCTTATCATTAGAGCTGGGATTTCTATGTAATTACATATTTTACATATTGTTTCATATTTGTGGGTATTCTACATATTCTTAGTGATATTACATAAAATTACATATTTCAGAGTTTTACTTTTTTATATGAAATAAATTGCAGAATTGAAGTTTCACAATTAATGTGGGGCTGTTGTCTGTCCTCTCAACAGGGGGATTATGGTTATTATGAGTGACAGGTATTTGAGAGGATGATAGGATGATAAGTGCTGTGCATGGGGAAACTGGTGCAAGTGTATTGAGTAAATTGCAAAAAGTGTTGAAGAGAAATCCAGGTTATTCAACATTTCACAGTGTGTGCCGAATTCTAAATCGAGATGAGGTTGATCCTCCCGAGGACATTTCTCCAGCGAAAATTCCTCTCCTAAAATTTTCCCCAGTTACATCATGTGATGTTGAAAGATCTTTCTCCTTTCTATGACCCCAGAGAACATCGAATAATACTTAATAGTTCATTTGCTACAAAATTTAATGAATAAACGTGCTTTGAGTTATGAAAATAATAAGTTTCTATTGAATATGTTTGTGATATATTCATATAATATGACTCCAAAGAACATTGAAAAATACTTAATTGTTCACTGTGCTACAAAATGTAATATAAAGCGTGTTTAGTGTGTTGTAACTGACAAAATGGTAAGTTTATATTAATTATATGATATTACATATTTTTCCCAATATTTTGGTGCTTTTTTTACATATTTATGTACATATTATGCCACTTGTTTTTTTTTTTTTTTTTTAGCCGTTTACCCTCCAGGTTGGTGGAACCCACGGACTCAGCGAGGGAAATCACCACTACCGCCTCTACGGGCAGTGTCCTAGAGCTGGGAACATCGAATCGGAAGGGATACAACTGGTGAGGTGGGATTGGCACCTCGCCCAGGCGGCCTCACCTGCAAAGCGAACAGGGGCCTCATGAGGGAAGGTAAGGGATGGTGAGGATGGATAGGTAAGGAAGAGGGAAGGAGGCGGCCGTGGCCTTGAAGAAGGTACCATCCCGGCATTTGCCCGAAGACGAAGTGGGAAACCACAGAAAACCACTTCGAGGATGGCTGAGGGGGAATCGAACCCCCTCTACTCATTTGGGCCACCCGAGGCTGAGTAGACCCCGTTCCAGTCCTCGTACCGCTTTTCAAATTTCGTGGCAGAGCCGGGAATCGAACCCAGGACCTCCGGGGTGGCAGCTAACCATGCTGGCCGCTACGCTACGGAATGCCACTTGATATTACATAAAAATCCCAGCTCTACTTATCATGTACTCGGAAGTAAACCGACACTTTCGAACCAAGACCCAAGGGTGTATGTAGTTGATTTACATGACCAGTAAGCTATTTCTTCAGAGCCCCTGTGGCCTAATGGATAAGGCATCGGTCTCCTAAACCGGAGATTGTGGGTTCGAGTCCCACCAGGGGTATGAATTTTTATCCATTCAACTGCCATAGTTTGAGACCAAAGTGTTACTTGCAAGGCCGATAACGAGATTATGCCATTTATCTTTAACTACTGTTAATATACCGTAACTGTATAGTTGTAATGAGGTATTTGAAGCTATTTTTTCACCTCACCAACTACGCAAAGACACGTGCGTTCATCTGAAGCAACAACTACCAGCGGGTATTTGTGAAGTCATAGAGGTCTCTAGGAGTGGCATAGTTAACTATCAAACATGTGACTGTATAGTGATGCCATCTTCTGGTTTTAACATTAACTATCCAGAGCAGACACTAGATCTTCATCATTCCATAGCCTTTTCCATAAAATTATGCTCACGGGTTCGTCTCGTTGCGAGTAGTGGCTAGCCTGTCACCGCGAAGGCACGGGTTCTATTTCCGGCTCCGCCAAGAAATGTAATTCTGGTCTGAGGGCTGGAACGGAGTACACTCAGCCTCAATTCCTACCTCAGCCATCCTGGAAGTGGTTTTCCGTGGTTTCCCCTTTCAACTCCAGGCAAATGCCGGGATGGTATCTAGCTTGAGGCTACGCCCGCTTCCTACCCGAATTCTACCTCAATTACAAATACACACATTAGTATTGATGCGAGCTGAAGAGTTGACTAGCGGGACGGGAAGTGGGACGGGGAAGCAGCTTTCTCTCTCTCTCTTGCCTGTCACTCAGCTATGCGAGTATTCAACAGAATTCGTGACGTATCCAATTATTATTATTATAAACACATTGGTCGCCTCCGTAGCGTAGCGGTCAGCATGGTTAGCTGCCGCCCCGGAGGTCCTGGGTTCGATTCCCGGCTCTGCCACGAAATTTGAAAAGTGGTACGAGGATGGGAACGTGGTCTACTCAGCCTCGGGTGGCCCAAATGAGTAGAGGGGGTTCGATTCCCCCTCAGCCATCCTCGAAGTGGTTGTCCGTGGTTTCCCACTTCGTGGCCTTCTTCAAGGCCACGGCCGCCTCCTTCCCTCTTCCTTGTCTATCCATCCCAACCATCCCTTACCTACCCTCATGAGGCCCCTATTCGCTTTGCAGGTGAGGCCGCCTGGGCGAGGTGCCAATCCCACCTCACCAGTTGTATCCCTTCCGTTTCGATGTTCCCAGCTCTAGGACACTGCCCGTAGAGGCGGTAGTGGTCAGTTCCCTCGCTGAGTCCGTGGGTTCCACCAACCTGGAGGGTAAACGACTAAAAAAATAATAATGTTTCAATCTGGTTTATTGTTATATTATTTTACTTCACCTTTACTTTACTTCATTGTTAGAGCTTGTAATGGTTTTGGCCCTCACGTTGGGTGCCAAATGTAACAGTTTCGCTAGCTCACACTGTTGGGAGAAAATGTAATTGTTTACCTTTGCCTAAGCTATGTTGTTTTAATGGGCGCCAAGACCTCAATGCAATGCTGAAATCTAAATTTGTATTTAACAACGTCTAGCTAGCTCTGGTAGAACACCGTCAAGAATCTATTCACTCAGATCGTGGTATGATTTGATCATTAACCCAACAAACAATTGTATCAGGAGAAGGAATTGGTCTATATCTATTGCTACCTAATGAAAGCAAAGATTGCATTGTAAAAGAAATGAATTTATTATATAAGACAAGTATAGCAAAATTAATAATAATAATAAGTACAAAATTTAAATTGGAGCGTTGTGATTTGAATATTACCGATAGAAAATTACGTGAAAACGGAGTCTGATAAATTGATTTTACTCTTATTTCCAAGCTATGAAGTTACTGAAATATGAAATATAAAACAAAGAAAAATGAGAGATTGCGTATTTCTGCGTCATTTGCGCTTACCACTGGAAATTGCCAAAGCATTTCCCTCGTACTTGATGATGCTGTGAGCTTCCCACAGTCTCCTGGACGTCGCCATCTTCTTCGTTATATGATGATATTCTGGTAGATTATATAATTCTATGGTCCGTACCTCGGACCCAAACACTCGTACAACCAAGCTTTACAAAAGTTCGTCGCTAACTCCACTGAACATCGGAGCGACACGCACTTGCGACCGTACTCTGCAAGTTCTACACAGATTGTCCTCGTTTCACGGCGCGTCGAACGATATATCCACACGTTGGCTCCCCCACCATGGTACCGTCTTCCAGCTTACGTTGTCTCCCCTGATTGGCTGAGCACGCCGCTAGATCCCCACTCTGCCTCATTACACTCGGCGCGCGAGAGGGAGAAGTCGTTTTCCGTTCCAACAATTCGCCTTTTCTAGACCTTGCGACCCAGCCTTGCGTAATACTTCTCGACAGGAATCAGCTTGTACTTGAAATCCCAGTGAGTCACGTCTCTCGTTATACCCTAACTGACGAAAACTCCGTAAAATTCCGTAATCACATAATTTTCTATGATATTGTCGTTCGTAATAATTTGCTTGATAGCGTTTTCTAAGACATAGAAAACCTATCTGAATGCTAATAATTTTTATAAAATGCTCCGAAAATACCTTAATAATAATTATAATAAATTAATAATAATAATAAATTAACATGAAAAATTCTCTTGGCTGAACAATTTGCCGCGTAAATAAATATAGAATGGCTTCCTACTGACTTATGCCAGTTGCATAAAAACCCCTCGAAAAACACGTTACATATTCGCCTCGGATCATCGGATGATTTACCGTGACGACGGTCCATTATCCGATTATCCCAGACACGTTAATAAACCCCATCCAAAATACATATTACATAAATGAAATCACCCTAAATTACAGATATATACACTCATATTTTTTCTTCACGCACTTTGCGTCAAAGTTTGTTGTCACTATGGATTGCACTTTGCAACCAGTCCAATGTTTTACATATGGAATAGTGTTCCACGGATATTTCCGCCTCTCAAATTTCTCTATGTTGGAGAAATAGACATAATTAATGTGTGAGCACTATGTATTTATGATGTCATATCACACGCATTGAAGGTGTTCTGATATATTTATATCACCATAGAACTTCCTAATTTCACTGGAGGTCCCCTCCTTATGGTGACATTTAATTCCACGTATCACCGAGCACACGATCACACTATTGTGGCAGCGCCTCGTGACCATAATACTTAATCTCTCTTTAAAATAGATTAAATTAATATTGACTTCTGAAAAAGAAAAAAAACAGTAAATGCGCATTACATATAACACCAAATATTTCTGTGCCGTAATCGCCCTGTCTTGTTAAGTTCCCGTTAACCATATTCTACTTAATACTAGTTCTCAACACAGACCATTTCTCCTCACACAAATAATACCATTGTACAAATTATCTTAAATTACACACTTACAAATCTTACATGGCGAGACCGTAAACAGAAATCACGTGTGCTGATATGTATGAGTTTCATGAAGGACTGTCTCGCATTCTGATGGCCCATCTTTTATCTCGTGGACGCCTTAAGCTAACAAGCCCTATACAAGCGCTCCCCCATCTCTTGGAGATAAATGGGAACCCATCAGCGCTGCCAAAATGGCCTTGGTGCATCGAGACAATTTAGTGCTCAACAGCATCCGACAATCCCGTCATATTTCCCTGTACCTTAAAAACTCTCATTTACTTACATACTACCCCCCTGTGTGACTTCTGATACGCCTGCCTGGAAGACCATCTCCTCCCACGCACCAAATACCACACTTACTCATTTGATAGGCTGGCTCGCCAGCTAAACATCCTCACTTTATGACACATACTTTCGGAGACTATGTATATTACACGTCCCGTATAATCTGTTTCCCTCACTATTCTCCAGCACATATGCTGTTTTGCCAATACGTTTGGAAACTATAAATGGGCCCTCGTAGAGATAAAAGAACTTGGACATGACTTTCTCTAGCTTATTTGACTGTTTCGGCACTCTAAGTAAGACTCTGTCTCCCGGCTCGAATAGGTCAAATTTAGTTTCTTTTTGTTGGCGAATTCTCTTTTGTGCTGACTTAGATAAATTCTGTTTCGCCAACTGGACAATGTAATCCATCCCCGGTTGCTTACCCTCATTTAATCCCAACACCCTCGCTAGTTCATTTTGTGGTCTTTTTCCGAAGTGAACTTCGTATGGCGTCAATTTCGTGCTCTCATGCTGGACAGAATTCAGCCAAGTCTCGACCTTGGGAAGATGTCCAACCCAGGCCGCATGCTTGTCATGCACTAGAGTCCGAAAAAGACGAGCCACTTCCCTTAATGGACGCTCTGCAGAATTACCCTGAGGGTACCTTACAGAGGAATGAACGTGTGTTATACCAGCTTCCTGCATACTGGTTCTCCATTTCTTTGCAGTAAACTGTGATCCACTGTCAGATAGTATCCTGAGAGGAATGCCAAACTCAGGTACATACTTATTAATGATCAGACGGCTACACGCTAGTCCCGTGGCTTTCCTTAGCGGATATAGCTTGACATACTTACTAAAAGCGTCAATAACTATAAAAATGTACTCGTAGCCGTACTGTCCTTTAACGATCGGGCCAAATAAATCCACACACAGTAGTTCGCCGGGACTACTGGTGAGAACTGCAGATCTCTCCCCCACTAAATATTTAACTGGATATTTACTCCTTTGACAGGTGTCACACTTAGCTAAAATCCTCCTAACGTCCCTTCCCATTTTACTCCAAATGAAGTCACGACCAATTTCATAGAAGACCTTGGCAGCACCAAAGTGTCCTAATTCCCTATGAATGAACCAAATTAGCTCCTCCCGCAAAGTGGCAGGAACACATATTGCCCACCGATTATTCCTACATTTCCTTGCAAGAAGCCCATCCTGCATCTTGTACGTGAACCGTCCTACTTTCACATACTCTTCTTCACCTATTTCCAACCTAGCCAGTGGCTCCTTTAACTTAACGTCATCACGTTGCTCCACTAGCATATTTCTCAGTGTCTGTAACGATGCCCTGTTGCTACTGTCCACACATGCACATATTAAAATACCGTCCTCCGCTTTAACCACAGGATAATCCCTGCATAAATTAGTGTCCCTCGATAGCATGTCTGCTAGAATGTTATCTTTACCTTTAATATATTTTACTGTGAATTCGTATTCCTGCAGAGCAAGAATCCACCTACTAACTCTGTTAGAACTGAGTTTACAAGTCCTCATATACAGTAATGCATGGTGATCTGTGTGGATCTCAAATTTCCCCCCTACTAAATACATTCTAAATTTCCCTAAACTGAAAACAATACCTAAAAGCTCTAACTCAGTAATCGTGTATCTCTTCTCTGCTGCTGTCAGTCCTCGCGAGGCTAAAGATACAATGCACAGATTACCCTCATCATCATTCTGACATAATACTCCAGCAATGCCTATATGTGAAGCATCTGTCATAACCACATATTCCTTATCTTTTAACGGATATTTCAGCACTACAGCTTTCTCAAAACCTTCCTTCAGCGCTCTAAAAGCCTGTTCATGCTTGGACTCCCATCTCCACCGAGTCCCACTTTTAAGCAATTCCCTGAATGGTTCTACCAACCCTGAGTATTTAAGAACGAACCTCCTGAAAAAGTTGCAAATTCCCAGGTACGTTTTTAACTGTTTAACATTCTGTGGCACCTCTGCGTTAAGTATCTTATTAACCCTACTTTCTTCTGGTGTTACACCTCTACTCGACACTCTATGACCTAAAAATGTCACTTCTGACTGACAGAATGACGACTTAGACAGCTTCAAAGTGAACCCTGCCTGATCTAACTTCTGAAAAACTATATCTAAATGACCTAGATGCTCCTCAAAACTGCGTGAACTAATTACCATATCATCTATGTAAATGGTAACAAACTCTCCTGTGTCATCCCCTAATGCGATGTTTAAAGCCCTAATTAAAGCTGCTGAACTACTCTTTAACCCATAAGGTGTTCTACAAAATTGATAAAGGTTATATTTATGACTAAAAGCTGTAAATGGTCTATCTTCGTACATAAGTGGCACTTGCCAAAAACTGGAACTTAAATCTACACAAGTGAAATACTTCTTCCCCTCAAATGTTTGCATTAATTCTTCTATTGACATCGATTTCAGCTGATCTGAACTAATTCTACTGTTAACCAAACGAGCGTCTAAACAAATACGAACTGTGCCGTCGGTTTTGGGTACCGTGATCAAAGAATTAACATACGGACTGTTAGAGTGCTCAATAATCCCATCTTCAAGCATCTGGTTAATTTGTGCCTCAACTGCACTCTGATAAGCGAAAGGTACAGGATATCTATGTCCTGTGAATACTGACCTATCAATAACGTTCAATGAATGTGTATAGCAATTGGCCATACCAATGCGATCCTCAAAAACTCTCCTATTACACCATAACACATCATAGAGCCGAACACATTGTTCCACCTCTATATTTCCCTGAAATGCAGCCTCACGTAACGAGTCCTCTAGACTTCCGTTCGTAATCACACTGCCCACAAAACATGGAGAACCCCGCTCTACGGCTGGCGATATCTCATTTAAAGTACAAATCACACCTACAATACTACTCCTCTGAATACGGTCATTGAACGCTACTTCTACTTCAGAATCTCCCCATTTAAATTTCAAACTCCCTACATCATAACATAAGTTACCAGACACTCTACTTAGCCACTCTGAACCCAAGATAACACTGAATACTAAATTTGGAATTACAAGACAAATCTGCTTCTCTACATGATTATTAATTTTAATGTCTACTAAAACTTGCTTAGAAATTACTTTAGACCTCTTCCCAACAGCTGTGATAACAAAAGTGCTTTTAATTGGCATCTCCTCAAAATTTACTCCAGTTCCTTTCATTTTATCATAAAATGCACTACTTATGCAACTCTTCATACAACCACTATCAATTAAAACATCTGTGTACGCCTCGGACACGTTAAATTTAACTATGGGGCTCTTACTAACCACTTCCTGAATAATACCTTCATCATTTAGTTCATGTAATAATTCATTTCTTACATTTAGGTCATAGGGTTCCTGTATAATTGTATGGATAAATAATAATAATAATAATAATGTTATTGGTTTTACGTCCCTTTTAACTACCATGGCTTTTAGAGACGCCGGGGTGCCGGGATTTTGCCCCGAAGGTGATCTTTAACGTGCCAGTAAATGTACTGACACGGCTCCCTCGCATTTGCGCACCCTCAAATGCCAGCTGACTGCGCCAGGTTTCGAACCTGCAACCTTGGGCTCAGCAAGCGAGAACGTTACCCCTGAGCCACGCAGCCAGACATAATTGTATGGACAGGGCATGCTACAGACTGAGATTCTGACCTTACTTCGCAGCCTGGTTCGCGTTTAAAGAACCGCTACAGCTGGCCGTAGTACTACTAACTACTAAACTGGTCTGGTTGTTCTGGGCTATGTTGTCATTGTTTGGCTGTATATTACTACCACTAGGCTGTCCTCTTCCTTGACCCCTATTCTGGTTGTAATTATTGTCATTATAATTTCTCCCTTGATTTCCCCTGAAATCATTGTTTCTCCCTTGATTTCCCCTGTAATCATTGTTCCTCCCTTGATTTCCCCTGAAATCATTATTCCTCCCTTGATACTGATTACCATAGCCATTTCCTCTGTTCTGATTTAGCCGATTACTATTATTTCTATTTTGAGCGTTGGCCCCTTCGCCACCGTTCCCTTGAACTTCCTGATGCCTGGCTTCGTTAGGTCTATTATTATTATTACCCTGGTTCCTATTGAAATTGTCCTCATAACCCCCTCTCCCTAGTGCATCAAATGTGCTTAACAAATTTTCTACTTGTGATATAGTCTTTACATTCTGGATACAAGCAGCCTCCTTGATCCTATAGGGAAAGTGCCTAAGTAGCAACCTCACCACATCACTTTCCTCCTTCAAGCCATCAAGATATTTACACACTAATACCTGCCCTAAAAAGTATTCGGTCATGGTGGAGCTTCCTTTAGGGTTATATTTACCACACACTACTCCCTCACGATGCTGCGACTGAATAACCTCATTCCAGAATTTTCACAGAATTTCATTTTAAAATCATTAATATCAGTAAACTTGTCTCTGTAGACAGCAAACCAATTCCTCGTTTCCCCCACAAACACTTGTTCTAAAATTTCATCTACCTGGCACCACTCAATACTACCATTTTCCAACCTCTCCCCGAATTTATTTTCTATAGTGTTCATGAACTCCATTGGGCACCCCTGTCGATTGCTGAACTTACCCAGTTCTACCTCCCTGTGTGTGCTATTCACAAAAACTGGCCTATTCTGACTATTTTCTTGCCTGATCCTAGCTTTTAATTTTAATTCTAATTCTGCGATTTTCTCCTCAGCCTTCCTCTCAATACTGTTTACTGTTAATTTAATGTTTCCTTCTGATTCTTCTACTTTATCATATAGCTTTGCTTGTTTCTCCTCAATCTTGCTAATGCTCTCTCTATTACTCTCTCTTAAATCATTTACTTCTGCAACTATTTGTGAGTGGACTTTCTCAATTCTACACCCCCAGCTGTTCCTTAACCTCTTTAGTTGCTACCTGAATTTTGTCAATTTCTCCCCCCAATTGCTTTTTGACCTGCTGTGTTTCCAGTTGCACTAGTTCTTTTAAATTTTCAGCCTGTGTACTGATTCTAATTTCCAACTCCTCCTGTACTTTTCCTAATTTTCTGTCTACATCTGCAATAATCTCTTTAGCCTTTTCTTCCATCACCCCCCTGATCTCACCTCTAATCAGTTCGAATTTGTCACTCATTTCCCTGCTGTTTTGTTCTAATTTAGCATTTAAAGTTTCAGTGCTCTCTCTATATTCCTTACTGTTTTGTTCTAATCTGGCGTTGTTTTGTTCCAGTTTAGCATTTAAAGTTTCAGTACTCTCTCTATTTTCCTTACTGTTTTGTTCTAATCTGGCGTTTAAAGTTTCATTACTCTCTCTATTTTCCTTACTGTTTTGTTCTAATCTGGCGTTTAAAGTTTCATTACTCTCTCTATTTTCCCTACTGTTTTGTTCTAATTTTGCATTATTCTGTTCTAATTTTGCATTATTCTGTTCTAATTTTGCATTTAAGGCATCACTACTAACTTTGTTCTGATACATGAACTCGAGAAGTAAAGTTTTTAATTCTGGTTGGCCGCCTACACTCCCTGTTTCAGTATCGGGATTTACCTCCGCTACCCCGGTACTACCATCACTCGACATACTGCTCGTATCATCACTCTCCAGTTGATGACCACTACGTAACCTCATCTGTCTTTCTTTCTCATCCCCCATAATGATATACACTGATAAAGACAAATAACCCCCAAAATACAGGCACAGAAATATATACCCTTCTCCTTCCACAAATGTTATTAGGTTTTCAGCCCCAAGTTGTCGGCGACAAATGTAATGGTTTTGGCCCTCACGTTGGGTGCCAAATGTAACAGTTTCGCTAGCCCACACTGTTGGGAGAAAATGTAATTGTTTACCTTTGCCTAAGCTATGTTGTTTTAATGGGCGCCAAGACCTCAATGCAATGCTGAAATCTAAATTTGTATTTAACAACGTCTAGCTCTGGTAGAACACCGTCAAGAATCTATTCACTCAGATCGTGGTATGATTTGATCATTAACCCAACAAACAATTGTATCAGGAGAAGGAATTGGTCTATATCTATTGCTACCTACTGAAAGCAAAGATTACATTGTAAAAGAAATGAATTTATTATATAAGACAAGTATAGCAAAATTAATAATAATAATAAGTACAAAATTTAAATTGGAGCGTTGTGATTTGAATATTACCGATAGAAAATTACGTGAAAACGGAGTCTGATAAATTGATTTTACTCTTATTTCCAAGCTATGAAGTTACTGAAATATGAAATATAAAACAAAGAAAAATGAGAGATTGCGTATTTCTGCGTCATTTGCGCTTACCACTGGAAATTGCCAAAGCATTTCCCTCGTACTTGATGATGCTGTGAGCTTCCCACAGTCTCCTGGACGTCGCCATCTTCTTCGTTATATGATGATATTCTGGTAGATTATATAATTCTATGGTCCGTACCTCGGACCCAAACACTCGTACAACCAAGCTTTACAAAAGTTCGTCGCTAACTCCACTGAACATCGGAGCGACACGCACTTGCGACCGTACTCTGCAAGTTCTACACAGATTGTCCTCGTTTCACGGCGCGTCGAACGATATATCCACACGTTGGCTCCCCCACCATGGTACCGTCTTCCAGCTTACGTTGTCTCCCCTGATTGGCTGAGTACGCCGCTAGATCCCCACTCTGCCTCATTACACTCGGCGCGCGAGAGGGAGAAGTCGTTTTCCGTTCCAACAATTCGCCTTTTCTAGACCTTGCGACCCAGCCTTGCGTAATACTTCTCGACAGGAATCAGCTTGTACTTGAAATCCCAGTGAGTCACGTCTCTCGTTATACCCTAACTGACGAAAACTCCGTAAAATTCCGTAATCACATAATTTTCTATGATATTGTCGTTCGTAATAATTTGCTTGATAGCGTTTTCTAAGACATAGAAAACCTATCTGAATGCTAATAATTTTTATAAAATGCTCCGAAAATACCTTAATAATAATTATAATAAATTAATAATAATAATAAATTAACATGAAAAATTCTCTTGGCTGAACAATTTGCCGCGTAAATAAATATAGAATGGCTTCCTACTGACTTATGCCAGTTGCATAAAAACCCCTCGAAAAACACGTTACAAGCTTTTGACTGGTAGAAAGAGTCTCCGCTGGTAGGCTATACTACACATTTTATTTTACTATAACCGTAGGAGCTATGTTACATTTTTGCAGCTAAAGCTAATCAATTAATGATCCGATCGGGTACCGAGACTTGTCCCTGCAACCTTCACCATGCGCCCCTTAAATAACGACGTATTATTATTATTACTATTACAACTTTTTATTTGAAATGCATTGGATGCCTTGTTATTGTTATTATGGAAAGAGCTGCCGTTATTAATTTATTTTATACTAGCTGTGCCCGGCATGCGATGCAATGCCAATCAAAGAAAGTGTTGGTGTGTTGTAACTTTGTTTGTTGAAGTGCTTTTGAATTCCCAATAATTATTTTCTTTTCCGTTAACCACCTCTAAACTATTGTAAAATTGATTTACTATCTCAAAAAAAATGATGGGAGCGTGCTCAAAAACTCACCAAAGTTGCATCGCAATGAAATGAATGGTATATGAACGCATACGGGACTTTGTTGAAACGATTCGAGCGCCGTCACCCATTTGTTGAATATACTCGTACGCTACCTATTGTAAAATGGATTTACTAATTCATACACCTTCGCAGGACTGTCCCCAACTCCCCAAAGTTTTATCATAATCGGATGCATGGTATATGAACGCATACGGGATTTTGTTTAAACGATTCGCGCGCCGTCAATCATTTGTTGAATCTACTTGTGCGCCACCCATTGAAAAGCGGATTTACTAATTCATACACCTTCGCGGGACTGTTCTCAACTCCCCAAAGTTTTATGATAATCGGATGCATGGTATATGAACGCATACGGGACATGGTTGAAACGATTCACGCGCTGTCGCTCATTAATTGAATCTACTCGTGCGCTACCAATTGTAAAATGGATTTACTAAATCAGAAATCTTTGCGGGAGTGGAAACAACATTTCTCCAAAGTTCATTGCAATCACATGAATGGTATATGAACGCATACGGAATTTATTTTAAACGATACGCACGCTGTTACACATTTGTTGAATCTACTCGTGCGCTACCTATTGTAAAAAAGATTTACCTAATCAGAAACCTTTCCTGGAGTGTGCACAACAATTCAACCAAAGTTTCATAGCAATCGGATACATGGTATATGAACGCATACGATTCGCGTGCCGTCGCTCATTTGTTGAATCTACTTGTGCGATACCTATTGTTAAGTGCATGTACTAAGCCAGAAACCTTCCCTGAAGTGTACACAGCATCTCACCCAAGTTTCATCGCTATCGGACGAATTGTATATGAACGCATACGGGACATTGTTGAAACACTTCGCGCGTCTTCGCTCATTTGTTGAATCTACTTGTGCGCTACCTATTGTAAAATGGTTTTATTAAGCCTGAGACTTTCCCTGCAGTGTACACAACAACTCATCCAAGTTTAGTCGCTATCAGACGAATGTATATGAAAGCTTACGGGACTACGTTGAAACACTTCGCGCGTCGTCGCTCATTTGTTTAATCTACTTGTGCGATACCAATTTTAAAGTGGATTTACTAACCCAGAAACCTTCCCTGAAGTGTACACAACATCTCACCTAAGTTTCATCGCTATCAGACGAATAGTATATGAACGCATACGGGATTTTGTCGAAACGCTTCGCGCTTCGTCGCTCATTTGTTGAATCTACTCGTGCGCTACCTATTATAACATGGATTTACTAAGCCAGAAACCATGCCTGTAGTGTACACAACCTCTCACCCAAGTTTCATCGCTATCGGACGAATGGTATGTGAACGCTTACAGGACTTTGTAGAAACGCTTCGCCCGTCGTCGCACATTTGCTGAATCTACTCGTGCGCTGCCTATTGTTAAGTGGATTTACTCAGCCAGAAACCTTACCTGAAGTGTACAGAACATCCCACCCAAGTTTCATCGCAATGGGATGAATGGTATATGAACGCACGTGGGACATTCTCGAAACAAATGCACGCAATTTTGTTGAAGCTACTCGCGCGCCATCTATTGTAAATTGGATTTACTACGCCTATAACTTTTCCGGGACTGTGCACAACAACTCACCAAAATTTGATCGCAATCGGCTGAATTGTATATGAACGCATCGCCATTACGCATTTGTATAAACTACTCGCGCGCTATCTATTTTGAAATGGATTCACCATGCCTATGAACAACCCGAAAGTGTGTACAACAACTCATCAAAATTTGATCGCAATCGGATGAATGGTTTATGAACGCATAAAAGACGAACATACATTCCTTTTTATATATACTAGCTGAAGTACCCGTGCTTCGCTACGCGTCATAAATAAATTTAATGTGAAGGTGACAGTTAAAACAAGGGATAGGCGAGGAGCTGCGCAGAGGGAGATTAAGGATGGAACATTTTGTCCAACTACACCGCTCGGCGTTGACTGTGTTTTATAGCACAAATTTAGGATTTACTCGCTAACGGTTGGAGATACCTTTCGGATAGAAAATTTAATTTTAGACCTCGTATATGCCATCAAAAGTTTGCTATTTCTTAGCGTTCTCTTTTTATTTGAAATGGAAATATGAAAGTTTGAAACCAAAGGGTGTAGTGAAGTCACAAAAATGGTCGCCATCTTTAAATAGTGCAAAGTATTGAAATCAAAAGTAGCCTATATGTTAACCAGGTAAATCAGCTACTTCCATGTAAAATTCATGTAAATCGGACCAGTGGTACTTGCGTGATTGAGTAATACACAGACCCATACCATCTCATTTTTAGTCTCGCTTCGCTCGCGTCATAGTCGTGTCATATTGTTATTCAATGAAATGCAGGTTTAACCCCGTTAACACCCCTTTAGAACCTGAATACCCAAAAATCCCTCCTTAGTAGACGTTTTCGACATACAACAAACATATCCCGAAAATATCATTCTTCTAACTTTAATAGTTTTGATTGGTCGATGAGAGTGAACATCCAAAAATCCTTCCTTAGTGGACGTTTTTCTTCCAGAATTTCACCCCTCCCCATAGGCCCCTTAAATTGGATTTATGAAAAAACGGTCGAACACCTATTTATTTTAATTATTTATTTATTTATTTATTTTTAAGCTGATTGATTTCCTCCGAGTTTCAAACTCCTCGCCTATGTCGTTTAAGAGATACACGCTCCGTTAGGAATCTTTCAACCCCCACTTTTCACCCCCTTCATCTCATAATATACACCATATCGATAAACCCTTAGACATATATCTGCTTAACTTAATGATCAGTTTATATGCCGAGTATCCCATCCCCAAGAAAACCAATCGGGAGATATTGTTATTCAATTAAATGCAAGTCTACCCCCTTAATACCCCTTTAGAATCTGAATATCCAAAAATCCTTCCTTAGTGGATGTTTTCGACATACAACGAACATAGCCCAATTTCACCCCTCTCATGAACCCCTTAAATTGGATTTATGAAAAAAGAAAACAAAAAAAACGGTCGAACACCTATTTACTTATTTTTGAGCTGTTCTTCCCCCCCTGAGTGTGATGAGTGAGTGAGTTAGAACACTTTCTTTCCTGTTTTCCCCCAGAATTTCACCCCTCTCCAAGGGCTCCTTAAATTGGATTTATGAAAAAACGGTCGAACACCTATTTACTTATACTTTAAGTTGTTTTTTCGCGCCAAATTTCAAACTTCTCGCCTATGTCGTTTAAGAGATACACGCTCCGTTAAGAATCCCTCAACCCCCCAATTTTCACCCCTTTCACCTCATAATATACAGCAAATCGATAAATCCTTAGACTTGTCTGATTATTTTTAATGATTAGTTTACATACCGAATATCACATCCCCAAAGAAACAACTCATGAGATGTCGTTATTCAAAGAAATGCACGTTTGCCCCCTTATCACCTCTTTAAAACCCGAATAAACAAAAATCATTCCTTAGTTGACGTTTTCGACAAACAGCGAACATATTCCCAAAATGTCATGTTTCCAACTTTAATAGTTTTCGCTGGGCGTGATGAGTGAGAGAGTCAGACAGGACATTTTCTTTCAATTATTTTTACCAGAATTCCACCCCTCCCCATGGGCCCCTTAAATTGGATTGATGAAAAAACGCTTGAACACCTATTAACTTATTTTTTAAGCTGTCTTTTTCCCCTGAGTTTGTTGAGTGACTGAGTTAGTCAGTCAGTTAGGACACTCACCACACCCCATTGGCCCCTTAAATTAATTCATAAAAAACGGTTGAACACAGATTTACTTATTTTTTAAGCTGATTTTCTTCCCTGAGTTTCAAATTTCTCGCCTATGTCGTTTAAGAGATACACGCTCCGTTAAGCTGATTTTCTTCCCTGAGTTTCAAATTTCTCGCCTATGTCGTTTAAGAGATACACGCTCCGTTAAGAATCCCTCAACCCCCCATATTAGCCTACTTTTCACATTTTGCAAAAATGAGGAAAAAGTAGACTTATGAGATCGATCCGGGAAAATGTGTGTCTGTCTGTCTGGCTGTGTGTGTGTGTCCCGTATCAACTCCTGAACGGCTGCAGCAATCAAAACCAAATTTAGTATGAGTAAAGATGTGCACCGGAATATCTCACGTCCATATTTGAAAATGATGTCAGTGCTACCAACTGCTGAAAAAACGCAATAGAAATTTCAGCTCCATGTTGGATATCTTGCAAGGTATGCATGGGAGCTATTCCAAAATTGGCACACATGTAGATAATACTATTTTAATTTAATTTCCAGGAGGCCAACCATGACAGTGTTGCCAAAATAATTTTAAGCCTTCTGATAAGTCCAATTTTTAAATGCATATAACTTCTACACTATCAATTGGATTTCAACCAAATTTTGTATGTAATATCTGTACATAAACAGATATGACTGAGCGTATTCTTAAGAGCCACCAGGGCTGCCAACTGTTAATAATTGCTCTCTCTATTTTTTTAATCCAAATTCCAATATATCAGAAAGTATGCAAGCCAACAGCTTTAAACTATGCACACGTATATTCGGACATTTTAGATTAATTTGGAGTAACTCATATACGTCAGTTCTACCAACATGATTATAAGCCTGCTGATAGTACCAATTTTTAAATACATGTAACTTCTATACTATCAGTTGGATTTCAACCAAATTTCGTATGTGCTATGTGTACCATAACAGATATGACTATAAGTATTGTTAAGAGCAATCAGGGCTGCCAACTGTTAATAAATGCTGTCTGTATTCTTTTTACTCTAACATCAATATAACAGAAAGTTTGCAAGCCAACAGCTCTATACTTTGCACACGTATAGCACCTGACATTCTAGATTAATTTGGAGTAATTAATAAAAGGCAGTGCTGCCAACATGATTCTATGCCTGCTGATATGTCCAATTTTAAAATACATGTAACTTCTATACCAACAAATGGATTTCATCCAAAATTGGCACAACAAGATATCATAATAATTCAGATTATTTCTGACCAGCACACGCATGGTATTGTTGGCAACATGCTTTTACGCGTGCTGATAGATCCAGTGTCTAACTGCATGTAACGTCCATTGGACTTCAACCAAATTTTGTATTCTGTACCTTAAGAGGTGGAACTAAGAATATATTCAGTCACCAGGGCTGCCAACTGTAGTGCTCTATTAGGCTACATTATACCAGGTATATTTTGAACAAATTAGATATTTCGATATTGCCAACTTAATTTCGTCATTATTCTAGATATGTCCATATACTGTAGAATAATCATTGGCATGAAAAGTAGGCTGTATAGTTCTTCACGAAACTTCTTGTTTTTAATGATTAATTTATATGCCGAGTAACACGTCCACAAATGAAACCACTCGTGAGATATTGCTATTCAATGAAATGCAGGTTTAACCCCCTTATGACCCCTTTAGAGCCTGAATATCCAAAAATCCTCCCTTAGTGTAAGGTTTTGACATACAACGAACATATACCTAAAATGCCATGTTTCCAACTTCAATATTTTTGGCTGGGCGATGATGAGTGAGTGAGTGAGTCAGGACATATTCTTTTTTTTTTCTTCCTCAGGTTTTCATCCCTCCCGATGAACCCCTTAAATTTGATTTAAAAAACTGTCGAACACATATTTACTTATTTTTAAGCAGTTTTTCCCCCTGAGTTTGAAGAGTGAGTGAGTCAATCGGTTAGGACACTTTCTTTCCTGTTTTTTTTTCTCCCAGAATTTCACCCCTCCCCATGGGCCCCTTAATTGGATTTATGAAAAAAAAACAGTCGAACACCTATTTACTTATTTATAAGCTGATGATTTTTTTTTCGCTGAGTTTCAAACTCCTCGCCTATGTCGTTAAAGAGATACACGCTCCGTTAGGAATCCCCTTTCACCTCATAATATACACCACATCGAAAAACCCTCAGACACGTGCCTTCTTATTTTTAGCCTACTTTCGATTTTTGCAAAAAATGAAAGTAGACTTATGAGATCAACACAGGGCGAAAAAAAGTGGGTCTGTCTGTGTGTGTGTGTGTGTGCGTGTGAGTCTGTGTGTGTGAGTGTGTCTGAATGTCTGCCCCCCCCCCTATCAATTCGAACACGGTGAACGCGAATTGAACGAAATTTGGTACAAAGGTAGCACTAGTAATGGACACCACAGTCTCATGTTTTATATCGCCGCCATCTTGACGGAAACGTAATGGCGGCCACACAAATGTTCAAAGCTTAAATCAAATTACGACTAACCTAATCATCCGATCTCTACCAAATTTTGCAACAGCATACCTTTATGGGGGGAGCATCCTTTGACCAAACTAATAGGTCATCAGCCTAATAGTTAGCGGATGGCGGCCATCTTTGTGTGAAAATCGATTCCCCCTATTAATTCGAACACGGTGAAACCGAATGGAACGAAATTTGGTACAGAGGTAGTACTAGCAAAGGGCACCTCACTGTCATGTTTTATATCACCGCCATCTTGACGGAAACGTAATGGCGGCCACACAAATGTTCAAAGCTTAAATCAAATTACGACTAACCTAATCATCCGATCTCTACCAAATTTTGCACCAACATACCTTTATGGAGGAAGCATCCTTTGAATTAATAGGTCATTAGCAAAATAGTTTGCGGATGGCGGCCATCTTTGTGTGAAAATCGATTCCCCCTATTAATTCAAACACGGTGAAACCGAATGGAATGAAATTAGGTACAGAGGTAGCACTAGCAAAGGGCACCTCAGTGTCATGTTTTATATCGCCGCCATCTTGACAGAAACGTAATGGCGGCCACACAAATGTTCAAAGCTTAAATCAAATTACGACTAACATAATCATCCGATCTCTACCAAATTTTGCAACAACATACCTTTATGGAGGGAGCATCCTTTGACCAATCTAATAGGTCATTAGCCTAATAGTTTGCGGATGGCGGCCATCTTTGTGTGAAAATCGATTCCCCTATTTATTCGAACACGGTGAAACCGAATGGAACGAAATTTTGTACAGAGGTAGCACTAGCAAAGGGCACCTAAGTGTCATGTTTTATATTACCGCCATCTTGACGGAAACGTAATCGCGGCCTCCCAAATGTTAAAAGCTAAAATATAATTACGACCAACCTAATAATCTAGTCTCTACCAAATTTTGCAACAACATATCTTTATGTGGGAAGCATATTCTGACCAAGGCTTCATAACTTAACATAACGAAAATGGTTGTTTGGGTAGATTATGTAACAAAATGGGTCTTGGTCACATTGTGGTCGTTACGTTTCATATCCGGAAGTCATTTGTATCGCATGGTAACGTTATTCGGCCATATAACGTTATTCTGATATTGGTTATCGTAGAAACGAAAGAGTATTGTCCGACAGAAATAACGTTATTTGAATAAGTCTCTCGAAAAATATCCCCTAATACCGTTATTCGGACTAATAACGTTCATCGGATATCGGTTATCGTAGAAACGAAATACTAGTGCCCACCTGAAATAACGTTATCGGAATACATATCTCGAAAAAAATCTCCTAATATCGTTATTTGGACTGATGACGTTATTCGAATATCAGTTAACCAAGGAACGAAATGGTAGTGCCCGCCTGAAATAACGTTATCGGAATACATATCTCGAAAAACATTCCCCCAATACCGTTATTACGATTAATAACGTTATTCGGATATTGGTTATCTCAGGAACGAAATGGTAGTGCTCACTAGAAATAACGTTATTTGAATAGATCTCTCCAAAAAAATCCCCCAATATCGTTATTCGGACTAATAACTTTATTCGGATATCGGATATCGCGGGAACGAAATGGTAGTGCTCACTATAAATAACGTTATTTGAATACATCTCTCGAACATTATTCCCCCAATACCGTTATTCGGACTAATAACGTTATTCGGATATCGGTTATCGCAGGAACGAAATGGTAGTGCTCACTAGAAATAACGTTATTTGAATATGTCTATCGAAAAATATTCCCTCAATACCGTTATTCGGACTAATAACGTTATTCGCATATCGTTTATACATTACAAACGGCATCATCGATTGAGAATGGCACCATTTTGTTACATTTTGCGTTGGAGAACTCCATAGAGTAGAAAGAGTGGATGTGTCACTTTGCGACCTACGTCGTGTTAGGTTCTGAGTTTAGACGCGAGGTTAATAAATACAGTACTCGGAAGTGCTTACCGTGATAGGGTATTGTATTTTTAGCCTACTTTTCACATTTTGCAAAAATGAGGAAAAAGTAGACATGAGATCGATCTGGGCAAATGTCTGTCTGTCTGTGCATGTCCCCCCCCCCCCTTATCAACTCCTAAACGGCTGAAGCAATCAAAACCAAATTTGGTATGAGTAAAGATCTATATCTGAATATCTCAAGGCCATGAAAATGAAGTCAGTGCTACCAACTGCTGAAAAACCGCAATTGAAATTTGAGCTCCATGTTGGATATCTTGGAAGGTATGCATGGGAGCTATTCCAAAATTGGCACATAATTTTCAATTTAATTTCCAGGAGGCCATACATGACGGTTTTGGCAAAATGATTCTAAGCATGCTGATAGGTCAAATTTTTCAATTAATAGAACTTCTACACTATCAATTGGATTTCAACCAAATTTCGTATGTAGTCTACTATGTGTACATAACCAGATATCACTATGCGTATTCTTAAGAGCAACCAGCTGCTGACAACTGTTGATAATTGCTGTCTCTACTTTTTTACCCTTATATTAATATATCAGAATGTATGCAAGCCAACAACTCTAAACTTTGCACACGTATAGTACCTGACATTCTAGATTAATTTGGAGTAACTAATATTATGCCAATGCCGCTAACATGATTCTAAGCCTGATGATAGGTTCAATTCTAAAATGCATGTTACTTCTATACATACAAATGGATTTCGTCCAAAATTGGCACAACAATAGATCATATTATGTCAGATTATTTCTGACCAAGACATGCATGACATTGCTGCCAACATGATTTACGCGCACTGATAGATCTAATATCTAACTGCATGTAACGTCCACGTTATCCATTGAACTTCAATCAAATTTTGTAATCTGTACCTTAAGAGATGGAACTAAGAATATATTAAGTCACCAGGGCTTCCAACTGTAGTGCAGGTATATTTCGAATTAATTAGAAATTTTGATATTACCAACTTAATTTCGTCATTAACTTAGATAGATTAAACATTGGCATGAATCTTTAAGTTTAAGAAAAGTAGGCTCCTTAGTTTGTCACGGAACTGCTTGTTGAACTTGCGAAAGTGGCGAATGTCCGGAAAAACACTCTTAAATGCGCTTTTGAAGAAAGGAACAACAGACCGACACCACTTGAAATACATAGGCCTAGGTGGATAGCAAACGACCTGAAGCTTAATAGAGATCAAGTACTAGCGAATCAACTAGACAACGGGGAAAATTCAGTGTACATTAAATTAGTGTACACCTTACATTATGAAAACATATTATCTCGACATGAAGGTGTGAAATCTTTCCGGCTAGCTAGCGGTAACACCACAAAGATAACTATCACTGCTTCAGACTCTTTAACAAAACGTGTGAGTGTCTGTTTAATCTCCTCCCGAAGTCAACAATGAAAGGCTCTCCCGCGTGCTTTCTACGCATGGAGTTCTCAAGGACATACGGAACGAGTGCTGGAATGAAGTATACGAATTTTCTGCTGTAAGTAATGGCATACGTATTGTAACAATTGAACTTAAATACCCCATTCCATCATATTTGACGGTCAATGATTGTAAAGTTCTGTTAACATATGAAGGACAAGCTAAGTATTGCTTTTATTGTAAAGAAACCTCCCACTTACAAATAGACTGTCCGAACAGAAGGAATCGCCCGGTATTCATGTCAGACAACAAACCTACCGCACGGTGCTGGGCGAGTCAGATGGGAGTAGTAAGCTAAGCAACAGTACCGACATGGAAACTCCAGTACCTTCCCCTGAATATCCAGCCATATCAGAGGCCTTTCATAACCGGCCCCATTCTACAAACACATATAGCATTGCGGAAGTAACTCAACCATCAGATAACGTAGCTGAAACATCCCTGACTACTTTACATAGCAATGAAGAGGGAACTGTGACGTCACGATCGGACAGCACGGGGAAGGGACACACCAGCAGGCAACACAGCAGTCTGTGCAGCAGCCAGATACTATTAAGACTAAATGTCCCGATTTTTAGTTTGTAATTCTGACACCACGTAGCAGCACCAAAGTGAGGCAATTTCTCGTATTTGCGATGTCAAAACCACTATGAATACTAGAGTGCAATAGAATTGATATCGTTGTTGTTTGAGTCTTCAGTCTTTTGACTGGTTTGATGCAGCTTTCCATGCCTCCCTGTCCTGAGCTATTCGTTTCATCTCTACATAGCTCCGACACCCTATATCCGAGGCAATCTGTTTAACATATTCTAACCTTGGTCTACCCCTACAGTTTTTGTCCTCGACCCTTCCTTCCATAACTAAGCTTGCTATTCCTGGGTGTCTTAGTATGTGTCCTACCAACCTATCTCTTCTCTTCATTAGCAGTCGCCAGAAACATCTCTCCTCTCCCACTCGTCTTAATACCTCTTTGTTTGTAACCCTATCTACCCATCTGATCTTCATCATTCTCCTGTAACACCACATTTCAAATGCTTCAATTCTCATCTTTTCTGCTGCACCAATAGTCCAAGTTTCAATGCATTTTCCAAAATGTGAAAAACAAAGACGTTACTAGCAGTTTTTTATATTTCTGCTTAAAATATGAACAAAAAACTGGTAATACGAAAACGGAGATTTATTTCCTGATTCCAATGAATTTTTAGCCTATTTTCAATTTTGAAAAAATAGGATTATGAGATCACCTTTTGTCCGTGTGTGTGTGCGTGTGTGTGTGTGTCCCTAATAAAATCTAAACGGCTGTATCGATTTCAATGAAACTCGGTAAGTTCATAGCACTATTCCGGGCGACCTCGACCGTTTCCTTCAAATTTTGTTACATCTCACCAATCCAACATGGCGGCTGTGCGAAATATTTCACCAGCATTCAATATCTCCGAAACTATTTCCGATATCACCCTGGAATTTATTACGGTGATAAAGGGGAACTACTATAAGTTCATCCATGTGACTTTTGAAAACCTGGTACAAAACCAACATGGCGGCCACGCGAATTTGCGACTTTTAAATAGACGTTTCTCGCGATGTAACCAACCAAACGCAATAAAACTTTGTACAGTATATATTTCTACACATTGTAATGCACCGACATCTAGCTTGGTTCAATTGTTTACATTACCACAAGATGGCGGATGTGCGAAATATTTCACTGGCATTCTATATCTCTGAAACTATTAGCGGTATCACCCTGAAATTTTGTACGAAGATAAAGGGCACTACTGGAAGTTAATCGATAAGACTTTCAAAACCAGTTAACTACAAAACGAACATGGCGGCCAAGCGAATTATACCATTTTAAATAGACCTGTCTCGCGATTTAATGTTCCAAACGCAATGAAATCTGGTACAGGAAATGTTTATACACATTGTAATGCACTGGTATCTAATTTAGTTCAATTGTTTACATAACCTCAAGATGGCGGCTGTGCGAATTTTAAAATTAAGTTCTTATTCCTTGTGTCGTAATCATGCGATCGAAGTGAAAGTTTGAATAATGAACCTACGCAATAATTCTTCTCTAATGGTACATAACTCTATGGCCTATACATTTAACAATCCAACATGGCGACCATCCGAAATATTTAGACGGCTCTGAATATCTACGAATCTATTATAGCAATCAAACTGAATTTTTTAATATTCATAGGTGCTATGAACTTAAGTTGACCTATAATACTTTAAATAACATGGTGATCACAAATCCAACATGGCGGTGACGCGAATTATAAATATTCACATGGACGTTTCTCCCAATTTAAGCATCCAAGTGCAGTGAAACTTGGTACAGTAAATCCGTATGCAAATGTTTATCCCTGGCATCGTAATTTATTTCAATTGTTTCCATAACCACAAGATGGCAGCTGTGCGAAATTTTAAAATCCCCTTGTTACTTCTTGTCTCCTAATCATGCGATTGAAGTTTGAATGCTACACGTATACATTAATCTTCATGTAAAAGTACATAACTCTAGGACCTACATATATAAAATCCAACATGGCGACCATCCGAAATATTTAGTCGGTTCTCAATATCTACGAATCTATTACAGCAATCAAACTGAAATTTTGTGTGTTGATAGTGGCAATTAACATAAATAGGATATATGAAAATAGGCTGTATAGTTCTTCACGGAACTACTCGTTCATAAATAAAATCGGGTGAATGGAATCGTCGGCATTAGTTTGGGAATTGTTTTGAAATGGGTGGTAGGAGTAGCGGCGCGGCTATACAAGATCTCTAGCGCAAGGAAAATGATGAACACGCCGAGTTGACGAATATTGTAGTTCGGCGAGTTACATGTACAAGTGCCTAGGCGTGGAACAATATCTGAGCAATAAAATTTTAGTAATGTCACGCTTATGTAACGTTGACACAATGTGTTTATACAGATACTTTCTTACTTCCTCAAACATTCTTGATCTTTTTCTTTTTGATAATAATACATTGTAGGGGCTTGGGACATCTTGGTCATCAGTCCCATGTAGTTGACTATGTGTGTTACTGTATTAGAGCCAGGGATGGGGCAGGTGCCCTGAGTCTTCAAGTAAGGTACTATCTCGGCATTTAACTGGAGGGAGTGTGGAAAACCCTGCGAAACACAAGACACAACTGAACTTCCGGTGCAATCACAATGGTAGGTTGATTGACAGGTGAACTAGTCAATGAGAGATGTTGGACTGATGACAGTTTCCTAGGAAAAAAATCATAAAATAAGAAGGAATTTCTGAATGGCAATAATCATCTGCAGTAAGAAACATTGTTTCAGTTCCTTACCGTTTATTTCGTTCAATACGCCAATACACAAGCTCTGCTGGGACTTTTCTTCGTTTTCTGTGAGCGTACAAAGGAAGTGGATATTTATGCAGGACGCTTGCACCTAGATAACATTGGCTTGAATGTCGTCAGTATCTATGGAGACCAATTTTCCATTTTCACAATGGCTACGTCTTACTTTTCCACACATCGCATTGTTTCCGTTTGAATACGAACTCTCTTCTCTGAAAAAATTTGTCACTGAATAGTTCGTGATCTTGTACTCTTACAATTATATATTAGAAGTTCAAAAAAAGACAAAACCCGTGGCGCGACAGCCATTGAAGGGCTTAGTTCTACCAAGCAACCGCTGTTCAGCCATGTAGCTTGCAGATTGTGGGGTGACGTTTAGTCATCCAACTTGTACAAATAAATTTAAAGTGAAATCAAAACTGCTCAGTACTTTACACATTCTCTAATGCAAGCGTAATTTCAAATATAAACTAGGGAAAAAATCTTATGTAGGCCTATGTGTAGAGGTTTTTCTTAGGGCCTGGCTTCCTTTTCTTGGTACAGTACTTACTGTCGACCAAAATATTATGTGCACTCGAGTTTGAAGGTTGTTTGTGAAGTAACCAATAGACCTATATAAAATCCACTAACATAATCATTTTCGTCGTTCTATTTTACGTTAGTTCATGTAGGTTTGGAATTTTTAATTTATATTTTAATTTTTATCGCAGTTGAAACACAAATGGTGACCGTTTTTAAGCGTGTTTCAACCATGCGTCACATTTAATAATTATTATCTCACAAACCCTTCATCAGATCGAATCCAAATTTTAGCACGATATACATTGGAATGTTGTATAACAGGTTTATTAGTTTCAACATTTTGTGTGTTCAAGAACGAATTTTGTTATCATTTTTGTAAGGTAACTATTTCTAGGCTCGGGGTCGTTGTAAAATGTAGTTCTTGGTTGCGTTGTAATCCTTATACATCAAAAAGTTATGTTGTATGACTGTGAAATACGTAAATTAATTCACTTATTTTATATCGGTTTGTATTTATACGGGGAATTAAGACATGGTTCACCAGCTAGACGCTCCGGGATATTCTGTATAGCGTTGCTGATATGGAGCCCATTACTTCCGAGCGAAGCGTGCCTTGACGCGTGATGGAGCCCATCTTGGCAACGCTATACAGCTTTTACAGGAGCGGCCAACTGGTGAACCATGTCTTAATTCCCCATACAAATACAAACCGATATAAAATAAGTGAATTAATTTACGTATTTTACAATCATACAGCATACCTTTTTGATGTATAAGGATTACAAATCGACCAAGAACTACATTTTCAAACCAACCCGAGCCGAGAAAAAGTTACCTTACCAAAATGATAACAACTTTGTTTCTTTGCCATACAAAATTTTAAAATTAATGAACCAGTTATACAACATTACAATGTATATTGTGTTCAAATTTGGATTCGATCTGTTGACGGGTTTGTGAGATAATAATTCTTAAATGTGACACATGGTTGAAACACGCTTAAAAACGGGCACTTTTTGTGTTCCAACTGCGATAAGAAATATTAAAATATATTTTAAAAAATCCAAACCAACATGAACTAACGTAAAACAGAACGACGAAAATGATGATCTTATTGGATTTTACGTAGGTCAATAGGTTACTTCACAAACAACCTTCAAACACATAATATTTTGGTCAATGGTAGTCGCAATTCCCCCTGGGATTTAGTGGTATGCCCTTGAATCAGGGCTGGCATGCGAAACGAAATGTATGACTGTGGGGGCGAATATATTTGAATTTCGCCATGAGCGCGATACTCGGGAGCGAAATGACAATGATTGTCGGCGGGAAATTAAATCGAATTGAAACTTAATTCGAAGCGAAATGACATAGCGAAATCAACGCGAAACTTAAGAGCAACGCGAAATTACATTGTACAATTGAATAAAATTTCACTCACGGCACGAAAAAAAATCGTTACAATCTTTTAATTTCGCTCCCGGCGCGAAATACAATTCGTTACAGACTTTTAATTTCACTCGCGGCGCAGAATAAAATTCGAAACAGACTTTTAACTTCGCTTCCGGTGCGAAATAAAATTCGTTGCAGTCTTTTAATTTCACTCCCGGCACGAAATACAATTCATTACAGACTTTTAATTTTACTCGCGGCTTAAAATAAAATTCAATACAGACTTTTAATTTCGCTTCCGGTGCGAAATAAAATTCGTTACAGACTTTTAATTTCGCTCCCGGCACGAAATAAAACTCGGTTACAGACTTTTAATTTCGCTTCCTGCGCGAAATAAAATTCGTTACAGACTTTTAATTTCGCACCCGGCGTGAAATAAAATTCCCAAACGGTATTTAGTTTCGCCCTCCGATGTGAATTTAAAATGAATGGAACATTTCATTTCGTTGTTGAAATTAAAATGTATTCGTTTCGAGAGTGAAATTATGTTCGGAGCGATGTTCAAAGTCCTGACGTTGGCAGCAGTAGCAGTCTTATTACCGTTCACCGCCTGCACAATCTGCAGGGCTGCAACAGCAACGTGAGTCATTCAATGGTCATCACTCCAGTAGAGGAGAAAGTCAGTGCTATGGCATCAACATCATCGTCGTTGACTGCACCTCGGACTCGTGGCTTGCCCTCCCTGACGTTCATAACGCAATGGGGCAACAAGTACCTTAACTTGTTCTATAGCGAACAAGAAGACGAATGTGCTGTGTGGACAGACATTCAAGATAAGTGACGAACTCCAACTACAATACAAATTGTCATTTGTAACTCTTCAGTCAGTCAACACTAATTTGCCCAATAACTGGGAGGGGTACAATGTATATACAGTAATATGTAAATAACAATATATGTATTAGTTTATGGTCACGATTATAATGCAACAATTTTAGTGATCTTAAATCTAATACATTTTTTTCAGGAGTGTTACTTACATCTTATATACGTTGTACCCCACCCAGTTATCGGGTAAATTAATGTTGACTGACTGAAGAGTTACAAATAACATGGAAATCGTCTGAGGTAGTACCGCGGCGTATATGGAGTTATGTTGCGGAGGCGGGTTACTCGAACAACAGGGTTGAGGGGTCATTCCTCTCATTTCTACATTCTTTATTCTTACACTTCCGGAAATTTCGGGGGGGGGGGGCTTGGCATTCCTTACTACTTCCTTCTTACCCTCAGTGCATTTATACTGACCATGGCACGAAAGCAAACCCCTGTGCCACGTACAGTATTTCGTTTCGCACTACAATTAGTTTTGCGTCGCCTTTCACTATGTTATTGTGCTTAGAATTACATTTTGCTGCCATTTTAATTTTCGCGCTTACAATCAATATCATTTCGCACCCGAATATCACGCTCATGGCGAAATTAAAATGTTAACGCGTCCACAACCATTTTGTTTCGCATGCCAGACCAGATTTAATTTCAGACATGAAATGATATGTTCCATGCATTTTAAATTCACGCCGGGGGCGAAACTAAATGCTGTTTGGGAATTTTGTGTCATTAAAATAAACCGTGGCACTACATCCATGAAAGGCCTAGGCCTACCAAGCGACCGCTGCCCAGGCATCTGCAGATATTGGTCAGCGCATCGGGTTCCCTGGGCCGTTAATCTTGGTTTTCGTGACTTTCAGACAGCTACTCCCGAGGCTGAGTGTACCCCGTTCCAACCCACACGTCCGTTTCTAAAATCACTAACGGAGCCGGGAATCGAACCCGGGGCCTCCAAGTGAGAAGCAGGCACGCTATCCCCAACACCATGAGGCCAGCAATTTTTGTCATACCAGGAGCAAAATTAACAGTCGTTAAAAATGTTATTTCGCGCCGGGAGCAAAATTAAGAGACTGTAGCGATTTTCATTTCGTGCCAGGAGCGAAATGAAAAGTCTTGTATCGAATTTTATTTCAGGCCAGGAGCAAAATTAAAAGTCTGTAATGAATTTTATTTCGTGCCGGGAGCGAAATTGAAAGTCTGTAACGAATTTTATTTCGTGCCCGGAGTGAAATTGAAAGTCTGTATTTTTTTTATTTCGCGGCGGAAGCGAATTTAAAAGACTAACGGATTTATTTTACGGCAAGAGCGAAATGAAAAGTCTTGAATGAATTTTATTTCACGCCAGGAGCAAAGTTAAAAGTCTGTTAAGAATTCTGTTTGTAGCCGGGAGCGAAATTTAAAGTCTGTATCGAATTTTATTTCACGCTGGGAGCGAAATTTAAAGTCTGGTACGAATTTTATTTCGCACCGGGAGCGAAATTAAAAGTCAGTAATGCATTTTATTTCGCGCCGGAAGCGAAATAAAAAGACTAATGAATTTATTTCGCCTCTGCAGCAAAATTAAAATTCTGTTACTAATTTTATTTTTCGCCAGGAGTGAAATTTTATTCCTTTGAACAATTTAATTTCGGGACGCTAATTTAAATTGATGATACATTTCGTTTTGCATGCCAGTCCTCCCTTGAATCGGTTTTGGTGGTGGCTCCATTTTCACCTCAAATGTAAAACTAACTGCACTTGATGACCGTAATGCTCTCCATCAGTCGTACCTATATGTACATCGTACATGTATATGATCTACCAGAGATACTGTCCAAAAATAAATTGCCGAAAATAGAACACCTAACGAACACTAAAAATAATGGTGTTGCAGGTAAAATAAACTAAGTAAAAAGTAATTAAAGGGATCGATGAACTAAAAACAGGAAAAACAACATGGCAAATTCGAAGTCGTAAGTACAAACTGGTAAAATTTCAAAGGATCACTCAGAAATATCCAGAACTGAACAATAATTCAGAACTAGCCATCACAGTCACAGTCAATCGCAACATCGGACTAGATGCTCAGGAATCCCATACCGTCAGGTAAGGGGTAAGGTCATCACTCTCTCACTTGACTTTCGCTCCCCTTTCCTGCTGCTGCGGTGGCCTTGGTCAAGCTTGTGGTGCACCGTGGCCGCCTGCTTTAAGCGTGTATACAATCCTGTATGAAATATTACCTTATAAAAGATGCTGGAAGTGTCGTCCTTCCTGGGTTATACAGGCATTGTATCCGGTAACCACATTTTGGCTCACGCGAGTGAGTTCTGCCACTGTAATGTTTCTGATTTTGTATTTTATGTTCTTTATTGAGCACTGAGTCAGTAGGCCTAGTGGAAAGCTTATTTACAATTACGTGAATCTGTGCTAGTGAAGGTGACACTTCATCAGGAAATTGCTGAACTTACCCACCGGGCCGACTCGTACTTAAAATAAGTTTTACATACAAAAATACTTTGTTGCAATGATAACTGTCTGATGTTACCATCTGAGGTTCAGACTGGCGACTGACAACACCTGCACGCTTATTCCAAGGTCAAGTTAGTACTATGCGCGCGCTTTCAATACTACAGCAGGGGGCCGTGGGGCGCCAGAAACTCGGCCAAGTCCGCTGCAGTAGCGAATAACAAAACCGCCGCTCGTCGTTCTTACTTAATATGAAAGTCCCTATATGTAGACCATAGAGTTATGTACTATTAGATGACTATTATTGCGTAGGTTCATTATTCAAACGTTGACTTCTATCGCATGATTGGGACACAAGAAATAAAAAAATAATTTAAAAATTTTGCACAGCTGCCATCTTGAGTGTATGTAAACAATCTAACAAAATTAGATATCAGTTCATTACAATGTATTTAAACAATTGCTGTACCAAATTTCACTGCGTTCGGGTGGTTAAATCGCCAGAAAAGTCTATTTAAATGTTCAAATTCACTTGGCCGCCATGTTCGTTTTGTAGTTAACAGGTTTATGAAAGTTACTTAAGTGACTTTCATCACCGTACAAAATTTCAGGATGATATCGGTGACAGTTTCGGAGATATAGAATGCCAGTGAGATATTTCGCACAGCCACCATGTTGAATTGGTGAAACATAATAAGCTTTGAAGGGCACGATCGGGGTCGGCCAAAATAGTAGACCTACTATGACCTTACCGAATTTCATTGAAATCGCTCCAGCCGCTTAGAATTTATTAGGTGGGGTGTGGGGAAGAGGGGGGAGGGGTGGGGATGCACACCAAGGCCCGGCGTAGGTGCGTGACGTCATGTCATGTCAGTAGGTAATCTGTGTCCTTGACTCTCCCCGCCTGCCGCTAGCTACGTGTGCGAGTGAGCTGTGTATAGTATGTCGTGGTACCCTGCAAGCCAGGCAAGTGCTTTTAGGACCATATGACCCAGGCGCACACTGTCTACGCTGGAACTCTCAGTTCAGGGGCGCGTGGCCAGCCTGTCGCGGCTGGATTTCTCGAAGTCGTTCTTCTCTTCTCTTCATATTATTATTATTATTATTATTATTATTATTATTATTATTATTATTGGCAATAAAATGTTATTGGATACCAATAGACTACGTCTCATACTGTTCCCGAGTACATTGTAGATCAATTCTCTATTATTGAATGGATTCATTTGATAGCAAAATTATGCCATTTACACCTAAGTTAGGCATACCCAAACACGATAAGTTATTAAAACATGTTGATGTTGTTTCTTTCCCTTATTCGAAACGTACCACAAGCTTTCAATTCTCTTTGAAGCCTATCGTTAGCTCTAAACGACCTGTCTTGTTATGCCGATGGTTACTTCACATCTGATGGTGGGGTCCAGCATAAATCTTGTATCCTTCTTACGGCCAATAACAATTATTATTCTATTGTACTTTTGCTTCTAACTCGAGGAAGACATGAAAACATGGATCGCGTAACATTTCTGAAATGTTACAGATGCATCTTAGATCTAAGTCGGTGATTCCCTTCTTAATTTTGGTGTTTGAACGGAGCTAGGTTATCAGACACTCCACAGTGGTTGCAGCATACAGTCTCACACAAGAGCAACCTTTGCTTCCACCTATTTGTGCTTGACTACTCCCTTTCATGTGTACTTCTGGATAAGTTGTTCTCCATAAAATATGGTGATTAGACACTTTCGCAATCAACCAGCAAGTTCATTTTGTTTTTTCCATACATCCGCTTCAGGCTTAATTCTCAAGTATTCCTTTGGTTCCTAACTAGTAAATCACCGTCTTCATCGTTACCACCATCTTCATCATCATCACCGTAATGTAACATTTATAATGAGTTAACTAAACGTGGTGATGACTATTGTGGTTCAATAAAACAAACATGATATGAATAAATAATATACACTGTGGTGTGACCTTACCTGTGATAGTGTAATATAATAAGTTGTTGAGCGCCAGATTCCTATTTAAGATAGTGAATCGAAATTTATTGATTTAACCTCGGCTATCAGCAGTAGAGTCGAGAACCACTTACCCGGGCCGTAGTGAGACAAAGTCATCTAACCAATCCGTATTTAATCAAGGAGTATGATTGCCTTAAAGTACCAACTACAATGAAAGAAATAGGCATTACGTTGAAGAGAATGAATTTATTAAATGCTAAAACAAAATATTAATAAAACAGAATAGTGATAGTCACACAATTGAATTTAAAATTACTCAATGCGGCAATTAATTATTTAAAAGAAAATGAATATTAAAATGAATTGAAAGTTAAATGAAGTTAAATTATAATAGAGACGATAGTTTTATTGAATTGTTGGCTCACCCAGTCGAAGATTCGTCATATTTAAGAAATGATCGGTGATCTCGATGTTACGTCGCTTATGTTTAAAAAAATGATGTGATACCTCAATTACTATGAAATATCCTCATTAAGTACGTTGCCATCTGTAGAAAGACTCTTGATCAGGGATATAACCCATTATGTATTGATATAGATGTCGGCAAGACATCGTTCAGTGTCGACTCTCGGTGCTCAGTCCATTAGGACCCAGAAAGCAAGGTTACAACTTCCTTCCTTCATTAAGAGCTGTAGATCAATGCCATTCTTGTCCGATGTTGCAGGTACAAATACTAATGACTTCCTTGTCACGTGGTGTCACAGCTTCCCTCTCTATTAGCCTTCTCCATTCTTGACTCATAACTTGCAATATATATTGACGCGTATATACCGTAGAAAATGGCGTGTTGGTTACCCCATAGTGGGTTTCTTAACATCTCAGGAAAATGACGCAGTTTGCCGTGGTGAAATTCTTACTACGTCGTTCAGTTTGTGACGCACAGGGTTAGTCCATATCGCCAGTCTTGTTGCAATATATAATACTTCGTCTCTTTACAAGTAATTGTTAATAAAAATCTAATTGAATATAATAATCAAAACCGCTTACAATTATCTGATATAAAAATCATCTCATGGATGTACTAGTTAATAATAATAATAATAACATGATAATAAATGAATAACCCTTTAAATATAACAGCTATGGGATCGAATCGTTACAATCGCCCCTGATATAAATAATTTAAAATAAAATGTAACATTATTTATATCACTACACATCCTACACAAATGAATACAAATTTAAATATTAATACCCCCATAACGACAACATACAAATAATACCCTTCAACAATACATAAAAATATACAAGAACATACTCTTTTCACTTTACATATTTGTACTATCATTTCTCATTCTTCCAAATGTTCATAATGTTCATTCTTCTTTATGTATTAAACGAGCTGTAAAAAATATACATATAAAATGCCCTTCACTTTTATTTTTGACATATATGTCAACGCTGCACTCGTTTATATTTCGGTGATCGTATGCATGACATACAATTTTGGCTTCATCTCTTTTGAACGTAGTTTTTGTATATCAGTCTGGCGTAGAAGTACATTGTTGTAATACCAGCTGATTAACCCATAATAACTATTACAGCACACGATAATAGGATGCAAACAATACAATATTCCTTTCGTCTTTATAAAGGGATTACTCAAATGCAGTAAAATTTCAATAATTGAAGAAAAAAATAACTTAGCAAGATACCTAAGACAATTCCTATTTCAGTGCATATGTCATACATGTAAATATTTCCCCAAATACATAATGACATCGAAATACCTCAAAGCAGTTATTAAACAGTTCATTTAAATATCCAAGTTACTACTCACCTGCCTTCGTGGCTTAATTCTTTCTTAGGCCACGGCCGCCTCCTTCCAAATTAATACTTCCTAAGTCTCCACGACTTCTTAACTTCTCATAAAACCATAATTCCTCTTTACTACTTCTCGAAAACAATAACTTGGATTTTCAAAATCACCAATAAACATAAAATCTGACTTCTCGTTCACTTTATAAAATTTAACTTAGCGTCAAGATATAACTTTACCGTAACGTCATTCCTTACTTACCATAACAAAATGATTAAGACTTGGACAAAATACTACTCAATACCTGAATTACGTATATCACTAAACTATTTCACAAAAACACATGACAAACTCCTCGGAATAAATATTTCGTTCCACAAAATATTAATGCTCTTATACTTTGAACTTAGTCTATTCATGATTTGACTTTTTGCTGAATGCCTATAAACCCCCCTTAGTTTTCTCTCAAAACTCTTAATTAAGTACCGTGTCCTCCAAACACCACTTCCTACTTGTTCTGACCGCCTGGACTATAGCTCACTCTTGCTATACCAGAATCTCTCAAAACTCATCGTGACATCACACGTCACATACAAAAAACCTCCCCTATTCGTGGTATAATCCCACATCTTCTTACTGTTACAGGTCACCTCTTACTGACCAATAACACACTAAATTTCAGCTAAAAAAAATCTTACATGCTTCGACTAATTCCTTGGAATAATAACATCACCCTTTGCTTTCCTAACTATTGTCTTCCTCAAATAATGACAGTGTTCCAGTTGACAGTCAATAACACTGACACTCATAATTAGCAAATATTCTCCCATAATCACTTCATAAAGCAAGTTCTGAGTTCTAACACAGTTCAGATACTTTCTTCTCTATCAAATTAAATGCGTAACTTACACCTGCCTTTAATTGTAACTTCATTATTACCCCTTAGGTATACACTTATCTTACTAACTTATTCTTCTTTCAAAATATTAAACTTATCTTTACTAACTCCGTATGACATAAATAAAACTTAATTTCTTGTCTAACAAAAACACAATAACACCGGTTGGTATAACAACTTTACTTACCTGTTCGCTCAAAACCAATACTCAAATATCTTAAAAGATAAAATACCATGTTATATCTTTAAGATACATATTTTCTTAACGATCTCACATTGTAAGTACCGTATAGGCGTATACCATCGTTTTCCAGTACATATGCTGAATTACCGATTCTCTTCTGCACAGTGTAGGGGCCTTCATAAATTAAAAAGAACTTCATCATGGTTTTCTCTAAACTACTAGATTGCCTCGGAACCCGTAATAGAACTTTATCACCGATTTCGAATTGATCTAGTTTCTTTCCTGTTTGTTGACGAATTCTGCGTTCTGCTGCTTTACCTAAATTCCTCTTCGCCAACTGGATAATCATATCCATCCCCGGTTGTTTTACCTCAGTTAATCCTAGTGTTTTAGCCAATTCATTTTGGGGTTTCCGTCCAAAATGGACTTCATTAGGACTCATGCCAGTACTCTCATGTTGAACAGCATTCAACCAGGTTTCAACCTTTCCAAGCTGAGATACCCAAGTAGAATGCTTATTATGCACAAGGGCACGTAACAAGCGACCTAAATCTCTCATCCTACGTTCACTGAGGTTGCCTTGTGGGTAACGCACTGATGAGTGAACGTGTGTGATTCCGGCTTCACGCATACTGGTTCTCCAGTGTTTCGACGTGAATTGCGGTCCGCTATCAGTCAAAATCCTGAGTGGAAGACCATACTCAGGTACATACTTTTCAATGATCATTTTGCTACAAGCTTTACCGGTGGCCTTCCTTAAAGCATATAGTTTGACGTATTTACTGAATGCATCAACTATTACAAAAATGTATTCATAGCCAAATTGACCTTTTACTATCGGGCCAAATAGGTCCGCACAGAGCAACTCCCCGGGTTTACTTGTGAGAACGGCCTGCATTTTACCCATTAAATATCTATTAGGAAACTTAGACTTTTGACAGAGGTCACATTTTGCTAAAACAGTCCTAATTTCCCTCCCCATTCTACACCATATAAAGTTCTGTTGAATTTCATAAAACACTTTTTTCGCTCCAAAGTGTCCGAGTTCCTTATGAATGAACCATATGAGTTCCTCAGTCAAAGACTTTGGCACGCATATAGCCCATTTCTCTTCTCCACACTTCCGTGCCAGAAAACCATCCATTAATTTGTACGTTAATCGACCAGATTCAACAAAATCCAACTCATTTCTTTCCAAAATTGTCAAAGGTTCACTTAATACCTCATCTTCCCTTTGTTTTAAAAGCAAATTCTTCAATACTTTTAAAGACTCTATATTGGTAGGATCCAAGCATGCACAGATTAATACACCCTGGTCCGCCTTTACCACTGATTCACCTGAGTTTAGATTGCTATCTCTAGACAAAATGTCTGCCAATATATTATCCTTACCTTTTATGTGTTGGATCTTAAAATCATATTCTTGCAGTGCTAAAATCCACCTGCTGATACGATTACTACTTAATTTACACGTATTGATGAAAGCTAATGCATGGTGATCAGTGAAAATTTCGAATTTCCCGCCAAGAACATACATACGGAATTTACTTAAACTATAGACTATACTTAAAAATTCTAGTTCCGTTATTGTATAACGTTTCTCAGCAGCAGAAAGACCTCGTGAGGCTAGGGATACAATTCTCAGATTGCCCTCCTCATCTCTTTGGCAAAGAACTCCAGAAATACCAATGTGGGATGCGTCAGTCATCAGCACATATGGTTTATCAACAAATGGGTATTTTAGTACTACTGCTTTTTCAAAACACACTTTGAGTGCCTGAAAGGCCATCTCATGCATCTCAGTCCATTCCCACCTCTTACCTGACTTTGTTAATTCACGAAATGGTTCCACCATACACGCATACCTCACAATAAAACGACGGAAATAGCCACACACACCAAGGTATGATTTTAGTTCTTTCACACTCTTCGGTGATTTAGCACCTAAAATCTTTCCTATACGGCTTTCTTCAGGTTTCACACCGTTTGTAGAGACCGTATGACCAAGAAAAGTGATTTCTTTTCTACAAAAAACAGACTTACTTAACTTGAGAGTAAACCCAGCTCTCGCTAATTTCTTGAAAACTAAATCTAAATGCATTAAGTGCTCTGAAAATGTCCTTGAGCTAATCACCAAGTCATCTATATATATAGTCATAAATTCATCCATATCATTTCCTAAAGCGATCCCTAAAGCTCTGATTAGGGCTGCAGAACTACTTTTTAACCCAAAAGCGACTCGTGTGAATTGATATAAATTGTTTTGAAATGAAAATGCGGTCAAGGGCCTGTCTTCTACTTTCAGTGCCACTTGCCAGAAGCTCGAACTCAGGTCAACACAACTAAACCAGTTCTTACCTTCAAAACCTTGTACTAATTCTTCGATGGATTTTGATCTTAATTGGTCTTCAGAGATGTGGTTGTTCAAATTACGTGCGTCTAAACATAGTCTAACTTTGCCATCTGATTTGGGTACAACAATTAAGGAATTTAGATATGGACTGACTGAAGGTTCGATAATTCCATCTTCCAACATTTGACTTATCTGGTTATTAACCGCATCATAGTAACGATATGGCACAGGATAACGGTGTCCTACAAAAATACTCCTGTCATGCACATTTAGTGAGTGCTCGTAGCAATTCGCTAATCCTATGCGGTCCTCAAATACACACTTGTTATCGATTAATACTTCATACAATTGATCTCTTAGATCATCTACTATATTACTCTGTAGTACAGCGTCATGCAATGAGTCCTCTAGACAATCATTCATTAACATACTGCCCAGAAAATTAAAAACCTTAAGTTCTCTCTCAAGAGACACCTCAACATCATCCTTATTCATCTTATTATTATTATTACTTCTATTAATCGATAATACTTCCTCCAACTTACCTATATTTTTAGGACCCATACTCAATTTACCTGAATCACTAAATGGCATAACAACTTCGCAATCTATCCAAAAGAATTTAATTGTGCCTAGTTTATAACACAACTGAACAGTGTGTTGCGACATCCAATCACTACCTAGGATCACCGAGTAGACTAAATTTGGTATTACTAAGCAGACCTGTGTCCCAATCTTACCTCCTATTGATATCTCAATTACTACCTGTCTTGAAATTATATGAGATTTCTTTCCTACGGCCGTTATCACAAATGTTGACTTTATAGGAATTTCCTCGAAATGGATACCATTTTCTTTTCTATTAGTATAAAATGCTGCGCTAATGGATGAAGTATGACAACCACTGTCAATAAGCGTGGCTACACGCGCCCCTGACACATCTATCTCTAGGACTGAATTGAAACTATTAACCATTGGTTTCACTGTTAACTCTTTTAAATCATGAAGTAATTCTTCACGAATGTCTAGGTCATACGGCTCTCTTAGGATTGTGTGAACCGGAAAATACACAGACTTATGACTCGACCTTATGTCACAGTCTGGTTGGCATTTAAATTAGCATTACTTGTATTGGGCTCAGCCCCGTGTACTTGGTTTTGGTTTTGGCGAGAGTTGTCATTAGTATTTCTCTCTTCCCTAGGTCCTTCCGTATTTCTACTGTTGTTCCTATTTCCACCTTGTCTATTATTAGAATTACCGTTTTGTTGGTTATTATGGCCAGAATTACCATAATATGGTCTTTGGCCTCCCTGATGACCACCTCTATTCTGGTATTGGCCTCTGCCATGATAACCCTGTTGATTACCTTGCCTATTATGAAATGAATTACCATTTTGCTGTTCATTATGGCCGGGATTACCATAATATGGTCTTTGGCCTCCCTGATGACCACCTCTATTTTCATATTGGCCTCTACCATGATAATCCTGTTGATTATCTTGCCTATTATCATAAGTCTTATTTCGAGGATAATTCTGTACCATAGGCATATCGTATGCATCTCCGAGTGCATCGAATCTACTTAATAATCCCTCTAATTCTTGAATCGTAGTTATCCTTTGCATACAAGCAGCCACGTTTACCCTGGGTGGGAAATGCCTGAGGAGAAGCCTTACCACATCCGCATCTTGATTCATCCCGTCCAGATGTTTACATATGAGCACATACTCTAGAAAGTACTCAGTCATATGACTCCCTTCCCCAAATTGATACTTGCCAGAACTAATAATCTGTCTCATTTCTGACTGGATATCCTCATTCCAATATTTTTCAATAAATTTACTTTTGAAATCTTCAAAATTTATCAAGGTATGTTTGTATACTAAAAACCATCCCTTAGTATTTCCTATAAAAGCCTGGTCCAATAGCTCTACTACCATCTTCCATTCAACTTGCCCATCTATCAGTCTTTCTTTAAATCTATCCTGTACTATATTCAAGAACTCCATAGGACACCCATGTTTATTTGAAAATTTAGGCAGTTCAGTCTCTTTCATGCTACTAGAATATATTATCCTATCCTGACTTCCTCCCTGCCTTATCTGCTTCTTTAATCTTGCTTCCATTTCTTGAAAACTACTCTCTTTATCCATTAATTCATTTCTTAATACATTCTGTTTTTCCTGTATCTCTTGATAATTTTCAATACTCTTTAAGTGATTTTCTTCTACTTTCTTTATAACTTCTGTTTCAACTTCCTTAATCTTATCCCTCAACTTTTCTCTCACCTGCCTAGTTTCCGCTTGTATTTCTTTGCTAAAACTCTCACCTTGGGTTACTATTCTTTCCCCAATCTTACTTTCTACGGCTTCTATTTGTTTATTTACTTTTTCAATCTCGCCCCCCATATCTAGTCTCATCTGCCTAGTTTCCTCATTTAATTTGCTAAAACTCTCATTCTGCGTTACTATTCTCTCTTCAGTCTTACTTTCTACCGTTTTTAATTTTTTATCTATCTGTTCGATAATATCCTTAGCCTTCACTTCTAATTCACCCTTGATTTCATCTCTAATTTCCTGTTTCACAACCTGAATACTTTGCTGTAGTACCTCATACTTCTTACTCAACCCTTCATTGACTTTAACCACACTGTCTAGTTTTACATTATTCTCTTCCAGTTTCTGATTTATTTTACTCATATCCTCTCTCATCTCCTTACTATTTTTATTCATATCTTTATCTAATTTCTCAAATTTATCATTGAATTCCTTCCTACTTTCCCTACTATTTTTATTCATCTCCCTCAAGATATCAGCTAATGAAATTTCATGGACCTCTAAGGACTTCTGTTTCTCCTGACTACCACTAGTCTCAGGATGTACCTCTGTATTCGTCTCGAGATTTTCCTCTGAATTCGTGTCAGGGTTAACCTCAGGATTACTTTCAGGATTACTCTCAAGATTTACCTCCGACATCTTGGTATTATTATCTACGCTCTCAACATCGCTACTGCTATCAACCTCCTTATAATTAACTTTCTCAACTTTATTCCTACTTCTCAACTGCCTCTGTTCCTCTTCCGACATCTCGAAGTACACCGTATAACAATTGCCCTTCCAAAATTTCACTTCACTTCACTGTCCCCCAAAAGCACTGACAATTTGCACTGAAATTATACACTCCTCTGACTAAATACCGAATGGTTTTCGTGCCCTACTTTGTGGCGCCAAATGTAACATTTTTAATGAGTTAACTAAACGTGGTGATGACTATTGTGGTTCAATAAAACAAACATGATATGAATAAATAATATACACTGTGGTGTGACCTTACCTGTGATAGTGTAATATAATAAGTTGTTGAGCGCCAGATTCCTATTTAAGATAGTGAATCGAAATTTATTGATTTAACCTCGGCTATCAGCAGTAGAGTCGAGAACCACTTACCCGGGCCGTAGTGAGACAAAGTCATCTAACCAATCCGTATTTAATCAAGGAGTATGATTGCCTTAAAGTACCAACTACAATGAAAGAAATAGGCATTACGTTGAAGAGAATGAATTTATTAAATGCTAAAACAAAATATTAATAAAACAGAATAGTGATAGTCACACAATTGAATTTAAAATTACTCAATGCGGCAATTAATTATTTAAAAGAAAATGAATATTAAAATGAATTGAAAGTTAAATGAAGTTAAATTATAATAGAGACGATAGTTTTATTGAATTGTTGGCTCACCCAGTCGAAGATTCGTCATATTTAAGAAATGATCGGTGATCTCGATGTTACGTCGCTTATGTTTAAAAAAATGATGTGATACCTCAATTACTATGAAATATCCTCATTAAGTACGTTGCCATCTGTAGAAAGACTCTTGATCAGGGATATAACCCATTATGTATTGATATAGATGTCGGCAAGACATCGTTCAGTGTCGACTCTCGGTGCTCAGTCCATTAGGACCCAGAAAGCAAGGTTACAACTTCCTTCCTTCATTAAGAGCTGTAGATCAATGCCATTCTTGTCCGATGTTGCAGGTACAAATACTAATGACTTCCTTGTCACGTGGTGTCACAGCTTCCCTCTCTATTAGCCTTCTCCATTCTTGACTCATAACTTGCAATATATATTGACGCGTATATACCGTAGAAAATGGCGTGTTGGTTACCCCATAGTGGGTTTCTTAACATCTCAGGAAAATGACGCAGTTTGCCGTGGTGAAATTCTTACTACGTCGTTCAGTTTGTGACGCACAGGGTTAGTCCATATCGCCAGTCTTGTTGCAATATATAATACTTCGTCTCTTTACAAGTAATTGTTAATAAAAATCTAATTGAATATAATAATCAAAACCGCTTACAATTATCTGATATAAAAATCATCTCATGGATGTACTAGTTAATAATAATAATAATAACATGATAATAAATGAATAACCCTTTAAATATAACAGCTATGGGATCGAATCGTTACAGTAATGAAAACCTCATTCGTTGTACAAACACAAATTACGCACCATGTCACCTTGCCTTCAAGCAATTCTTGCACTCTCTGTATATATGTGGCACGGTGTCCCTACATGATGATTACTATACTTTGGATGTTCATTCACTGAAAATTGCGAAATTAGCTTCGAGGTTTTCCTATGCCCAGAACATAGAATGCTATGAAAATCAAATGTTCTTAAATACGATGTGTGGATTACATATAAATATGCAATTGGATTAACTCACGACGGCTACTTGTAGCATTGGCCTTTGAGAATATTTTACGGAAGCTATTCTAACAACTCTACGAGGTGAGTTTCTCTCCGAGTTCCCATATGAATGTTCGAATTGCAGAATAAGAATGTAGAAAAAAAAGGAAAACTTGTGCTCACTGACCTGGTGCAAGTCCTCAAAATGAACACCCCTTTGGTGACTTAGGTATCATCGATACCATTTCAGTACCTCAAACCGAAATTAAATTTCTTGGCAGGCCAGGGAATTAAATCCGGACCACCGGGGCAACATCCAAGAATGTTTGCCGCTACACCACAAGGGGATCTCTTTCATTGTCAGCGCAATCTATTGCACGATGCCATGTAATTTCAGCAGAAACTATAATAGTACACCTTTCTTCGTATTTTTGGCATTACTTTGCCCCTGGTAAGTTAGAGAGATGGTTCGTATACCATAACCAAAGAGCCGAATCGTTCCAAAATCCAACAAACAACCGAAAGAAATACCGACAAGCTGGTAGAAAGACAGACAACAGATTTTGTAATTTTCAGAGCAAAATTGTTTTACAATGAAGAGCACTCTTGGTCTCCATACTGTTGAAATAATGAAAATTGTCCTAAAACTTCAAAAGTTAGAAGGATTTCATGTCAACTTGCTTATTTTGCCGTATATCTTATGTGTAGGTAAATTCCAAGAGTTATTGTTTCAGGCGATGTTGAAAATACGAATAAAAGACATAAATGACCTCAGATTGCGACGGAATATTGTTCAGTTTAAAAACCGGATAAATTTACTAACGCTCGTTTCTCGAATTCACATATCCTGAACAGCACCAATCTAATCAGTTGGTGAATTCAGAATCTTGTTATTGAAATACTGTAGACTATAGCTTTATAGTCCTAATGTAGTTTTTTTGTTCTATCCGTAATTATTTAGGTGGCTATGAGGAAGGGGATATGGTGAGCCAGTTTCCTTGTGGGAATGATATTACGGATAGATGCCCTTCATGACGTCAATCTAATGAGAGGATTTAATGACAAATGAAATTAATGAGGCAAGGTATGAAATGGTTGTGTGTGGAATTTTGAGTTCGGTGTAGTCTGACCATGCACGTTAGCGTGTATAGCCACGTCGGCTGGTTTGTGACATTATGTCAACAAATTTAAAAAATATATTTTAACACTCCTGATTCCATACCGGCCCTGTTACTGTCACATGCATGATTACCAATATGCTTGATTCCATTTTTAGGATTATTATATCTCGCTGCACCTGCTACATCAGCCAAAAAGTAGGGGCAGATGACCTCGTAGTTCCTCCCCTTAAAACAACAATAACTAACCTAACAAGTAGTTCCGTGAAGAATTATACAGCCTATTTTCATATATCCTACTTATGTTAATTGCCTCTATCAACATACAAAATTTCAGTTTGATTGCTGTAATAGATTCGCAGATATTGAGAACCGGCTAAATATTGCGCATGGTCGCCATGTTGGATTTTTATATCTGTAGGTCTTAGAGTTATGTACTGTTACGTGAAGTGTATTGTGTACGTGTAGTATTCAAACTTCAATCGTATGATTAGGACACAAAAACGAGATTTTAAAATTTCACACAGCTGCCATCTTGTGGTTATGGAAACAAATGAAAAAATTAGATGCCAATGGATTAACATTTGTAGAAGGATTTACTGTACCAAGTGTCACTGCACTCGGATGGTTAAATTGCGAGAAACGACCATGTGAATACTTATAATTCGCGTCGCTGCCATGTTGGATTTGTGATCACCAGGTTATTAAAAGTCCAATAGGTGAACTTATGTTCATAGCCCCAATGAAGATTAAAACATTTAGTTTGATTGCTGTAATAGATTCGTAGATATTGAGATCCATCTAAATATTTCGGATGGTCGCCATGTTGGATTGTTATATATATAGGCCATAGAGTCACGTACCATTAAAGGAAAATTATTGCAAGGGTTCATTATTCAAACTCTCACTTCGATCGCATGATTACGACACAAGAAATAAAAACTTAATTTTATAATTCGCACATTCGCCATCTTGAGTTTATGTAAACAATTGAACTAATATAGATACCAGTGCATTACAATGTGTATAAACATTTCCTGTACCAAGTTTCATTGCGTTTGGATCATTAAATCGCGAGAAAGGTCTATTTAAAATTTTCAAATTCGCTTGGCTGCCATATTCGTTTTTCAGTTAACCGGTTTTTGAAAGTATTATAGATGAAATTCCAGTAGTGCCCTTTATCTCTGTACAAAATTTCAGGGTGATATCGCTAATAGTTTCAGAGATATAGAATGCCGGTGAAATATTTCGCACAGCCACCTTCTTGAGGTTATGTAAACAATTGAATGAAATTAGATGTCGGTACATTACAATGTGTATAAACATATACTGTACCAAGTTGCATTGCGTTTGGTTGGTTAAATCGTGAGAAACGTCTATTTAAAAGTCGCAAATTTGCATGGCCGCCATGTTGGTTCTGTAGTTATCAGGTTTTCAAAAATCACATTGGTGAACTTCTATTAGTTCCCTTTATCACCGTGAAATATACCAGGGTGATATCGGCAATAGTTTCGGAGGTATTGAATGCTGGTGAAATATTTCGCACAGCCGCCATGTTGGATTGGTGAGATGTAACAAAATTTGAAGGGCACGGTGGGGGTCGCCCGGAATAGTGCTATGAACTTACCGAGTTTCATTGCAATCGCTCCAGCGGTTTAGAAGTTATTAGGGGGGAGGGCACACACCATATCACACACACACGCGCACACAGAGACAGACACACTGACAAAAGGTGATCTCATTAGCTTATTTTTCCATAAATGAAAATAGGCTAAAAAGTAAGCAACTTCTTGTATCCTTGTTTCAGATCTGGTTCATGTACGTCCAAATATCATGTTTTATACGTCTTCGGTGTGTTTCTTTAAGGTGTGACTTTCCCACTATGGTATGTTTGTGCTCCCCAGGCACAAAAGATGTTATGAGCACGGCAGACCACAAGCATATGACGAAATGTTGGCTCCAGTGCGCCTAGTGTCCAGGCTCTGCGCTCAGTTTTAAACGTACTGCATCACCCCGTCAAATGGACAGTGCTGTGCGACTAAGCGCTGCAGTGCTAGTGTGATGTCGTGCTGCACTGCTCAGAAATACTTGACGTTACAGACAGTTAGGAACGGGGCTCCGAGTGAAAGCCGAAGTTAAACGATTGACTTCGCGTCACCACATGGTAGCTTTACGATTGGTTACAAAGTGAGAAGCTTATTATCCTCTCTGTTTCCAAATGAATCATGTGATTGTGCCAGAACTTATCTATATTTACGACACTTTACTAAATGTAAATTACTGTAGTGTAATATTCAACATATCATATTCTCAGAATACATTACATTGAAGTACCTCCATTTTCTGGACAATGTACATCGCTCTGTTGGTCTAGGGTATGATTCCTGCTTTGAGTGCGAAAGGTCAAGGGTTCAAACCCCGGAAGATCCTAGCAATTTTATTACTTTTGTTTTTATCACTTGAAAAGATTCAAAAAGTATGTAAAAGAACCTTACGAACGTTCTTTTTTCGGGCGAGACTTCCGGTAATTTAAATACATAGGTTGAGGTAAACGCTTCTTTTTTTCCCCGTCGGTTTACCCTCCAGGTTGGCTTTTCCCTCGGACTTAGGTTGGTTGGTTGGTTGGTTGCTTCCTCAGTTTAGGGGCTGTGACAACGCGGTCATGTAGCCCCGTGTACTTTGGGTGGGTGTAGAATCTGTCTGATAACCGGTGTTAATTGTGATGGCTGTATAAGTGTGCGCTATCTGTTTTTAATTCAAGTAAGGACTGCAGACATTGATTTTTTGAAGTAGTTCCTACTTTTGCCGCCAAACGCCACCATCAACAATTACTAGTTCAGAACTTGGTTACTAGACGCCACCGCAGTCGGCTCCTGGCAACGAACGTTCTTCGTTAAAGAACGAAGGTTCTTTAACATGCCATAAATCTATGACATGGGACTGCCGGCTTTACTTCCCCTCCGAAGAAAGGCATACTGAGGGATTTTAACGACGGCTTCGGCCGGGTTTGAACCCGCGATCTTGGGCATAGAAGAACAGCATGTACCAACTACACCACCAAAGCCGCTACCCTTCCTTGGACTCAGCGAGGGATCCCACCATAACCACCGTAAGGGCAGTGTCCTGGAGCTTGAAACACCTGGTTGGGGGATACCACTGGGGAGGTGGGGCCACCCTCCTTGCCTCTTCCTTGCCTATCCCTCCCAATCTTCCCCTCACTTTTCATCCCTCATGAGGCCCGTGTTCGCTTTGCAGGTGAGGCCGCTTGGGCGAGGTGCTGGTCCCACCTCCCCAGTTTTATCCTTCGTCCAGGTGTTTCAAGCTCCAGGACACCGCCCTGGTGACGGTAATGGTGGGATCCCCGCAGAATCCGAGGGAAAAGCCAACCTGTAGGGTAAAGCGACTAATATAAAAAATTGCGTTTGACCTCAAACTATGTATTTATATTACTGGCACACAGTAAGTACAAGTCTCGCACGAAAAAAAAAAGTTCGTAAGGTTCTTTTATATAGTTTTTGAATATTTTCAAGAGATAAAACAATAGTAAATATGCTGGGCAATTCCGGGATTTGAACCCTGGACTTCCGGCACTCAAAGCAGGAATCATACCCCTAGACCAACAGTGCGATGTGAAACGTCCAGAAAATGGAGGTACTTCAATGTACTGTATTCTGAGAATATGATATGTTGAATATTACACTACAGTATTTTACATTTAGTAAAGTGTCGTAAATATAGATAAGTTCTGGCACAATCACATGATTTATTTTGAAACAGAGAGGATAATAAGCTTCTCACTTTGTAACCAATCGTAAAGCTACCATGTGGTGACGCGAAATCAATCGTTTAACTTCGGCTTTCACTCGAAGCCCCGTTCCTAACTGTCTGTAACGTCAAGTCTCAGAAATAGGCAGAGTAGGGCTGCGCTTCACCTGCTAGCACTGCTTCACCTTGCCCATTGCACGGCCCTGGTGCACACACACGGACAAAAGGTGATCTCATAAGCCTATTTTTTCATAAATGAAAATAGGCTAAATACGAGATTTTAAAATTTCGCACAGGCGCCATCTTGTGGTTATGAAAACAATTCAGTTTGATTGCTGTCATTGATTAGTTGACATTGAGAATCGTCTAAATACTTCTTAATATGTGTAGACCATTGACCTATGTACTATTAGATGACGATTATTGCGTAAGGTAGGTTCATTGATCAAACGTTGGTTACGATCGCATGATTGGGACACAAGAAATTAAAACTTATTTTTTAAATTTCACACAGGCACCATCTTCCGGTTATGTAAACAATTGAGCTGAATAAGATATCAGTGCATTACAAGGTGTATAACATTTGCTATACCATTTGACGACGCTCGAATGGTTTAATCGCGAAAAAAAGATCTATTTTAATGTATCAACTTCGCTTGGCCCCCATGTTCGTTTGTTACTTAACAGGAATTTTGAGAGTCCCATCTAGTAGTTCATTTTATCACCGTACAAAATGTCAGGGTGATATCTGTAATAGTTTCGGAGATATGGAATGCCAGTGAAATATTTCGCACAGTCGCCATGTTGGATTGGTGAGCTGTAATAAAATTTGAAGATCACGGTCGGGGTAGGAAATAATAGTACTATGACTTTACCGAGTTTCATTGAAATCGCTCCAGCCGTTTATATTTTATTAGGGGACACACACACATACGCACACACACGGACTAAATGTGATGTCATAAGCCTGTTTTTTTTTCATAAATGAAAATAATAAAGAAAGCTTTTCTTTCGGTCTACGCGAATTTCGTGTTGAATGACTGAATAGCTTTCTTCATTAGAAATAACCATCACTGAAAAATGCCTTCTATCACTACTAAATGAAAATAGGATACCAAGTAAACGAAAAGCAAGAACGGGAGGTTTCATTTAGGAAAGAAATACTCTTATTGGTCACAAAGGAGTGAAAGTTTGGTGTATAGGTTACACTCTGCCTTATATGGCAACACTGCGAGAAGGTGAGTTCGATTCCCATCTTAGCTATCATAGAGTGTTTTTCTGGGGTGTCCCACTTCCACTCCAGGAAAATGCGTGGATAGCTCCTAAGTCAAGGCCATTGCCAACTCCAAAAATAACAAAGTTTATCAGACGTCAACTACATGGGACTGATGTTCCAAACCCCTATATGAAGCAACAAGAAATATTTCGAATCAATGGGATCCATCGTATTGATTTTAGGAAACATGTTTCTAACGTAGGCTACAATATGACCGCGATCGAAACGAGCAAGGTGCCTTGCCCTGTCTGATGGGGCACGCGCACAGATTGAAATTATTATGTTGATTATTATTGATATTTCAAGAAGTAATTATCCTATGTTTGAATAAATAATTGGCCTGGAATTACATGTGGCCCAGCATCGTCAGTTCATGGTCACCCTCCATGCTTGTCCGGGAAGCGGGCAAATAGACACTTCCATAACGTTATTGACGAGATTCTTTTCTGAAATAACGGAAACAATTTCTCCGCTTAGAATAATGTTACTGATACCGCAGAGCTGGTAAAAATCGCATGTATACCGTTATTAGACTTATAACGTTGTTGGTGGGTTCGCATTTCCAAATAACTGAATTAATTTGTCTGCCCTGAATAACGTTATTGATAGCGTATGGCTGGTAAAATTCGCTCGTATACCGTTACTAGACTTAAAACGTTATTGGTGGGTTCGCATTTCTAAATATCGGAATTATTTTTCTGCCATGAATAACGTTATTGACAGCGCAAAGCTCGTAAATATCGCTCGTATACCGTTACAAAGCTTATAACGTTATTGGTGGGTTCACATTTCTAAGTAACTGAATTAATTTTTCTGCCCTGAATAACGTTATTGATAGCGTATAACAGGTTAAAATCTCCCGTATACCGTTACTAGGCTTATAACGTTATTAGTAGGTCTGCATTTTGAAATACCCGAATCGATCACTCTGCCTGAATAACGTTATGGATGGCGCGCAGCGGGTCAAAATCGTTGTCATACCGTTACTAGACTTATAACGTTAATAACGGGAGCGCATTTTAAAATAACGGAATCTTTTCCTCTGCTGGTTATAACGTTCATAGCACAAACCAGGGAAAATTATAACCCCTTATTTCGTTGCCGCACTAAAAACGTTATTCATATACCATTTGCTTTGGGTACGGAAGCAGTAACGTAACAAAAGTTAATTCGTTATTTCTGACAATTCTGTTACGTTATGAAGCCTTGATTCTGACCAAACTGCAAGATCATCAGCCCAATAGTTTGCAGATGGTGGCCAGTATGTGTGCAAATCGATTCCCCCTATCAATTCAAACACGGTGAAACCGAATTGAACAAAATTTGGTACAGAGGTAGCACTAGCAAAGGGCACCTCAGTGTCATGTTTTATATCGCCGCCATCTTGACGGAAATGGAATGATGGCCACCCAAATGTTAAAAGCTTAAATCAAATTACGACCATCCTAATAATTTGATCTCTACCAGATTTTGCAACATCATGCCTTTTTGTGGAAAGCAGCTTATGACTGACTACAAGGTCATCAGCCCAATAGTTTGAAAATAGCGGCCATGTTTGTGTGCAAATCAATTCCCCATATCAATTCAAACGTGGTGAAACCGAATTGAATGATTTTTTTTACAGAGGTAGCACTAGCAAAGGGCACCTCATATTCATGATTAATATCCCTATAGCACGTTGTATTTCAACAAGCTACTACAACCAACATTCAATTATACTCCTTGAAAAGGACAAAGAGTTATAACAATACCCATGCATTTAGGAGAAAGTAGGCTATATGTTCGTTATTGAACATCTTGTTTAATGATGAGTTTATATGCCGTGTATCACATCGCCCAATGAAACCAATCGGGAGATATTGTTATTCAATGTTATGTTAACATTTGGGTGGCCATCATTCCATTTCCGTCAAGATGGCGGCGATATAATGTTCAATGTTTAACCCCCTTAAGACCCCTTTAGAACCTGAATATCCAAAAATCCTCCCTTAGTAGACGATTTTGACATTCAATTAACATTTCCCTAAACTGTCATGTTTCTAACTTCAATAATTTTGGATGGGCGATGATGAGTGAGTGAGTGAATCAAGACATTTTCTTTCAATTTTCTTTTTTCTGAATTTTACCCCTCCCCATGAACCCCTTAAATTTGATTTATAAAAAAACTGTCGAACAGCTATTTACTTACTTTAAAGCAGTTTTCCCCCCCTGAGTTTGATGAGTGAGTCAGTCAATCAGTTAGGACACTTTCTTTCCTGTTCCCCCCCCCCCCCCCCGAATTTCACCCCTCCCCATTGGATTTATGAAAAGACGGTCAAACACCTATTTACTTATTTTTATGCTGTTTTTTTTCGCTGAGTTTCAAACTCCTCGACTATTTTGTTTAAGAGATACACGCTCCGTTAGGAATCTTTCAACCCCCACTTTTCACCCCTTTCACCTCATAATATACACCACATCGAAAAACCCTCAGACACGTGTCTTCTTATTTTTAATGAGTTTATATGCCGAGTATCTCATCCCCAATGAAACCAATCGGGAGATATTGCTATTCAATGAAATGCAGGTCCACCCCCTTAACACCCTTTTAGAACCTGAATATCCAAAAATCCTTTCTTAGTGGGCTTTTTGCGGCCCTTGAGGAAGCTGCATACCAAATTTCATTCCAATCCGTTCGGTGGTTTCTGAGATTTCGTAATGAATGAATGAGTGAGTGAGTGAGTGGTATTTGACAAATATATAGTAGATAGTGTCAAGTCTTTGTTATGCTATACTCAGTTGACAGTGCTGTGTGAGCAGTTGAGTAACTAACGGGTTTTCAAGTAAATATCCTCATTTTCTATACCGGTAGTGCAGAGCGCAATTCGCATCCAGTCGGCCGTGTCTCGACTTGAGCTATGTTGCCACCATTGAACTATATAGGTACTACCTAGAGTTCAATGGTTGCCATGGAAATGATCTGCCTTGCCAGTCTTTCATGAGTATATTTTATGACTTTATATTAGCCTTTGCTCGAATACAAAAGGACCGAAATCAGAAGAATGAGAAAGACTATCGAAAATTCATGTAGCCAGCGGTTCCTTCTGGGTCCTAAACTATGAGTATGCAAAATATGGTTGAGATTGGTGGAACGGTGTAGATTTGTATACGGAACCAACCCACATACATACATACATACATACACACAGACTTTCACTTTTATATATTTAATATATAAGATAAATACAGTATTTCTTAGATTTCAAACGTAGTAAGATTAAAGATAAAGAAACTGAGCTTTAGGCAGATCTCCATGTGGCCGAGTTACAAATACATTCCTCTCTATTTATCATACGTCAGAGTGCGACTGCGTTGGACAACGTTTTCAGCAACGCAGGAATATACGGAAGCTTGTGGACGGAAGCGAGGGGGTAGAGGTGAAAGGTGCGTTTTGGCCACATTCCTCGCGTAACGCTTCTCTCTGGCTTCCATCAATATAGACATCACAGTGGCACAGGTTATCATACAAATTATGTTATTAAGCATAATTAACACTTCGAACTGAAAAGGGTTGCAATTCGGGTTGTGTTACATTCTTTTAAACAAGTAGTTCCGTGAAGAACTATACAGCCTATTTTCATATATCCTACGTATGTTATTTGCCTCTATCAACATACAAAATTTCAGTTTGATTGCTGTAATAGATTCGTAGATATTGAGAACCGACTAAATATTTCGGATGGTCGCCATGTTGGATTTTATATGTGTAGGTCCTAGAGTTATGTACTGATACATGAAGATTAGTGTGGACCTGTAGCATTCAAGCTTCAATCGCATGATTAGGACACAAGAAATAACAAGGAGATTTTAAAATTTCGCACAGCTGCCATCTTGTGGTTATGTAAACAATTGAACGAAGTTAGATGTCGGTGCATTACAATGTGTATAAACATATACTGTACCAAGTTTTATTGCGTTTGGTTGGTTAATTCGGGAGAAACGTCTATTTAAAAGTCGCGAATTCGCGTGGCCGCCATGTTGGTTTTGTAGTTACCAGTTTTTCAAAAGTCACATAGGTGAACTTCTAGTAGTTTCCTTTATCACCGTACAGAGTTCCAGGGTGATATCGGGAATAGTTTCGGAGATAATGAATGCTGGTGAAATATTTCGCACAGCCGCCATGTTGGATTGGTGAGACGTAACAAAATTTGAAAGGTACGGTCGGGGTCACCCGGAATAGTGCTATGAACTTACCGATTTTCATTGAAATCGCTCCAGCCGTTTAGAATTTATTAGGGGGACACACACACACCTCACACACACACACACACACACACACACACGCACCCACACACGGACAAAAGGTGATCTCATAAGCCTATTTTTTTTTTTTTTTTTTTTTTTCAAAATTGAAAATAGGCTAAAAATAGCACATGACATAAGCTACAAAGCCTAGGGGACCGAGTTGCTTTAATTCTTTATGCTTTATCTAATTAAAATATTTTTGTAATGCCAGTAGATTTGGGAGCCTCCGTGGCTTAGGCGGCAGGACGCCGGCCTCTCATCGCTGGGACCGTGGTTTAAATCCCGGTCACTCCATGTGAGATTTGTGCTGGACAAAGCGGAGGCAGACAGGTTTTTCTCCGGGTACTACGGGTTTTCCTGTCACAATGGCATTCCAGCAACATCTCCACTTTCATTTCACTTCATCTGTCAGAGCCAGGCGGGTAGTCTGTACACATGGGGCGCACACAACCCATTGTGATTTGAAAGGAATATTCGAACAGAATTACCCGCAACAGTGACAAATTGCACTCTGATTTCATTAAATATCGACAATTTGTTTAAAAAGTGCGTAAATTAAACAAATAAACATATTTATAGAAGCCCGCATAACAGTAAAGCCGGGCGGGTGGTTGGTTGGTTAATGAACATGCGAGGTCCCCTAGTGTTGTATATTCACGGAGACATACCAAACAGACGAAGTTATAAACCAATTTGGTAATGCTTCAAGGAGCTTCGACTTAATATTATAGTGTAAGTTGGAAATCAAAACAGTTAGTTATTGAGAATTTTAGGGGCGGAACAACGAGGCCATGTGCCCAGAATCAAAACAGTAATGTTCATTCTATTTATCTAAATACTATAAAGTGTGAAATACGACTGTATTAATAAAAAGTATTAGAAAGAAAGAAAGAAAGAAAGAAGGAAAGAAAGAAAGAAAGAAAGAAAGATTCTGAGAAAAATACTTGGACCACAGAAGACTACTGATGGGACATGGAAGAAGAGGAAAAATTAAGAACTTTACAAATGTACTGAAAAGATCACAGACGAAATGAAGAAGCGGAGGCTAAAGTTCTACGGACATTTACTACGAATGGATGAAGGCAGGCTGACCAAAAGGATCTTCAGCTACATCATGGGGTTAAAGGTCACCTCTAAATATGTAGATGAGGTGAAGAGGGATGCAGCGGAAGTTGGGATTACTCCACCGATGGCCTACGATAGAAGAGAGTTCCGAAGTCGAGTTGACGGAGTATAATCATTTCAGGAGAAACCACCAAGCAGGAGGCCCAAACGAATCATTTCCGAGGAGGAGAGAAAACAAAGAAGTGACAGGATGAAGAAGTTCTGGGAAGAGAAGAGAAAGAAAGCCAATAGGTCTTGAGTTCCTTGCGGTCCATAGTTGGCCAAATTCGATAATAAAAAATAAAATAAAAAAGTCCTCTCGGCACGCCGGAAGGCGGAGGTAGATTTCACCGGACAAACTTGGGGATAGACGAAAATAGGCAGAATATGCAGGTTTTCGTAGAAGGATCACACCTCATTTATTGCGAGAAGGTATTTTATAATTGGAGCTTAATTAACTTTGTTTTTCGTCATTTTATGCTTATTTTAAACATTTTATTGTCTTATGGAAACGGTAACCTTCTTGTCATTTGGGGTCCATATTTATACTTGTGGTCACACTGTCCTTATGCAAGGTTTCGACACTGATGTGTAACTATATAACGGTCTGTTACTTCTTCACGCAAAATTATATCTCCCGCAGAGATTTTGGTTCGTTCCTCAGTTTAGGGGCTGCGACAACGCGGTCATGTAACCCCGTGTACTTAGGGATGGCTGTATTAGTCTGTAATTCAGGTAAGGACTGCAGACGGTCAATTTCAAGCAGTAGTTCCTAATGTTGCTACCAGGTACTACCGTCAACGACACCTACCTGTGAACTTGGCTACTAGATGCCACCGCAGCCAGAAACTCGCAACGAACGTCGGAACTTCCCCTCCAAAGGAAAGCATACTGAGGGATTTTTAGCTCTCTTAGAAAATCCGACGACTTCGGCCGGCTTTGAACTCGCGACCTTGGGCATAGACATTCAGCATGCTTGCTACCAGTTACGTCGCCGAAGCCGCTTCACACTTAGTCAGATGGAATTCTGAATATGATCTCGTGCAAGTGCGTTATCTTGGCAACGTCTGATGGCTCATCCCTCATCAATTTAGTAGTGTTGCCATGGCAACCACTGATAGCTCTTGGCATTTTCTTATAATTCCGAAATCATTTTTCTCATCCCTTGGCATAATGGTGGGTCATATCAAAAATTCTTTCAGACAAAATTTTAGGTAATTATTAGGGGAATATTGTCTATTTTGTACGGTTTTGATACTGTGCCTATTAAGAGAGATATGATTAATGTTTCCCGAAAACCCCACATTTTCCCACCCCCTTGGTCAATGGTCGGTGCTATAAAAAACTCTTCAAACATAAATTTTTGGGCTTTATCCGACACATAGTATGAACGTTGAACGGATTCGATATTTCACATATTAAGAGAGTTATAGCAATATTTCACTTTTTCGAAAAAAAGCCCCCCATTTTCACCCCCTTCGACCGATTTAGCCCAGTAACGAACTCGACCGAGATTTTATAGGTATACATATTCGGTAAAATATTCAAAGTGATTGGTGCAAAATTACGGCAGTTATCGTGTCCACAAGAAACTGATATGCATATATATATACACATATACATACATAAATTATATATAAACTTTTGAACTGACGGTGGTTTTGGGGTCTGGGGGATGTGAAATGCGAAGATATGTCGAAATTTTCCGGAAGTCGAAACTTGGTACCCATTGCAATAGTTAGCTATCTAATGAAATCTACCTCTGATTGGTTCCTCAGTTTTAGGGGCTGCGACAACGCGGTCATCTAACCCCGTGTACTTTGGGTGAGTGTAGAATCTGTCTGATAAACGGTGAGAATTGTAATGGCTGTAGTAGTCTTAATTCAGGTAAGGACTGCAGAGGTCAATTTCAAGCAGTAGTTCCTAATGTTGCTACCAGGTACTACCGTCAACGACACCTAGCTGTGAACTTGGCTACTAGATGCCACCCCAACCAGCAACTCGCAACGAACGTTGGAACTTCCCCTCCAAAGGAAAGCATACTGAGGGATTTTAGCTCTCTTAGAAAATCCGACGACTTTGGCCGGCTTTGAAACCGCGACCTTGGGCATAGACATTCTGCATGCTACCAGTTACGTCACCGAAGCCGCTTCCCACTTAGATGAAAATACTGAATCTGATCTCGTGCAAGTGCGTTGTCATGGCAACGTCTGATGGCTCATCCCTCATCAATTTAGTAGTGTTGCCATGGCAACCTCTGATAGCTCTTGGCATTTTCTTATAATTCCGAAATCATTTTTCTCATCCCTTGGCATAATGGTGGGTCATATCAAAAATTCTTTCAGACAAAAGTTTTAGGTAATTATTAGGGGAATATTGTCCATTTCGTACGGTTTTGATATTGTGTCTATTAAGGGAGATATGATTAATGTTTCCTGAAAAAAACACTTTTTCCCACCCCTTTGGTCAATGGTTGGTGATATAAAAAAACTCTTCAAACATAAATTTTTGGGCTTTATCCGACACATAGTATGAACGTTGAACGGATTCGATATTTCACATATTAAGAGAGTTATAGCAATATTTCACTTTTTCGAAAAAAGCCCCCCATTTTCACCCCCTTCTACCGATTTAGCCCAGTAACGAACTCGACCGAGATTTTATAGGTATACATATTCGGTAAAAAGTGATTGGTGAAAAAATACGGCAGTTATCGTGTCCACAAGAAACTGATATGCATATATATATACACATATACATACATAAATTATATATATATACACACATCAAAAAAAGTTTTGCATCACCTAGGTTCCAAGAGTTCCGGAACCTTTAAATACAAAGGGAATAGAGATCAACACAAACAACATTTCAGCTCGTTTTATTGCTCATGAGACCCACACATTGCATGTTGTACCATCATACAGCTAGACTTTCAGCATTTGTGGTCCAGATTGCAGTACACACCACTACCTCTAATACCCAGTAGCACGTCCTCTTGCATTGATGCATGCCTGTATTCGTCGTGGCATACTATCCACAAGTTCATCAAGACACTGTTGGTCCAAATTGTCCCACTCCTCAACGACAATTCGGCGTAAATCTCTCAGAGTGGTTGGTGGGTCAAGACGTCCATAAACAGCCCATTTCAACATATCCCAGGCATGTTCGATAGGGTTCATGTCTGGCGAACATGCTGGCCACTGTAGTCGAGCGATGTCGTTATCTTGAAGGAACGCATTCACAAGATGTGCACGATGAGGTCGAGAATTGTCGTCCATGAAGACAAATGCCTCTCCAATATTCTGCCGATATGGTTGCACTATGGGTCGGAGGATGTCATTCAGGTATCGTAAAGCCGTTTCGGAGCCTTCCATGACCACCAGTGGCGTACGTCGGCCCCACATAATGCCACCCAAAAACATCAGGGAACCACCACCTTGCTGCACTCGCTGGACAGTGTGTCTAAGACGTTCAGCCTGACCAGGGTGCCTCCAAACACGTCTCCGACGATTGTCTGGTTGAAGGCATATGCGACACTCATCGGTGAAGAGAACGTGATGCCAATTCTGTGGGGTCCATTCAGCATGTTGTTGGGCCCATCTGTACCGCGCTGCATGGTGTCGGGGTTGCAAAGCTGGACCTCGCCATGGACGTCGGGAGTGAAGTTGCGCATCATGCAGCCTATTGCGCACAGTTTGAGTTGAAACACGACGTCCTGTGGCTGAACGAAACGCATTATTCAACATGGTGGCATTGCTGTCAGGGTTCCTCCGAGCGGCAATCCGTAAGTAGCGGTCATCCACTACAGTAGTAGCCCTTGGGCGGCCTGAGCGAGGCCTGTCATCGACAGTTCCTGTATCTCTGTACCTCCTCCATGTCCGAACAACATCGCTTTGGTTCACTCTGAGACGCCTGGAAACTTCCCTTGTTGAGAGCCCTTCTTGACACAAAGTAACAATGCGGACGCGATCGAACTGCGGTATTGACCTTCTAGGCATGGTAGAACTACAGACAACATGAGCAGCGTACCTTCGTCCTGGTGGAATGACTGGAACTGATCGGCTGTCGTACCCCCTCCGTCTAATAGGCCCTGCTCATGCATGGTTGTTTACATCTTTGAGCAGTTTTAGTGACATCTATGAACAGTCAAAGGGACTGTATCTTGGATACAATATACACAGTCAACGTCTATATGCCGGAGATCTGGGAACCGAGGTGATGCAAAACTTTTTTTGATGTGTGTACTTTCGAACTGACGGTGGTTTTGGGGTCTGGGGGATGTGAAACGCGAAGATATGTCGAAATTTTCCGGAAGTCGAAACATGGTAGCCTACCCATTGCAATAGTTAGATATCTAATGAAACCTACCTCTGGTTGGTTCCCCAGTTTAGGGACTGCGAGAACGCGGTCATCTAACCCCGTGTACTTTGGGTGAGTGTAGAATCTGTCTGATAAACGGTGTGAATTGTAATGGATGTATTAGTCTGTAATTCAGGTAAGGACTGCAGACGGTCAATTTCAAGCAGTAGTTCCTAATGTTGCTATCAGGTACTACCGTCAATGACACCTAGCTGTGAACTTGGCTACTAGATGCCACCCCAACCAGCAACTCGTAACGAACGTTGGAACTTCCCCTCCAAAGGAAAGCATACTGAGGGATTTTAGCGCTCTTAGAAAATCCGACGACTTCGGGCGGCTTTGAAACCGCGACCTTGGGCATAGACATTCTGCATGCTACCAGTTACGTCACCGAAGCCGCTTCCCACTTAGTCAGATGTCAAAGTCAACCCCTGGCACCATCCAGCCCATGACGGGCTAAGGCCGACCAAGCGACCGCTGCCCAGCCATTTGGCCTGCAGATATTGGGGTGACGCGTGATCAGCGCGTCGGGTCCCCTCGGCCGTTAATATTGGTATTCGTGATCGGGGTGCTGTCTCACTGTCAGACAGCTACTCAATTGTCCTCACGAGGCTGAGTGCACCTCATTCCAACCCTCACGTCAGTTTTGAAATCCCTGACGGAGCCGGGGATCGAACCCGGGGCCTCCGGGTGAGAGGCAGGCGCGCTACCCCAACACCACGGGGCCGGCTTAGTCAGATGGAAATACTGAATCTGATCTCGTACAAGTGCGTTGTCATGGCAACGGCTCATCCCTCATCAATTTAGTAGTGTTGCCATGGCAACCTCTGACAGCTCTTGGCATTTTCTTATAATTCCGAAATCATTTTTCTCATCCCTTGGCGTAATGGTGGGTCATATCAAAAATTCTTTCAGACAAAGTTTTAGGTAATTATTAGGGGAATATTGTCCATTTTGTACGGTTTTGATATTGTGCCTATTAAGAGAGATATGATTAATGTTTCCCGAAAAACCCACTTTTTTCCACCCCTTTGGTCAATGGTTGGTGCTATCAAAAAACGTATTTGACATAAATTGTTGGCACTTATCCGACACATATTATGAACTTTGAATGGATTCGATATTGCACGTATTAAGAGAGTTATAGCGAAATTTCAATTTTTCGAAAAAAGATCCCCATTTTCACCCCCTTCGACCGATTTTTCCCATTAACGAACTCAACCGAGATTTTATAGGGATACATATTATGTAAAAAATTCAAAGTGATTGGTGCAAAATTACGGCAGTTATCGTGTCCACAAGAAACTGATATACATATATACATATATATATATATATACATACATAAATTATATATAAACTTTTGAACTGACGGTGGTTTTGGGGTCTGGGGGATGTGAAACGCGAAGATATGTCGAAATTTTCCGGAAGTCGAAACATGGGACCCATTGCAATAGTTAGCTTTCTAATGAAATCTACCTAAAATTAACATAAAACAACACAACAAATTGGTTGAAAAAGTGTTGCCAGACAGCCTTAAAACTCATCATTTTGCACCAAATTATACAGACGTTTCCCGGGGAGGAACCCCGGACCCCTTCTTCTTTGGGGGATATTCCATGCCCCCAAACTTCCAGATGGGCACCCCTCAAAACAAAACTCTATATACGCCCCTGCCCCTGAAAACCTTTGGCTGAATGGAGTCCGAAAAGACCTGAGTTCTGCTGGAATCCCTGACTTCGATATCCTTGACTGCTTCAAATTTTGTGATATAATTACAGTAATTCTTTGTACTAAATCTCGGGCACGAATCTCACAAGAGTGAAAGAAGAAATTATTAGCAGGGCACAAGAAATATTGGAAACGAAAGTGAACTTCCAAAACCAATGAGTTATAAGAAGTCTTAGTGGATTTTAATCATTAATATATTGACTAGTCGCCTCCGAAGCGTAGCGGTCAGCGTAATTATCTGCCGCCCCGGAGGTCCTGGGTTCGATTCCTGGCTCTGCCGTGAAATTTGAAAAGTGGTATGAAGACTGGAACGGGTTCTCCTCAGCCTCGGGGGGTCCAAATGAGTATAGGGGGTTTGATTCCCACCTCAGCCATCCTCAAAGTGGTTTTCCGTGGTTTCCCACTTCGTCTTCGGGAAAATGCCGGGATGGTACTGTACCCGTATCCACGTGGTCTTACCTGTTGAAATCCGATGGAAGAGCTGGATCGTAGAATCTGGAAGTATCCGGCTGAAATAACCCCCAAAACTCTACCAACTAGGATCAACCAGGGATAAGGATACCTCACTATCAAAGAATGTGATTAGAAGATGCCAGTGGTCGACAAAATAAAAACGAAAAGTAGCTCAAAGTGAACTAACAAGACTCTTAAAAATTACATTAATCTCGGGCATAAGGCTAAGCATTCAATAAAGTAACCCACTTGTCCTCGTAGCACATCCTGTTTCTAATATAAATCACCAAGTCATCCGAAGAAGTTTAAAATATATCTACAGTCTATTAACCAAAAACTGCTGTAATGCGGAAATACTCTCCACTAAAACAAGATATGTCTGCCACTTGAAATATTTTTTCTTATCTTCCTTCAGGCTTTGCTTGATATGGGAGATTTCATCCTCTACATCTCTGCTCTTTCCAATCGAGTAATTACCTATCCCTATTTTCTTCTGCCACTTGAAATATTTTCTTCTTATCTTCCTTCAGGCTTTGCTTGATATGGGAGATTTCATCCTCTACATCTTCCTTTATTTGAGCAAGGGTCTTGTCGCTTGCCTCTGTCTTTTGTCCTTCTCTCACTTCGAGTTCTTCTCTCAACCCTTTAATTTCCTCTTGAATATGTCCATTGACCTTTGATATTTCATTTCGGACCTTAACGATTTCCCCTCTGTTCTCCTCTTGTCTTTTGTTAACGATAACAACGTCGCTTTGAATTTGGTCCAGTTCTTGATGAACTTTGCTCATCTGACCCTTTATGTTGCCTACCAGCTCTTTACTTTCGTTAGCGATAGCCTTAATCCCTCCTATTTCCTGACATTGATCTAATATGTTCTGATCCTGCTTCTTTAGATCACCGTTAATCGCTCTAGCATAACCTTTCAACTTTTCATCCCATTTATTGTCATTTTCTTCTAATCTCTGAACTACCGCTCTAGTAAATTCTGAAAACTGTTTCGCTTGGCGTTCGCGATTCGCCTCATTTTGGATTTGAATATCCTTAATGTCATTAGACAGCGCATCTAACCTACTGTTCGTTTCATCCTGCGCGTGCTTACATGCCTGTAAATTACTTTCAAGTTTGGCTTCTATCGCCTCGAAACGCTTATCGGTCTTAACCTGCATTTCTGATATAATGCTTACAACGGTTTCTGTTACCTCGGTCTTAATTGTTTCTTGCATTTGACCTAGCTTATCATTTATTTCTGCCTTATTTGCATCCAATCGGTTGTTTATTTCAACCTGATTATTATTAATTGCCAACTGATTAGCATCTAAACGGTTGTTTATTTCATCCTGGAAAGCCTTGGCTTCCAGCTTATTCTGTTCATTAACAGCGTCAAAATGCTGTTTTAGCTCTGCAATCCCCTGCAAAATTCCCTCCGTACCAGCCATTCTTACAACAATTCACTTTGAGATATAGGCAGGCTTCCTGGATACATGTGTGGATTCGTTTTGAAGAGAAATACAAGACACTGTACACATATTGCAAGATTGTACTTAAACTTTGGATTTTTGGATAAATTGTGGATTGGGTGTGTAGCGCTCATACCCTTGGGTAATTCTCTTCTCAATAGAGAGATTCTGCGTTACATCAAAAGCCTACTGAACTCAAAAATCACTCAAACACAGTTTGAGGCAACAAAATTATTATGGTTTTCCCCATGAAATACCATAAAAATCTATGGGTTTCCCTAAATCCCATAAGCTCCATAAACCTGGGCGCCATGATGAATATATAAGAGGGTTGGCCTCGTAAGACATCGCAGCAAACATCCAAGGACTCGGTTTTACTGTCGAATGCCCCAACTTGGGCCTTGCCATGATAAATAAAGTATGTGGTCTTACCATGTTTTACAAATGAAGGTCAGGTCTTGCAATGCCAAGATATACATATTGCACTAATTAGGCGATTCCACGATAGAATAATACCGCCCCATGTTACCTGGATCATGGTAAGTATATGGTATTTATCAAAATTTATTTTGTTTGTATCGGAGCTTAGCTAAGGTTAGGTGCGGTCATTCCCCTAATTCATTTTTTTCGTTAATTTAATACATTTGTTTACACTAGATCTTGACCGACTTAAGTTGTACCCATAGCTCAAATCACTGTACAGGACATCAAATTCCATGTACCCATGTGAGTAATTTCCATGGAAAACATGCTTCTGCCTCCAGCCAGCATCAGTCCTCAGGCGTGTACCGTCCACCCACTGAGCAGTTGCATATTTTTGATCTGAGACTAAAAGTTATCAACTCTACCATGATAAAGCACAACTCTATTCTAAAGACTTTAATTCAGCTCTAAATCATGGCTTCAAACACACAAAAACACAATCCCAACAATATAATACAAAACAAAGCAAAATTACTCCTACAATCCACTAATATTCACACTTTATCCTAGCAAATCCAAATGATTATCCATTCATTTACCATGAGATTGACATCACAATTCATTCTCAAGTGCGCTGATGCACATGTAAATTACACATAAACTGTACTTATAATCTTATGTCACCTGTTGTGACCTCTTTAATTCCACAATCTTAATTGTTTACTCTCAACACCTCTTAATTTACATTATGCGTACACTTGTGTTTTGTATCTCTTTTCCCACCAAAATGCTTTACCATGCATTATGCAATTTATGGGTTGCACATCAAATTTACTTGCAACTCCACAATTATATGTAATCATACCCCGTTCTGCAGTTCCTTTCTGCAGTCCCCTTTTCTACAGTTCCATTGTATGCCGTTGTGATTTCAATTTCAAGGATTCCGTTACCGCTGTGTCGGATGGTATATTATGCTACCCTTGCGTGGGCATAGCCTATGGCATCTAGTGTCGACCTTTAGAGCTAAGTAACACCGTCAGTATAAAAAAATGTTACGTCCAACAACTCATAAGTTTGCCAAGTATTACGTTATAAGAACGATCCTTAATTAACAATGTGTTTCAAACCACACAAATTCATTATACAATACAACAACGACTCCTTTCATTACAAACAGGGTTTCAAAGTCTGTCCATTCTAAATGTCAACCTTCAAAGGTCGTTTAAAAATCTCCCCCTCGGAGCTACTTGTATACAATGGGACTGAGTCAGGCGGTCACAACACGTGCGCTGTTCCTTCCTGACTCCCTCCTGCTTTATCTCCAAGCAGTAACAAGATTTTAAATACAATAGTGCAGTCTCAATGACCCACATATCCCATATGATTTCAACTAAATTGTATGCAAGACAGGTTATGGGCGTGTTTAAATATTTATTCCTAACCTTAGGATATTAATAACTGGCCTCAATAGGTCCATTACATTATATGAAGGAACGAGATCCATCCTCACTGGTCAAACTGGCTAGCCGGCATCTTATTAAATGCTACGGTCAGGCACATCCTGCCGCCAATTAAATTCACTTCTCAGGAGCTGAATTATTTCAATAACTAGTTCTCGGTCGACATCAGGTATCATGCAGACGTTTCCTTTGTTATCCTCTCATACACCACAGGATTCGAACCCGGAACATTTCATGGCAATCCACAGAGCTAGGGTTAATCACTATGTACGCTCTGGCCATAATAAATATCTCTGTATGCCCTAGGCTATACGAGATTTCACACGTCGAATAGATTACCTGGCTTCCGTGACCATCGTGCTATGATCTCGTCCTTTAATTAGTAAGATAAATCTATCAATTACTCTTACAAGCTTATTCACAAGCTGCAAATTCAATTCTCTGTTAAACTCTTCCATTCCCTAGATTCTTGCATATTTATTCCCATTATCATAATATACTCTGATATTAAATTGCTTTTCTTAGCCCTTCATGTATAATATTACTGCTTTGATAGATAAATATTCCAATTAGCATATATATTTTGCTTACAACCATTTTTCCCTGATGTGTATTCGCTTATTCCTTATTATTATTATTATTATTATTATTACTGACCTGAATTACAATAACCCGACACAACGTAACCATTTTAATAACCGAACATCCGTGTTCGTTACGTTAAGTTTTCATATAACTGAATTGCCATTTTACAATAGTGGTAACGATTTATCCACTCAATGATGTACAAAAACATCTCAACTTGACTAAAATCAACACAACAATACTAATTTGAGGCTCTACCTCCTAAAATTGACTCTTATTGGCATATTCTATAAATTTTGAAATCACTCAACGTACAGTGGACTATAACTGCTACAAAATCACGGTTTTAGGGTACTTACATCGGCTAGTCTGGTGGCTCCAACCACGCATTTCTTCCAGTAATGCCCGCCATTATTTGCAAAATTAGAAAGGCATTCTTATACTTATAACACACATTTTACATAACTTTTGCCTTACAAGACACACGGCACTTTTCCTTTCCATATTGAAGCTGTTGCCTCCTTATTCACACAACACGTTATAGCACTTGTGACACTATTAATTTTACATATATTTAACAAATCATCATTACAATAACACGCTCACTATTTACATTTCTTACTGGTTGACTTTTCCTGGCAAGATATCAGAAATGCAGACGTTAAAGATCTCCCCCTCGATGCTATCAGCATCCTGATTGAAAGTCTCGATTCTCTTCCTAAGGATTCCTATCAGTCCCCCATCTGTCTATCAATTTCTGGTCTTAGAAAAATTTCCTGATATCACATAAATATGCTTGCATATCGTCCTGAGCATTAATTATATTAGTATTCCTATGAATTTTCACCAATCGCATAACAAAGTTTATCTCTGCGCAGTCCAACATCCTATGATATGTCTAACCAATAGTTTACATACTGCGCTCAACCATTGCACATTGTACTTGTACGAATTATCACTCTCAATTGTCCTACCTTGTATATCACACGGTACATTTCCTACGTGCACAATAACAATCGCTCGTAATGCCGACTATACAAATATGGCGCGACTGTCCTTAATAAATGGTATTAATAAATGTCTTACTGCACGGCTCTTCATGTTGAAGTCCGAGCGTCCCTTCTCGACTTCGGTAACGCGCACTTCGTACTAGACTGCGGTTCAACTGACTACATTACTGGTTACGAATTCATAACTTAATGCATGATTATATGTTGCTGCACTTAGAATGTTAAAGTCTGCGCGTCCCTTCTCTGGGCTTCGGGTGACGTGCTCCCCGCGCTCAAGTATGGTTCGACTGACTGCCTCTGTCCTGGGTCCACCCCTTATATTCGTTTGGAGAGAAAAAGTAGACCGAGAATTTCCCTGCAGTGTCATCTTCTCTCACAGTATGATTCTGGTCTTGAATTAACGTTTATATGGTTCCTTTATCCTCGCTGGTCACAGATCTGTATGCGTGTTCGAGGATCGATCGGCCAATTAATTAATATTAATTGCGTTTGCCAGCGCGTGCCCACGCGGCGTCACCTAAAAATCCCCGAAACCATGGTTAGATCTCTCCGCTAACCTCCAATTACTGTGTTACTGCGCGTTCCATTAAATCTGCTTCGATTTCAATGTTTAATGGCTTGATAATTAGCCTCCCGGCTAAACATTCACATAGGTGCAAACCTCATGTCACTGCGTTGCTCCAATCACGAGTAATCATTAAATTACGCTGGTATCTTCTCACTCCACTAGCCTCTCTATTCTGAAACGGGGAATAACTTGACAATAATTTAGCCTCCTGACCTGCTCCAGACGACTTAAGTAGGTCACATAGAGTGACACGGCTCCAAGAAACTACGCCCCTTTTCCAGAGTCATTAGACAAATGTCAAGCGCTCCAACGTCTGTGCTCAAGTCCAGAATTGTATGCTCCATTCAGCCCAATAATGCCGTATTCTACTAATATTCCCTGCATTATATTAATAAATAATGTCAGCATTAGTTCATATCACAACAGTGATTTAATATGTATTTTCTCTAGGGGTTTTTATAACTTAAACTCCCTCAAAAGATCTCGTGTTCGTTCCTTGCCGGAACCTCTATTCTGAGCTCATCTATCTCTGAGATCCACGTTCGACACCAGTCAGCCTAACCCCGTTGGGTTCAGTATCGAATTTTATTTCGCGCCGGGAGCGAAATTGTATGTCTGGAACGAAATTAATATCGCACCTGGAGCGAAATTTAAAGTGTGGAACGAAATTAATTTCGCGCTGGGAGTGAAATTAAAAGTGTGGAACGGAATTAATTTCGCGCCGGGAGCGAAATTATAAGTCTGGAACTAAATTAATTTCGCGCCGGGAGCGAAATTAAAAGTCTGGAACGAAATTAATTTCGCTTCGAATTAAGTTTCGCTTTGCTTTAATTACGCGCCGACAGTCATTATCATTTCGCTCCCGAATATCGCGCTTACGGCGAAATTAAATTATTTTCGCCCCCACAGCCATGAATTTAATTTCGCATGCCAGCCCTGCCTTAGACAACGCACATGGTCAAGGTGGGTAATGCGGGTTGCTGGGCTGTGACACCTAATAGTGTTGTCCCATTTTTTGAATTGTTTTCTCCTACATTCAAACTCCCGCCGGCATCGCGGCCATTTGACGATCTCGCGATTGGACTGCGAGTGAACATTTTGGTCAAAGTTTGAATCTTTTCATCTCATTGGTGGGACCATGCAAGGAACTATGGGTGACTGTAAACTGTGCTAAAGGTGTCATGCTACCAACTTAAATTGTGCACTAGCAATTGTTTCTTACGGCAATACCTTGCCTGTTATCTGTGCCAAGGTTGGTAAGTCTCCGGCCGAGCGTTTGTTTTCGGTCAAGATCAACCCGGCTTTGGAATGCTGGAAGGTGAAGGACGCTCAGATCTCGTATTCTGTTTGATACAATGTAACCATCAACATGTGTTAGTTCCCGGTTCTTCGGAAGCCGGGCCCTTTTAGGCCAGCATGGCCTATTTACTGCAAACCAGGTACTGTGATGATCTACCTTCTTTATGGGACTCTCTACCCTCGCGTTCGAGTTATTATTTCATCTACTCTAGTGCGGTTTAGAGTTGTGTTCCGGTATGGAATTTTACGAAATTTTCTTGAAACCACATGGACTTTGAAACTTTCCGTGAGGGCTTAGCATTGTAGCTTGCCCGGTTCGATATCGTGATGCGTGTGGTTATGTTCAATTATCTAAATAGAACAGTTTAACTTAATGCTTGTCTTATTTTGGTTAATATTTCATTTCTTCAGATATGAATTATGTACTTTTGGTGGGTTTAGTTCAGATTTCGGCAAGGCCTCCTTCATGGCCGCGTGGCATGGAAAAACATGACGACTTGGTTCATTGTCAGCCATGGCGATGATTATTGAAAAAAAATGAAATGATTTTTTGAATCATTATGTTGATGTGGGTCAAGCAAGTCGGGCGATGTTGCGAGTTCCGCTCGTAGGCAATGTTGGCCTTCGAATATTTAAAATATTCCCGATACGGATTGTATCTTCTCTGCGTATATTCGACGCTTGTGGTTTCCTAACCGCATTTAATTTACGAGCTTACTAGCTCTTATTCTAATTGAGATTGGGTTTGGTAATCCAATTAATTAATTTTTCATACGCCTGACGGCATATTTCCTTTCAGGAGTTATTCTCAGTTTGATTGTGGGCCGGGTGCCTTATTGGTTTGATATAGCCTGTTGCTTGGGCTTGGTAATTCACGCAATCGTGAAATGCACGTAATTAATCGTTTTCTCTGGGCGCCGGCTACGCTTTGACCTAACTCGCATAACCATACCACGCGGTAGGTACACCTTGCCATTGGCTAAGCTAGGAGTGTTCTTATTTTCTTGTTATTTGTTGATCCATGTTATTTATTGTTCCATGTTATGTTTTTAGCCTACTTTTCACATTTTGCAAAAATGAGGAAAAAGTAGTCTTATGAGATCGGGCAAATGTGTGTCTGTCTGTCTGTCTGTCTGTCTGTCTGTCTGTCCTTCTGTCTGTCTGTCTGGCTGTGTGTGTGTCCCCCCCTATCAACTCCTAAACGGCTGCAGCAATCAAAACCAAATTTAGTATGAGTAAAGATGTGCACCGGAATAGCTCACGTCCATATTTGAAAATGATGTCAGTGCTACCAACGGCTGAAAAAAACGCACTAGAAATTTGAGCTCCATGTCGGATGTCCTGCAAGGTATGCATGGCAGCTATTCCAAAATTGGCACACATGTAGACAATACTATTTCAGTTTAATTTCCAGGAGGCCAACCATGACAGTGTTGCCAAAATAATTTTAAGCCTTCTGATAGGTCCAATGTTTAAATGCATATAACTTCTACACTATCAACTGGATTTCAACCAAATTTTGTATGTAATATGTGTACATAAACAGATATAACTGAGCGTATTCTTAAGAGCCACCAGGGCTGCCAACTGTTAATAATTGCTCTCTCTATTTTTTAATCCAAATACCAATATATCAGAATGTGTGCAAGCCGACAGCTTTAAACTATGCACACGTATAGTACCTGACATGTTTGATTAATTTTGGAGTAACTTATATACGTCAGTTCTACCAACATGATTCTAAGCCTGCTGATAGGGCCAATTTTTAAATACATGTAACTTCTATACTATCAGTAGGATTTCATCCAAATTTCGCATGTGTTATGTGTAACATGTCAGATATGACTATAAGTATTCTTCAGTGCAATCAGGGCTGCCAACTGTTAATAAATGCTGTCTATATTTTTTACCCTAATATCAATATATCAGAAAGTATGCAAGCCAACAGCTCTATACTTTGCACACGTATAGCACCTGACATTCTAGATTAATTTGGAGTAATTAATACAAGGCAGTGCTGACAACATGATTCTATGCCTGCTGATATGTCCAATTTTAAAATACATGTAACTTCTATACTAACAAATGGATTTCATCCAAAATTGGCACAACAAGATATAATATTTCAGATTATTTCTGACCAGCACACGCATGGTATTTATTGTTGGCAACATGCTTTTACGCGTGCTGATAGATCCAGTGTCTAACTGCAAGTAACGTCCATTGGACTTCAACCAAATTTTGTATTCTGTACCTTAAGAGATGGAACTAAGAATATATTCAGTCACCAGGGCTGCCAACTGTAGTGCTCTATTAGGCTACATTATACCAGGTATATTTTGAACTAATTAGATATTTCAATATTACCAACTTAATTTCGTCATTATTCTAGATAGGTTCATATTCTGTAGAATAATCATTGGCATGAAAAGTAGGCTGTATAGTTCTTAACGGAACTTCTTGTTCAATTCTATTTTGCAATTATATTCTCTCTTTTACTAAATTGCCTGGTTTTATTCCATTGATTAGCGTGCGTGTGTGGGGTAGCCCGGCCTTGAGGATTAGGGACCCGTTCCACTTAACAGGATTACCTGAAAGACCCTGTGGGCGTTTCGACGTACTGGGGCACAACTCCTAAGCTCGCCACAAAATCACTGCGCTGCATGCAGATGGAGTAGTGCCGTGGGAATGTCATCTGTGTTCCTCCCCAACACTATCTACTTCCAACTCAATGGAAAATACTGTCTCAGTACGTACTGTAAAGCCACGGCCGCCTCCTTCCCTCTTCCTTGCCTATCCCTCCTAATCTTCCCCTCCCTTCCATCATGAGGCCCCTGTTCGTTTTGCAGGCGAGGCCGCCTGGGCGAGGTGCTGGTCACACCTCCCCAGTTGTATCCACTCCAATCAGATGTTCCCAGCTCTAGGACACTGCCCGTAGAGGCGGTAGAGGTGAGCTCCCTTGCTGAGTCCGTGGGAGTCACCAACCTGGAGGGTAAATTCGATTTAAAAATGTGTGTCTGTCTGTCTGTCTGTCTGTGTGTGTGTGTGTGTGCCCCCCCCCCTATCAACTCCTAAACGGCTGCAGCAATCGAAACCAAATTTAGTATAAGTAAAGATGTATACCGGAATATCTCAAACCCATATTTGAAAATGATGTCAGTGCTACCAACTGCTGAAAAAACGCAATAGAAATTTGAGCTCCATGTTGGATATCATGGAAGGTATGAATAGGAGCTATTCCAAAATTGGCACTCATGTAGATAATACTTTTTCAGTTTAATTTCCAGGAGGCCATACATGACAGTGTTGCCAAACTAATTTTAAGCCTTCTGAGAAGTCCAATGTTTAAATGCTTATAACTTCTACACTATTAATTGGATAACAACCAAATTTTGTACGTAATATGTGAACATAAACAGATATGACTGAGTGTATTCTTAAGAGCCACAAGGGCTGCCAACTGTTAATAATTGCTCTCTCTATTTTCCTCATCCAAATACCAATATATCTGAAAGTATGCAAGCCGACAGCTTTAAACAATGCTCACGTATAGTACCTGACATTTTAGATTAATTTGAAGTAACTTATATACTTCAGTTCTACCAACATGATTCTAAGCCTGCTGATAGGACCAATTTTTAAATACATGTAACGTCTATACTATCAGTTGGATTTCAACCAAATTTCGTATGTGCTATGTGTACCATAACAGATATGACTATAAGTATTGTTAAGAGCAATCAGGGCTGCCGTTAATAAATGCTGTCTATATTCTTTTTACCCTAATATCAATATATCAGAAAGTATGCAAGCCAACAGCTCTATACTTTGCACACGTATAGCACCTGACATTCTAGATTAATTTGGAGTAATTAATACAAGGTGGTGCTGCCAACATGATTCTATGCCTGCTGATATGTCCAATTTTAAAATACATGTAACTTCTATACTAACAAATGGATTTCATCCAAAATTGACACAACAATATATCATAATAATTCCGATTATTTCTGACCAGCAGACGCATGGTATTGTTGGCAACATGCTTTTACGCGTGCTGATAGATCCAGTGTCTAACTGCATGTAACGTCCATTGGACTTCAACCAAATTTTGTATTCTGTACCTTAAGAGGTGGAACTAAGAATATATTCAGTCACCAGGGCTGCCAACTGTAGTGCTCTATTAGGCTACATTACACCAGGAATATTTCAAACTAATTTGACATTTCAATATTACCAACTTAATTTCGTCACTATTCTAGATAGGTTCATATACTGTAGAATAATCATTGGCATGAAAAGTAGGCTCTTTAGTTCGTCACGGAACTCCTTGTTGTTATGGTGCGTTATCCTTCTAGGGTACAATTTTTCAATTATTTTTTATTTTACGCTCCTATCCTTTAGGAACATTTTGCTGCAAGAGATATGTCATTACGCGCCTCAGATTTTGAGTAATGATTTAAAAGGCAAAGACCTGCGCCCAGTGTTCGTCCTGGTTAATGGTATGCACAAATGTCTATCGCTCATTTTCTCCGAGTTGTGTGTTTGACACAACTCAAAAACTAATTGACATACACTAATGAACTTTTTTGTGTATTTCTGCTTAGGCCCTACTATATCTACAAAATGGTAACATTCATGACTCTCTCTCTCTCTCTTCTGCTTCTTCTTCTTTCCGATGAGGCCTGCTAGGGACCACGTGCCAATTTCAATTCTTCACACTTTGTTGTTTTCTCTTCCGTTCCCTCCAGTACTCCTTCATCCATTCACTATGCTGCTTCTTTCTGTCCTCGGACTACTTCGCACCAGGTTTCTTTGGCAATCTTCCTTGGAATCCTTTCATACTTAATACCCTTTTTCTAAAGATCTCTCTGTTCACCGTTTCTTCTTCACTTCTATTATTTCTTTCTAAATCTTTCTTTACTTCTTGAATCCAGCTAGTTGTTGCCCTTTTCTCCCAAAGGTACTTGAATATCCTTTTTGTTAATATGGAATCATCCATTCTGTAAATATGTCCAAAAAATTGCAATCTCCTTTTTCTTATCGTTTCTGTTATATGTTCTATGTTCCTGTATATTTCATCATTAGATCTTAATTTCCATACTTCTGCTGTTTTCACTGGGCCTAAAATTTTCCTCATGATTCTCCTTTCTAGTAATTCAAGTTTATCTAATCTATAGTTTAGTACCAGACATTCACTTGCGTATAGGCATTCCGGTTTCACCACTGTAGTGTAGTGCCTTATTTTAAGATTTTTAGATGATAAGCACTTTTTGTTATAAAAATTCTTAGTGATACCATTTATGCTCTTTCCATCTTGTGTACCCTTTCTTCTACCGAAGATTTTTCTAAACCATTTTCTTGAATTATTTCTCCCAGATATTTGAATTTCTTTACTTTTTCCACTGGGCCAATATCTGTTGCCAAATATTTTGAAACGTTCTTGATGTTTGTAATAAATTTAGTTTTTTCTACGGAGATTCTCAAACCTGTTTTGTTGGCTATTTCTTCCAAGAGATTGATTTGTGTTGTTGCACTTGTTAGGTTTTCTGACAATATAGCAAAATCGTCTGCCTCTCTCTAAGTTAGTTTCTTTTTAAAAATATATAAAGTAGCAAAAATATTGTAAAATGTTGGCATTTTCTTTTTTCAATACAAAAGTAAAAATATCTTTGTTAAGATATGTTGCTGAAAGTACTGTACTTGCATTTCTAGAGGGATATCTTTGCAAAAAATGTTGAAAGCTTCAGGAGTTATCACTAAAACGCTACAGCCTTGTATGTTGAACAACCACCATTTTGAATTTTGAAAGAAAAATTGACATGAATGTAATGCTGTTTTAATATAAAATAATGCCAGTGTTTCATGTGCACAAAATGTCATTGCTATAACTGTTGTGGTTTTGAAGGGGGGGGGGGGGAAGATAATTGTTAAAATGTCACCATGGTAACCTGTACTTGACCCTTTTATAAACATGCTTGTGTGCAGTTAAGTGTTCATCATGACGACAAGAATCCTTCGAGCTGTTACGTATGCCACCGAAGCACGTTATATATTTTACTCGTACTTTGATGGCATGCGTTCGACAGGTCGAGATTAACATGGCTTCATTCTGCTGACATCATCCTTGAGATACAGACGTTTTAATTGAATGCCCTTCTTGATATTAACAAGTAGGCCTACCAACATCATTTTTATTTTTAGCGTATGGCTTTTAGTGCTAGGAGTGTCCAAGGACATGTTCAGCTCGCCAGAGTTTGTAGCTGCTTCAATGTGGACAACCTTGGGGTGAGCTACAAAACCCGTCGCGTGTGGAGTGTTGTCTGGGGAGGAAAGTGTGAATGTAAGGACAAGGAATTGGAAGGTAGCGGCTGTGGCCTATAGTTAGGGACCAACCCCGGCATTTGCCTGGAAGGAATATGGGAAACCACAGAAGACCATCTTCAAGGTTGCCGGCGGGGGGATTCGAACCTCCTCGCGTCCCGGATGTGAGCGGCTGCATGAAGCCACGCCGTAACGACCACGGCTAACTCACCCGGTACTAACATTATAAAGACAGCATTGAAATTATTAGTCTATATTCCCCTTCAATCTCTATAAATAAAGTAAGCTTTCGCCTTTCTGAACACTGGGAATTGGCTTAAACGTAGTACATAACCCGGATGAGGTGTGTAATGAGGCAGGGATAGGATTTATATGTAAGCTACTAAAATAGTGTCAAAATATGCACGTACAGCAGGCTATATATGTGAATATGTTTTGCAAAATGTGGACAATATAACTAAACACTACATTTTGTTAATTTTAGAGCCTACAGAAATACATTGAAAATACTGGATTCATAAATCAAATTATTCTATTTTCTTTTTCAGTTCATCTACTGTAGTTTATTCTTTTATTTCAATATTTCTGCTACCATAACAATATGCCATTAGGCGGCTTCGGTGGCGTAGTTGGTAGCATGCTGAGCTTCTATGCCCAAGGTCGCGAGTTCAAAGCCGGACGAAGTCGTCGGATTTTTAAGAGCGTTAAAAATACCTCACTAAGTTATGTCTTTCTTCGGAGGGGAAAAGCCAGCGGTCCCATCTCATAGATTTAAGACATGATAAAGAACCTTCCACTAATTACACTTGTGTGAAGCTAAATTATAGGTTAGATTTGACTAACCCGCTTAGGTTCCAACGTTCGTCGCCAGGACCCGACTGCGGTGGCATGTACTAACCAAGTTCAGAACTAGTTGGTCATTTACGGTGGCGTTTGGTAGCAAAAGTTGGAACTACTTGAAAATTGAAAGTCTGCAGTCCTTACTTGAATTAAAAAACAGATAACACACACTAATACAGCCATCACAATTAACACCGGTTATCGGACAGATTCTACACACATCCAAAGTAGCCTACCGCGTTGTCGCATTTCCGTACGCCAGCTTATAGAATGGCCCTCATTATGTCTAGCCACCAACAAGTCCTTGTTTATATTTGTGACGGTGAGTGCCCATTGTCCGGACTGCTGTGCCTGTCACTGCTACCTTATCGTATTGATAAGCCAATGAGGCTATCTCTACACTTCTTCTTGTAGTGTCTAAGAGAGCCTGGGTTCTCTTCCCGGCTCTGCAAAAACATTTCACTCTTCTAAGAGGACAGTCTGAGCCTCCGTGGGTTAGGTGGCAGAACCCCGGCCTCTGATCGCTGGGTCCATGGTTCAAAACCACCATGTGAGATTTGTGCTGGACAAAGCGGTTTTTCTCCGGGTACTCCGCCTTTCCCTGTTACTATTTTCACTCCAGCAACACTCTCCACTGTAATTTCATTTCATCTGTCATTCATTTAATCTCAAACAACATGGCTTCGATTGTTCGTCGGCTGTGCCAAGAAATGTCATTCTGGTCGGAGGGTTGAAATGGGGTCCACACAGCCTCGTGGGGAAAACCTGAGAAGGGGTGGGTTCGATTCCTACCTCAGCCATCCTGGAAATGGATTTCCGTGGTTTCCCACTTCTATTCCAGGCAAATGCCGGGATAGTTCCTAACTTAAGGTCACAGGCACCTCCTTTCCAATCCTCACATGAATTACAAATACACACACCACTATAGACACCAAAATAATACAGGTTATCGGACAAATCCTATATAATTACACCTACAGTATATACACGCATACAAACCCAAGTACACTGGGTTAAATGACAACGAAGTTCAATCCCCTCAAATGAAATAATAACAGCAACGAACTGAGAAGAGGTGGGTTCGATTCGTTCCCCAGCCATCCTAGAAGCGTATTTCCGTGGTTTCCCTCTTTTACTGCTTGCAAATGGTTCCTAACTTAAGACCATGACCTTCTCGTTCCCAGTCTAATCCTTACTAATAATAATAATAGTCTAATATCGTATGGACTCGAGTGCCGGGTGCCAGTGCAAGCTTTATTATTTGACAGCCAGAGGGCAGTTTGCATTTCGAATTTTGTTGTTCCTTGAAGCACTATGAAAGTCAAGGAGGTTAGATATCTAAGCTCCTTGACACTGTAGCGCTTTCTAGTAGAGCAATGAGGAACTTTGTGTTGGCGGAAAATCCCGAGATTAATTTTGCTATTATGAACACGGCCTACTGAATTCAAATGGGTTCTTTAACATGCCAACATCGTATGACATGCGTATCGTGATTTTGCCGCCTTCCAAAAAAACACTTACCAAGGCCAGGAGCGAACCTGCAAGCTTGGGGGTTAGTAATCCGACACGAAAACCACTCACCCACCGTGGCACATACAAACAACACAAGTCACGCGGGTTATCAGGCCAATTCTATATACCAAGACCTGATGACCACAATTACCGTGCGCCCCTAGATGAAACAATAACAACTTCGGCTTAGCCCTTATCATTGCACCCACCGGTCTCATTTAAGATTTGAACGGAAATTTAAACTCTAATGCCCTTTCTGACGTCTCATTATTATTTTCATGTGAATATTCCATCCCCCACTGTCACCTGGATTCGAATCCCGGCCTTTCAGGTGAAAGGCAATACCACTGCATCATCAAGTACGTCAAGTAAACAACTAGAAACGGAATTCCAATCGACGTTGATTCTTGTGAGATCGTTTTTTCTCTCTTCTCCTTTTCTTAGTCGTTTACCCTCCAGGTTGGTAAACCCACGGACTCAGCGAGGAAACTCACCACTACCGCCTCTACGGGCTGTGTCCTAGAGCTGGGAACATCTAATCGGAGGGGATACAACTGGTGAGGTGTGATTGGCACCTCGCCCAGGCGGCCTCACCTGCAAAGCGAACAGGGGCCTCATGAGGGAAGGTAATGGAAGGACAGGATGGATAGGCAAGGAAGAGGGAAGGAGGCGGCCGTGGCCTTGAAGAAGGTACCATCCCGGCATTTGCCCGAAGACGAAGTGGGAAAACCACTTCGAGGATGGCTGAGGTGGGAATCGAACCCCCTCTACTCATTTGGGACACCCGAGGCTGAGTAGACCCCGTTCCAGTCCTCATACCACTTTTCAAATGTCGTGGCAGAGCCGGGAAAAGAACCCAGGACCTCCGGGGCGGCAGCTAACCATGCTGACCGTTACGCTACGGAGGCGACTGTGAGAACGTTAACAACGCCAACTCTTGGAACTTCCATTACACGTTGGTCAGATTGCAAGGAAGCCTCTGTGATGCAATTGCATCCACAAATTCATTTAAGTCAGGGCTGGGCGGGTTGTTTTCTTTTTGATGTGTGACATCTTTCCACTCGGTTGCTGGATATTTTTGAGGGAGTGATTTTGAAAAATGGGACGGAGCTGGATCGCATCCCTCCTGGCTGTTAAAGCAGGAGGGATGCGATCCAGCTGGCAGTGGTACCATGTGGAATGTATACAACATACGGATTACTTCAAAGTTTGGAGGCGTCATTACAGATATTTCTACAATAAATCAATCTTCAAGTTGTTGTTCTTTGGTGTAAAAATATTCATTATATCATATTTGCTGAAAACAATTACGATTTATTAAGAGTCTGTTTTTCAATCTCTGGATAAAAGTGATGGGCATCCACTCCACGAGTAACTTCCCTCAACACTTTCATACTGAACGGTAAACGCTCCTGCGAACTCTGGTGTCAACTCATTGAAATACAAACCACATGTCTTCGTATCAGTATTTAAATGATGATATGCTTTCATTTGAAACATTGTAACTAGTCGGCAAATCCGGTATTATGTTTCTGCACAATGGCTATTCAGATATTAACCCACATTGAGGTAATGGAGTGATCAATGTAATATATATCGATGATTTTATATGGGAACTGGGCTAGCCTTTCATAGACCACTATAGGAATTCTCTTTACTGTCAAGTAGGCGTATTCATAACTAATTTAAAACTCAATTCCACGCAGGAACATTATCGAAAAAAGCAAAATATTAATGGAGCATAAAAAAATACTTCCATATTATTACCGGCACGCGAAAATGAGTACCTGCCTTGTACTCTAGATTTCTGTGGTTTTAATAGCTGCCTGGATGGCATCTTGGTCTGCGAATCATGAGGTTTCAGGCTCGAACCCCAGACCCGGCAATTATTTTTGCTACCGGATTATCGATTTAAACGTTATCTATCATAACATTATGCGTCATTTTAACAGAATCTGCATGAAATTACGATTTATCTAATTTTAATTACAATAGTTTGCACCAAGCAGGAGTTGGGAAATTTGATTGAATTGAACATTATTTCTAGTAGTCTATAGATAGGCTAGAGACTATGGTTTCATTCCTCCTCTTAATTTACAATATAACATGTGATGTTTTTTCAAACAAGTGTGACAGTAGCATATCTCCAATTCAATCTAAACATTCATCATAGTGTAACGATTCGATCCCATGGCTGTTATATTTAAAGGGTTATTCATTTATCATGTTATTATTATTATTAATTAGTACATCCGTGAGATGATTTTTATATCAGATAATTGTAAGCGGTTATTATTATTATAGTCAGACAGATTTTTATTATCAATTACTTGTAAAGAGACGAAGTATTACAGTGGCGACTCCTGATTTTTATAATGTGTAGGACGTAATAGGATGAAGTCCAAAAATAAATTAATGAGAAAGGTTGAAAATTACAGTTTCCGGTAGGCTATGGCCTACTGTAGTTCGAATTTCTAAAGGGAAGAGCATGATAATAATAATAATAATATCAGTCTGTAAAATATATAGGTTTTTTTTCGGTTTTTTTCGTGTGGCCTCCTGAGAGGCCGAGTGCAGGTCTTTCTATTCGACGCCCGTGGGCGACCTGCGCGTCGGGATGAGAGATGGAATGGATGAAGATGAATGAATGAAACTGGGCAAGGATGTGGAAGGAAGCGGCCGTGGCCTGTCAGAAGGTACTGTCCCAGCATTTGCCTGGTGTTGAAAATGGGAAACCACGGAAAACCATTTCAAGGACAGCCGACGGTGGGGCTCGAACCCACGCGTCTACCGAGTCAGCAGAGAGCTTGGCCCCATGGCCTAACGCAGCGCTTTAGCCCGCGTAGCCACTACTCTCGGTAAATATATAGTGAACAACACAAAACAACCTGGTTAGTGGATTATTTGAATTTCGGATTGATTCTCCTGTCCTTATTATCCGCGAAGATATCGATGATTGTGTCATGGAATTGATGTGCTTTTTAAGTCCCGGAAGAAAGCTTTCTCGATAGAAAGTGATGCTAGACCATTGAGACGTTCTTGTGCTGTAGAATTTCTGCAGTATGTTTTAATGCGCTTCAACAAAGAGAAGCTCCTTTCTGTTGAGGCACTAGTAGCGGGAATAGTTAGAATTAAGTTGATGAGTATTGACACTTCCGGTAATGTGTCAAGGAAATCGTTTGATACAATGTATTCATTCAATTTTGATATGGAATTTAATCTGAATGACAGTGAACTGAAGACGTAAGACAATTCAGAATTTAGTCCCAGACTGTCGAAAAAGCTGCCATATGGCGATTTCATTAGAGAATGAAGATGATTAATGGGAAAACAGTGAGGATATTCCTCAAATTTGTCGACATTTAAAAGAGCGAAAAATGTCAAAGAATGAAGGTCTCTAAATCTCTCTTCAATACGTGCTGAGAAGTGATCAACTATTTCAAAGTATAGGCGGCGAAATGAGGTTTTCATGTCATCTTTATTGTCAGTTCGTTGCTTCTTTGTAACAGGAGCGTCTTTGTTATGCAATTTAGCCCACAGTTCATCAAGCTCCTCACGACATGACTTCAGAAACTCTTTAAATTCTTGGATTTTACTCTCACAAAATATAACGTCACATATCTTCTTTTGCAAAAATTTTGAAAAGTATTTCTGCTTTAGGTAGAACCAAGTGGAAAATTTCCAACAGAAAATTGAACTGAAAAACCAAGAAGGTTCTTAAGAAATCCTTTTGCACAAAATCGTGTTTCAGGATGGAACGACATTGTGTCATCCTCAATTATTTGACTGAACAACTGAATCAGTTCTGTTTTGTGGTCATAAATAATTTCCACTAGTCTATTGTTGTATAACCATCTGGTTGAAGCAACAGAAGGAAAACGGGCATTTACTATCTCGTCAAGAGCATGAGTTCTTTTGCTTGAATTGGAGAAAAACGACGCGAAACCGGAAACGGTCGAGAAAAATATTTTACAATTTCTGATCACTTTTACACAGTCCTGCAATACTAAATTTAGTTTGTGTGCATAGCAGATAGTGAGCAATGCTCGTGGACACTTGGACTTTACTCTCGCGGCTAGCCCGTTATATTGGCCAGTGTTGACAAATGCGCCGTCATAGGTTTGAACAATTAACTTACTACTGCATTGAAACTCATCTAAATGATTAAAGACATGTGTTGCTATTCTTTCGGCACTTCTTTTACTGCTCAAATCAAGTAATCTTATGAACCTTTCTTGAATTTCGCCCTTAGGAACAACATATCTGAACACTATACTTAATTGCTCCTTCCTTGATATGTCCATTGTCTCATCTACAATAATTGCAACAAACTGCGCAGCAGAGATTTCGGCTTTTATGTTCTGCATTAAGTGTTGAGCACAAGCGTCGATTAAGTCATTTTGTATCATTGAACATTGGCCTGAGAACACAGTACAATTTTGTAGGTGATCATGCAAATTCGCGTCGCGTTCTGCCATGTATTGAATCAACTCCCTGTAATTGCCTTTATTAGCAGAATCTTCCGATTCATTATTATTATGGCCTCGAAAAGGTAGCTCCTAAAGCGCCAGGAAGCAAGTAGCATCTATTAAACACTTCATAACGTACCTATTACCTTTCACGTTTTCATTGTGTTTGTCTATTGACTCTTTATAGGCTTTGCTAAGACATCATTCAATTCTAGTATATGAGTTTTGAAATTGTTTCAGTGAGATTGCCGCTCCAATGTGTTCCTTACTTTGTTGATGCCGCTTTCGTAATACATTTCCTAAATTATTCAAATCAGCTACGCCACTGCTGTTCCAAACACTTTTCTGAACAGAAAATAGTAAACAAGGCCAACAGTAAAGCTTATTTAATGCCTTGCGCCTACATAACCAAGGTATTTCTGCATATTTGGAAACGAAAATATTTAATTTTACTATTTTCCCACCTGTTGTTTTGAATTGACATAAGTTAGGTAGGGGAGGAGTAGGTCGTCCCTTCGAGATTAGTTCTTTCTTCTCCGCATGGCTAAATGAACTGAAAGGATGCAGAAAAAGCCGCTCGATAACACAGTTACGGTCACATGGCTCCTCTATTGCACCTGTTAGGCTACTGCTATTTGGTTCTGGTCCCGAAGTACCTGGCGTATTCACGCTGGCCATCATTTAAAAATACTACACACGAGATGAATCAATGCACTTTAATAGGCTACTTATTAATTTTAAATAATTATTATAGCTGGGCTAAATTGAAGATATTAGACTCAGTCTAATATTAATTATTCAATCGCACAGCACAATACAATACAATCGAGCTACAATGCCACTCAAATGATGTGCACACGGTGAAGACAGACAGACTGCCGTATCCATTCTGACCGCGCGAAATCGTAACCAATAAGCCTGTAGTGCTGGTTTGAATGTAACCAATAGCGAGACTTGAGGATCTCAGTAGACGTCCTCAGAGCGCCATTTAACAGACCATACCTGCCCCCTCCCCCTCAAGGGCTCCAACCATTTCTTAAGCTATAAACGCGTGCTTTGAGGATGCAAGGTTCTCTTCCTCAGTTTCTACTCCGGGTGGTGAAGGTCACACTTCACCCATCTAGGGGTGAAATGTAGAACTAGTTACAAGACCTGACAGTGACAGTGACCCAGAGCTTATCGAGAGGGCGCGCAAGTTAGCCCCAAATACTATTTTACAAACCTTTTTTTATTTTTATTTTTTAACAGTTACAGCAGAGAGCTGACTGTAGGATGATCCTCACGTCCTACATGGAGGAATCGCCACTGAAGTATTATATATTGCAACAAGATTGCCAATAAGGACCAACCCTATGTGTCACATTAGTGAACGACGTAGTAGTTATTTCACAACGGCAGGTAGCCATTGTCCCGGAATCTTAAAAACCCCAGAATGACGCAGTATCGTTTCACCACGGCTAAGAGTCATTGTCTCGGGATGCTAAAACCCCAGGTGTAATCATCACGGGTTTGACCATCTAGTTCCTTCTGGAAGGAATAGAAGCTTGATATTTCACCTTATTGTGAAAGAATCACGCCATTTCTACTGTAGGTACGCTGCTAAATATTGCAAGTTGTGATGCAATTAGCCCTCGTGAGCGAATGAACACTGAAGAGAGGGAAGCTTACTAGGGTGGGAGACAGTCGAAGACCACGTGATCAGGAAGCTATTAGTACCTGCGCCCTCGACAAGACATTCATTCATCAACAGCTCTCAAGGAAAGGAGGAAGCAATAACCTGGCTTCCTGGTATAGCATCGAACTGAGTATACAGATTCGACACTGAACGATGTCTTGCCAATATCCATATCAGCCGATAGTGGATTATATCCCTACTCAACGGTCTTAACACAGATGGCAACGTAATTGATCTTGGTATACCATATCAACTGAGATATCACAACATTTTCAACATGAAACGGAACATCGAGATCATCTTGAACACTTTTTTATGATGATACTTCAAATGGGTGAGCAAACAATTAAATATCCGACGTCTCTGTAATATGTAACTTCTAGATTAATATTCAATTCAAATGTTTATTTTCTTTTAAATTAATTGCCGCATTGAGTAATTTTAAATTCAATTGTGTGACTATCACTATTCTGTTTTATTAATATTTTGTTTTTGCATTTAATAAATTCATTTTCTTTAACGTAATGCCTATTTCTTTCATAGTGGTTAGTCAACTAAGTTACACTACGACCCGGGTAAGTGGTCTCGAACTCTACTGCTGACTGCCGAGGATATATTTATAAATTTTGGTTCTATATCTTAAATATTGAACCTGGCGCCCTAATTATATCCTATTATACTATCAAAGGTAAGTCCACACCACAGTGTTTATTTATTCTTATCATGTTTGTTCAAATTAGACCATTATAGTTAACACCACAGCGAAAGGACAATTTAATAAATGTTACAATAGTGCCAGTATGAAAACGGAGCGTAAATTAACATTTTAAGAATGTCCAAGCAGTGTAGTATACGATTAGGATAACATGTCAGATGACCTCACATACATTTCATCTCAATTTAACAGTAGGATAACATGTCAGATGTTACACATCATATGCGACTACTGTAAGGCTCGTATATTTTTTACGTTACTTTATTCTTTTTCACGTTTTACTTTACACCTAATCCTCGAGCCAGGGGAATTAACCGGTCAGAAATCTAACCCGGGACTCTTCGGGCCAAAGCCTAGCATGCTAACCAATTAGCAACGGAGCCGGGTAGCAGGTAAGCAACTCGAGAAGGTTGCTCGTGCTTACAGTTAAAGACCTGCGTGGATGCGGATATCCGCAACATTTTTCGCCGTACGGATATAGTTTGCATGGCTGTGCGGATAGCGAATAATGTTTGGAATAAATTAGCGGATAAGTTTTTAGAATACAATCCGAACTTGTTGAATATCATTACTCGGACCCGGATATTTATGGGTTTATGACATATCATATTTCTCCGGTTTTGTTTTTCTTTTTCTCATGGCAAATGTAAGATTATGATTTAAGGTAATCTCATTAAAATTATGTTATAACTAAGGCCCGGATAGTTATGGGTTTAAATATTTTTTATTTAACTAAATATTTTCTATTTATTTACATATGTTTGCCGTTTTTATAAATAAATACACATTCTGGCGTATTTATTCATAAGTACATATTTACTATATTGAGTGGTATGTTGTACTCCTTAGATGAGGACTGCCCAACCTACGGCCCGCTGCTCCGCGTCCGCATCGCCAAAACTTGGAAACAACTCAAGCCAACTGAAGAAAGCACTGGACACGCACCCGTGCCCCAGGTCATTAATGATTGGTACAACTAAGTTCAATCCTAAGTGAAGAGAGATCTTAAGTACCGGTACAAAGCTTTTCGAGTCGTCGCACTAAGCTAAATTATCGTGAACTTTATTTCGTAATTTGATTAATAATTGTGTCAAATGAACATAAATATTCACTCTTTGTCACTCATGCTGTATGAGTGTATTGAATATCATCGTACTTCTATTTAAATGGAATTTATTAAAAATATTTAATATTTTTTTCGTGTTTTATTTTTTAACGACTGTAAACAAATATAGAAAACGGCAACAATACTATGAAAACTAAGCTCTGACAGCCCAAAACTCACCATATTGTACCAATATTTTTTTAAAAAAATCCATGCCCCTTCCCAAACCCCACGGAGTGTTATTGGCCCGCAAGGTCCCCCAACTATTTACAATGTGGCCCTTCATTAAAAAAAAAGTTGGGCACCCCGGCCATAGATGACGCTGGCCACATTTTCGACCCTTGCCAATTCCAGTAATTTGCTTATCTATTTCGTGAATGCACCCTTGTCTCTGTAGCGTAGAAGTATTTCAAGACAGGAATTCCCCGGTCATGAAGTATAGCAGGAGGGGTGGAGTCAACTGTCTCATTAATCCTCCAATAGTCCTTACCTTGACATGACATTTTATTTGAAATTACAGAGGTCTACAAAACTAGTGAGTATTGACAGAGTGCTATCTGCAGTAAGTATTGTAGGGTTCGGAAACTGAGGCAAGCCCCGGCTTGTTAAGCGGGGACATTTGTACTGCAGACAGGATTATGGATTATTCAAGCTGCTGAATGTTTCTACACCCTCTGTCTGAAAAGTTCGGTGAATGGGCTATATTACGAACGGATTATTGGCTTACCTGAAACAGCCGAAGTAATCCCCGTGGATGGTTATGCACTTCTGAGAATGACTGAACAAATCCTGGAAACTCCTGGCATATTCTTCTTTAGGAATAGTCTTCAGTTTGGGTCGTCAAAACTCCCAATTAAAACCAAGAGAGAAGCGTGAATTTAAGCAACCAGCCTTGCACACCTGATAGACGGGCGGCAGTGAGAAGGGTGAATTTATGCAAGCTAACGTGCACACCTGTTTGACGGGTGGCAGTGAGAAGGGTGAATGTGCCGTGGAATGGAATGGTCCTGAAAACCATCGTCACGGGTGACGAGACCTGGTGCCTGAGGTACGACCTCGATGGCAAGCGTCAAAGTATGGAGTATTGGGGTCCAGGGCCGCCGAAAAGCCCTGAAGGGCCAGAGGATTTCGGACATTTCGGGCATTCAACGTAATTATTATTATTAGCGTATGGTACAAACAACATAAACAATATACATACATACAATAAGTAACACATTACAACTATTACAATCATGCAAGGGAAAGGGTGTTCAAAGATTAATGTCTAAATTTTCTAGCCATCTTATGGCTTCAGTAGAGGCTATTACAAAGTCCTGTGTTGATCCAGTGAATGCCCTACTAATACACTCAGTGACAATATGGTTCATAGTCTGTCTAACTGCACCACAATCACAGGTTGGGGAAGAACGCATGCCCCATTTAAACATCATTGATCCGCATCTCCCGTGGTTAGTGCGGACTCTGTTGAGAGTTACCCATGTCTTGCGGGGCAAATCAAATCCGGCTGGCATATTTTGAATGTTGAACAATGCCTGCCATTGCATTGGAGCTATGCTGTTCCACTCTTTTTGCCAATCAGCTTTTGGATCATAAACCTGCCTAACCAGTTCCTGTGCTGTTTGAATAGGTGGAGATCTTGACTTGAGACGGCTATATCTGGTGCTAGCATCTTCATGAATGGGGAGTTCAGGATTGGCCAATATCTTCTTGTATTCCCTGACCAAGTTGTTCAGTCTTCTAATTCTAGGCGGTTCTATGTGACTAAGCACAGGCAACCAGAAAAGAGGGGTAGATTTTATCGTGCCACTAATAATACGCATTGTCTCATTCAGGACTGTGTCCACCTTTTTAACATGAGAGCTGTTGACCCAAACTGAGGAACAGTACTCAGCTGTTGAAAGTACCAGTGCCATCGCCGAAGTACGCAATGTAGTTGCAAACGCTCCCCATGTGGAGCCAGCAAGTTTGTGGATGATATTGTTACGTGTCCTTAATTTGGCTGCTAGGTTGGTGAGATGCTTCCTGTACGATAACGTTCGGTCAAGAGTAACTCCAAGATATTTGGGGTTGGCATTATGAGGGAGAGGGCCTCCATTAAGAGACACTTTCAGGGTAGAGTTCGCTTGCCGATTGTTTAAATGGAAGAAGCAGGTTTCTGTTTTACTAGAGCTGGGCTTCAAGCACCACATTTCGAAGTATTTGCATAGGACATCCAGGTCTGCATTTAAAGTTCTCTCTATCACATTAGCATCAGCATGTTGAGTAACTATTGCTAGATCATCAGCATAAGCAAACTGACGAGAGCTGGTAGTATGTATGTCCGCAATATATAGATTAAACAATAATGGAGAAAGAACAGATCCTTGTGGAAGACCATTATTGAGTACCCTTGTTTTGCTGTGGTTTTTATGCATAACTACCTGGATTATTCTATTTGAAAGCATATTGTTAATCAAACGTGACATTTGACTGCACTTTGTCAGTTTAAAGAACTTGTACACAATACCTTCTCTCCACACTGTGTCGTAGGCAGCTGTTAGATCAATAAACACTGCCCCACTCTTCAATCGCTTTTCAAAACCTGCCTCAATATGTGTTGTCAAGGCAAGCACCTGATCTTCACAATTACGCTGAGGTCTGAAACCAGCCTGCTCGATAGGAATGCTTTTACAAATTAGGGGGCTTATTCTATTGTAAATAAGTCGTTCCAGGAGCTTAAAATAAACGCTCATTAAGGCGATTGGTCTGTAGCTTTCAACAGAATTCGGAGGTTTGCCAGGTTTTACGATAGCTAGAATCTTAGTTCGTTTGAACTCGGAAGGAAGTTTACTTGTTTGAAGGATGTTTGAAAAGAACTGCACTAACCAATTCCTTACATTCTTTCCAAAGTGCTTCAGAAATTCTGGGTGTATACCGTCAAAACCCGGGGCTTTTCCATTTTTCAATACTTTTAGGGCAAGCAGTAGCTCTTGTTCAGTAAAAGGATCAGAAATGTTGGAGGACGTAGTATAAAGCTTTCTCAACTGAGACAGTTCATCTTTTATAATCCTTTTATGACACTTTTCAGGCTTGACTTTAGACAAGCTGGCAATGCGACTGGCAACATGATTGGGTGAAATCTCTGGCTTCAGCTGGGGACTATGTGGTATTCTTCCTAGCTTACTTAGGAGGCTCCAAGCTTTTCTACTCGAGTGTCTGAAGTCTAATGTTTCCACAGTTTCCGTCCATCGGTTTCGTCTAGCTTCATCTAGGTTATGAAGGAGATCATCAGCTACATCCTTTTCGCTATTTCTCTGGTAATCTTCGTATAGTGCTTCACAAGCCTCATCCCAACCTGGGATAAATTCCTTTCTCATTCCGCGAGGAATATGCCTTTTAGCACATGCCAGAACTGCTTTCATAAACCTAGAGTAGTTATCTACCTCTGGAGGAATCCATCTAATGGTTCTGTCGAGATCGGCTGAGAAACTCTCCCAATTAGCTTTACTGAAGTTCCATCGAGGAAGTGGGGACGATCTTATAATGGGAATCTGCATTCCAATTTCCAGGAAGACAGGCCGATGTTGACTATGTAGGAAGTTCATAAGAACTTTACGAAACACAGGTACATTGGAACCCTGATGATCATTTGATACAAAGCACAAGTCAGGATTAGTTTCTGATCCCCATCTTCCTGACTTAAATGTACATCTGCCTTTTGGATTGAAGATCAGTTGCATGTTACAAAGCTCTGCCCACTCTATAAGTTTCTCTCCACACTGATCGTTGTTCCTATAGCCCCACTGAGTATGATGACTATTGAAATCACCCACATAGATGGACGGAAGAGAGATTGCTGGAAAAACACTGTCAGGCCATTTAGTTCCTGGAGGTTTATAGATGTTTATGATAGTCACCTCATTAACTTTTGTTGTTATGTTGAAAATGTCTGCATCAGAATTAGCCGAGATTAACTGAGAGCAGGCGATGGAATTTTGAACAAAGGTAGCAGTTCCATAAGATTGGTGATAAGTAGCTCCCACTAACTTGTATCCAGGGATATTTCCTCTTGAACGAAGCTGAGATTGATCAGAGGCATGCGTTTCTTGAATACAGATTACATCAACATTATTTTCCAATGCCAACTTGGAAAGATAGTCACTTTTAGATCTACTGATACCTTCGATGTTGATTTGAAGGACTCTTAGAACAATACCCAAGGGCTTTGCAGATTGGCTCTGAAAAGAGCTAGTATCTTTAGTTTTGTGTATCATTAGCCAGGAGATCACTAGTGATAGTCTGGCCACCGAATGCTGACGTTCAGTTCAGTACTGGAAAATCGAATCCTAGTACCTATGCAGGGGCACCACGAACAGGAATCAGCTTCACCCCCATTCAACGTAATGTGACGACGCAACTGAGGCTATCCCTCAGGAAGACTATGCCAGAACTTTACAGCCGTTCTAAGAAGTGCATAACCATCCGCGAGGATTACTTCGAAGGATAGTAACGGCTGTTTCAGGTAAGCCAACAATCCGTTCGTAATATAGACCCATTCACCGAACTTTTCAGGCAGAGGGTGAAAATTTCGAGTAAATTTAAGAACATATTTTGGAGACTTAATCACATATTTTCCACTTTTAAGCACATAAAATACACACAGTTCTCAAAATTAAGCACATACTTATCCGAGCCCTGGTCATTAAGTATAATTAACACTCCGAACTGAAGGGAGATATGGAACTGCGTCCATAATCAGTGGTATTTCCAGATCCTTTTAATTAGGCCGATTGAACTGCGCCCATAGTCAAGTCAGCCGTTAGCCCAAGGTCGGTTTAAGGGGAAGTGACGGACTGTCCCCCACCACTAGCTTCTGCACTGCTGAGAATAAGAGGTAGTCCCACGTCCCGATAAGCAGCTGTACTACGGGCCTCCGGGGTTGGCAGCTAATCATACTAACCACTACACCACAGAGGCGAATAATAATAATGATAATAATAATAATAATAATGAAAATCCACAGCCTTTTTCCAGTCATTGGACCGGGTCAGCGTTGGAATGAATGAAACCCGCATCTAGCGACGAGGATAGGCATTGTGCCGGCTTCCGAAGCCTGTCGCATTCCTCTGGAACAATGATTAATGAATGACAGATGAAATGAAATGATATTGGAGAGTGTTGCTGGAATGAAAGATGACAGGGAAAACCGGAGTACCCGGAGAAAAACCTGTACCGCCTCCGCTTTGCCCAGCACAAATCTCACATGGAGTGACAAGGATTTGAAGCACGGAACCCAGCTGTAAGAGGCCGGCGCGCTGCTTCCTAAGCCACGGAGGCTACACTAATAATAATAATAATAATAATAATAATAATAATAATAATAATAATAATACCACTCTCTCTAATCCACCATAAATAACTACCCCTCTAAAAAATATAATGAAATGAAAATCCACAGCCTGCTTCCAGTCTTCGACCGGGTCAGGAATGGAATTAATGAAGCCCCCATCTAGCGGTGAGGATATGAACTGTGCCAGCTGCCGAAGCCTGACACACTCCTCTGGGGCAATGATTAAATGAATGACAGATGAAATGAAATGATAGTGGAGAGTGTTGCTGGAATGAAATTTTGACAGGGAAAACCGGAGTACCCGGAGAAAAACCTGTCTGCCTCCGTTTTGTCCAGCACAGATCTCACATGGAGTGACCGGGATTTGAACCACGGACCCAGTGGTGAGAGGCCGGCGTGCTGCCGCCTAAGCCACGGAGGCTTCCTAAAAATATAATAATCTTCTAAATTGTAAGATTACCTCAAACTAGATTATTAAACATTTGCAATAACAAAACTATTTTTAAAATATGGTTAGGTTGTCGAAAACATCCCAATGTACCAGATCAAAAATTAAATATTAGTGTGTTTTGAAAACTGTACCTGTTTTATGTATCCCAGGCCAACACTAATCTCTTGTCCGCAATCTGGACAGGGTATATTTAGTTGTTCGCAATCTGGACGGTTTTTGACTTGTTCCCAATCATGACACAGCCGATTTGAAATGAGTCACTTCAAATTCACACCACTCGACACAACATAATTCGGTAGAGGGGAGGAGGGAGCGAACCTACCTGACCGCTCCCAATGAGCGCAGTTCCACAGCCACTTTTCGAAGGATGATGCTAATGACCAGGGTCATTAGTGAAGCTTGGGCGCAGTTCCATACAACCCATAGTGTAGTATTTCAGACAGGAATTCCCCGGTCATTAAGTAGTCTATAGCAGGGGGGCTGGAGTCAACTGTCTCATTAAAAGCCTCTACTAGTCCTTACCTCGTCAGGAAATTTAACTTGAAATTACAGTGGTCTACATAACTTGTGAGTATTGACAGAGTGCAAAGAAAATTTTTGAAGTGACCATTTCTGCTGCTCTTTAGAATGAAATTCGAAAACAGCACATACAATGATTTCGTATAGCGCATCTGCAGTAGCCTAAGTATTGTAGGATCCGGAAACTGAGGCAGGACCCATCCCATTAAGCGAGAACATATGTACTGCAGACAGAACTATGGATCATTAGAGCAGCTGGATGTTCAACTATATTTCGAGTAAATTTAAGAACATATTTTGGAAACTTAATCACATATTTTGTACTTTTAAGCACATAAAATACACATATTTCTGAAAAGTTAAGCACATAATTATTCGAGCCCTGGTCATTAAGCATAATCAACACTCCGAACTGAAAAGGGTTGCAATTCTGGCTGTATACTGTATATTCATTCAAAAGATAGCATATGACATACATAGCCTCGGGCAGTGCTGTCCAACTTTCTGGAGTGCTGGGGCTCATTTAACTAACGCCCAAAGAGCACGGCCATCACTGTTATCACAGCCAGTATTTGACTACATTTACTACAATTATTATTGTTATTTTATTATTATTATTAATACAACTTACATAATTAATGTGAAGTTTGACACTGCAAGGTCTGAAAATATTCTTTTTAGCCATACCGTATCACAACACCAGAACCTTCACTCACGAGCTCTCAAGTTATACTGAATGTTTGGTTGATCGGATCCCCCACCGTCGCTATCGGTACAAATAGCAATCTTCAAAAGACTGGACTTACCGTTTGCGGCTTAGCTTTGTTGGGATTTAAGTAACTTTGTCTCTAATTCCCAACAAGTTGAGACCTGAGGAGAGCGCAAATTCTGGAGGAAAGTGTGTCTTTTGTGTGGCGGAAATGTTTATGACACAGCAGCAGGTGCCCGAGTTCCGAGAAGGGATGTTATGAAGAGTAGGTATCCTTCTAATGAGTAGAAACAGGAAAATACTAGCGTAGATGCTTCATGGGTGTGACTGGGAAGATGTACCGAAGAAAATAGTTTTAACTTGAAATTTAAATTCACTAGCGGACCCGTGCGAGAAATCTCGCATGTTCATGAACCACACTTTCCCCAGTAGGTTTATAATGAGACACTTAAGGAGAAAGGATGTTATGTTTTTATTTCAACCAAAGGATTATAGAACACTATTTACATTTCAAAAAGTTGGTAGACTATATTGATTTTCACGGCCGGTGAATTAAAACTCAGCAATTCTTCTAGGTTTGTGTCATGTCTTGTGATGGGTTTCGCCTATGACACCAAGCTGGCTCATCGGCGGGCTCTTGGTGTCCCCGCCCGGACCCCCACAGGAGTGACGAACTGCGCGCTACCTCCCTTTATATAGAGTGTCCGGGCGGGGACACCTAGGCGAAACCCCACACAAGACACGCCACAAACCTAGAAGAATTGCTGAGTTTTATTTACATTTCAGTTAGAATTCCAAGTTCTACGTTCCCTAACTTAGGAAGGCAGTCACTGAAAATTGGATCATCATAACACTCACCGGTTATTCCATATTATGGAATTATAGGATTTGAGTAGCCTACTCTTTCCTTTGATATACTGTTTCTGAAATCCAAGCAAAATGATAAAGGAAAGACCTCAGGATTTTCAAATGACATGAAACGGGCGTCACAGTGGCCAAAATGTGACGTGGACAGCAATTATGGAGCATATTTTCCTACAGCAACAGTATCTCCAAATCGCACACCGTACATTTTTAATGTCATTTTTTTAAGAAATTATAGATATTTATGAAATTACAGTGCAATTCGTCACTGCTAATGTCTATTCTCTTTCATTTGAATGCTCATTTGTCACGATCGGTCGCTTGTGAGCGCCGCAGGAGGGATCTATACTACTGAAATAGTCTAATATATAGCCTTTGATTTAAATTAATATTAAAAACTCGTAGGAATAAAAATGTGCTTATGAAAGGCGCCAGGAGAATACACCGAGGGCGCCATGGTGACCATGGGCGTCGCGTTGGACAGCGCTGGCTTATGGGAACGACTTTCACCTCAAATGTCTAAAGGTGTTACTTTAATACACGATGCTTTATCTAATTAAAATTAGAACCTCTCCTTAATGCCAAACTACAACACTACAATGCTGTGGTAAAACCAGTGATCTTATATGGTGTGGAGACGGCAAACTTGATGAACCTAGAAAAGCTTCTGAAGATTGAAAGGAGGATATTGAGGAGGATTTACGGCCCAAAAGTGGTCAGGGAACCTACAGACTAAGATCAAACAAGGAGATATATGAAAGGGTGGAAGACCTGGAAACAACAATTAGGAAAAGACTTTTACGTTTCTATGGACATATGGTAACAATGGATCCAACAAGAATAAATAAACATTTTTTTAAAATAAAATATACAATCTGAAGAGCCAAGGGGGTTACACCAAGCAGATGAAGGAAGAACTCCGGAGGCTAGGAATTACAGATGACGACTGTCGAGTCAGAACACAATTCAGGGAAATACTTTCTAACATAAATGTTCTTGTGGGAGAAAAGAGAGAGAAAGGCGCAACACTCTGAAAGAATGAGGGAAGTGTGGAGGAAGAGAAAGGAAGAAAGAACTATGAGAAGGAAATGAAATTATATTTGCGTGTTCCTTAGTTTTGGCCGGTTCGCATAATGTAATGTAATGCCTGCGGATTCGGATAACAAACGTGCGGATGTGGGGCGGATGCGGATAACAGCCATGCGGATGCGGGGCGGATGCGGATGCGGGGTGGTTGCGCATAACGTTTAATTTACCCGCGCAGGGCTGGAACTTTCAGTCCCAGTAAGCTTATCCCACTTGGTGGCTTGCTGTAGCAGCCTTCCCCTACTGTGCCCGACAGTGATATGGGCTGGGAAGTTGTTGATTAATTAAGTTTGCGACATATGTAGCCCCGTGTACTTGGGTATGTGTGTAGAATTTGTCAGATAACCTGTGTTATTGTGAAAGCTGTATTAGTGTGTGTAGTTGTAATTCAGATGAGGATTGGGAAGGAGGCGACCGTGGCCTTCAGTTAGGAGTAGAATCACGAAACCACTTCCAGGATGGCTAAGGGTACCCCATTCCAGCCCTCAGACCAGAATTAAATTTCTTGGCAGAGCCGGGAATCGAACCCGGGCATCCGCGGTGACAGCCATCAGTGCTAGCCAATACGCAACGAGGCAGATCTTTTAAAAATTAACGCTCGTGGTTTTTGTCGCTGTTTTGAATAAAGCATCATCATTTCACTATTTGAAATTGATCGTCTGCAGTCCTTCCCTCAATTGCAAACCATGCTCAGCTTCTATGCCCAAGGTTGCGGGTTTAAATCCAGCCGAAGTCATTGGTTTTTTGGAAAGCGTTATAAAATCCCTCAGTATGCCTTCCTTCGAAGGTTAAGTAAAGCCAGTGGGCCTATGTCATAGATTTATGGCATTTAAAAGAACCTTCCACTAACTACAATTGTGTGCGCTAAATTTGTAGGTTAGATTTGATTAACGCTCTATTAAGTTCCAACGTTCACCGCCAGGTTCTGGTTGTGGTGGCATGTAGTAGCCAAATTCGCAGCTATACCTCATCCATGGGATCTGTGAAGTAGGTTTGCGCATGACGTCATACAGAGGAAGTGAAAAGAGAATGCTATGGGTGGAGCTTGGTAGACCAGCCATTGCGAGAGTTGCTTGAAGCCATGGTCGCAGCTTCCATCTGCACTATTTATTCAGTGGCATCGCGCCTCATTGGCCAGTCAGCCGAGTCACTCCTGTGCGCAGACTAAGTGTTTTCACACTGGCACTTCGCAGATTGCTTAGACGGAGTTTAGGTGTCGTTGACGGTAGCATTTGGTAGTAAAATTAGGAACTATTTGAAACTGATCGTCTGCAGTCCTTACCTGAATTACAGATAATACACACTAATACAGCCATCACAATTTCCACCAGTTATCAGACGGATTCTACATACACCCAAAGTACACGGGGTTACATGACCGCGCTGTCGCAGCCCCTAAACTGAGGAACCAACCAACAATAATAATCGAACGTGTCACAATTCAAAATAAGGACATCTGTTGATCAGATTTATGTCATACATACAGTGGATATCATATTATTAGAGCTACTGCATAAACATTGGAGAATTAATGATTGAATTATTTATTCCTGAGTTAGTAGGCTACTCGTATTTACTCATTGTTTATTTATATAGTTGGATATTACTAAGTACACATTTCTGTTCAACAATCGGTCCTATAACTATTAATGGCAAACAGTTCCGTGAAGAATTATACAGCCTATTTCATATATCCTACTTATGTTAATTGCCTCTATCAGCATACAAAATTTCAGTTTTATTGCTGTAATAGATTCGTAGATATTGAGAATCGTGTAATATTGCGGATGGTCGCCATGTTGGATTGTTATATGTATAGGCGATAGAGTCATGTACCATTAAAGGAAATTTATTGCGTAGGTTCATTACTCAAACTTTCACTTCAATCGCATGATTACGACGCAAGAAATAAAACTTAATTTTAAAATTCACACAGTCACCATCTTGAGGTTATATAAACAATTGAACTAAATTAGATACCAGTGCATTACAATGTGTATAAACATTTCCTGTACCATGTTTCATTGCGTTTGGATCATTAAATCGCGAGAAAGGTGTATTTAAAATTTTCAACTTCGCTTGGCCGCCATATTCGTTTTGTAGTTAACAGCTTTTTGAAAGTCTTATAGATGAACTTCTAGTAGTGTCCTTTATCTCCGTACAAAATGTTAGGGTGATACCGCTAATACTTTCAGAGATATAGAATGCCGGTGAAATATTTCGCACAGCCGCCATCTTGAGGTTATGTAAACAATTGAACGAAGTTAGATGTCAGTGCATTACAATGTGTATAAACATATACTGTACCAAGTTTTATTGCGTTTGGTTGATTAAATCGCGAGAAACGTATATTTAAAAGTCGCAACTTCGCTTGGCCGCCATGCTGTTTTTGTAGGTACCAGGTTTTCAAAAGTCACATAGGTGAACTTTTAGTAGTTCCTTTTATCACCGTAAAATATTCCAGGGTGATATCGGTATTAGTTTCGGAGATATTGAATGTTGGTGAAATATTTCGCACAGCCGCCATGTTGGATTGGTGAGACGTAACAAAATTTGAAGGGCACAATAGGGGTCGTCCCGAATAGTGCTATGAACTTACCGAGTGTCATTGAAATCGCTCCAGCCGTTTAGAAGTTATTAGGGGGGAACACACCATCACACACACGCACACACAGAGACACACGGATCTCATAAGACTATTTTTTCATAAATGAAAATAGGCTAAAAACTCTGGTCACAAATTGAGCAAGGCTATGTTGTTTACAGTTCCTAGATGACTGCTGACAGGTGGGTTTATCGTACATTTGTTTCATTAACTTGCCACGGTGGATGAGTGCTTATTGGGTAGATTATAAGCTGAGGAATAACCCACCCACCAAGGGAAGATGATTAAGAGAAGGAAGTAGATTTCGGATTGGAGAAAAAGGATAGAAAGATAGGAGGAGAGTCCCATAAAATTAATAAGTTTAACTTTAAACACACTTAAAGGCGGTTGCCACTGGAAGTTAACTCTCTGATACCTAAAGTAGGTACGAGCTTGGTCGAGGCTAACGGGAACCGCAGCTAGGACTTGGGCGGTTTGCAAGAGAGAGGCTTTAGTATATTTCCTCCCAAGCATGTATAAAAGTACTATGGGGAAGGGTAATGGTCTGGCAAGGCAAATAGTAAAATCTTTATTGAGTATGAACGAGGGCATGAACCTAGGAAGAGCTAGAAAAGCCAGGATCTTGCCTAACTGTAGTATCAGATAAATGATGAATCCAAAAACAAATATTTAATTTATTTGACAATGCAAAGAAATTTGAGGAAATTAACAAACGGGTAATATAATTTTGACAAACATAGTTAATTGTGGTGTTTGAAGCCATATTTTCAGTGTTGCCTTAGTAAACAAGTGTTTAGTGCTTTTCAGTCGGTCAACACGAATGTACCCAAAAGAGATGGGTTGTGCCCTAATCCTGAAATAAATTACATGAGATTAATAAAACACTAGGATGACCAGTTTCGATCGTCAAGCGATCATCATCAGATCCATTACACTTAGGCTATAAAATCTATGTTTGAAATACAGGTGAAAATATTTACAATATGTACAATTATTTAGTTGCAGTATTGGTACTGCAACTGTCAGTGTATGCTAAATGCAGTATATATGTTAGGTGAAATGCTAAATGGTGATAGCTATCCGGAGATTGTACTTTAGAGAGATTATATGGTTGTAAACTATGGTTAAAGTATGAAATTTTAGGCTAACTACTTATCTGATTGTCTTCCGTACTACAGCTACTCGCAGACAATCAGATAAGTAGTTAGCCTAAAATTTCATACTTTAACCATAGTTTACAACCATATAATCTCTCTAAAGTACAATCTCCGGATAGCTATCACCATTTAGCATTTCACCTAACATATATACTGCATTTAGCATACACTGACAGTTGCAGTACCAATACTGCAACTAAATAATTGTACATATTGTTACGTGCCACCCCCTAGTGGCACTTTTGTTAACTGGATTACGGTGGGGGTACAAAGCACAACACTAATTACTGCTTAAAGAAATAATTAACTTTATTGTGGCCAGAAAATTACACTAATCAGCAAATACAAGCAATTAGGAGCCTTCTCCAGTTTCCTCAAGTCTCTTCCTTATGCGCCCTTGGCCCCTTTCACTTGCAACAGACCACAGAAGTTAATCCGTCCTAATGAGTCCGGTGGCCTTGGCAGAAGCTACCTGCCCCTCTTCCTCAGGTACAACAAATACAGTTACTTACGAGCACTTGATGTTCGCTGTTCACAAGCTGGGAGAAACAATGTCACAGGATTTCGTAACTCGCACAGCACTTCGTCACCACACTTCTGTCGCACAAGATAATCGCTCGCACTAGCTCGTAAAACACAACGACAACTGCTTCACGGGTCACTCTTATATAGCAGGCCGGTGACTCAATAAATGGTTCTAGATCCATCCAGAGTCCACGGCTTCTCGAGGTTTCCACCGCTGGTCCAGTCACGAATCTTCTGGACTATCCCTTTGTCTGTAGTAGCCCTGTTGCATAAGGCGCGCGCAATACAGGAGGCAAGCCACAGCCCAGCCCCTGGGGCAGTTGTGACTCAAACGGCGAGCGATGTCACAAACTCACAGCCGTAACACCACCCCCTTCCTAAAAAGGCTGATCGTCCCGATCAATCATTGGTCCGTCTGTGTCCCTCCGTAGGCTGCCAGGCGATCTCGATGCACGATCTTCATCTTCGCCCTCGGGCTCCGCTGGATCCTGTAGACGACATCGTTGATCCGTTTCACGACTCGGTACGGGCCCTCCCAGGACTTCTGCAGTTTGGGTGACAGGCCTTTCTTCCGTAATGGGTTGAAGAGCCAGACCAGGTCGTCCTCGTGGAATCCGCCGGCATCCGTCTGCTGGTCGTATCGGGTCTTCATTCTGTCGGTCTCGATCCGCAGTTTCCTCCTCGCGAACGCGTGCACGTCCTCCAGTTGGTCGACCAGTTCTTGACAATACTGGCTTACCGGGATCGGATCATTCCCAGGTCGGCCAAAGGCAAGATCGACAGGTAGACGGAGCTCCCTCCCAAACATGGCCCGGGCTGGTGTGCACCCGGTGGCTTCATGCACGGCGGCGCGGTAGGCCAGGAGAAATAGTGGAAGATGTTTGTCCCAATCCCTCTGGTGCTCGCTGACGACTATTCGAAGATGGTTATCGATGGTGCGATTGAATCGCTCTACCATCCCGTCGGACTGAGGGTGTAGTGGCGTTGTCCTTGTCTTCCGGATTCCCAGCAGCTGGCATAGGTTCTGGAACACCTGCGACTCGAAGTTCCTCCCTTGGTCGGAGTGCAGCTCCAGGGGTACTCCGTACCGGCTGACGAATTCCTTCACCAGGGTCTCTGCAATCGTCGCGGCTTCTTGGTTAGGGAGCGCATACGCCTCCGGCCATTTGGTAAAGTAGTCGCTGACGACTAATATGTAGCGGTTCCCTGCCTCGCTTAACGGGAATGGCCCAGCAACATCGATGGCCACTCTCTCCATGGGGCCGCCCACGTTGTAGGTCTTCAGTGGACCCCGTCGTCTTCGTCCTGGGCCCTTGCTGGCTGCGCAATCGTGGCACCTCGCGCAGTGGTTCTCCACGTCTGTTCGGCATCCGATCCAGTAGAACCGCTCTCTCAGCTTCTCCAGGGTCTTCTTTATCCCTAGGTGTCCACCAGATGATCCTCCATGAACTTCCTTCAGGACTTCCTCCGTCATAGCCTTTGGAACGACGACTTGTTCCCGAGATGTCTTTCCGTCGGTGCTCTCCCAGGTACGGCAGATGAGGCCATCCCTTACAATCAGCGAGTCCCACTGTGCCCAGTAGGACTTAACCTTTGGGCTGCAGTCACTCACAATGTTCCACCCGGGTCTGGGGACACAGGCCCTCTTCCATTCGGCTATCAGTCCCAGGTCATCATCTTCCGCTTGCGCCCGCGTGAAAGATTCGCGGCTCCAGCTCCCTTGAAGTTCCACGGTAGTCCTTCGGCACTGTATCCCGGTGTTCCCCTCCCTTCGGGCACAGAAGGTGCAGTTTTCTGGGCACGGTCTTCGTGACAGGGCGTCGGCGTTAGAATGCAGTTGGCCTTTCCTGTGCTGAATCTCAAAGTTATACTGTTGAAGCCTCTCTAACCACCGCGCGAGTTGACCCTCGGGCTGCTTGAAGTTCAGGAGCCACCGCAGGGATGCATGGTCGGTCCTGATGAGAAATTCTTGCCCGTACAGGTACTTGTGGAAGTGTTCAATGGTCTTCACGATGGCGAGCAGCTCCTTCCTTGTGACGCAGTAGTTCCTTTCTGGCTTTGACAAGGCCTTGCTGAAGTAGGCCACTACTCTCTCCTCGCCGTCCACTACCTGCGACAGGATTCCCCCTATGCCAAAGTCGCTGGCATCGGTATCGACGATAAACCTTGTTCCAGGTCTGGGGTAGGCCAGAATAGGCGCGGTGCACAGAGCCTGCTTGAGTTGCTCGAAGGCATTGTGGCATTCTGCTGTCCACGTGAAGAGTTGGTCCTTCTCAGTCAGTCGATGTAAAGGTTTGGCGATGTCGGCGAATCCTCTCACGAAGCGACGATAATAAGTGCAGAGTCCCAGGAAGCTTCGTAGTTGCGACTTGTCCTTCGGAACTGGCCACTCCCTCACAGCTGCGGTCTTCTCTGGGTCGGTGCGCACCCCTTCCTCGGAGACGATATGCCCAAGGTACTGGACCCGCTTCTGGAAGAGCTGACACTTCTTGGGGCTCAACTTCAGCTGGGCAGCCCGTAGCTTCAACAAGATCTCCTTAAGGTTGCTGTAGTGCTCCTCGAAGCTCCTCCCCAGAACGATGACGTCGTCTAGGTATACCAGGCAGGTCTTCTAGTGTAGTCCCCTCAGAATGGTCTCCATTAGCCTTTCGAAGGTTGCAGGGGCGTTGCACAGACCGAATGGCATGACGGTGAACTGCCAGAGCCCGCTGCCCACAGAGAACGCCGTTTTCTCGCGGTCCTTAGGGTGGACCTCCACCTGCCAGTAGCCACTCTTCAAATCCAAGGTGGAGAACCATCTCGACCCTGATATGGTGTCCAGCGTGTCGTCGATCCGGGGTAGAGGGTAGCTGTCCTTCTTCGTGACATCGTTCACCCGCCTGTAGTCCACGCAGAACCTGGTGGAACCGTCCTTCTTCTTCACAAGCACGACCGGAGAACTCCAAGGACTATGTGATGGCTCGATCACCCCTTGATCCTTCATCTCTTCAACCATCCGGTTGACTTCGGCTTGCTTGGCGAGCGGGACACGTCGGAATGGGGCCCTAATCGGTGCGCTGTCCCCAACGTCGATTCTGTGCTGGACCAAGCTTGTCCTGCCGAAGTCTTTGCTTCCCACGGAGAAGACGTCCTGGAATTCGCGTAGCAGGTCCTGGAGTTGGCGTGATTGTTCCTCGTCTAAATGGTCCTGGGATCCTTGGTACAGCTTCTGTAGTTCTTCTGGTAGTGTGCGTCTTCTTCGGTTGTCCGTCTGCAGGTGTCCGTCCGTCGTGTCGGTGATGCGGGCAATCCAGGTAACGGGCTCGCAGACTCCTAGGTTGGTGTCCCGGTGAACCGTAATGTCGTAGTCGTTCAGGTTGGACAGGCGGACGTACGGCCGAGGCGTCGTGTTGATGAGGGTCTTGGCAACTAGCAATCCTTTTGTCTGGATGTCCTCATATTTTGGCTCGATGACAGCCGCCACTCCCTCAGCAGTTCCGTCGACAATTACGGCGGCGCTGACCTCCGTCCTGGCAGGAACGATGACGTCTTCTCTCAGCCTTACTCGTCGTGCGGTGACTGCCTCGTGTGCTGGTTGCAAAGCAAGTTCCTCACCTCCGAAGTGCAGAGTGTTGGTACTCAGGTCCAAGATGATGTTGTTCTGGTCCAGGAAGTCCAGTCCGATGATCACTTCGTTTGATACGTCAGCCACAAGCACTGGATGCTTTATCACCCGTCGACCAATGACGAACTCCAGTGATGCTTCGCCATGTACCGGTGCGGTCTCTCCGGTCGCGGTTATTAGCTGGAGGTTCCTTTGTGTGGGTTGCACTCTCCACTTCGGGATCACAGTGGGATTGACGATGGTCCTCGATGCTCCCGTGTCGATCAGCATGGGCCAGCTCACTCCGTTGATGACTCCGTCGACCATCAGGCTGCTATTGTCCCTCCGTAACTTCGTCACACGCACTTGGACTGCCGGGGCTTGACGACTGTCACAAGCCAACCTTTGCCCCCCAAGGCTGGCTAATACTCGTTTCCCTGGGCGGCGCGGTCTTCAGACGACTGATTTCCCGTCGGATACCCTCGGCGGCGGCGATCACCGCAGTCCTTGCTCAGGTGGCCTTTCTTACCGCAGGCCCAGCAGGTCGGTAGTCCTCTACCAGGCCGCCTCTCCGGTTGTCTTCCGGCTGTGTCGTTGCTGGTAGTGGCGCGACTGTCGAAGAAACGGCTTAGCGCCTCCATCAATTCGTCGGCCAGGGGCTTGGTCTCGTTGGTTTTTACTGGTTCGTCGACGTCCACTTGACGCACCCGCGCGTGCATTCTAGATGCCTGTTTTGCCGTCTCGAATTCAAGTGCGTGGCTCAGCGCATCTGCCAGGGTCTTATTGCGCGCGAGTCGCAGCGCCTGTTGAGTGTCCGAGTCCCGTAGCCCGTCGGTGAAGGTCTGCGTCGCAATCTGTTCCAGAAAGTCGGCCGGCGCTGTTGGATAGGCGAGCCTTACGAGGCGTGCGATGTCCATCTCGAACTCCTGCAGGGTTTCCGCGTTCTTCTGTACCCGGGTCCGGAGCTGCATCTGGTAGGCCTGCTGAAGATGGCTATCTCCATATCGGGACTCCATATGGGCGATCAGTGAAGCGTAGTCCTGGGATCCAGTCGGGATGGCCTGAAGGACGTTAAGGGCGTCGCCTCTCAGCGCTACAATGAGAGCTGTAGCCTTTTCTGTGTTGTTCCAGTTATTTATGGAACAGGCTGCCTCGAACTGACGTAAGTAGGTGCTCCACGGGACCTTTCCGTCGAAGGTTGGGGGCGTCACTCTGCTATGTCCCGTTCCTGATATTCCCGGTGTAACGGTGGGCGGGCGTTGGCGCAGCTCGGCAACTTCCTCTCGTAGAGCGTTGAATTCCTCTTCCACCCCCGTCAGTGGGCGTTGGCGCAGCTCGGCAACTTCTTTTTGTAAGGCGTTGAATTTCTCCTCCACCCCCATCAGCGGGCGTTGGCGCAGCTCGGCAACTTCCACTTGTAAGGCGTCGAACTTCTTTTCCACTGCTGCGACTTCCTCACGTAGGCCCTGTTCTAATTTCCTTTGGCTCTCCTCTAATTTCGTCAGCAGGCACTCTTCCAGATTTTTCTGGCCATCCTGAAATTTGGCGGTTAGGTCCTCTGCTAACTTATTCTGGCTGTCCTTCAGGTCCTCTGCTAACTTCTTCTGGCCATCCTCCATCTTCTTCTGGCCGTTCTCCATCTTCTTCAGGTCCTCCGCTAACTTATTTTGACCGTCTTCCATCTTCTTCTGGCCGTCTTCTAATTTGGCAGTTAGGTCCTTGGTTAAATTCTTCTGGCCGTCTTCTAATTTGGTTTCCATGCCATTTAACTTTTCTAGCAATGCTGCCAATTTCTCCTCCATTTTAGTTGTTTGTCTTGTAAAGGGCATGCACTCACAGGAAAATTAGAGAAAATGACCTGCTCGGGTTTTGAAACCAGGACCGTCAGGTGTTGTGCTTGAGTTCGTAATCCGGCTTCTGACACCAGTTGTTACGTGCCACCCCCTAGTGGCACTTTTGTTAACTGGATTACGGTGGGGGTACAAAGCACAACACTAATTACTGCTTAAAGAAATAATTAACTTTATTGTGGCCAGAAAATTACACTAATCAGCAAATACAAGCAATTAGGAGCCTTCTCCAGTTTCCTCAAGTCTCTTCCTTATGCGCCCTTGGCCCCTTTCACTTGGAACAGACCACAGAAGTTAATCCGTCCTAATGAGTCCGGTGGCCTTGGCAGAAGCTACCTGCCCCTCTTCCTCAGGTACAACAAATACAGTTACTTACGAGCACTTGATGTTCGCTGTTCACAAGCTGGGAGAAACAATGTCACAGGATTTCGTAACTCGCACAGCACTTCGTCACCACACTTCTGTCGCACAAGATAATCGCTCGCACTAGCTCGTAAAACACAACGACAACTGCTTCACGGGTCACTCTTATATAGCAGGCCGGTGACTCAATAAATGGTTCTAGATCCATCCAGAGTCCACGGCTTCTCGAGGTTTCCACCGCTGGTCCAGTCACGAATCTTCTGGACTATCCCTTTGTCTGTAGTAGCCCTGTTGCATAAGGCGCGCGCAATACAGGAGGCAAGCCACAGCCCAGCCCCTGGGGCAGTTGTGACTCAAACGGCGAGCGATGTCACAAACTCACAGCCGTAACAATATTGTAAATATTTTCACCTGTATTTCAAACATAGATTTTATAGCCTAAGTGTAATGGATCTGATGATGATCGCTTGACGATCGAAACTGGTCATCCTAGTGTTTTATTAATCTCATGTAATTTATTTCAGGATTAGGGCATAACCCATCTCTTTTGGGTACATTCGTGTTGACCGACTGAAAAGCACTAAACAAACATAGTTAATTTGAAGTTTTTAACAAATGGGGTCGCAGACCTCTCAACATTAAACGTTTGCTCCAGGCAATTGACAATTTACAAGGTTTCAAACCTTACATGTTTCTAAAATCTTTATAAGATTTAAACAAATAAACAATGAAGCAATTAAAGTTTGAACGTGAATTGGAGTACAAAGAGTGTACCTTAAGAAATTCTTGAGAGAATGTTCTAGAGAAAGTGACAACTTCGAAAATAACAATAATAAAAACATGAAAAATAAGATAGAAGTTCCTACAACTTCTTATATTTAAACAGAATTACTATATAAGAATTATACAAAGGAGGGCAGGTCACTTACTGTGAAACCTAAGTAAGTAATCAAAAGGAAGTTCCTATGTTTAATTAGGAATCACGAGCCAAATGGGGCAGTTTCCATTTCGTGAGACCTAAAAATAACTCACTCAAGAGTTGAAAATATTGGTTTTCCTGATAATAGAGAAAACCCAAGGTAAACTTAAACCGTGTATAAAACACGTAATTATACAGCAATTACTTAATGATAAACAAGAAAAATGGAAGGGCACATCTATAGATTGACACCTCGTTGAAACAGACTTAAATTTAAAGAAATTATTACGGATTGTTAGTAAGAGGTTTAGGAAAGAGAAATGTTCATGGCCTTATTCATATGTAAACGGACGATCGCGACGCGGTAGAAAGTTGAACAAGCACTGATTTTCACTATAGTTCGTTGAAATATATGAAAAGTTCACTATAGAAACACGAAAGTTTTTGGCAGAGAAAGTTATTTCAATTTGAACAAAATGACTGGTTGCACTAAATGAACGAAAGTCTATTGCTTGAGAAAATGGTGGATTACAGTTAAATGCGCCATAGAACATTCCAGCGGTTCCAGCGCTGGAAGAAAGTTAGCTATTAAGCTTTTAATTCAGAAACGAGATTCTTCAATTTTAAATAGCATTCTCACAAGTGAGTGAAGATTTCATAACGGCAGGACTTGTAGATAAAATACAGAATCTAGAAGGTTCCAGAACGATCTCAGTAGAAAAATGGGGCTGAGAAAATCCAACGGAGGAACTAACTTGTTGAGTTATAGACAGCGGGTACTAGATAATATCCCACGTAGTGAGAGGATTTCTCATTTGAATAGCTTAAGAAAAGCTCTTTTTTAGTAAAGTTGGCTTATACAAACAAAGGCTCAACATGGCAAATCCCACGAAGAATGATTTTTGCCCCAAAGTAAGCAATCGCACACTGTCTATAAAACATCCATAAAAGCACGTGAAAGTTAAAACCATGAAGATGAGGTTAAAACTTTAAGATGGTACTTATCTTGATTTCATGTAGAAGATGAAGTTCCCTTTGACGATAACTACTTTGCCAGCATGGCGTAGAAGAGAGTATGCCTCTTGGTTTGAGGAGGCTAGCTTGAGAGGAGCTTTAACTGATCGAGTCAACTGCCGACTGAGAAGTGAGACCTGCTCAACGGAGCACGGAGGGTCCAAGGAAGGGGAAAAGAGTGGGGGGTAGGAGACAAAAGGAGAACATATAAACATTGCCAACTTGTCAAACATAAATATTCTTCTTGATGAATGGTCTTCAAGGAGTTGATAGTAGGCGATGCTAGCGCAGCATGGTGAGTAAAGAAGCAGACGTAAACCTCTTGCTCAAGGAGAAAATAGCTGGCGATGGCAGTAAAATCTGGTAGCCAGATGGATATGGAATTCCTCTTGCGCGAGGAAGAGTTGAAGAGCTTCAGAGATTCGTTGCTATACGACGCTAGGTGGGTCATAGAATATATATCTGGAACAGACTCATACAAAATATAAGCGACCTGAACCCCTAAGAGAAAACAGAAGATCACTGTTGGTGTTTGACAAAGAGGAAGGAAAGAACATGCAAAAGCATTCAAAATTTTAATCTCTCGTACCGTATATTCCAAGAATGCACCATACTGGGAGGGGAAAACACCAACAGGGAACAAGAAAAACAAGTAAACATTTAAAGGTAATAAGCAATTGCGGAGAAGTAGTCTTGTGATCTGACCATTAGTGGTCAAAACTCTGACCACCCTGACTCTCCCATCTATTCCAGGTTAACACTCGGTCACTCTTCCAAAAGGCCAGACTAGGGGGGGGGGGGGGGTGAAACATCCCTAACTAAGACCAAGTCCCCCACTTTAATGTAGGGACTGGAAAGAAACCACTTCTGTCTCCCTTGCAAGGAAGTTAAATATTCCAGGTTCCACCTCTTCCAAAAGGAATTGCGGAGGGCTTCAAGTTCACGCCAAACAATAGGTAAATCAGAATCCCTGAAAGAATTAGGAAGGGGAGGATGGGCAGAGAGAGAAGTGCGTGTAAGACAGTGACCAGGTGTGAGTGGAAGGAGGTCATCAGGGTCATTAGAAAGCGGAGTTAAATAACGAGAATTAACGACATCTTCCATCGCAAAATAACTAGAAGCTGAGGGAAATAATGCACTAGTAAAGATTGCGATACAATGCAAAAGGAGAATTAACAAGTTTAAACAAAGCGTATAGAAACAAGTACATCTATTCAGGACAAGAATATACCAAATAAACCATGGAACTATGCGAGGAGAAAGCAAGAACGCCATAGGTAACAACCTAGTAGCCATAAGCAATGACCTTAAGTCATAATAAGTATCAAAGGGGTTACTCAGAAAAATACTTAAGTCAGCGAGAAACGTGACAACAAGTATAAATGCAAAAATACAGCGAATGTGACGACGAGAAAAAACCAGTTTGTTCATTAATGAACAATAAGATTTCAAAATATGTGAGCAGAGTGCAATACATGAGCGCGTGAGAAATACGCAACGAAGTTTTGAAGCAAGAATCGAAGCAATTGTAAGATACGAGCGTAAGTAAGTGAGAGACGTAAGCAAGCGCGGCCTTGACCCACAGAGTACAGCGAGATAACGAATATAAATATCTGAAAGAGTCCTTGACTAGAACAAGTTTATTTTGGGAAATAGGTGAGCGGCTTCCGAGCGTGCGGTAGCGACTCGCCAGACAATGGTTGGCAATCAGCCAAAGTTGAGATAAGAGAAACTTGCTTTGAACTTTGTCAAGCGTACAGGAAATAAACAGTGACTTGACCTTACTCCGGCTTGTATACAAACAAGTTTGAAAAACAAGCAGTTCAAAGTACACAAACAACACTAGTTGAATCAGCTGTAACTTAAAGCAGATATTCAGGTTGGACGACATGCAGTCAATCGTAACTTGGACGTGGAAAACCAATTTAAAGCCGTATGAAACAGAGTAGGAAATCAATTTCGCATAATTTTGAGGATCACGAAATCGGACAATTTTCAACAGAAAGAAGCTTAATTCTTCCGAACAGAGAAGAAAAGCTGGGACATTGAGAAGGAGTTTATGCATAAGAATAGTTATTCTAGATGCTATAGAATTCAGATTTTCAAGCGGTTTCATGAGCGACTTCCAATTGTGAGGAAGGAGGGAGGAGCCGGCCGTGGCCATCCTTCTACATAGCGAAAGAAGTGAAACATAGCTTACAGCGAAGTGATGGAGACTGATAGCCATGGTTTTACACAAAGGGAAGATAGTTTTCGAGAAAGAGTTTAAACAATTACCTGCTATAAAAAATGACATGAGAAGGTAAACGAAATAACTCAAAGCAAGGCGAACTTGAATTGACATCTTATGCGGAAATAAGGCAAAATCATTTAAACAACCCTCAAAGGTAGCGTAGTTGTTCACGATAAGACATCGTTTCGGCAAGTGTTTTTCAAAAATATTGAGATCTGAAACATGAGCGTTCTCTTTTTCAGAAATGGGATTTATGTCAGCTGTAACGAAATGACATTGCGCTTTGGTTTGAACACTGGGAAGCTGAATTTCACCAGTAATACCCCAACCAAAATCGGTGTCTCTGGCGACCACGGTTGAAGATAACTTACGTGTTTGTTTGCGAATGCACTTCCAAAAAACATTGGCACTGAAAAGTACATCAATGGGACCTTGAGCATTAAACTGAGGATCGGCTAACCTTAAGTGCGAGGGAATGTTTAAACCGGAAGTATTGATAGAGTGACTTGGAGTGTCCTTGCCAATACTGGTAAGAATGAGACAGTTTAAATTAAGATTGGTGTTTCTTTGGCAAACGTCTCTGATTTTCAATTTTGAAAACTGCAAGACTTGAGTTTTCAAATTGTCAATGCCGGTCACATTGATAGAAGTAGGCGATGACGAAAGACCTAGTTTTTTAATCAACGATTGCGAAACAAAGTTGTGCGTTGAAGCGGAATCGAGAAGACCACGGGTTCGAAACCAATTTCCAAATTTATCTTGGATTTCGAATTGTACAGTGGTCAAAAGGGTTTGCGCACTGTGAGAAGTTTCGGCATTAGAAATGCAGGAAGAAGCATTAGTTTGTTCGGAGCGGCTCTGCAAGGAGCTTGAAGAGGCAGGTACTGATGACCTCGATTTATCGTGAACGTGCAATAAAGAATGATGCGGTTTTTTGCAATGAAAACAGAGATTGGAAGACGTGCAGTTTGAAGAAGAATGCTTAGGTGACAAGCAATTGAAGCAATGTTTGCTATTCAAGACAAACTTCTTTCTGTCTTCAACAGACAATTCTTTAAAAGATTTGCACAAATACAATGTGTGAAGCTTTTTACAGAGCGTGCATTTTAATGATTTGTTAAGCGGCCTGATATGTTCTCTTGGATTATTGAAAGAAGAACGGGTTTGTTTGTTTTCGACAAATGAGGGCTGATTACCATTTGAAAAAGCAAGGTTTTTCTCAAAAATGTGAGACTGATGATTCGTTTCGACCTTTTCGCACTGAAATGCGAGTGCTGTAAGGAATTGACATCGACTGTTGAGAAACGAGATAAGGTGTTCGAACGAATGTTCCTTGTTGCAGGCGAGTTCGATCTCCCAGGCCTTCAGTGTCGAAAAATCGAATCTTGATGTAGCTAGGTGAATAAGTATGGTGTCCCATGTTTGGACAGGCTGCTTTAGTTGGTATAACGCTCTGACATTTAACTGCATAGAGTCTAAGAGGTCTCTTAAAGATGTGACGTCATTAGGTTTGACGGCTGGTAGGTTAAACAAACAACGGATGTGTCGAGCGACACTCAAACGTAAATTGCCATATCTCTCTTTAAGGAGATTAAAGGCGATGTGGTAGTTGTCTGCGCTTAAAGGCAGTGACTCCACCAAGGCCAAGGCCTCAGATTCCAAAGACGTACGGAGGAAATAGAATTTATGAATATCGGGGATCTCGGTATTTTCATGAATTAGGGAGCAGTAAAGTTCGTAAAAAGAATACCATTCACCTTCCTTGCCTGAGAAATGCGGTAGGCTTATCTTAGGAAGTAACGGTTTCGGTTTGTTCTCGTGAACTGAAGCGGGTGCGAACTGGGCCGGATTGATGACCCTAGTGTCCGGTTCTGAGATATTGCGGATCAGTTGGTGGGCCTTGGCAATCCCTTCAAAGTACAAGGGTTCGACCTCGTCCCGATCCGATTGAAGTTCTGGGAAAGCGGATTCAATCTCGGTTTGAGTTTGATCATAATAATCATAAGACCGTTCGTACAACTTAAGGCGTTGTGTTAAGATATCTAAATCACACTCGGCGGGATTTAATTTGTTGATGAAATTTCGGAATCTAGTGAGTTGCCCTTTATAGGAAGAACGTCTAGCAATGAGAGTTTCATCTTTTTCAGTAGGAGCCATGACAAAGAGAATAAATTGAAATACAACTCACGAAACTGTAGAACCTTGAAGATGCTGTCAAGCTTGCAGCAGCAAATGGGTAGAAAGAACGGGACACACTAAAGGAGACAGGAGCGGCCTCTTTCCCGTTCACAGGCTTTGCACGATGTGGTTATAGCTGAAAAATCCAAAGCAGATATTAATGATTTGCAGAGTATTGTCAAATGACACTTGACAAACAATGGACATAGCAAATGGACTCTCCCGGGTTTCTGGTACCAATTTTTGGGTAGATTATAAGCTGAGGAATAACCCACCCACCAAGGGAAGATGATTAAGAGAAGGAAGTAGATTTTGGATTGGAGAAAAAGGATAGAAAGATAGGAGGAGAGTCCCACAAAATTAATAAGTTTAACTTTAAACACACTTAAAGGCGGTTGCCACTGGAAGTTAACTCTCTGATACCTAAAGTAGGTACGAGCTTGGTCGAGGCTAACGGGAACCGCAGCTAGGACTTGGGCGGTTTGCAAGAGAGAGGCTTTAGTATATTTCCTCCCAAGCATGTATAAAAGTACTATGGGGAAGGGTAATGGTCTGGCAAGGCAAATAGTAAAATCTTTATTGAGTATGAACGAGGGCATGAACCTAGGAAGAGCTAGGAAAGCCAGGATCTTGCCTAACTGTAGTATCAGATAAATGATGAATCCAAAAACAAATATTTAATTTATTTGACAATGCAAAGAAATTTGAGGAAATTAACAAACGGGTAATATAATTTTGACAAACATAGTTAATTTGAAGTTTTTAACAAATGGGGTCGCAGACCTCTCAACATTAAACGTTTGCTCCAGGCAATTGACAATTTACAAGGTTTCAAACCTTACATGTTTCTAAAATCTGTATAAGATTTAAACAAATAAACAATGAAGCAATTAAAGTTTGAACGTGAATTGGAGTACAAAGAGTGTACCTTAAGAAATTCTTGAGAGAATGTTCTAGAGAAAGTGACAACTTCGAAAATAACAATAATAAAAACATGAAAAATAAGATAGAAGTTCCTACAACTTCTTATATTTAAACAGAATTACTATATAAGAATTATACAAAGGAGGGCAGGTCACTTACTGTGAAACCTAAGTAAGTAATCAAAAGGAAGGTTCTAGACTTCCTATGTTTAATTAGGAATCACGAGCCAAATGGGGCAGTTTCCATTTCGTGAGACCTAAAAATAACTCACTCAAGAGTTGAAAATATTGGTTTTCCTGATAATAGAGAAAACCCAAGGTAAACTTAAACCGTGTATAAAACACGTAATTATACAGCAATTACTTAATGATAAACAAGAAAAATGGAAGGGCACATCTATAGATTGACACCTCGTTGAAACAGACTTAAATTTAAAGAATTTATTACGGATTGTTAGTAAGAGGTTTAGGAAAGAGAAATGTTCATGGCCTTATTCATATGTAAACGGACGATCGCGACGCGGTAGAAAGTTGAACAAGCACTGATTTTCACTATAGTTCGTTGAAATATATGAAAAGTTCACTATAGAAACACGAAAGTTTTTGGCAGAGAAAGTTATTTCAATTTGAACAAAATGACTGGTTGCACTAAATGAACGAAAGTCTATTGCTTGAGAAAATGGTGGATTACAGTTAAATGCGCCATAGAACATTCCAGCGGTTCCAGCGCTGGAAGAAAGTTAGCTATTAGCTTTTAATTCAGAAACGAGATTCTTCAATTTTAAATAGCATTCTCACAAGTGAGTGAAGATTTCATAACGGCAGGACTTGTAGATAAAATACAGAATCTAGAAGGTTCCAGAACGATCTCAGTAGAAAAATGGGGCTGAGAAAATCCAACGGAGGAACTAACTTGTTGAGTTATAGACAGCGGGTACTAGATAATATCCCACGTAGTGAGAGGATTTCTCATTTGAATAGCTTAAGAAAAGCTCTTTTTTAGTAAAGTTGGCTTATACAAACAAAGGCTCAACATGGCAAATCCCACGAAGAATGATTTTTGCCCCAAAATAAGCAATCGCACACTGTCTATAAAACATCCATAAAAGCACGTGAAAGTTAAAACCATGAAGATGAGGTTAAAACTTTAAGATGGTACTTATCTTGATTTCATGTAGAAGATGAAGTTCCCTTTGACGATAACTACTTTGCCAGCATGGCGTAGAAGAGAGTATGCCTCTTGGTTTGAGGAGGCTAGCTTGAGAGGAGCTTTAACTGATCGAGTCAACTGCCGACTGAGAAGTGAGACCTGCTCAACGGAGCACGGAGGGTCCAAGGAAGGGGAAAAGAGTGGGGGGTAGGAGACAAAAGGAGAACATATAAACATTGCCAACTTGTCAAACATAAATATTCTTCTTGATGAATGGTCTTAAAGGAGTTGATAGTAGGCGATACTAGCGCAGCATGGTGAGTAAAGAAGCAGACGTAAACCTCTTGCTCAAGGATAAAATAGCTGGCGATGGCAGTAAAATCTGGTAGCCAGATGGATATGGAATTCCTCTTGCGCGAGGAAGAGTTGAAGAGCTTCAGAGATTCGTTGCTATACGACGCTAGGTGGGTCATAGAATATATATCTGGAATAGACTCATACAAAATATAAGCGACCTGAACCCCTAAGAGAAAACAGAAGATCACTGTTGGTGTTTGACAAAGAGGAAGGAAAGAACATGCAAAAGCATTCAAAATTTTAATCTCTCGTACCGTGTATTCCAAGAATGCACCACTTATCGCTCCTGGCCGCGGTAAGTGATTTTTGAAAGGCGACAAAAATCACGACACGCATCATAAGTTGTTGGTATGTTAAATAACCCATTTGAATTCAGTAAGCCGTGTTCATAATGGCAAAATTAATATCGGGATTTTCCGCTAACACAAAGTTTCTCCATTCTCTACTAGAAAGCGCGATAGTGTGAAGGAGCTTAGATATCTAACCTCCTTGACTTTCATAGCGTTCCAGGAACGACAAAATTTAACATGCAAGCTGTCCTCTGGGCATCAAATAACAAAGCTTGCACCTGGACCCGAATCCATACGATATTACATTATTTGTTTCATTGTATCTTTTGTGTGATTTTATCATTTTAAATGATCTAGTCGACTTCGTGGTTACGCTGGGGTCTGGCGTTACGTTACGGTGACGGGCCGAAATGTACCCAGATGCACTGAGGTGTGTGACGTCATAGTACCGCTTGGTGCATGTTTTCCCCGACAATCTCTACTTCGTTAGTATAAGACAAAAATCCCCGATTCTTGGATGTCACGGGTAATCTCGAGAAGCACTGGATGGATTTTGATGCGGTTTTCACCATTCTGTAAAGGCTATCTCGAGGAAAGATTCTGTAGAAAATGATTTATGTATGATCAAAGGAAGCCAAGCAGTAACGATTTCAGTGAAAAAGTCGAAAACAAACTTGGCGTCCGTGCGCTTCTTAAGCTTACGCTGGGCAAACCGTTAAAATTATCAATATACTATGAGCGTAAGAATTGGTCAGCGTGAAAAATTCTACAAAAGAAAGTTCGCGAGAGCATATCTCTATCTTCAATACATCGCCCACTATAAGTGTTTTTCGACTGGATGGAAGGGGCACGTCCCCACGCGCTTGACCTTGCTTTGCCCTTGGTTTGCACTTACCATTCGCGAGTAATTTGAAACAAGGTAAAGTGTTATATAGCAAGATAAGTATTATGCAGATAATTTTCTAACATGCCAAGAGTATTTGGCTTCGAGCGAAGCGAGAAGCCTCCAGCCTTTCTAGCATTTTTCAGCATTTGTAGCATTAAAATGATACAAAGTCTAGTCTTTCAGACTGACTGTCACTTTTTGTTTTGTTTGTAATGCAATGATGTGAGAAACACCAAATACATAGTATAGTTCGATACGTACTTAAAAATACTGGTTATTTATTTATTTATCGTATGGCTTTTAGTGCCGGGAGTGTCCGAGGACATGTTCGGCTCACCTGAGTCTGTAGCTGCTTCCAGCGGACACCCTAAAGGGTGAGCTACAAGTTCCGTTCAATTTCAAGAAGTTCCAACTTTCGCCACCAGATATCAATGATACCTAGTGGTGAACGTTGGAACTTGGATAGAGCGTTATCAATCCTAACCTAAAAATTTTTGCTTCACACTAGTGTAGTTAGTGGAAGGTTCTTTTTCATGCCATAAATCCATGTCATGGGTCAGTCAGCTTTACTTCCCCTTCGAAGGAAGGCATACTGAGGGATTTTTAACGCTCTTAAAAATCTGACGACTTCGGCATATATTTGTGACCGCAAAAGAAGAGCAGAGCGTAAAGTTAGGAAATAATATCATTAAACACAGAAAGGCTTTAATGAAAGTCATATCAACAAAGATTCGACAAGCGGGGATTGGCATTACAGATTGAAGGAGGTTCAAAGAGTTAGGTTTCTCTTGACATCGTCGTTGTCATTAAAAAAATACAGTCAGTCTGAGAGACTAGACTTAATATCATTTCAAATAACGCATGCTACAAATGCTACACTCTTTCAACAGACTCCATTACCCATTAACTTAGGCTTCCCGCGCGGGCACCTCCTTAAGGGTCACCCTGTATTTGAGTCTGACATCTTTTACAACTCTTTAAGGTTCACCCATTATTTGAATCTGATATCTTGCAAACCTCTTTAAGGGTCACCCTGTATTTGAATTGAATCTAACATACTGTACACCTCGATAAGTGTCACCCTGTATTTTGCTCTGACATCCTGCACACCTCTTTAGGAGGCACACTGTATTCTTCTCTGTCATCTTGTATATCCCTTTAGAAGTCACCCTGTATTTTTGTGTGACATCTTGTACACCTCTTCAGGAGTCACCCTGTATTCTTGTCTGACATCTTGTACACCTCTTTAGGAGTCACCCTGTATTCTTGTCTGATGTCTTGTACACCTCTTTAGGAGGCACACTGTATTCTTCTCTGTCATCTTGTATATCCCTTTAGAAGTCACCCTGTATTCTTGTGTGACATCTTGTACACCTCTTCAGGAGTCACCCTGTATTCTTGTCTGGCATCTTGTGCATCTCCTTAGGAGTCACCCAGTATTCCTGTCTGCCATCTTGTACACCTCTTTAGGAGTCACCCTGTATTCTTGTCTGATATCTTGTACACCTCTTTAGGAGTCACCCTGTATTCTTATCTGGCATCTTGTACACTTCTTTAGGAGTCACCCTGTATTCTTATCTGACGTATTGTAGCCTATATCATTTAGGAGTCACCCTGTATTCTTGTGTGACATCTTGTACACCTCTTTAGGAGTCACCCTGTATTCTTATCTGGCATCTTGTACACTTCTTTAGGAGTCACCCTGTATTCTTATCTGACGTATTGTAGCCTATATCCTTTAGGAGTCACCCTGTATTCTTGTGTGACATCTTGTACACCTCTTTAGGAGTCACCCTGAATACCCCTCTGACATCGTGTACACCTCTTTAGGAGTCACCCTGTATTCTTATCTGACATCTTGTACACCTCGTTAAGGGTCACCCTGTATTCTTATCTTACATCGAGTACATCTCTTTAGGAGTCACCCTGTATTCCTGTCTGACGTCACGCACTCGCCGTCTCCGTTCTCATAACGCCAGACCCCAGGAGTAAACTCAGACTCGGTGCATATGCACTGAACAACATGATGACGTCATACACGCCGTAACCGTAACGCATAACGGTAGACCTAAGCATAACGACGAAGTCGACAAGATTATTTGAAATGATAAAAAACACGTGGTTCAAAAATCAAAACTCCCCATAAAAATTGCTGAAGAAGCTGTTGGGTTGCAGCAGCACTGCGAGGACGGGCGTCCTCATGAACCAGAAGAACTTTCGGTGCACTGTTCCTTTCTGCTTGATGAAACCTAATTCACTAAGCAAATCGCAATTGGCAGGATAATCGATCGTAACGGCCATGTTGTCGTGCGTGAAACTCATCTCAAAATGACGTAATGAAGTTGGATGTGATGATTGTTCGCAGTCGTCTTCCGAGATACCCGCCTCTTACCATTCCATCGGCTATTTACCATGGCAATTTGAGAAGATGAACAGTAAGCACAAGGGATGTCAGGAAGTTTCATGTCTATATTGCATTTGAATGTAGCATGATCCGACCTGATTTCTCTTGTGCTGCAATAACATTTACCTACAAGGGGCAAGGAGTTATCTTCCAGTGTTCTGTAACAGATTCCAATTACGAAGATATCGTGAGACTGCAATAGTGGATGTGTTTGGATTGCCTGTAACCCAGAGTGAAGTGTACGATTATAGTCTTGTTTTTCTCGAATGATGGATTAACAAATAGTACATTATGCAACGAGCCTATAATGGCAATAATTAAGACACGAGTATGTTTATAAAACGAGCATATGCGAGTTTTATAATTTACATACGAGTGTCTTAATTACCACTATAGGCGAGTTGCATACGACTGTTTATGTTCGACGATAATTATTATAACTATTTTATGTTCGAAGATAAATATTCATAAATATCTGTCGAGATTTCGCCAGTTGTATGTACTGAACAGAGCGCATGGGACGCAGAAAATACCTTGTATTTGACCATGGCCTGCTCGATCACCCCACTATGACACTAGGCAACGCAGTGAAATTAAATTAGAAGGCCTTGGACCTCAGCGCGGGTGCGATGCTAACCTTATCTAATTGGTCAAACAACTGTTTCTTGAGCTGTGATTGGTGGGAGAAACTGTTTCATAATGAACAAGAAGTTCCGTGACGAACTAAAGAGCCTACTTTTCTTAAAATTTAAGATTCTTGCCAATGATTAATCTATATGGATCTATCTAGAATAATGACGAAATTAAGTTGGTAATATCGAAATTTCTAATTAGTTCGAAATACTGTATACCTGGCATAATGTAGCCTAATAGAGAACTACAGTTGGCAGCCCTGGTGACTGAATATGTACATAGTTCCATCTCTTAAGGTACAGAATACAAAATTTGGTTGAAGTCCAATGGATATCATGGACGTTACATGCAGTTAAACATTGGATCTAACAGCGCGCGTAAATTCATGTTGGCAACAATGACATACATGTATTGGTCAGAAATACTCTGAAATAATATGGTCGATTGTTGTGTCAATTTTGAATGAAATCCATTAGTTACTGTAGTATAGAATTTGCTTGCATTTTAAAATTGGACCTATCAGCACGCTTAGAATCACGTTGGCAGCACTGACTTATATTAGTTACTCCAAATTAATCTGGAATGCCAGGTACTACACGTGTGCAAAGTTTAGAGCTATTGGCTTGCATACTTTCTGATATATTGATATTAGGGTAACAAAAATAGAGACAGTATTTATTGACAGTTGGCAGCCCTGGTTACTCTTATGAATCGGCATAGTCATATCTGTTATGGTGCACATAGCACACACGAAATTTGGTTGAAATCCAAATGATAGTTTAGAAGTTACATGTATTTAAATTTGGACCCCTCAGCAGACTTAGAATCATGTTGGTAGCACTAACGTATATATGTAACTCCAAATTAATATAGAATATCAGGTACTATACGTGTGCATAGTTTAAAGCTGTCGGCTTGAATACTTTCTGATATATGGATATATGGATTAAAACAATTGAGAGCATTTATTAACAGTTGGCAGCCCTGGTGGCTCTTAAGAATACGCTCAGTCATATCTGTTTATGTACACATAGCACATACGAAATTTGGTTGAAATCCAATTTATAGTGTAGAAGTTATATGCACTTACAATTTGGACCTATCAGCAAGCTTATAATCATTTTGGCAACACTGCCAAGTATGGCCTCCTGGAAATTAAACTGCAATATTATTATCCACACGTGTGCCAATTTTGAAATAGCTCTCATTCATACCTTCCAAGATATCCAACATGGAGCTCAAATTTCAATTGCGATTTTTCAGCAGTTGGTAGCACTGAAATCATTTTCAAATATGGCCGTGAGATATTCAGGTATTGTTCTTTACTCCTACCAAATTTGGTTTTGATTGCTGCAGCCGTTTAGGAGTTGATAGGGGGGGACACACACACAGCCAGACAGACAGACAGACAGACAGAAGGACAGACAGACACACATTTGCCCGATCTCATAAGTCTACTTTTTCCTCATTTTTGCAAAATGTGAAAAGTAGGCTAAAAATAGTGATATAATGATCATCATAATGATACAGTTTTCTGACAGGGTCGAACATAAATGCTATTATAATGTTACAAAAGCTAGGATATTATATTTGAAGTCCTTCTAGGTTGTAAATCCTTCATTTTGTCCTTTTCAAATTCCAGTTATACGAAGCAAGACAAAAATTACGATGTTAGTGCAAAAAAATTGCTTTTAAGAAATCCAAATCATGAATTCCTTGTATTTAAGGGGCCGAAAATCGTCGAAATTGCATTTTTGCGTCACATTGTGCTACGAACCTTTAGCTCTTTACATTTATTTATCATATGGCTTTTAGAGCCGGGAGTGTCCGAGGACATGTTCGGCTCGCCTTAGTCTGTAGCTGCTTCCAGCGGACACCCTAAAGGGTGAGCTACAAGTTCCGTTCAATTTCAAGTAGTTCCAACTTTCGCCACCAGATATCAATGATACCTAGTGGTGAACGTTGGAACTTTGATAGAGCGTTCTGACGAAATCTAACCTAACAAATTTTGCTTTACACAAGTTTAGTCTGTGAAAGGATTTTTTACATGCCATAAATCTATGACATGGGACCGCCGGCTTTACTTCCCCTCCGAAGGAAGGCATACTGAAGGATTTTTAACGCTCTTAAAAAATCCGACGACTTCGGCCGGGTTTGAACCCGCTATCTTGGGCATAGCAGTTCAGCATGCTACCGACTACGCCACCGAAGCCGCTTAGCTCTTTACAGTAATGGTATATCTTCATTTCTGCGGTATCGGAGCGTTCCACACCCTAAAACCAAAGCTGTCCATGTTTCCTCAGCTAACGGAACTTTAATTCCAGTTTCTCGCTAAATATATATTTTAATATAAAAAAAATAGTCTTTTCCGGAACGTTTCAACATTTAAAGTAAAATATTTAGAAGGAATGCTATCTTATGATTGTTATATTTTAGCATGGTCATTTTTCTGAATTAAATTTAATTTTGACAGATGGACATGTTCATAAAATGCTGTCAAAATTACGGCATTTTAAAAACATTTTGAAAAATTAAAAAGTACATTTATTTTTTTAAATGCCTGTGCTAAAGTAAGGAGGAAGCTCCAAGGAACATCCCTGAAAGAAATCAATTAGTCTCTATTAATAAATTTTGAGAAATATGTAAATTTTAAGTTGTAAATTAACATGGGCAATATAGGACATTTGGAGCTTCTTAATGCATTACCCACTGTTGGCAATATTGCACTTAGTATTTAAAGAAAGTAAGATTGTAGTTTTACGTGACCGTGAATCTTGTGATAATGAGCCACGGGACCTCCTTTTTACGTGGAATCCGAACCACAGGACATGGCATTTCACTTCAAAAATCTCACATGCATTGACCGGGAATCGAACCCAGTCCACCTTGGTGAGAGGCCAGTAGCTAGACCGCTGAGCCACCACGCCCCTTGCACTAAGTAAGTTTTCACAAAAATAAAATTAAAAAAATGAATTTAAAATCAATATTTCTATGTTTCAAAAAGCCAGTGGTATATTTAACTGACAGACAGGTGACCATGCTGTTCCGTCCCTTAAAACCTCAATAAATAACTAACTAACTAACTAACTAAAGACTAAACGCATTTAAAAGGTATTTTTCAATAATAATCGTTGGAGAGTAATTTGATTTACTGTTTTGTAATTCTACCACTTATTATTCTCGTCTCCACGAAGTCGAAGAGATGTGGGGAACTTCTTATTTTTGTTTTTTTCAGTCGCGTGCCCTTCCTTCCTGAGAGGAACTGAGATATGAAACCATCATCATCGTTTCTTCGCTCCAGCAAACCGAGTGCGGTTATAAATGAGCCGTCTCCAATTTGTCCTGTCAATCCATATTTGTTGTTCTTGTATTTGATGCCAGTTCTTATCTCTAGCTTCAAGGTCCTTATAAATTTGCTTCTCTCACAGGCGCGGATTCAAGGGGGGGGGGGGGGTCACGGGGGTCATGACCCCCTCCCCCAAACGGAGACCAAATTCTTTTTGCAAACTCAAAAAACGAAAACACAATAACCATACACATATAACTTAAGGAATTTTAACTGAAAAACAGTTTGTTATTTTTTCATTTTATTCAATACTGAAAATACCTTTATTGCAATTATTATGTTCTGTTACAACTGTACATATTTACAACTTCATACCTGTTATATTAAAACGATTATTTATATAACAAAATCAACTCGTCTATTTTGTTTAGCAAACCTTGTGATTACCGAATCGATGTTTATAATGATGTCACGATGAATGTGCAGCAATGCACGGATAGGAATTTGGAGCTTTTTTTGCACCAAAAAAATTGCCGGCGTCCAAACTGCAAGCTTGGTTGACAATTTAAGCTGTGACTTTCTCCCTTTGTCGGTACCAACTCGACTTGCCGAAACTGTAACCTTGATACTTTTCTCGAAGCTCGATGTAAAAGTCGCAAAACACGCCGTTGCAATTTGTACGAATATTTTTGGTGCACTAAACGCATCAAATTTCTATCCATGTAGCTTGCAAAACAAATTGGTCTGGTTTTGTACGTTTGGTTATTTTGTGATTGCGTTTTTAGTGATACCATTTTTCTTAACAATTTCGATTCTCTAACCCCGCCCAAAGCCAAACTCTAGTTCCGCGCCTATTCTCTCACACATCGCGAGGTCTTCCTCTTGGTCCCTTCCCAGGGACACTCTGGCCAAAGTACACTCGAGGTATCCTGTGGGGAGCCATCCTCTTCATGTGACCATACCATCTCAATCTCCTGAGTTCGAGTGTCTCCAGCAGGCTCCTTTCCAATCCCAATTGTTGTCGGATATCCTCATTTCTTATTTTATCCATTTTCGTCTTTTGATAGATGAAACAATGAATGAATTTGGATAAAATATTGAGAAGAAGCAGCCGTCGAAAATGGGAAGCCACGGAATAGCATTTCAAGGATGGCCGGCGATGTTACTCGAATCCACTAAACGCCTGCCTTGAGCATTAACGTACTGAGCTACTCGGTCAATATTTTATTTACATTATTTGTTCGTCCCGCGGCGTAGCCGTGCCCGTTAAATCATGTACAACGGCCGTGAGGGCAGCTGCAACAAGTCCGGAGATGGCAGGTTCGAATTCCGGCGCTGACATTGGCTATTCTGAGTGTGTTTTTTCTTCAGGTTTTACTACACTCCCTTCAGTAAAATGCTGGGATAGTACCTTACTTCAAGTCCCTGGGCACCTGCATCATACTGTACTTGGTTACACTCCTACAGTCATCACCCTCCCCCACTTCGGGCTCGCAACTTGTAGGACGCGGGTTGGCGACCACGGGACCCCAGCTGAGTCCAGCATTGCTTCCACTTACTTGTAACGGGCTCCTCTCTATTATCCTTCCTCTCGACCTCTCTTGGTAAACTCTTGTCCTTTTCCAACCCCGACGGTATTAGGGTATCCAAGGCCTTAATTGGCCCTTGTCTCATCTTTCCTGGACAGGGGCCGATAACCTAGATGTTAGGCCCCTTAAAACAACAATTATCATCATCATCATCATCTTTCCTGAACCCTCATTCTTCGAGGAGTTAGACCTCTTGTTTTCGCTATTCGCTTTTTTCGCTATCGTTTTACCCTCCAGGGTTGGCTTTTGCCACGGTCTAAGCGAGGGATCCCACCTCTACCGCCACTGAGGACAGTGTCCTGGAGCTTGAGACTCTGGGTCAGGGATACAACTGGGGTATGTGACCAACACTAGGCCCAGGCGGCCTCACCTGCAAAGCTAACAGGGGGGCTGATGAAGAGATGAGAAGAGTGGAACGGTTAGGCAAGGAAATGGAAAGGAGGCGGCCGTGGCCTTACAGTAGGAACTATCCCGGCATTTTCCCGAAGACGAAGTGGGAAACCACAGAAAACCACTTCGAGAATGGCTGAGGTGGATATCGAACCCCCTCTACTCATTATGGTTACCCGAGGATGAGTAGACCCCGTTCCAGTCCTCACACCACTTTTCAAATTTTGTGGCAGACCCGGGTATCGAATCCAGGACCTCCGGGGCGGCAGCTAACCATGCTGATCGCTACGCTACGGAGGCGACCCTCTTGTTTTCTTTTCATTATATCCTGCCTTCTGCTCAAGGCCCTCAAGGTGGCAGGGTGTGTGTAGCCCCACCACCCTTGATTGTGCTACACCCTCAAGGGCTCGCGTCTGGTGAGTTTGGGATTTGGTGACCCCGAGGGCTTCCTGAGCTGGGTCCGGTTTCTCTTCTTCTTCCATTGCCTTTCGGGTGGTCCCTTTCCTCTTTGCCTTTCCTGGCTCTCCTTTCTTCCAAGTCCCGTAATTCCCATTCTTCGAGGGTTGAGGGCATTTCCTTTCCTCCTGTCTTTTCTTTCCCTCATTCTTATTAGCCTATTTTCAATTTTGAAACAAATAGGCTTATGAGATCACCTTTTGTGCGTGTGTGTGTGCGTGTGCGTGCGTGCGTGTGTGTGTGTGTATGTGTGTGTGAGGAGTGTGTGTGTTTGTGTCCCTAATAAATTCTAAACGGCTGAAGCGATTTCAATGAAACTCGGTAAGTTCATAGCACTATTCCGGACGACCCTGACCGTGGCCTTCAAATTTTGTTACAACTCACCAATCCAACATGGCGGCTGTGCGAAATATTTCACCAGCATTCAATATCTCCGAAACTATTACCGATATCACCCTGGAATATATTACGGTGATAAAGGGAACTACTACAAGTTCACCTATGTGACTTTTGAAAAACTGGTAACTACAAAACCAACATGGCGGCCACGTGAATTTGTGACTTTTAAATAGACGTTTCTCGCGATTTAACCAACCAAACGAAATAAAACTTGGTACAGGTTATGTTCATACACATTGTAATGCCCCGACATCTAACTTGGTTCAATTGTTAACATAACCACAAGATGGCGGATGTGCGAATTATTTCACCGGCATTCTATATCTCTGAAACTATTAGCGGTATCGCCCTGAAATTTTGTACGGAGGTAAAGGGCACTACTGGAAGTTCATCTATAATACTTTCGAAAACCGGTTAACTACAAAACGATCATGGCGGCCAAGCGAATTTGAAAATTTTAAATAGACCTTTCTCGCGATTTAATGTTCCAACCGCAATGAAATCTGGTGCAGCAAATGTTTATACACATTGTAATGCACTGGTATCTAATTTAGTTCAATTGTTTACTTAACATCAAGATGGCGGCTTTGCGAATTTTAAAATTAAGTTTTTATTTCTTGTGTCGTAATCATGCGATCGATGTGAAAGCATGACGAATAGAAGGACCTAGTGTGAGGACTCCGCCATTATAGCACGGTAGTTTGTGGTCCCGCCGCTACAAGCACTGCAAGCGATAATGTCCAACAACGTGTCCTGTTGTTGGGTCGAGCCGGGTCTTAGAAAAGTGCGCGAGAAGTTACTGTGTGAGATATTTGTGTGAATTAAATTGAATTTTCTTTGCATTCAGGTCTTAAATTCAGTTCATTGTGTCTTGTGTACATCAGCGTTTTGTGTTGTGAACTTCAAACATATTTCTTATGCGGCTTTGTTAATTTAATAGTTCAACATGCCGTACTGGTTTTTTGCCTGGCTGTAAGTCAGGATATGGTAGAGTAGTTGACGATATACGATCTTTTTCACCACCGAAGAATACAAATCAATTTGAAAAATGGGCCAGAGCTATTCCACGAAAGGATACGGAGTTAACGCGAAGTATTAGAATTCGTCAAATTCATTTCTCTGATGATTTGATAGTAAAATCAAGTAATTTTATAGTGAATGGTGAAGAAGTGGAAATCTCTCGTGTGTAGTGGAAGTTAAGAACTGGAGCAGTGCCTCATTTTCCCCCTAATTTACCGAAGTAGTGAGAATAAGTCCCGTAAAGCTCCCAACAGGAAAAAGAATCTTGACACCACCAGTAAAAGAAGAAAGAAGATTGAAGATGGGAGTGGAGCAACGAATGAGGCATTAAATGGTCAATCCAGTGTTGATAAGAATTTGGGTCGTTCTAGTGTACTTACTGATGCTGAAAAGACTATAATATTGTTCAAAAGGCGCCTTAAGAATGCTAACCGTAATTTAATTCGCGTTAGATCCTGCCTTAACTCAGCAAAATCGAGAATTAATTTGCTGGAGAAGCAGGTTCGAAATTTACAGGCATTTAATTACAAAGATAACGATTACAGTGGCGGATCCAGGCCTTGCGAGGCCCTGGGCGATATGATAAGGTGGGGCCCACAACAACAGAAAAAAAATCGAATCAAATGGAAAATAGTTTGGTAATAATAATAATAATAATAATAATAGTAATAATAATAATAAAATAAAGAATAGTTACAATATTTTGAATACACTACAGTACATTATTTTAATAATATGAAAGAAACCTTTATGTCCCTTTGAATAAGATTATGTAAACAATGAAATATTAAAATATTACTTTGCGACTTTTTTTTTCCGGCTGAAGTCTTCTATTATTTCACTGAAATCTTAACTTGCTAAACGGTCACGAGAGGTCATAGCTACACTGAAGAAAGGAATATGAATTATAAATTAGTTTGAAAAGTATACTTAATTAAATGTAGAAAAATCCATGGCGCGGGGCCCCTAGGACCGCGGAGCCCTGGGCGGTCGCCCTCCTCGCCCTCTCCTGGATCCGCCCCTGATAACGAACACCTTAGCAAGAAGGAAAAGATGATAATAGACACTATGCTCAAGAAATGCCAGGAAAAATCTCGCAATGGAATGAGGTTCAGCAATGAATTCATTTTAGAGTAAAAATGTAGACTTTCACGACCGGCGTTGAAATAGGAATCTCTGTTTTTCGGGCTTATAGGTCGTGTTCCAAGGACATTTTGTCGTCCTGACGTTTCGCTGAATACTGCGTTCAGCATGTTCACAGGTTACATAAAGCGAGGTAAAACAAGTAAAGAGAAGATATATAAATAGTCAACAACCCACACATAGAGGCTACCATAGCAACGGCGTACCACATAAAAGTAATGCATCAAGGACAGGGCTGCTCGTCTGTTGCATCTTCTCGTCTACGACGGTCAATAAGAGCAGGCTTGAGGGGATTAAGGACTGGAAGCCAAGCTCTGTTCACACGTTCTGCTTCCTCCTTAAAATTGAAGCTGTTAGTATGCTTCAGGATTTCAATGGCCTCCCTTTGTAGCCTGGCATGATAAGAAACCGTGGTGGACAGAACTTCGGTGTCTCCATATCTTATATCGTGACCTGCAAGTAGCGAGTGTGCTGCTACAGTGGATTTATCTGTTTGTCCCAGCCGGCTGTGTCGTTCGTGCTCCTTGAGGCGAGTGGCAATACTTCTTTTCGTTGTTCCAATATATACTTGGCCACAATCACACGGGATTTTATAAACCCCTGCCGCGGTATGAGGATGTCGCTTATCTTTAGCGGACCTAAACATGTCCTTAATTTTTCGTGTAGGCCTGTATATGGTCCTTATATCATGGGACTCGAGTAGCCTCCCTATTCTGTCCGTGACCTTTTTTATATATGGAAGAAAAGCTCTAGCCAGAGGCGGCTTGTCTCCAATTACTCTTGTAGTTGGACGTCTCGGATGGAGTGCTCGCTGGATATCTTTCTGGCTGTACCCATTCGCGCGTAAGGCCTCGTTGAGGTGTTCAATTTCTTGTTTTAGGCACTGCTTTTCACAAATTCTTTTAGCGCGGTCAGCCAGTGTTTTTATAACTCCGTATTTCTGTCGTGGGTGGTGGTTGGACGTCTTATGTAGATATCGGTCAGTATGGGTCGGCTTACGGTAAACTGTATGTCCCAAAGTTAGATCAGTGGTCTTCGTTACCATAACGTCGAGAAACGCGATTTTCAGTTCATTTTCTAACTCCATGGTAAACTGAATGTTCGAGTTCTGGCTGTTAAGATGTTGTAAAAACAGATTTAATTGATCTTTACCATGGCCCCATATTACAAAGGTATCGTCCACGTATCGTAGCCACACTTTAGGTTTCAAAGGTGCGGTCTCTAGTGCTATTTGTTCAAATTGTTCCATGAAGAAATTAGCGATCACCGGACTAAGGGGACTGCCCATGGCGACCCCATCAATTTGTTCATAGAAATCACCCTTCCACAGGAAATAGCTAGCGGTGAGGCAGTGGCGGAATAAGGCGGTGATATCATCAGGAAAAATCCGTGCGATGTACTCCAGGGCTACCTTTATAGGTACTTTCGTGAAAAGAGAGACCACGTCAAAACTTACTAGTAAGTCACCAGCTTCTAGTTGAATAGTTTTCAATTTTTCAATGAAATGGCCGGAATCTTTGACGAACGACTGTGTAGCGCCGATATGTGGTTGAAGTAAGGTAGCTAAATGTTTGGCAATGCTATAAGTTGGTGATCCAATAGCACTCACGATAGGACGAAGAGGAACATTATCTTTGTGTATTTTAGGTAAACCATAAAGTCTTGGTGGTAAAGCTTCACTTCTGGTGGTTCCCTTCTTTACGTTTTCAGGTAGCGAAGATACCTTGATCAGGCCGTTTGTTTCACGAAGAATCCGGTTGGTAGGATCTCTCAGTAGTTTGCGGTAGGTACCCGGGTCTAAAAGTTCCAAAACCTTGGCAGTGTAGTCGTCCATGTCCAAGATAACCGTTGCGTTCCCTTTGTCTGCAGGAAGAATGATTATGCTCTCGTCCATGTTGAGAGTCTTTATTGCCTTTCTCTCCTGAGGTGTGAGGTTACTCTGCGGTGCCGGTGCCTTCTTGATTATACGTGAGGCTTCATGACGGATTTCATCTGCTTGTTCAGATGGTAGCTCACGGATTGCCGCTTCAATATTGGCGACAATGTCTTCCACGGGAATCGAAGGAGGGGTCACTGCGTAATTTCCCCCTTTCGCTAGTATAGAGATTTCCCACTCTGACAGGTGGCGATTGGTCAGGTTAACAATTGTCCGTGAGATGTCCAGCGTAGGCGCAGGTACCGGCGCGGGTTGGTCTCTCTGTAACCGCTCAAACTTTTTCTTCTGCCGGATGCTAGACTGTTCAAATGTTGAACGCATAGAGTAGAAGGTGATACGATCTACATTTTCCCAGTCCTGATATGAGAGTGTGCTGCTGATGCGGTAGTGCAGCTGTAAGAGTGCCTGATCTGTAGTAGCGAGCCCCTTACGTGCAAAGCTTATGCGTTCACGTAATAGCGAACGTTCAGTTCGATCATATATTCTATGGGCTCTAGCTGAGGTTAGTGGTCTCTTCATTTTAATAAACTTGGGAATGATACCTGTGTCTCGGCATCGAAGAAGAAACGCGAGTGATGACAGAAGTTGTGACTTTTTCTTCCTTAACCTCTCAAAACGACGAACTAAGTGTGATATTTCCTCCCCGTAGAGGCGAATTAAGTAAAAATGTAGACTTTCACGACCGGCGTTGAAATAGGAATCTCTGTTTTTCGGGCTTATAGGTCGTGTTCCAAGGACATTTTGTCGTCCTGACGTTTCGCTGAATACTGCGTTCAGCATGTTCACAGGTTACATAAAGCGAGGTAAAACAAGTAAAGAGAAGATATATAAATAGTCAACAACCCACACATAGAGGCTACCATAGCAACGGCGTACCACATAAAAGTAATGCATCAAGGACAGGGCTGCTCGTCTGTTGCCTCTTCTCGTCTACGACGGTCAATAAGAGCAGGCTTGAGGGGATTAAGGACTGGAAGCCAAGCTCTGTTCACACGTTCTGCTTCCTCCTTAAAATTGAAGCTGTTAGTATGCTTCAGGATTTCAATGGCCTCCCTTTGTAGCCTGGCATGATAAGAAACCGTGGTGGACAGAACTTCGGTGTCTCCATATCTTATATCGTGACCTGCAAGTAGCGAGTGTGCTGCTACAGTGGATTTATCTGTTTGTCCCAGCCGGCTGTGTCGTTCGTGCTCCTTGAGGCGAGTGGCAATACTTCTTTTCGTTGTTCCAATATATACTTGGCCACAATCACACGGGATTTTATAAACCCCTGCCGCGGTATGAGGATGTCGCTTATCTTTAGCGGACCTAAACATGTCCTTAATTTTTCGTGTAGGCCTGTATATGGTCCTTATATCATGGGACTCGAGTAGCCTCCCTATTCTGTCCGTGACCTTTTTTATATATGGAAGAAAAGCTCTAGCCAGAGGCGGCTTGTCTCCAATTACCCTTGTAGTTAGACGTCTCGGATGGAGTGCTCGCTGGATATCTTTCTGGCTGTACCCATTCGCGCGTAAGGCCTCGTTGAGGTGTTCAATTTCTTGTTTTAGGCACTGCTTTTCACAAATTCTTTTAGCGCGGTCAGCCAGTGTTTTTATAACTCCGTATTTCTGTCGTGGGTGGTGGTTGGACGTCTTATGTAGATATCGGTCAGTATGGGTCGGCTTACGGTAAACTGTATGTCCCAAAGTTAGATCAGTGGTCTTCGTTACCATAACGTCGAGAAACGCGATTTTCAGTTCATTTTCTAACTCCATGGTAAACTGAATGTTCGAGTTCTGGCTGTTAAGATGTTGTAAAAACAGATTTAATTGATCTTTACCATGGCCCCATATTACAAAGGTATCGTCCACGTATCGTAGCCACACTTTAGGTTTCAAAGGTGCGGTCTCTAGTGCTATTTGTTCAAATTGTTCCATGAAGAAATTAGCGATCACCGGACTAAGGGGACTGCCCATGGCGACCCCATCAATTTGTTCATAGAAATCACCCTTCCACAGGAAATAGCTAGCGGTGAGGCAGTGGCGGAATAAGGCGGTGATATCATCAGGAAAAATCCGTGCGATGTACTCCAGGGCTACCTTTATAGGTACTTTCGTGAAAAGAGAGACCACGTCAAAACTTACTAGTAAGTCACCAGCTTCTAGTTGAATAGTTTTCAATTTTTCAATGAAATGGCCGGAATCTTTGACGAACGACTGTGTAGCGCCGATATGTGGTTGAAGTAAGGTAGCTAAATGTTTGGCAATGCTATAAGTTGGTGATCCAATAGCACTCACGATAGGACGAAGAGGAACATTATCTTTGTGTATTTTAGGTAAACCATAAAGTCTTGGTGGTAAAGCTTCACTTCTGGTGGTTCCCTTCTTTACGTTTTCAGGTAGCGAAGATACCTTGATCAGGCCGTTTGTTTCACGAAGAATCCGGTTGGTAGGATCTCTCAGTAGTTTGCGGTAGGTACCCGGGTCTAAAAGTTCCAAAACCTTGGCAGTGTAGTCGTCCATGTCCAAGATAACCGTTGCGTTCCCTTTGTCTGCAGGAAGAATGATTATGCTCTCGTCCATGTTGAGAGTCTTTATTGCCTTTCTCTCCTGAGGTGTGAGGTTACTCTGCGGTGCCGGTGCCTTCTTGATTATACGTGAGGCTTCATGACGGATTTCATCTGCTTGTTCAGATGGTAGCTCACGGATTGCCGCTTCAATATTGGCGACAATGTCTTCCACGGGAATCGAAGGAGGGGTCACTGCGTAATTTCCCCCTTTCGCTAGTATAGAGATTTCCCACTCTGACAGGTGGCGATTGGTCAGGTTAACAATTGTCCGTGAGATGTCCAGCGTAGGCGCAGGTACCGGCGCGGGTTGGTCTCTCTGTAACCGCTCAAACTTTTTCTTCTGCCGGATGCTAGACTGTTCAAATGTTGAACGCATAGAGTAGAAGGTGATACGATCTACATTTTCCCAGTCCTGATATGAGAGTGTGCTGCTGATGCGGTAGTGCAGCTGTAAGAGTGCCTGATCTGTAGTAGCGAGCCCCTTACGTGCAAAGCTTATGCGTTCACGTAATAGCGAACGTTCAGTTCGATCATATATTCTATGGGCTGTAGCTGAGGTTAGTGGTCTCTTCATTTTAATAAACTTGGGAATGATACCTGTGTCTCGGCATCGAAGAAGAAACGCGAGTGATGACAGAAGTTGTGACTTTTTCTTCCTTAACCTCTCAAAACGACGAACTAAGTGTGATATTTCCTCCCCGTAGAGGCGAATTAAGTAAAAATGTAGACTTACACGACCGGCGTTGAAATAGGAATCTCTGTTTTTCGGGCTTATAGGTCGTGTTCCAAGGACATTTTGTCGTCCTGACGTTTCGCTGAATACTGCGTTCAGCATGTTCACAGGTTACATAAAACGAGGTAAAACAAGTAAAGAGAAGATATATAAATAGTCAACAACCCACACATAGAGGCTACCATAGCAACGGCGTACCACATAAAAGTAATGCATCAAGGACAGGGCTGCTCGTCTGTTGCATCTTCTCGTCTACGACGGTCAATAAGAGCAGGCTTGAGGGGATTAAGGACTGGAAGCCAAGCTCTGTTCACACGTTCTGCTTCCTCCTTAAAATTGAAGCTGTTAGTATGCTTCAGGATTTCAATGGCCTCCCTTTGTAGCCTGGCATGATAAGAAACCGTGGTGGACAGAACTTCGGTGTCTCCATATCTTATATCGTGACCTGCAAGTAGCGAGTGTGCTGCTACAGTGGATTTATCTGTTTGTCCCAGCCGGCTGTGTCGTTCGTGCTCCTTGAGGCGAGTGGCAATACTTCTTTTCGTTGTTCCAATATATACTTGGCCACAATCACACGGGATTTTATAAACCCCTGCCGCGGTATGAGGATGTCGCTTATCTTTAGCGGACCTAAACATGTCCTTAATTTTTCGTGTAGGCCTGTATATGGTCCTTATATCATGGGACTCGAGTAGCCTCCCTATTCTGTCCGTGACCTTTTTTATATATGGAAGAAAAGCTCTAGCCAGAGGCGGCTTGTCTCCAATTACCCTTGTAGTTGGACGTCTCGGATGGAGTGCTCGCTGGATATCTTTCTGGCTGTACCCATTCGCGCGTAAGGCCTCGTTGAGGTGTTCAATTTCTTGTTTTAGGCACTGCTTTTCACAAATTCTTTTAGCGCGGTCAGCCAGTGTTTTTATAACTCCGTATTTCTGTCGTGGGTGGTGGTTGGACGTCTTATGTAGATATCGGTCAGTATGGGTCGGCTTACGGTAAACTGTATGTCCCAAAGTTAGATCAGTGGTCTTCGTTACCATAACGTCGAGAAACGCGATTTTCAGTTCATTTTCTAACTCCATGGTAAACTGAATGTTCGAGTTCTGGCTGTTGAGATGTTGTAAAAACAGATTTAATTGATCTTTACCATGGCCCCATATTACAAAGGTATCGTCCACGTATCGTAGCCACACTTTAGGTTTCAAAGGTGCGGTCTCTAGTGCTATTTGTTCAAATTGTTCCATGAAGAAATTAGCGATCACCGGACTAAGGGGACTGCCCATGGCGACCCCATCAATTTGTTCATAGAAATCACCCTTCCACAGGAAATAGCTAGCGGTGAGGCAGTGGCGGAATAAGGCGGTGATATCATCAGGAAAAATCCGTGCGATGTACTCCAGGGCTACCTTTATAGGTACTTTCGTGAAAAGAGAGACCACGTCAAAACTTACTAGTAAGTCACCAGCTTCTAGTTGAATAGTTTTCAATTTTTCAATGAAATGGCCGGAATCTTTGACGAACGACTGTGTAGCGCCGATATGTGGTTGAAGTAAGGTAGCTAAATGTTTGGCAATGCTATAAGTTGGTGATCCAATAGCACTCACGATAGGACGAAGAGGAACATTATCTTTGTGTATTTTAGGTAAACCATAAAGTCTTGGTGGTAAAGCTTCACTTCTGGTGGTTCCCTTCTTTACGTTTTCAGGTAGCGAAGATACCTTGATCAGGCCGTTTGTTTCACGAAGAATCCGGTTGGTAGGATCTCTCAGTAGTTTGCGGTAGGTACCCGGGTCTAAAAGTTCCAAAACCTTGGCAGTGTAGTCGTCCATGTCCAAGATAACCGTTGCGTTCCCTTTGTCTGCAGGAAGAATGATTATGCTCTCGTCCATGTTGAGAGTCTTTATTGCCTTTCTCTCCTGAGGTGTGAGGTTACTCTGCGGTGCCGGTGCCGTGAGCTACCATCTGAACAAGCAGATGAAATCCGTCATGAAGCCTCACGTATAATCAAGAAGGCACCGGCACCGCAGAGTAACCTCACACCTCAGGAGAGAAAGGCAATAAAGACTCTCAACATGGACGAGAGCATAATCATTCTTCCTGCAGACGAAGGGAACGCAACGGTTATCTTGGACATGGACGACTACACTGCCAAGGTTTTGGAACTTTTAGACCCGGGTACCTACCGCAAACTACTGAGAGATCCTACCAACCGGATTCTTCGTGAAACAAACGGCCTGATCAAGGTATCTTCGCTACCTGAAAACGTAAAGAAGGGAACCACCAGAAGTGAAGCTTTACCACCAAGACTTTATGGTTTACCTAAAATACACAAAGATAATGTTCCTCTTCGTCCTATCGTGAGTGCTATTGGATCACCAACTTATAGCATTGCCAAACATTTAGCTACCTTACTTCAACCACATATCGGCGGTACACAGTCGTTCGTCAAAGATTCCGGCCATTTCATTGAAAAATTGAAAACTATTCAACTAGAAGCTGGTGACTTACTAGTAAGTTTTGACGTGGTCTCTCTTTTCACGAAAGTACCTATAAAGGTAGCCCTGGAGTACATCGCACGGATTTTTCCTGATGATATCACCGCCTTATTCCGCCACTGCCTCACCGCTAGCTATTTCCTGTGGAAGGGTGATTTCTATGAACAAATTGATGGGGTCGCCATGGGCAGTCCCCTTAGTCCGGTGATCGCTAATTTCTTCATGGAACAATTTGAACAAATAGCACTAGAGACCGCACCTTTGAAACCTAAAGTGTGGCTACGATACGTGGACGATACCTTTGTAATATGGGGCCATGGTAAAGATCAATTAAATCTGTTTTTACAACATCTTAACAGCCAGAACTCGAACATTCAGTTTACCATGGAGTTAGAAAATGAACTGATAATCGTGTTTCTCGACGTTATGGTAACGAAGACCACTGATCTAACTTTGGGACATACAGTTTACCGTAAGCCGACCCATACTGACCGATATCTACATAAGACGTCCAACCACCACCCACGACAGAAATACGGAGTTATAAAAACACTGGCTGACCGCGCTAAAAGAATTTGTGAAAAGCAGTGCCTAAAACAAGAAATTGAACACCTCAACGAGGCCTTACGCGCGAATGGGTACAGCCAGAAAGATATCCAGCGAGCACTCCATCCGAGACGTCCAACTACAAGGGTAATTGGAGACAAGCCGCCTCTGGCTAGAGCTTTTCTTCCATATATAAAAAAGGTCACGGACAGAATAGGGAGGCTACTCGAGTCCCATGATATAAGGACCATATACAGGCCTACACGAAAAATTAAGGACATGTTTAGGTCCGCTAAAGATAAGCGACATCCTCATACCGCGGCAGGGGTTTATAAAATCCCGTGTGATTGTGGCCAAGTATATATTGGAACAACGAAAAGAAGTATTGCCACTCGCCTCAAGGAGCACGAACGACACAGCCGGCTGGGACAAACAGATAAATCCACTGTAGCAGCACACTCGCTACTTGCAGGTCACGATATAAGATATGGAGACACCGAAGTTCTGTCCACCACGGTTTCTTATCATGCCAGGCTACAAAGGGAGGCCATTGAAATCCTGAAGCATACTAACAGCTTCAATTTTAAGGAGGAAGCAGAACGTGTGAACAGAGCTTGGCTTCCAGTCCTTAATCCCCTCAAGCCTGCTCTTATTGACCGTCGTAGACGAGAAGATGCAACAGACGAGCAGCCCTGTCCTTGATGCATTACTTTTATGTGGTACGCCGTTGCTATGGTAGCCTCTATGTGTGGGTTGTTGACTATTTATATATCTTCTCTTTACTTGTTTTACCTCGCTTTATGTAACCTGTGAACATGCTGAACGCAGTATTCAGCGAAACGTCAGGACGACAAAATGTCCTTGGAACACGACCTATAAGCCCGAAAAACAGAGATTCCTATTTCAACGCCGGTCGTGAAAGTCTACATTTTTACTTAATTCGCCTCTACGGGGAGGAAATATCACACTTAGTTCGTCGTTTTGAGAGGTTAAGGAAGAAAAAGTCACAACTTCTGTCATCACTCGCGTTTCTTCTTCGATGCCGAGACACAGGTATCATTCCCAAGTTTATTAAAATGAAGAGACCACTAACCTCAGCTAGAGCCCATAGAATATATGATCGAACTGAACGTTCGCTATTACGTGAACGCATAAGCTTTGCACGTAAGGGGCTCGCTACTACAGATCAGGCACTCTTACAGCTGCACTACCGCATCAGCAGCACACTCTCATATCAGGACTGGGAAAATGTAGATCGTATCACCTTCTACTCTATGCGTTCAACATTTGAACAGTCTAGCATCCGGCAGAAGAAAAAGTTTGAGCGGTTACAGAGAGACCAACCCGCGCCGGTACCTACGCCTACGCTGGACATCTCACGGACAATTGTTAACCTGACCAATCGCCACCTGTCAGAGTGGGAAATCTCTATACTAGCGAAAGGGGGAAATTACGCAGTGACCCCTCCTTCGATTCCCGTGGAAGACATTGTCGCCAATATTGAAGCGGCAATCCGTGAGCTACCATCTGAACAAGCAGATGAAATCCGTCATGAAGCCTCACGTATAATCAAGAAGGCACCGGCACCGCAGAGTAACCTCACACCTCAGGAGAGAAAGGCAATAAAGACTCTCAACATGGACGAGAGCATAATCATTCTTCCTGCAGACGAAGGGAACGCAACGGTTATCTTGGACATGGACGACTACACTGCCAAGGTTTTGGAACTTTTAGACCCGGGTACCTACCGCAAACTACTGAGAGATCCTACCAACCGGATTCTTCGTGAAACAAACGGCCTGATCAAGGTATCTTCGCTACCTGAAAACGTAAAGAAGGGAACCACCAGAAGTGAAGCTTTACCACCAAGACTTTATGGTTTACCTAAAATACACAAAGATAATGTTCCTCTTCGTCCTATCGTGAGTGCTATTGGATCACCAACTTATAGCATTGCCAAACATTTAGCTACCTTACTTCAACCACATATCGGCGGTACACAGTCGTTCGTCAAAGATTCCGGCCATTTCATTGAAAAATTGAAAACTATTCAACTAGAAGCTGGTGACTTACTAGTAAGTTTTGACGTGGTCTCTCTTTTCACGAAAGTACCTATAAAGGTAGCCCTGGAGTACATCGCACGGATTTTTCCTGATGATATCACCGCCTTATTCCGCCACTGCCTCACCGCTAGCTATTTCCTGTGGAAGGGTGATTTCTATGAACAAATTGATGGGGTCGCCATGGGCAGTCCCCTTAGTCCGGTGATCGCTAATTTCTTCATGGAACAATTTGAACAAATAGCACTAGAGACCGCACCTTTGAAACCTAAAGTGTGGCTACGATACGTGGACGATACCTTTGTAATATGGGGCCATGGTAAAGATCAATTAAATCTGTTTTTACAACATCTTAACAGCCAGAACTCGAACATTCAGTTTACCATGGAGTTAGAAAATGAACTGAAAATCGCGTTTCTCGACGTTATGGTAACGAAGACCACTGATCTAACTTTGGGACATACAGTTTACCGTAAGCCGACCCATACTGACCGATATCTACATAAGACGTCCAACCACCACCCACGACAGAAATACGGAGTTATAAAAACACTGGCTGACCGCGCTAAAAGAATTTGTGAAAAGCAGTGCCTAAAACAAGAAATTGAACACCTCAACGAGGCCTTACGCGCGAATGGGTACAGCCAGAAAGATATCCAGCGAGCACTCCATCCGAGACGTCCAACTACAAGGGTAATTGGAGACAAGCCGCCTCTGGCTAGAGCTTTTCTTCCATATATAAAAAAGGTCACGGACAGAATAGGGAGGCTACTCGAGTCCCATGATATAAGGACCATATACAGGCCTACACGAAAAATTAAGGACATGTTTAGGTCCGCTAAAGATAAGCGACATCCTCATACCGCGGCAGGGGTTTATAAAATCCCGTGTGATTGTGGCCAAGTATATATTGGAACAACGAAAAGAAGTATTGCCACTCGCCTCAAGGAGCACGAACGACACAGCCGGCTGGGACAAACAGATAAATCCACTGTAGCAGCACACTCGCTACTTGCAGGTCACGATATAAGATATGGAGACACCGAAGTTCTGTCCACCACGGTTTCTTATCATGCCAGGCTACAAAGGGAGGCCATTGAAATCCTGAAGCATACTAACAGCTTCAATTTTAAGGAGGAAGCAGAACGTGTGAACAGAGCTTGGCTTCCAGTCCTTAATCCCCTCAAGCCTGCTCTTATTGACCGTCGTAGACGAGAAGATGCAACAGACGAGCAGCCCTGTCCTTGATGCATTACTTTTATGTGGTACGCCGTTGCTATGGTAGCCTCTATGTGTGGGTTGTTGACTATTTATATATCTTCTCTTTACTTGTTTTACCTCGCTTTATGTAACCTGTGAACATGCTGAACGCAGTATTCAGCGAAACGTCAGGACGACAAAATGTCCTTGGAACACGACCTATAAGCCCGAAAAACAGAGATTCCTATTTCAACGCCGGTCGTGAAAGTCTACATTTTTACTTAATTCGCCTCTACGGGGAGGAAATATCACACTTAGTTCGTCGTTTTGAGAGGTTAAGGAAGAAAAAGTCACAACTTCTGTCATCACTCGCGTTTCTTCTTCGATGCCGAGACACAGGTATCATTCCCAAGTTTATTAAAATGAAGAGACCACTAACCTCAGCTAGAGCCCATAGAATATATGATCGAACTGAACGTTCGCTATTACGTGAACGCATAAGCTTTGCACGTAAGGGGCTCGCTACTACAGATCAGGCACTCTTACAGCTGCACTACCGCATCAGCAGCACACTCTCATATCAGGACTGGGAAAATGTAGATCGTATCACCTTCTACTCTATGCGTTCAACATTTGAACAGTCTAGCATCCGGCAGAAGAAAAAGTTTGAGCGGTTACAGAGAGACCAACCCGCGCCGGTACCTGCGCCTACGCTGGACATCTCACGGACAATTGTTAACCTGACCAATCGCCACCTGTCAGAGTGGGAAATCTCTATACTAGCGAAAGGGGGAAATTACGCAGTGACCCCTCCTTCGATTCCCGTGGAAGACATTGTCGCCAATATTGAAGCGGCAATCCGTGAGCTACCATCTGAACAAGCAGATGAAATCCGTCATGAAGCCTCACGTATAATCAAGAAGGCACCGGCACCGCAGAGTAACCTCACACCTCAGGAGAGAAAGGCAATAAAGACTCTCAACATGGACGAGAGCATAATCATTCTTCCTGCAGACAAAGGGAACGCAACGGTTATCTTGGACATGGACGACTACACTGCCAAGGTTTTGGAACTTTTAGACCCGGGTACCTACCGCAAACTACTGAGAGATCCTACCAACCGGATTCTTCGTGAAACAAACGGCCTGATCAAGGTATCTTCGCTACCTGAAAACGTAAAGAAGGGAACCACCAGAAGTGAAGCTTTACCACCAAGACTTTATGGTTTACCTAAAATACACAAAGATAATGTTCCTCTTCGTCCTATCGTGAGTGCTATTGGATCACCAACTTATAGCATTGCCAAACATTTAGCTACCTTACTTCAACCACATATCGGCGGTACACAGTCGTTCGTCAAAGATTCCGGCCATTTCATTGAAAAATTGAAAACTATTCAACTAGAAGCTGGTGACTTACTAGTAAGTTTTGACGTGGTCTCTCTTTTCACGAAAGTACCTATAAAGGTAGCCCTGGAGTACATCGCACGGATTTTTCCTGATGATATCACCGCCTTATTCCGCCACTGCCTCACCGCTAGCTATTTCCTGTGGAAGGGTGATTTCTATGAACAAATTGATGGGGTCGCCATGGGCAGTCCCCTTAGTCCGGTGATCGCTAATTTCTTCATGGAACAATTTGAACAAATAGCACTAGAGACCGCACCTTTGAAACCTAAAGTGTGGCTACGATACGTGGACGATACCTTTGTAATATGGGGCCATGGTAAAGATCAATTAAATCTGTTTTTACAACATCTTAACAGCCAGAACTCGAACATTCAGTTTACCATGGAGTTAGAAAATGAACTGAAAATCGCGTTTCTCGACGTTATGGTAACGAAGACCACTGATCTAACTTTGGGACATACAGTTTACCGTAAGCCGACCCATACTGACCGATATCTACATAAGACGTCCAACCACCACCCACGACAGAAATACGGAGTTATAAAAACACTGGCTGACCGCGCTAAAAGAATTTGTGAAAAGCAGTGCCTAAAACAAGAAATTGAATACCTCAACGAGGCCTTACGCGCGAATGGGTACAGCCAGAAAGATATCCAGCGAGCACTCCATCCGAGACGTCCAACTACAAGGGTAATTGGAGACAAGCCGCCTCTGGCTAGAGCTTTTCTTCCATATATAAAAAAGGTCACGGACAGAATAGGGAGGCTACTCGAGTCCCATGATATAAGGACCATATACAGGCCTACACGAAAAATTAAGGACATGTTTAGGTCCGCTAAAGATAAGCGACATCCTCATACCGCGGCAGGGGTTTATAAAATCCCGTGTGATTGTGGCCAAGTATATATTGGAACAACGAAAAGAAGTATTGCCACTCGCCTCAAGGAGCACGAACGACACAGCCGGCTGGGACAAACAGATAAATCCACTGTAGCAGCACACTCGCTACTTGCAGGTCACGATATAAGATATGGAGACACCGAAGTTCTGTCCACCACGGTTTCTTATCATGCCAGGCTACAAAGGGAGGCCATTGAAATCCTGAAGCATACTAACAGCTTCAATTTTAAGGAGGAAGCAGAACGTGTGAACAGAGCTTGGCTTCCAGTCCTTAATCCCCTCAAGCCTGCTCTTATTGACCGTCGTAGACGAGAAGATGCAACAGACGAGCAGCCCTGTCCTTGATGCATTACTTTTATGTGGTACGCCGTTGCTATGGTAGCCTCTATGTGTGGGTTGTTGACTATTTATATATCTTCTCTTTACTTGTTTTACCTCGCTTTATGTAACCTGTGAGCATGCTGAACGCAGTATTCAGCGAAACGTCAGGACGACAAAATGTCCTTGGAACACGACCTATAAGCCCGAAAAACAGAGATTCCTATTTCATTTTAGAGTGTTTATTGTTGAGAATAAAATCACCGAAAGGATTCCGTCATTGTCGGCGACATAATCTCTTGCCTCTGCCTTCAGAAAGTCACTTGAGAAAACTTTGTAAAGGACTAAAGTGCCCTTATGGAGTTAATGCGCATAGTATAAATGCTATTTCAGACTATTTTAAGGAAGAAAAGAATGATAATTCACGTTACGGTGTTGTAATTTTCGAAGAAGAGAAGCGAAGAGAAGAAATCGAGTTAAATAGCTTTTCTGATAAAGTAGATGGATTAGTTGATTTAGGTGAACACACACCTGACCTCCAGAATAACGTACTTGCAAATCACGCTCTAGTGTTCATTTTCGTACCTTTCATGCATATATTGGGTGCAGCCAGTTGCTGTTTATGCAAGCGGAAATGCTACTCCAGGGGACATTCTAGCAAAAATTCTAAGTCTAGGTGATTTTGCAGTTAGAAGAGGCTGGGGCGAGGGTGGCTGGCTTTACTTGTGATGGTAGTCAATCAAATAAAAAGGCCAGGAATTCATTAGGAGACAGTGGCAAGACAAGCTCTCTACAACCTCACATCCTTAATCCTGCAGATGTTACGAGAAAGATCTGGGCTTTCTCCGACTGTATATTCCAGGAATCTGTGTGTTCCGTAACATGTAATGAAGACCGTAGTTCTTATTTCCGTGAATTATATTTTCCAATGTGCCCTGCCATGCTGTTTTAATTGTAACCGCTAATTACTTTTTAAAATAGTATTAGTTACAAAGTAATTAGTTTTCCTTAGCACCATCCCTAAGACCAGCTGACCCCGGCTGTGTGGAACTTGTCCACTCTAGCGCTGCCTGGCGGGGCGCGCTTGAACTTCAGGAGTCTTCTCACTTTCTCCTTCTATTCGTCATGGTGAAAGTTTGAATAAAGAAACGCAATAATTTTCCTTTAATGGTACATGACTCTATGGCCTATACAATTAACAATCCAACATGGCGACCATCCGTAATATTTAGACGGCTCTGTATATCTACGAATCTATTACAGCAATCAAACTGATTTTTTTTATGTCTATAGGGGCTATGAACTTAAGGTCACCTATAGGACTTTAAATAACCTGGTGATAACAAATCCAACATGGCGGCGACGCAACGTATAAATATTCACATGGACGTTTCTCGCAATTTAACCATCCGAGTGCAGTGAAACTTGGTACAGTAAATCCTTATACGAATGTTAATCCACTGGCATCTAATTTATTTCAATTGTTTCCATAACCATAAGATGGCAGATGTGCGAAATTTTAAAATCTCCTTGTTACTTCTTGTGTCCTAATCATGCGATTGAAGTTTGAATGCTACACGTACACAATAATCTTCATGTAACAGTGCATAACTCTAGGACCTAGATATATAAAATCCAACATGGCGACCATCCGAAATATTTAGTCGGTTCTCAATATCTACGAATCTATTACAACAATCAAACTGAAATTTTGTATGTAGATAGAGGCAATTAACATACGTAGGATATATGAAAATAGTTCTTCACGGAACTGCTTTTTGTTTTCCATTTCCTCTTCCTGTTTGTAAGTTTGTAGTTCGTTTTAGGTTTAGTTTCATTTCTTTTACTTTTTCGCCATCACCCAAACCATCAGGGGCCGATAACCGATGTTAGGCCCCTTAAAACAACAATTGTAATCATCATCAACAGTCAGCACATTAATACAGGTTATCAGACAACATCTTACGGAAATGATGTGGCACCACTTGGGGTGCCAATGCAACTACTCTCCGTTGCTCAGCTCTAGGTTTAGTTTATTCTGTTGCTGAGTATTGAGCTCCGGTGTGGATAAATAGTCCGCAGGTAAGATTAATAGATGTACAATTGAAGTGCATGATAACAGAAACAATTATATCAACTCCTACGCAATGGCTTCCTATTCTCAGCCACATCCCACCAGCTCATTTGCGGCGATGCAACATTTTGATAAGAGAATATAGAAAGATCCAGACCAACAAACAACTACCAATCCATGGAGACATTGGTGATCTACATGTGAAACGATTACGTTCAAGACATCCACCTATCTGCACAGCGGAGAATCTTGCAACTAACAAATTCAACCTGACTGAGAGATGGTCTTCTGATAGGAATTCGTTTGCCCCTCCAGAGAGTACAGTAATGCCATGCAAAACTGAGCAGGTGCCAGGGTTCACTCAGCCTAGAAAGACCTGGTCAAAATTAAATAGAATCCGGACCAATCACGGTGTATGCGGCTATCTCCTGTACAAGTGGAGGAAAACAACTTCGTCATGTTGCGAGTGCGGTGTTGAAAGACAGACTGTTCGGCACCTAGTTCAGGAATGCCCATAAACATCATACAGTGGTGACTTCAGCGACTTCTTCCTAGGGACACCACAGGCACTTCATTACGTTTCGAAACTTGATGTCAAATAGTAAATCATTTTCATGTATGCCATACGATAAATAAATAAATAAATAAATAATTAAATAAATAAATAAATCAGACAAGTTCAGCACACCCCAACTACACGGGGCTGATGCTCAAGATGTCCCGAGCCCCTAAAATGAATAACAACGACTTAATCTGCCTTTTCTGAAGTGTTCGATGGCAGCCAGACGCAACAGCAAATAGCGCATTGTGCTGATAATATTGGCTGGCATCAGTTAGTACTGGAGCCTCCTTCATGAACAATGGTTGTTATTCTTTCTGTTAGATAGCTTTTACATTCAGCTATGTGGTAAACAGATACGGAGGGAGCTATTGTAATGGCAACGTCTTCCTCTTCATTCTGCACTACAACCTGGAGTGGCGGCTTCGGTGCCATAGTTGGCTATGCCCAAGTCGTCGGATTTTATCATTTTTTATGATCTAGTCGACTTCGTCATTACGCTGAGGTCTAGCGTTACGTTACGGTGACGGGACGAAATGTACCGAGAATGTGACGTCATAGTACGATGTAGCAGCCGAGTACCAAGAAGACAGTGCGAGAACAGAGTTTCAAAAAGGCAGTGCGAGAACAATCAAGTAGGCATTGAAGAAACAAAATAGAATCTTGAAACTCGGTTCTCGCACTGCCTTCTTGGTACTCGGCTGCTAGCATTTAAAATTATATAAAGTCCAGTCTTTCAGACCGACTATCAGTCTCTGTTTTAAGAGCGTTAAAAATCCCTCAGTATGCCTTCCTTCGGAGGGGAAGTAGAGCAGGCGGGCCCTTGCCATAGATTTATGACATGTAAAAGAACCTACCACTAACTAAACTTCTGTGAACCAAAATTTGTAGGTTAGGTTTGATTAATGCTCTTCAGTTCCAATGTTCGTCACCAGGCGCTGGTTGCGATGGCATCTAGTAGTATCCAAGTTCACAGCTAGGTGTCGTGGACGGTAGCATTTGGTAGAGAGAGTAGGAACTACTTGAAATTATCGTATGCAGTCCTTACTTGAATTTACGAAAAAACAGATAACTCTCACTAATACACTCATCACAATTAACACCGGTTATCAGACGGATTCCCATCGGGTTCGATCCTGGGCAGCTGACATCCAGGATCATGGAGATATATTCATGGATAAAGAGAGCTCTGAGTCTATTTTTCAGCGTTGCCTTATTGACAACTTGCCGGCCCCATGGTGTTGGGGTAGCGCGCCTGCCTCTCACCCGGAGGCACCGGTTCGATTCACGGCTCCGTCAGGGATTTTAAAAACTGACGCGAGGGCTGGAACGGGTTGCCCTCATCCTCGTGAGGCAGCGCACCGGTTACGAAAGCCAAGGGGACCACCCCAATACCTGCAGGCCAAATGGCTGGGCAGCGGTCGCTTGGTAGGCCTAGACCTTCGTGGACTATAGTGCCAGGGGTTATTATTTATTGACAACTATCAGTCGGTCAACACGATTGTATCAAAATGAGAGGGGTTATTCCCTAATCCTGAGAAAAATTACATGAGCTTAATAAATACACTTGGATGACTAGTTTCGATCGTCAAGCGATCATCATCAGATCCATTACACTTAGGCTATAAAATCTATGTTTGAAAATATGAGCGAATATATTTACAATATATAGCCTACACTTATTTAGTTGCACTATTCGTAAATCAACTCGTCAGTATTTGTTAGTTGTTGTCTATGTGATGATTTGTCGAGTGCAATAAGTGTCGAAGTGAACGGCTCTCTCCAGGCCCGCGCAAGACTCAACCAGATAAGTAGCCTGTACAATACAATCTGAAATTGACCATTTACAACAACCACATATTCACTCTCAACAGGCAAATTCTGGAGGTCAATCACCACTTCCAGTATCTTAACAAAACATCACATAGACTACACCTAACAAATACTGACGAGTTGGATTACTAATACTGTAACTAAATAAGTTTACATATTGTAAATATTTTCACCCATATTTTCAGACACAGATTTTATAGCCTAAGTGTCATGGATCTGATGATGATCCCTTGACGATCGAACCTGGTCATCCAAGTGTATTTATTAAGCTCATGTAATTTTTCTCAGGATTAGGGAATAACCCCTCTCATTTGTGTACAATCGTGTTGACCGACTGAAAAGCACCAAACATTTGTTTACTAAGACAACAGTGCAAAATGGCTTCAAACACCAAAATATTACTGAAATATGCGAAAAGTTAACCTGAAATAAATTACATGTGATTAAGATATAAATAGTCTATTGAAGATGACGTGATTCGCTCGTCAAGAGAGCATCATCAGATCCAAACCTACCAGACAATTAGCTCTACAAAACACTACCAAACCTACAGTGTCACCCACAGACAGGACCGTGGAGAGGAAGACGGACCCTAGGGCTGGCAGGGCCGGATTTAGAATTTATGCGCTCCTAGGCCCGTGGGTTTTTGCCGCCCCCTCTTCATACCATCGTGAAGAAGGGAGAATTTAGACCTCAGAAAGGTCTTTGTGAAGGTAATTTTTACTTTATTCTAATGAATCGTGAAGTAAAATCAATTAAATAAAGTGAAATAATAAGAGAATCAACTGTTTCTAAATTTGTATATAGAAACTATAAATAAATAAATAAATAAATAAATAAATAAATAAGTCGCCTCCGTAGCGTAGCGGTCAGCATGGTTAGCTGCCGCCCCGGAGGTCCTGGGTTCGATTCCCGGCTCTGCCACGCAATTTGAAAAGTGGTATGAGGACTGGAACGGGGTCTACTCAGCCTCGGGTGGTCAAAATGAGTAGAGGGGGTTCGATTCCCACCTCAGCCATCCTCGAAGTGGTTTTTCGTGGTTTCCCACTTCGTCTTCGGACAAATGCCGGGATGGTACCTTCTGTAAGGCCACGGCCGCCTCCTTCCCTCTTCCTAGCCTATCCATCCCAGTCTTCCATCCCTTCCCATCCCTCATGAGGCCCCTGTTCGCTTTGCAGGTGAAGCCGCCTGGGCGAAGTGCTGATCACACCTCCCCAGTTGTATCCATCCCGACCAGGTGTTCCAAGCTCCAGGACACTGCCCATTGAGGCGGTAGTGGTGAGTTCCCTCGCTGAGTCCATGGGAACCACCAAAATTGACTAAATAAAATAGAAATAAATAAATTCGTCCGGTAAAAGAAAATGGGGAATATAGGAGACGGCACAACCACGAACTTTACACCCATGTGGAAAAAATAACTGATACTATGAGGAAACGGAGAATTGCCTTTTACTGTCATATAACAAGAATGAACCCAGCACGATTGACAAATAGAATTTTCACCTACTTTCTCAAAAAGAAAACCAAGGGAGCTTGGTTCACTCGGGTGGACAAAGATTTACTAGGAGTGGGAATTACAGGCAACGATATTTGGGAACGAGCCACCCTTAAACAAAAACTAACAGCACACCGATGTTTCCAAGAAAAGCCAAAGCTTCCAACTGGCAAGAAGTGGACTGGGGAAAGGAAACAACAGCATCGAGAACTAATGCGAAAGTACTGGGAGGATGTTAAAGCTCGATGCAACAAGAAACAGTTGAAATGACGTGGTCCTTAGTTGGCTGAAACGAAAGAAGAAGATATAGGCCAACGAGATATTAAAATAAGGTTAAACCGTTTAAGACTCAGTATACATTTATAGATGTACATATTATACTTACAACCTACAACTATGCATAATGAATGATTCAAATTAAACTGATATTAATATTCTCCTAATAAATCATAAAATATTCCTTTTCTAAGCTGAAGTCGTAAAATCTGCTGTTGCAAAACATTTGTTGGAAAATGATGACCACAATATAAATTGGAGCAGTGTCAAAAGTTTGGAAAGTGTAACTTAAATCATAAAATGTGGATGTAGACGTGTATTGTAGTCTAGAACATTTTATGGAAAATTTCTGACAAAAAAAACACAAGTAGTTCCGTGAAGAACTATACAGCCTATTTTCATATATCCTACTTATGTTAACTGCCACAATCAACATACAAAATTTCAGTTTAATTGCTGTAACAGATTCGTAGACATTGAGAACAGTATAAATATTTCAGATGGTCGCCAGGTTGGATTTTTATTTTTGTACTATTACATTAAGATTATTGTGTACGTCAGGTATTCAAACTTCAATCGCATGATTAGAACACAAGAAGTAAAAACGAGATTTTAAAAGTACGCACACCAGCCATCTTGTGATTATGCAAACAATTGAAATAAATCACATGCCAGTGGATCAACATTTGTATAAGCATTTAACGTGCAACGTTTCACGGCACTCGGATAGTTAATTCGCGAGAAACGTCCATTTAAATATTTATACTTCGCGTCGCTGCCATGTTGGATTTGTGCTCACCAGGTTACTGAAAGTCCTATAGGTGAACATATATTCATAGTCTCTATGAACATTAAAAAAATCAGTTTGGTTGCTGTAAAAGATTCATAGATATTGAGAACTGTCTAAATATTTCGGAAGCTCGCCATTTAGGATTGTTATATGTATAGGCCATAGAGTTATGTACCATTCAAGGACAATTATTGCCTAGCTTCATTATTCAAACTTTCACTTCGATCGCATGATTACGACACAAGAATAAAAACTTAATTTTAAAATTTCGCACAGCCACCATCTTGAGGTTATGTAAACAATTGAATTAAATTAGATGGCAGTGCATTACAATCTGCAAAATCATTTACTGTACCACATTTCACTGCGCTCAGAGAGTTAAATCACGAGAAAAGTCTATTAAAATATTTCAAATTCGCTTGGTCGCCATGTTCGTTATGTACTTGACAGGTTTATGAAATATACATAGGTAAACTTGTATCAGTACCCTTTATCACCGTACAAAATTGCATGATGATATCTGTAATAGTTTCGGAGATATAGAATGTCAGTGAAATAATTCGCACAGCCGCCATTTTGAGGTTATGTCAACAATTGAACTAAATTAGACTCCAGTGCATTACAATGGGTATACACATTTGCTGTACCAAGTTTCATTACGTTTGGATAGTTAAATCGCGAGAAATGAGTAGGTTAGTAGTACCGATTCCAACCAGTGTCATGGCCGCCGCGTGAGTCCAAGCCAATATCTCGCAAACCGATGGTCGGATTTTAATAAATGAGGTGTCGTTGGACTCGGGCTGACGGGGGCTTTGCTATGGACCACTCATTTCAACCCCTAAATAAAACCTACCCCTACTAGGGGGTGAAATTGTAATTTTTAGTGAAAGTCTCTTTTCAAATACGACATGTATAAGGTGCGCTGCTAAAATGAACTTAAATGTTGTTGCTCATATCGCGCATGCGTTTTACGAGATGCCGCTATGGATGAACATTTTTGTTTTTGTTTTTTACGCATGCGCACTTGGGATTTTTGTAAGAGGGCGAGCTCTTTGAAAAAAATGATTGATAAGAAGGGTTTTGGTGGTGAGGAGAGAACCAGATAATCACCTACTTTCCTACGACGTTTGCCGATATCTCTCGAACGCAAGGTCGGATTTGGACGTGTGACGTGTCAAATCGCTTGTCTCAAAGCCCTATATATGTTATTAATAGGTTAAAGTTTTGAGAATGAGGGAAACAGGCGTTTTGGGGTAAAATTATGATTTTAGACTTTTTCTGATATTTCACGAATGCCTGGTCGGATTTGGTCCTATGACGTGTCAAATGGCTTGTCTCGAAACCCTCTTTATTTTGGTAATAGGTTAAAGTTTTTGAGAATGAGGGAAACAGAATTTTTTGTTGTAAAACCGTGATTTTAGACTTTTTGTTATATCTCACAAACCAATAACGCCAGAGACGTATACGAGGGGTCGTAGGACTCGGGGTGACGCCCCTCTCTTCTCTCTCTTTCGAATATAGTATTTATGTTTAAAAAAATGCGAAAGAGCCTAACGACACTTATGTTGAAAACATTTCAGTTTTTAAAACTTTTCTTAAATTTGTCTAAAATGTTCATGACGAGTGGTTGTAGATAGAAAGAGACGATACCACTGGACACGTGTTTCAACGAAGCTATTACTGGCCACGGTGGTGATATACTAATACAGTATTCGCTATTTCGATGAGACGGCGGGTCGAGGGTTCGTTTTCTGATTTTTCCTATGATGGAATTCCTAATTCCTAAACCCCCTGAAGGGGGTCTTTAACGTGTAAACGATTATGAGTGACATGACAAATGATAATTCCTTGATTCGATGAAGTTGGCTTTAGATAGAACAAACAGAACTTGGTTATATGTTGCTTGAAGTGAGTATAGAAAACAAACTTGCTGGGGCAGACTGACAGGATGTGAATGTTATTTGATCTTATTGGAATGCATTGACTTGACAGGGCAATGAAAAAAAGCACAGAGATGCTGAGGACACTTGAAGGTCAAACGATATGGCAACCATGGTGGGAGGGGGAAGCTAGGATGATGTCGCCGATCATGTTCAATGGATGAATTTATATTTTGCGAAGCATTGTTCGGAGAGGGTCATGGGACGACTTGTTTTAAGGGTATTTATTTTTTCGATGTTTCCTATGGTGGACTCATTGATTGAAATAATCCAAAACTGCTAGGGCATGGCCTTGAGATTTTATAAACCGATAATGGGATTTTGACATACAAGATCCACTCAGAACTTGACATGATGTCATTCTTTTTATGGCTTATGAATTTCCCCAAAAAAGACCCAAAACAACAAGATCATGGACTTTTGCTTTTCTTAATATATTGCAAACCCATAATGTAAGATGTTTACTGTGAGTGACGAAATCTAGCTAGGTAACGAAAGAATTATTGTAGGATATATGTATGGTGACTGACACGTCTTTGACCATTGGAACTTGTTTTCAGATCTGACTGTAGTACATAGGGAGTATAGGTTGTAGGCATGGATTGACAAACGGTGCACACAAAATTCAATTTATCGATTCAAGAATTAAGAGTAGACTATCATTAATTAATTGGTTAAAGAGTGTAGCTAAAAATAAAAAAATGGTGACTACATTAAACTAAACTGAACCAAGTCGAATCAAACCCAACCGAACCAAACCAAGCCTAAAGCAAACCAAACCTAATCAAGAACAAGCCAAGGGCTTAAGTGTAAAACTTGTGGGGGAATGCAGTCATTGGCAATGTCCAAAGGAAGGGATAACGCTCTACCTCTAGAGGGTAAGGTAAAGCTAGCGCATGGTGCTAATGCATATTCCCAAGTACATGAACCACACACACACAACTATCCTATGCTGTTTTTATGAGTTAACTGTTAAAACTTACTCAGTGGTTACTGAGCAAGATGGTCGCTACACACAACAAGCTTTAAATACTTGAGGCTAATAATCTATACACACACACACACGCTTGTTCTAAACTAAACTGTCTTGCTGGCAGTGCTCACACAGTAGGCAAATGACAGAAATGCTTGGCTAACAGAAATACAATCATTTTCGTTTGTCTAATGTTACCAGCTAACCATTACATGCTATAGTGGTGAGCACATGTGCCTCTTGCACTGGAGATCGTAACTCGATTTCTAGCTCTAAGGCCTACAATGAATCAAACTAAGAAAGAAGGGTATGGTGACGCAGTGGTTAAACTGTTAGCCTTTCACTAAGGTAGACTAGGGTTTGATTTTAGGTTAATATACATGTCATAAACAAACAAACAAACAAACAAACAAAAAAGCAGAGATAATGTTTAAAACTGATTACACTTGTCTCTTTTCAAATTATTACTTAGATTGCAAATACAAAGGTGGACTGGGTTTGATATTCAGTTAATGCTGCCTATCGCATACTAGCCTGTAAGAAAGCCAAACAAGCAAAAGGCGTAGGTAGAGCAGTGGTAAAATCGCTATGTGTAGAGAACTACCTAACGGTTTTATGAACTGGCAATGGTATGTCGCATAAACAGTGCAGGATACAATCCAGCAACCATAATTTGTATCTTGTGGAGCAGAGAAAACATATATATAGAGAAAGATATAGAAAGCTAGTGTATGTATGGGTAGCATTGATAATTTGACCAGAGAAAATACGATGAGGTAGGGTGGGGAGAGGGAGAATTAACACTTATATATGAATGAATGGTAAATAGTATTTTAGTTTTTTTTCCCCAATAGTTTTGTTTTTTAAATGCAGTGGTAGATAGTCGTTATTTTGTAAAACATTCTTACTTGCAGTAGTAATAAGACTCTATGGTTTCGCTAACACATAGATAGACTGTATTATTGCCATGGTCAAGCACTCACATTAAGATCATTTACAAAATCATAAAATGAAAAATAAAAAATCTTGTTTTGGAAATATCGTTTTTCAACATACACAAAATAAATATATAAAAAATTTGTAAACAGCAAAATGGAAAATCCATGGTCAAGCACTCACATTAAGATCATTTACAAAATCATAAAATGAAAAATAAAAATCTTGTTTTGGAAATATCGATTTTTTTCAACATACACAAAATAAATATATAAAAAATTTGTAAACAGCAAAATGGAAAATCCATGTTTCCATATAGACAAAATTTTAAAACCTTAAACGGACATTTAAGAAAATATATGCAAATGGGAAATTGACAAATGTGTAAATATGAAAATGGAAAAATCCATGTTTCCATATCATGAAATTGAAAAACATCAAACTGTCATTTAAAAAAATGCAAATGGAAAATTGACAAATTGCAATGTGTGAAATGTGAAATTGAACAAATGGCTATCATTATTTTTAAAAAAAAAGAACATGGTGCTCTATGGTTGAGGTGTGAATCAAACCCTTTCTACTTATTTGGACCACCCGAGACTGAGTAGACTAGTTTAAGTTGTCATACCACTTTTAAAAGTTTGTGTTAAATCTAGGAATTGAACCCAAGAGCTTGTAGGGGAGATCAAAGGTTATAATATGTTAAACAGATAGCCTTGAATGAAGGGTGTGGTAGCTATATAGAGATGAGACGTTTCGCTCGGGGCAGGGAGGCATGGAGATCTGCATCAAACCAGTCAAAGGACTAAAGACTCAAACAACAACATGTACGTTCACCAAAATAATGTTGTGTAACGGTAAATGTTAGTCAACGAACAGTAATGCATTACTAAAACCCATGACACGATACCTAAGAGCTTTTCTAAAATGATTTTAAAATGCCTTTAACCCTATATTGAACACCCAGTTCACAAGACTCATAACTGCAATGTTATGGTAAAACAAAACAAAATCTATATTTCAAAACAAACAAGTGGTTTAGTCAATGTATACTGGAAAAAGTTTTGTAAACACTCAAGTCCTCAAGACCAATTAAATTAGTAACTGTCAGGTTGGCCGAGTGGTTAAGGTGTTTGACTTAAGATCAAATTTCTGTATAAGGAAGCAAGGGTTCGAATCCCTTACCTGACATAACTATTGCCTTAACATGGCTTGGCCACACTGTATTATTATGATACTCAGTACACAAACCATAGATATAGTGTATTGTTTAAGGCCACTCTCTTTCTGAACATAGTCAGAGACTGTTGATGGTTAACAATTGTATTAATAGTGGGACATGGGGATAGCAATTAAGAAAAAACAGCCAATACCCATACAATATTTTTATTCATTTTAGTTTTTTTTTACAATAGTTACACACTGAATACAACTTTTTATCTCTTTACCATTGTTTGATATAGATTTTAAACACAACGCTTGTTGTAGATCCTTTTACAACTTTCTCTAGGTACTCTTGTTCTTAAAAACTGGGGAAGCCGCAATGGTTTTATAGACATTAAACCCTCATTCTCTTTTTTTTCATCATCATAATCATCATTATTATAAATATTATCTTTATAATTATTATAGTCATTGTCACCATCATTATCATCATCATCATCATCCTCAACATCACTAGAACTATCCAATTCCATTTTTTCCTTTTCAAAAGGGATCTCTTGAAGAGTCTGTGTTGCTTTTGATAGTGTTACGGGTTTATTGAACGTTGACAACTGTCCTAACATGACTTTTTGAGGAGATAAATGTTTTTTCATAAGGAAGTCACTATGTTGAGTAACACTATGTTTTTGTCGGACTTGCTTTTTCTTGTTCTTTTGATCATGTTTTGTTAACACTAACGGTGTTTCATTTGGTATACCACATTGATGAGTACCCACACTTAAGACCTTACTATGTTTACTTTTTAGATGACCTAGACATTTTGTTGTTCTTTGTTTTGAGCACTGCCAAAATATGATGCCATTCGCATTTTCTCGCTTATAGTTATAAGAGTACCCATGATACAGGGCACGTGGTTTACCTTTATTGGTTATAGTATATTCCATAGTAGTCACTGACTTGTATAGTCGATCCGCCTACTACAATGGTCTGAACACTTGTGGTGAAAGAATGATGTTGTGTTGACGTTTTATGCAGGATAATGTTGGTGGCATATGTGGGTGGCTTATGTTGATGACATGTGTTGTTGGCTGATTTTGGTGGCTTATGTTGATGGTTTATGGTGGTGGCTTATGTTGATGGCTTATGTTGGTGGCTTATGTTGATGACATATGTTGGTGACTTATGTTGATAGCTTATGTTGGTGGCTAATGTTGATGACATATGTTGTTGGCTTATGGTGGTGGCTTATGTTGATGGTATATGTTGCTGGCCTATGTTGATGGTTTATGTTAATGGCTTAGGTTAATATCTTAGGTTGATGGCATAAGTTGATGGCTTATGTTGGTGGCTTATGGTGGTGGCTTATGCTGGTGGCTTATGCTAGTGGCTTATGGTGGTGGTTTATGGTGGTGGCTTATGTTGATGACATATGTTGGTGGCTTATGTTGGTGGCTTATGTTGGTGGCTTATGTTGGTGGCTTATGGTGGTGGCTTATGGTGGTGGGTTATGGTGGTGGATTATGGTGGCTTATAGTGGTGGCTTATGGTGGTGGTTTATGGTGGTGGCTTATGTTGATGACATATGTTGGTGGCTTATGGTGGCTTATGGTGGTGATTTATAGTGGTGGCCTATGTTGGTGGCTTATTTTTGGTGGTTTACGTTAATACCTTATTTGTAATGGCTTATTTGACAAGTTATTGTTGTCAATGTATTTAGAGGATTTTTCTCTTGGTTTTGGAAAGTATCTCAACTCTTTTTTATGGTAGCATAATGCTTACCGCCATGTTTGTAAGCAACAACAACACACTAAAATTCCAAGAATCCAAAGTACTCTAAGGTTAATGATTGTCTCTCAACTCCATTCAACGTCTAGTCAAAAAACATTATATATTTTTCACATTTTACAAAAAAGGTAAATTGGGAAAGTAAGCTATATGTTTAAACTAAAAATCATATCAAATCATATGCTAACTCCAACACCTACGTCTACCCCAATCTCAGTCAAAAAAATATAATATTCTTCAAATTTTTCCAAAACAGTATTTGGAAAGTAGGCCATATTTTGAAAACTAATCATTCTATAAAGTCATATATATATATATACTGAAACCAATGGCTTTTATATCCTTAATCTTAAGAACAAAATATGGAATTTTTGAAATTTTTTCCAAAAATGTTCATTTTAAAACGGGGCTATATTTTGGAAACTAGGAATTTTACAAGAAAGTTTGTTTAACGTAAATGGCAGGTATTTACCCCCACTACCCGCAAACCAAGTCCCAGGTCTCTGGGGAAAAATCCAAAAAAAGTTCAATTTGGAAAGTAGGCAATATTTTGAAAACTAATCATCCTAAAAAGTCATATATAGACTCAAACCAATGGCTTTTATGTCCTTAATTGGTAGAACAAAACTTAACATTTTTTCAGTTTTTCCAAAAAAGTCCAATTTTCAAAAATTGTCTATATTTTGGGAACTAAGAATTTTACAAAAAAGTTTGTTTAACGAAAATGAAAGGTCTTTACCCCCCTCTACCCAAAACATAAATTTCAGGTCCCTAGGACAAAAACTGTGCAGTGTATATATATATATATTTTTTTTTGGGGGGGGGAGGGGGTCTATATTCACTTTACCTCCCCACTTCACAAGATGGCGGCCATAGCTTAACTTAACCTAGCCTAACCTAACCTGACCTACGAGGTGTGATCAAAAAGTTCCAAAAATGTGGGCTGCAACTTAACCATACCTAGCCTAGCCTAACCTAACCTCCCTGTTGACTAGCCCCCTTTGGACGGGTCCTTTTGAAGGGAGTCATTTTTTTTACGTGTCCCGGAGGACGGGGTCCTTGTTGACGGGTCCCAGTGGCGGGTCCTTTGGACTGATCCCTATGGACTGGCCTTGCATTTTATCCAAATTATGTCAAAGGGGACCCGCCACTGGGACCCGTCAACAAGGACCCGTCCTCCGGGACACGTAAAAAAAATGACTCCCTTCAAAAGGACCCGTCCAAAGGGGGCTAGTCAACAGGGAGGTTAGGTTAGGCTAGGCTAGGTATGGTTAAGTTGCAGCCAAATTTTTGGAACTTTTTGATCACACCTCGTAGGTCATGTTAGGTTAGGCTAGGTTAAGTTAAGCTATGGCCGCCATCTTGTGAAGTGGGGAGGTAAAGTGAATATAGACCCCCTCCCCCCCCAAAAAAAAAATATATATATATATACACTGCACAGTTTTTGTCCTAGGGACCTGAAATTTATGTTTTGGGTAGAGGGGGGTAAAGACCTTTCATTTTCGTTAAACAAACTTTTTTGTAAAATTCTTAGTTCCCAAAATATAGACAATTTTTGAAAATTGGACTTTTTTGGAAAAACTGAAAAAATGTTAAGTTTTGTTCTACCAATTAAGGACATAAAAGCCATTGGTTTGAGTCTATATATGACTTTTTAGGATGATTAGTTTTCAAAATATTGCCTACTTTCCAAATTGAACTTTTTTTGGATTTTTCCCCAGAGACCTGGGACTTGGTTTGCGGGTAGTGGGGGTAAATACCTGCCATTTACGTTAAACAAACTTTCTTGTAAAATTCCTAGTTTCCAAAATATAGCCCCGTTTTAAAATGAACATTTTTGGAAAAAATGTCAAAAATTCCATATTTTGTTCTTAAGATTAAGGATATAAAAGCCATTGGTTTCAGTATATATATATATATGACTTTATAGAATGATTAGTTTTCAAAATATGGCCTACTTTCCAAATACTGTTTTGGAAAAATTTGAAGAATATTATATTTTTTTGACTGAGATTGGGGTAGACGTAGGTGTTGGAGTTAGCATATGATTTGATATGATTTTTAGTTTAAACATATAGCTTACTTTCCCAATTTACCTTTTTTGTAAAATGTGAAAAATATATAATGTTTTTTGACTAGACGTTGAATGGAGTTGAGAGACAATCATTAACCTTAGAGTACTTTGGATTCTTGGAATTTTAGTGTGTTGTTGTTGCTTACAAACATGGCGGTAAGCATTATGCTACCATAAAAAAGAGTTGAGATACTTTCCAAAACCAAGAGAAAAATCCTCTAAATACATTGACAACAATAACTTGTCAAATAAGCCATTACAAATAAGGTATTAACGTAAACCACCAAAAATAAGCCACCAACATAGGCCACCACTATAAATCACCACCATAAGCCACCATAAGCCACCAACATATGTCATCAACATAAGCCACCACCATAAACCACCACCATAAGCCACCACTATAAGCCACCATAATCCACCACCATAACCCACCACCATAAGCCACCAACATAAGCCACCAACATAAGCCACCAACATAAGCCACCAACATAAGCCACCAACATATGTCATCAACATAAGCCACCACCATAAACCACCACCATAAGCCACTAGCATAAGCCACCAGCATAAGCCACCACCATAAGCCACCAACATAAGCCATCAACTTATGCCATCAACCTAAGATATTAACCTAAGCCATTAACATAAACCATCAACATAGGCCAGCAACATATACCATCAACATAAGCCACCACCATAAGCCAACAACATATGTCATCAACATTAGCCACCAACATAAGCTATCAACATAAGTCACCAACATATGTCATCAACATAAGCCACCAACATAAGCCATCAACATAAGCCACCACCATAAACCATCAACATAAGCCACCAAAATCAGCCAACAACACATGTCATCAACATAAGCCACCCACATATGCCACCAACATTATCCTGCATAAAACGTCAACACAACATCATTCTTTCACCACAAGTGTTCAGACCATTGTAGTAGGCGGATCGACTATACAAGTCAGTGACTACTATGGAATATACTATAACCAATAAAGGTAAACCACGTGCCCTGTATCATGGGTACTCTTATAACTATAAGCGAGAAAATGCGAATGGCATCATATTTTGGCAGTGCTCAAAACAAAGAACAACAAAATGTCTAGGTCATCTAAAAAGTAAACATAGTAAGGTCTTAAGTGTGGGTACTCATCAATGTGGTATACCAAATGAAACACCGTTAGTGTTAACAAAACATGATCAAAAGAACAAGAAAAAGCAAGTCCGACAAAAACATAGTGTTACTCAACATAGTGACTTCCTTATGAAAAAACATTTATCTCCTCAAAAAGTCATGTTAGGACAGTTGTCAACGTTCAATAAACCCGTAACACTATCAAAAGCAACACAGACTCTTCAAGAGATCCCTTTTGAAAAGGAAAAAATGGAATTGGATAGTTCTAGTGATGTTGAGGATGATGATGATGATGATAATGATGGTGACAATGACTATAATAATTATAAAGATAATATTTATAATAATGATGATTATGATGATGAAAAAAAAGAGAATGAGGGTTTAATGTCTATAAAACCATTGCGGCTTCCCCAGTTTTTAAGAACAAGAGTACCTAGAGAAAGTTGTAAAAGGATCTACAACAAGCGTTGTGTTTAAAATCTATATCAAACAATGGTAAAGAGATAAAAAGTTGTATTCAGTGTGTAACTATTGTAAAAAAAAACTAAAATGAATAAAAATATTGTATGGGTATTGGCTGTTTTTTCTTAATTGCTATCCCCATGTCCCACTATTAATACAATTGTTAACCATCAACAGTCTCTGACTATGTTCAGAAAGAGAGTGGCCTTAAACAATACACTATATCTATGGTTTGTGTACTGAGTATCATAATAATACAGTGTGGCCAAGCCATGTTAAGGCAATAGTTATGTCAGGTAAGGGATTCGAACCCTTGCTTCCTTATACAGAAATTTGATCTTAAGTCAAACACCTTAACCACTCGGCCAACCTGACAGTTACTAATTTAATTGGTCTTGAGGACTTGAGTGTTTACAAAACTTTTTCCAGTATACATTGACTAAACCACTTGTTTGTTTTGAAATATAGATTTTGTTTTGTTTTACCATAACATTGCAGTTATGAGTCTTGTGAACTGGGTGTTCAATATAGGGTTAAAGGCATTTTAAAATCATTTTAGAAAAGCTCTTAGGTATCGTGTCATGGGTTTTAGTAATGCATTACTGTTCGTTGACTAACATTTACCGTTACACAACATTATTTTGGTGAACGTACATGTTGTTGTTTGAGTCTTTAGTCCTTTGACTGGTTTGATGCAGATCTCCATGCCTCCCTGCCCCGAGCGAAACGTCTCATCTCTATATAGCTACCACACCCTTCATTCAAGGCTATCTGTTTAACATATTATAACCTTTGATCTCCCCTACAAGCTCTTGGGTTCAATTCCTAGATTTAACACAAACTTTTAAAAGTGGTATGACAACTTAAACTAGTCTACTCAGTCTCGGGTGGTCCAAATAAGTAGAAAGGGTTTGATTCACACCTCAACCATAGAGCACCATGTTCTTTTTTTTTTAAAATAATGATAGCCATTTGTTCAATTTCACATTTCACACATTGCAATTTGTCAATTTTCCATTTGCATTTTTTTAAATGACAGTTTGATGTTTTTCAATTTCATGATATGGAAACATGGATTTTTCCATTTTCATATTTACACATTTGTCAATTTCCCATTTGCATATATTTTCTTAAATGTCCGTTTAAGGTTTTAAAATTTTGTCTATATGGAAACATGGATTTTCCATTTTGCTGTTTACAAATTTTTTATATATTTATTTTGTGTATGTTGAAAAAAATCGATATTTCCAAAACAAGATTTTTATTTTTCATTTTATGATTTTGTAAATGATCTTAATGTGAGTGCTTGACCATGGATTTTCCATTTTGCTGTTTACAAATTTTTTATATATTTATTTTGTGTATGTTGAAAAACGATATTTCCAAAACAAGATTTTTTATTTTTCATTTTATGATTTTGTAAATGATCTTAATGTGAGTGCTTGACCATGGCAATAATACAGTCTATCTATGTGTTAGCGAAACCATAGAGTCTTATTACTACTGCAAGTAAGAATGTTTTACAAAATAACGACTATCTACCACTGCATTTAAAAAACAAAACTATTGGGGAAAAAAAACTAAAATACTATTTACCATTCATTCATATATAAGTGTTAATTCTCCCTCTCCCCACCCTACCTCATCGTATTTTCTCTGGTCAAATTATCAATGCTACCCATACATACACTAGCTTTCTATATCTTTCTCTATATATATGTTTTCTCTGCTCCACAAGATACAAATTATGGTTGCTGGATTGTATCCTGCACTGTTTATGCGACATACCATTGCCAGTTCATAAAACCGTTAGGTAGTTCTCTACACATAGCGATTTTACCACTGCTCTACCTACGCCTTTTGCTTGTTTGGCTTTCTTACAGGCTAGTATGCGATAGGCAGCATTAACTGAATATCAAACCCAGTCCACCTTTGTATTTGCAATCTAAGTAATAATTTGAAAAGAGACAAGTGTAATCAGTTTTAAACATTATCTCTGCTTTTTTGTTTGTTTGTTTGTTTGTTTGTTTATGACATGTATATTAACCTAAAATCAAACCCTAGTCTACCTTAGTGAAAGGCTAACAGTTTAACCACTGCGTCACCATACCCTTCTTTCTTAGTTTGATTCATTGTAGGCCTTAGAGCTAGAAATCGAGTTACGATCTCCAGTGCAAGAGGCACATGTGCTCACCACTATAGCATGTAATGGTTAGCTGGTAACATTAGACAAACGAAAATGATTGTATTTCTGTTAGCCAAGCATTTCTGTCATTTGCCTACTGTGTGAGCACTGCCAGCAAGACAGTTTAGTTTAGAACAAGCGTGTGTGTGTGTGTATAGATTATTAGCCTCAAGTATTTAAAGCTTGTTGTGTGTAGCGACCATCTTGCTCAGTAACCACTGAGTAAGTTTTAACAGTTAACTCATAAAAACAGCATAGGATAGTTGTGTGTGTGTGGTTCATGTACTTGGGAATATGCATTAGCACCATGCGCTAGCTTTACCTTACCCTCTAGAGGTAGAGCGTTATCCCTTCCTTTGGACATTGCCAATGACTGCATTCCCCCACAAGTTTTACACTTAAGCCCTTGGCTTGTTCTTGATTAGGTTTGGTTTGCTTTAGGCTTGGTTTGGTTCGGTTGGGTTTGATTCGACTTGGTTCAGTTTAGTTTAATGTAGTCACCATTTTTTTATTTTTAGCTACACTCTTTAACCAATTAATTAATGATAGTCTACTCTTAATTCTTGAATCGATAAATTGAATTTTGTGTGCACCGTTTGTCAATCCATGCCTACAACCTATACTCCCTATGTACTACAGTCAGATCTGAAAACAAGTTCCAATGGTCAAAGACGTGTCAGTCACCATACATATATCCTACAATAATTCTTTCGTTACCTAGCTAGATTTCGTCACTCACAGTAAACATCTTACATTATGGGTTTGCAATATATTAAGAAAAGCAAAAGTCCATGATCTTGTTGTTTTGGGTCTTTTTTGGGGAAATTCATAAGCCATAAAAAGAATGACATCATGTCAAGTTCTGAGTGGATCTTGTATGTCAAAATCCCATTATCGGTTTATAAAATCTCAAGGCCATGCCCTAGCAGTTTTGGATTATTTCAATCAATGAGTCCACCATAGGAAACATCGAAAAAATAAATACCCTTAAAACAAGTCGTCCCATGACCCTCTCCGAACAATGCTTCGCAAAATATAAATTCATCCATTGAACATGATCGGCGACATCATCCTAGCTTCCCCCTCCCACCATGGTTGCCATATCGTTTGACCTTCAAGTGTCCTCAGCATCTCTGTGCTTTTTTTCATTGCCCTGTCAAGTCAATGCATTCCAATAAGATCAAATAACATTCACATCCTGTCAGTCTGCCCCAGCAAGTTTGTTTTCTATACTCACTTCAAGCAACATATAACCAAGTTCTGTTTGTTCTATCTAAAGCCAACTTCATCGAATCAAGGAATTATCATTTGTCAAGTCACTCATAATCGTTTACACGTTAAAGACCCCCTTCAGGGGGTTTAGGAATTAGGAATTCCATCATAGGAAAAATCAGAAAACGAACCCTCGACCCGCCGTCTCATCGAAATAGCGAATACTGTATTAGTATATCACCACCGTGGCCAGTAATAGCTTCGTTGAAACACGTGTCCAGTGGTATCGTCTCTTTCTATCTACAACCACTCGTCATGAACATTTTAGACAAATTTAAGAAAAGTTTTAAAAACTGAAATGTTTTCAACATAAGTGTCGTTAGGCTCTTTCGCATTTTTTTAAACATAAATACTATATTCGAAAGAGAGAGAAGAGAGGGGCGTCACCCCGAGTCCTACGACCCCTCGTATACGTCTCTGGCGTTATTGGTTTGTGAGATATAACAAAAAGTCTAAAATCACGGTTTTACAACAAAAAATTCTGTTTCCCTCATTCTCAAAAACTTTAACCTATTACCAAAATAAAGAGGGTTTCGAGACAAGCCATTTGACACGTCATAGGACCAAATCCGACCAGGCATTCGTGAAATATCAGAAAAAGTCTAAAATCATAATTTTACCCCAAAACGCCTGTTTCCCTCATTCTCAAAACTTTAACCTATTAATAACATATATAGGGCTTTGAGACAAGCGATTTGACACGTCACACGTCCAAATCCGACCTTGCGTTCGAGAGATATCGGCAAACGTCGTAGGAAAGTAGGCGACTATCTGGCTCTCTCCTCACCACCAAAACCCTTCTTATCAATCATTTTTTTTCAAAGAGCTCGCCCTCTTACAAAAATCCCAAGTGCGCATGCGTAAAAAACAAAAACAAAAATGTTCATCCATAGCGGCAGCCAGAAAAACACATGCGCGATATGAGCAACAACATTTAAGTTCATTTTAGCAGCGCACCTTATACATGTCGTATTTGAAAAGAGACTTTCACTAAAAATTACAATTTCACCCCCTAGTAGGGGTAGGTTTTATTTAGGGGTTGAAATGAGTGGTCCATAGCAAAGCCCCCGTCAGCCCGAGTCCAACGACACCTCATTTATTAAAATCCGACCATCGGTTTGCGAGATATTGGCTTGGACTCACGCGGCGGCCATGACACTGGTTGGAATCGGTACTACTAACCTACTGAAATGTCTATTTAAAAGTCCCAATTTCGCTTGACCGCCATGTTGGTTTTGTAGTCACCAGGTTTTTGAAAGTCTCATAGGTGAACTTCTAGTAGTGCCCTTTATCACCGTACACAATTTCAGGGCGATATCGGTAATAGTTTCGGAGATATTGAATGCTAGTGAAATATTTCGCACAGCCGCCATGATGGATTGGTGAGACGTAACAAACTTTGAAGGGCACGGTCGAGGTCTCCGGGATTAGTGGTATGAACTTACCGAGTTTCATTGAAATCGCTCCAGCCGTTTAGATTTTATTAGGGACACACACACACACACACACCTCACACACACACACACACACACACACACACACACGCACACACACACGGACAAAAGGTGATCTCATAAGCCTATTTTTTCAAAATTGAAAATAGGCTAAAAATGCGGATAATTTTGCACCTCTCAGCATGGTGCGCCCCTAGGCCAGAGTTTATGGGGCCTATTCGTAAATCCAGCCCTGGTGGCTGGGATCTCCCGAAACAAGGAAGCTTCAAATACTGATATTGGGCATTTTTATGGGCAGTTGTTTTGCACGAGATGTTCATCACGAAATCAATTACAAGGAGAGTAAAGAAAAAAACAGTATTTCAATAAGTTTATATTCTACTGATTTCCGTGGTTTCTTACTTGTGCTCCTGGCGAATGCTGTGTTGGTTCCTATCTTAAGGCTACAGCTGCTTCCTTCCTAATACAAATTACAAATATACACACTAGTACAGCCATCACAATAACACAGGTTATTTGTCTGATAACCTGCGTCATTGTGATGTCTATACTAATGTGAGTTTTTATAATAGAGGTAGGATTTAGGTAGGAAGTGGACGTGGTCTTATGTTGGGTACCATCACAGCATTCGCCTGGAACACAAGTAAGAAACCACGGAAAACCACTTCCAGGGTGGCTGAGGTGAGAATTGAAACACCTCTGCACAGTGTTGTCTGATAACCTGTGTTATTGCGATGGCTGTATTAGTGTGTGTATTTATAATTCAGCTGAGGATTGGGAAGGAGGCGGCCGTGGCCTTTAGTCAGGAACCATCCCAGCATTCGCCTGGTGTAGAACTGGGGAAACCACGAAAATCCACTTCCAGGATACGGTAGCTGAGGTGGGAATGTTTTATCTTTAGCACTGAGGTACTAAATTTATTGATATCAGAGAGGGTCAGCAGAACTCTAAATCTAACACGATGCTTAATAGCTCTGGTTTGAATTGTTGCCTCATTAGATTTAGAACGCAGAAAACAACAACAATAACAATGTACGAAATTTCACTTATTTTCCATTGGTTGGTTGGTTCCTTGTTGCGGCAACGCGGTTATGTAGCCCCGTGTACTTTGGATGTGTGTAGCATCTATCTGATAACCGGTGTTAATTGTGATGGCTGTATTACTGTGTGTTACGGTATCTGTAATTCAGGTAAGGGCTGCAGACGATCAATTTCAAGTACTTCCTAGTATTACTACCGAATGCTACTATCAACGATACCTAGCTGTGAACTTGGCTACTAGATGCCACCGCAACCAGCACCTGGCGACGAACGTTGGAACTAATAGAGCATTAATCACATCTAACCCACAAATTTAGCTTCACACAATTGTAGTTAGTGGAAGGTTCTTTTACATGCCATAAAATCTATGACATGGGCCCACCGGCTTTACTTCCCCTCCGAAGGAAGGCATACTGAGGATTTTTAACGCTCTTAAAAAATCCCACGACTTCGGCCGGGTTTGAATCTGCGATCTTGGGCATAGAAGCTCAAAACCAAAGCCGTCTGGCTAAAAGTTGGATTTTAGTCATGGATGCTGTTTTTAATTTTCATGTGCCCTTTCCTTAGGGACATCAGGGATTCACCACTGCATCTAGTGTGAGGCTTCACTCTGACTGGCCCCACGGCCCTCTTGAGTTCAACTACTTCATACCGTGAAATTGAGCCACGGTACTGAGATAGGAGAACACAGGATGGTTTGGTGCAATCATCAACAGTCACGAATACAACTGGGTGTACCACCTACAGGCTACAAGTCGTCCGGCGGGTTTTATTCAGTACTTCTCAAGTTGTTTGGAACTGACTTTTTTTTAAAGCAATATGCTCAAGAAATTGGGTCAAATAAACACCGTTTCTTGCGAAACCATCGGTTGGTTGGTTCCTTGGTTTAGGGGCTACAACGACGTGGTCATGTAGCCCCGTGTACTTTGGGTGTGTTTAGAAACTGTCTGATAACCTGTGTTAAATATGATGGCTGTATTAGTGTTTGTTATCATCATATATATTATTTCAGTAGTATAGATCCCTCCTGCGGCGCTCACAAGCGACCGATCGGGACAAATGAGCATTAAAATGAAAGAGAATATAAATTAGCAGTGACGAATTGCACTAGATAATTTCATAAATATGTATCATTTCTTTAAAAACTTACTTTAAAAAATGAACAAAGTAGGCGATTTGCAAATACTGTTGCTGTAGGTAAATATGCTCCATAACTGCTATCCACTTCATATTTTGGCCACTGTGACACCTGTTTCATGTCATTTTAACATTCTGAAGTCTTTCCTTTATCATTTTGCATGGATTTCAGAAACAGTAAATCAAAGGAATGAGTACTCAAGTCGTATAATTCCACAAATATCGAATAACCGGTGAGTGTTACAGCTAAGCTGTCAATTAATGGACTCAGCACACAAATGATAATAGCAGTGACGAATTGCAAATACTGTTGGTGTAGGAAAATACGCGACATCTTTGCTGTTCATTTCGCATTTTGGCCGTAGGGAGGCCGGGGGAAGTGTGGTTTATGAACATGCGAGATTTCTCGCAAGCCTCCGCTAGTCTGTTTTAATTCAAGTGAGGAATGCAGACGATAATTTCAAGTAGTTCCTACTTTTGCTACCAAATGCTACCGTCCACGACACCTAGCTGCAAACAAGGCTACTAGATGTCATCACAACCAGCACCTGGCAACGAACGTTGGAAATTAAGAACGTTAGTCAAATCTAACCTACAAATTTTGATTCACAATTGATGTTAGTGGAAGGTTCTTTACATGCCAAAAATCTATAACATGGGTCCACCGGCTTTACTTCCCCTCCGAGGGAAGGCATACTGAGGGATTTTTAACGGTCTTAAAAGAATCCGACGACTTCGGCCGGTTTTGAACCCGCGATCTTGGGCATAGAAGCTCAGCATGCTACCAACTACGCCACCGAAGCCGCTTGCGAAGCCATCTTCAAAAGCAAAACGTCTTTCTGTTTGCCATAAAAAGCAAAATCTGGTTATAAATGTTTGGCCAATTGCTAGATTGGTCTATTGCTATCTGTTGTTTGCGACATCGTGGTCATATAGCCCCGTGTACTTGGGTGAGTGTGAATTTGCATGAAAACCTGTGTTATTGTGATGGCTGTATCAGTGTGTGTATTTGTAATTAGGATGAGACTCGGGAAGGGGGCGGCCGTGGTCTTAATTTAGGAGCCGTCCCGGCATTCGTAGAAGTGGAAAACTACGGAAAACCACTTCCAAAATGATTGAGGTTGGAATAGAGCCCGACTCTTCTCAGTTTTGCCTCACGAGGCTGAGTGTACCCTGTTCCAGCCCTCAGACCAGATTAACTTTCTTGGCAGAGCAGCGAATCGAACCCGCTGTGACAGCCAAAAATGGTTGCCACTACGCAATGAGCCGGATATTGGTACGGTATCTAAGAATTTTGAATTCATTCAAGAATGACGGGATATGAATTATGATGGAACAACAAGGCAGAAAAGGAGACCGAAAAGGAAGTTTTAAGAGGATGAAGAAGAAGACCCTGGACAATCCATTTTACAGTGCGGGAATACATTGATACATTTTGGAACCCATTCCCCGTAAGTTAGAAATTTTCAAATTTAAGGAACATTTTCTCAAAAACCACTGAAGATACATTCTTTGTGGTCATAATTACAATTTAACAGAGCCATTTGGCAATTTGTTCAGTAATTTATATGTAACAAACAACCCGCCCCGGCTTCGCCCGGGAACAGTTATGAATGCATTACGCGATAAGCGCTTTTTTTTTTCGATGCCAATGAACTATGGCTTATATCCGTTTCACGTCTCGGCACGGTGGGTTAAAATCACTGACTGAACTATTAATTATATTATCATGGAGATGCATGTCCAACGAATTCTTGTCAGACGTAATTTAATAATGGCGAGGTGCATGAAACGCAAATCCCCCTTTCATCCAATCTTAACTTGACTGTGTGTCTGCTGCGTGGCTCAGGGGTAACGTTCTCGCTTGCTGAGCCCAAGGTTGCAGGTTCGAAACCTGGCGCAGTCAGCTGGCATTTGAGGGTGCGCAAATGCGAGGGAGCCGTGTCAGTAGATTTACTGGCACGTTAAAGATCCCCTTCGGGGCAAAATTCCAGCACCCCGGCGTCTCTAAAAGCCAGTGTAATTAAAAGGGACGTAAAACCAATAACATTATTATTATTAACTTGACTGTGTATTTTGTGGAACGAAAAGTTCACATGCGAAATGAAGAAAATACGGGTTATATTTCCAGGAAAACTCCAAACACAACCACTCTTCTCTGAAGTCTTAACTCAACAAGACTCGACAGTTTGCTGCTGGCTGTATCTGGTGTTATAGGCTCGCCCGCTAGCTAGGCTGTAACTGGGGTGATAGGCTCGCCCCTAGCCAGCTCGTAAACTGTTACCTCAGTAATTGAATGGAGATTGTTGGAAGAAATTGAAACTTAAAAACACTTATAGTGGGCGATGTATTGGAGATAGAGATATGCTCTCGCGGACTTTTTTATAGAATGTTTCATGCTGAACAATTCTTACACTCATAGTATATTGATATTTTTAACGGTTTGCCCAGCGTAAGCTTAAAAAGCACACGGACGCCAGTTTTTTAACGACTTTTTCACTGAAATCCTTACTGCTTAGCTTCCTTTGATCATAAATAAATTATTTTCTTCAGAAACCTTTGTTGAGATAGGTTGGTTGGTTTGTTCCTTAGTTTAGGGGCTGCGACAACGCGGTCATGTAGCCCTGTGTACTTTGGGTGTGTGTAGAATCTGTATGTTAACCAGTGTTAATTGTGGTGGCTGTATTAGTGAGTGTTTCTGTTTTCAATTCAAGTAAGGACTGCAGACATTGATTTTTTTTCAAGTAGTTCCTACTTTTGCCGCCAAACGCCACCGTCAACGACTAGTCTACTAGTTCAGAACTTGGTTACCAGACGCCACCGCAGTCGGCTCCTGGCGACGAACGTAGGAACCTAAGAGCGTTTGTCAAATGTTTAACTATAATTTAGCTTCACACATGTGTAATTAGTGGAAGGTTCTTTAACATGCCATAAATCTATGACATGGGACCGCCGGCATTACTTCCCCTCTGAAGGAAGGCATACTGAGGGATATTTAACGCTCTTAATTCCTCGAGATATCCTTTACAGAATGGTGAAAACCGCATCAAAATCCATCCAGTGGTTCTCGAGATTATCCGTGACATCTAAGAATCGGAGACTTTGTTTTATACTAAGTAACGTTTTAATTAAATAGGCTCTAGCAATTTTTTTATTTGGTTGTTAACAAAAAAATGAAACTAGAAAAGATATTCGATTATCACTCCATACCAACTGCAATACTCATCCAATGTATAAGTAGAAAACGTTTCAAATTGGTATATCTGTTAATAGTTTCCCCATAAATATTCCTGAAAATGTATTATATTTACATGGGCAGCATAGGCACCTCCGCCTTCCCGTAACGGGTGTAATCGATATGGAAGTTTATTTAAGGGATTTCATGCCGCGTACAAATAAGCCTAGTTAGTTTACAGATGACGTTTCGTCCTCTAATGTAGGGCCATATACTGGAGCTTGGAATTCGGACACTGATGTGAGCTATTTAACATAACATTATTCAACTTGTAAATAATATCTATCTTGAACCCCCCTCCCTCTTAGTTAGGACGAGAGACGAGAGGGGGAGTAACTGTAACGACGTTTATTTATTTTCATTTTATTAACCGTCGAAGTGCTATCGTCCCGCAGCGAGACTATTCGTAAAATCGATATAACAACCCGTAAAATCTATATATCAATTGATTTTACGAATAGTCTCGCTATGAAATGAAATTCTATATCTGGTAGGCAATGCAAGTTGAGGAGCTAACTTTCAAAAGAGACTTTGTCACTCAAATACAACTTTAGGGAATGACCAAAAAACCGATTTCTCTCAAATTAACATCTTATTGCTTATTTTATGCATTTATGTACACACATATGGGTTATAAAAATGTAACAAGACACCCTAATGAAATCAAACTACAGTAGATATTCAGTATTTACATACTAAATTCTGGACATAGTTGTTATTGACTGAACAGAAAAGACATAATCCTTTTTGTTTGCATGAACATGGGACATAGTCCTCTTTGACTGCATAATATTTTGATAAGGCCTAAACATCTAACTCATTTCGAAACAATGTAATAAGCCGAACATTCAACCGCAATGTCATTTACTTAGTTAATATTCAAAACGTCCATTCTTATGAAACGTTACAACAAAAATCTTCTTTTATATATGGAATCCCACATCATCTTCCAGTCACATAATACTTCCTCACGAGGAACACTTGCTGCAGGTGTATCCATTAACAACCTCTTGTACCATTGCAAATCTTTTCGCCTAAACCAATTTTCACCTACTTACATTTCTAAGTTTATTTCACCCATTTCTCTCTCACTTCCGTTTCATTGTTCCCTTCTTTTTCTCTCTTTGATCTATTCTTTCCTCCCTTCAACATCTATTCTACTTTCTCCTAAAATCTGAGGCAGATGACCTCGTAGTTCCACCCCTTAAAACAACAATAACTAACTAACTCCTACAATCTAATCTACCTATGGGGCGTGGTGGCCTCTCACCAAGGTGGACCGGGATCGATTCCCGGTCAATGCATGTGAGATTTTCGAAGTTAATTGCCATGCTCTGTGGTTCGGATTCTACGTAAAAATGAGGTCCCGTGGCTCATGATCGCATGGTTAATGGTTACGTAAAACTAAAAGCTTCCTTCCTTCCTCCTCTACCTGATCCTTCATCTCATCTACTCTATTAACAACTACATCCAGTCTCTCCTCAACGTCTACTCTGCTTTCACCTACAATCTCCTCTACCTTCACCTACAATATCCTCTACGTCTCTTCTACTTTCACCTACAATCTCCTCTAACTGGCCCTTGATCTCTCCTCTGATCTCACTTATCACTTGTACTAGGCTTTCTATCAACTTTTTATAATCTTGACCTAACTTCTCATTAACTTTAGCTACCGTACTTGATCTAAATTCTGATTGTTTTGCTGAAGTTTCTGATTAATTTCTCCCATCATGCTATCTTTCCATTTCCTTTGTAACAATCTCCGACTAGAACTGTTTCACAAGAATCGTGAATAACCAATATGACACAGGAAACATTAATCAGAAGTTGGATTGAACAGCAAAAGCAATAATCATCATACACACAGGTCATACACTACCTCGCTGATCACGCAAAGCATGATGGGAGTCAATTCTTATGATGCTAGAGTTCTGATTGGCTGAAGTACACAAAGTCTTGTTTGAACGAATACTGCAGTGGACAAAGTTGTTTTTTGAATGAATAGTCTACTTTCAGAGATCAATATAGTCAAGACAAAGTCACTTTTGAATGTTTACAGGGTGTTGGGACCTCAGGATAAATCTCACAAAGTGAAACCTGTACTAAGCACATTTTTTTAAATTTTTGGACAAAGTCTCTTTTGAATGTGAGCTCCTCAGTTGGTCTTCGATCTTCTGAAAAAAGTGACGACTGTCTACTTATGTAGCCTACTGTATATATGTGATTGAAATTCTGTGAAAAGTGATATGGTTAGACTTCTTTCCTGTGACTTCTTTATTATTCATTATTCATCAAAGTTTCTATTATTATATATATTTGCGTTTGTAATTAAATTTGGCACATTTTGTATAAAGTGAAACCTCTCTAAAAGACCACCCCTATTAAAAGACTGATTTTTCTTGGAACCGATTTAAAAACTCATAAGGTCAATGTATTTGTTACCTCTATTTAAGGACCACCCCTCTCCCCGACTAAAGACCAGGCATTTTCTCAGTCTAACTTCTTTCAAAAGACCACTTCTAGTCTGACTTCCCATTGGAGATGGTGATGAGAGTGATGATATAAACAATGGTTCTGTTGGCACAGAACTGCATCAGCACACATTGTCATTAGAAAAAGTGTTATGTAACTATAAAAAATACAAAAAACGGCTCTCCTAGAAGATTGTTCGAACCCAGAACAAATTAATGGACTTTCGAACTCACTCAGAGATATCCTAGAAAGTGAAATTGTTAAAAAGATGATGTGCTAATCTGAAACAGAGATCAATTCGTGACTTTTTTAAATGACAGAGCTCAGAAAATAACTAATTGTAATGAATTTGTACCAAATGTGAACCAATGCAGATAAATTGTAATCAAGTATGTGTTCCAACTGTACTTTATTAATAATGCAGTATAACATTATTTTAATGCCTACCCCTATTAAAAGACCAGTTTTCCATGGAACCGTCGCTGGTCCCTTAATAGAGGTTTCACTATATCTTCGATTATTTTCTGATAAAGTAGTGCTTGTGACCAACCTCCTAAATTGGAATTTGTTTTGAATTATTTTTTAAATCTGACTAATCTTACAAATTTGTATTTATTATAATTTTTTTTTTAATATATCTGCACGCTGCCTTAAAAATGCTTAGCACGTTCAGCACTTGGAGGGTTAATGCAGAAAACTTATTTTACTTTCAGGACAGATCAGGGAAGGGAATTTGGTAGCAAATCGGCCGTGGACCTATTGAAAGGAACCGACCCAGCATTTGCCTAGAGTTAAAAACCACGAAAACCATTTTCAGGACGGCTGAGGTGGAATTCGAACGCACGCTCTTACGATGCCAGCGAGGCATGAGGTACCGCCGTTAGTTTTAAGAGTAATAAAGTAACGAAAGTGTTCGTCACTTTTTTCAAGATGGACCAAACACTTACCAGCCCATCGCTATATTTAACACAAACAATAATCAGAAACGAACCGTGAATTTATGACGTATTTGAAAGGTTCGGGTAACGGCTCATCTGTTCTCCACACTGGAGCCATAAACGATCAAAATGCTCTTTGAGTCGGCATAATTCTGACGTCTCTGTGTTGTCCATTCCCTTGGAGGTCTGAGAATAGAAAACTTCCCACAACCTTCTGCCAGCAAGGTCTGCAAGAGATTAGGCCAGACCCTCAATTAGGGTTTATGAAGCATTCTCGGAATAAAACGTACCAAACACTCAAACAGCTCAAGCAGGAGCTGCATTTCGCTTTCGGACATATTTTTGTGGCTAATTCTGAGAAAGAATTCTACAAGAGAGGCCTGAGCACAATGCAACATTTTATTACTTACTTCCGACCTGTTTAAAAGGTTTGGGGAGGGGGAGGAACCTCTGCCATATTTTATGTTGTGCGCCAAATGTCTTGTTAAAATAATCCCAAGCGGCTTCGGTGGAGTAGTTGCTAGCATGCTGAGCTTCTATGTCCAAGATCGCGGGTTCAAACCCAGCCGAAGTAGTCGGACTTTTTAAGAGCGTTTAAAATCCCTCAGTATGCCTTCCTTCGGAGGGGAAGTAAAGCCGGCGGTCCCATGTCATATATCTATGGTATGTTAAAGTATCTTCCACTAATTACACCTGTGTGAAACTAAATTATAGTGTTAAACATTTGACAAACGCTCTTAGGAACTGACATTTGTCACCAGGGGCCGACTGCGGTGGCATCTGTTAACCAAGTTCTGAACTAGTAGACTAGTCGTTGACGGTGGAGTTTGGCGGCAAAAGTAGGAACTACTTGAAAAAATTTAATGTCAAGTCCTTACTTGAATTGAAAACAGAAAACACACACTAATACAGTTATTACAATTAGCACAGGTTATCAGACAGATTCTACACACACGCAAGGGACACGGGGCTACATGACCGCGTTGTCACAACTCCTAAACTGAGGAACCAACAAACCAAAATAATCGCTGAGGTATTTGCTGGTGAGATTGGATTTAAAACTTGTGTTATTGATAAGGAGCCGTCTGACCCCTCGTAGAATGAGGATATCAGGAAAGATGAGACAAGGGTCAATTAAGGCGGGAAAGTGAAAGACTCCCTAGGCCTCGCATACCTTAACACCATCGGGATCGGAAGAGAACAAGAGTTGACCAAGTGAGGTCGACAGGAAAGAAGGAGGAGAGGAGCACAAGTAAGAGGGAGCAATGTCGGACTCAGCTGGGATCCTGTGGTTGCCAACCCACGTCTACTAGATGTGAGCCCCTGGGGGATTATCTAAGAGGGATGCAGAGGTTAGGCTGCTTGCCTCTCATCAAGACAGACCGGGTTCATTTCCCGGCTTATACATGAGAGATTTTCGATGTGAAATATCACATCCTGTGGTTCGGATTCCGCTCATGATCGCCAGATAACTGTCACGTAGAACTACAAGTTCAGACTTATCTGTCACTATACTTTACACCAGAATTTGGCGTTTGAACCAGTGGCGACTGCTGATTTTTGTAATGTTGTAACCTATATTTTATGAGTCCCCCCATGACAGTTTTAATGTAGGCTCGTGGGTTTATTATTTCTTTATATCATGTTATCGTGTTGGCAACGTGTTCAATTGCATTGGACACGTCTGCAGTAGACGCAGTGTCATTATTATTATTATTACTATTATCATATACGAATGCTTTTTATTATTAATTATTCAATGTATTTTAGGTCACTTTTGACAAGATTCTGAAGCTAGCTCTAATCATATGTTGTCTAAGAAAGTTTATTAATATTGTTCGGACCACTGAACCAGGAGTCAGGTTCATGTTTTGGTCACACGTACAGGAGGCAGCATTTATGGACGCTATTGTCTCGAGCAGGTATGCTCGCTTACCCCGGGGAGGGTGAGGAGGAAGCAGCCAGGGGGCCTTGCTAGGAGTGGAATGGACAAGCAGGCGTATGACAATAAGACTTCCTGGAAGGAGCTGTGGGTTTCAGACGTGTGGTAGCAAGCTACTGGATGCACTGCGGAAGAGATTGTCTCGCTGGACTTTGAGATGTCAGGTTGTGTAGGGTGTCTCTCTTGAGCTGAGCGCTTGGTGTTTCTACGGAAAGCTTGAAGACCGTACGGTACCTCCGAATTGTTTTAGTATGGAGGGTACCACGTGATTGGGTTCTGGCTGTAATGCCACAATCATAGTAGGGCTAATACCCATCAAGATAACTGTGCTAAGTTGAAGAAGACCTTCATGGCGGTAAACCATAATGGCATGGCTGACCAGCTTCAAAGTGGTGATGAAATGGACATATTGGGCAGACGACGGCATTACCGGTAATGTGAAAACAAATAATAAATCTTTAAAGGCCTAAATATTATTATTATTATTATTATATTATTATATTATATAGTTTTAATTGCATTTCTTGTGTGTCACTCTTTTTCTTATATTAATCAATTTCTTGCATGATGCAGCTTCAGAATATAAAGTAAATTTAAATTGGATAGTTTCTTTTTAGTTAGATGCATGTAAACCTTCCTTCATCTTTATTAATTTATAGGAGGTTTTGGTAAGGCCTATGTACGAGCCAGTCCTTTCAGAATATCTGCACACGCCCGGAGATGAGAAGAGTTTCGATAAGGTGGATTTGTTCAATTACAGTACTAATTATGTCAGTTTGTTTAAATTTTAAAGCAAGGCCATTTATGAGGCAGAATATTCATTTTTATTTAATTTTTGTATCTTCAAAGTTACAAATGGCTTCTCTGGGTGAAGCCATCTTGTGGCAAGAATTGAAAGATTACAAATGGCGCCCAACTATGGAGTGTGAATAAGGCTGGCTGGTGCATAGTATGGCAGTACGCACAGATAATTTGTGAAATCTGATCTGGTATTTTAGGAAGGGTATATATGTTCAGTGATTTTGGAGGGCATGCTAAGTAATAAGAGTGAGCCTGATTTATTAAAGTTGAGATCTAGAAGTGTTGACCGAAGCACTCTTGGTCATTCTAGAAGAGGCAGGAGTCAGTCAAACAGGCAGACCAATAAGCGGTCAGATTCCACAAATTCGAGAGTAGTTCTTAGTAAAATGGCAGATAAGGATGTGATTTCTGGTACGTTGGAGGGACGTGAGGGGGCCGAGAAAGATGATGTTGCAACTAGCAAGGAGTTAGGATTGGGAGTGAATAGTGACGAGGAAAATGTAGGGCTGGGGGAAAACTCACAGATGATCAAGTTAATGGAGCAGATGATGTCAAAATTCAGTAGTAAACTAAGTGATTTAAGTAATAAAATGGATACTCAGAGTAGTGATTTAAGTACTCAAATTAATAATCAAAGCAGTGAATTTAGTACTAAGATAGACATTCAAAGTACGGATTTAGAGAGCAAAATTAATAAGATTGTAGAGAGTATGAGTAAAGGCTATAAGGAAATTCGTCAGGAAATTGCTAGTAGAATTGAGATGGTAGATAAAAGATTCGATCAAGTTGAGGAGAAGATGAGCTTACAGAGGCAGGGCATTATGGATACTGTTGATAAGCAGATAGGCGAGGTGAGTAATGAGGTAGCCATTGTCAAGAAAGAAGTTAGTGAGAGGTTGATAGTTGTAGAGGAAGAAATGAAGGGTATAACTGAGATTAGAAATAAGCAGGTGTCTTTCGAACAGGAGCTAGCGATTTCTTCAGCCAGAGTAACGATGGTAGATAAGAGTGTAAAAAAAGAGATTAGTGAACTGAAATCCTTTAATGAGAGCGAAAATTTGAAATTAAGAAGAGAGCTGAATCAGGCCAAGTCAAATAAGGAAAATTGTAATCACTCTGTAGGACATAGTAACTTCTATAGGGAATCTGACTTACCTAAATTTAGTGGAAGGCAGTTTAACCCTATGGAGTTTGTTAAAGTTGTTCAGAAGAGGTTTTCGAAAGGGTTAGAAGATGGGACTTTAGACTGGGATATTGTTGAGGAAATCATATCATTAGCTTTTGTGGGGGAGGCTAAATCTTGGTATCAAGTTTTTAGGGGAGGTTTCCAGGGGTTAGAAGATTTTAGGCAGAAGTTTGAGGGAAAGTTCTGGAACGAACAGACTAAAGGAAGAGAAAGAGACAAGATTTCTTTTGGGAGGTATCAGTCGAATCAGGGGGTGAGCATGACGGAGTATTTCCTCACACATGTCCTTATCAGTCAGAATTTAGACACTAGTTCTTCTGAAGGTGATATTGTTAGGCGTATGGCCCGTCATTTTTCTGATGAGGTGAAGATGGCCGTAGTCATGCAGGATGTAAATACGATTAAGGACATGGAACGTGTGTTAGAAAGGTTTGATACTTTGGGTAGAATGGGAGGCAAAAGGCAAGAACAGGGAAGGGAAGGAAATTACGATCAGGGGTATCAGGAGGAAGGGAATAGGCATTATGAGCGTAGGAATATTGATAGGCCAGGTAACTTTGTGAGGAATTATAGAGGAAATTTTGTAAATAGGGATAGGGGTGACCAAGGGAATTTTCGGAATAGGGGGCGCGGAGAACAGAGGCAGGCAGAAAATCGGGGACCTGGGGAACAAAGGCAGTTAGAGAATAGGGGGCGTGAAGAAGAGAGACAGCCAGCACAGCCGAGTATTTTAAACGGGAACAGGGCTCTTTAAGACGGTCAGATAGAGGGTCCCATCCCAGTATTCCAGTTCATGTGTTGAAGAAGATAGAATACGACCTTGATGTTAGAAAGGAATTGTTAGATGACCAGGTTGAGGTTATGCAGGAGAGATGTGAGCCTACGTTGATCAGTCCTGTGATTAAGGTGAAGATATGGGGTCAAGTCGTCGATGCCTTATTGGACTCAGGGAGCATGTGTTCTTGCATTAAGGCAGGCTTTTATGATGAGGTTAAGAGTAAAGGAGAAGTCATAGAGGAGATTCCTGTGTCCAATATATTTATATTGTCTGCTGTTGGGACTAAGTCACAGAGAGTGCGTAGACAGGTTGTCGCACCTATGTACATTGATGAGAAATGTGGTCGTCAGAGTTTTCTAGTGGTCGCGAATTTAGTGTATCCTGTCATATTGGGTGCGGATTGGTTAAGCAGTCAGATGTGTAAGCTTGATTACGGCGAATCTAAGGTGAGATTCAAGTGGGGTGAGAATTTTGATATGATTAGTCTGAGTTATCAGGTGGACTCGGGAACTTTTGTGAGTATATCAGTGTGTGTCCAGGTTTTAAATGAAGAGGAAGAAGTCAGTGAGGTTAGTAGCGACATGGTATCAGAGGATATTCAACGTTGTAGTATGGTAGTGGAAGAGGAGCGTGAAGGCGAATTTTCAAGTGTTGTGGAAGATACCATTTTGGAGGTAGAGCAGAAGGCTCAGTTGTTAGAGGTCTTGAGAGACCACAGTGAGGTGTTCTCTGACAAACCTGGTAGGACACATGTTTACGAGCATAGTTTCGAGATCACCGATAGGTCTAGTTTTAATGGTGTTAGATACCCGATACCACACGCCCATGTCAAAGCAGTAGATGATGTCATTTCGCAGATGCTAAACGATGAGGTGATCGAATTCAGTAGGAGCCAGTATGTCAATCCGTTGGTAGTAGTGATTAAGAAGGATGGGTCAGTTAGGCTATGTTTGGATGCAAGACAAGCTAATAAACGCATTGCGCCGGATCATCAGCGACCGGAAACTACTGAGGATTTAGTTCAGAGATTTGGGGGTAAAGAATGGCTGTCCACATTAGATTTGAGTGCTAGTTTTTGGCAGGTACCCTTACGGAAGGAGGATAGGCAATTCACGGCTTTTTGTTACAAAAACCAGCTGTTACAATTTACACGGATTCCTTTTGGTATGAAAACATCGTCAGCTGGGCTCATTCGCGCACTTAACGTCGCTCTGGGACACGACACAGGGGATTTCACAGCCAGTTACATTGATGACTTAGTCATCGCATCACGTACGTATGGGGAACACATGGAACACCTTAGAATTGTTTTGGGGAAGTTGCATCGGGCCGGGTTCACAGTGAAACTTAAGAAGGCGACCTTTTGTGCACAACAGATCACGTTTCTAGGCCACACTATTACACCACAGGGGGTTACGCCAGAAGGGTCGAAATTAGACAACATAATCAACACTCGGACACCACGTAACGTCAAACAACTTCGCTCTTTTCTGGGGGTATGTAATTATTTCAGGAGGTTTGTACTGCGGTATTCGCAGCTGTGCGGGCCATTTAGCGGGTTACTTAAACAGAATTCTAAGTGGGTTTGGGAAAAGGAACACGATGAGGCATTCATCAAACTTAAAGAGGGTTTTAGGGATGCTGTCACACTTAGGTACCCCGGGCAGGATAGTCAGTATATAGTGATGACAGATGCTAGCGACTTAGGTTTAGCAGGGGTGCTTTGTCAAAAGGATGGGGATGGTAATCTAGGCATCGTGTCACTCGCTAGTAGAGGTCTAAATTCCGCGGAGAAAAGATACACTACTAGTGAGAAGGAATTGCTAGCCATTGTGTATTCGCTGGGCAAGTTCCGGACCTATGTGCTTGGCCGGAAATTCCTAATCTATACAGACCATAACGCACTTACGTTTCTTAGGACATGTAGGATAACCTCGAACCGGCTTTCTAGGTGGATATTGGCGATCCAAGAGTACGATTTTGATATATTTCATGTAAAAGGGTCAGAAAACGCATTCGCGGATTTTGTGAGTCGCCACCCGGAAATTGCTGGGGAGGGAGTTGAAGCTAGGAGAGAGGAAGGAATTTTGGTCTGTGTAACTAGGATTTCAGATAGGGACGGGGAGAGGTTAAAGTTGGGTAAAATGAGAGAGGAACAATGCAAGGACGAGGAGATTCAGGACATTTATCGGGAACTCGAGGAAATGGAACATATGAGCATTGCTAAGAGGGGTAATAAGGAATTCAGGCTAGTTAACGACTTGCTAACTAGGAAATGCTTTGGCGAGAGATGGTGCGTGTGGGTTCCTAAGTCTTTGAGGTATGATATTATCTGGTTTTATCATAAGGAGTTAGGCCACTATGGTGCAGAGAAGGTGTTGGGTGCTATTCAGGAGAACTTCTTCTGGAAAAACATGGGCAGGGAAGTCAGAAAAACCCTAGCAACATGTGAGTTGTGTCAGAAGTGCAAGCACCCCACAAGGTATTTAGAAGGGCCAAGGCAGGCTGTTTTAACTCAGAAACCAGGTGAGTTGGTGTGTGTTGACCTCTATGGGCCGTTGGTGAAGTCTCAGTATGGCTACCAATATGTGTTTGTCGTTGTTGATGCCTTTTCCAAGTATGTTAAGCTCTATCCTCTAAGACAGGCCACGGGGAGGGGTTGTGTAAATTGCATACTGGGGAAATATGTTCCGGAGTTTGGTAAGCCACTCCGAATACTCTCAGACCACGGTTCTCAGTTCACCTCGAAGATATGGAGGACCAAGTTGAGTGAACTGGGAATACAGTGTACGTATTCCTCTATTAGGTATCCCCAAGGAAACATGTCTGAGAGAGTAATGAGAGAACTAGGGCGCATGTTTAGGACTTATGTGAGTGAGCGACATAATGCCTGGTTTTCGATGCTTGAGGACGTTGAGCGTTGGCTCAATGTAACTAAACACGAGAGCACGGGTCGCACTCCCATAGAAGTCCAGCTGGGCAGGAAGCCTGTCAGCGAACTTGCCATGATTTTGGGTTTGAGGACAGGGGAGGCCGTACCCAGAGATTTAAGTATCAGGTTAGCTGGGGAATATTTATGTAAGGCCAGTAAGAAACGGCAGAAGCAGCAAGGGAAGCGGGCAGGAGATAAGTTAGATGTAGGTGACCTTGTGCTTTTGAGGGTGCCTCATGTCTCGTCCGCAGACCAGAAATTGGTGAGTAAATTTTTTCATTTGTATGAAGGACCGTATGAAATTGCACGGAAATTAGGGGCCTGTGCGTACGAGCTCCTTACAAAGGACGGAAGGGTGCTAGGGATTTACAATATTTCCAATCTGAGGATGTACATATCCTAGTAGCCCTGTTGGATGTGTATATATTTGTGGAAGGAAGGAGTTAGGATTTTGGAAGGGAAGTCATGCCTAAAAGGATTGCTTTTTATTCTATGGTATAGGACCAAATGAATGAAAAGCAAGGGGGCGTTCTGTAACCTATATTTTATGAGTCCCCCCATGACAGTTTTAATGTAGGCTCGTGGGTTTATTATTTCTTTATATCATGTTATCGTGTTGGCAACGTGTTCAATTGCATTGGACACGTCTGCAGTAGACGCAGTGTCATTATTATTATTATTACTATTATCATATACGAATGCTTTTTATTATTAATTATTCAATGTATTTTAGGTCACTTTTGACAAGATTCTGAAGCTAGCTCTAATCATATGTTGTCTAAGAAAGTTTATTAATATTGTTCGGACCACTGAACCAGGAGTCAGGTTCATGTTTTGGTCACACGTACAGGAGGCAGCATTTATGGACGCTATTGTCTCGAGCAGGTATGCTCGCTTACCCCGGGGAGGGTGAGGAGGAAGCAGCCAGGGGGCCTTGCTAGGAGTGGAATGGACAAGCAGGCGTATGACAATAAGACTTCCTGGAAGGAGCTGTGGGTTTCAGACGTGTGGTAGCAAGCTACTGGATGCACTGCGGAAGAGATTGTCTCGCTGGACTTTGAGATGTCAGGTTGTGTAGGGTGTCTCTCTTGAGCTGAGCGCTTGGTGTTTCTACGGAAAGCTTGAAGACCGTACGGTACCTCCGAATTGTTTTAGTATGGAGGGTACCACGTGATTGGGTTCTGGCTGTAATGCCACAATCATAGTAGGGCTAATACCCATCAAGATAACTGTGCTAAGTTGAAGAAGACCTTCATGGCGGTAAACCATAATGGCATGGCTGACCAGCTTCAAAGTGGTGATGAAATGGACATATTGGGCAGACGACGGCATTACCGGTAATGTGAAAACAAATAATAAATCTTTAAAGGCCTAAATATTATTATTATTATTATTATATTATTATATTATATAGTTTTAATTGCATTTCTTGTGTGTCACTCTTTTTCTTATATTAATCAATTTCTTGCATGATGCAGCTTCAGAATATAAAGTAAATTTAAATTGGATAGTTTCTTTTTAGTTAGATGCATGTAAACCTTCCTTCATCTTTATTAATTTATAGGAGGTTTTGGTAAGGCCTATGTACGAGCCAGTCCTTTCAGAATATCTGCACACGCCCGGAGATGAGAAGAGTTTCGATAAGGTGGATTTGTTCAATTACAGTACTAATTATGTCAGTTTGTTTAAATTTTAAAGCAAGGCCATTTATGAGGCAGAATATTCATTTTTATTTAATTTTTGTATCTTCAAAGTTACAAATGGCTTCTCTGGGTGAAGCCATCTTGTGGCAAGAATTGAAAGATTACAATGTGTAGGACGTAATATGATATGCTTAATTTAGATAATTGTTATAGCTGGGCTAAATTGAGATAATAGACTACCGGTAAGTCTAATATTATTTTTTCAGTCGCACAGCACCATTACGAACACATTACACAATACAATGCAATCGAATACCACTCCACAGATGTTCACACACTGTAAACAGACTATCCATTCTGACCGCGCGAAATCGTAACCAATAAGCCCGTAGTATTGGATTCAACCAATACCGAGACTTGGGGATCTCAGTTGACGTGCTCAGAGCGCCATTAAACAGACCAAACCTGCTCCTTCCCCTCAAGGGCTCCCATGCATTTCTAAAGCTATAAACACGTGCTTTGAGGACGCATGGCTTTCTTCCTCAGTGGCTTTCTACCCCGGGCGGTGAAGGTCACACTTTACCCATGTAGGGGTGAAATGAGAACTAGTTACAAGTACTGACATTGACAGCACAAATTACCTTACAGTGAGACAGAGCTAATCGAGAGGGCGCGCAACGTAGCCCCAAAGACTATTTTACAAAAGAATACTTTTTTAACAGTTACTGATGAGAGTTGACTGTAGGATGATCCTCACGTCCTACATGGAGGAATCACCACTGGTTTGGACTGGATGTTGCAAGATGTAGACGATTAATAGTTACCGACACACTACTATCTGGTATTTTATTATGGATACTGGAGTTTAGGCCATAATTACAAACACACCAACAGGCCTATTGAAAAATAACTTACACCAATATTTTCCTTGTTTAATTCTGCGTTAGACTATATAAGCCAATTATTCTCAAGTTTATTTATTTTTATTATTATTTGTGGTTGTATGAAAAATTGTCTAGGTTTTTGACGTCTTTTCTAGGAACCGCTCACTTAAAACTATATACATGGAGAACTACTTGGCTGAGAGTAATGAAATGTTTATACGTTATAGGAACAACTATTGGTAGTGTAAATCTCAAGTTTGAAACTTTTTCAAATACCCAATAAAAAGTTCTTATACTTTTTATTAAGTAACGTTTTCTCAGCCCAGGATAAACGTACAGCAGGAAACTTGGCCTCATTATGAGGCTCTCATTCGAGATTATCGGAAACTACGACCACTGTAAACGTACAGTGTGATGACGAATTGATGAAGAGTAATATTAATGGGAGGTTCTGTGCGTTCTGGCCCGTGCGATTAATAGCAGACGTCGGCAAATTATGGCCCGGGGGCGGAAGCGTCCCACGAAGCCCGCAGGGCCCGTAATTTCTTTGTTCATACTGAAAAAACTAGCAAGGATTTTGTGTTTTACGTACAGCCAAATATCTAGGTATATATTTTTGAAACCTGATTACGAACTGGTGGTTCAAACGCTCTTATCGTGTTTCATTGTAGACCTATGCATACCGTACATGGATATGCGAATTGGTATGACTAGCCACTTGAACGCTTTAAATTCAAAAGTACTGGGAGATGGTGCATTTTTGAATGATATGTGCTCAGACGTAAAATAGTTTGAAAAAAAATGAAAATTAATCAAGACCATGTCAAGAATAAAAGCTTTGTTCATTTTACGTCTGGCAAAAATATTTCTATCGAAATGAAATTGTTGGTAGTTAGTTAGTTATTGTTGTTTTAAAGGGCGGAACTACGAGGTCATCTGCCCCTAAATGAAATACAAAGACCATGATTTTACTCTTGACAAATTTGTGTTCAAGCAATATAACTCAATGAACGAGAGTTAAAAGTGAGATTCGTCGAAGGAGTCATGATTATGTACATGAGATTCGCTTGTTTCAAAATATTTTTGACGTGTGCGTTTTAAAAGTTCCAGAAAATAAACGGAGGAAATTGGCCTAGAAGTGAATGATGTGTTGAAATACCTATTCAAGAACTACGGTATTTCACAGCAATCGTCAAGCATCTTTCACGAACTGAAACGTATGTTGCTGGCATGTGAAAAGACTGGGATGCGATCTACACACATTGCATGCCTTCATAGGAGCAATTGCATCAACTTTTTATAACGTGTGTAACTAACATCAAGTTGACATTGTTAATCTGGCGTCCTAGATGCAATTAATTGCATTTGGCTGCAATTTCCAAGTTCAAATGTCCTTCCTTTTTGGCCCATTTTTATTTTATGAAAAAAAAAATAGGCTTATGAGATAACCTTTTGTCCGTGTGTTTGTGCGTGAGCGTATGTGTGTCTGTGTGTGTGGATGTGTGTGTGCCCTTCAACTTTCTTTACTTCTTTTATGTGTAATTAATGTATTTTGCTTACCAACAATAGCTCTAAAATCCTGTTTCTTAAATAATACAGATCTGTAAATGCAAATGATCTATTTTATAAAGCTGTTCGGTTTTTCTCTTAAATAAATTTGTGTTGTAAAACAGAGCGTGTTTTTCAGTATTTTATTATAGCTGGACATTTTAACAATATTATTCTCATGTTATTATTACACTTAATTTTAGCTTTTCTATTTAACATTTTTTGTGAAATTTGTTGGACATCTCCACGATCCGTGAGCTGATGAAACTTAGACTGTTTGACTCTCGGGTATGAGAAGGTTGCCGACCATTAGGTATTAAAGAATCTCTATTGAAATTACATTCAGAATCACCAAAGTATAAGCATATGACAACCTTAGGTGAGGCCCCCTATATGTACCCCATACTCCAACGGTTGTTTAGGCTGTGTCCCATAGCTCAAGTTGCTAACAACTAATCACTAGGTACTACGGACTACGGAGCTTTTGGACATGTGTGCTTGAGCATAGTCACCTTCATATACGGTACTTGTGTTCTGAAACGCACTGGGCTTACATGCTGGTACCAAACCAACACTCAAGATGGCGATGATCTGCTACTCCTTGTAAGCTCTTTGCGCTTTCGTGACGAGTGTGGAGTGTTAAAATCTCGATCGTAGGTTCAAATTTAAGATATCAGCTGTTTTAAAATAACGATACAATTCTTTGGATTGCTTTGGATACCATCAACCATTATGGATGCGCCTGGCACATCTCTTTTTAGCCAAGCCTTAATTATGGTTTGTGTTTGGCTGATTAAGCGAATTCAGTTCAGGAGAGAAGGGCAGTCATGTTAATAAGGCAGCGGCAAGTTGAAAACTTGAGACGAGGCCCTTATTGTGTGCTAGTTTTTTTGATTGATAGATTGATTGATTGATTGATTTTATTTCCACGGCTACACTTCGAGCTTAAGAGCTCCTTTACAGTAGCGCCCTACATAAAATAAGGTTAGGGCTTATAAAAATAAAACATTTCACTTACATTCACAATATAAATAATAATAGTCTAACAATGATAGTAACAAAAAGACAGTAATAATACAATAATAATAATAATAATAATAATAATAATAATAATAATAATGATAATGGAAAGATTATTTACAAAAGAGAGCATACAGACACAGTATCAGCCCGAAAAGCAAACATCATATAGGCTACTGTACAAGAAAAGCTATTAAATTAGACAGGTTGTCAGCTATTGTCCTGATGTTATAATTGAACTTTAAAAAAAGTATTTTAACATAATGCAGTAATCAAATGTGAGAGGTATACTGCTCCAAGAAGCAGGATGAAAGATGTCTTTTGAAAGCTGCAGTGCTTGCAATGTTGACGAACTTATGTAGAGAGCATGAATCGAGATGTCGTTTCAATCCTCGGTCGTGATTTCCGAAAAACCAAGCATTTAAATTCCGCACCATTTCTGCTTTCCACGGGAAGAGAGTTTTCAGAAGAACTATCCATTTATAATAAATTAAATAAACAGAACAACAGAGCACGTGGGTTGAAACACGGTTGAGAAGTTGGCAAAGAATATAGGCTAAGTCCCAAGCAAAGAGGAGTCATAATTAAGACCAAAGACAACCTACTATTTCTATAACTTCCTTGTACAAGTCGGCCAATCTAGCATGCACTTTCGTTCACTAGCTACTACTGACTTGATTGCTATGTGCTAATCACCTTTGGATCATGACTTGTGACGTCACATCCGGAATATTAGTCGACAATCTAGTTCACTACGGCTGAAAATGTAGCTTTGGGGCACAGCCTTACCTTCCACCAGTGTTCGCCATCAACTGGGCGGTGTTATTAGCACGCTGGCAAAGGGCGGTCAGCTGATTCGAACGCGGTACGTAGCCCTCAAGTAACACAATTGAATACACACATACACATACATAACAGTCATAGGCCTATATAAACCAAAGTTATAGTATGAGCACTTAATATTAACTGCTACCAATATAAACAGGGAGTAATCTGAAAAAATGAAATTACTCACTGCTACGTCTATTGATAGTATGCTGAGCTCGGCCAAAGTCGTCGGATTTTTTAAGAGCGTTAAAAATCCCTCAGTATGCCTTTCTTCGGAGGGGAAGTAAAACAGGCGGTCCATGCCATAGATTTATAGAATGAAAAAGAACCTTCCACTTACAACACTTGTGGAAGCTAAAATTGGTAGGATAGTTATAACGCTATATTAGTTCCGACGTTCGCCGCCAGGTGCTGACTACGATGGCATTTTAGTAGCCACGTCCACAACTAGGTGTCGTGGACAGTAGCAAAAGTAGTAACTACTTGAAAAAATAAATGTCAGCAGTCCTTCTACCTGAATCACAGATAACACACACTAATACAGCCATCACAATTAACACCGGTTATCGGACAGATTCTACACACACCTAAAGTACACGGGGCTACATGACCGCGTTGTCGCAGCCCTTAAACTGAGGAACCAACCAACCTACGTCTGGGATGGACTGCACTGCAACGAGAACACACTGCTGTATCGGAATCACATCACTTGCTTCCAAAGAAATTACAAACTGCTCCACACTGTTCCTCCACAATATCTTCCATTTTCCCATGCTTCAAGTACAGTTCGAGTGTCGTTAACGACTTTGCTCCAGTTTTCTGGAGTGACAGTTTTCGCTACTTCAGTAAGTAATCTTTGCACTTCTGAAATGGTGAATTGTTTATTATTGGCCACAGCTTACTGTACCTCTTAACCTACTGTAGTTCCAGGTTTGTATCCTGGTGCAGTCAGTTAACATTTGAGAGTGCGCAAATACAAGGAGGCCGTGTTAGAATTATTGGCACGTAAAATATCCCCTTCGGCAAGCGCGGTTTCAAGGGGGGGGGGGGGTCACGGGGGTCATGAGCTCCCCCAAACGGAGACCAAATTTTTTTTGAAAACTCAAAAAACCGAAACACAATAACCAGACAATTAAAACTTAACGAATTTTAACTGAAAAACAGTGTTTTTCATTTTATTCAATACTGAAAATATCTTTATTACAATTATTATGTTCTGTTACAACTGTACATATTTACAACTTCATACCTGTTATATTAAAACGATTATTTATGTAACAAAATCAACTCGTCTGGGGCTTTTTTCGCACCAGAAAATTTTGCCGATGTCCAAACTGCAAGCTTGGTTGGCAATTTAAAAGCTGTGACTTTCTCCCTTTGTCGGTACCAACTCGACTTGCCGAAACTGTAACGTACTTTGATACTTTTCTCGAAGCTCGATGTAAAAGTCGCAAAACACGCCGTTGCAATTTGTAATTTTTGGTGCGCTAAACGCATCAAATTTCTATCCATGTAGCTTGCAAAAAATTCGTCTGGTTTTGTACGTTTGGTTATTTTGTGATTGCGTTTTAGTGACACCATTTTTCTTAACATTTTCGATTCTCTGACCCCCCCAACCCCCCTCCCCCCTCCCCCAAAGCCAAACTCAAACTCTAGATCCGCGCCTGCCCTTCGGGGCAAAATTCCGGCTCCCTGGCGTCTCTAAAAGCAGCAGTTGTTAAAAGGGAAGAAAACCAATAACATTATTCTTTTGTTTCTTCGTTTTGCCCAGTTAGGGAGCGCGCTTGAACTTGTTGACTCGAGTGATGGTGTTTTCTCTTCTTCTCCTCCCAAAATCTCCTCATGAACTCACTATGCCTCTTCTTACGTTCCTCCGTCCATTTTGTTTCCAGTGGTCTTTTAAGATTTTTTGGTGAAAGAGTGATTTGTAACTAGAGTTCCAAAAGTCTTGCGATTCATGATGATATCTTCTGTAATGTTTATTTCCTTTAAGTCCTGTTTGATTTCTTCTAACCAACTGATTTTGACCTTCTTTGAATTAATTATATCAAGCAGGTTTTTTTTTCATATCTGGTTTTGTCCATTCTGCAGATCTTACCATAAAATTTCAATCGTCTCTTACGCACGGTATCAGTGAACTTATTGATTACTGTGAACAAGTCTGTGGTTTTCCTTTTAATCCATATACCATTATCATAAACGGGGCCATACATTTTCCTGAGGATTTTACGTTCCTGGATTTCGATTTCACCAATTTGAGAGTGGCCTCCTAGAGATATAGTTTCGGACGCGTACACTGCTTCCGGAAGAACAACTGTCTGGTAGTGCCGTAGTTTTGCATTTCGTGACATCACTCTTTTATTATAGTGATTCCATGTTATTCGGTATGCTTTCTGGAGTTTGGTAGCTCTTTCTAAATTAGCTTTCCTGTCCAATCCAGATGGTATAATAATTTCTCCTAAATATTTGAAAGAAGGTACGTGACTAATTATTACATAGTTCGTCTGTAGTGGAGATGTTGGGATATTCTGGTGTCCATTTACTATGAAATGCGTCTTCTCATACGATATTTGGAGTCTTGTCTTTGATGCTAAAACCAATAACACTATACTCACTCACACTCACTCCGTTGGCTTCTCTGGGACGTGCCGCTCTCACTATCTGCCTCCATTTCCTCCTATCCAGCGCAGTATTCTCCCATCCAGTAATACCCATTTGTCTGCAGTCAGAGGTCACCTCATCTTGCCATCTACTCCTAGGTCTTCCAGGGGGTCTCGAGCCTTCGATCTTCTTCTCATACACCTGGCGAACTACTCTGGCAGCGTCCATTCTGATAACATGCCCTGCCCATTGCAGCCGTTTCGCTTTCATGACGTCCACTACCCTGGGTTGATCGGCTAACTTGTACAGCTCATGTTTTGATCTGAGAACCCATCTTTGTGTTTCCTGGTCAAAAATGGGGCCGAAATTTTTTTCTATATATCTTGTTTTCGAAGACTGTAAGTTGGTGTTCCTTCCTTTTGGTCACACTCCATGTTTCGGCTCCGTATAGCAGTACTGGCCTGATGATCGTGTTGTATAGTTTTAGTTTTGTTTTCCTGGTCAAAAGTTTGGAGGAAAGTAATTTATGCAGGGAAAAGTAAACTTTGTTTGCATTCCGTAATCTAATTTGGTATTCAACTTGTCTTCTATTGCAGTAATTTATATTTATTCCAAGGTATTTGAAGTTTGGCGTGTTCTTAAAGGTAAAATTGCCTATATGAAGGTTGTTGCGTTGGTCTGTAGTCATGTTTTCTCTCTGTATGATCATGTATTCTGTCTTCTCTTCGTTAATCATTAGACCTATTTTAGCAGCAGTTTCGTTTTATTTCCTGAATAAAGCTTCAATTTCTCCTCCATTATTTCCTATTAATACAATGTAATAACATTATATATATATATATATATATATATATATATATATATATATAAGCCTCCGTGGCTTAGGCGGCAGCACGCCGGCCTCTCACCGCTGGGTCCGTGGTTCAAATCCCGGTCACTCCATGTGAGATCTGTGCTGGACAAAACGGAGGCAGACAGGTTTTTCTCCGGGTACTCCGGTTTTCCCTGTTAAAATTTCATTCCAGCAACACTCTCCACTATCATTTCATTTCTTCTGTCATTCATTTAATCATTGGCCCAGAGGAGTGCGTCAGGCCTCGGCAGCCGGCACAGTTCATATCCTCGCCGCTAGATGGGGGCTTCATTCATTCCATTCCTGACCCGGTCCGAGACTGGAAGCAGGCTGTGGATTTTCATTTTTTTTCATATATATATATATATATATATATATATATATATAATTCGTTGAGGCCATCTAGGGCCACGTTAAGTCTTGCTACACTTGGCAATTTGTTTCGCCTTCCTCTGAGCCCAGAATTCCCTCATTCTCTGTGAGTGGGCCATCTTGCGCTCCGCTGTCCAAGTGGTACCTTGTCTTCTTTTCGGGTTCGATATCTCGTCTCGGGTTAGCTCATTAGTCAGTATCTTTTTGCGGAAGAGATCTCTATTGAAGGCGTCGTCGGGTTTTAGATGCAGTATTTTGAGGTCGTCTTTGGTATTCATAAACCAGGGTATTGTGGTTTTGGAGTCAAAGAAATGAAAAATCTGTTTAGTCAGCCTGTTTCCGTCCGTTCGTTTGAGATGACCGTAATACCGTGCCCGCCTTTTACGGATCGATTCTGAAACTTTCTCTATTTCACTGTAGACTTCTTTGTTGGATTTTTTATAGTGGATACCATTCTTGTAATTTGATCCCATTATACCTCTAACGATTTTGCGCTCTTTTTTCTCCAGTTCTTCAAGGAGTCCTTTATTAGCATTTAGGGATAGGGTTTCGGCTGCATACATAACTACTGGTTTCAGAACAGTTTCATAATGACGTAGTTTAGTATTTTTGGACAGGCATTTTTTGTTGCATAGCCAATTGAGCGCGATGTTTGATAGGCTATTTCGAGTTTGCGTACTCGTTCCTTGAGTGCTTCTTTGTCCAGTCCACTTTTCATGATGATCTCTCCCAAGTACTTAAATTTTTCCACTCTGTTGATCTTCCCGTATTTTGTCTGCAGTTTTGCTGGGGCGTCTTTGATGTTAGTTATTATTTCTGATTTTTCGAATGATATCTGCAAGCCAATTTGTTCAGCGATTTCTTTTAAAAGGTCGATTAGCATCCTAGCAGTTTCTACGTCGTTCGACAGAATGGCGATGTCATCAGCGAATGCTAGACAGTCGACTATGATCCCCTTGGATGTTGCTCCCATTCTCAGAGGGCTATACTCAGTTTCTAATAATTTTGTTCGCCAGGTCCGAATGACTTTTTCGAGGTCGCAGTTGAAAAGCATTGGAGAGAGCCCGTCACCTTGTCTGACTCCCGTTTTGACCTCAACATTATTATTATTATTTCAGTCATTTATTTATTTCATGTTCACGTACTCAAGTTCCCCTTTCATAATATTATGTCAACCACTCGACAAGAATGCACTTCCTTGCTGCCTTGCCGAGAATAACGGAAATATGGGGGGGGGGGGGGGGGGGGGGCAGGACAACTGAACACCATGCACGCTGAGTCTCAAACCTGTATGGGATAGTGGTCTCTACATTAACCACCTGTCATAAGGACAGTTTATGCTCTCCAAGATGCTGATAGTTGAATCTTTAAGCCAAATTTCGGAGAATTTCCGTGCCGAAGTGCTAGTATTTCTAAAAATCAAATACGTATCTACTTGACGTAATAAAATTTAAAATAAATTAAAACTATAAACAATAGCAATTAAAGTGTAAAAGTCAAATATAAATATAGAAATAAAATTCATAAAAATAAAATTACAATAATAAAAGAAATGAAAAAACTAAAATAATAAACATAACTATAAAAATTATGAAAATAATTGTAACAAGAAGTTCCGTTAAGAACTATACAGCCTACTTTTCATGCCAATGATTATTCTACAGAATATGAACCTATGTAGAATAATGACGAAATTAAGTTGGTAATATCGAAATATCTAATTAGTTCAAAATATACCTGGTATAATGTAGCCTAATAGAGCACTACAGATGGCAGCCCTGGCGACTGAATATATTCTTAGTTCAATCTCTTAAGGTACAGAATACAAAATTTGATTGAAGTCCAATGGACGTTACATGCAGTTAGACACTGGATCTATCAGCACGCGTAAAAGCATGTTGCCAACAATACCATGCGTGTGCTGGTCAGAAATAATCTGAAATATTATGATATCTGTTGTGCCAATTTTGGATGAAATCCATTTGTTAGTATAGAAGTTACATGTATTTTAAAATTGGACTTATCAGCAGGCATAGAATCATGTTGGCAGCACTGCCTTGTATTAATTACTCCAAATTAATCTAGAATGTCAGGTGCTATACGTGTGCAAAGTATAGAGCTGGTGGCTTGCATACTTTCTGGTATATTGATATTAGTGTAAAATAAATATAGACAGAATTTATTAACAATTGGCAGCCCTGATTGCTCTTAACAATACTTATAGTCATATCTGTTATGGTACACATAGCACATACGAAATTTGGTTGAAATCCAACTGATAGTATAGAAGTTACATGTATTTAAAAATTGGTCGTATCAGCAGGCTTATAATCATGTTGGTAGAACTGACGTATATAAGTTACTCGAAATTAATCTAAAATGTCAGAATATACGTGAGCATAGTTTAAAGATGTTGGCTTGCATACTTTCTGATGTATGCCTCTCACCAAGGCGGTCCGGGTTCGATTCCCGGTCAATGCATGTGAGATTTTCGATGTGAAATGCCATGTCCTGTGGTTCGGATTCCACGTAAAAAGGAGGTCCCGTGGCTCATAATCACAAGATTCACGGTCACGTAAAACTACAATCTTCCTTCCTTATACTTTCTGATATATATTGGTATTTGGATTTAAAAAAATAAAGTGAGCAATTATTAATAGTTGGCAGCCCTGGTGGCTCTTAATAATACGCACAGTCATATCTGTTTATGTACAGATATTACATACAAAATTTGGTTGAAATCCAATTGATAGTGTAGAAGTTATATGCATTTAAACATTGGACCTATCAGAAGGCTTAAAATTATTTTGGCAACACTGTCATGGTTGGCCTCCTGGAAATTAAACTGAAATAGTATTATCTACATGTGTGCCAATTTTGGAATAGCTCCCATGCATACCTTGCAAGATATCCAACATGGAGCTCAAATTTCTAGTGCGTTTTTTCAGCAGTTGGTAGCACTGACATCATTTTCAAATATGGACGTGAGCTATTCCGGTGCACATCTTTACTCATACTAAATTTGGTTTTGATTGCTGCAGCCGTTTAGGAGTTGATAGGGGGGGGGGGCGGACACACACACAGACAGACAGACAGACACACATTTTCCCGGATCGATCTCATAAGTCTACTTTTTCCTCATTTTTGCAAAATGTGAAAGGTAGGCTAAAAATCAATTCGAAATTAGTTAATTAATTAATTAAATAAATAAATAAAAATATCAACATTAAATCTTTAAGAACATAAATTGAAAATTTAAAAATATATATATATAAGTTAAATATATATAAACTAGTGGACCAGTGCGAGAAATCTCGCATGTTCATAACCCACACTTTCTCCTATAGGTTTATAATAAGAGACCTAAGGAGAAAGGTTGTTATGTTTTTGTTTGAACCAAATGATTATAAAACACTATTTACGTTTCAGGCGTCTCTACGGCCAAAATGCGATCCGAACAGCAATGATGTCGCGTATTTTTATACAGCAACAGTATTTGCAAATCGCACACTTCGTACATTTTTAAAGTTTTTTTTTTTAAGAAATTAAAGATATTTATTGAATTAGAGAGCAATTCGACACTGGCAATGTCTATTCTCTTTCATTTGAATGCTCATTTGTCACGATCGGTTACTGGTGAGCGCCGCAGGAGGCATCTAGAGACTACTACTGAAATAATATCTACTGGCGGACCCGTGCGAGGAATCTCGCATGTCATAAACCACACTTTCCCCAATAGGTTTATAAAGAGAGACTTAAGGAGAAAGGATGTTTTTATTTCAACCAAACGATTTATTTTCCTAAAGCAACAGTGTTTGCAAATCGCACACTTCTTACAAAAATTGATATTTATGAAATTAGAATGCAATTCATCACTGTTAATGTCATTTGTGTGCTGAGTCCATTGATTGACAGCTTAGCTGTAACACTCACCGGTTATTCGATGTTAATGAAATTATACGATTTGAGTACTCATTCCTTTGATTTACTGTTTCTGAAATCCACGCAAAAAGATAAAGGTAAGACCACAGAATGTTAAAATGACATGAAACAGGCGTCAAAGAGGCCATAATGTGATGTGGACAGTAATTATTCCTACATCAACAGTATTTGCAAATCGCACACTTTGAACATTTTTTTCAAGGAATTTGCTAAAGAAATTATAGATATTTATGAAATTAGAGTGCAATTCGTCACTGATAATGTCTATTCTCTTTCATTTGAATGCTCATTGTCACGCTCGGTCGCTTGTGAGCGTTGTAGGAGGGATCTATACTACTGAAATAATATGACTAGCATTACCCGTCGCGGCTTCGCCCGCGAATATTCTAGTTGTAAAGAGTACACTTAGCAAAATCTCAATCATGAATGCTATGACTGAATTATCCATGGTATGAATAATCAGTCTTTATCAATTCAGCTACTGGTGCAGTGGTTAGGGGTTTGTCATTCCTTCATAGATATATCTCAGCGAAGTTAGTTTTCTGGGAATATCACAGACACTGTTAATTTAAGGGCCTTTAAATGTGATTTTCGGAGACCCTTTATAGTCGGGTGAAAAAGACCTTTCGTACCACACTCACACGTGAAAATTGCGTGAAAAAATCTAGAGTGCCCCTTGACCCCCTTAAGCGCATTGTACTGTATGTATTGATGAATTTTACAGCTTAATTCAGTTTAGTGGAAACTTTCACAGTATTGTAATGATTGGAATTGCATTGCGTCTTACAGAAATAGATGGACCTGTGAGATTCTGTTACCATGGTTACCGTGTTGCATTCTTTCATTATTTCATTGTAAATATACATGTTTTAAGGTATTTATTTAATTGTGAGGCATTTAAAGAGTAAGTGAGTGCGTTTCGCTTACGCATTGGGTTATGTTGAACCTGTAGGTACCCCATATGTGTAGGTTGGTGTTAATGGGGCCTTATTTTCGGTACAAAACTGGAATGGGACCTTAGCAGAATAACATAGGGAGGGATGATGTAGAAACACATAAAAGTAAAAAAAATAGTTTTGCCCTATAAAGGGTTAACTTAGCCACGTGGGGAATACAACTAAAGACCGTCCGCAACAAGACCTTGCCAAGTGTATCTATTGCTGCCTAGGATTGACTGGTCGGCGCCAAAACGTTCAAGTAGGATCATCGGAGTAGAGGTAAGAATCTGGTCCACTTTGGGTTGCCAGACGTTCAGTTTTACACGGAACAATTCCGTTTTTTCTTGTTTCGTTCCCCGTCCCGTTATAATCTTTAACGGAACGCCAAATATTCCGTTCTTGATGTGTAACATCTTTCAACTCGGTTGCTGGATATTTTTGTGGGAGTGAGTTTGAAAAATGGGACGGAGTGGTGGATCGAACGGAAGTGTGTAACACGCACTTGATCCAGCTGGCAGTGGTAAGATCCAGGAAACAATGAGCGCGCGGTATCGGAAATTCATACCATTTCTGACGATAAACGCTCATGCGAACTCTGGTGTCAACTGATTGAAGCACATGTTATACGGGAACTAGGCAAGCCTTCATGAGCTATTGCTGAATACACTCCCTTTACTCACAAGACGGCCTATTCATAAGGCATTTTAAACTCAATTTCACGCAGGAACATCATCGAAACAAGCAAAATATAAATGAAACTTAATTCCGCAATGCAGTATTATTGGAACGTGGAAATAAGTCACCATTTTGTGCATTATATATGCCTGCTCGAAATAGCCGTGGTGTTAGCGACCCTGACTGTGAATCTAGAGATCTCAGGATCGAATTCCGGACAGAATATATATTTTTGCTACCAGATTATCATTTTAAACGATATTTATCATATCAGTATGACTCATTTTAACAGAATCCATACCGGTATGAAATTACATGTTGGTCTGTGAATCAAGAGGTCCGGGAACTGGGCAAGCCTTTCGTGATCTACTGCTGTGCACATTGCATTTACTGGCAAGTTGGCCTATTTAGGCTATAGGGAATTTAAGGTTATGAACGGTGTCGCGTCTATTAATCTAGTTGACCCATATCGTATTCTTTATTTAGGCTAGTGCTGGTGGAAGCTACAGATCATCTAATAAAATGAGTTCCGTATTATAAACTTCAATATCTGTAAAACACTCCCTTTTACAATAGATTAATATTTGTGCCAATAATAGTGTAAAATACCGGTGTATCAACAATTTCACGTGAGGTTTCTTCTATGTCAGATGTTACACATCATATGCTACTACTGTAAGGCTCGTAATTAGCCTACTTTTCACATTTTGCAAAAATGAGGAAAAAGTAGACTTATGAGATCGATCCGGGAAAATGTGTGTATGTCTGTCTGGCTGGCTGTGTGTGTGTGTCCCCCTATCAACTCCTAAACGGCTGCAGCAATCAAAACCAAATTTAGTATGAGTAAAGATGTGCACCCGAATATCTCACGTCCATATTTGAAAGTGATGTCAGTGCTACCAACTGCTGAAAAAACGCATTAGAAATTTGAGATCCATGTTGGATATCTTGCAAAGTATGCATGGGAGCTATTCCGAAATTGGCATACATATAGATAAGATTATTTCAGTTAATTTCCAGGAGGCCAACCATGACAGTGTTGCCAAAATTATTTTAAGCCTTCTGATAGGTCCAATGTTTAAATGCATATAACTTCTACACTATCAATTGGATTTCAACCAAATTTTGTATGTAATATCTGTACATAAACAGATATGACTGAGCGTATTCTTAAGAGCCACCAGGGCTGCCAACTGTTAATAATTGCTCTCTATATTTTTTAAAATCTAATCCCAATATAACAGAAAGTATGCAAGCCAACAGCTTTAAACTATGCACACGTATATTCTGGCATTTTAGATTAATTTGGAGTAACTTATATACGTCAGTTCTACCAACGTGATTATAAGCCTGCTGATAGTACCAATTTTTAAATACATGTAACTTCTATACTATCAGTTGGATTTCAACCAAATTTCGTATGTGCTATGTGTACCATAACAGATATGACTATAAGTATTGTTAAGAGCAATCAGGGCTGCCAACTGTTAATAAATGCTGTCTATATTTTTTTACCCTAATATCAATATATCAGAAAGTTTGCAAGCCAACAGCTCTATACTTTGCACACGTATAGCACCTGACATTTTAGATTAATTTGGAGTAATTAATACAAGGCAGTGCTGCCAACATGATTCTATGCCTGCTGATATGTCCAATTTTAAAATACATGTAATTCTATACTAACAAATGGATTTCATCCAAAATTGGCACAACAAGATATCATAATATTTCAGATTATTTCTGACCAGCACACTCATGGTATTGTTGGCAACATGCTTTTACGCGTGCTGATAGATACAGTGTCTAACTGCATGTAACGTCCATTGGACTTCAACCAAATTTTGTATTCTGTACCTTAAGAAATGGAACTAAGAATATATTCAGTCACCAGGGCTGCCAACTGTAGTGCTCTATTAGGCTACATTATACCAGGTATATTTTGAACTAATTAGATATTTCGATATTACCAACTTAATTTCGTCATTATTCTAGATAGGTTCATATTCTGTAGAATAATCATTGGCATGAAAAGTAGGCTGTATAGTTCTTCATGGAACTTCTTGTTTTTTTATTTGGTTAATGTATTCAATTTCGCACCAAATGTCCCGCTTGAGCAATCAATGCCTGACGTGATTGGCGAGTATTGTTAGTGACGTCAAACAGCATTGGCACCGGCACGCCAGCCGCGTTGCTTCACTTTACTGAGTGGTAGGATACAGGTGCTAGTTTGAAAGAGAATATGATTTCTATGTCTGTGTCAGACAGATGGTACATGTTATATATATTCATTAGGGGCAACAACATTAAGGATTATCTTAGTTCTTGTGAAGTTCATACTCAGCATTTTCCCCTCCAATGCTTTTACGGAGAGTTCTTTCTGTCTTGAATATCAAATGGAGAGATGATAGAAACAGAAGCTCCATTAGTTTGATAAAACAAGAATTGTTCACATATTACAATTATGACGAACATTGTAGTGAATGTTATCAGAAGGTTCCTACAAATAAAATCCTTGCAAAGGGTCGTTCAAATGAAAAGCATTTGTAAGTTGCTGGTGTCATAGGCCTATATGCTATGTCAGCAATATCTAATTTTAATTTTGTGTATTTGATTATGTAATGAATATTTATTATTATTATTAATCTTGATTGGTCACATTGGACCACTTGGATCGTTCCACAATCACTTCTTCTTTGAAGGTAGTACTGCTTGCTTCTTGCGCTCTTTCCAGTACTTTTTCATTCTTTCAGATGGGATCTTCTCAACTCATCTGAAATCTCCATAGGCTTTCTGTGTGTCATTTCTGCAGAAAATTTGTGAGTTTTAAGAATGGTGTTAATTTTATTTTTCTCCTCGGCATCTGTTATCTTGAGTCCAACTGCTTTGAGATCTTGTTGGATTTCTTGGATCCATTTTCCTCCAGTTTTCTTTCCTAATTACCCATCACCAGTTGGCGTACAATTCTGTTTTCTGGAAGCCGTAATATGTGAAAAAATATATAAAAATCTTTTCATCTTCATTGTGCTGGTGATTGTGGTTCAATCTCACGATAGACAGTTTCATTTGGGAGAATCCTCCAGACTCCCTCAACCTGATACTTTTTATTTATGCACGATCTAATGATTCTTCTTTCCGTTTTGAGGAGCTGATTAGTTCTTTGTTCATTTTAAATTTGGAACAGTGTTTCACAAGCATAAGTGGCTTCAGGGAGAGTTACTGTTTTATAATGTTGGATCATAGTAGCTATTGATAGGTATTTTTCATTGTATGTTGACCAGGTTAGAGAGTGTGCCTTATTCATTTTATTTCTCCTATTTATCCAAGTTACTTTTTCGTTTAAGTTATGTGTGATAATTTCTCCAAGTTACTTAATGTTTATTTAATACATATGTGTATTATTTATTACAACATTTAACAACCTTGATTTTTTTAATGTTTTGGGACGTGTGTTCCATTCTTGAAATCTGGCAAGCCTCTCACCTTTCTGTGGCAAACGATTTGGTACCATGTTATTTAGCTATGGTGACAGTTTGTTTGCCTCAGGATGATGAGACTTCTGCACACATAAAGAGCCACATCAGGATGTCGTGGTGCTGCAATGACTTACTTCACTTAGTTCCTATTGTCCCTCGTGGAACATAGGGCATCAATGAAGCATCTCCATCTGGTCCTGTTTGCTGACAACTTCTTCACCTCACTCCAGGTCTTTCCCTCCTCTATAGCCTCCAAGTGGACAGATCTGTGCCACGTTTGCTTGGGTCTCCCTCTCCTCCTCGTACCCTGTGGGTTCCAATCCAGTGCCTCTCTCTCAATGGCTTCATGTCCAATCCATGTCCATTTCCGTCGCTTAATTTGTATGGCCATCTCCGTTTCACCCGTCCTACTCCAAAGTTCTTGGTTGGAGATTACTTCCGGCCAATAGATGTTTAAGATCTTTCTTAGGTGCTGCAATACTTGGGTAGATTTGCCCACCTTCGAAAAAACTCCGTGGGTGCCTTTGCTATGTCTACCCCAGGTAACGATAAATATGTTCAGATTTCCAGTTCCCAAATCGTCAAAAGAATTCAGAGCCCGGGGTTGCGCCCTTCTATGTCTTGACGTGAACACATTTACTGTGTCCACTTACAGTACCTGTGTTCATTCACGTAGTGCAACTATCACTAGTGAACCCGATGGGGTTATGCTGACTGGAATCGAACATGGTTCTCAGAGACTGTGATCTCAGTAAAAAGGTTCCGCCAGGAAGCGAACCAGAGATCTGTACAGGGAGTTCCTTGGTGAAAACCCCTCGAAAGAAATGTATATTTAATCACTGGTGTGATTTTTGATGAAATGGCATTATTTAGTAAAATAATGTAGGAAATAATGAGCAGATTATATCATTATAAGACGATTTGGTGTAAGATATTGGAGGTTTGAAGCAGAGAGGAGGGCAGAGCTGACATTTACTAATCGGCCCAGAATTGTGGGTTGGTCCCAGTGGAGCCACGTCCATCTCTGTCACCCCATTATGTCGTCTGGAGCAGGGGAGAGGCCTGAATAATGACACAGTTATTCCCCGACGGAGAATAGATTTGGAGTAGGGGCGGTGAAATGCCCAGAAAAATCATTGATTACTCGTGATTGGAGTAACGAATCGAGATGAGAGTTGCACACAGGTGAATATCTTGGCAAGAAGATAATTTTAGAGTCTTTTACCTGCGAAATTGGTGCATATTTAGTGATGTGCGTAAGGACTGTAAAACGACCATTGTTCGCGGATGGATGTGGAGATGTTGTAGGGGAGTTCCCGACTAGGTAGCGTCCCACGCCATGGAGAAAGGAATTAATATTAATTAATTGAACGAGCGATTCCTTTGCACACATATAGTTTTGGGACCTGTGAAGAGAGAGGAACACAATGATCATGGTTTGAAGACCTGAATCATGCTGTGAGAGGAGCGAAGATTACGCGGGAAGATGTTGCTCTACTTTCTGTGGAAATCCGATATAAGGGAGTAGACCCCAGGAGGAGCTCTCAGTTGAACCTCACTTTGAAACTCTGTTCTAACTCAGTTCTAGCTCACTTGAAGCCCAGTTGTAAGTCAGTCGAGACGCAGTCAAGCTCAGTCTACATGCCGCCAAGCGCAGTTACAGCCAATTATAGTTTTACTCAATTGTCAATTGTAGCACAATGGCAATAAGTTGCAATCAGTATGCAGCAAATATGCAGCAGTACGAGACAGCGTGTAAGCCGCAGACAGAAGTCTTCAAATAAGCTACGTGCAGTCTTCGAGTGAAACTTCAGTCAGCTACAGCCAGGTTGAAGCAAGTTCGTCAAGGCAAAACGCATGACGATTCTATTCATCAAGACGCCGAACAAAGACGGGTATGTGTAAAAGAAACAGTAAATACGCTTGTATGAATAATAGTCGTGATACAGGCATAATCAGCCGCACGAACTATGACGTGTTCAGTTACGAAGCACCGTATAGACTAACGGTAGAACTATTGTATATAATTATTTGTGAAAGTGTTGAACTTTATTAAGCGCAGTGTGTATAGTATTAACTAATCGTATACGTGTAACTACGATAGAATGCGCGAAAGAAACTTTACTAAGTGTTTGGTATTGCCATGAGAATACCAGATGTTAACGCTCATGTTTGGGAGCCAGCGTATTGATGTAACGCAGGACGCTTACTGTAGGAGTAATGATCGTCATAAAACTGTTGGAGAGTTCCGAGAGCAGATAACCAGACTTTCAATCAGGAGTTGGTAACGTAAGATGCCGTCGACACCTGCAAGTTCGATCTCTGCTAGGGAATTTCAGCATTGAAGTGTGTATAAGTGACGAGTGTTCAGTGTAATGTATATGTAAAAATATCATTTAAAGTAGTGTTTGATGAAGTGTTTCACATGTTTGGGGAGTGATAACTTCCTGAAAGGTATGCAACGTGTCGTGTTGGTGATAGAAATTATGTGTAATCAAATGTGTGTAAACAAGAGAAATATGTCGCGTTAAACCCATTATGGCGGGCGACATGGAAGAATATGATTGGTCGGAGCCACCTTAGATGCCTATAGAGATGTAAGTACCCCACAAATTATGGTTATGATCATGTAGAAGTATGGACCGATGCAGGTCTGTGATTCCGTAAAGATATTGTGAATTCCTTATAGATGCCAGTAAAAGTCAGTTAGGAGGCTGATCCTCCATGTTTAATCAGTAATGAGTTGATTTTTATAGAGTTGAAATGTTGATTTGCATCATTAAGTGGAGTAACTATTCCCACTATGAATTAAGAATGGCAATCAGTTATGTAAATGCAACGAACGCGATTGTTCGAGTTTAAAACGTCTAGCTATGTCGGAAATTTGGTAATTTATGTGAGAATAATAATAAATGATGATTTTGGTCATTTATGTCAATGAGATTTATAATAATAATGGTAAAATTATGATTTTGGTCATTTATGTCAGTGAGAAATGATGATAATAATAATAATGGTTATTAAGAGTATGAATGAACACATCAGGAAACAAATAAATTGTTGTAAGCGAGAATTATTAACGCTAAGTGCAAGACTTATCAATCTAAGCAGGAAGATGTTACAATGAGATTACATTTCAGTAATTATGGAAAGAAGTTTTATATCAGAATATTGCATATATTCGGTAATGATACCAGTAATGAAAGAGCTTTTATTGAATTGAATTTGCAGCTTAATTGAGAAGCTTATAGAGTAAATGTTAGATTTCTCTTAATATTAGAGGTCGGAATGTCGTAGCATGGAGCATTAGGGGCCAGATAGTCTATTCTACGTATGAATTCTCCTATGTCGTGGACATTGTTGGAGATATTATCTATTCCAGAGTTGTAGTGATGGACCCTAACTCTGAAGAAAGGATTGAAATGTGTTCCGGATTGGAATCTTTATGAGAGTCGAGGAAACAGGGACACCTCGCAGCTCTATGATTTCCCGAGAACTTATAGATGAGTTATGTACGCTCGTGGGCAGCGAAAACTCATGGCGACAGTGGTTTTGTGCGCCTATATTATACTTGAGACATCGGTCAACCGCCAGGCTCATGCATTACGAACCCCGAACCTTCATGTTGGATGGACCCATGTGAGGCCATTAATTAATCATTATCCTCGACGTAGGAATAATTACGAAAGCTCATTCAATACCTGTTGGCATAATAGTCAATTAAGATCCGTTGGGAACATGTGTGTCGGTCAGGACACAGTATTTTGTCTTGTAAATCTCCACTGCTTAGAGAGAGGGAGGCTTTCAAACTTTTAGGAAGGTCGAGATAATTGGTGAAACGACCCATTCCACTTTCTATTGTGTAGCGACTTCCTTAGCCGAGGGTCGGAGCCAACCACCCGGACCGCCCAGGCAAGTTATAAAGGGAAGAGATTCTAGACCTTGTTAAAATGACATATAATGCAAGATTGTTATGTTGAGTATTATAGCCATGTGGTTTGTGAACACATGGATAATTATAGTTAATCCTGATGGTTCATTAATTTAGCTATCTGACGAATAGTTACATGATATATTTGTACTGTCACTGGAACCAAGTCATGTAGTTGGTGACCAGATGCCAATCGCCATGAGCGCGAGGTAGTCTATCGTACAATCCGACATAAGCTATAACGTAACGTTTTATCTAGGAATCACAGACAGCATGCGGTGAAACCATATAATTGGAGGATGTGTAGGGGGTAGCTTACATAATTATGGAGTTGCACGTTGATTTTGGTGCAACGTCCAAATAGGTAAATGCATGCAAAGCATTTCATTGGTGAGAAGAAAAATATTAAAACACGCACGGCACACATAATTGTTTAACATAAAGAGGTTTAAGGAATAATCCTTGTTGTAATATTAAAGAAGTCACATTGTATGACTGTTATGTTAATGTACAGTTTGTTTTGAAGTCGTAGGTGCATCAGCGCACTAGTATATCCTTGTGAAGTTCACAGAAGGGTAAAGCATTATGGCTAGTTATGACTTTGTTGTGATTTCATATTTGTTTACTTGTGGATTGTGGAAGTAAAATTTTTGTTTGCTTTTATTTCATGTTTTTTGGGTATTGTTTTGTGTTTGAAGCCATGATTTATTTAAATGAATTAAAGTTTTAGAATAGAGTTGTGCTTTATCATTGTAGAGTTGATACCTTTTTGCCTCAAATCCAAAATATGCACTGCAAAATTGGGGTTACCGTACACGCCTGAGAGCTGATGCTAGTTGGAGGCAGATGCATATTATCCAACGAGATTACTCACATGGGTACATGGGAATTGATGTCCTATACTGTGATTTGAGCTAAAGGTACGACTAAAGTCGGTCAGATTTAATGCACACAACTCTATTAAAGTAAGAATTAACGAAGTAGGGTGTGACCGCTCCTAATCCATAGCTAAGTTCCAATACGTATATATAAATTTTGATAGATTGTGCATATCACTATTCATTTATCATGACGCCCATCTGTGGAGTCTATGGTAGTAAAAGCTCTATTAATTTATCATGGCGTGGCCCAAGTGGGGCTTTCGGCAGTAAAAACCACTCCCTGAACAGTTTTTATAGTAAATTAAAATACGGCCGATGTCCTACTAATACTAGTACCACGACACGTATTAATTTATCATGGCGCCCAGAATACGTGGAGCTTATGGGATTTAGGGAAAACCCATAGATTTTTTATGGTATTTCATGGGGAAAACCATAGTAATTGTTTTGCCTCAAACTGTGTTTGAGTGATTGTTGAATTCAGTAGGCTTTTTGAGGTAACGCAGAATCTCTCTAGTGAGAAGAGAATGGCCTAAGGGTACTAGCGTTACATACCCAATCCACAATCTACTATAATATTATCAGGTTTTGTACGACTTCACAACATGTGTGCAGTGTTTGATGTTTCTCTTCGAAACGTATCCACATATTTTTCCAGGAAGCCTGCCTGCATATTTAAGTGTGTTATTGTAAAATGTCAGGTACGGAGGAGATCTTGCAAGTTATTGCAGGACTGAAACAACATTTTGATGCTGTTCATGAGCAGAGTAAACTGGAAACCAAAGCTTTCCAGGATAGTATAAATGCTCGTTTAGATGCCAATCAGGTTGCAATGAACAATAACCAGATTGAATTAAACAACCGTTTAGAGGCAAATAAGGTTGAATATAAAGATGAATTAAACAATAAGTTAGGTCAAATGCAAGAAGTCATTAAGACCGAAGTAACAGAGACTGTTGTAAGCATTGTATCGGAAATGCAGGTGAATACTGACAAACGTTTCGAGGCCATAGAAGCCAAACTTGAGGGTAATTTGCAAGCGTGTAGGCATGCTCAGGAGCAAACCAACAGTAAATTAGAGGCGTTGTCTAACGATATTAAGGATATTCAGATCCAAAACGAGGCGAATCTCGAACGCCAAGCGAAACAGTTCGCAGAGTTTACGAAAACAGTAGACCAGAGATTAGAGGAGAACGACTCCAAATGGGACCAGAAATTGAAAAGCTACGCTAGAACAATTAACGGTGACCTCAAGAAACAGGACCAGAATATATTAGGTCAATGCCAGGAAATAGGCGAAATTAAGGCTATCGCTCATGAAAGTAAGGAACTGGTAGGCAACGTGAAAGGTCAGATGGGTAAAGTTCATAAAGAACTGGACCAAGTGCAAAGCGACATTATCATAGTCAATAAAAGGCAAGAGGAAAATAGAGGCGAGATCACCAAGGTCCGGAATGAATTGTCTAAAGTCAATGGACACATTCAAGATGAAATTAAAGGTCTGAGAGAAGAACTCGAAATAAGAGAAGGCCAGAAAACAGAGGCAAGCGACAAGACCCTTGCTCAAATTAAAGAGGACGTAGAGGATGAAATATCCCATATCAAACAAAGTCTGAAAGAAGACAAGGTGAAAATTTTTCAAGTAGCCGAGGAGAACCGAGATAGGCTTACAAGAATAGAAAAAGAAGTTATTACTCGCCTAGAAAGAGCAGAAATGCGCCATAACCAAATGGAGACTAGGATAATAGCACAGGAGGAGACACTTCTGAAGTATCCTAAGTCAAGTGAAGGCAGCATAGAGGATATAAGAAAAACAAGGTGGGCAGACTTAGAAACCCAACCTATAAGCAGGAATGCTACAGGCGCAGGAGAAAGTCCTTACATGACGCCAGGTGTACCAATTGCGGCATCGACGCCACATGAAAACGCGATGCACACCCAGGTGATAAACGTCATTAGGGCAAGCGAAGAAAAACCTAGGAAATTTTCAGGTAGTCACTGTAGTATGACACCAAAATATTGGTTAAAGGAAGTGACTGAATATCTCAATGATGCACGAATACCGCAGGAGCGTAGGCTACGTGCTATAGAGAAGTTAACAGAGGGGGAGTGCGCATTATGGTTTCGCAGCTTCCGTTACACTTTTGATACTGTTGAGGAATTCCGCGAGGCATTCTTGAAGAGGTATTGGGACGCCGCGACTCAGCAGAATTTACGGCTGGATTTGTATGCCAAAAAGTACAGCACGAACAACCCGACGAAGTACGCAGAATTCTTCATATCGCAGATGTGTCGTTTTAAAGAGCTGGATCAAAAACCTAGTGAACTGGAGCTATGCATTGCTATCGCCAAACAGCTTCCATACGAGATCCAAAGGCTACTAATCTCGGCTAATGCGAAAACTGCTATGGAAATGGAGACAGTTCTAAGGCAACTGGACCTCACCACAGCAAATACTATGCGTCAGAGTCGAACCGTGGAACAAGTCCACGTGACCAACACACAGACTGACCAACAGCAAGCTCCAAGGAACAACAAGGCCACGAGCACAGAAACTTTAGATTCCTATGGACGGCAATGGGAACAGGAACCCAGAAAATGGCAGTCAAGGTACAAAGGAAATGCTAATAAAGCAGGAAGAGGTCGAAGTTCGTGGAATAAACACAATAACAGGGGCAAACCGTACCATAACAATGGAGGTAATAATGGCCAGGAAGGCAATAATAGAAATTGGAGACCCCAAGAGAGAAGAAATAACTTCGATGACGAGGCAGAAGAGCGATATCATGCTTCTTTGCGATACCTCGAAGAAAGGGGAGATGAGCCCCAGAAATCACAAGTCCGCTGGCAAGAAGTCATGCAGAACAGGACATCGCCAGACAGATATGGAGATGGAGCTAAGAGTTTGGAACTACAGCGCAGCGAACAGGAGAGAAGGAACTCCAAAGGGGCGGGCGCTGAAGGAAAAAAAAAACGCCAAAATTAGAAGAGCTCGAGACTGATGGATGGAAGTCTATTAACATCATCAATTGGATAGCCAAACCAGAAGAATTGATTGAGGATACAGGAGGACCACAGGTCATGGTCAAGAGAGAATTGCCTATTATAATTGTGAGAGTGGCAGGATTAAAAGTCAGAAGTCTGCTAGACACAGGATCAACAGTGAGCCTGATGACACAAGCTCTATATAATGAAATAGCCCGGAGAGAGAACATTTTGAAGATACCGATCTCCAGTGTCAAAATTAAAGGGGTAATTCCAGACAGAACAATGATATGTAAATACCAGGTGTTCCTAGATTTACAGATAGGAGGCTCTATTTTCTCACAGAGTTTTCTGTTAGTGAACAAACTACCTTATAACCTACTTATTGGGGCAGAGTTTATAAGGGAATACAGAGTGATAATTGACCTAGCACAGGACAGGGTTATGTTCCATGTGAATGAAGAAGCTGAAGGCTTAGAGGTCGCACTCAATGAAATTGAACCAGGATCGAGTGAACAAGTATGGCATACATACAGAGATGTGGCTGATGAAGAAGTGTTAGCTATTGAGCAGTTAGAAGCGGAGCTCAAAACACTAGCCACAGACTTGGAAAAAGATCTGGAACCCAAATTGGAAGAATACATTTCGGAAAAGCATTATGCTAAAGTGAAAGAGGCAATTCAGGAGATGTTGGAGGCCGGCGTTATTGAGAAAACACCTACGCCTTATGTAAGTCCATTGGTAATTGTACCAAAGACAGACGGATCTGTCAGAGTCTGCTTGGACCTGAGACGCTTAAATTTGAGAGTTATTCCGGAATTTGACCAAGTGCCACCTATTAAAGAGATCCTCAGGAAGTTTAAAGGGAAAACTATATTCTCAAACTTGGATATCACATCCAGTTTCCACCATCTTGAATTAGAGAAGAAAACTAGTCTGTTGACAGGATTTATGTTTGATCAACATACATTCACATTTTTAAGGCTACCTTTTGGGTTGAAAACAGCTGGTTCAGCCCTGATAAGAGCGTTAGATCGCAATCTATCAGATGAAGTTAAAGAGAGTACCATCAGATATGTAGACGACATTCTACTCACATCAGAATCTCTGGAGGAGCACATGAGAGACCTGAAGAAGTTGCTAGATGACCTTCGAGAGGCTAACTTTAAGGTCAATATCAAGAAATCGCACTTCTGTCAGAGGGAAGTTAAATTCCTAGGGCATGTTATTGATGCAAATGGAGTGAAGCCTAATCCAGATAAATTGGAGATAATTCGGAATTTCCCTCGACCCACGAAAGTTAAGCACGTCCGACAGTATTTGGGAGTAATTGGATTCTTTTCGAACCACTGCCCAAACTATACTGCGACAGTAGCACCACTGCAGGACCTATTGAAGAAAGGCGGCAGATGGAATTGGACGGAGCAATGTCAGGAAGCATTCGTGAGGTCAAAACAAATGCTTTTGGAATATGTGAAACTGGGATACCCAGATTATACCCAGAAGTTCATCATACAGACGGATGCATCACTTATTGGGATTGGAGCGATGCTATTCCAGGAAAATGTTGACCAGCCTGAGAAGAAAGTTTTTATCGCCTTTATAAGCAGAAGACTGAGAGCCCATGAGAAAAATTACACGATCACAGAGATAGAATTGCTCGCAATTTTGTACGCGTTGCAATCGTGGCACAAACTCGTGTACGGCTTCCGAATAGTTCTGAGAACAGACCATAAAGCTTTAACATTTTTGTTAAAGACAGATTTGTCTAGTCAGAGATTGACAAGATGGTCCCTGTATATCCAGCAATTTAATGTGGAAATAGAATACTGTCCAGGGAAAGAGAATGTAATACCGGACATATTAAGTCGTTACCCTAGAGAAGAAGAAGTACTAGCGGTCCAGATTGAGAATCGAGATCAGAAGACGTTGGATGACTTAAGGAACATTACCAACCTACAACGCGAAGACCCATGGTTGAAGATGATAATCGATTACTTTGAGGGACGTTTAGCAAGGGGAACTGCGATATACAGAGAGGCGGAGGCATTGGCAACAGATTATGTATGGTATAATCAGATATTACACAAGTGGGACGATGTGGATCATACACGTCAAAGGATTGTAATTCCTGCATCTTTGCAGAGGAGATTAGTATGGCTAGCCCACAGAGCATTTGGCCATCCGGGGATAGATAAAATCTGTGCTCTGTTGAAGGAAGCATTTACTTGGCCAAAATTGAGAGAAACGGTGAGAAATGCTATTAGAACATGTGATCTTTGCCAAAGGGTAAAGCCGAATACCTTTTTAATGAGGCAACGACCTATCCCGTTGTTACCAGAGAAGCCAAGGCAGCTATTGAGTATCGACAACTTTGGACCATTGCCTAGAGCACGTAGAGGCAATAGACACATTTTTGTAGCCATGGATGTATTTTCGAAAATGGTGGTGTTGTGCCCCATTCAAAAGACAAGTTCAAAACAGGTCTTGAAGCGCCTGAAAGAGAGAGTTATTCCGATTCTTGGGAAGCCGGATAACATTCTCTCGGACCACGGAAGTTGCTTTACTAGTGCAGAATTTCGTCGAGAACTGGAAACTCTAGGAATTAGGCAGATTTTATCTACCATTCGCCATCCTGAGGCAAGTCCCGTTGAAAGAGTAATGAGAGAGATCCAGAAATACATGAAGATCTACTGTTCTGAAGCGAATTGGCGTTGGATTGAATTTCTAGAAGTCATTGAATACTGTATAAATAATACTGTACATGAGGCGACAGGTCAGGTTCCCGTTACTCTACATCTGGATCAGAGACCAGAGAGACCGTGGAATGGTGTTATTCCATTACCTGTAGACGCACAGCCCGGTAGAGAATTGAGGATCCAACGAACCTTTGAATATCTCAAAGCACAGGCGGAGAGACGTCAGAGAAGGAATCGTGCGAAGAGGTATCATAAACCGCTTCTCGTGGGACAGAAAGTTTTAATTAAGAAACCCGCCAGTTCAGATCCAGAGGCACGGAAGTATAAGAAGTTTAATTTTTCTTACCACGGCCCGTTCGAGGTGATAAGAGACCTCCAGAACAATGCATACAGGTTAAGGCATTTAGAGAATGGAAACGAGGTCGTTATGAACATAGCCAACTTAAAAATATATTACTCGCCAGAAGAATTCGATGAACCAGAAGAAGAATTAGTAACGCACACCCAACTCAACGTGGAGAGCGGAGGCAGCCAAGCAGGCAGACCTGAATGTTGGAACGGCGAGACGGGACGAGAAACAGACAGTTTACCCAGTGTAAGCGGAGAGCAGAAAGAATGCCAGTGTTTGCGAGAACTCTATGAAGAAATGGTCAGAGTAGCCAGAGAGGTTGAGGCTGTAAACGCGACCCTTCGCAGGGAGAATAGACAGCTCAGAAACAAGGCCGAGTGTGGAAGGGGGAACACTACTAACCCACTCGCAGCCAGACAAGGTGAAGGACCCCAGACGTAAACACAGACGGTGGTCGACAGTCAGCTGGTTACTTATATAAGCCACTTGCATTGGACTTTTATAAGTTTTGCAAGGGGAACATGAACCCGATGGGGTTATGCTGACTGGAATCGAACATGGTTCTCAGAGACTGTGATCTCAGTAAAAAGGTTCCGCCAGGAAGCGAACCAGAGATCTGTACAGGGAGTTCCTTGGTGAAAACCCCTCGAAAGAAATGTATATTTAATCACTGGTGTGATTTTTGATGAAATGGCATTATTTAGTAAAATAATGTAGGAAATAATGAGCAGATTATATCATTATAAGACGATTTGGTGTAAGATATTGGAGGTTTGAAGCAGAGAGGAGGGCAGAGCTGACATTTACTAATCGGCCCAGAATTGTGGGTTGGTCCCAGTGGAGCCACGTCCATCTCTGTCACCCCATTATGTCGTCTGGAGCAGGGGAGAGGCCTGAATAATGACACAGTTATTCCCCGACGGAGAATAGATTTGGAGTAGGGGCGGTGAAATGCCCAGAAAAATCATTGATTACTCGTGATTGGAGTAACGAATCGAGATGAGAGTTGCACACAGGTGAATATCTTGGCAAGAAGATAATTTTAGAGTCTTTTACCTGCGAAATTGGTGCATATTTAGTGATGTGCGTAAGGACTGTAAAACGACCATTGTTCGCGGATGGATGTGGAGATGTTGTAGGGGAGTTCCCGACTAGGTAGCGTCCCACGCCATGGAGAAAGGAATTAATATTAATTAATTGAACGAGCGATTCCTTTGCACACATATAGTTTTGGGACCTGTGAAGAGAGAGGAACACAATGATCATGGTTTGAAGACCTGAATCATGCTGTGAGAGGAGCGAAGATTACGCGGGAAGATGTTGCTCTACTTTCTGTGGAAATCCGATATAAGGGAGTAGACCCCAGGAGGAGCTCTCAGTTGAACCTCACTTTGAAACTCTGTTCTAACTCAGTTCTAGCTCACTTGAAGCCCAGTTGTAAGTCAGTCGAGACGCAGTCAAGCTCAGTCTACATGCCGCCAAGCGCAGTTACAGCCAATTATAGTTTTACTCAATTGTCAATTGTAGCACAATGGCAATAAGTTGCAATCAGTATGCAGCAAATATGCAGCAGTACGAGACAGCGTGTAAGCCGCAGACAGAAGTCTTCAAATAAGCTACGTGCAGTCTTCGAGTGAAACTTCAGTCAGCTACAGCCAGGTTGAAGCAAGTTCGTCAAGGCAAAACGCATGACGATTCTATTCATCAAGACGCCGAACAAAGACGGGTATATGTAAAAGAAACAGTAAATACGCTTGTATGAATAATAGTCGTGATACAGGCATAATCAGCCGCACGAACTATGACGTGTTCAGTTACGAAGCACCGTATAGACTAACGGTAGAACTATTGTATATAATTATTTGTGAAAGTGTTGAACTTTATTAAGCGCAGTGTGTATAGTATTAACTAATCGTATACGTGTAACTACGATAGAATGCGCGAAAGAAACTTTACTAAGTGTTTGGTATTGCCATGAGAATACCAGATGTTAACGCTCATGTTTGGGAGCCAGCGTATTGATGTAACGCAGGACGCTTACTGTAGGAGTAATGATCGTCATAAAACTGTTGGAGAGTTCCGAGAGCAGATAACCAGACTTTCAATCAGGAGTTGGTAACGTAAGATGCCGTCGACACCTGCAAGTTCGATCTCTGCTAGGGAATTTCAGCATTGAAGTGTGTATAAGTGACGAGTGTTCAGTGTAATGTATATGTAAAAATATCATTTAAAGTAGTGTTTGATGAAGTGTTTCACATGTTTGGGGAGTGATAACTTCCTGAAAGGTATGCAACGTGTCGTGTTGGTGATAGAAATTATGTGTAATCAAATGTGTGTAAACAAGAGAAATATGTCGCGTTAAACCCATTATGGCGGGCGACATGGAAGAATATGATTGGTCGGAGCCACCTTAGATGCCTATAGAGATGTAAGTACCCCACAAATTATGGTTATGATCATGTAGAAGTATGGACCGATGCAGGTCTGTGATTCCGTAAAGATATTGTGAATTCCTTATAGATGCCAGTAAAAGTCAGTTAGGAGGCTGATCCTCCATGTTTAATCAGTAATGAGTTGATTTTTATAGAGTTGAAATGTTGATTTGCATCATTAAGTGGAGTAACTATTCCCACTATGAATTAAGAATGGCAATCAGTTATGTAAATGCAACGAACGCGATTGTTCGAGTTTAAAACGTCTAGCTATGTCGGAAATTTGGTAATTTATGTGAGAATAATAATAAATGATGATTTTGGTCATTTATGTCAATGAGATTTATAATAATAATGGTAAAATTATGATTTTGGTCATTTATGTCAGTGAGAAATGATGATAATAATAATAATGGTTATTAAGAGTATGAATGAACACATCAGGAAACAAATAAATTGTTGTAAGCGAGAATTATTAACGCTAAGTGCAAGACTTATCAATCTAAGCAGGAAGATGTTACAATGAGATTACATTTCAGTAATTATGGAAAGAAGTTTTATATCAGAATATTGCATATATTCGGTAATGATACCAGTAATGAAAGAGCTTTTATTGAATTGAATTTGCAGCTTAATTGAGAAGCTTATAGAGTAAATGTTAGATTTCTCTTAATATTAGAGGTCGGAATGTCGTAGCATGGAGCATTAGGGGCCAGATAGTCTATTCTACGTATGAATTCTCCTATGTCGTGGACATTGTTGGAGATATTATCTATTCCAGAGTTGTAGTGATGGACCCTAACTCTGAAGAAAGGATTGAAATGTGTTCCGGATTGGAATCTTTATGAGAGTCGAGGAAACAGGGACACCTCGCAGCTCTATGATTTCCCGAGAACTTATAGATGAGTTATGTACGCTCGTGGGCAGCGAAAACTCATGGCGACAGTGGTTTTGTGCGCCTATATTATACTTGAGACATCGGTCAACCGCCAGGCTCATGCATTACGAACCCCGAACCTTCATGTTGGATGGACCCATGTGAGGCCATTAATTAATCATTATCCTCGACGTAGGAATAATTACGAAAGCTCATTCAATACCTGTTGGCATAATAGTCAATTAAGATCCGTTGGGAACATGTGTGTCGGTCAGGACACAGTATTTTGTCTTGTAAATCTCCACTGCTTAGAGAGAGGGAGGCTTTCAAACTTTTAGGAAGGTCGAGATAATTGGTGAAACGACCCATTCCACTTTCTATTGTGTAGCGACTTCCTTAGCCGAGGGTCGGAGCCAACCACCCGGACCGCCCAGGCAAGTTATAAAGGGAAGAGATTCTAGACCTTGTTAAAATGACATATAATGCAAGATTGTTATGTTGAGTATTATAGCCATGTGGTTTGTGAACACATGGATAATTATAGTTAATCCTGATGGTTCATTAATTTAGCTATCTGACGAATAGTTACATGATATATTTGTACTGTCACTGGAACCAAGTCATGTAGTTGGTGACCAGATGCCAATCGCCATGAGCGCGAGGTAGTCTATCGTACAATCCGACATAAGCTATAACGTAACGTTTTATCTAGGAATCACAGACAGCATGCGGTGAAACCATATAATTGGAGGATGTGTAGGGGGTAGCTTACATAATTATGGAGTTGCACGTTGATTTTGGTGCAACGTCCAAATAGGTAAATGCATGCAAAGCATTTCATTGGTGAGAAGAAAAATATTAAAACACGCACGGCACACATAATTGTTTAACATAAAGAGGTTTAAGGAATAATCCTTGTTGTAATATTAAAGAAGTCACATTGTATGACTGTTATGTTAATGTACAGTTTGTTTTGAAGTCGTAGGTGCATCAGCGCACTAGTATATCCTTGTGAAGTTCACAGAAGGGTAAAGCATTATGGCTAGTTATGACTTTGTTGTGATTTCATATTTGTTTACTTGTGGATTGTGGAAGTAAAATTTTTGTTTGCTTTTATTTCATGTTTTTTGGGTATTGTTTTGTGTTTGAAGCCATGATTTATTTCAATGAATTAAAGTTTTAGAATAGAGTTGTGCTTTATCATTGTAGAGTTGATACCTTTTTGCCTCAAATCCAAAATATGCACTGCAAAATTGGGGTTACCGTACACGCCTGAGAGCTGATGCTAGTTGGAGGCAGATGCATATTATCCAACGAGATTACTCACATGGGTACACTAGATACACAAAACTACGGGCCGAAGTCGTCGGATTTTTAACAGCGTTAAAAAACCCTCAGTATGCCTTCCTTCGGAGGATAAGTAAAGCCGGCGGCCCCATGTCATAGATAATAATAATATCGTATGGCCTCGGTTGCCGGGTGCAAGCTTTGTAATTTGACACCCAGAGGGTAGCTTGCATGTCGAATTTCGTTGTTCCTTGAATCACTATGAAAGTCAAGGAGGTTAGATATCTAAGCTCCTTGAACACTATAGCGCTTTCTAGTAGGGAAATTAGGAACTTTGTGTTGGCGGAAACTCCCGAGATTAATTTTGCCACTATGAACACGGCCTACTGAATTCAAATGGGTTCTTTGACATGCCAACATCGTATGACATGCGTGTCGTATTTTTGCCGCCTTTCAAAAAAATCACTTACCACGGCCAGGAGCGAACCTGCTATCTTGGGGTTAGTATACCGACACGCTATCCACTCACCCACCCACCCACCCACCAACCAACCATGGCATGTAAAAGAACATTCCATTAACTAAAATTGTGTGAAGCTAAATTCGTAGGTTAGATTTCATTTACACTCTATTAGTTCGCCGCCAAGTGCCAGTCGCGGTAGCATCTAGTAGTCAAGTTCACAGCTAGGTGTCGTTGACGGTAGCATTTGGTGGAAAAGTAGGAACTATTTGAAATTGATCATCTGCAGTCCTCGCTTGAACTACAGATAACACATACTAATACAGCCATCACAATTAACACCGGTTATCAGACAGATCCGGAGGGGAAGTAAAGCCGGCGGTCCCATGTCATAGATTTCTGGCATGTTAAAGAACCTTCCACTAATTACACCTGTGTGAAGCTAAATTGTACAGGTTAGGCATGTAAACAACGTTCTTAGGTTTCTAAGTTCGTTGCCAAGAGCCGACTGCGGTGGCGTCTAGTAGCTAAGTTCTGAACTAGGCCTAGTAGTCGTTGACGGTGACGCGTGGCAGCAAAAGTAGAAACTATTTGAAAAATTCAAAGTTGCAGTCCTTACTTGAGTTAAAAAACAGATACACACACTAATACAGCCATCACAATTAACACCTGTTATCAGACAGTTTCTACACACACCCAAAGTACACGGGGCTACATGACCGCGTTGTCGCAGCCCCTAAACTGAGAAACCAACCAACAGATTCTACACACATCCTGGAAAAGTGGTTACCCCAAATTTAGGCTACTATGTGCGGTAAAATATCACACTAAATGTGGCAATACTGCTGGCAGACTTTGGACAGGCATTCACAAAGATCTTAAATTTGATGGACATATTGTAGGACCCATCGGAACTAGAATATCGACAAGGAAGGAATTATAATTGTATTAATGCAGCCAATTGCCATTTATTTTATTTTAGGGAAGGGTCAGGGAAATCAGCCGTGGACCTATTGACAGGAACCATCCCGGCTTTTGCCTGGGGGTGAAAATGGGAAACCACGAAAACTGTTTTCAGGACGGCCGAGGTGGGATTTGAATCCACGCTCTCCCAATGAAAGCGAGACCTCGCAGCCATCGCGGCCGGTATTGAGTTGTTGTTGTCGATTTATGTTGGGGCTTTGCGACATTGTGGTCATTTAGCCCCATGTGCTTGGCCTTGGGTATGTATACGATGTCTGATATCCTATGATGAATGTCATAGTGGCCGATGTCACAAATCTTCTCCTGTGCAGCGTTTTTCACTTGAACACACAACAGGCATGTGGGTTGCCTACCTCCTGCAATAGAGCCGCAAGAAGTTCTTCCTCGCTTTTTTTTTTCGTGTGGCCTCTTCAGAGGCCGAGTGCAGGTCTTTCTATTCGACGCCCGTGGGCGACCTGCGCGTCGGGATGAGAGATGGAATGGATGAAGATGAATGAAACTGGGCAAGGATGTGGAAGGAAGCGGCCGTGGCCTATCAGAAGGTACCGTCCCAGCATTTGCCTGGTGTTGAAAATGGGAAACCACGGAAAACAATTTCAAGGACAGCCGACGGTGGGGCTCGAACCCACGTGTCTACTGAGTCAGCAGAGAGCTTGGCCCCATGACCTAACGCTGCGCTTTAGCCCGCGTAGCCACTGTTGTCGGTCTTGCTCACTAATTCGTCTATCTCTGGTCCCTGTGCCTTGTTGTTTTCTGTCCTTTCGTTTCAAAGACTGTCACGGTGGCTCAGAAGCTATGGTCCGGGGTTCGAATCTTGAGCCTGACTCCATTTTTTTCTTTTCAGGCAAATAACAATGTTCTTACTAAAAATTGCTCAACAGTTGTCTTCTTTTACCAACACTGTTGATTTTTATAATAGTTATATCAACCAGTAAAGTATTAGTATGCCTCTTTTTTCTGGTAGTAACTCTTAATTAAATACAATCCGTGTAATTTCTAGGGCCACTTTGCCGTTAAATTAAAAAGGAATTGCATGAAAGATTAAAAAATGGCTGTCCAACTCATCCTTGTTACATTTTGATTTGACCGATGCATTTTTTTTATCCCAGAAATCAATTGCCTCCCAACAAAAGTGTTTGTAAATATTTTCAAACGAAGATTTTGGTACACTCAAAACAGTAAATGGAAAAACAGGCACAGCACTTAACGAAAAAAAGTAGACTGTTAAAAAGTTTCTTTTTTAAATATTTTTTTCATTTATTTGGGTCAGTCTTAACGATTTGGCACCGTTTCACGAAGTAAAAAGAAACATTTACAAGATATTAGCCACAGCCATAGCGTAACAATGAAATGGCAGAGCCTAATGAAAGCTAAATAAAAAAAGTAACGGTCAGTCTGAAAGACTAGACTTTGTATCATTTTAAATGCTACAAATTCTGAAAAATGCTAGAAAGACTCTTGACATGTTAGGAAATTATCTGCATAATACTTAGCTTGCTTATCTTGTTTCAAATTACTCGCGAACGGCAAGTGCAAACCTAAGGCAAAGCAAGGTCAAGCGCGCGGGATGCCGTCACGCTCACCAGAGCGCGCGGGGACGTGCCCCATCCATCCAGTCTAAAAACACTTATAGTGGGCGATGTATTGAAGATAGAGATATGCTCTCGCGGACTTTTTTGTTGAACTTTTCATGCTGACCAATTCTTACGCTCATAGTATATTGATATCTTTAACGGTTTACCCAGCGTAAGCTTAAGAAGCGCACGGACGCCAAGTTTGTTTTCGACTTTTTCACTGAAATCGTTACTGCTTGGCTTCCTTTGATCATACATAAATTATTTTCTACAGAATCTTTCCTCGAGATATCCTTTACAGAATGGTGAAAACCGCATCAAAATCCATCCAGTGGTTCTCGAGATTACCCGTGACATCCACGAATCGGGGATTTTTGTCTTATACTAACGAAGTAGAGATTGTCGGGGAACACATGCACCAAGCGGTACTATGACGTCACACATCTCAGTGCATCTGGGTACATTTCGTCCCGTCACCGTAACGTAACGCCAGGCCCCAGCGTAACGACGAAGTCGACAAGATCATTTAAAATGATTTAAAAAAAAACACAGAAAAGACCAAGGCACAGGGACGAGGGATAGACGATTTAGTGAGCAAGAACTTCTCGCGGCTCTATGGCAGGTGGTAGGCAACCCTCATGACTGTTGTGTATTCAAGTGAAATACGCTGTACATGCACGGCGGAAGTGGGAGGTCACGGAGCATCCATCCAATTCACCAAACATAACTAACGGAACCACTCCGAGGGAAGGAAGCTTATAGTTCTTACGTGACCGTTAATCTTACGATAATGAGCTATGGGACCTTTATTTTTTACTTGGAATCCGAACCACAGGATGTGATATTTCGTTTCAAAAATCTCACATCCATTGATCGGGAAACGAACCCCGTCCGCTTTGGCATCTTGACCATTGCACCACCATGCCCATTCCAAGGGAAGCGGTTACTTACAAGAGACGCCATACTTCAAGTGGTAGGACGCTCCGTCGCGGACATTAGTAAAGGGGGTACTACCGTACTACTATAGTCTGTGTTATTAAAGAAGCCTGAATTACAGATAACACACATTAACACAGCCATCACAATTACAAAATCGAGCCTTACAGTAGTCGCATATGATGTGTAACATTTGACATGTTGCATGCTGTATTCTATTTTGCCAGGAGATCTATAGAAGATAGTCTGGCTGTCAAATGCTGATGATCAGTTCAGTACTGGAAAATCGAGTTCAAGTCCCTATGCAGGGGCACATGTTGTATCGCTTCAAGGTTCTGTGCTGAGAAATAATAAACACCCTAAATATTTAGGTGTCACTCTGGATCACACATTATCTTTTAAAAAACATCTTGAAAATACAGCCGCCAAAATTAGAATCCGGAATAATATCCTGCAGAAGCTTTGTGGAACTACTTGGGGAGCTTCTGCTATAACTTTGAAGTGTTCTGCATTAGGTCTTGTCTTCTCTGCTGCTGAATATCGTCCTCCAGTTTGGCTGAACCGCCCCCATGTAAAGATAATTGATACCCAACTCAATAACACCACGAGACTGATCAGTGGCCTTATTATATCTACGCCGACTTATTGGCTTCCTGTCTTCAGCAACATTATGCCTCCTGACCTATGCAGGAAAGCTGTCTTGGTCCGAGAGTATAAGAAAATCATGAGTAAACCAGCTATTCCTATTCACTGCGGCATCCCTGATCTGAATAGAAACCGACTGAAATCTAGACATCCACCCATTAAATATGCTAGGGGTCTCACAGGCAATAATTTTAAGCCGAATATCCAATGGAGAAATGCATGGAGCACCAACTTCAACCTTGAAGTTTGGAGTGATTTAATTGGAAATAGCACTGCACTCGGTTTTGACCTGCCAAGAAGAACGTGGACTGCCCTCAATAAGATCCGGACCAACCACGGAGTCTGTGCTGAATCACTCTTCAAATGGGGTAAAATTCCTTCTCCCCAATGTGACTACTGTTCTCCTTCACAGTCAGTTCACCACAGTGTCCATGAATGCCCTAGAAGATCATATCAGGGTAATCGGTCTGACTTCCTGTTGGCAACACCTACAGCATTGCAATGGATAAGGAATTTAGATTTAAATATATAAGCCTGCCTTGTCATGTGTACCTGTAAATATGTATATATCATTGCATATGTGTGTATATGTTTATCTTGCTTGCTTTTTGTTTGTATATCATACGATAAATAATAAATCTGACTTGTTATCCTACTATGAAATTGAGATGAAATATATGTGAAGTCATTTTTTTTTTCGAATGTACTCCTCCAGTTTTTATTTTTTCTCACGTTTCTTTTGTCGATAATTTCGCATATATTCTGCTCTGGATTTACCCATCTCTGCAAATCACAAAATCATGAAAAAAAAATGGGGCGTCCCTAGCATTATTAGTTCGCGAAATATTAAAAACTAGAGGTATGGTGGTGGTTCTACAAGAATTGATTTAGTATGTACGCATATGTTGCCACTACTTTATTTAGAGCCCTCGTATTAAATAGAAGGCAATGGTCAAGGAATGCTTTCAACTGGCTATATACACGTTGAGCTTATTGCACATCTTAAGTGACGTTTGCTAAAAATTTTGAGACTCGCAGGGGCGTATATAGAATTTTATTTTCGGGGGTGCCCAACCTGGGGTTATGGGGCATGGTATAGACCCCAAAGAATAGGGGATCCGAGGTTCTCCCCGGGAAACTTTTGTATAATTTGGTATAAAATGATGAGTTTTAAGGCTATCTGGCATCACTTTTTCAACCAATGTGTTGTGATGTTTCATGTTTGGTTAATGTTAAACACAACTAAGACCATTTTATGATACTTTTTATTAATACAATCACCTTGCTCACTTGATAGTATTTACATGGAAAGAATTAATGTTACTGTTTTGATTTACAACTTACACTATAATATAAAGTCAAGGTTTCTTGAAGTATTACAAAATCGATTTATAACTTTATCGTCAGTGATGTACGGTATGCCTCTGTAACAATGCTAGACCGTTGAGTTTGTTTCCAGAAGTAGAATTCCTGAAGTAAGTTTTCAACCAACTCAATCTCCGTTCGGCAGTACCGGTAGCAACAGAGAGAGGCAAATTTACCAAATGTTTGATAAAGTTATAATAGTTAGGGAAACAACTTTTGTCACGCGCTTCAAGGGCACTTGTTGCTGTTCTTGGTAGGCCTACGTCCATAAGAGCGAAGGCACTGGAGAGTAATAAGAGGTTATGTTGTTACTCATAAGATCCGAACAAACTGTCACACTGTTCACATCGCTCTACCTTCGCCTTGCTTTGCAACGTTGCCATAGTAGCAATAGTACATGATACAGTGGGTGATCATATTATTAGGGACACTAGGTAAAATTTGAAGAATGAATGTTTGGATATTTATTCTTGTATTAGTATTAACTCATTGTTTCTTTTTATTGTTGGGTATTATTAAGTACACATTTCTGTAGTTTTATTCAACAATCAGTCCTATATTGAGATGCATAACAATGAAAACTCTGGTCATTAACTGAGAAAGACGCCAATTATGTTACAGCTCCTTGCTGACTGTTGTTGGAGTGACACGTGTTATTTATCGTAGATTTGTTCCATTGCAACTTTTGTGTAAATTTTACGTTGTATACGATAGAGTAAAGTGACAAAGGCTAAATACAGTCAATTATAGTGCGGTACATACTTAAAAATACTGGTATTTAGAAAATAAACATGGAGAAAGCTAGAGATCTTTCTCCGGGTAAAAATTTCGGAAATAAAAACACTTTTATTGAATACTGATCATTCTCACAGAAAAATAGCATCTATTGCTTTTGTTTCAAAGTCTACAGCGGACAGAATAAAGAAAACAAGTAGTTCCGTGAAGAACTATACAGCCTATTTTCATATATCCTGCTAATGTTAATTGCCTCTATCAACATACAAAATTTCAGTTTAATTGCTGTAACAGATTCGTAGATATTGAGAACCGTCTAAATATTTCAGATGGTCGCCAGGTTGGATTTTTATTTTTGTACTATTACATTAAGATTATTGTGTACGTATGGTATTCAAACTTCAATCGCATGATTAGAACACAAGAAGTAAAAACGAGATTTTAAAATTACGCACAGCAGCCATCTTGTGATTATGCAAACAATTGAAATAAATTAGATGCCAGTGGATCAACATTTGTATAAGCATTTAACGTGCAACGTTTCACGGCACTCGGACAGTTAATTCGCAAGAAACGTCCATTTAAATATTTATACTTCGCGTGGCCGCCATGTTACTGAAAGTTCTTTAGGTGAACATATGTTCATAGTCTCTATGAACATAAAAATATTCAGTTTGGTTGCTGTAAAAGATTCACAGATATTGAGAACCGTCTAAATATTTCGGAAGCTCGCCATTTAGGATTGTTATATGTATAGGCCATAGAGTTATGTACCATTCAAGGAAAATTATTGCCTAGGTTCATTATTCAAACTTTCAGTTCGATCGCATGATTACGACACAAGAAATAAAAACTTAATTTTAAAATTTCGCACATCCGCCATCTTGAGGTTATGTGAACAATTGAATTAAATTAGATGGCAGTGCATTACAATCTGCAAAATCATTTACTGTACCTCATTTCACTGCGCTCAGAGAGTTAAATCACGAGAAAAGTCTATTAACACATTTCAAATTCGCTAGGTCGCCATGTTCGTTTTGTACTTTACAGGTTTATGAAATATACATAGATAAACTTGTATCAGTACCCTTTATCACCGTACACAATTGCAGGGTGATATCTGTAATAGTTTCGGAGATATAGAATGTCTGTGAAATATTTCGCACAGCCGCCATTTTGACGTTATGTACACAATTGAACTAAATTAGACTCCAGTACATTACAATGTGCATAAACATTTGCTGTACCAAGTTTCATTACGTTTGGATAGTTAAATCGCGAGAAAAGTCTATTTAAAAGTCTCAAATTCGCTTGACCGCCATGTTGGTTTTGTAGTCACCAGGTTTTTGAAACTCCCATAGGTGAACTTCTAGTAGTGCCCTTTATCACCGTACACAATTTCAGGGCGATATCGGTAATAGTTTCGGAGATATTGAATGCTATTGAAATATTTCGCACAGCCGCCATGTTGGATTGGTGAGATGTAACAAAATTTGAAGGGCACGGTCGAGGTCGCCGGGAATAGTGCTATGAACTTACCGAGTTTCATTGAAGTCGCTCCAGCCGTTTCGATTTTATTAGGGGGACACACACACACGTCTCACACACACACACATATACACACGCACACACACACGGACAAAAGGTGATCTCATAAGCCTATTTTTTCAAAATTGAAAATAGGCTAAAAAGTACCTAGGGACGAAATTGTCACCTAAACAGGTGGGTAAATGTGGCCGGAAAAGAATCACCACTCCACGAGCAGAGCGCCAGTTAAGAAATATCGTCATAAACCACAGAAAGGCTTCAATGAGGTGTTACAAGATATTAGATTTCCCTACGTTTTTCATGATTTTCATTAATGATTCAAATGTAAATTAGTGTGATATGTATGTCAAAGTCCATTTTAGATAAATAAAGTATATATAAGTGTAATGTAGGTCGCCCTAATAATATGATCACCCACTGTAAGTATGTTAGCTTTGAATGTTTTAATGCATAAACAAATATTATATGTGACAAAAATTTCCTCCCTTATATACGCCCCTGTTTGAGAGCGTCATAGAAGTATTGGCATAAAGCTACATTAACTTTATTGTGTAGCTCTAATTCTCGTTAAAGAAATACGCTTGGAGAAAATTAGACATATTTTAGTATCGTACCATATGTGTCACCTGGTCAGCTAAAAGGGAGGTCCACTGTTCTCCATCAGCGTGTCGCCAAGTGACTACAACAGCCTATTAAATCCCTTTAGTGTCTGGTGTCAGCATAACATGTGAGGTAAAGTGATGCAAAATGATTGATGATTATTATTATTGTTGTTGAGTTGTTTTAAGGGGATGAACAGCGAGTTCACCTGTCCCTTGCAAACAGATTATCTAGGAGACTAACATACTTAGCTGAAAAAAATGAGAGGATGGATAATTACCTTATTTAATACTCACTCACTCACTGTCGCTCAGAAGGCTTCTAAGGAACACAAAGATCCCGCACCAATCTCACAAAATGCCTTCACTGAACTCTGCTTTGGGCGAGTTCTTGCCTGTTGTCCACGTTCAGGTGTCTACAAAGTTTAGAGATTTCATTTTTCCAGGAACTTTGTGGTCTTCGTACTGGCCTTTTTCCTCTTGGTTCTTCTTTAAAGACTTGTAAGACCATCCCATTGTAGTCTCCTGGAGTTAATGATGTTGACTATTGGTGCTTGCTGTGGTAGTGAGTGTATGTCTTTATTTGATCTCTTTTTCCAACTTTGAGATGCGGGGTCAAAAATGGTCGAATTTTGTTCTATACACTATATTTTTGAAAACCTGCAACTGGTGTTCTTCCTGTTTTGTTAAACTCCATGATTCTGCACCATAAACCTAATGATGGTAATGTATATTTTCAATTTTGTATTTCTCGTCAAATTTTGGATCCCAATAAAAACTGCAGAGAGTAGTACACTTTGTTAGCATTCTGTATTCTAACTTTAATTTCCACCCTATTTATTTATTTAGCTTTTGGAAACACATCGCACCAACAGTTTGGTCTTCAGAAAGGTAAATCAACTCTACAGGCAATTGGAAACCTACTGTCAGATATTGATGAAGCACTTCGTCACCATAGAGGTAAATTTCACGCCATCTTTGTGCATTTTAAGAAGGCCTTCGACCTGTTAAGTCGACAGGTCATAGTTGAGAAACTTCAGACTATGCTCGGTGAATCTGATTATCTGACACTGATAATAACCAACATTCTACATCACAATACCGTGTTTATCTCCGATGGCCTCCAGTTCTCAAAGCCTATTGAGCAGATAAATGGTGTCCTACAGGGTGACCCAATCAGTCCACTGCTGTTCATTCTCTCAACTGCTGACATCACGGGTATCCTCGAGTCTTTGGAAGAGAAGATATCTCTTTATATATACGCAGATGATGTAGTAATTGAAGCAAAGAGTTTGGAAGTTCTGCAGGAATGTATGGATCGTCTGCTTCTCTGGGCCGAGAGGAACAAATTACAGATCAACGAGAATAAAATAGCCCACATGGTCTTCCGTAAGGGAGGAATGATTTCGAATAGAGATAAGATTTATTACAGACCTGGAGATTTACCGATAACAACCGTCAAGAATTTTAACTATTTAGGGTTAATTTTCCAGACGACAGGAACTTCTTTCACAATGCATGTGAGAAACAGAGCGACTGCTGCACTAATAGCTATGAACAACATTCAGCATTTACGTAAACTATCTTTAGTTACCGCTATGAAGCTCTTTGTTTCCACACTGACACCTATTTTAACCTACGGTCTGGAACTGATCTGGCCTCATCTGACCAAAACCAACTTAAAGGAAATAGAGCAAGTGAAGTCTATCTTCCTAAAGAAAGCATTGTGTGTATCGAAATTAACTCCGTTCCGGCTAATGTACGAGCTGTCTGCAGAGCCATTCTCTATTGAGCAAATCAGACTACAAATGCAGCTTCCATCTAGTGCTGCCTATCAGGAACTTCTTGCGGAATTTCATTTAAAAAAGAAAGAAATATGGTTGGACTTCTATGGGACAGAAGAGATGTTATCATCTGGCTGGAAGAGAGCTGACTACGATTTACGACACACTGTGACGCGTTTCGCAGTCCATGGATTTCACTTCAGGTGTTGCGGAAGAAAAGACTTTCACACTCCAAATGCAGCTACATGCATATGTGAATTGTGTAGCGAGCCCTGTGACCGATATCATGCGGCATTCTGTAAAAGAAGATTGACTTCCATGACGCAATTTTGTAGCGACTGACAGTTCCTGCATTTTATTTTTTACTTTTTCAATGGCCATTGGCTGCATTAAAACTATTATTATTATAATTATAGTCTGTATACATATTTACATAATAATCTATACACGACATCTTCATGGGTGTTTTCAGTGTTATTAATGCAAAGAAGGTATGCATTTTCTCTACTGCTCCGGACATATGTTGCCACACCATAAACCTTATCATACGTAGCACCTAGGAGATCGAAACCAGGTATTTTACCTCTTGAGGAGAATTGGTTTTCATTCTCAACATGATGTTCTTGAACTGCAAGTACATCAACTCTGTTATCATCCAAGATCTTACGTATGAGATGGCATTTGGTTCTACTAATGCCTTCGATGTTCAGTTGACACACTCTAATGTTTGGACTCAGATTTCTGTATAGATGGTCATGAAAAGGTCCGTTTCTTTGAATTTTGGCCATTTAGGCAATGTGATAAATGCCAGGAGATCACAAGGATTATCTGGCTCCAGTAAAATTGTTGCTCGTTTAGCACCACCCAGGGGACACGTGCAGGGTAATGTAAGGTTATACCTGCGGACGTGCTCAACGATCATCCCCCTTCACCCTATGATTCTGTTCATCAATCATGACTCCTATTTGAAATGTTCAACCCGCTCAAAACTATGCTTGCCAATACAAAGAGCAAACCGATTCCCAAACACGTCAATATTCCTCTTCATTACCCTGTACTGAGTTTTTTTGGTCATCAATTCTAAGGCCAAATTTTGAAGCTATCTCCTCAAGTTCAACAAACAATTTCCTTATCACAATCGCATTTCTTCCTACGAGTACAATATCATCTGCGTATGCAAGCACTTTATGATACTGTCCGAGATGCATTAATTAATTAATTTCTTTTCAGTTTCGACTTAATATGCTAAATAGCAACAGAAAAGGTGGTGCTGCTTTTGGGATGCAGGTTGGAGATACGTCAGCATGAAATCGTATCGCCATTTTGACATCTCACAACCAGTGTGACTCGATCATCTCCTGGCTGTAGCGCGTCGATCAATCTATTTTATTTGTAAGAGTGAACTTTATAAATAGAACAGCTGATGAACTGTTCTTGGGACTAATGTTTGGTCTATATCAATGCAGTTGATTGGGAGATGCGATCAAGAAGCTTGCCTTCATATTGATTCGGCAATCTGCGTAATTGGTTGTAAGGAATTAGTTTGTGTAGTTTTCTATTCAAAAGCGGTATTTGCTCAGTGGGTGTGTGTTGAATCTGTCGGATAATTTGTGCCATTGACTTCACATTAACATTCAGACTTCAACACAATAGTGCAAATATGAAGACATGAAATTAGTACCTTTTCCGTTATAGTAATTTCCAAATTGGACCCACGATGCACACCCAATGACCGCGTTGTCACAGCCCCTAAACTGAGGAACCAACCAACCACCAGTAGAAGTGGAAATGCTGTTGGTAGTGAAGGAGCCATTTTCATCTCAACATGGAATTCACGTAAACGTTCTTTGTTCTTTGTGTCGGTCGTAAGGTGGCTTCCTTTCAGGTACCAGGAGATGACTGTCAGAGGCAGAAAAACTCGTACAGAAGCTTGGTGAACTTCAATGAACTCTCGGTTGTCAGGTGGATAGAAGCTCTTCTTGGTGTCAACATTACGTTCATTAGCAAGAAACCATTTTCACATTCAGAGATACAGTAGCCTAGAAGTGAACCCGGCCGAAGTCGTCGGATTTTTTAACAGCGTTAAAAATCCCTCAGTGTGCCTTCCTTCGGAGGGGAAGTAAAGCTGGCGGTCCCATGTCATAGATTTATGGCATGATAAAGAACCTTCCACTAATTACACCTGTGTGAAGCTAAATTATAGGTTAGATTGGACTAACGCTCTTAGGTTCCAACGTTCGTCGCCAGGAGCCGACTGCGGAGGCATCTAGTAACCAAATTCAGAACTAGTTGGTCGTTGACGGTGGCGTTTGGTAGCAAAAGTGGAACTACTTGAAAATTGAATGTCTGCAGTCCTTACTTGAATTTAAAACAGATAATAATAATAATATCGTATGGCCTCGGAGGCCGGGTGCAAGCTTTGTTATTTGACACCCAGAGGGTAGCTTGCATGTCGAATTTCGTTGTTCCTTGACTATGAAAGTCAAGGAGGTTAGATGTTAGATATCTAATCTCCTTGAACACTATAGCGCTTTCTAGCAGAGAAATTAGGAACTTTGTGTTGGCGGAAACTCCCGAGATTAATTTTGCCATTATGAACTCGGCCTACTGAATTCAAATGGGTTCTTTGACATGCCAACATCGTATGACATGCGTATCGTATTTTTGCCGCCTTTCAAAAATCACTTACCACGGCCAGGGGCGAACCTGCAATCTTGGGGTTAGTAGACCGACACGCTATCCACTCACCCACCGTGGCAAGCTATTTAAAACAGATAACACACACTAATACAGCCATCACAATCAACACCGGTTATCAGACACATTCTACACACACCCAATGACCGCGTTGTCACAGCCCCTAAACTGAGGAACCAACCAACCACCAGTAGAAGTGGAAATGCTGTTGGTAGTGAAGCAGGCATTTTCATCTCAACATGGAATTCACAGTAGCCTCTTAGAACTTGTAGGCTATGTCTTGAATCCTTATTCGCCTACACATATTTTGTACTTCAACATCACCGAATGTGAAATTCCATTTCTTCTCTTGACTGAATGTAAATCTTCTACTAACAGATCTCTTTCCCAGGGTAACTCCCTTAAATTTCTAATACTCAGCTGCACTTCAAGCTTCACGATAGCATGACTCACTATTATACTTCCAAGATACCTTCATGCAGGGGTGGTACCGATACGTCATTTAGGGCCGAAAGGGTCCCTCCCAACCGGGGTCGTTAGTTCGTACTGCACAAAATTTGGTTTGTATTGTCTTTAAAAATCACTTTAAATTGTAGATATTCAACTTAAAAGAAGTGTTTTTCCCTTCTCGAATCTCTAACAAGAATTCAGTACATATAAGTCATCCCTAGCTTAAGTTCCTGACTGTTATGTATGGTGTACTCTAATAGTGAGGGCCGCGCTTCAGAACTTTCCATGTATTATTTATTTAGCGTATAGCTTTTAGTGCCGGGAGTGCCCGAGGACATGTTCGGCTCGCTAGAGGCTGTAGCTGCTTCTTTTCGGACACCCATAGGGTGAACTACAAGTTCCGTTCAATTTCAAGTAGCTCCAACTTTCGCTTCCAGATGTCACTGACACCTAGTGGTGAACGTTGGAACTCTGATAGAGCGTTTCTATGAAATCTAACCTGAAAATTTAGCTTCACACAAGTTTAATTACTGGAAGGTTCTTTTACATGCCATAAATAAATAAATAAATAAATAAATAAATAAATAAATAAATATATATATATATATATATATATATATATGACATGGGACCGCCGGCTTTACTTCCCCTCCGAAGGAAGGCATACTGCAGGATTTTAACACTCTTAAAAAATCCGACGACTTTTTTATCCTTTTTTTATGAAGCGCACCTGCGCCTCTTTACTGCGAGAACTAAGAGCTCAAGCAGCCATAACCTCCCTATGAAGGCTTCCAAAAAAATGGTTCATTTGGTTTTCACGGCCAGTGAATTAAATTTCAGCATTTTTTTTCCAGGTTTGTGCCGTGTCTTGTGTGGGGTTTCGCCTAGAGCCAAGAGCCCGCTGATGAGCCAGCTTGGTGTCCTAGGCGAAACCCCTCACAAGACATGGCACAAACCTAGAAAAAAAAATGCTGAAATTTAAGTATAGACCAGGCGACAGGTCGGAAGAGAAGCCTCAATAAGGAATTAATTAGTGGAAAGCTGGAAATTGCTTTAATCGCTTTATTAGGACCCAGATATTACTCTCCCAAGTTTTTCCCCTCGAGCGAAGTCGGCGTTGGCCCTTTTGGCCCTAAGAAGGTACCATTTTTCGTTTTATTGCAAATATCTCCCATACCATCAACTTTATCAACAAAATACCCGTTATAAAAAATAATCTAGAGTAAATTTACTACAAAAATGCTCCCTATCTTTTGTCTCTAATGTGAACCGTTACGATGCTACGACCGTTCGAAGTGGAGCCCTTTTTGATTCTTGTGGAAAATCTATGGAAATGATATGCCATATCAAAGTTTCTTCATGTTATAAATATTTGTCAGCATTCCAGGTGCACAAGCTGTTAACTTGTTACAAGTATAAATAAAAGGAAGATTGTAGTTTAACGTGACCGTTAATCTCGCGATCATAAGCCACGGGACCTCCGTTTTACGTGGAATCCGAACCACGGGACATGGCATTTCACATCGAAAATCTCACATGCAGTGACCGGGAATCGAACCCGGTCCGCCTTGGTGAGAACAAGTATAAATAAACAAATGATCAGTAAGTACATTCAGTTCTGAATCAGTTCATTTTTAATGCAGACTTCATTACTTTCTCACCGAGGGCGTTGGCAACAATGTGTACAGATGCTGCTGGCTTGCCGCGCTCGGCCTCCCATACAGCTGGCAACCACAGTCTCGTGATGCCTCTCCGCGCGGTTAATTCGAAAATAAAAATCCGCAACACGCATATTCCTGTTGATCCTTTTGTACTTTTCCAACGCATTTGCCTTGCGAAGAAATCCGATGCACAATTGAAACAATATTTCCAGTTTGAACTAGCTCCGTATCCGGTTGCGATCTCTGATGAAGTGGGAATGCGTAAGACGCAAAAGTCTGTGTTCTATAAATTATTCCATCCTGTTACCGATGAGCCCACATTTGAGGACCTACAGCATGTTCTCGACGGAGGATATCTTCTGCACCGTGTAATTTGGCACCAAACCGATACTTTTGTCGACATTAGTGCCAAATATGTGAATTACGTTAAAAGATACTTCAAAAACAGTGTCATTATTTTCGATGGGTATCCTGACGACCCAGCAGCTTGCAGTACCAAGTCCGCTGAACGTCTTCGACGATCGCACAAGCATGATGCTGCTAATGTGTTTTTTTTTATGAGTCCATGTCGGCACCTATGCCACAAGCAAAATTTTTGTCTAATGACAAAACAAACGAAGATTGATCGACTTATTGCTCATCAAATTCGAAAGCGAAGGAATCGAAACCAGACAAGCACCAGAAGATGCCAATGTGCTCATCGTTACCACCGCACTCGAGTTATCTCAGCCAGACAATTCGGTCATTATAGTGGCTGAAGATATAGATATCCTGGTCATCTTGGCGGCTCGTGTGCCACCCTTTACGAAAATGTATTTTATGAAACCCGGCAAAGGTTCAACCAAACAACAACTATTTTGCACAACAAGTTTCAATCTCCCGCCGTGTGTGCAAGAAAACTTCCTCTTTTTGCATGCGTTTAGTGGGTGCTATACAACGTCTTCGTTTCACAGGCAGGGCAAAATGAAATTCGTAACACTGCTGAAGAGTAATGAGGAACTGCAAACAGCTGTTAGGGTTTTCCGAGACGTGAAAGCAAACCCCGATGAAATTGACAAAGCGGGCCAGTTGGTTTTGGCTAGGCTTTATGACAACAAAACCACGGTAAATACCCTGAATGAGTTGCGGTTCCAAATGTTTGCAAAATCTCTAAGCAAACATCGATTTAATCTCGCAAGCTTACCTCCCACCGAATCAGCGGCACGTGAGCACTCTTTAAGAACATACCATCAAATCCAAACATGGTATGGAAATTATAGAAATCCACTGGATTGGGGCTGGAAAAATTCTCAGTGTGGTTTGGCTCCCATACCTACGACGAGGGATCCGGCGCCACAAGCGCTTCTAAACATAGTGTCCTGCAAATGTTCGAAAGGATGTAACGCAGCGGGCGGTTGCAGAAAAACAGGCCTCCGATGCTCCAGAATCTGCATGAATTGTATGGGACGGTCATGTACAAATGCTGCCGAGGAAGATAATATGGATGATTGTGACGGAGACATCGATGTTAATCTTGAGCGCCCTGTAACATCGGACAAATGTACCGATACAGACGATGAAAGCGATGACGGAGAAATTGAGGCAGACGATCAGGACTGCCAGCCTTCATCAAAACGGTTTAAAATCGACTAACTTTGGCATTTGAGCTGCGGATTAGGCCTCCTGGGGACACCACTTTAAAAGAAGCGCGCCATATACTCTACAGCCAGGTGGTGCGGAAAAGAGTGATTTTATGCCAATACTACGCAATAATAATACTAATGGTAGGTACATTGCCACAGCTGTTTACATAGAAAAGCTGTTATAGTTGTAACAAGTTAACAGCTTGTGCACCTGGAATGCTGACAAATATTTATAACATGAAGAAACTTTGATATGGCATATAATTTCCATAGATTTTCCGCAAGAATCAAAAAGGGCTCAAATTTGAATGGTCGTAACATCGTAACGGTTCACATTAGAGACAAAAGGTAGGGAACATTTTTGTAGTCAATTTACTCTAGATTATTTTTTATAATAGGTATTTTGTTGATAAAGTTCATGGTATGGGAGATGTTTGTAAAAAAAAACGAAAAATGGTACCTTCTTAGGGCCAGAAGGGCCAACGCCGATTTCGCTCGAGGGCGAAAACTTGGGAGAGTAATATCTGGGTCCAAATAAAGCGATTAAAGCAATTTCCAGCTTTCCACTAATTAATTCCTTATTGAATTACCTGTCGCCTGGCCTAGTAACTTAATGTTCGACAATGGTTTGTACTTCTTGTACGCAGTAGACAGCACGACCTAATAACTGGAAAATACAAATTCCAAACAATATAGGCAGGGCCGTCGTGAGGGCGGCGCGAGAGGTGCAGTCGCGCCAGGCCCCGCGCTTCACGCCATTTTATTTTTTCATACATGAAAAAAACAAAGATAGTGTGTTTGATTCAGTCCAGCCCAAAATATTGGCCTACTTTTCACATTTTGCAAAAAAAAAGAGGAAAAAGTAGACTTATGAGATCGATCCGGACAAATGTGTGTGTGTGTGTCTGTCTGTCTGTCCTTCTGTCTGTGTCTCCCCCCCACTATCCACTCCTAAACGGCTGCAGCAATCAAAACAAAATTTGGTATGAGTAAAAATCTGTACATGAATATCTCAATGCCGTCAGTGCTACCAACTGCTGAAAAATCGCAATTTAAATTTCAGCTCCACTCCATGTTAGATATCTTGGAAGGTATCGATGGGAGCTATTTCAAAATTGCCACACGTATAGATAATAATATTTTAGTTTAATATCCAGGAGGCCATATATGAGAATGTTGCCAAAATAATTCTAAGCCTGCTGATAGGTCCAATTTTTAAATGCATATAACTTCTACACTATCAATTGGAATTCAACCAAATTTCGTATGTACTTTGCGTACATAAACAGATATGAGTGAGAGTATTCTAAAGAGCCACCAGGGCTGCCAACTGTTAATGAATGCTGTCTCTATTTTTGTTACCCTAATATCAATATATCAGAAAGTATGCAAGCCAATAGCTCTAAACTTTGCACACTTATAGTACCTGGCATTCAAGATTAATTTGTAGTAACTAATAAACGTCATTGCTGCCAAAATGACTCTAAGCCTGCTGACAGGTCCAATTTTAAAATGCATGTAACTTCTATACTAACTAATGGATTTCATTCAAAATTGGCACAACAATAGATCATATTATTTCAGATTATCTCTGACCTATACATGCATGACATTGTCGCCAACATGATTTTACGCGTGCTGTTAGATCCAATGTCTAACTACATGTAACGTCCATGCTATCCATTGGACTTCAACCAAATTTTGTATTCTGTACCTTAAGAGATGGAACTAAGAATATATTCAGTCACCAGGGCTGCCAACTTTAGTGCTCTATTTGGCTACATAATGCCAGGTATACAGTATTTCGAACTAATTAGAAATTTCGATATTACCAACTTAATTTCGTCATTATTCTAGATAGATCCGTATAGAATAACCATTGGCATGAATCTTCAATTTTAAGAAAAGTAGGCTCTTTATTTCGTCACGGAACTTCTTGTTAACTTCTCCAATGGTTTGCCTTTGATAATAAAGGGCTTGTAGCGGCCGAACGGCTACACAAAATCAGGAAAAGGAGTAGCGACAGCGCAGACAAATATGACAGAGTTCAAAAGGAAAAGGTGGAAAAGGGGTATCAAAAACTCCACGAAGTAAGTAGACCTATTTTGTTTTACTACGAAAAAATTCACATGATTAAAAATAATAATTAAGCATCACGGAGTATTGAGGTAAGAAAGACCTGTCTATCTCGCCCATGTTAAATATTCAAATTTTGGTAAACTTTACTCAAAATCTGTTGGGGTTAGCCAATTAAAATTTTCAGTGATTACTGTTTGGATCATTATCTGCAATAATAAGAAGGATTATTGACAAAAATGAATTTTTGCCAATATGAATTTTTTTAAATGGTGCGATTGTTTAAATCCAAAATTATGTCGAAAAATATTCATATTTCATTTCATAGATTTAGCGAGGTTAATTATTTTTCGGAATACTTTGGATTTCTTTTCGATCCTTCCAAGCTTTCCAATTTGGAGGAAAAGCGATTGAAAGACCATTGTCAAACACTCTCTAATTTTCTAAAAGACGGGGAGCTTGAAGATTTGGATGCAGAAGATCTTTTTCTGGAGCTACAATTATTTAGGTACGCTGTTCCGTCATCTGTAAAAAGTGCTTTAGGTGCACTACAGTACTTAGCCCCGATAAAGGAGTCCTATCCTAATTTAACGACGGCTTATCGAATTATGCTTACAATTCCTAGAACAGTTGCGTCGGGGGAAAGGAGTTTTTCCATTTTGAAACTAATCAAAAACTATTTGCGATCAACGATGGCGCAGGAATGTCTGAACGGTTTGGCTACTCTGTCAATCGAATGTGAAACGGCCAAAAAATTAGAAATGAACGATTTAATCAGCACTTTAGCCCTAGCAAAGACCCACAAAGCGCCTTTTACATAAATAAAAAGCTCTAAATTCTAAACAAACAAACAAAAATTTAAAAAAAGCCTGCCTTGTAAACAATATTATTTCTCAAACAAAGGGATCGTTCAGCTCATATTTATCGGTGAAAGTGGACTTATAGCACTTTTAGTAGTTTAGCTTATGAAAAACTGTATAGCGGTAGAAATGTTGAAATATGTAAACGTGCTTGCGTATCACTTAATCGTCTCAGGGTGGGCGTCCCTCGTTGCAAGACCAACATGCAGAAATGGGGTATCCTTCCAGCTGATGGAGACACGTCCTGCGAGTGTGGAGCAACACAAGACCCAGCCCACCTGCTCATTTGTCCACTACTAGAACAACCCTGCACTACCCAGGACCTGATCGAGGCAAACAACAAGGCCATCGGAGTTGCTACATTCTGGAAATGATCGGACACGGAAATGAATGAAATGAATGATTATTAATTATGTGCGTTTGGGTAAGAAAGTGCATCAAGCACATGCTTAGTTTTCCATATTATATTATTTACGCAAAAAAAATCACCTGTGTTAGCTCATTATATCAGGTTTCCATTGATATTGCTTGTTGCTTTTATCTGATCAGGTGCTTCCTGTATCTAATTTTATCTTCTTCTTCTTCTTCTTCTTCTTCTTCTTCTTCTTCTTCTTCTTCTTCTTCTTCTACGCGATCAGGCCCAGTGGACCGCGCGCTGCTACAAGTTTCCTTCTCCATCGTCTCCTATCCATAGCTGCCATCCGCCAAGTGTCTACGCGTATCACTGCCTGTTGCAGATCTTCATGGAGTCCATCACTCCACCGCTTCCTTGGTCTCCCTGGTGGTCTTCTTCCTGTGGGGATGAAATCCAGTAGCTTCCGTGGCCATCGGTGGTCTTCCATCCGGGCTACATGTCCAGCCCACTGCAGTCTTCTGGTTTTTATGGTTCCAGCTATGTTGGCAACATGGTACAGGTATTCTACTTCATGATTGTGTCTAATCCTCCATTCACCCGTGTGTACATCCCTCACCGGTCCGAAGATCTTCCGAAGAACTTTTCTCTCAAAAAACGAGTAGTTTATGAAAGTCCTGTTTTCGGATACTCCATGTCTCACAACCATATAGTACAACGGGTTGGATCAGAGTTTTATACAGGCGAATTTTCAACTGTCTGGAGAGACTTCTGGACCGAAGAAGCTGTGTTAAGCTGTAGAGAGTTCGGTTTCCTGCTTGGATCCTGGCGTTGATTTCTGCCTCACATGATGAGTTCCCCGTGAAAAGGGATCCTAGGTTCTTAAATTCATGGACCCTCTTGTAGGACTGGTCCCCTACCCGGAGTGATTGTAGTTGCCCAAAAACGTGGCCTTGCCCGCGAGTCATATTGAGGTACTCCGTCTTGGAACTCTTCCTGAGAGCTGGAGAGTAAACTGATATCATCTGCGTAGGCAAGGTATGCTAGGTTCTTCCCTTCGACTTGGATTCCTTCAAAATTCTCTCGAAAGGTCTCACGTATGATCTTCTCCAAGGCAAAATTGAACAGTGTAGGAGATAAACCGTCTCCTTGCCTGTGACCCGTCAAAATTTCAAAATCCTCCGTCACTCGATTTCCCATTTGTATCTTACCGCGTGTTTCGCTCAGGCAGATCACTGCCAAGTTGATGAGTTTCTCGGCCATTCCAAACTCTCTTAGGCAACTGAGTAGGCTCTTTCGGTGTATGCAATCATAGGCTTTCTTGAAATCTACGAATAACACGTGGAGTTCTTTGCCATATTCGCCCAGTTTTTCAGTAAGCTGTCGGAGAACGAAGATATTATCTACTGTGGAACGCCCCAGCCGAAAGCCTCCCTGGTAATCACCAAGCACTGATTCTGCCACTGGTTGAATTCTATCTATGAGGCAGTTGGACAAGATCTTGTAGCAGACGTTACGCAGGGCGATTCCTCGATAGTTATCACATTTCAATTTGTCACCCTTCTTATGGATTGGACAAATCAGAGCTGTTTTCCATTCTGACGGTAGTTCTTCTTTGATCCAGATTGCTTGTATCAGCCTGTGCAGTTTTATGCCTATCCTATTTGTTGAGGTTTGTAATTTCTTTTAAAACATCACTTTCCGTACAACACAGCCACTTACAGTCTAAAATTTGCATTTACTAGCCCCTCCGCGAACTCATGCCTACTAGGCCCCGCGCACATTCTCGCGCCAGGCCCTGTGCACCCTCGCGACGGCCCTGAATATAGGCCTACTAGGCCCCGCGCACATTCTCGCGCCAGGCCCTGCGCACCCTCGCGACGGCCCTGAATATAGGCCTACTGTGAAATGACCTAAATGAGCACCATGACTTCCAAATGTTCAACAGAGATGTCATTGCCAAGCTGTCATCTCCTACAAGTAAGTCAGTTGTGTCTACAATGACCGAGTTACTTTCTTGCGTTAGGGAATAAAGCTGTCTTTTAAACAACCCAAAACCACAAATCTGTACGCTTCATGGTGAAACGGCTAGCATATTTAGAACTGTCACCCCGGAGCCTGAGGAATTTCGATTATTGGTGACTCTCATTTTATGGGAAGAAACAATGTTATTGTGAGTGAAATGTGCATGAGGTTTGAGGATCTTCATTGGAACACGTATGTATTCGAACCGTGTCTTCAGTCAAGATTCTCAGATTTCATCCTGCATTTACGTCTAAAGAAAATTATGCAAAAGTTATGGTAAAGTAGACTATGAGACCAATCCAGGCAAATCAGAGTGTCCTCGTATCAACTACTAAACGGCTTCAGCTATCAAAACCAAATTTGGTGTGACTAAAGTTCTTTACTAGGACAATGTAAATGAACCAGAAGAATAAACTTAGCAGGTACAATCTAGATCTATTTTATTTATTTATCGTATGGCTTTTAGTGCCGGGAGTGCCCGAGAACATGTTCGGCTCGCCAGAGTCTGTAGCTGCTTCCAGCGGACACCCCACACTCATAGGGTGAGCTACAAGTTCCGTTCAATTTCAAGTAGTAGTTCCAACTTTCGCCACCAGATGTCACTAATACCTAGTGGTGAACGTTGAAACTTTGATAGAGCGTTTCAACGAAATCTAACCTAGAAATTTAGCTTCACACAAGTTTAATCTGTGGAAGGATCTTTTACATGCCATAAATCAAATGACATGGGACCGCCGGCTTTACTTCCCCTCCGAAGGAAGACATACTGAGGGATTTTTAACGCTCTTCAAAAATCCGACGGCTTCGGCCGGGTGTGAACCCGCTATCTTAGGCATAGAAGCTCAGCATGCTACCGACTACGCCACCGAAGCCTCCATAGTTCTTGGTTGTTTGCTAATTTTATTATTCTAGTTCATTACATAGTTCTAAATTCTAGGTTGCATTCTTCTAGTTCATTTACATACTGGCGTTGTAAATTCTAGGCTGTGTGTGCTAAGTTTATTCTGCTTCATTCTAATAAGTCTAGGTTCTAGTTTGTCTGCAAGTTTATTCTTCCACAATATACATTTATGAAAATGAAGCATCAGCATAAAATTTACACTTACAACTGTACGCAACTTAGATGAAGTAATAGTAATAAAAATATACTTACGTACGCAGCAGACGTCAGTGGAAACGTAGCTGAAGCTCTTCCCCTATCCCCGAAGAAATATGAAATAAAATAAAATAGAAGAAAGAAAAACGGGGAGATCGCAGTCTTGTTTGGCTTTCGCTGGGCCCAAATTTTAAAAGGCAAACCAGAAAGCAATCCAAAGGAAGGGGGAAAGCTAAATAAAATTAAACTACAGTAAAATCCAAAGATGAACAAATTTAAATCAGAGGCCGTGTAGGTCGTATTAACGTCACAAGTACGCTAATAAGACCGACAAACCGAAATATAGCAAAAAACAGACAAAACTCGAAGAAGGTTACTAAAATTAAAATAAGGCGTGACGCAAAAGCAGAGATACTTAGGCAAAGATAAAATGTATTAAAATAACAACTACAATGCACAACGATCCCAGAGATATTAAAAGCAAGAAGAGAAATGACCAACAAATTAACCACAAAATTAGTTTACCGCAAGAAAAATACAAATTAGGAATAAAATCGAAAATATACTAAATTAAATTATATTAAAATGAAATAAAATAAGATAAGTTAAGGTAACGTGTTCAAGGCAAGATAAAACGATTACTAAATGTAAGTATGTCACAATTAGATAAAAAGACAAGACTCAGAAACGACTACACTCAACGAAGTCAAGATACGTTCTAAAAATTTAGACAAAGCGTGTCAAAGGGATGAAAAAATAGGAGGGGGTGCAATGGTTCAGAATGGGGCGGAGAGGGGTGAGAGGGAGGGGAGGCATGAGGAAAAAAGACGCGGAGGTACATGCAAGATCGAGTGAGTCACGAGAAAAATAGGAATTTAGACAAAAGGAAAAATTACATTAAATTATCGGCAAAACCAAAAATATACTTTAACAAGAAGTTCCGTGAAGAACTATACAGCCTACTTTTCATTCCAATGATTATTCTACAGAATATGAACCTATCTAAAATAATGACGAAATTAAGTTGGTAATATCGAAATATCTAATTAGTTCAAAATATACCTGGTTTAATGTAGCCTAATAGAGCACTACAGATGGCAGCCCTGGTGACTGAATATATTCTTAGTTCCATCTCTTTAGGTACAGAATACAAAATTTGGTTGAAGTCCAATGGACGTTACATGCAGTTAGACACTGGATCTATCAGCACGCGTAAAAGCATGTTGCCAACAATGTCATGCGTGTGCTGGTCAGAAATAATCTGACATATTATGATATCTTGTTGTGCCAATTTTGGATGAAATCCATTTGTTAGTATAGAAGTTACATGTATTTTAAAATTGGACATATCAGCAGGCATAGAATCATGTTGGCAGCACTGCCTTGTATTAATTACTCCAAATTAATCTAGAATGTCAGGTGCTATACGTGTGCAAAATATAGAGCTGTTGGCTTGCATACTTTCTGATATATTGATATTAGGGTAAAAAATATATATACAGCATTTATTAACAGTTGGCAGCCCTGATTGCTCTTAACAATACTTATAGTCATATCTGTTATGGTACACATAGCACATACGAAATTTGGTTGAAATCCAACTGGTAGTATAGAAGTTACATGTATTTAAACATTGGTACTAGCATCATGCTTATAATCATGTTGGTAGAACTGACGTATATAAGTTGCTCCAAATTAATCTAAAATGTCAGAATATACGTGTGCATAGTTTAAAGCTGTTGGCTTGCATACTTTCTGATATATTGGGATTAGATTTTAAAAAATATTACTTACTTAATTCCTGCCGCTCCTTCCGGAGCATAGGGCCTTGGCGAAATTTCTCCACGCAGTACGGTTCCTGGCTATTCTCTTCACTTGACTCCTGTTCTTGTCCTCCTCTGCAATTACATTTTCGATCGTCCTCTTCCAGGTCTTCTTAGGTCGACCTCGCTTCCTGGCACCTTGAGGATTCCAGTCTAGCGCCGCCCTCTCAACAGCTCCGTCCGGCTTCCTTAGTGTGTGACCGATCCAGCGCCATTTCCTCTCCTGGATCTGGATGCTAATCGGTTGTTGATTGGTGATGGTCCAAAGATCTTCGTTTGAGATTATGTCCGGCCACCTCACATTCATGATGCGACGCAGACATCTGTTAATGAACACCTGTAGCTGATTGTTGATCGGTTTTGTGACTTTCCATGTTTCACAGCCATAGAGAAGAATCGACTTTACGTTGCTATTGAAAAGGCGGAGCTTGGTTTTCCTGGAAATGTTTCTATTTCTCCAGATGGGGTAGAGCTGGACAAACGCACCATTTGCCTTCCTGATACGGCTTCGAACATCTTCCTCTGCTCCCCCGTCATTTGTGACTATACTCCCAAGGTAGAGGAAGGACTCAACTCGCTCAATTTCCTTTCCGTTGACTGTCAAGCTAGTCGTGACGTCAGAATTTATCCTCATCTCTTTGGTCTTGTTGGTGTTAATCATCAGTCCTGCACGTTCTGCTTCTCTCTGCAACCTCCCCAGCTTATCTTCTATGTCTCGGTACCGTTGTGCCATAAGACAAATGTCGTCCGCGAAATCCAGATCTTCAAGCCTGTCATTTATACCCCATTGAATACCCCTCTTCCGTCCTCCCATTACCTTCTTCATCACACTATCCAGGACCAACAGGAACAAAGTGGGGGAAAGGACACACCCCTGTCTCACTCCGGAACTGACCTTTATATTTTCTGTTAATTTGCCTTCGTGTAGAACCTGGCACTCATACCCTTCGTACATCTCTTCCATGATTCTGATGATCTTTGTTGGAATTTTATATTCCTCGAGGGTCTTCCACATGATTCTTTGATTTACGGAGTCGAAAGCTTTCTCGAAGTCAACAAATGTGAGGTAAAGGGTATTCCGCCACTCCACACTCTGCTCCAGGATGATTCGGAGGGTGTTGATGAGATCCACACAGCTGCGATGTTGTCGAAATCCAGCCTGTTCCTTCCGAAGCCTTTTTTCTACGCAGTCTTTTATACGATTCAGGATGACTCTCGCCAGTACTTTGCTTGGAATGGACAGCAAGGTGATTCCCCTCCAGTTATTACAGTTTGTGGTGTCCCCTTTCTTCGGTAACTTGACGATCAACCCCTTCTTCCAGTCGGTTGGTATTTTCTCCTCCTTTTAAAAAATATAGAGAGCAATTATTAACAGTTGGCAGCCCTGGTGGCTCTTAAGAATACGCTCAGTCATATCTGTTTATGTACAGATATTACATACAAAATTTGGTTGAAATCCAATTGATAGTGTAGAAGTTATATGCATTTAAACATTGGACCTATCAGAAGGCTTAAAATAATTTTGGCAACACTGTCATGGTTGGCCTCCTGGAAATTAACTGAAATAATCTTATCTATATGTATGCCAATTTCGGAATAGCTCCCATGCATACTTTGCAAGATATCCAACATGGAGCTCAAATTTCTAGTGCGTTTTTTCAGCAGTTGGTAGCACTGACATCATTTTCAAATATGGACGTGAGATATTCCGGTGCACATCTTTACTCATACTAAATTTGGTTTTGATTGCTGCAGCCGTTTAGGAGTTGATAGGGACACACACACACACACACAGACAGACAGACAGACATACACACATTTTCCCGGATTGATCTCATAAGTCTACTTTTTCCTCATTTTTGCAAAATGTGAAAAGTAGGCTAAAACTTGAAAGTATGCGTAGGAGATAAGGGCACACAATGATGACAAAAATATGTGATGCGCAAAAATATGGGCATGCACAGATACAAGAATATCACAGGTTAGGTCACCAGCAAATAGCAATGGTGAGACCTCCTTTAGTGAACTCTATAAGATAAAGAACAAAGCATTACGGGAAGCAAGAAAAATAATCTCCAATCCCGTTATGTTGTTCTACGATAAGATAAGATACACTCTGGATGGCAGACCCAAAGGTGCCGCCTACAAGGTAGGCAAACCCACCGTCACGCACACCAGTGTAAAACGAAGACAGCCCACATACATAACTTTCAACCCTTAAAGTACAAAAACTACGTTATCAAAATAAATGAAAATAACACTACCATACAAAACAAAACTCACCAGCAATTACACGCACACAAAGGGCGGAGGGAAAATATCGGGAGGGGGCAAGTACACGCGACCAAAAGAAAATAACACAGAATAAGAGTTTTAAATTGCCGAAATATGAAACTGAACTACAGTAAAGCAATATTGATTACGACATACAGACACCTCGCCATGGTTTCACCTTGAACACGGGCACTTCCCCTAGAATATGGGAATACGTCTAGCCTATTTGGCTGCAAGAAAGAAAATGCCTCGAGACAAAGCAAATGACGACGCAACACAAAGGTAACTGCGTGGTAAAATTTGATTGGTCACGACCCCTTCCAATATATAAATCACTGGCCAATAAGGGGACAAGATGTAGATATGTCCATATCAGAGGGCTATTAATAGCTTCACAGACCAAGGTTTCACGCACCACAAAGGCGTAGATTCATCACATCAGATAAAAATGGCACAAAGAAGTAAATCATAGTTCTCATAAAAATGGCTCACAACTTAGAATCCATATTTTTTCTGCACGTGCTTCTACCTTGACTTTTTTTTCTCTTTTTGGGCCTTGGACTTGAAGGATACTTCCATTGGACACTTTGTGTCCAAGTTGAAATAATGAAACCGGTTTTTGTTGTGATGACTTAAGTCAATAAATCTGGTTCTCACTGAAGCCTCCATTTCCATTAATGTCATGCCGTCATATGGCGAACCTTCTGTTCGTCGTTAATCACACGACAGGGTCTTTCATATAAAATAAGAACGCCAAGGGGCAGTTTTGTTATTCGCTGCTACGGTGGCCTTGGCCGAGCTTGTGGCGCGCCACGGCCCCCTGCTGTACTATTAAAAGCGCACGCGTAGTTCATACGAGGGCTTTTTTCTTTTTCAAGTTCCGATGGACTGTATAAAAACAACAGATTGACATACCAAACTGATTTTACTACTCAATGTTTGCTTGTTATATTCATATGTCTCAACATAATCGCCAAAACAAGTGAAACATTTGTCGTACCGTTACACCAGCTTTCCAATGCCCTCGGAAAAATATTCTGCCGCCACTGAGGTGGGTGCGTCTGGACAGTCTCCTGAAGTTTTTCCTTTTTGATGAGGCGTTGCCGCCTAACCATACCTTCAATACTTGAAAGAGGTGAAAATCATTCAGTGCTGGTTTGGAATAAACGGCAGATGGTTCAAAACTTCACACTTGAATTCTTTGTAAAAGTTTATTGTAACGTTGGTACATTGTGGTCGTGAATGGTTTTCACCTTTTTCGAGAATTGAAGGTATGGTTGGGTGACAACGCCTAGCGAAAAAAGAAAAAACTTCAGGAGACTCTCCAGACGTACCCTCCTCAGTGGCGGCAGAATATTTTGCCGAGGGCATTGGATAGCTGGTGTAACGATACGACAAAGGTGTCAATCGTTTAGGCGATTATGTTGAGACATAAGAATAAAACAAGGAAATATTTAGTAGTAAAATCAGTTTGGTATGTCAATCTGTTACTTTTATACAGTCCATCGGAACTTGAAAATAAAACCAGGCCTCGTATGTACTATACGCGCGCTTTCAATAGTACAGCAAGGGACCATGGCGTGCCACAAGCTCGGCCAAGGCCACTGCAGTAGCGAAAAACAAAACTGCCGCTTGCCGTTCTTACTTTATATGAACGACCCTGTAGATACCTACTTTGCTGCAACTCTACGACAGCCAAGTACTTGCTTTGAAATAAACAATTATGGTTCTTTGGTTGCTTTCCGTATTGACTTACTAGCCCAGTCATTCGGTGATCAGAAGTGCCTGTTTCAAAAAAAATTAGGGTAGAAGGTTTCTCGACGGATTCTTATGTTTTTCGGTGTGCTGAATCCGAATCTGAAGTTTGCCAACAAAAAAATGACGGCATCACAGTGAGAATCGAAAAAAAACTAAAAATTTCGGACTTGTTTCACAAAAACGCTTACAAGTTGAAAAATATGCAACCTAGTGAATTTCTCATTATTCATTAAATTAAAGTAGACAAATGTTCTTTCAAAATTCACTGGGCAATTTTAGTTTTTGAGTGCAGGGTGCCGCCGCTAGAGCGCGCTGTAAAAGAGCGACGTTTTGGCACTTTGGCAAAAACGAGAGAAACTCAGCCCTAAATAGCCCCAGACACTTTCTAATCGTGTTTCCTCCATTAGTACGTGTTTTATTCATGTCCTATGGTGGTAACATGATTGAAAGTTCGTTGGAAAAAAAATTGATCAATTAATATATTCAAGTTAAGTCTATATGTACTTATCCACCTAATGGTAAAGTGAGAAAGTGATGAGGTGAGTAATGTAAAACAGTTTTTGTGATTTTTCACTCAACATCTCACCATGTCACACATATCTCACACATTCCTAAAGAGATATATTTAATATATTGATAGTGTGAAACCGGAGTCGTTCCCCTTTGTGTGAAATGTTCACCCTCAAGCCCTCAATAGGAAGGGTCCCTTTTTTGCCGACTCATCTGTCCTTGACAGGTCCCCCTATAGCCCAGTCATTTGGTGCTCAGAAGTGCCTGTTTCAAAAAAAATAGGGTAGAAGGTTTCTCGACGGATTCTTATGTTTTTCGGTGTGCTGAACCCGAATCTGAAGTTTGTCAACAAAAAAAATGACGGCTTCACAGTGAAAATCGAAAAAGAAATACTAAAAATTTCGGACTTTTTTCACAAAATCGCTTTTAAGTTCAAAAATATGCAACCTAGTGAATTTCTCATTATTTATTAAATTAAAGTAGACAAATTTTCTTTCAAAATGCACTGGGCACTTTTAGTTTTTGAGTGCAGGGTACCGCCGCTAGAGCGCGCTGTAAAAGAGCGACGTTTTGGCACTTAAGCCTGATTCACACTATCGGTACGGTCACGGCACTGTCTCGGTACATTCACAGTCCAGTCAGATATTATTTAACTGATTTCATAGGAACTGTACACACCAGCAGCCGCGGTACGGTCAGAGTACAATCACAGTACAGGCACGTGCAGGCAACGATCAATTCAGAGAATATTTGATCGGACAGTGACCGTACTGTTCCGTGACTAGCCTGGCAGTCAGTGGCGGCTCTTAGATAAAAAATCAGGTGAAGAGCGAAACTCTAATTTTAGCAGCGCTTGATTGTTTGCATTTGTGAATATTGACATACTCTTTTTCGTATTTTAATGCTAAAATATCTACTCAGTCGTCCAGAAATGATTTTCGTTGTTTCCCATTTCACTACCAGGCAAATGCTGGGACGGTTCCTTTCAATAGGTCCACGGCCGATTTCCTTCCAAAATCCCTTCCCTGACCCGTCCTGAAAAGAAAATGCAAGGCCATTGCCTGCATTAATAGAATTAATATAATTCCTTTAAAGTCCCACGGCCCACGGGTTGCAGTAAAGTTTAAAGTTTATAGGAACTCTCTTCTAGAGGTCATGACGAGAGTGAGACCTCAAGTATAGAACAACTCTAATTACAAGCCTCAAAATCTACCTATTTAAAGTCACGTTCTCATTATATCTAAGTGCACATAGTCTTAGTCGGACCCGTGGTGTTGGGGTAGCGCGCCTGCCTCTCACCCGGAGGCCCCGGGTTCGATCCCCGGCTCCGTCAGGGATTTTAAAACTGACGTGAGGGTTGGAACGGGGTGCACTCAGCCTCGTGAGGACAATTGAGTAGCTGTTGACAGTGAGACAGCGCCCCGATCACGAAAACCAAGATTAACGGCCGAGGGGACCCGACGCGCGATCACGCGTCACCCCAATATCTGCAGCTGGGCAGCGGTCGCTTGGTCAGCCTTAGCCCGTCATGGGCTGTATAGTGCCAGGGGTTGGGGTTGGCACATAGTCTTGCATTTTCCCTCAAGGCGTCAGATAACGTGTTAGTGTTTCGTTTGAGTGTTCTAATTGTAACTGGCACTTCAAATGTTCCTCACTGTCTTTGTGTTTGTTCAACCCGCGCGTAGACTTAATGTCTTGAAAATCACCGAAACTTGTTTATTCCAGATACCACATTTGTTACTAAAAAGTAAGCAAGGCTAACAGGACAGATTGTTTTCAAGAATACAACTACTGCACAACCATGTGAACTGATCGAACCAAGATCCCTTGCAATGAAGGCTATAATATTTGCCGGTTTCCTTGATATATTTTTAGTGCACAGTTCTATCAATTTATTTGGCCGTACACAATTTAATAACTCCCCTTTGTCTTCGTCTTTCCAGCTACTATGTCTTTCACTGGAAACATTATTACACTAAAAGCCATCAACTTTCATCAACGACAGGGTAAGTAACGTTATAAATAAATACTATTTATTGGGAAAATATCCTACAAGCTTCAGCATAAAAGAAAAGAAACCTGTCCCAATGACAACTTTCATCAACTAGACTTGACGTGTTGCCTTGCACACACAGCAACGTCTTCACTCGAATGGCTAACGGCAGGTAATGACGTCACAGCTGATGTCAGGTTACCATGGCAACGGGACGAAGTGACTGAAATATACAAGTTACTTCGTCTCCTACGTCTCCTACTACTAGTACAGATTCCCCTCCAAGTTACGGCAGTACTACAATCTAGCGACAGGGAGTTCAACTGACACAAGGACGTCGTACTGCCTCGCTTGCGTACCAGCTAGCGACGGAGTGTAGAAATAACAGTACACTACACGATAAATAAGCCCAAGACAATTGCAACATTTTTATTTAAATTAGAAAATATAATGTTTATCTTATGAGTCTTCACTCGCTTCACCTGAATAGCCGCTACTGCTGGCAGTGTGAACATACCACACGTACAAGCAACGTGCAAGCGACAAGCAGAGCACGCGTTTTTCAGCCCCCACCCAGGGGCTCACATCCAGTGGGACGTGGGTTGGTGACCACGGGGGCCCAGCTGAGTCCGGCATTGCTTCCACTCACTTGTGCCGGGCTCCTCTCCGTCTTCTTTCCTGTCGACCTCTCTTGGTCAACTCTTGTTCTCTTCCGATCCCGACGGCCTAAGGAGTCTCTTCCTTTCCCGCCTTAATTGGCCATTGTCTCATATTTCCTGATCCCTTATTCTTCGTGGGATCAGCCTTCTTTTCCTTTTCATTATAGTTCCTTTTCTCTTTAATATTCCCGCCGTTTTTATGAATTCGCTCCCCGTGTCTCTAAATTACATTTTGTAAGCATTTTCAATCTACATTGCATTTTGTAGGCATTTTCGATCTAAATTCTATTTTGTAAGTATTTTCAATCTTAATTGCATTTTGTAAGTACAGTATTTTGAATCGCGGTCTTTCACATATTGTATTTTCAATCTTCCATACATTTTGTAAGCATTTTCATTTTCAATTGCATTTTTGTAAGTATTTTGAGTTTCAATTGCAATTTGTGAGTATTTCGAATCTAGCCTACATTGTGTTTTGTAAGTATTTTGAACCTTAATTACATTTTGAGCGTACTTCTTAAATCTAAATTACCTTTTGTGAGTATTTTCCTTCTAAATTAGCTTTTGTCAGTATTTCCACTCTACATTTGGTGAGTCGTTTCAATCTGAGTTCCATTTTGTAAGTATTTTCATTCCAGCTAAATTTTCGTTATGGTTTCCATCTCATTGTCATTTTCGCTATCACCCAGACCATTATGGGCCGATAACCTAGATGTTAGGCCCCTTAAAACGACAGTTATCATCATCATCATCATCATTACTCCATCCTTTCCTTTCATACCATTTCATTTAATGAGGGACCGATAACCTAGATGTTAGGCCCCTTGAAACGAGAGTTAATTGCTAACTCTTTCGTAGAGAAAACACCAGACATTGTGACCTGCGCGCGGGTCTGATCTCAACTGTTCACTGATCAAAACTGGAGCTTCCCCGTTGTAGTGTGGATACTTACTTACTTACTTACTTTACTTTCCGTGTCCGGGAGACACACTAAATTCTTCCTTTCCAGAACTCTGCAGCTCTTATCCCTCGGTCTGTGGCCAACATAAGGTCTTCCTGGCTGCAGGTTTCATTAAGATCTTTGCACGTGAGCAGGTGTTGTGGAGTCTGGATTTCTCCACAGGCACATCGTGGATCTTCTGCATATCCCCACTTCACAAGGTTGCTACGACACTTAGGCACTCCTGTTCTCATCCGGTTTAAGGACCTCCAGGTGGTATAAGGCAAATGACTACCACTGCTCAGTTCTTCTTTAGGGGTAAACCCCTCTGGTACTATTTGTTTCCAGAGTGACACACGCCGGACGTCTGGCTTGGTATGGAGGGGTACTATTCTCTTAATAAAACTCTTCCTGGATCTTAGGAGAGGAGTGGTCACCTTGTGGTTGAACATAGAATGTCTGGGATCTGTTTCAAGCTTTTGTCTCTCTTTCTCTGCTGCCACCCTGCGTCGAATAACTGGAGGTGCAATGCCAGCGAGAGGGTAGATCTTCTGCACTGGAGTAGGTCTCAGACATCCAGTGACAATACGTGTGGACTCGTTAAGAGCTATGTCCACTTGCTTGGTATGGACAGATGCTCCCCACACTGATGATCCGTACTCTCCTGCTGCAAAGCAAAGTCCCAATGCTGTTGAACGTAGAACCTGAGGGTTCGCTCCCCATGTTGAACCTATCAACTTCCACATTATGCTATTTCTTGAGCTGATCTTGCACTTCAATTCTCTACAATGTTTCCTGAAGCTGAGGGTACGATCAAGCTTGATTCCCAAATATCGAGGCGTTTCACAGCTTTCGAGTGTCACTCCTTTCCAGACAACATTCAACTTTCTCCGGGCCTCTTTGTTGCGAAGATGAAATGCGCATACTTGTGTCTTTCCAGGGTTAGGTTTCAGGTGATTCTGGGTGTAATAATTGTCTAATCTCTCAAGAGCATTGGACAGTTTTCCCTCCACCTCCTCAAAGCTCCTACCCTGTACAGCAATAGCGGTGTCATCCGCATAAATAAATCGCCTGGCCTCTAAATATTCTGGCTGGTCATTTGTATAAATGTTGAATAGTAATGGGGATAACACATTGCCTTGAGGTAACCCGTTTTTCTGGTTCCTCCATCGACTTTTATTCCCTTGAAGTGTAACATAGAACCTTCTGTTCTGGAGCATCCCACGTATGACATTTGTTAGATTCATGTCCTTAGTGATGTTGTACAGCTTGGCTATGAGCTTCTTATGGTTCACTGTATCATATGCAGCACTGAGATCTATAAAGGCGACACCAGTGATAAGTTTATTCTCATAGCCATCCTCGATATGCTGTGTCAGGTTCAGAATTTGGCTGGAACATGATTTCCCTGGCCTAAATCCAGCTTGATCTTGAATTAGCCGGTTATCAATGAATGTTGCAAAACTTTCAAGGATCAACCTTTCAAATGCCTTGTATAGGTGGCAAAGAAGAGAGACAGGACGGAAGTTCTTTGCATCCGTTGGTTCCTTGCCTGGTTTTAGCAGTGCGACCACATGAGCTTTCCTCCATAGCTTTGGTAAGTGCAGGGTCTCGATACATCTATTCATCATATTCACCAGCCACTGGATTGTTCCTGGTCCAAAGTTCTTGATTTGTTCTGTCCTGATGTCATCCGGGCCCGCAGCTTTGTTGACTTTCATCAGCTTGATGGCATGTTCTAATTCTGCTGATGTGAAAGGACGACCGAGAAAATTATTCTCATCTTCACTAGGCTTCAGCTTCACAGGCTGAGTCTTCGTGATGGTTTTCCCGTTACGGAGCAGCTGATGAGCTATTTGATTTGGTGTAACCTTGGTGAGATCCACTGGTGGACTCTTAGGGTCATTGCTCAAGTTTTTGACCAGCTTCCATGCTCTTCTACTGTTCTGGGCCATGTCAAGGTTTGCTAGTAAGTTCATCCATCTTTCCTTTCTTCCGTCAGCGATGCTCCTCATGAGTTCTTCACCCGTCTGAATGGTGTCATCTGCAAAAGGGTCTGCCTCGTATTTCTCCTGATAATCTTTTAACAGATCCTTAGAATCAGCATTGAGGCCAGAAATGAACTGGGTACGGCAGCCTCGGGGAATATGTCTACGAGAGATCTTCTTCACAAGGTCAACAAAGTCTTCATAATGACTTGGCTCTGGTTGTAAATTGGACAGTTCCTCATCCAGCTCAATGGAAAACCCCTCCCAGTTTGCCTTTTTAAAATTGAAACGTCGTTTAAAAGGGACTTCCTCAGGGCTGACCACTCCTCGAACTGAACATGTGATTGGGCTATGTTGTGTCCTAGGGATGGGTTCCTCCACCGCTTTAACTACATGTTTTATCACTTGCTCACTTATGAAAATGTTGTCAGGGTTGTAACCTCTATGCCATCTACCGCTGTTGAAAGATGGTCTCAGTTTGGGGTTGTGAATCAATCTCAATCCTTCCCTCTCTGCCCATTGCTCGAGTTCCTCCCCATTCTTGTCTGTGATATTATATCCCCAACTGATGCTCTTACAATTAAAATCCCCCAGGACAATTTTGATATTCTGCTTGTCAAAGTTACTTGGCCTTTCAAAGAAGAAGAGTTCATTGGGTGGTTTGCAAATGGATGTTACAGAGCAGGATTCCAATTCTACAGTCAAGATTTCTATATTGTTCCTGAACGTCATTTGAGATGACTTGACATTAATCTCTGGTCTGACAAAAACAGCACTGCCGTATTGTTCATGGGGTCGTTCGACAACCAGTCGCATTCCTCCTATTTTGGGTCTGTTGTTGTCGATCCCTCTGTGAGTTTCTTGCATCACTAGGATGTCGATCTTTAGTCGGTTGCACATGTCAGCGAGTAAGAGTGCTTTATCTCTGGATAAGCCTTCGATGTTTATTGAAGTTATTGAAAGTCTTGAAAAAGACTGGTCGAAAATGTTATATCTCCCGGTGGTTGAAGGATTAGCCGCTGGCCTATGGCCACCGTTGCCCAGGGTACGCCCGATTGTAGTATTCATAATTTGTGCTTATCTAGCAAATATTAACAATCTTCGGGGAGGCTCCTTCAGTGTACCCCGTGTGGATACTGCTGCCCTGTGACCGGATCGTGACTGTACTGATAGTGTGAATCAAGCCTTAGGCAAAAACGAGAGAAACTCAGCCCTAACTAGCCCCAGACACTTTCTAATCGTGTTTCCTCCATTAGTACGTGTTTTATTCATGTCCTATGGTGGTAACATGATTGAAAGTTCGTTGGAAAAAAAATTGATCAATTAATATATTCAAGTTAAGTATATATGTACTTATCCACCTAATGGTAAAGTGAGAAAGTGATGAGGTGAGTAATGTAAAACAGTTTTTGTGATTTTTCACTCAACATCTCACCATGTCACACATATCTCACACATTCCTAAAGAGATATATTTAATATATTGATAGTGTGAAACCGGAGTCGTTCCCCTTTGTGTGAAATGTTCACCCTCAAGCCCTCAATAGGAAGGGTCCCTTTTTTGCCGACTCATCTGTCCTTGACAGGTCCCCCTATAGCCCAGTCATTTGGTGCTCAGAAGTGCCTGTTTCAAAAAAATTAGGGTAGAAGGTTTCTCGACGGATTCTTATGTTTTTCGGTGTGCTGAATCCGAATCTGAAGTTTGCCAACAAAAAAAATGACGGCTTCACAGTGAAAATCGAAAAAGAAATACTAAAAATTTCGGACTTTTTTTCACAAAATCGCTTTTAAGTTCAAAAATATGCAACCTAGTGAATTTCTCATTATTTATTAAATTAAAGTAGACAAATTTTCTTTCAAAATGCACTGGGCACTTTTAGTTTTTGAGTGCAGGGTACCGCCGCTAGAGCGCGCTGTAAAAGAGCGACGTTTTGGCACTTAAGCCTGATTCACACTATCGGTACGGTCACGGTACAGTCTCGGTACATTCACAGTCCAGTCAGATATTATTTAACTGATTTCATAGGAACTGTACACACCAGCAGCCGCGGTACGGTCCGAGTACAATCACAGTACAGGCACGTGCAAGCAACGATCAATTCAGAGAATATTTGACCGGACCGTGACCGTACTGTTCCGTGACTAGCCTGGCAGTGTGAACATACCACACGTACAAGCAACGTGCAAGCAACAAGCAGAGCACGCGTTTTTCAGCCCCCCACCCAGAGGCTCACATCCAGTGGGACGTGGGTTGGTGACCACGGGGGCCCAGCTGAGTCCGGCATTGCTTCCACTCACTTGTGCCGGGCTCCTCTCCGTCTTCTTTCCTGTCGACCTCTCTTGGTCAACTCTTGTTCTCTTCTGATCCCGACGGCCTAGGGAGTCTCTTCCTTTCCCGCCTTAATTGGCCCTTGTCTCATATTTCCTGATCCCTCATTCTTCGTGGGATCAGCCTTCTTTTTCTTTTCATTATATTTCCTTTTCTCTTTAATATTCCCGCCCTGTTTTTATGAATTCGCTCCCCGTGTCTCTAAATTACATTTTGGGAGTATTTTGAATCTCACCACATTTTTGTAAGGATTTTCAATCTACATTGCATTTTGTAGGCATTTTCGATCTAAATTCTATTTTGTAAGTATTTTCAATCTTAATTGCATTTTGTAGGTACAGTATTTTGAATCGCGGTCTTTCACATATTGTATTTTCAATCTTCCATACATTTTGTAAGCATTTTCATTTTCAATTGCATTTTTGTAAGTATTTTGAGTTTCAATTGCAATTTGTGAGTAATTCGAATCTAGCCTACATTGTGTTTTGTAAGTATTTTGAACCTTAATTACATTTTGAGCGTACTTCTTAAATCTAAATTACCTTTTGTGAGTATTTTCCTTCTAAATTACCTTTTGTCAGTATTTCCACTCTACATTTGGTGAGTCGTTTCAATCTGAGTTCCATTTTGTAAGTATTTTCATTCCAGCTAAATTTTCGTTATGGTTTCCATCTCATTGTCATTTTCGCTATCACCCAGACCATTATGGGCCGATAACCTAGATGTTAGGCCCCTTAAAACGACAATTATCATCATCATCATCATTACTCCATCCTTTCCTTTCATACCATTTCATTTAATGAGGGGCCGATAACCTAGATGTTAGGCCCCTTGAAACGAGAGTTAATTGCTAACTCTTTCGTAGAGAAAACACCAGACATTGTGACCTGCGCGCGGGTCTGATCTCAACTGTTCACTGATCAAAACTGGAGCTTCCCCGTTGTAGTGTGGATACTGCTGCCCTGTGACCGGATCGTGACTGTACTGATAGTGTGAATCAAGCCTTAGGCAAAAACGAGAGAAACTCAGCCCTAAATAGCTCCAGACACTTTCTAATCGTGTTTCCTCCATTAGTACGTGTTTTATTCATGTCCTATGGTGGTAACATGATTGAAAGTTCGTTGGAAAAAAAATTGATCAATTAATATATTCAAGTTAAGTCTATATGTACTTATCCACCTAATGGTAAAGTGAGAAAGTGATGAGGTGAGTAATGTAAAACAGTTTTTGTGATTTTTCACTCAACGTCTCACCATGTCACACATATCTCACACATTCCTAAAGAGATATATTGATAGTGTGAGACCTTTGTGTGAAATGTTCACCCTCAAGTCCTCAATAGGAAGGGTCCCTTTTTTGCCGACACATCTGTCCTTGACAGGTCCCCCTACATGCCTCCGGCCAACTCCTCTGCCATTCGAGTTTAGTTTAGTTTGTTCTCTCCTCCTCGTGGGACTGCTAAGCGTTCTTCTTCGGGTTTCTGCCCTTCGTTCAGTGTTTTCAAGGGAACTAATGTTGTTATTAGTGAATATCTGAGGGACGAAAATGTCGCGTCGTGAATGTGCAATTTGTGAGGAGCCTCTGGATGATCAGACTCGAACTTTCTTTCAAACGACAAGAACAAGAGTAGATTCATAGAGCTCCTCAGGAGTAGACTGAGTGAGGCAGGGATTGAATCACGACAAGCCATTGAGGATGCTGATGCCCTCATCATAAGAACGGCTCAATCCTTAGATTCCACGCATGGCACAGTTGCAGTGGTGGGAGAAGATGTTGACCTTCTCGTCATCATGATAGGCATCCGCACTTCTCCTAACGTGTTCTTCCTGAAAACAGGAAAAGGAAAAGTACCACTGACGCTATATAGCCCTGGCAGCTCGCTAGAGGAGCCTCTGAGCCACCATATTTTATTCATCCACGCTGTCAATGGTTGTGACTCCATATCCACCATGTTCAACCAGGGTAAGACGAAATACTTGAAGACCCTCAAGAAGAACCCAGATCTTGTAAACTACCTTGAGCATTGCATGGACCCCACAGTACAAGTCGAGGAGCTAGTGAATGCTGGCGAAAAATTTCTAGTGGCCTTATATGGTGGTGACCACCATACCACTCGTCTAAACGAACTGAGGTACAAGCTGTACCTCAGTACAGCATATAAAGTCACCGGAAACATGGCCTCGATCCCTCCCACTGAAGCTGCAGCCCGTGAGCACTTTCTGCGAGTTTACCACCAGATCCAGCAGTGTCTCGACAATCAGCTCAACACAGAACAGTGGGGGTGGAAGTCATCGAGGAACGGCCTCATCCCCACGAGAACAGCTAAGGCCCCAGCTCCTGACAAGCTTCTCCGCAAGGTCTCTTGCAAATGCAAAGGCGACTGCCGAGGAACCTTCGGTTGTCGACGTGTGGGTCTATATTGCTCTAGGCTTTGTACCATCTGCGAGGGAAACTGTCTGATCGTTGACAACTCATGCGACATCGACAATGAAGGTGACCCTGATGACCCTTCTCCGGTTGAGTCATCACCTACAATCCTGGAGACATCAGCACAAGGTAAATAGCATGTTTGTACACCACCTTATTCCAATGCGGTTTGCTTACTTCACCCTCTAATGCAGGCTGTTCCAGCCGAGCAACTCGCTCGTGAGCAGCGGAGTACTCGCCGTCTTACGTGAGTAAACCTGCAACACGCAATACAGCTCTGCTGTGCGGGGCTGCCGTCACTTCGCGGTGGATACATCAAGACAGGCTGGAAGTGCATGGACTTGTACTATGACCTTCGTCCAGTGACGCATTGGCTATCACCCCCAGTCCCACTCCAACTGTGCTCCGAGCATTACTGCTGAGTACTCGCGTGTACTCATACTCAAACTCGTGGATTTGGAACAGCCTGCTCTAATGTATTCGTACGATTTCTTTTTTAGAGGTGTCCGAGAATCCTGACGATTCCATCCCGGTCGAATCACCAACGACGATAGCGGAGACTTCAGCAGATGGTAAACTGCATGTTTGTAATACACCCTATTTCACTGGGTTCCGAACAGTTTTCCAACTAGACACCTGAAAGTATTGTGTACAATAATATGTACAATTCCTTTTCCAGTGGAGTTACCGACCGATAGCGATCAACCGGGGCCTTCTCCTCGGCAACCGGAGGCTGCTCCATCGAGGCCAAAAAGGAGGAAGCTCAATTAAAGAATTGAAATTAATTGTAATGTATTAATAGTTAATTGCTATTACATTCCTTTTCATTATATTCATTTCATTTAATTTTGAAATAAAAAATAAAACGGCTTGATCGGTCCTTTATGAATTCCTACCACTCCGTGGGCAATGTTCACGTATTCATGGAGGAAACACGATAAGAAAGCGTCTGGGGCTAGTTAGGGCTGAGTTTCTCTCGTTTTTGCCTAAGTGCCAAAAAGTTGCTCTTTTTCAGCGCGCTCTAGAGGCAGTGCCCTGCACTCAAAAATTAAAAGTGACCAGTAAATTTTGAAGGAAAGTTTGGCTACTTTAATTTTGTAAATAGTAAGAAATTCACTAGGAAACATACTTTTGAACTTATAAGCGATTTCGTGAAAAAAGTCCGAAATTTTTAGTTTTTTTCTGCTATTTTCACTGTGAAGCCGTCATTTATTTTGTTGGCAAACTTCAGATTCGGATTCAGCACACCGAAAAGCATAAGAATCCGTCGAGAAACCTTCTACCCTAATTTTTTTTGGTCAAAACTACCATTTGACTGGGCTACTGATCAATTCCATCAATTCTGATACTAGCCTTTTGAACCCAGTATAAATTAATGATGATCCGAATGTCTTTCTCATCTATTCCCGAGTTCTTGAGTGCATTATACAACTTATGCTGACAACGGTCAAACGTCAAAGGCTTTTGCACAGTCCAGAAAACATGCATATACATCCTGATTTACCTCACGGCATCTCTGGAAAAGAACTTGAAGCGCAAATAATGCCTCACGAGTTCCTAGACCGAACCCAAACTACGTGTCACTGATATTCATCTCGCATCTTCTGTATATGCGATTATGGATAACTTTGAGAAATATCTTGAGCACATGGCTCATAAGACTGATTGTCCTAAAGTCACTATATGACTTAGCCATCAGTTTCTTCAGAAGAGCAATAAATGTAGACAAGAGCCAGTCTTCTGGTAATATGCCCGTGTTGTATATCTTGTTATACAATGTAGTGAGCCTCACAATGCTATCATCAGCCAACATCTTCAATAATTCCACTGGAATGTCATCTTGACCAGGAGCCTTACCATTTTTGCTATCCTAATCGCATATTTCACTTCATCCATGGTGGTCATGACTCATGGGTCCAACAACTGAAGGAATTTCAGGTCGGGAAGGACGATGATCATCATTAAAAAGCTTTTGTATATAGTTCTCCCAAACCTGTAATTTTTTTCTACTTCAAATACCACGTTACTAAATTGACTGTGGTTCTTTTCCTGTGTCTACCTGAGACTTCTTTGATTTTCTTATGAACCTCATATTTACTATTAAGTTCTTAAATTTTTTTGCACCTATCTGATATCCAAGCTTCCTTGGCTTGTCTGATCTTATTTTTTATCAATCTATGAATCAACCAATATTCTTCATTATCTCTGCCTTTGACTTCTCTTCGTCTACTCATTGAATTCAATATTTCATGCGTCATCAATGTCTTCCTTTTTTATGTTGTCTCTTATTCCTATGAAAATGATCTCCAACTCTCTTCATTGAGGTTCTAAAATTGTCCCAAAGTTCCAAGGGTTGCATGTCATTTGAAGTACACTTCTTAAGATCAGTGGCAAGAGCAGCAGCCAGCTGTGACCTTGTATTTATTTCCCGAAGGGCATCAGTATCATATTTTTTTGGTATTGTTTTAATAGGAATCTTGTTAAGCCGGACACAGATTTGTCTAATGAGAGGATTGTGGTCAGAAGGAACATCTGCTCCTGGATAGGTTTTTGCAAAAATCACACTGTTTTCTAAATCTGTTTTTAATTAGAATGAAATCAATTTGATTTCTTATTATGTTGTCTGGACTATCAGCAGGTGCTTTCCTACTTCTCATCATCATCAACTAGAGCAGTTTCCAACCGCAGGTTGGGTCTGCTTGGGGCACAAGCCTCTCCATCGTTTTCTATCCATCCACCACTTCTCTTCTGTCACTGTTGTCCAATTAACTCCTTTTCTCTTGACACTTTTCTTCGCCCCCTTTATCCCCCTATCCTCTATCCTCTAGGTCTCTTTTTCTTCCATTCCATTTCCAATATTTTCCGTGGTATTCTCTCTTCTCCCATTCTTTTCACGTGTTCATACCACTGTAGCCTTGATTTTTCAATTCTATCCTGTAGGGGTTCTTCCTTTAATATTTCTTTGACTCTATCATTTCTGACTCGGTCCATTCTCGTTACACCTATACGACTCCTCTGATACTTCATTTCCACTGCTTGTATTCTGCTTTTATCTCTCTCCCTCATCACCCAAGTTTCTGATCCATACGTTAGGATCGGCACAAAGTAAGTCTTGTACATGATCCCTTTACATTTCTGTGGCACATCCTTGCTCCATATCAGGCCTCTAACACTCCTGAAGAATTTCAAGGCATTTCCCCCATTTTCTTCAATGACACTTCCCAGATACTTGAAGCTCTGCACTCTCTTCAACTGCTCTCCGCCTACTTTATCCCAGAGTATACTCTGTCCTTCTCACGTGTTGTTATCACCACTTCACTCTTTTGCGTCGAAAACTTCATTCCATAGGATGACACTACTTCCTCCCATGCATTGAGTTGCTCCTGTACATCCCTCTCCTTGTTTCCCCAGATCATCAAATCATCTGCAAACACCATTGCCTTCATTTCTTCCTCCCCAATATGCTGTGCTACCTTTTGCATCACTTCATCCATCACCATTACAAAGAGCAAGGGCGAGAGGGCACTTCCCTGCTTTAGACCATTTGTCAACTCAAACCATTCTGTTCTTTCCATACCGACTTTCACACAGCATCTGCTTCCTTCATACATATTTTCATACATATATTTCCTACTTCTAATCCAGGCAAATGCTGGGATGGTTCTCAACTTAATGTCACGGCTGCCTCCTTCCCAATCCTCTCCCCCAATTTACAAATACACACACGAGTCGAGTCATAACAATAACACTGATTATCACACAAATTTCACACACACCCAAATACGCATGGTTATATGGCCATGACGTCGCAGCCCCTAACATAAGCAACAACAATCGTGTCCAGTCTTCGAAGTTGATGATTGTCTGGGGCTTGGAGCATCCTTGAAGTCAGTTTTGCCCTCCCTAATCATTTATGCCACTCGAAGACTCACTTTCTCCCATGGCTTGTTCTTGTAGACTGCTGCAACATTTCCTTATCTTGTGATGGAGTTTTGATGCGAATGGAAAATCTAATTCATGTGCACTGCTGCAACTTAAGATTCAGGTTGAGTACAGTAAACAATATTTTCTCTCACTTGGCTGCTTCCCTCCAACTGTGAAGCTCCAAGCAAAAGAAGCACATGCCATGATCTCACAAGATCAGGCCTCTCTAGAACGGCTAACACTATCTAAACGCAATCACAAGTACATTGAGATGCAATAAAATAATTCTGGTTTATTTTAGATACAACTTTGCATTGATAGAAACTTTCCGGTCTGAGTGTTGGCTAAGCCCGCAGTAGTGAAAAAACATAGAAGACGAGCACCGGGCTGTGCCATGGCCGGCTCTACGGAAGGCCGCGGCGTTCGACCTTGCAACGCTGCACTTCTCTGTACTGGGATGGCCATAGCAGCCGGCCAGCTGTTGATGCGTGTGCTTCGCCACGAAAACAAATTGAAATAACGAAATAATATTTGTTCTTTTCAACATTAAAGTAAAAGGATTGTCAAGAGCGAGTAGGGCTTACTTGGAGTAACAAAACCAATTTGCGTTCAATAATTATTAGACATTTACAAAATACAGTATACAACAGGTTGGCCTCTAACAAGGAATAGCAAGTTTTCTGTGATTACTATGGCAAGTTACCCGTTCATTCCTCAACTTCCTGTAATTATTTAACAAAATGTTACTCATTGTTAAGACAATACTTGCGACTATTGTCATAACATTACATCCACAGGTTCAAGTTTTCTCGGCAGTGTCTGACAATTCAATATCTGATAAAATACCGAGTAGACTAAGATTTTGAATTACTTGGCGTTGATTGTTACATTTACATTTTAACAATTATTCCTCAAACTTATCAGAAATTAGTGCCTGCGTACTTCCAACAACATGTTTACACACTGATAAAATAAAAACTGCAGGGACTGAAAGTCCGCCCCTATTTATTTGATTGAAGTAGCTGTCATTTAGCTTTTCTTTATTTCTAAGCAAAGCCAAACATTCTTCACATTTTATTCTTGAACATTGCTTGAACGATATGTAACACAGGCATATATAAAACCCGACTCATCGAATTGTATGTTTTCAGTGTACTTGTCTTCTAAAATACTGTAAAAGGTATTGTCAACAGTAGCTGACGAAAGGCTGCTTGTTGTACTTTCTCCTGAATGTGTATCGGAAGAGGACATTATCATTTCTTTCGAAAAATTAACTGCTCCATACCTGGCTGAATGAAGGCCAAGTACGCTTTTCAACCTTATTTTCAATTCGGCCTTTATTACCTGAGTAACTGATATATTACAGTTGCCGCCTGTTAGTTGGCGGTACTGCCCAAACCTGGATTCTAATTGGTCACTCTGAAATTTGCCAGTTAACACATAAGAGGGGTTCACATTCTGTAGAGCATAAATAATAATCTCACGTAATGCATAGGTTGTTACATACAAAGCGTTGTAAGTTTCATTGGTTAAACAACTCTTTTTTGAGGAATCATTTTCATCGTTCTTTTTCCACGTGGACAACCATTGGAGGAATGCCTTTAGAAAAGCCAACCTTTTGTCATCGGGATTTTTGAAAGGCATTTGAAGACTATTACGTTTAACAACATGGGTGAGAGGCCGCTTAATATTAACAATGGACCACCACATTAGGATTACTCTGACAAAAAAAAGCAGTACCTTTATAACAATACTTGTTTAGAGCAGAAACTGTAGATTCGTGAAACACGTTTGTAACCAAAGAAACCCTTTGGCGTTCAAGTGAATTTGGATAAACACTTTTAAATGTTAACTTTGGTGCAGACTTAATCAGTAAATCGGATTCCTTTTTGTAGATCGCTCTTATGTCACTAAATGATGCTTGAGTTACCTCTTTAAAATCAGTGTTACAGTCATCTGAACTTAAAACATTTGAAACTGAGTCTAAATCTTGCCATACAGGAATAATAAATGACTTAACAATGCCACTTAAATTCAGCCAATTACTTCGTATATTTTAATACATGGACACTGTCATATAAAACAAAGGTTTTTAGGGGGTTTCCATCAATATGGAAGCAGTAATTACTATCAGAATGTTTGGTTAGTTCTTTGAACATAGCACGATTCACACCATTATTATCAGCTATGATAGACATAATATTTAGGCCACAATCCTATATTTGCCTGATAACACCTCTTGCAATATCAGCTAGTTGCAAACCCGTTAATTGTTTCACTGGAACTAATTTAACAACCTCTTTCAAATTTCCAAAAGCAGAACTAGCTAAATCGACAGATTCATTTGTAGCAACACAAAATAATTGCCCATTTTTTAAATCTAAAGTTTGTTTGACATGTATTTCATCAATCTGTAAATTTACAACCCTTTCTAAATTTGATAAATCTTTCACAATGTGACTTAAAAGTTACTGTTCCCTTCATCAGCTTTCAATATGGCGAAGGAAGTTGTTAATTTTTGTAAAACTCGGGGATGAGGTAGGGATAAAATATGGTTAAATCTAATTGCGTTATAACACTTTGTAGACTGCAGATAAATGAGGAATGCATTTCGAATTGTAGTGACGTTATATCTAGGTTTCTTTAAAAAAGTAGGTGTAAACTGATCTAGCAGAAACATTAACTTTTTTGAACAGAATCTCTGAAGTTTCGTATCCCTGTTTTTCAAGGTCAGTTTTTAGGTTATCTATTAAACTATTGATCTGGACGACTAGTGAACTTACAGAACTTCCAGGTAAGAAAAAGTCGTGTCAAAATTCTATTGCTTGGAACAACTGACTCCAGTTACTTAATAATGAATTTCGAAATATTACAGAGCCAGAATGAAGAACAGCAGCGTTAGGAATTACGCCTCCATTGATATGAATTTCGACCGTAAAATCATTGTTTACCCTTACTTGACCTTATTTTAGGTATGCTTGACACATCTAATTTATACAAAATACAATAGTTTTCACTAGTACTTACAGACCAGTCTGTTTTATGCTGCACCAATTTATTTTGTATATCGCAAACAAAGGACTCGAAAGTCGTAATTTTGTTGGCTTCCTCAGCAAGGGTCTTCTCACATTCCTCTGCAGACTTTTTCCGTTCTTTTTCTTCTTCTCTTCTTTCTTCTGGAGATTTCCTTATCTTGGAGGAGCACTTACTCAAATACGATGGTAAGTTTGGGAATACCTTTGGAACCACATGAGGTAACAATACAGGCTTCTTCCGTGTGAATTCCTTATTATTCCCATCACCATCCTTGTATTTTTCAACATAACTTACGTCTTCAGGAAGAAAGTGCTTAATACATACGAAGGAATATTTCGTAGGTACCCAATTGGCTCGAGGAATAGCACGTTCCCATATGGCTTTCAATTGTGGATTTTTAGGAAACCCAAACACTGTCACAAATCCTTCAGTTTTTATCGATGAACGATAATTAGACTTACAATTCGGCACAACACAAGACTTTGGCATTGTAGCTAGCCACTATACAGTAATAATCAATGGTATAATTTTATTTACATAGAATGTTTGAAGAAAACACGAGCGCGTGACACATTTTCCATGTAACTCAGTGGGCTAGGCAGAGCAGACTGGCCTTTCACAGCGAGGTTGCCAATTTTCGCTCGCCGCGGCCTTCCGTAGAGCCGGCCATGGCTGTGCCCGCAGTAACATCGAGATACGTACAGAAAATATACTACTGTCTATACCAGCATTTCTTAGGATGTCTTAGTTACGAGAAAAATCCAATCAACGGCAGCATTAGTGAGAGATTGACAAGAAACATACAGTTTTGTCAAGTCGAGTTTCAGTCTGTAGATTCCAACCTCCACGGCTTGTTATATGGTGTGCTATTGCAGACGGAATGTTTCGGAGAAGAGATTATGGACGTCCTATACAATGATTTGGGTTCTGAAGGGGACTTAAGTGAAGATGACAATACTGCAGGTATGTATAGTATATAGACTGATGGTTTGGCTTTATATTTGGCTGAACTGTACGTCAATCCCTAGGCCTAATATTAGAATGCATTGATGTTGTTTCTATTGTTATGTATTCAGGCATGGCACTTATACGGTACCTTCTTCTTCTTCTTCCTCCTCGCCTTTTCCCGTTACGCGGGGTCGGCTTTCTTAATCCTGAGGCGCCACTCATTTCGTTGTAAAGCATCATCAGCAGATAGGCTAGGCCCAATATTCTCATGTCCCCTCTGGGCATTCGTCATCCATGTTGTTTGAGGTCTGCCGCTCCGTCTCTTTTGCGTAGTCATGGAAAGGCACTTCTTCACTACATGATTCTCCGGTCTTCGTATAACATGTCCATACCACCTTAGCCTGGTTTCTAAAAGTTTCTCTGCTAAAGGCGCTACTTTGAAACTGCCCCGCACATGTTCATTACGGATTTTATCTTTGAGAGTAACTCCACCTGCCCAATGTAACGTATGTATTTCAGTGGTATGAAGCTTTTGCTCATGTGCCTTTGTAGTAGCCCATGTTTCACTACCATAGAGTAGGATTGGTCTTACGGCAGTTTTATAAACTTTCCCCTTTGTTCTTATGGGTATTTTCAGATCACACAAAACTCCTGTTACTTCGCGCCATTTGTTCCACCCAGACGTGGCCTATGGATTATATCGGCGGTTATCGTGCCATCTTCAGCAATGACAGAACCTAGATATTTGAATTTTGTTACCCTTGGTAGGGTTTCACCATCTAGTTTAAGTTCAATATTTGTCATACTGGGTTTATTGTTGTGGAAGTCGCATACCATATATTCAGTCTTGGTTCTACTAATGCGCAGTCCATTAGACTCTAGAGCTCTCCTCCATTGGTCTAAACTCTCCTGTAGGTCATATATACTGCCAGATATCAGTGCCACATCGTCAGCGTACAAAAGATTCCACGGTAAGGGTTTCTGAAATAGTTTTGTTAGGTAGTTTATAGTAATATTGAATAACAGTGGACTTAGAGCACTTCCCTGATGAACCCCCACTTTGATATCAAAGCTTTCGGACAAACCAGGCATGGTACTTATACCCATTTGGATATTCTATTTTACAATACATACTGATATTATATTGATATTATAATTGAATCGGTCGGAGCTGAAAAGCTTGAAGTCAAAAATGGTCATTTTTTAAAGAATTAGTATTCTGAAGTATTGACCCAAGGGCTTTGGAACGGCATAGGAAAGAATTAAGTCAGCCTTCTGTTTAAGCTATACACAAAACATTATCATCAGGAGAAAAAGCACGGAAGCTCACCGGCAAGGGAAAATCCATCACAAAGCAATTTGTTTTGTGGGTTTGAGCCATAAACCACTGCTACATGTAGTGCGATCAGAGGAGGAAAGCATTACATCAACGACTTGCTGCCTTTCAGCACCGCATTCCGTACTTAATGTTGGCCGCACTGCAAGATTCCCGCGTGTTACAGTGCTATTGTAAATTACATTTGTACAGGGTTTAGGTGGTTTTTATGTTACAAATCCATTTTAAAATAAAATAACATGTGAAATATTCATTCTGGATGGCTTTATCCCGCACTAAACTGACCCTGGAGCTGACAGGCATTAAGACACGTTTGCAAAATTGATTAGAAAAATATGTTTATTAAATTAAAATTGATATTCCGCTAACACAAATATAACCTGAATAGTTGCTTCACAATATAGATTTTTTTTTTTTTCGTGTAGCCTCCTGAGAGGCCGAGTGCAGGTCTTTCTAGTCGACGCCCGTGGGCGACCTGCGCGTCGGGATGAGAGATGGAATGGATGAAGATGAATGAAACTGGGCAAGGATGTGGAAGGAAGCGGCCGTGGCCTGTCAGAAGGTACTGTCCCAGCATTCGCCTGGTGTTGAAAATGGGAAACCACGGAAAACCATTTCAAGGACAGCCGACGGTGGGGCTCGAACCCACGCGTCTACCGAGTCAGGAGAGAGCTTGGCTCCTTGACCTAACGCAGCGCTTTAGCCCGCGTAGCCACTACTGTCGGTACAATATAGATGATTAATATAGTGTGTTTGTTAAGTTCTGTGCTGTCAATGACGTTTTATCTGTCTCTTGAAAAGAAGTGAAAACTGACTTAATACTCCGACCGATTCAATTATTTTTTTTACTTGCGAATTGACCACTTAGGATCACGCTACAATGTCACTGTTTTAGTTGTAATTTCCTCTGTCTCCAGTACTCCTTCATGCGATCGCTGTGCTGCTGCTGTTGTTCTGCCGTCCAGTCTCTTCCGGTCTTTGTAGCTCGTCTCTCGACATGAAACCCTTCCAAATTGTGTGTCCTGTTTCGAAACGTATCCCTTTCCAACATTTGGGCCTCCTGGATGTTAGATCTCTCAAGGTCTTTCAGAGTTTATTTAATCCATGATGTTGTTTTTTTGTTCCAGAAGTAGTCACACAACTGCTTGGTTAATCTGGATTTGTCCAATCTGTACATGTGTCGAAGAAATATTAGCCTCCGTTTCCTCATGGTAGCCGAGATTTTTTCTACATTCTGGTAGACTTCGGCGTTGCTCAGAAGTTTCCATCCTGTTCGATTCAATTATATTAATTATATTTTATTTATATTATAGTGCGGGACAAACCATTGCAAGCCTGAAGGTCACGCATAGTCGGTGCGGTGTTGTCCTGTACGTTCTCGCATCCAGCACTCGACTGAAGGTACGCTGCAATAGCATGGCAACACCGCCAGGCGCGGGGAGGAGGGCCCCTTGACCTTCAGGCTTGCAATGGTTTGTTCCGCACTATAGTTAATTATATTATAATTATGCCTTTCTGTTTTTCTTTTTCATTCATAACTTCTAAACCCCACAAAAAGTATGTTATTATATTTTGTTTCCCTTGTATTCTATCCTGTTGTAAGACTTTATTTTCTTCAAAACAACAACATAGTTGTGGTGTCATTGAAACATAAAGTTAAATATTTAAGTGTTAAATGTTATTTTAAATTAAAGCATAAAGTTCATGGATAAGACTGCAAAAAGGAGCAAGGATTTATCTTAAACTATTCTTGACTTATGATTTTTTTTGAAATCCATTAGAAACCCCAGTTCAGGCTACTAAATTGTCAGACCAGAAAGAGTTAAATATTAGACCTGCAACCTGTAGACTTCAGCCTTAGTCAAAGGAAACTTAGAATAGAGGTTCATGAATACAATGCAAAATTTAACACTGGTTACGCATTTATATATTTGACAAATTTCATACAAATGTCACATTATAATTCATATTACAGTCAAATTGAACATTTTACATAAATCATTAAATACATTTTCAATAAATTATCACAATTTTCAACTGCTCATACATACTGCATTTAAATGCCTTCAATTACTTATATAATTATTACAATTGCAATTGCCAGACTATAAGCTGGGCAGGATAGTCAACAAGGAGCGGTACTGGTTCCCAGGATGAATGTATCAATGGACACTGCTATAGAGTGGGTGTAGGAGAGAAAGGCAGGGTCAAATATGTGACTTTCAGAAATCTCTTAAGTACAAAATGAACATGGCGGCCCAACCAAGTTGGAACATTTAAATAGATGTTTCTTGGGATATAACCATCCGAGCACAGTGTAACTTGGTACAGCAAGGGTTTATACACACTGTAATGTAATGACATCTAATTTAGTTCAATTGTTTACATAACCTCAAGATGGCGGCTGTGCGAAATTTTAAAATCTCGTTTTTATTTTTTCTTGTGGAAAAGGAATGGGAGGAGAGGAGAGGGACTCGAGAATTTTCTGATGTTTAGACCAGGAGCTTCTCTGGACTTGAGTATCATTGGATAACCCACCTCACCTGAGAGTCCCCCAGGGCAAGGGGATGGGAGGAGATAATAAGATGATAATTGTTGTTTTAAGGAGCCTAACATCTAGGTTATCGCTTCCTAATGGTTTGGATGATAGCGAAAATGTAAATGAAATTTAACCTAAACCTAAGACTAACTACATACTTACAAACTAGAAGAGGAAAAGGAAAACAAAAATAAGAATAAGGGAAACAAAAGACAGGAGGAAAGGAAATGCCCTCAACCCTCAAAGAATGAGAATTAACCCTTTAAGTGCTGAGTTTCCATTTGACTGTGTGGTCCCTCAGTGCTGAGTTTATTCATTTCCATGTATACAAAATTGTAGAAGCCACAATTTTTAACCTATCAGGGGGGGTGAATAAGCTTAAAATGTTTATAAATGTTGGTTCTAAATATTTCAATGCAAATTGAAGATCTTACGATTATGTTCAATAATATAATGAGAGAAAAGATAAATTAACTTTTTGTGCCCACGTGTACATCACCTTTATACAATGTAAAGGGCCCAAAATAAAAATATTTCCTAAAATCTGTAGGCAACTAATATATTACTTCATCACCCCTTTCCGCTGTGGTTAATAACTGAAGGATTCTTTGATCCGAAATAACATCACGTCGAGAGCAACTAGTTTGTTGTTCCGCCATGTTTGTTTACATCACGGATGAACGACAGCTGTAGAGGACTGACTTCTACAAAAAGCTCTGGTAGTCACTTCCCGAAGCTATTAGCCATGCTCAATTAGTTCCACATAATGTCCAACAGATGGCATAACATGCCAGATATCAATTCGGCTCTTGAGAGTGAGCCGGGAAACTGAAAAAAATAAAAGTTCTCGTGCACCGTATATAGGCGGGCGTAGCACTCATCGGGTTAAGGGACTTGGGAGGAAGGAGAGCCAGAAAAGGCAGATAGGAAAGGTAAAGAGGAGAAGGACTGCCCGAAAGGCAATGGAAGTAGGAGAAAAACCGGACCCAGCTCAGGAATCCCTCTGGGTCGCCAACTCCCGAACACAATAATTTGCAGAGATTACAACAATACTATTGGGTACAGCAAGTCTTCAGCTTTATTCGTCAACAGTGGCTACACTAGACAAGTACCTCACACCATGACTGCGTTGTGGGGCCGGAGCATGTCCAAGGATCAGTGGTTTGAATCCTGGCACTGACGATGGCTAGCAGTGGATCGTCCAAATGGGGCAGTTCTGACAGTTTTTGACAGTTCTACTCCATGGAACAGGCAAATCAGAACGCAATCACAAATTCTCAAAGTTGATATTTTTTCTGGTCAGTTCCTGATCAATTGCAGGTGTATCGGAATAAGGTTGTTACATTATTTCCGAATTAAATTATAATGTAACAGCTATCACTTCCGAGTTTATATCTGTGTTTATCCTCCAAAGTAATTCTATTACTAATCAAACTTTTAGTGCCTATACTTTCAACAATTTTTATAAAAATAGATATTTTGTAACAAATATTATCTATTAGGAGAAGAATTTACAGATCTCAATTCCCCCTTGAGTTCGCCTCCACGTCCCAGAAGATCGGGGATGGCGAAAAAAAAATAATTTATAATTATAAAAATTCTTAAACCAAAGAAATTTAAATGTATGTGTGTATGTATACACATACCATATATAACTTGATATATTTAGGGGCAGATGTCTTCGTAGTTCCGCCCCTTAAAACAACAATAACTAACTTAATATAATTTATTTTTTATCTTCATTATGAATAATAGATTCCATAATATTATACACATAAGTAGCCTTGAAAGTAAGCTATTTGTTAACTTCATTGCATCTTTTCATTTTGCAGTAACTAAAAATGCAACAAAGTGTGTGTATTGTCAAAAGTCATGGTTATTTATTTCTGTGACGTAAGCAAATGCCAGAATAGTACCTTCTAAACGGCCATGGCCACTTTCTTCCAACTCCTTCCCCAGTTTCATTAACTCCTCTAACACGACTGGCCTAAGGAAGGGCATCCAGCATATAGAGACTCGTCTCACTTCATCCCTAATCCCATACAAATGGGAATAATAATGGGGAGAAATATACATGTGTTACTTAAGCTTGTGTAGTGTATGGCACTCACCGAATGAGCATCGCTAATCCAAGTGTGTGTCTTGTATCAAGTTTGACGAGAACAGTACGGGACGAAGGACGAAGCCACTTTCTGTACTGTATCTCAGCCTCATCTTTTGGGAACGTTAGGGGGTAAAATCAAGTACAGGGTCTTTATTTTTGCTAGGCAAGGCGATTCCGCTCGACATTGACCGCCGGTCCCCGGTCAATAGGTTACAGGTTGGCACACGCGGTCTGCGGCCGTATTCCCACGTTCTTCCTGCGGCAGACGTGTCGAGCTCCGAGCTAATTGGGTGTTTTATAACGCTACAGTACATGTCCCACAAAAAAGCAAGGAAGTGTTATACAGAAGCTACTATATCCCGATACTGACCTATGCTTCGGAAACGTGGACAATGAAGAAAAGAGACATAAGCAGAATACAGGCAGGTGAAATGAAGTTCCTGCGAAGTAGGATCGGAGTAACAAGAAGAGACAGGTTGAGGAATGAAAAGGTCAGGGAAATGGTGAAAGAGGAGCCCTTGCAAGGTAGGATTGAGACGTCAAGACTGAGGTGGTATGGACACTTAAAGAGAATGGATGATAAGAGGATTCCCAAGAGGATACATGAGATGAAGATGCAGAAGAAACGACCAAGGGGAAGACCAAGAGATAGATGGCTGAAAGGAGTGGAGGAATGTGTCAAGAAGAGAGGCGAGGACTGGACCAGAGTGACAGCGGAGAGGTGGTGGGAAGAAAGGACTAAGTGGCGAGGCTTATGTTCCAAACAGACCCAGCCTGGGGCTGGAAACTGTACAAGATGATGATGATGACTGTGTACTGTACATCGTATTGTATAGTGTTACATTGTGATTGTGTATATCTGCACAAAACGTACATAAAGTGCAGGAAATCCTGCTCTAGAACAAGACAAAAGTTTCGAGTGAAATTCCCAGGGAGGCTCATTCTATAAATTACTATAAATCACAATAAAACAACTGGCTAAGAGATTCAAACGTACAGGTTCAGTAAACAATAAAAATAGACGTTAAGGTCGTTATTTCCTTACTGAAGCTAAATTAACCAGAGTAACCGAAAACTTCATAAGGAGATGCCGATTATGTTTGGCAGCGGATGGGGAACATTTTCAGCATCTACTGTAAACATGGTGAGTAAAAGTGTATGATACTGATTTTATACACCGTACTCTGTCATACATATGCACGCGCAGTCGCCGGCAACTGAGCCGACACTGGCGGAGGGCGTGAGCGAGAATGTCCTTGCCAAGCAAATATAAAGACCCTGTATAACAATGAATGAAGTAAATAGGAACACAGAAAATCAGACATTTAAAAAAAAAAAAACATAAAAGTGTGGTATTGTAGTGTACATGTAACTTATAGCATAATAATCCACTGCATGTACTTGCAACTTTGAACAAACTGTTTGCAAATTTTGAATTAACTGACGCTTCCAATAGAATTATCATCAGCTGCCACTGATATACAGTACACATATACAGGGTGTAATCATCATCATCTTCATTTCCCGTTTCCAGCTTCCTGGGTCGGGTTGTGAATTAAGGACCTCCAACGTTTCCTGTCTCTCCACCACTCCTCTCCTGTTTTTAGTACTTCTTCAGGTTTTCCTCCTCTCTTCTCTACACACTCCCACACTGTATCTGCCCATCTCTTTCGGGGCCTTCCTCGTGGTCGCTTCCCTGTCATCTTTTCACAGAAAGTTTTCTTTGGTACTCTCTCCTCTCCCATTCTCATCATATGTCCATACCACTTTAACTTTGTTGTTTCTATCCTGTCCTGCAGCTTCAAGATTCCTGTCCTTTTTCTAATCTCTTCATTTCTAACTCTGTATCGAAATGAATATCAGGGTTTTAAGGCTTTGTAGTACTGTATTTAATACAGTTAACGTACGATCATAGATAATACATCAAATGAAACAGCAACTCAAACAGTTCGTACCTGTGCACATGGCTGGTTCCTCCGTCTTCCATAAGAAGCGCTAGTAGCCAAGATGGCGACTAGGGAGAACAAAAGTTCTTTGTGGTTTACAGTTTGCAAGAACTGAATCTGCAGTTACAGTGCAACATGCGTTCCGTATTACGTTCCGGATGACAGACCTTGTTTCACATGGCCTCCACGTTCACCCAATCTGACACCATGTGATTTTTACCTCTGGGGGTTCGTAAAGGTTCGTGTATGTGCCTCCGCTACCAGCTGACCTAACCGACTTAAGAAACAGGATTGAAGCAGTTATTGCAACAATTACTCCAGAGACACTGAGCAAGGCTATCGACTCAATGTGTGCCGTGTGACGAATGGTGCTCACATTGAACACTTGTAGGACAAACTGTTTGAATTGCTCTTTAATTTGATTATCATTTTTAATTAGGGCCCGGATGTTGATGCTGTAAAAAAAATTAGAAATGCACTTAAAATTTTCAAAAATGACTAATAATGACCTAAAAATTCGAAGAATGCACTCTAAAATGGAGAAAATGATCTTATAATAATAAACTCACCAATATTTCAAAAATTGGAAAAATGCACTGTAAAATGGAGAAAATAATAATAAATTCGCCAATATTTCAAAAATGACATCTTAAGCTCAAACTGAAAAGTCAATCAAAATAAATCTCTAGCACTTAAGAAAAGGTTTATGTTCACTTTTGTTGGAGTTGCACTGCACTATGAATGCCCTTCTGAAGTTGTCAAATGTAAATGAGCTGTGGTTATCAGCCGGCAAGTTTTTATATCTCGAAAAGCTGTGTTCAACATCAACTGATGCGATCAGAGCGTACATGAAGTCAGGAAGGTCGTTTGCTGCTAAATCCTTCTCAATCCCATCCATGGAATAGTTTTCACCAGAAATGATGTCTGAAATTTTGCATAATGTTTTATACCTGGTGTTTTTGTCCAGAACGTTTTTTCAGCTTTGATGCAATACCCGCAGCAATTTCGCCACGATTGTTGCTAAGACTAGTTTCCACCCGGTTGATTAAGGAAATGGAATCAATATTTCAATATGTTAAATTATCTTGTATCAGCTATTAGCTTCTTCTTAACTCTGAGAGACATAACTCCCTCATAAAGCTGTGACATGACGAAATTGGAAAAAAATTACCTTAAAAGGCCTATTTCTCTAAAATAAGACCAAAAAATCTACCAAACTTAAAAAAAATGCTCTTAAAATGGAAAAATAGCACACAAAAAAAATTCAAAAAGATGCAAAATTAAAAATAACATATATGAAGACGGTGTGGGCCGTCTGGAGTTTCTATATACTTCAGCATTGTTTTTGACAGTTGATCCGGGCCCTATTTATAATTGTAAGTCAACTGTATTAAATACTACAAAGCCTTATGACCCCAATTTTCATTTTGATACACCCTGTATATTAACTCTTCCCAACCCATGGGGTTGGGGTAGCGCGCCTGCCTCTCACCCGGAGACCCCTGGTTCAATTCCCAGCTCCGTCAGGGATTTTAGAAACTGACATGAGGCCTGGAACGGGGTGCACTCAGCCTTGTGAGGACAATTGAGTAGCTGTCTGACAGTGAGGCAGTGCCCCGATCACGAAACCCAGCTTAACGACCGAGAAGACCCGATGCGCTGATCACGCGTCACCCCAATATCTGCAAGCCAAATGGCTGGGCAGCGGTTGCTTGGTAGACCTAGGCCCTTCATGGGCTGTAGTGCCAGGGGTTATTTTTTATTTGTTATCAAGCGGAATACGGATATGTCCAGAGCGTACAATTCAGCCGCGAGCGGAAAGCGGATATATCCGGGAAATTCCTACATTTAAATCTGGCCCCGTTTTCCATCAAAATAGTTCATGTTAAACCCAGGAGATGGCACCACTATGCAGACACATGTTTGATAGTCAATTATGCCACCCTAGAGACCCTTTGACTTCACAAATATCCGCAGTCAGCTGTTGTTTCAGATGAACGCACGTGTCTTATTGTGTAGTTGGTGAAGTGAGTGCAATTTTGTAGTGTTAATTTAGTGATGTGAGCAAAATTTCACGGAAAAGGCTATGGAATGATAAAGATCCAGTGTCTGCTTTGGATTTGAGTGATGGTTTGAAGTGTTTCCACACTGTTGAAATGCTTGCCACGGTGGGTGAGTGGATAGCGTGTCGGTCTACTAACCCCAAGATTGCAGGTTCGCCCCTGACCGTGGTAAGTGATTTTTGAAAGGCGGCAAAAATACGATACGCATGTCATACGATGTTGGCATGTCAAAGAACCCATTTGAATTCAGTAGGCCGAGTTCATAATGGCAAAATTAATCTCGGGAGTTTCCGCCAGCACAAAGTTCCTCATTTCTCTACTAGAAAGCGGTATTGTGTTCAAGGAGATTAGATATCTAACATCTAACCTCCTTGACTTTCATAGTCAAGGAACTACGAAATTCGACACGCAAGCTACCCTCTGGGTGTCAAATAGCAAAGCTTGCACCAGGCACCCGAGGCCACACGATATTATTATTATTACTGTTGAAATTTACTTATGTTTACAACTGACTATAACCTCTACTGTAAATCTAAGTTGGCAACAATGTGATCAAAAATGTATTTTACTTTTATAAGTTGGCAATTGTTTTAAACCAGAAGAAGATGTACAGCTAATGGCGGAATGTATGTGTAAGATATTGTCTGTGAAATCTGAAGCCATCAGCCATCAAAATTGTATCTATATTGAATGTAGGGAAGTTTTTGATAACTCATAAACATGTGTTATGCTGTAGAGTCAAAAGGTATGATATTGTCGACTTATCTAATATGTATTTTTCAACTTGTATTTGAATGAGGTTATATGTTGTATGGAAGCACACCTTAAGTTTACAAAATGTTCATAATAATAGAAGAAGTTTGTAACTGAGAGTGTAAACCATTATTGTATTATTTCTTTGTTTGCCAGCCGCCTTTTGATGATACTTGCTGTTTAATTTTTGATTAAAAAAAAGGACGTCATACATATTGACAATGACTTGATCATTCATCCCTGCTCGGAGCACAAGAATTACAACAGGTTATCGGCCCAGATACCGCACATACGTCAGACACGCCGAGCATTACGGGATATAATTTGGTTGTCGAGAAAAAGTCAGCCGAGTCAGTCGTCGTCGTCCAAGTCAGAAGTCGTCAGGCCAGTCCAGTCAGCCGAGAAAGTCCACGTCAGTCATCGCAGACAAAGTCAGCCCCGTCGAAGAGGACGTCAACCACATCGTCAGCCCAAGAAACGTCAGCTAAGTCAATCTAACCTCAAAATGTCAGTTAAGTAGCCTATACATGAGTCAGAGTAAATTGATAAAACTATTTGAAAATAGATAGTAAAATCTTGTGAAATCAAACGTTGGTAAAATTGTCATATTTTTGAAACTTAATTTTGCTTTTTAAGTCAAGTCATGGATACAGTAAAGGTTCATTTAGAAACTTTGACAGTAGATTTGCATGGAAATGTCAATTATGATTCTTAGCGTTTCAAAATTAATTTAGCTATGAGAACAAAAGAATGTTTTGATATTGCAACTGGTTTGACTGTCAAACCATCAGGTACAAACTCCGATCCTGTACGTAATTGGATAAAGAAAGATGTAGAAGCTCAAGCGCTTATAGGTTTAAATGTCAGTAGTAATATAGCGAAAAAGCTAGTCAAATGCCAAACTGCAAAACAAATGTTAGATAAGCTAGAAAATGTTTATGGTAAAAAGTCTGATATTACTGTTGAGGGTTTGCAAAGGAAATTTTTTGGTTATGTTTTTGACAGCCAAAAATCAGCTGTTGAGAATTGCTTGGAGATTCAACAGATAGCCGAAGACCTGTCATCAGATGATGACAGGGTGAAAGACAGTTGGATCATGACACGAATGCTGAGTATGCTACCACCTAAGCTGCACCATTTCAGAACAGCCTGGGTCAATGTGACAGGAGCCGACAAAACTATTGAAACACTCATCGAAAGATTGAGGCTGGAAGAGGATCGACTCAATGAAGGTAAAAAGGAAAGTGGAGCAACTGCAGTCAACGCACTCATCGCAAAGGAGAAGAAAACTGGAAATCAGTCTACTCACAACAATAGCAACAGACAAGGTGGAGGCACGCCAGTCAGCTGCTTTAAGTGTGGACAGAAAGGGCATGTGAAGAAACACTGCAGAAACAAACCCTGTGCCAAATATCTTGCCTATTGTAAAGAAAACTACCCTTGCCATGTGTGTGGACAGAAAGGTCACTTCGCAAGAGACTGTACTAAGAAGGATGACAACAAAAATGGAAATGAAAGGTCAGAACGGAGTGAACAGAAGAGCACGAATCACCCATACCGCGCACTAGCGTCAGTGGGACAGTCAACTGCAGAGCTGAACAGTCTCAATTCGAAATGTAACACATGAAATCACTGGTACCAGGACTGTGGAGCTACACAACATGACATCACACAGGAACTGGTTCGTCAAATTGATTGAATTGGAAACTCCATCTCCTATTGTCATCGGAGATGCGACTGTACTAGAGGGTGTTGGCATCGGCAACGTTCAACTTGAGACGTTCAACGGAAGAGAATGGTACAAGGTCATCCTGGAGGATGTGCTTTATGTGCCTAAGCTCAACTACAATTTGATATCTGTCAGTCAGATACTCGACAGAGGTTATGTCCAAACTGCAAACAAAGATAAGTCAATATTTGAAACGTCTTATCATCGTGAAATTGTGACCATGGCAGTCAGAGAAGGTGACCTGTACAGAATGATGCTACGCCAGGAGAAGTCGGAAGCCTGTATGGTAGCCACCTCGATCGTAACCTGGCACGAGAGGCTCGCACACCAAAACCTGAAGTATGTGAAGGATGCTTTGGACAGGAATGGCATTCCATATGTTGATGATTGGAACGAGAGAGTCTGCGAAGGATGCACCTAAGGTAAACAACATCGGGTATCTCACCCACTGAACGAGAAGGTTGCTACCCAACCATTAGATCTGGTCCATGTAGATATTGGAGAGATAGCGACACCATCGCTAGGAGGAGCAAAATATTTCTTGCTTTTCAAGGATGATTTTTCACATTTCCGAACAGTATACTTCTTGAAGACGAAGGACGAAGCTGCAGCCAAACTGGATGTTTTCATGAAGCTGGTGGAAAACCAGTTTGGAAGAAAGGTGAAAATTCTAAGATCAGATAATGGAACCGAGATCAAGAATGCCAACACACGTAAGCTGCTGGAGGAGCTAGGTGTCTTTCACACTTTTTCAACAGCTTACACCCCAGAACAGAATGGAAGAGTGGAACGTGAAATGAGAACAATTGTAGAGTCAGCAAGGACAGCAATTCATGCACGAAACCTGAAGGACAATTTTTGGGCAGAAGCAGTGAACTATTCTGTGTTCACGATCAACCAGACTGGCACAAGTTCAGTGAAAGGAAAGAGTCCAGCCAACCTATGGTTTGGACGACAGGTCAACATGAACAAACTGAAAACCTTCGGATGCGACTGCTACGTTTTGACTCCCAACCACAAGAGAAGCAAGCTTGACAAGAAGTCTAGGAAAGGTATATTTGTTGGATACGACATTGACTCTCCATCCTACAGAGTCTATCTGCCTGAAGAACGTGATGTTGTAAGTTCAGACAACGTCGTAATTAATGAAGGAGAAAAAGATGAGCGAAACCTGACAGATGTTGAAATGGCCATGAACAAGAACGAGTTGATTGAAGAAGATGAGTATGAAGACAGCATAGACCTGAGACAAGACAGAAACGAAGAAAGAGATGAAGCCCGAGAAGAAGAAGAACAACCAAGAAGACCAGGACTACGCAATCGTCAAAATATTCAGCTACCTGCCAAACTATCAGACTATGTCAAGGGCTACCTCCGGGGAGGAAAGAGTGCCAACTTAGCCATGATAGGAGAAATCCAGGATATCTCTATTTCCAAAACGTTGCAAGATGCCAAGTGGCTGAAAGCCATGACAGAAGAATTTGAATCCTTACAGAAGATGGAAACTTGGAAATTAGTGAAATGTCCGGAAGCAGTTCGACCCCTGACCTGCCGCTGGGTGTTACGAGAGAAGCCTGATGGGAGAACGAAAGCACGACTGGTAGCACGTGGCTTTGAGCAGGAAGGAGGAGTTGACTATTCAGAAACATTTAGTCCAGTAGCAAACCATGCTTCAATTAGACTGATTCTCAGTTATGCCGCTACTGAGAAGATGAAACTTGTTCCCTTTGTTGTGAAGACAGCCTTCTTGCATGGAGACTTGGAGGAGAAAGTGTACATGTATCAACCTGAAGGATTTGAAGATGGAACTGGCAGAGTCTGCAAACTAATGAAAAGCATATATGGACTAAAGCAAGCACCAAGAAAGTGGAATGAGAAAATGTCAGATTTTCTTGAGAAGAAACTTGGACTAGTGAACACTGACGATGACCCCTGCATTTACTATAACGAGAAGAGAACTTTGATGATGGCTCTTTTCGTCGACGACGGGCTCATCGCTGAATATAATGAAAAAGAAATCTTTGAAGTCTTGGATGTCATAAATCGGGAATTTGAAATCACTTACCAACGATCAGTTCAGAAGCATTTCACGTACCTAGGCATGGAAGTCAGAATAGAGAATGAAGGAATTTTTGTGAACCAGCCTGGATACACCAGAAAGATCATCAATCGTTTTCAGTTCGACACTTGCAACCCAAGTTCAACACCCATGGAGAAAGGAATGGTGGCAAACGAAGAAGATCGAATCAACGACAGACCAGCGCCACCTACAACTCCATATCGAGAAGCAGTGGGTAGTCTACTCTACCTTGCTACAATATCCCGACCGGATATCTGCTACGCAGTGAACTACTTGAGCCGCTTCAACGGCAAAGCCATGCAGAGCAACTGGAAAATGGTGAAGAAGGTATTTCAGTATTTGAAGGGAACTCCAGACTATGGAATTTTCTTCAATGGAGACGACAAACTTGTGGCATATACAGATTCAGACTACGGTGGGGACACCGTAAAAGGGCGCTCAACAAGTGGTGTTCTACTGTTGAGAGGAGGACCAATCATTTGGTACACACAGAAGCAGCGACTCGTTGCTACGTCAACAGCAGAAGCAGAATACCGAGCAGCTGTCTCATCGATAGATGACATCAGCTGAATCAAGAGAATTGGACTGGAACTCGAAATTTTGAAGTCAGACAAACCAGTCACGCTGTTTGGTGACAACCAGTCAGCAATCCACATACTGCACAATGCACACGAGGGGAAGACTACAAAAGGAAAGAAACATATAGAGATTCCACGCAAATTCATCCTGGAACACGTGGGCAAAACTGTTGCTCTCAAACATGTCGAGAGCTCCAAGCAACTTGCTGATATCCTGACCAAACCCCTCAATAGAAAATGGTTTGAACGCTTCGTTGTAAAATAATTAAGGAGGAGTGTTGAAATTTAATTATGTTTACAACTGACTAAAACCTCTACTGTAAATCTAAGTTGGCAACAATGTGATCAAAAATGTATTTCACATTTATAAGCTGGCAATTTTTTTAAACCAGAAGATGTACAGCTAATAGCGGAATGTATGTGTAAGATATTGTCTGTGAAATATGAAGCCATCAGCCATCAAAATTGTATCTATATTGAATGTAGGGAAGTTTTTGATAACTCATAAACATGTGTTATGCTGTAGAGTCAAAAGGTATGATATTGTCGACTTATCTAATATGTATTTTTCAACTTGTATTTGAATGAGGTTATATGTTGTATGGAAGCACACCTTAAGTTTACAAAATGTTCATAATAATAGAAGAAGTTTGTAACTGAGAGTGTAAACCATTATTGTATTATTTCTTTGTTTGCCAGCCGCCTTTTGATGATACTTGCTGTTTAATTTTTGATTAAAAAAAAGGACGTCATACATATTGACAATGACTTGATCATTCATCCCTGCTCGGAGCACAAGAATTACAACACACACTTAATTATTAGTTAATTAATAATTATCATTAATTAACTTTACAATCTTCAGATGCTACTCAAACTTCAAGTATCAACAGGTATACAAAATATATGCGAGTTCTAATAAAATTTAGAGCATGAAAAACATAAACTACATATTTTGATCACCGAAGAAATGCAAGAAAATCAGTATAGAGAAAAGCAAGACCCTGGTGAAGACAAGAGGGAAAAGGCAAGGAAAGGACTCTGTGAAATTGGAAGTCATAGTTTGGAAATTGTGGACATGTTCAAATACCTAGGAAGTGAATGAATGCAAAGTGGTAGGTTGGACATGGAGATTGGCAGGAGGGTACAGCAGAGCAATGCATTCTATCAAAGTTTAAGAAAACTTGTTTGGGATAAGGAAGTACCAAGGAAAGGCAAAGAGATAATGTATAAAGTGTACTATGTACTTACGCAACTGAGACTTGGAACCAGACAAGCAGGCAAGAGAGTAGAACTCAAGCCAGTGAAATGAAATTCCTAAGAAGTATGATAGGAAAGACAAGGAAAGACAGAGTGAGAAATTAAGATGTTAGGACAGAAGTTGGGATGAGAAAACTAAATGAGAGAATAGAGAAGAATAAACTAAGGTGGTTTGGACATGTAAAGAGGATGGAGGAAAATAGAATACCAAGACAGACACTGGAGGTAAAGTGCAAGGGTAAGCGAGCAAGAGGAAGACCTAGAACAAGGTGGATTGATTCAGTGAAGAACAGCATAAGAAAAGAAATTTTGACTGGAACAATAAGGTGGAAAGAAAGAGGAAGGTGGAGAAGTGCCACAAATACCCAGACCCGGCAGGAGCTGGATAAGGGGAAATGATGATGATTTTGAATTTTAGAAGGAAAAAAAAAATCCGCTCAGAGCCTTAAAAGCATCCGCTCGGGAAGGGTTAATTACACATGAATACTTGAGGAAAGGTTTCTTGTAATTTTAAGAGGTCTCATGGTTAAGTAAAACTTCACTTTAAAAAACACTATTTATAACCATCAACAACTGCAACTATACACTTTTGTAAGTCTGAAGAGTACAATTATAGCAATTATGCTGTCCCAACCATAACATTCACATCCTAAGAACCATTGTCACGGTTAACATTTCGTATATAACCAAGTTTTTCCAGAAGAATCCTTGCCCCCGCTGTCTTCTGCTTCGTGAGCTGTTTCACGGTATTTGGAATATCTAGTTTCTCTTGTAGGAGTGTTTTAGCCTCTGTAACATCAGTCTCTAGGACACTGGAAACAAAACAGATACCACACCTAATAAGTAATTTATATATCCTCACATACAATAGTCATAAATTCTGCTAGTACTTGCAATTCATAAAACTACTAAATAAAACTAGGTAAACTTATTAATATACACACATTCTGAAAGAACACAAAAATTGCTGCAAAACGGATGTGCCCTGATTCAAAACGATCGCTCTGTTCGTCAATACCGCGGTGAAATAGTCATTTGTCGACAGCTGAAATGACTGATTTTTTTAAACATTATATTGTGACTCAGCAATTCTTCTAGGTTTGTGCCGTGTCTTGTGTGGGGTTTCGCCTAGGACACCAAGCTGGCTCATCGGCGAGCTCTTTGGAGTCCCCGCCCGGACCCCCACAGGAATTACGAACTGCGCGCCACCTCCCTTTATATTAGGTGCAACTGCACCACTTGACTGCGAGAACTAAAAGCTCAAGCAGCCTTAACCTCCCTATGAAGGCTTCCAAAAAGATGATATATTGGCTTTCACGGCCGGTGAACTAAAACCCAGCAATTCTTCTAGGTTTGTGCCGTGTCTTGCGTGGGGTTTCGCCTAGGACACCAATCTGGCTCATCGGTGGGCTCATGGTGTCCCCGCCCGGATCCCCACAGGAGTGACGAACTGCGCGCCACCTCCCTTTATATTAGGTGCAACTGCACCACTTGACTGCGAGAACTAAAAGCTCAAGCAGCCTTAATCTCCCTATGAAGGCTTCACCGGCCGTGCAAGCCAATATACCATTATATTGTGGTATTGGTTATTTTTCTTTCACAGACTAATCCAGTGGCTTGACTTCCATTAAACCAGTCAGCAGCTGCGATAAACAGTGGGGCATTGCTTGCCAGCCATTGCTGTGACAGTAAATTGTGTTTCAAAATGTAAGACCTAGTCTGGGCACCGTTCATTTCACAAGATAAAATTATTTGATTACGCAAAAGATTGTGTTGAATTCTTTTATGAACAGCATTCACAACTTATACGTACACATTATGGAAGGCCCGATCTTACAGGCGGCTAGGTGGAAGCACGCTGAGCTTCTATGCCCAAGGTCGCGGGTTCAAACCCGGTCGAAGTCGTCGGATTTTTTAAGAGCATTACAAATCCCCAGTATGCCTTCCTTCAGAGGGGATGTAAAGCCGGCGATCCCATGTCATAGATTTATGGCATGATAAAACCTTCCACTAATTACACTTGTGTGAAGCTAAATTATAGGTTAGATTTGACTAACGCTCTTAGGTTCCAACGTTCGTCGCCAGGAGCCGACTGCGGTGGCATGTAGTAACCAAGTTCAGAACTAGTTGGTCGTTGATGGTGGCGTTTGGTAGCAAGAGTTGGAACTGCCTGAAAATCGAATGACTGCAGTCCTTACTTGAATTAAAAACAGATAACACACACTAATAGAGCCGTCACAATTAACACCGGTTATCAGAGAGATTCTACACACACCCAAAGTACACGGGGCTACATGACCCCGTTGTTGCAGCCCCTAAACTGAGGAACCAACGATCTGATCTTACCGTACATGTACAACAGCTACAACCATTGGTTTAAACCTTGCTATTGTTGGAAACAAAGCAATCATTGATACTGTCACGTGCCACCCACTAGTGGCAATTCCGTTAACTGGATTACGGTGGGTAGAAAGCACAACACCAATTACTGCTTTAAAGAGAAATTAGCTTTATTGCTTGCAGGTCAGAAATATACACCGTACAATAAGCAGATAGAAACAATTAGCTGTCTTAGAGAAGCTCCCTCAGCATGGGGCTTGACTCACCCTTTCACTTGTCAATGAGCCACAGAAGTTAATCCCTCCTAATGAGTCCGGTCCCGTACGCTGGCTGGAAATAGCTGCACTAAGTCTGTCACTCACTGTTTTGCAACTCACCACAATGACCTCTGTCGCACTAGGTAAGCACACACTCTTCAATACCCAGCCTCTCTGTATGATTCACAATCCTTCACTGGCAAGAGAATCAGCTTCACTAGGGGTTTCGCAAGTTACGTCACCACACTTCCGTCGCTCAGGATAAACGCTCGCACTAGCTCGAAAAACACACCCACACTGGTTGAGAGGTCGCTCTTATATAGCAGGCCGGTGACTCAATAATTGCTTCTAGACCCATCCAGGGTTCACGGCTTCTCGAGGCTTCCTTCACTGGCTGAGTCACGAATATTCTGGACCATCCCTTTGTCCTAGTAGACCTGTTGCATAAGGCACACGCAATACACTGAGGCAGAGCAGCCCAGCCCTGGGGCAGTTGTGACTCATGCGGCGAGCGATGAAACGAACTGACAGCCGTAACACCACCCCCTTCCTAAAAGGCTGATCGTCCCGATCAATCATTGGTCCGTCTGTGTCCCTCCGTAGGCTGCCAGGCGATCTCGATGCACGATCTTCATCTTCGCCCTTGGGCTCCGCTGGATCCTGTAGATGACATCGTTGATCCGTTTCACGACTCAGTACGGGCCCTCCCAGGACTTCTGCAGTTTGGGTGACAGGCCTTTCTTCCGTAATGGGTTGAAGAGCCAGACCAGGTCGTCCTCGTGGAACCCGCCGGCATCCGTCTGTTGGTCGTATCGGGTCTTCATTCGGTCGGTCTCGATCCGCAGTTTCCTCCTCGCGAACACGTGCACGTCCTCCAGTTGGTCGACCAGTTCTTGACAATACTGGCTTACCGGGACCGGATCATTCCCAGGTCGGCCGAAGGCAAGATCCCTCCCAAACATGGCCCGGGCTGGTGTGCACCAGGTGGCTTCATGCACGGCGGCGCGGTAGGCCAGGAGAAATAGTGGAAGATGTTTGTCCCAATCCCTCTGGTGCTCGCTGACGAATATTCGGAGATGGTTCTCGATGGTGCGATTGAATCGCTCTACCATCCCGTCGGACTGAGGGTGTAGCGGCGTTGTCCTTGTCTTCCGGATTCCCAGCAGCTGGCATAGGTTCTGGAACACCTGCGACTCGAAGTTCCTCCCTTGGTCGGAGTGCAGCTCCAGGGGTACTCCGTACCGGCTGACGAATTCCTTCACCAGGGTCTCTGCGATCGTCGCGGCTTCTTGGTTAGGGAGCGCATACGCCTCTGGCCATTTGGTAAAGTAGTCGCTGACGATCAATATGTAGCGGTTCCCTGCCTCACTTAACGGGAATGGCCCAGCAACATCGATGGCCACTCTCTCCATGGGGCCGCCCACGTTGTAGGTCTTCAGTGGACCCCGTCGTCTTCGTCCTGGGCCCCTGCTGGCTGCGCAATCGTGGCACCTCGCACAGTGGTTCTCCAGGTCAGTTCGGCATCCGATCCAGTAGAACCGCTCTCTCAGCTTCTCCAGGGTCTTCTTTATCCCTAGGTGTCCACCAGATGATCCTCCATGGACTTCCTTCAGGACTTCCTCCGTCATAGCCTTTGGAACGACGACTTGTTCCCGAGATGTCTTCCCGTCGGTGCTCTCCCAGGCGCGGCAGATGAGGCCATCCCTTACAATCAGCGAGTCCCACTGCGCCCAGTAAGACTTAAACTTTGGGCTGCAGTCACTCACAATGTTCCACCCGGGTCTGGGGACACAGGCCCTCTTCCATTCGGCTATCAGTCCCAGGTCATCATCTTCTGCTTGTGCCCGCGTGAAAGATTCGCGGCTCCAGTTCCCTTGAAGTTCCACAGTAGTCCGTCGGCACTGTATCCCGGTGTTTTCCTCCCTCCTAGTACAGAAGGTGCAGTCTTTGGGGCACGGTCTTCGTGACAGGGCGTCGGCATTAGAATGCAGTTGGCCTTTCCTGTACTGGATCTCGAAGTTGTACTGCTGAAGCCTCTCTAACCACCGCACGAGTTGACCCTCGGGCTGTTTGAAGTTCAGGAGCCACCGCAGGGATGCATGGTCGGTCCTGATGAGAAATTCTTGCCCGAACAGGTACTTGTGGAAGTGTTCGATGGTCTTCACGATGGCGAGCAGTTCCTTCCTGGTGACGCAGTAGTTCCTCTCTGGCTTTGACAAGGCTTTGCTGAAGTAGGCCACTACTCTCTCCTCGCCGTCCACTATTTGCGGCAGGATTCCCCCTATACCAAAGTCACTGGCATCGGTGTCGACGATGAACCTGGTTCCAGGTCTGGGGTAGGCCAGAATAGGCGCGGTGCACAGAGCCTGCTTGAGTTGTTCGAAGGCACTGTGGCATTCTGCTGTCCATGTGAAGAGTTGGTCCTTCTCAGTCAGTCGATGCAGTGGTTTGGCGATGTCGGCGAATCCTCTCACGAAGCGACGGTAATAAGTGCAGAGTCCCAGGAAGCTTCGTAGTTGGGACTTGTCCTTCGGAACTGGCCACTCCCTCACAGCTGCGGTCTTTTCTGGGTCGGTGCGCACCCCTTCCTCGGAGACAATATGCCCAAGGTACTGGACCTGCTTCTGGAAGAGCTGACACTTCTTGGGGCTCAACTTCAGCTGGGCAGCCCGTAGCTTCATCAAGATCTCCTTCAGGTTGCTGTAGTGCTCCTCGAAGCTTTTTCCCAGAACGATGACGTCGTCTAGGTAGACCAGGCAGGTCTTCCAGTGTAGTCCCCTCAGAATGGACTCCATTAGCCTTTCGAAGGTCGCAGGGGCGTTGCACAGACCGAATGGCAAGACGGTGAACTGCCAGAGCCCGCTGCCCACAGAGAACTCCATTTTCTCGTGGTCCTTAGGGTGAACCTCCACCTGCCAGTAGCCACTCTTCAAATCCAAGGTGGAGAACCATCTTGATCCTGATATGGTGTCCAGCGTGTCGTCGATCCGGGGTAGAGGGTAGCTGTCCTTCTTCGTGACGTCGTTCACCCGCCTGTAGTCCACGCAGAACCTGGTGGAACCGTCCTTCTTCTTCACTAGCACGACCGGAGAACTCCAAGGACTATGTGATGGCTCGATCACCCCTTGCTCCTTCATCTCTTCTACCATCCGGTCGACATCGGCTTGCTTGGCGAGCGGGACATGTCGGAATGGGGCCCTAATCGGTGTGCTGTCCCCAACGTCGATTCTGTGCTGGACCAAGCTTGTCCTACCGAAGTCTTTGCTCCCCACGGAGAAGACATCCTGGAATTCGCGTAGCAGGTCCTGAAGTTGGCGTGATTGCTCCTCGTCTAAATGGTCCTGGGATCCTTGGTACGGCTTCTGTAGTTCTTCTGGCAGGGCGCGTCTTCTTCGGTTGTCCGTCTGCAGGTGTCCGTCCGTCGTGTCTGTGATGCAGGCAATCCATGTAACGGGCTCGCAGACTCCTAGGTTGGTGTCCCGGTGAACCGTAATATCGTAGTCGTTCAGGTTGGACAGGCGGACGTACGGCCGAGGCGTCGTGTTGATGAGGGTCTTGGCAACTAGCAATCCTTCTGTCTGGATGTCCTCATATTTTGGCTCGATGACCGCCGCCACTCCCTCAGCAGTTCCGTCGACAATTACGGCAGCGCTGACCACCGTCCTGGCAGGAACGATGACGTCCTCTCTCAGCCTTACTCGTCATGCGGAGACGGCCTCGTGTGCTGGTTGCAAAGCAAGTTCCTCACCTCCGAAGTGCAGAGTGTTGGTACTCAGGTCGAAGATGATGTTGTTCTGGTCCAGGAAGTCCAGTCCGATGTTCACTTCATTTGATACGTCAGCCACAAGCACTGGATGCTTCACCGCATGTCGACCAATGACGAACTCCAGTGATGCTTCGCCATGTACAGGTGCGGTCTCTCCGGTCGCGGTTATTAGCTGGAGGTTCCTTTGTGTGGGTTGCACTCTCCACTTCGGGATCACGGTGGGATTAACGATGGTCCTCGATGCTCCCGTGTCGATTAGCATGGGCCAGCTCTCTCCGTTGACGACTCCGTCGACCATCAGGCTGCTATTGTCCCTCCATAACTTCGTCACACGCACTTGGACTGCCGGGGCTTGACGACTGTCACAAGCCAACCTTTGCTCCCCAAGGCTGGCTGATACTTGCTTTCCTGGGCCGCGCGGTTTCCCTACGACTGACTGTTCCGACGGAAACCCTTGGCGGCGGCGATCACCGCAGTCCTTGCTCAGGTGGCCTCTCTTACGGCAGGTCCAGCAGGTCGGTAGTCCTCTTCCGGGTCGCCTCTCCGGATGTCCTTCGGCTACGTTTTTGTTGGTGGTTCTGCGACTCTTGAAGAACAGGCCTAGCGCCTCCATCAAATCATCGGCCAGGGGCTTGGTCTTGTCGGCTTTGGCTGGTTCGTCGACGTCCACCTGACGCACCCGCACGCGCATTCTAGATGCCTGTTTTGCCGTCTCGAACTCAAGTGCGTGGCTCAGCGCATCTGCCAGGGTCTTATTGCGCGCGAGTCGCAGCGCCTGTTGAGTGTCCGAGTCTCGTAGCCCGTCGGTGAAGGTCTGCATCGCAATCTGTTCCAGAAAGTCGGCCGGCGCTGTTTGATAGGCGAGCCTTACGAGGCGTGCGATGTCCATCTCGAACTCCTGCAGGGTTTCCGCGTTCTTTTGTACCCGGGTCCGGAGCTGCATCTGATAGGCCTGCTGAAGATGGTTATCTCCATATCGGGACTGCATATGGGCGATTAGTGAAGCGTAGTCCTGGGATCCAGTCGGGATGGCCTGAAGGACGTTAAGGGCGTCCCCTCTCAGCGCTACAATGAGAGCTGTACGTAAGTAGGTGCTCAACGGGACCTTTCCGTCGAAGGTTGGGGGCGTCACTCTGCTCTGTCCCGTTCCTGATATTCCCGGTGTAACGGTGGGCGCGCGTTGGCGCAGCTCGGCAACTTCCTCTTGAAGAGCGTTGAATCTCTCTTCCATCCCCGTCGACGGGTGTTGGTTCAGCTCAGCAATTTCCTTTTGTAAAGCTTTGAATTTCTCTTCCAACCCCGTCATTGGGCGTAGGCGCAGCTCGGCAACTACCTTTTGTAAGGCGTTGAATTTCTCCTCCACCCCCATCAGCGGGCGTTGGCGCAGCTCGGCAACTTCCACTTGTAAGGCGTCGAACTTCTTTTCCACTGCCGTGACTTCCTCACGCAGACCCAGTTCTAGTTTCTTCAGGTCCTGTGTCAACTTATTCTGACCGTCTTCCATCTTCTTCTGGCTGTCCTCTATCCTCTTCAGGTCCTCCGCTAGCTTATTTTGACCGTCTTCCATCTTCTTCTGGCCGTCTTCTAGTTTGGCAGTTAGGTCCTCGGCTAACTTCTTCTGGCCGTCTTCTAGTTTGGCAGTTAGGTCCTCGGCTAACTTCTTCTGGCCGTCCTCCATCTTCATCTGCCCGTCCTCCATCTTCTTCAGGTCCTCCGCTAACTTATTTTGACCGTCTTCCATCTTCTTCTGGCCGTCTTCTAATTTGGTTTTCATGCCACTTAACTTTTCTAGCAATGTTGCCAATTGCGCTTCCATTTTGGTTGTTTGTCTTGTAAAGGGCATGCACTCACAGGAAAATTTAAAAAATGACCTGCTCGGGTTTTGAAACCAGGACCGTCAGGTGTTGTGCTTGTGTTTGAGTTCGTAATCCGGCTTCTGACACCAGTTGTTACGTGCCAACCCCTAGTGGCAATTCCGTTAACTAGATTACGGTGGGTAGAAAGCACAAAACCAATTACTGCTTTAAAGAGAAATTAGCTTTATTGCTTGCAGGTCAGAAATATACACCGTACAATAAGCAGATAGAAACAATTAGCTGTCTTACCGAAGCTCCCTCAGCATGGGGCTTGACTCACCCTTTCACTTGTCAATGAGCCACAGAAGTTAATCCCTCCTAATGAGTCCGGTCCCGTACGCTGGCTGGAAATAGCTGCACTAAGTCTGTCACTCACTGTTTTGCAACTCACCACAATGACCTCTGTCACACTAGGTAAGCACACACTCTTCAATACCCAGCCTCTCTGTATGATTCACAATCCTTCACTGGCAAGAGAATCAGCTTCACTAGGGGTTTCGCAAGTTATGTCACCACACTTCTGTCGCTCAGGATAAACGCTCGCACTAGCTCGAAAAACACACCCAAACTGGTTGAGAGGTCGCTCTTATATAGCAGGCCGGTGACTCAATAATTGCTTCTAGACCCATCCAGGGTTCACGGCTTCTCGAGGCTTCCTTCACTGGCTGAGTCACGAATATTCTGGATCATCCCTTTGTCCTAGTAGACCTATTGCATAAGGCGCACGCAATACACTGAGGCAGAGCAGCCCAGCCCTGGGGCAGTTGTGACTCATGCGGCGAGCGATGAAACGAACTGACAGCCATAACAATACCAAGAGGTGTCAACATAATAATAATACCGACAGCAGTGACTATGCTGGCTAAAGCGCATCATTAGGTCATGTGGCCAAGCTCTCTGCTGACTCGGTAGACGCGTGGGTTCGAGCCCTACCGTCAGCCGCCCTTGAAATGGTTTTCCGTGGTTTCCCCATTTTCAACACCAGGCAAATGCTGGGACGGTACCTCCTGACAGGCCACGGCAGCTTCCATCCACATCCTTCATCTTCATCCATTCCAGCTCTCATCCAGACGCGCAGGTTGCCCACCGGCGTCGACTAGAAAGACCAGCAATCGGCCTCCCAGGAGGCCACACGACAACAAAAAAATAATAATATCGTATGGCCTCGGGTGCCAAGTGCAAGCTTTGTTATTTGACACCCAAAGGGTAGCTTGCATGTCGAATTTCGTTGTTCCTTGAAGCACTATGAAAGTCAAGGAGCTTATATATCTGATCTCCTTGAACACTATAGCACTTTCTAGTAGAGAAATGAGGAACTTTGTGTTGGCGGAAAATCCCGAGATTAATTTTGCCATTATGAACACGGCCTACTGAATTCAAATGGGTTCTTTGACATGCCAACATCGGGTGTCAACACAGAAACAAGCTCTTTAGCTGGCTTTCTGCATCGAGTAACACTAATAAAGCAATACAATCTCCGTACACACCCCACTCCACTTTTCACTATTGCCTGTTAACGGCACACTGCACACCAGTTAAGAATAGATTTGTGATGTAGATTATATGAGTTGATATTTACAATTTGCCAAATTTCCTAAATCACAATATTTCTATAGTATCATGAATTTGCATTTCACTGACAGAACCTATCGCTGTGAGACATTTGAATACTAAGACAGTAGAATGAAGTATTTGAAACAGAGGGGATAGGGGGGGAAAAGTTATAGGAATTACAAGCTGATGAACTAGATTTTCCACCCTTCTAAACAACGATCATCATTACCAACGTTTCAGGAAAAAAGAGCAGACATTAAAAAAAAGGCTAGCGCTGTTGGTTTTGAATGTGTAGTTAGAACTTAAGAATCGTAGAATGAACTGTGCTGTTTTATAGATGGGACTATTTCTATAATTTACTATCGATCTGATTGATATATTAACCTTGTGGATTTTAGGCAAAGACCTTAGAATGGGAACGCTTGGATTCATGTTTATGAGCCTGGTGGATTGTGTTTCATCTATAATAGATATAGTGTCTTTTAGGATTTGTTTAAGGTTGTTTTGGGTGGACTTCACACAGACAATTGTTCCATTCAAGATAAGACCTCTCCGCTTTAGTTCCGGTCAGGCCCCGTATTTTCTATTATCATCGACACGTTTTAACACCTATTTCTGATCTATTCCAGCAACAAGGCAGGACTCCTTTCTCCTAACGGGTGGCCGACCATAGACTTTTCGCGTCATTCGAGTAAGTTTCTCATCCCATTATAGTTATCACTTTTATATCAGATTAATTGGGTTTCGCCTCTCACACGTAATTTTTCCTTTTACAGTGGTGAAATTGGACGTGATTCTTTCACCAAGTTTTAACATTTATTGCCACACACTGCACAGGACATTTGGAATATGACATCTGTTATTCTGGTTAAAACAATAATAATAAGAATAAACGCTGAATCAAGGCGACAACCTTCGCACTTCAATGTCAGAATATCTAAGTTCATTGAAGAATTAAACCTAAATTTTTCTCCCATACTACTCTCAGATCATTCTCTTGATATCCCACTGTGGACAATTACCTTACCAACAGCCAACTTCGAACTGAACAACTTAGTTAAAAACCAAACTCGCAGGATTTTGAATACATACATTTTGGATACAGCTAGCTGTATTTGTTATTTACTCTGATTTGCGAAGTGCATTAAACGCAATAGAGAATCTATCTTCGACAAACTTCCTTGTACAAGAAATTCAATTGATGTTCCATAAAGTGGTGAAACAAGGTAAGCAAGTCATATTTGTGTAGGTACCCTTTCACAGAGGCATTCATGGCAATGAATCTGTGATCCTTCAATAGCTACACCTCATACTGATGACATTTCCTACATCAAAAGAAAAGTATTCCAACAGTGGAAGAATAATTGGCTTAGAACTTCTACCAGTAAACTCCATGAAATAACATCACAAACTACAGAACAATATTACCTTCATAAACTTTCCAGGCAAGATAAGAATAGGTCATATCAACAGCTATCTCCTCGAGTAGAAACAACCCCCATCTGCTCAGCATGTAACTGTGCAGCACATAATCTCAGACTGTGTTCTCTACAACCAATGGCGCCAGCATTCCCTAGCAGATATGTGAGGCCTTCTCATCTCCTTCACAGCTCAAAAAACTCATCAAGTTTTTAAAAGACTCTGGATTATATTTCATAATCTGATTGATCAACTCAGTACCTGAACTTTACCTTATTTCCGGTGTTCATTTTATGTTTTTATATTCAATTTAATGTACTGTAACTCTTCTAGTTCACTACACATTATTCCCCGTGGTTCTATGGTACATTAATATAATATAAATCTACAGTAAAAGTGGTGATAGGACTTTCTAAGTTAATACTCTTAGTGCCACGCGCCGATCAGAGCGGCTCTCGCTGCTCGCACTAAAAGTGCCAAAGCCGAATGAATCGGCGCGCTGTTTATCATATATTTGAAGATTTCTGTAGGAATATGTCCATGATTATTTCATACTGGTTGGTTCTTAAGTTTAAGGGCTGCGACAACGCAGTCAGGTAGCCCCGTGTACTTTGGGTGTGTGTAGAATCTGTCTGATAACCGATATTAATTGTGATGACTGTAATAGTGTGCGTTATCTGTTTCTTAATTCAAGTAAGGACTGTAGACTTTTGAATTTTTCAATTAGTTCCTACTTTTGCCGCCAAACGCCACCGTCAACGACTACTAGTTCAGAACTTAGCTACCAGACGCCACCGCAGTCAGCCCTTGGCAACAAACGTCGCAACCTAAGAGCGTTGTTTACATTCTTTACCTATACAATTTAGCTTCACACAGGTGTACTGTAATTAGTGGAAGGTTCTTTAATATGCCATAAATCTATGACATGGGACCGCCGGCTTTACTTCCCCTACGAAGGAAGGCATACTGAGGGATTTTTAACGCTCTTAAAAAATCCGACGACATCAGCCGGATTTGAACCCGCGATCTTGGGCATAGAAGCTCAGCATGCTACCAACCACGCCACCGAAGCCGCCATTAATTCATACTGTTGGGAAAGGTGAGGGTCCAGGCTTGATTGTGCAGTGTCTACCTTTTCCCTTCGAAGTCCGTTACACGATAGGTTTGAGTTGTATTCACGCCCTCCCTTAGCGCTCCCCCCAATCACGCACGTTCCCGCCAAAATTGAGGTGCAATTGTTTTCTTCTTGTTGAAAGTTTTCTGCTTACAGATGTATCTATGAACTTCATACAGCTGGAAAAGTAGTGTTTCTTCAAGTATGACTCTTAGGTGTCTTTAATTTAGACTCAAAATTGATATTTTACCCCCCCCCCCCAAAAAAAAAAATTGAAAAGTTGAATGATTATCAATTAAAAAGGTTCAGATGCAGTATTTACTTTTACGGACATAATGTATGAAAGAATGAAGTACAGTATTGGTTATAAAACATAGCAAAAATAATGAGTCTGTCGTTGAAAATGTGGCATTTATGATTTTGTTTCAAATAGCCTGCATAATCATTGAAAATGGCTTGGCATTCTTGGCAAGTATCTCAGGAAATGGCTGGGCTCTAGGAGGGTTAAAGAGACTAAATTAATTTAATAATAATAAGTTTTTCCACCCAATCATGCAAATTAAAGAACAGGATCCCACAGTATATTTGAATGGGGACAATTTACATTTTCTGGATGGTTTCCCATCATCCCAACAATTTTAATGTGTAATTTTATAAGCAGTGTGTCCAATGAGTTTTTATTTTTAAAAATGTATGCAATGTTTATTCAAGCAAGACATGAACTCCAACGTGTGATGGTACCAATTGTAACTTAAAATTACTGGCACAAGTTATCCGCTGCAATGAGGACAATAATGTGAACCATAACAAATATGGAAATAATGCATGTTATTAATTATAATTGTGTTTTTGAGTGTGATTTATATTTTTAGCCTACTTTTGATTTTTGCAAAAAATGAAAGTAGACTTATGAGATCTACTCAGGGCCAAAAATTGTGTGTATGTGTGTGTACTCTGATTATCGCCCCCCCCCCCCCCCATCAATTCAAACACGGTGAAACCGAATTGAACGAAATTTGGTACAGAGGTAGAATTAGCAAAGGGCACCTCAGTGTCATGTTTTATATCGCCGCCATCTTGATGGAAACGTAATGGTGGCCACCCAAATGTTCAAAGCTTAAAATAAATTAAGACTAACCTAATCATCAGATTTCTACAAAATTTTGCAACAACATGGTGAGCGTCTTTTGATTAAACTACAAGGTCATCAGCCCAATAGTTTGCAGATGGCGGCCATGTATGTGTGCAAATCCATTCCCCCTATCAATTCAAACACGGTGAAACCGAATTGAACGAAATTTGGTACAGAGGTAGCACTAGCAAAGGGCACCTAAGTGTCATGTTTTATATCGCCACCATCTTGACGAAAACGTAATGGTGGCCACCTAAATGTTAAAAGCTTAAATCAAATTACGACCAACCTTATCATCTGATCTCTACCAAATTTTGCAACATTATACCTTTATGTGAAGCCTCCGTGGCTTAGGCGGCAGCACGCCGGCCTCTCACCGCTGGGTCTGTGGTTCAAATCCCGGTCACTCCATGTGAGATCTGTGCTGGACAAAGCGGAGGCAGACAGGTTTTTCTCCGGGTACTCCGGTTTTCCCTGTCAAAATTTCATTCCAGCAACACTCTCCACTATCATTTCATTTCATTTGTCATTCATTTAATCATTGCCCCAGAGGAGTGCGTCAGGCCTCGGCAGCCGGCACAGTTCATAACCTCGCCGCTAGATGGGGGCTTCATTCATTCCATTCCTGACCCGGTCGGAGACTGGAAGCAGGCTGTGGATTTTTCATACCTTTATGTATTAAGAATCATTCGACCAAACTACAAGGTCATCAGCCCAATAATTTGCGGATGGCAGCCATGTATGTGTGCAAATCGATTCCCCCTATCTTTTCAAACACAGTGAAACCGAATTGAACGAAATTTGGTACTGAGGTAGCACTAGCGAAGGGCACCTCATATTCATGTTTAATATCCGTATAGCACGTTGTATTTCAACAAGCTACTACAACCAACATTCAATTATACTCCTTGAAAAGGACAAAGAGTTATAACAATACCCATGCATTTAGGAGAGAGTAGGCTATATATTCTTTACTCAACATCTTGTTTGACAATGTTATCATCTGTAGTGGAGAGGCTGAGGAAGGGTTGAATGTGTACCCGAAACATGTCCCTGATTGAATAAATTTCTGTCTATCAGGCAATTTCCAAGTATTAATTGGGCAGAAGAAGTTAATTCATTACCTTTTCAAAGTTCCTCTGTGAATAACAATGCAGGTTGAAACCTGTCCGACGTTATCTAGCAATGAGGGTGGCGCGTGCATCCTTGCGCGGCGGGGGTCGGCCGGCGGTGGCGCAAAAGTGGGTGGCAGCACGGTCTGCAGGCGAAATAGAAGGCCGTGCGACAGGACTCTACCGAGCGTTCGGAGGCCAAGAAGTTGGGCATTATGAGACTTTTCAAAATTTCCCGGATCAAATGCGAAACTCCTGTATATTTCCCGGGTCACTAAAATTCCCGTATATTTTCTGCATATCCCGTATCGCTCGACACCCTGCTAAATGATTACATGCTAGCCCATGAAAAGATAGAGGCAAATTCTTACAAAATTAATAATCACACACAATTATTTCGTATAATATTCTTTCGAGTGCCATAAGGATCTGAGCTCAGGCAGAAGGGTCTCACCAGCTTCAGAAGGTTGAGAACTACTGAATGAAGTGGACTATCATCGAGGTGTACAAACACAAGAGCTGCCTCACTGAATATTTATTCAATTTTAGAGCAAGCATTGATAAACACTATTTCTAGGAATATACTTACGCAACCAACAGGAAGCAGAATCGATTACAGGTTATTCCTCTCAGAATGGTTTCATCTGTGAGTTCTTGCACCAATATGGATGAAAATGGCACTGCAATAAGACAAAAGGACAGAGTAAATAAATCAAGTCTCGTGTACCAGTTCTTAATGTATATCACATATAAATTGATAACAATGTTTACGACTTATAGCAGTCGTGGGCAAAGTACGGCCCGTGAGCTAGTCTAATCCGCCCCAGACATCATCATCATCATCTTGTACAGTTTCCAGCCCCAGGCTGGGTCTGTTTGGAACATAAGCCTCGCCACTTAGTCCTTTCTTCCCACCACCTCTCCGCTGTCACTCTAGTCCAGTCCTCGCCTCTCTTCTTGTCACATTCCTCCACTCCTTTCAGCCATCTATCTCTTGGTCTTCCCCTTGGTCGTTTCTTCTGCATCTGCATCTCATGTATCCTCTTGGGAATCTTCTTCTCTTCCATTCTCTTTAAGTGTTTATACCACCTCAGTCTTGATGTCTCAATTCTACCTTGCAAGGGCTCCTCTTTCACTATTTCCCTGACCTTTTCATTCCTCAACCTGTCTCTTCTTGTAACTCCGATCCTACTTCATAGGAACTTCATTTCACTTGCCTGTATTCTGCTTATGTCTCTTTTCTTAATTATCCACGTTTCTGATGCATACGTCAGTATCGGGATATAGTAGCTTCTGTATAACACTTCCTTGATTTTTGTGGGACATCTTTATTCCACACTAAGCTCCTAATGCTTCTGCCTGTCTGCCACGTTCCGTAATCTCTTTGTCATTTCTCCCATTTTCCTCCACTGTACTTCCCAAGTACTTGAAACTTTCTACCTCCAAGTGTTATCCCATTCATTGGTCTGTCCCTTTTCCTGGTCGTTGACAGGATCTCACATTTACTGATGTTGAACTTCCATCCGTACTCTCCCACTGTTTCTTCCCAAGCCTTCAGTTGCTCCGCCCGTGACATGGTTTCGAATTATACCATCTACAATTACACATAAAGCAGGTCATATTTCCTGTTCTGTTTACCTAGAAGTGAAAGACTATTTCAATTTCATTGTGTCTCCACGACGAATTTGAATGACGATTTCACAACTTCAAAGTTATTGAACAGGACTTCGACGTTTTAGCATGCCATTTAATGTTGACTGTGAAACAGTAAAATCACAGTTGCAGCAAGAACTGATTGAGTTACAATGTAACGACGAATTAAAGCAATTATTCCTCAACGTTTCGAAAATTGAGTTCTACAAGGCCCTACCAAAATGAAGCTTCCCAAACTTGAAATCTTATGCACAAAAGATAACTGCCATGTGTGCATCTTACCATATCTGTGAACAGGTGTTTTCTACAATGAAGCTTCGCAAAAAATAGCGTCAGAAATAGATTGACAGACCACCATTGAGCTGCGCTACTAAGAATCAGCTCTTCCCAGTTTTAACCAAATTATGAAAAACGTTTAGAAACAGTCACAGTTTCACTTGTCACAAACTGCTTCCTCTTGTAACAAATACTGAAGGTATGTTCTTTTTCCTAAGTTCTCTGCCATTTGTAGCGTATAATTATTGTTTGATTTAAAATTCAGAAATAGAGAGTACCCTATATAATCTATAAACATGTGTTGTTCTTTTTTCCGGCCCGCATAGATTATTTAGTATTGCATCTGCCCTGCCTCATGTCTGACTTACAACTTTCATTCATACTATCAAATATACCGGCGAGATAAGTTTTATTTCCCAAACTTGTGTATTTTAAAAGTTGAGGATCTTATACCATATTTGGTTGGTTCCTTAGTTTAGGGGCTGCGACAACGCGGTCATGTAGCTCCGTGTACTCTGGGTGTGTGTAGAATCTGTCTGATAACCGGTGTTAATTGTGATGGCTGTATTAGTGTGAGCTATCTGTTTTTAATTCAAGTAAGGACTGCAACTTTGAATTTTTCAAATAGTTCCTACTTTTGCCGCCAAACACCACCGTCAACGACTACTAAACCTAGTTCAGAACTTAGCTACTAGACGCCACCGCAGTCGGCTCTTGGCAACGAACGTAGCAACCTAAGAGCGTTGTTTACATTCTTAACCTATACAATTTAGTTTTAGACAGGTGTAATTAGTGGAAAGTTCTTTAACATGCCATAAATCTATGACATGGGACCGCCGGCTTTACTTCCCCTCCAAAGGAAGGCATACTGAGGGATTTTTAACGCTCTTAAAAAATCCGACGGCTTAGGCCAGGTTTGAACCCGTCTATCTTGGGCATAGAAGCTCAGCATGCTACCAACTATGCCACCGAAGCGGCTTATACCATATTTACTCGCATATAACTTGCCATAAATACAGTACATCTTGCATCCCATTTTTAAAACTTGAGTTTCCAGGCGGAGAAAAAAATCCTGCACTTATCTCTCATGATTGTAGTAATTTAACTGCAGGTTCAAATCAGCACCCACTATACTAGAGCCATCCTTACTTCCGACTTGAAGTTTCAGTGTTACGTCACAGCTACGCTCTAACCAGCCAATCACAGGCAGCCATTCAAATTGATGTATCGAGATAAATCGAGTTTCGCTGACTATGTTGCCAGCTAACATCTTGCGTTCACATGTTGTTGTCAGCTGTTTGCATTGTGCTTGGTTAGTTTCATTGGCGGTCTTTGTGTATTCCCGTATATTTTTCTTTTTGATATTAATCTAGTCTGTTGTTATTTAAAAGCTTAGTATTTGTTTGTTGTTTGGCATAATGTAGTATAATTACGTGTAGTTGTAGGTTAGCTTTAGGTCAGTGAGTGTTTGTGTTATTTCTGCCATGCGTGTGTGTAATAGTGTCATGCCGGGGTCTAGCATGAGGAAGCCACGCGCCAAGAGAGGAGAGGCCTTAGGACAAGGGACTCCACTAAGGAGTCAAACCCGGGAAATGATTAGTAATGTGCGAGCACAATTGTTATGGACTCCGTAATAAGTGATGTGTTCCCTTTATAGGTTTTATAATACATTTTCTCGAACTCTGAACATCTTCGACTCCGGACGTCGGTAATGGTGAGTAATATATTTGTTACAATTTTTTTCTGCTTCATTATCAGAAATATTCTGTTAACCGCAGTATACGTGTAATTTCTGCTACTATGTACTTATTCACGAGTATGATGTTGTGAGTAAACATGTCTGTTCACATTACGAGTGTTTTGTTAACTTTACGGCTATAATCATGTACGTCATCTGATTCGCGTTAGTGGACTAGCAACACTGTATCGCCAGCCGGTGACCTGTCAAGTCGGAAGTAACGATGGCGGCACTATAGGCATCACACATCTTGCCCACGATGTTATTGTTTGTTTGCTTTCCTTTCTTTCATAGTACTTGTCTGCCTGTTGCATTATCGACAAGTATCCGTATTCTGTCTTCAGGTTTCATTGTTGTTTCTCAGTTAAGTGTGATTGTTTTCTTGTGTAGATAGATCCTTAAATTCTCCTTAAATATGCGGAGGTTATATGTCAACCCAAAAAGTCAACCCCTGGCACTATACAGCCCATGACGGGCTAAGGCCGACCAAGCGACCGCTGCCCAACCATTCGGCCTGCAGATATTGGGGTGGCGCGTGATCAGCGCGTCGGGTCTCCTCGGCCGTTAATCTTGGTTTTCGTTATCGTGGCGCTGTCTCACTGTCAGACAGCTACTCAATTGTCCTCACGAGGCTGAGTGCACCCCGTTTCAACCCTCACGTCAGTTTTAAAATCCCTGACGAAGCTGGGGATCGAACCTGGGGCCTCCGGGTGAGAGGCAGGCGCGCTACCCCAACACCATGGGGCCGGCCAGAGGTTACACGGGCGGGTTTAAATTATAAGTGATACCATACGCAGCAGAATATAGTAATAGAGCTGCCAGTTAAGAACTCAGTTTGACTGAATTTAATGTTCGGTACTGGTGTAAACAGAAAGATGTGCTAGAAACCACTAACCAAACATGTAAGGCATTCAGAGGGCCGAAAACTGATAAGTTTGCTGAGCTGGAAGACGAGTCGCTACACTTTGTTACAGAGTTGTGAAATGACTGGTTTGGTATCTTGCACGAGATGCAACATTTAAAAGTGTGCGAACTAGCGATTAAATGTAGTAGTCCATAATAATTACTACCTGATGGCATATGCGCACACAGTGAGTATCGTATGTAGGTGAGTCCATGTGCTGCAGCTTGGTTGAGAGGGGAGGAACTTCACTTTGTTAATTGCTACAGAAATGTTCACATCAGCACCTACTGTAACTGAACTGTATTGCACATTAGTGCATCTCCCAGAAGAGCACAGCAGCAGTGACCCTTCTCCTTCTTTCCCCTTTCCGATCTCTGATTCGTGCACGTTTGCACCATCAGGTATTAGTCACAGTTTATCAGTCGTTTGGATCTGAAAGTGAGCCGGGGTTAGATCTGTAGAAATAAAAAGGAAATACAAACACACAAAAGGACAAGTACAATCTCACACGAGACGCTACTGCTGAGCCCAAGGTATTTAGGAATGTCAGCACTACCGCCACAAACCAATGATAAATTATACTGACGAAATTAATAATCAAGCACATAATTATTATAAACAAATGATAACTAATTGTTTATTGCTACTAAACTTGATCCATTTGCATTTTGGACCTGCTGACCGACGCCTTGCTGATGTTTAAATTTCCTGATGGAAATAATCTAGGACAGATGACACTATTTTTGATGGACGGAGTGTTGCTCAACCTTTAGTTCGTAGCTGGTGGAGCTTGACCCTCATGCGACATAAGTCGTAGTTTTAACTACGCAGCCGCCAACCTAAATGACACTCACTTAGGGCCGTATTCACCAACGCCAGTAATTTGATTATCTTGGTTTATAGCTGCCAGAATCTCAGATAATAGCTATATCGTTATTCACCACCACAATTATCTCGGTTAATAGGGATTATCCTGGTTAATCACTTTACTGGAGGAAGGTTGACCGGTAAAATGCCAAAAACTAAGATAATCAACAGAACAAAATGGCGCACAGACGAATGGAATACTTAATAAATGCTAGAGAAAACGATAGTGACGAAGAATATCAGCAAGAATATACAGGGAAACGGCCTAGGTGGATAAAAGAACGTGCCTCATATTTTGAGGATTACGATAATGTTGATTTTATCACACGTTTTAGGTTATTTAAATCTTCTACGTTGTCAGTATTGTCCATCATAGAACCTAACCTTGAGTTTGCAACGGACAGATAAGATGAATACTATAACTCCAATAGTGAGTGCGGTATATAGAAAGCATTCACTGTAAATTTAACAACTGAATAGTTATATTTGTGGTCTTTCAGGAACCATTCTGTGTCGCCAATAAATCAATTGCTGCTTGCATTAAAGTTTTATGCTACTGGTAGTAATCAGCTGAGCGTAGCGGATTTTGCAGGGGTGAGTCAACCAACAGCTTGCCGAATCGTGCATCGTGTGAATGCTGCCATAGCCGCTTTACGACCTCGCTACATCAGTCTTCAGCAAACACCTGAGGCTATAAAGCAAACACAGATGGGTTTTTATAACATTGCCAGATTTCCAAAAGCAGTAGGGGCAATGGAATGTACCCATATTCGAATACGTTCTTCTGGAGGTAATCATGCCGAATTATTCCGAAACAGAAAGGGTTATTTTTCGCTGAATGTGCAAGCAATATGTAATTGTAATATGGAATTTACTAACCTCGTGGCTAGATGGCCTGGAAGTAGTCATGATAGTACAACTGTGTACAACGAGCCAGGTTCGAACAAGGTGTGTACGGGGATTCAGTATTATTAGTAGATGCTGGCTACCCTTGTAGATCGTACCTAATGCCTCCTCTGGATGCGGTTCGCACACCCGAAGAGAATCTTTATAACGAGTCACAAATAAGAACTAGAAATGTGATAGAGCGAGTGTTTGGCATATGGAAGTGAAGATTCCCGGTTCTTGCTTTAGGTATGAATTTAGCGTTAGAGCACACGTTTCCAGTGATAACTGCTACAGCCGTTCTACATAACATTGTGCGACAAGCAGGAGAAGAGCTACCTCAGGACGATCCACAGCTAGAACTACCAGTACCATGGGCTGAACTTTTAAGGGACGGTCAAATTGATGGACAAGCTGATCAATATAATGTGGCTCGTCGGGACAATTTTGGGAGAAGAACACTAATTGATACGTACTACAGAAGTATTTTATTGGGAATGTAACACTTGTATAATGAGAAGGAAAATATTGAATTACATAGATTTTAATTGTTTTTCCATTATTTGAGTTTTTAATTGGTCTTGCTTAAGAAGCTCCTTCTCTCTTTCAAGCCTTATTTCATCTGCCGCCAGCTTTATTTTCTCCTGCTCCATTTGAAGGAAGTGAAGCTCCTTTTTCCATAAATGTTCCTGTGTTGCTTCTTCAGTACTCTTCATTATTGCCTCAGCCTTCAACCTATGAATTTTTGCCAAAGGCTCTCCTGACTTGCTTACCATTGGTCTTCGGCGCGCAGTCCAACTTGAAGAGGTCAGGTTTGAAGCTAATGGAGTTCTAACTGACTCTGAGGAGTGATCAGGCTTATCAACTTCATTGACGTACTCGACTTGGGCGCTGGTAACACTATTGTTGTTTTTATTGGGCTGTAGTGTTGGATGTATCGGAGACTTGAGCATATTTGATGTGTACTTGCTCCAAGTCACCTCAAAATTGGTAGTTGTAGGCCTAGATCCCTCCGCTAATACTACAGCATCATCACTGTCAATAATTGGTGTCTCCAATAGTTGTGATAACTCACTGTCGTTGTCGTAAGGGTTTCTCAGTCCTTCTACGGAAGGTTTAATAAGTTCAATAGCTCTTTCTAGAATAGGATCTTTTCTGATGTTACTAGAGCCTCCACCTGTCTTCAGCACTTCAATCTTGCCCTCCGAGGATGCTTTCCTGGCAGCTTTCTTGATGTTATCCCAAACTGTTCTTAAATTTACTGCATCTCGAGCAGGCCCGTGCCCTTGTGTATTGAATTCTGTAGCCATTTTTTCCCATCGCTCGTTTTTAATTAATGTTGTAACACCGTCTGTTTTCTTATTCTCTATGATGCTGATATTCTCAGCCACTAAATCTATCAGTAATTGCTTCTCTTGAGGTGTCATAATAGGCCTCTTCCTACGTTTCAATTCAAAACTTGACATTATTTACGAATATATACTGCACTAGGTCTCACACCTAACCTATAAAGCTACAGAACAGAACTTTGTTTTGACAATAAACATATGATTTGCGTGGCGCTATTCAACTGTTTCCAGTGCTTCTATATTAAAATTTCAGCAATGCAGTACACATTGAAACGAAAACCGAGATTTGGAAAACCAAGATAATAAAGGCAATGGTGAATACCGATGTTTATGTTATCTGAGATAATAGTATTAACCGAGTTTTCGAAATCTTAGATAATGGAAGAGTTTACCGGCGATGGTGAATACGGCCCTTAGATGACACTGGTTTACAAAGAGTAATCCAAGGTGCAGGCAGGAATATAACAGAATATGGTCTTGTGTTTCACTCATTATTGTACTGTACAAATCCCAATGTTTACCTTGCTGTGCTGATGAGCACTTAGTTCATAAGAGTGTATTTAATGTTCTATTTTTTTATGGCTCGTCATGTAGCTTTTTATTTTACGGACATCATCGCCGTAAAATTTTGTATAAATTGTCAGGACTTAGCTAAATTGATTAATGTTAAATGTAAATAAGGAAATGGTATCATCGTAACTTAGATTTGTTCTTGCCACCCTGTTAAATGTAAATTCCGCTATTAGCTTAATTTTTGTAACTTGACTTAGGGTTTCTTGTCGTACCATTTTCCTAGCGTTGCTGTTGTTGCTTATCTTTGTAAATTAGATCTTTCGCGAGGGTTTATCGTAGTTTACAGGTAGGGCCCTGTTCTTTATTTTTATTTATTTATTTATTAGTTTACGGATTAGCCGATAAAAACCCTCCGAACTAGGATAGGTGCTTGCATATTTTAAAATAAATATTTTTACAAGTTTTACATAAGTCGGGATGTTTCTTTTCTCCGTCTAGCTTTTTAAGGTGAATTTTCTTGGGCCGACTATGTACTTTAGCCACCATGTTACCACGGATCCCTTGGATCCTAGTTCTCGTGCCGCTATGGCCTACAAGAAATTCACCTGATCCTCTAGGCACATGGGTCTGGCAGGTGAGGTGTTAGGAATGTCATTTCGGTTGTTGGCAACCCTGACAGCTCCTCTGACGGGCACAGTACATGCCATCATTTTACCCCCTAGCTCTTCAGTGTGATGGTCCCTGACAGGCTCATTTCAACCTCATCAGAGGGAATACCGGTATTTACGCCTTCCTACACCATCCACTTCAAGACAGAAGAACTAGCTGATGCCTGTCCTCCCAATAGGACTAGGAGGTCAAAACAAACTTCACTTATATGTTTTCCAGGGGACCAAAGGAAAAAACCGTGGAAGTGTGAAAAACGCATACATGAAAGTCGGTAGTTAAAAATTGCAAAATGTATGTGACAATATGGGTTATAGTTAAGAAGTGAACGACAAGAAACAATAATACGATTGTTTAACTATAATCGGCAATATGTAACAATACAACTACAAGGAAAATGCACCCAGATACAACAAAACAAAGAAAATTGAGTCACTTTACAAAGTAGTCTGTTATCTTGACTTGTTTTTTGTTGGCCACGGCAACGGCATGAACAGTATTTTCAAACCGATATAATTCGGCCATTATTTCCTCAGAAACGTTATGGCGTGTCACAAAATGTTTGATAGTCCATAGAGCATTGACAGCATCATTAAAATCCACTATATTATGCTGCGGCTCTTCGTCATCGTCATTAATAAAATAACATAGTGTAAATTAAGATATGGATTTTAATTTGTCTGAAGAAGCAACATTATTATAACACAGAATCAATTGCGTATTTTTAATGGTTTGACGAGAAGTCCTAAAAAAAATACAAATAAAAATTATAAAAGAGGAAATAATAAAATTTTAATATATCGGCTCCAATGAGGGCGTAACATATGTAAATAAATAAATATCGGCGATCATAATACACTTCCGCTTTCTTCCGCTCATCTTAACATAAGCTTCAGACGCTGTCTAACTGTATTCTATGGCAGTTTCCTGTATTTTGAGAGATCAACATCTTTGGCTAACACAAATAGCGCTCGCTACTAATTATTACGCCACATGCTGACAAGCGAGTGTCGCTCAAGGCCATCGTAACATATATAGCGCGCACTGCATTCCTTCCCTGAGCGATGTGACGGAAGTACAGTCTGTACCAAATGTTTGCATTCAAACATACGCAACACGCAAGAACACGCAGCGTATAAATGATGCTTTACATTGCAAGGGACTTAAAATATGATTGTATAAGCGTGAAAAACGAATAAATGTAAAACGTATATCGGAAATAAATTAACATGGAAAGTATAGGGATTTTGCCGGAGCCAGGAAAAAAAATGTATAAGAGTGTAGAAAACGTATAAGTGTGAAACGTATAAAAGAAGTTTTACTGTAGATGGCATGAAAGCCCACCCTTGAAGACTGTGATATGTTCAGCAGAGGAGTTAGTGCTCGTCCTTTTGTGTGTTTTTACTTCCCTATTCCTTTTTTTTTCTAACAACGCCTGTGCCTGTTTGTTCTTTATCCATGTTTCTGTCCCTTTCCTGATGAAAATTTACAATGACAACGATGATGATGATGATGATGATGATAGTAATAATAATGGTGTGTGAATCCGGAGATGCCTGATGCAGTTCTTTCAAGTCAACACCCCTGGGCGACGTGAATCTTGGTGAATTAGGCCTTTTCATTTGAACACCCCTCATATAGTGCAATTGGCTTTAGGGATGTTATAGTCTACCATGCCTCTTTTACTTGCTAGATGATGTTCCGCACTACTACTGTGGTAGGCTTTACCAACGTTAAGAATCAACTTATGGCAAGCCAAACATGTAACATGTGTACTGACTCGAGGCTTGGGTGGAAATGATGACGCATAATGTTCACTGGGATGTATGGAAGAAAGCACACTCTGAAAGGATGAAAGCGTGGTGGGCCTGCAAGAAGGCAAACAATTGAGATTTACATTTAGAAAACAGACAAAATGAACTTGAAAAGCACGTATTCAGGCCCTAAAACATGTCCGTAGTATGTACCTGTAAGAATATTTTAATATAAAAATAATAATAATATATAATAAAGCTGAAGAGTTTGTGTTTGTGTGTTTATGTGTTTAAATGCGCTAATCTCTGGAAGTACCAGTCCGATTTGAAAAAATCATTTTTATATGATAGCCTGATTTAAGAGGAATAGTTTAGGCTATGTAGCAATAGGCTACACCTCTCAGGTGACCTTAAAGATTGATTTTTGTTCAGTAAGTCGGTAGAACAAGTGCTCACGAACAGCTCTATCCGAATGCGCTGGCGTTATGGTTAGTGATACGTACACCGTTTCACCTATCTGAACCAAAATTTGTATACTTACCCTTTGGAACCCTGATGGTAACACTGTCTACATGAAATTTATGACAGACCAGACCAATCCCTGCATTTAGGCCCTTTGGTTCAAATCTACACCTTTTCCCCGATCTGAACCAAAATTTGTATACCTACCCTTTGGAACCCAGCGAGTAACACAGTCTGCATGAAATTTCGGACAGAACACTCCATTCCCTGCATTTAGGCCCTTTGACACAAATCTACACCGTTTCACTGATCTGAACCAAAATTTGTATACTTACCCTTTGGAACCCTGCGAGTAACAATTAGGCCCTTTGGTACACATCTATACCGTTTCACCGGTCTGAACGGCAATTTGTATACCTACCCTTTGGAACCCTGCGAGTAACACTGACTGCATGAAATTTTGGACAGACCCTTCCATTCCCTGCATTTAGGCCCTTCATCACAAATCTATACCGTTTCTCTTAATTGCACCAAATTTTACATACACTTTGAAACCCTGCTGGTAACACTGTTCACTTGATATTTTGGACAACGCTCCCCATTCCCTACATTTAGAATAACAGACAAAATGAACTTGAAAACCACGTACTGTATTAAGGCCCTAGAACCATTCATGTCCGTAGTAGTGTAACTGTAAGAGTATTTTAATAAGTCTGTTGTTGACGGGCAGTTCGGGCTGCATCACGACACCCCTACCAGTGTTCTGGTGCAGAATTGCGAAAATAGTTGCATCTTGCGCGTTTATAAATTGTAGTCACGGGGGGGGTTATTAGTGCAAAAAGATTTCTTAGGCCCCTTTAAACAGTTATCATCATGAAAATATTATGCCTCTGTATAAGTGCAATGGTGTTGGTGCAGTATATTGAGGTTAACAGCTGCAATAAGCGTTGGTGGTTTCAAATTTACCTTCATTTATTCTGAAACTTATCGTTAAGCGCTTTGTGGCTATAAATGATACTATTGCTACCTCAGTAGCTCAGGACAGCCGAAGTTTGCCAAAGAGTTCTGATTATTTTCCTACGGAGCTATGCGACAAAAGACGACACTATTGGTCTCTACATTTCTAACAGCCAATGAGATATAGGCCCTAGGCAGTGTCTTTTGATTCACTTACTGTTATTTCTATTTTTTTTGTAAATTTGTTTTTAAATTACATGTGTCAGTGCTGTAGTTAGTAAATAGCTGTTTCCCTATTCATAATTATCATTACGAGAAATTGACATGAATGTTACGTCCATTATACTGTACTACTTATCACCCCCACCTCAAAAAGTTTTTTTTTTTAATTTATTTATTTATTTTTTCCCCCCCTGTTAGTTTAAATATCATTTGCCAGTTCTGTAGTAGTATTCATTATCATCCATATAACAAATAAATCCAACGGGCGAAGCCGGGCACTACTGCTAGTGTATGAAATAAAAAACTCAAGCATTACTGTACCATCTCCATTGGCGACAACTTGTGCATCATTCTCGATGACTTTCTTGAGCACCATGTGAACTCCACTATGTTCCATGATAGGATAACTAACATCATTCTCAACGATCTTGCTTTTACTGTTGTATATGTATCTAGCAACAGCTTCAAATGCTTTCTCTAGCAGTTCACCTGGAAATGAAGAAATACACTCATTGATAAAACACACAGATAAAACATTTAAGGAGACCCTAATAAATAATTATGAAAGCTAAATACAGAAAGATCAATTGACTACAGTTTTTTATGAATAATACTGACAGAAAGTAGGTACAGAACTTAAGAATAGATTGAAATATTTGATGGAGGCCATTCTTTTATAGATTAATTGTCCCAATATTTAAGAAAGGAAGCAGAAAGGAGTGCAGAAATTACAGGGGAGTCACACTCATACCTCACTGTGCCAAGATATATGAAAAGATATTAGAAAGTAGAATACGAGCCAAAGTGGAGAGAACATTGAGAGAGGAGCAGTATGGATTCAGACCTGGGAGATCAACAGTGGATCTCATATTTTCAGTGAGACAGCTCCAGGAACACCACTACGAATTTGAAGAGGATCTGCTGATGGCCTTCCTGGACATCGAAAAGGCCTATGATAGTGTGTGTAGGGAGAAGGTTTGGAAAGCAATGGAAAACATGGGAGTGGAAAAAGAGACTGTAGGCAGAGTGAAGGAGATGTATTGTGGAAGTGTGAGTTGTGTGAAAGTTGGAGGAGAAAGAACAGACTGGTTCAGACAAATGAGTGGCCTGAAGCAGGGTAGTGCGCTGTCACCCCTTCTCTTTATTGTGGTTATGGACGAGGTAATGACACGGATAGCAGGAAAGATAGGAGAAGATAAGATGAAGGCAATGGTGTTTGCAGATGATCTCATGGTCTGGGGAAACACGGAGGAGGAAATTCAGGAGCAGCTAAAGGCTTGGGAAGAAACCGTGGGAGAGTACGGATGGAAGTTCAACATCAGTAAATGTGAGATCCTGTTAACGACCAGGAAAAAGGACAGACCAATGAGTGGGATAACACTTGGAGGTGGACAGCTGAAGAAGGTGGAAAGTCTCAAGTACTTGGGAAGTATAGTGGAGGAAAATGGGAGAAATGACAAAGAGATTACGGAACGTGGCAGACAGGCAGAAGCATTTCTGAGAAGCATTAGGAGCTTAGTGTGGAATAAAGATGTCCCGCAAAAAAGCAAGGAAGTGTTATACAGAAGCTACTGTATCCCGATACTGACCTATGCTTCAGAAACGTGGACAATGAAGAAAAGAGACATAAGCAGAATACAGGCAGGTGAAAGGAAGTTCCTGCGAAGTAGGATCGGAGTAACAAAAAGAGACAGGGTGAGGAATGAAAAGGTCAGGGAAATGGTGAAAGAGGAGCCCTTGCAAGGTAGGATTGAGACATCAAGACTGAGGTGGTATGGACACTTAAAGAGAATGGATGAGAAGAAGATTCCCAAGAGGATACATGAGATGCAGATGCAGAAGAAACGACCAAGGGGAAGACCAAGAGATAGATGGCTGAAAGGAGTGGAGGAATGTGTCAAGAAGAGAGGCGAGGACTGGACCAGAGTGACAGCGGAGAGGTGGTGGGAAGAAAGAACTAAGTGGCGAGGCTTATGTTCCAAACAGACCCAGCCTGGGGCTGGAAACTGTACAAGATGATGATGATGATGATGAATTCCCGACAGCAGAAATGGAATGACTTCCAGACACTGATCTCTATACATGGATGGCTGGTAGCTAAGGCAGTAGTAAGCCAAATAGACGATGACAGGTATAGCAAGATGGCGGAGAGCGAATGGTGCAATTTTGCGAATCCGGCTCTGTGATTGGTTACTGGTAGTTTGATGTTATACATGTATTTATACTGGCAGTAAATATTTTGTGTTTCTTGTAGTTGTAAAATGGGCTGAATTTGGTAATTTAAAGCGTAAAATCTTAGTTTTAAGTACTGGTTTGGTGACCCATCATCCCAGGCAAGCCGGTAATACCAGTACTCCTCAGGCAGATAGGTCACTTCGCCATAATTTTGAAGTTATTGTGAAGTTAAGTATACATATGTGGTGGTGCTGAAGCAGACGTGATCGGGCTAGGCTATTGCGTGTTTAAATTTGATCCCATTTCAGGGTTTTTCGGTTCTTGGGGCGAATAGTTCGCATAATAGTTGTAAAACGATGGGGAAAGTATATTTTGAGTAGGTTTTTAGTTGTGTTAAGTTTTATGTGGAGCTGAGGAGTGAAATTGGTTTGGCTTAAAGTGCATTTTTGGCTTTGACCTACTTCCCATGGTATTAAGTTTATTGTGCTGCTAGCGTGATTAAAAGCTGTAGTATTTGATGTAGAGTGCTAGGATTACTTGGGGGAAGTGTTGGTTATTTCATGGAAACAGGAATTCATTACCAAGCACCGATTACGGTATGTCGAATCTAGGCTGTATAGTGAGCTACATTTATAGGTACATATAGCTTGCCACGGTGGGTGAGTGGATAGCGTGTTGGTCTACTAACCCCAAGATTGCAGGTTCGCCCCTGGCCGTGGTAAGTGATTTTTGAAAGGCGGCAAAAATACGATACGTATGTCATATGATGTTGGCATGTCAAAGAACCCATTTGAATTTAGTAGGCAGAGTTCATAATGGCAAAATTAATCTCGGGAGTTTCCGCCAGCACAAAGTTCCTCATTTCTCTACTAGAAAGCGCTATTGTGTTCAAGGAGATTAGATATCTAACATCTAACCTCCTTGACTTTCATAGTCAAGGAACTACGAAATTCGACATGCAAGCTACCCTCTGGGTGTCAAATAGCAAAGCTTGCACCAGGCACCCGAGGCCATACGATATTATTATTATTATTATTATTATTTGAAGAATGCATAATTTCGTGGCATATATACATGTATACCATATATACAATTTACAAGAATGTTTCCAGAAATTGTTTTTCACTCGTTACTCTGTTACTGATCGCTAATTGCGTATACTCAGCACCTAAGTTGATATTTGTCAACCGTTATTATACATTCATTTTTATTGATATTCCGGAGATTTACTGACCTCGGAATGACGTGTCAGTGATCCCAATGCCCTTATGCTATGAGTGAACATATCTCTATATTTTTATTTGCTCCAAAGCACCAATAATTATGATTTAAAATTGACTAGATTATCATTGCTTCCCCATAAGGAGAGCTCGAGAATGGGTACGCCAACATGGCGGACCGCGCATTCAACCTGGCGTACTTTCTCGTGCAGCGGAGAGCTGCCATCAGCGATCTATGTATAGAGATCAGTGCTTCCAGATTGAAACACCCTCATCTCCTCGTTGGAGTTGATTTAACTTTAACTACCCCCATTACCACAAACCTACAGAATTTACTGCCTTTAATTACAGGCCACAAGTGATTTTAACATAACTTCCCGACTTTGAATGGGCGCCAAGGTTGACCATATGGGTCTTCCTGAATAAAATAGAATAAAATACGGTACATAACTGTTGCCCCGACTATGAAACTCCTTATCCCAGGCGTAGGACATTTGTCATGCGTTCGCTGATGTTACCAGGTTCATACAAGACAGGAATATAAACACACATGAACTTTAAAGAGATAATCTATTGGCTGTACTATACACATATATACATAATATACAACACAAAATACCCTTCATACACTCGTGATTTATACAGTACCTTGCCACTGAATTTAGGCTCTGAGAGCAGCAAACACTTACAGCCATATCAGACCTATGCCTACCAGCCTCCTATACATATTTCACTTATACACTAATCTACACTCGTCAGACTTTGAAGCATATCATTTGCCTATTCTTTTCACTTTGCACAGTTTGAGCTCGAATCTACACTCGCCGGACTTGTTGACTTAAACGCCATGACATCCTCCTATGACTTCCACAACGGATGATGAAGTGAGGTTATGAACGTCTTTTTAGGGTGTGATATGATCAGCTACCCATGGTCTATGAACTTAGCCATGTCGAAAATGTGTAGTCATTCAATAGCACAACGCTCAGTGAATGTCTAGTTACTGTCTGTGCTGTTCGATTACCGGACAATGCCAGATAAATCGACCCTGGGCGCAAGAAGACATGGACTCTAGCCTAAAAGCAAGAAGAACCGATCTCTAACTGTACGTTACGGAAACCATGTCACGTAAAACGACCCTGGGCGCTAGTAGATCTGGACTCTGCCAATAAAGCAATAAGACGACATCTGACCACCAGACACGCCATTATATGCACTGGCGAAGGGATACATAACCCCAATGTTTCTGCCGGTACTAACTCGTGCGTGGCCCGCTCCTAGAGGAACATCCGTGTCAACACATGAACATCAGACAATCGAAATTCACACTGACGTCACACAGTAGTTTTCCACTTGAAGTTCATACGAGTTCACGCTATTAATAGCCTAGGTATTCCCTGAACTTCGAATTACTGCCTGTTTTTTCCGGGTTTGTAACATTACCAGCACTCGAAAATACCAATTCATTGTACCTTTATAGTACAGCCACGAATCTAACATTTAACATTACTAGGTCAAAATAAAGCCATTAACCCCAAACCAAAATGAAATAATGCTTCTACTTAAAATAATACATCCTTATTCCCAAAACGTAATAAATCGCAAAACCCCGTATTTTATAATATCAAATATCCAAAAACCGATAATTAATAAACAATGATCCTAGTTGGTCCAGACCATCCAAAGATGAATCCATCCACATAAACACACACACAGGCACAATAAAAATCACCTCTGCAACCCCACGTTAACCCAATATAATAAGATACGAATAAAATACCCCAAACTAACTGCACAAGGCAAAAACCCAAGGGTGAGCTACTGTAACTGAATACATTCGGTTACAAGATCATCAACAAATTTCTGCATACATCAAACAGTCGTGTTGATTTGCATAATCTGACCTTATAATTCTTAATAGGAAACACAACAAAGGTGAGTATACAATCTATCATTTTGGAGGAGAATGCTTGAGATATATCCAACATAAATGTGTTTCTTAGCAAGGCAGCCAGCTTCTGGATTAAGATAGTCATGTACCTTATGATATGAAGTGGGATTATTTTAATCAGAGAAATTAGCAAGAGCAAGGTTATAAAGTTCCTTATATTAATAAAGTTAATGCTATCAAATCAATTTTTTTATTTGGTATAAATTTATGCCAGTGAATACACACTCACCTGAATCCTGTTAATCTCTACTTTAGTTTTATCCAGACTAATTATGGAATGTTAAAACTATTACATTTATCTGCGAGAATGTGAAAAATAGTATGCCAATACATACTGTATGTTTCAAGATGCATTACTGTACTCACTCAAGTGGTCTTTGCAGCACCAGTATACAATGATCAGTATGGTAAGAATTGTGTCTGAATACCATCACTAAAATCAAACACCCATATTGGACAGAGAAGAGTTCAAATGTTTCCTGTACAAAATTTGTCACCATAAATTCAACAATTGCAAAACAACAGTTTGGTGGTTAACTACTCAAAGGGAAGAATGCTATTACTGTACTCTTGTATTGAAGAAGGATTTAGTTCCTTTTTATAGAAAACTGAAGTGAAAACCGACTGAAATGCTTTAAATTAAATTAACCGACAAACAATCCACTTTTTGTGCCAGTCAGTGTACCGTATTTACTCCAAAATTGAGGGGGGGTTACTATAGACGCAAACTTCCGCAAAAATCCATTATTGTGGGAAAGGGTGAGGGTAAAAATGAGCCATTTTATTTTGATGCTACATAGTACGATATATTTAATCAAAATAAACGAAGTTGACATCTTTAATCAGCCCATTATGATACTGCCATAACCTCACTTATCCACCACTATACCCGGCTATCCCCCAAAGACTTTCACTACTATCCCTTGCTAAGCAAAAATCTTAGTATCAAAGAAATAGAATGGAATGGACAAGTATCAGACATGGAAATGCAAACTTTATTTTTATTTGAACACAGGGAGGCAGAATGCATCAATTGACGACTTTACTTGTGGTGTGGCTTTGAGGTTCCTGAAGTGTTTCACAGAGTGCGCAGGTGGTCTTGTGGGCGAGAGACGAATGGAGGCATGTTGTCTTGTGCCAGAATGTTATTTACCGAGTTGAAGTGTCAACAATTTGCGTTTGGTAATACGTATATATTACCGTAATTCGTATTAAATATACCTCCAATATAGGCGTAATGATGAGGGTTGTAAAATGTAGTTCAAGAAATTACCAGAACCAGTTTATGTTCTTATAGTTACGGCACCGTGTTCGTGGATATGACAGTTTCATTGTGCGAAATGAAACTTTATTTCTAAAGCAGCTGACATGGACCAAGTCGTTAGAGAACCTCAAAACGTTTAGTTTGAACTGTGCTACAAAATACGTACTGGTACGGTAGGTGATGATGGTTCTCAATGACTAATGAAAGAAGGCTATAATCTGTGCATATACAGTATGAATTACCAGTATTGAAGATGTTTGGTGTGCCTATCAAGGTTATCTAATGACTTAAGGCTGTCTGTTTTGCTAGACTGGGGGAAATCTCCTGCAAGAATACTTTATTCGTGGTGTGACGGCTAGCTTTGTTAGCTGTCACCCTGGAGGTCTGGGTTCGATTCCCGTCTCAGTCAAGACATTTAATTTTGGTCTGAGGGCTGGAATGGAGTAGGCCATACTAAGCCTCGTGAGGCAAAACTGAGAAGCGGTGGGTTCGATTTCCACCTCAGTCATCCTGGACATGGTTTTCCGTGGTTTCCCACTTATACTCCAGTCAAATACCGGATGGTTCCTAACTAAAAGGCAACGGCCGTTTCCTTCCCATATCTCACCTGAATTATAAATACACACACTACTACAAATACCACAACAACAAAGGTTATCAAACAATCATCCCACACTCGTTCAAGTACATGGGGCCATATGATCACGATTCCAAGGCCCTCAAATGAAACAACAACAAAAGCCACTTTATTTTCAAGGGTATGAAGAGAATGACGTGTTCAACGTTCTTAGGTCGTACTGTTTGTGCAAAGCTGGGTGATTTTTTCGTGAATATTTCCAATTTAATAGGAATTGACTGTCTGGGAAGACATTAGGACAAATCTTAATTCAGTCAATTTTCCAAATTCCACAGACATACAAGTAGGCTTCTTGAAATACAGCTGTAAATTTTAATTTATGTCTGAATTTACTGCTGCTAGTTAGTTATTGTTGTTTTAAGGGGCGGTACAGCAAGATTATCTGCCCCCAATTTACTGCAGTAGAGGATAATAGCAACCTAGGCCAAATTCCATGTGATGTCTTTTTACAAGCAAATAAGAGTGTAGAACTGTAAAAATCCTTTTGTAAGCTGCTTTATAAATCATACTGGTATTTACAGTAGGCCTAGGTCTACATATAGATATATTTCATCCTCAGTTTTTGACTGACGACCTGGTTATAAGGCCACATAGCTCTTAGGCCTATAGGCCTACACCAATCTTCCTCTTTTCATTGTTTTTAGCCTGTTAATTGCCAAGTTCATAAAACCTTTGTAGGCTACTACCAGTACAGTAGCGGTATGTCTAATTTAAAAACTGATATTAAAGCAACTCAACCGGTATATCTTTTTTAAATAAAAACGACTTGTACCGGTATCGGAAATCTGATACCGTATTTTGAAAGAAAGGTTACCTTAAGCCAGTTAATTTCAAAAATGTCAACTAAAGATAACGCCCGAGGTAATCCTCCAGAACTGCCGTAGGCCTACCGGTATGTGAAAGTAACTAAGCTCATAATCATCTGTATTTTTCCTTAAGAGTTTTCAATATGTTAGAATAACTAGAAATATTATCTTAGGCTATGCCTACAGCTGCGAATTGCACTTATTTTACTCTGAATTATGGCTTGTAGGCACTGCACTGACACCGTATTCATCAATAGGAAGATAATTAGTTAAAAATCAGAAATTAATCTCGTTAGTTTATTTCTATACTATCCTATTATTTTAACATATCACACCAAGCGTTTAATAATGACAGTGAGAATAATACCGTCTTATATCTAGGCGTAGGCCTAATTTATATGCCAGCTTAGGACGTGGTGGCTTCAATTTTATTGGAGAAGGAAGCGGGAATACATTTGGCACAGCATCATCACTTAAAAATTTCCTTCCAGGCAATACTGGCTTCGTGGCTTGTAATCTAAAGGTAAGAAATGGGCTAAACATACTCTCATGTGGGCTGATATGTGTGATTTCCTTTCAGCACGAAGAATTTTGAAAAGCCACTATTTCCTCACAATACGACCATGCATATTTCGAGCTTTTTATGTTGTATATAATCCGGACTCTAATACCAATTAGACTGACAAGGGCTGCATTATGAGATGAAAACATAAATTAGCATATGTTGTGATAAAGGACAGAGGAGTAGACAAATGGACTATACGGAGGATAAAGGAGATGTACGAGGGAAGAGTAAGCTGTGTGAAAGTGGGAGGAGAGAGGTCGGACTGGTTGGAACAGAGAAATGGCCTGAAACAAGGAAGTGCAGTATCACCATTACTTTTCATTGTGGTGATGGATGACATAATGACCCGAGTGGCACAAGTAATTCGGGAAGGAAAAGATGAAAGCAATGGTGTTTGCAGATGATTTGGGGAAACGAGGGGGAGGAAGTACAGGAGCAGTTGGACGTGTGGGAAGGAATAATACAAGGATATGGATGAAATTCAGCATAAATAAGAGTGAGATAGTGATCACAAAAAGGAAGAAGGAAAGAACCACGACGGGAATAACAATTGGTGGGGAAGAGCTGAAGAAAGTGGAGAGTTTCAGGTATCTGGGAAGCCTGATACAAGATAATAGAAGAAACGATAGAGAAATAAATGAGCGGGGAAGACAAGCAGAAGCATTCCGGAGGAGTGTGAGAAGCATGATATGGACCTCAGAACAGCAAAAAGGTCATATATCGGACGTACTGTGTCCCTATCCTGACTTATGCCTCGGAGACCTGGGTTATGAAAAGAAGGAAGAAGAGCAAGATACAGGCCAGTAAGATGAGGTTCCCTTGGCAATTTCCTGATAAGCAGTATTGGAACTACAAAGATGGACAGAATAAGAAATGAGAGGGCCAGAGAATTAATGAAGAAGGAACCATTACAGGATGATATAGAGAAATCTAGACTTAGATGGTATGGACATGTAAAACGAATGGAGAAGAGGATACCCAGGAGGATACACGAGACGAAGTGGAAAGGAAAGAGACCGAGAGGAAGACCGAGAGACAGGTGGCTGAAGGGGGTGGAAGAAAGCGTAAGGAAGAGAGGAGAAGACTGGACAAGGGTGGAGGCTGAGAGATGGTGGGAAGACAGAAGACGTTGGAGAAGCTTGTGTTCCAAACAGACCCGGCCAATGGCTGGAAACTGTGCAAGATGATGATGGTGTGATCAAGTTGGGGCATATATAGAATTTATAATTACTCGAGACCAGATTATTTGCAGTTGCATGTTGCATATGCATTTGCATACGGTATTTAGCTCCCTTTCACCAGTTATTCTATATTTTAACTAAAAACTGACAATGATGCAAATTTTAGAGCTATATTTAAAATATTTTAGAAATCTAAAAGGGTGGGCTCAAGCTTGATCTCGTTTTATAGTTATATAACTAAACAGAGTCAATGTGCCTGCCGCCCGCACTCCCGCTAGATCCCCTCGCCTGTCATAGCACACGGATCGGAAACAATGAAAATAAATTAGGCAAATTGTTTGTCGGAAGTCCATTGTTTCAGTTTAGATTTCTATTTATTTGAACAAAGTTCAACGCGTAGTGTGTAACATGTAGTGCACCATGCTGCCGCAGAAAAGAAATGCCATTTCGTGGATAGGTGTCCATCCTGGAACATTTACTTGTGACAAAAATAAGTTGAGTTAGCGAGAAAAACGTTTCTTGCACAAAAAAGGTTCAAATAGACCACAGCATGTTAAGACAAGTCTTCATATCGCAGGAATGCAAAAGAAAGGCCCACGACAACAATGTTTAACAGCGGGCAAGTAACAGTAGCAGTGATTTAACCTCCTGCTTTAACATGGATCACAAACTTACAAACCCTATCCTCAAGGTTTTCTGCGCAAATATTGCTTAAATCAAAATCTACCAGGTGAATCAACATTGCAGAAAAATTACATGCCGACAATTTATCTACATGCTCTGGAAGAAATACGCAATGAACTTAAGGATAACATCATTTGGATTTCAGCTGATGAAACTACTGACAATTGTGGCCATTATATTACTAATTTAATTGTTGGTGCATTAAAACAAGAGCCTTCTTCTTCCTATTTGGTCGCCTGCAAAAAAATGTAAATCATTCTATGATCGCCAGATTTGTGAATAAGGGCATTAAAAAGATATTTCCAGAATCTTCTGCAGATGAAAGGATGTTTGTGTTTCTCTCAGATGCTGCTCCCTGCTTGATGAAAGCAGGAAAAGTCCTCCAAGTATTTTACACCAATATGATTTATGTGACTTGCTTCGCTCACGGATAACATCGCCTCACCGAAGAAGTACGATCCACGTTTGGGAATGTAAACAAACTGATTTCATCAACGAAGAAAGTGTTTCTTAAGGCCCCTGCTCTCATCAAGGCCTATAAAGAAAAACTACAAAATGTGCCTTCACCTCCCGAACCAGTGGTACCTGGGTTGAAGCTGTATTGTTTTACAATGAACATTTCGAGATCATCATAGGTGTGGTAAACGACTTCGATAGTGCAGAGACTTTGGCTGTTTGTCAGTGCAAGGAAGCATTTAACGATTCCGGTATTCAGAAAAACATTGCTGTGGCGAGCAGTCATTTTTCCCATATACCTGCGAGTATTAAAATGCTCGAAACTCAAGTTTTGGCATTGACTGAATCTATTCAGATAATGAATAAAATTTGTCTACTGAACTCTCCTTGTCGAAGGTATTCCCGAGGAAACTTAAAGAAAAGTTTGAAAACATTATGAACAATAGCCCAGGCTTTGAACCTTTGTGTCAAATTGATAGTTTTATTAATAGGACAGGTGAACTTTTGCCAGAAACAATAAGAGACAATATAGCACCTAAATTCAAATACGATACTGTCCAGCTACGTCAGTTGATGCCCAGCGGTACTTTTCTGCTTATAAAAATGTTTTGAGCGATCAACGACACAATCTTACTACTGAACATTTGGAACAGTACCTGATCGTTTCTGTTTACCATAGTAGAAAAATGTAAAATAATTTGTAAACGATACTTTTTTCTCATGAAGTAAATAATAACAATTGCCGATTGTAAGTTGTTTCTGAAGTACCGTATTTGCTCGCGTATATCTCGCCCCCCATTTTTTTAGTTGAAATTTCAGGGGAAAAAAAGTACTCGCATATATCTCGCATTCAATTCTGACGCCGTCATATAAATTACCGTAATAACCTTGAGGTATAAACACGTTCGATTTAGCGCGCCACAAGTCGTCATTGAAAAAGACGTTATAAGCTCGTTAAGGATGATTCAAGGCAGAAAAGGAACTCCAGCATTTATATTGGATACGATCGATCATCTTCCATATCGATTCCTCACTACATGTACGAGCGAGCTCGATCTTACCCGACCGCGGCTGAAGACACAATGTAGGCCTAAAGCGTGCTAACAGTCACGCCGGCGCCGCATCGAATGCTTGCGCGAGGTCTGACCGAGTTTGTACGTTTGTAGCAGCACTACAGTACAGCGTCAGTTTAAGCAAGTATGCATCAGTTCGTGTGTTATGGTTATGCGACATTAAGTACCTTTGAAAAAGACGTCATGAGCTCGTTAAGGATGATTTATGGCAGAATTTAGAGCGCAGACGCGTTGCGATCGATATCTTCCATATCTAATCCTCGCTACATGCCCGAGCGAGCTCGAACTTAGCCAAGCGCGGCTGAAGCGTGCTAACACCCATGCGACGCCGCTTTACATGCATGCACACGGCCGAGCTCTGAAGCAACGCAATACGTAAAGACAAAATCATTGAGATTCGAGAAGACTGAACTGCGTTTCTCTGCGATGTAACAGTAGGCCTACTTGCGCAATCTTCGAAACGTACGAGCATGTTGGCGCGAGTGGTATAGCACAGATTTCCTTATCTTCAAAGCCCAAACAATACAAGAGGAATACGGAAATTCCCCGCGTATATCTCGCACCGACAAATTTCACTCGTATTTTCGGCTAGCGTATATCTCGCCCCCGCGTATATCTCGCACCCCATTTTTTTTGTTGAAATTTCAGGAAAAAAAGTGCGAGATATACACGAGCAAATAACTAATCATTACTATTTTTATTATTATTATATGTTGCATATTTTGACACTTTTAATGCATATTTTAAGCACTTTTCATGCATATTTCCATGCATATTTTGAGCTTTTTATGTTGTATATAATCCGGACTATAATAATAAATTACTATTAATAATTCTAGGAAACAATCAGTTTGTACCAGAGAAGTGTAAGTAGAATGTGGTGAGGGACTAAGAGGGACATTCTGACGACTATTTAAAATACAATAGTCTGTCATTTGGTAGAATACGGTACCATAAAGCCAGAAATACTTTGTTTGATTTTCAAAATAATGCCCTGGAACTGTGAACAAGTTTTTAATGACATACTTGCAATCAGGGCTGTTAAAATTGAGGTTTCCAAGGAACATTTATTTTACGAAAATACTTTTAGGGTACATATTTATATACTTTATGAGCCATGTGTTTGTATACTGTTGTAAGATTTAAAACAAAACTGGAAAAGCATAGTACCTGTGCCAGCTTTTAAGATAGCTAACGTCACCATAGCCATTGAGCCACTGCAGAACCACTTGGAGGTATCATTAGTCACAGATTCTAGAAGAGGACCGCCCACAGCATCACGGAGTTCTGATTCACGGATGTTCATGTCCTTCTTGCTGCATAACAAATTACACCAAGTTCAATGTGTGTTATCTTTTGGTGGGGAATAATCAAAGCATCCCTCAATACAGTAAATTAGGGCAACAACATGTCACTTCAAATAAGATTCATCCCAGGAATTAAAACCAAGACAACCTTGCCAACCAGGTGCCCTGTCACATTTACTGTTCACCATTCTATTCTTTCCCCAAAATTTATTTTCAGCAAAAATATTAGTGTGAGTGGGTAACTGAGATAAACATGTAATGGGGTACCAGTATGCATGGACTAACTCTCGGCTGCCCTGCAGCACAGCTGTTGTTTTGCAAAGATGGCTGAAGTGCCAAACTTGTCCACGTCACATGAGCAACAAAGCGTTATTCGAATTCTATGAAAGAATGCAGTGGCGATCACATTAATATACCAATAACGTGTCACACAAATGCCGACGGTTTTTGCAACAAATGAAATGTGTTTAAAATAAAACTGAGAAGAAGGCTGCCGCGAACACCACTTTCAAGGAAAATACATCTTTGTATACAAAACAAAAGAATACAGGCAAGATATGAAACCATAACTTTCATTGGCGGATTTAAAACTCGGCGCTTCTACTTGGCCAATAGTGTGGCATCTTCTATTGGATATCGGGTGAAGCCTATTGGCTACACAATTCAATATCCTGCCCAATGTACGCGGTATATGTATGCAAAATGGCGGTCATATCGTCTGAATAAATAATGTAACAAGAAAAATATTTTTGTCATAATAGAGGATGAATTTCAGTTATAATTTAATTTTTTTTTAAGAATTCGTCAATTTCCAAGAATGCTGTATAGCCGAGTGAATACGGTAAGTCAAAAACAACTTTTCGTAACAGTCAAATACAGTTGGTTCTCTTAAGAATGCTACAATGAACACTACAAATTTAAAGTTTTTTAAACCTACATCAATATAATATGCTGAAATAAGTTATTTTTCAAAGAAAGTATTTGTCTCTACTAAAAAAAAATATGTTTTTTGACTTAGGCTATTCACTTCCCCTTCCCCGTCACATTAGAATTTGCACTTTTAGAAGGCTAGTGCTGTTGATACACCTCATCCAGTCAAATATACTAAGTCAAACAACACCAGGCATGCTTATAAATTTGATTGCAGACCACACAAACTTAAAATATATAAGGCAACAAACCATGTTCAGGACACAGTTGATTGGAGAGTTACAATATAACACCCTCATCAAACTCAGAACATTGATTTCTATTTCATTTTATCACAAGAAAACAGCGTATAAACTAACCAACTCAATTAATCTTTTGACACGTTTTATTATACAAAAGGCAGCAATGGTAAAATTATTAAAAATTAAAAAATTGAGCTCAATTACAATTACTTCGGAAATATTTTACATAAATTACAATTACAAATTACTTTTTCAAAAAATTAACAATAAAATTTAAAATATTTTTTTGATCAGTAGGCTACTGTTTAAAAAAGGAAACCGGAAAAAGTGTGAGAACTATCGTGGAATTACTTTGTTATCCCATGGTCTAAAGATCTTGGAAAAAATAATTGCAAAAAGACTACGCAGACACTTAGAAAAGGCTTTAGAAGAAGAACAACATGGCTTTAGACCAGGAAGGAGTACTATTGACTTGATCTTTGCTGCAAGAATGCTTATTGAGAAACATCTTGAAAAAGGGAAAGAATTAGTAATGGTATTTCTAGATATAGAAAAAGCTTATGATAGCATTGCAAGATCAAAAATTTGGGAATGTTTAGAAAGGCACAATGTCCCAAAAGGCTTGATAAACAAGATCAAAATGCTGTATGAGAACACAAGGGCATGTGTAAGAATAGGTAATGGGGAAAGCAGATGGTTCACAACAAAACAAGGAGTCCAACAAGGAAGTTCACTGTCTCCATTACTATTCATCACAGTGATGGACATAATCCTGAAGAGGATAAAAGAAGAACAGGGTAATGAAACAAATGCCCTTGTCTTTGCAGATGACGTCATGATTTGGGGAGAAAGTGCCAGAGAGGTACAAGAAAAACTGGATTCATGGGACAAGCTGTTCAAGGAGTATGGGTTGAAAATAAGCCAAAGTAAGACAGTAGTGATGACAACAGGACTGTCTAATGCAACCATTTACCTGAATAATCAGCCTCTACAAATTGTTGATCAATTTAAATACCTTGGTAGCACAGTGTGTAAGGATAACAACAACAACAGTGAAGTAACAAATAGAACTAGTAATGCAGCCTCCTTCTATGCACAAGTTAGAACACTACTGTGGGATAATAAAGTGCCCAGGAAGTGTAAACATGTACTGTTTAAGACATACTACATCCCAATTCTAACTTACGGAGTAGAAACATGCACCCTGTCCAGAAGAGAAGAAAGTAGGATTCAGGCATCCGAAATGAAGTTTATAAGAACAATGCTTCAAAGGACAAGGAGAGACAAAGTAAGGAACGAAACAAACAGGACAGAGGCTGGCATAGATATCAGTGCTACAAAATATTTGCAGAAGCAACGATTAGGATGGTATGGGCATCTTCAAAGAATGGGAGATGAGAGGACACCAAAAGCTTATTTCAACAAGATTATCCCAGGAAAAAGACCAGTAGGAAGACCAAAGAAGAAATGGTTGGACCAAATCAAGGATGATCTTGAAGACAAAGGGCTAGACTGGAGAAGGACCCATGAAGACCAACTATTCATGGACAGGAAAAGGTGGCGAGGGATCGTTAACAGCACCCGGGCAACTGGAGCTGGAATTTGATGATGATGATGAGTACTGGAAAATACAGCAAGATCGTCATACATATAAATGACTTTTTGGTGGAGCAGACGCAAGAAAAGCTTGCCGAAACTCAACGATGCGCAGATACCAATATCAATCGGCCTATTTTAATGCTCATTGCGGGGCTCCTGTAATGCTGATTACCGGGCTCACTGCTCACTCAACTCTTCAAGAACGCAGCTCGCTCCGAGACGGTCTACAGCTGTAAACCAAACGTAGAGAGCAGGAGGCATCACACGTGTGTATTATTACTATTTTATGTATATTTCGTAGCTGAAAGTGCGTTTGTTGAATACCTAAAGCCTTGAAAATTGTGTATAATATTCAGTGTACTTAGCAATGCCACCGTTTCGCTCGAAAGGGCAAAGATTAATAGTGGTACATGCCGGTTCAGATGCAGGTTTCGTTCCAAATGCTTTGTTGGTTTTCAAATCCAACCAAACAGCAGGGGACTATCACGGTGAGATGAACTATAGAAATTACGAAAAATATCTGACAGACAAATTAATTCCCAATTTGCCAACCAATTCTGTAGTCGTGATTGACAATGCCTCGTACCATAATGTCCAATGTGAGCGCGCACCCACATCATCTTCCCGAAAAACGGTTATGCAGGATTGGTTGACCGATAAGGGTATTCAATTTTCTACAGAGATGATAAAACCTTAACTGTACGCTTTGATTAAATCCCATAAACCACGCTATAAGACGTATAAAATTGATACACTGCTTGCTACCTATGGACACACGATCTTGCATCTACCACCGTACTACCCTGACTTGAATCCTATCGAAATGATTTGGGCTCATGTTAAAAATTATGTAGCTGTAAAGAATGTTACTTTCAAACTTGATGATGCAAGAACATTGCTTATGGAAATAGTTGCCTCAACTGGAGCCGAAGAATGATCAAGTCGGTGTAGGCACGTAATAGACATTGAGAAGAAGTACATTGACAGCGATCACATAATGAATGAAGTATCAGACCGCATAATCATTAATCTGGGGGACGATAGTGACAGTGACAGAGAGCGTGTTAGTGACTCCAGCACCAATAGCACAGATGACAGTGAAGGAGATATGAGTGGCTTTCAACCTCTTTCAGAAGACTTGCACTAGGAATAGGCCATTAGGTAAGTTTACTGCTATTTTACGATTAGATCATTCTTAATCTCTTTGTTGTCTCCTGCATCTTCAACAGTATTTTTAGGCTATTACCGTGTAAGACATTACATACACGCGCCGAGATCTCACTTGAACCCCAGTCACAGTCAGCCTGCCAAGCCCGGGCAGACGATCCGTTCAGAACTGCTGCTAGCCAGCTACTGCCGGGAAGTGGGAGGGGTGCTGTATGCCACTACCGAACACTCATGAACACCCAAACATGGCCGAAGATCTGCGCACCTTTTTTCGGCAAGCTTCTCTTGCGTCTGTCTCCCACAAATCCAACCCCTCGTCCTCGTCGTGGGAGATGGGCAACGTAATTAAGTAGGGGATTGCCTATAGGGGTGAAGTACAGTGGGGACTTTGTGTGCCTCAAGACCGCTACGGTAGCTGTGAAGGCCCTACAGGAACCCTGAAGAAATTACGGCTAACGGGGCTCTGGTGAAACAACTGCTGCCTTGTAGTTTGGAGTTGGTTCTTCAAAGGCTAAGGGAAGAAATCCTGACAGAAAATCAGCCTGGTGCCTCAGGCTTAAGGTGGCAGCCCCTCCAAGGCACTCGGAGGCAGTGGGTTAATCACTCGCTCCTCTTAAATAAACTGACTACGGAAACTGAAGCGAAATTACAAAACCGGACGGATAACCTGATGACGACTTTTGGCATGAAGAGGACTACGAAAATCGGTTTCTGGAATGTGACGACCTTGATGGAGAAAACCAGACTGAAACAAGTGACACGGGAGATGAAGAACTATGGGCTGGATATCCTAGGATTGAGTGAAGTGAGGTGGCCAGGATTTGGTGAAATACAGACAACAGATGGAATTACATTTCTCTATTCTGGGGGCGATGATGAAGAACACAGGGATGGAGTGGGGTTGCTGCTCAACAGAAATGCAAAGAGAAGCCTTATGGAGTGGAAGCCAATTTCTAGTAGGCTCATGTTTGCTAGGTTCAAGACAAAGATCAGGAATGTGATCATCATCCAATGCTATGCGCCTACAGAACAGTCGGAGCCAGAGAAGAAGGAAGAATTCTACCAAATGCTGCGAGATGTCACAAGACAAACAAGTAAGAAGGACATACTCATTGTTATGGGAGACTTCAACGCGAAGGTGGGCTCAAACAATGAGGGGTTGGAGCAGATCATGGGTAAACATGGCCTTGGTGAGATGAATGACAATGGGGAGAAATTTACGGAATATTGCGCCAGTCAGGATTTGGTGATGGGTGGCACGGTATTTCCTCATAAGCGGTGCCACAAGGTCACCTGGGTGTCTCCTGATCAAGTCACAGAAAATCAAATTGATCACATCGCGGTGAGCAGGAGGTTCAGAAGAAGCTTGGAAGATGTTAGGAACAAGAGAGGAGCGGACGTTGGTAGTGACCATCACCTTGTGGTTGCCAACTACCGCATGAAGATCGTCGCAGTCCGCCGAAAGTTTAACACTCGGCACAACAAGTTTGATGTGGGCAAGCTTAAGAACCAGCAGAGATTGGACCAATTTAAACTGGAGCTCAGAAATAAATTCTAGGTGTTGGACTCCGAGACAGAGAAGGACGTGGAGACTGTGTGGAGCGAGGTAAGGAATATCTTCGTGGAAACCAGTGAGATGCAGCTCGGGTACAAGAACTACCTGCGGAAAGAATGGATATCCGATCAGACCTGGAACAAGATAAATTATAGGAAGGAGATTAAGGCCAAGCTCAACACCTGCAAGACTAGGCAGCAGAAGGCTCTCACACAAGCAAAGTATTCAACAGCAAACAGGGAGGTAAAGAGGAGTGTACGGAAGGATCATAAGAGGTGGATTGATGAGCAGGCAGAGAAAGCAGAAGAAGCGGCAAGAAGGGGGGACGTTAAGGAGCTCTATGGCATCACAAAGATGCTTTCGAAGAAAGGTTTTAATAAAACTAGGCCTGTGAAGAGCAAAACGGGCGAGATCCTCACGACATGTGAACAGCAGCTGACAAGATGGAGAGAACACTTTGCGGAGGTTCTTAATAGAGATAGAGGACCAGAAAGTAAGCAGCGAGGAGAAGATGAAGATGAAGCAGAAAGTGACCCAAGCATCAGCCTCGACTCCCCAACTCGGGGCGAAATACGGACAGCGTTGAAGCAGATGAAATGCGGGAAGGCACCAGGTCTGGATAATATCCCAGCGGAAGTACTGAAAGCAGACTTGGATATTACGATCGATCTGCTGCACCCGCTGTTGGAGAAGATCTGGAAGGAGGAGAAAATACCAACCGACTGGAAGAAGGGGTTGATAGTCAAGTTGCCGAAGAAAGGGGACATCACAAACTGTAACAACTGGAGGGGTATCACCTTGCTGTCCATTCCAAGCAAAGTGCTGGCGAGAGTCATCCTGAATCGTATAAAAGACTGCGTAGAAAAAAGGCTTCGGAAGGAACAGGCTGGATTTCGACAACATCGCAGCTGTGTGGATCTCATCAACACCCTCCGAATCATCCTGGAGCAGAGTGTGGAGTGGCGGAATACCCTTTACCTCACATTTGTTGACTTCGAGAAAGCCTTCGACTCCGTAAATCAAAGAATCATGTGGAAAACCCTCGAGGAATATAAAATTCCAACAAAGATCATCAGAATCATGGAAGAGATGTACGAAGGGTATGAGTGCCAGGTTCTGCACGAAGGCAAATTAACAGAAAAGATAAAGGTCAGTTCCGGAGTGAGACAGGGGTGTGTCCTTTCCCCCACACTGTTCCTGTTGGTCCTGGATAGTGTGATGAAGAAGGTAATGGGAGGACGGAAGAGGGGTATTCAATGGGGTATAAATGACAGGCTTGAAGATCTGGATTTCGCAGACGACATTTGTCTTATGGCACAACGGTACCGAGACATAGAAGATAAGCTGGGGAGGTTGCAGAGAGAAGCAGAACGTGCAGGACTGATGATCAACACCAACAAGACCAAAGAGATGAGGATAAATTCTGACATCACGACTAGTTTGACAGTCAACGGAAAGGACATTGAGCGAGTTGAGTCCTTCCTCTACCTTGGAAGTATAGTCACAAATGATGGGGGAGCAGAGGAAGATGTTCGAAGCCGTATCAGGAAGGCAAATGGTGCCTTTGTCCAGCTCTACCCCATATGGAGAAATAGAAACATTTCCAGGAAGACCAAGCTCCGCCTTTTCAATAGCAACGTAAAGTCGATTCTTCTCTACGGCTGTGAAACATGGAAAGTCACAAAACCGATCAACAACCAACTACAGGTGTTCATTAACAGATGTCTGCATCGCATAATGAATATGAGGTGGCCGGACATAATCTCAAATGAAGATCTTTGGACCATCAGCAATCAACAACCGATTAGCATCCAGATCAAGGAGAGGAAATGGCGCTGGATTGGTCACACACTAAGGAAGCCGGACGGAGCTATTGAGAGGGCGGCACTAGACTGGAATCCTCAAGGCGCCAGGAAGCGAGGTCGACCTAAGAAGACCTGGAAGAGGACGATCGAAAATGAAATTGCAGAGGTGGACAAGAACTGGAGTCAAGTGAAGAGAATGGCCAGGAACCGTACTGCGTGGAGAAATTTCGCCAAGGCCCTATGCTCCTGAAGGAGCGGCAGGAATTAAGTAAGTAAGTAAGTTTCTTGCGTCTGCTCTAGAAAGCTATAGTGTGTTTCATAAAGGTTAAAGAAACCTTCAAGGACAAACTAGAGAGATTGTTTTATGTCATGCTATATTTTGTATGAATAAAATTACCCTTGATTTTTGTGTCACAAAGGTGAAAATTTGGCACTATGTGGCAACACTGTTCATCTGGTAATAAAGACTTGAAGACTCCCACAAAGTAGTATTGTAACATCCTGGTCCAACCACAATATAACTCTAGGCATTAACAAGGTGTGAAATATAAGTACTACTTACATAGTTTCACTAGAATCTCCAGCCACAATAATATTCAAGAAGGAAGGATGGAAATAGAGAGGATCACGATGTGCTACTAAGTAAAGAATCACTTTCCTTCCATGTGTACCCGCAGCAATTTCGTTTGCATCTGCTAGCAGTTCTGTTAACACCATCTGAGGAAATCAAAATACATCACTCATAATTAACAAATAGATTACGAAAAAATAATACTCTTAAGTCAGGGAAGAGAAATGTCGGAAATAGTGCAAGCAATGTACAACAGCTGTGTTAGCAGGGTACTGACCCCAGTTGGAAAGACAGATTGGTTTAGGAACAAGACTGGACTAAGACAGGGGAGTGTGCTGTCACCTCTTTTGTTTATAATGAAACAAGCTGTACCCGGCATGCGTTGCAATGCCAATCAAAGAAAGTGTTGGCATTGAAATTCTGTTTCTTGAAGTGCATTTGGATACACAACATGTTAACTGCCTCTAAGCTATCGTAAAATGGATTTTCTAATTTAGAACCATTCGTGGAAGCGTGCACAACAACTTTCAAAAGTTTCATCGCTGTCACTCATTTGTTGAATCTACTCGTACGCTACCTGTTGTGAAATGGATTTACTAAGTCGAAACCCTTCCCTGGCGTGTACACAATAACTCATCAATGATTCATCGCAATCGGATGAATTGTATATGCACGTATACGGGCTTTTGTTTAAACGATTCGTGCGCTGTCACTCATTTGTTGAATCTACTCGTGCGCTACCTATTGAGAAATGTATTACTAAGTCGAAGCCCTTTCCTGGTGTGTACACAATAACTCATCAAGGTTTCATCACAATCGAAGAATGTTATATGAACGCAATAGGGGATTTTGTTGAAACACTTCGCGCGTCGTCACCCATTTGTTGCATCTACTCTTGCGCTACTTATTGTGAAATGGATTTACTAAGTCCCCTTCACTGGCGGGTACACAATAACTGATCAATGTTTCATCGCAATCGGATGAATAGTATATGAACGCATACCTGATTTTGTTTCAACGATTCGCGCTCCGTCACTCATTTGTTGAATCTACTCGTGCGCTACCTACTGTAAAATGTATTTACTAAGTTAGAAACTGTCACATAATTGTCCACAACATCTCACCCAAGTTTCATCGCTATCGGACTAATCGGATATGAAGACATAGGGGACTGTATTGAAACGCTCCGCATGTCGTCGTTCATTTGTCGAATCTACTCGTGTGCTACCTACTGTGAAATGTATTTACTAAGCCAGAAACCTTCCTTGGAGTGTCCACCATATTTCACCCAAGTTTCACCGCTAACGGCAGAATGGTATATGACCTTATACGGGACTTTGTTGAAACGCTTCGCACGTCGTCCCTCATTTGTTGAATCAACTTGTGCGCTGCATATTGTATAGTGGATTTACTAAGCCAGAAATTTTCCATGACGTGTAAACAACATCTCACCCAAGTTTCATAGCTACGGACGAATGGTACATGAATACATATGGGACTTGGTTGAAACGCTTCACGTGTCGTCGCTCATTTGTTGATTCTACTCTTGCGCTACATATTGTAATATGGATGTACTCAGCCAGAAACCTTCCCTGGAGTGTACACAACATCTCACCCAAGTTTCATCGCAATCGGATGAATGGTATGTGAACGTATACGGGACGTTGTCGAAACGCTTCGCGCGTAGTCACTCATTTGTTGAATATAAACGTGCGCTTCGTATTGTAAAATGGATTTACTTAGCCAGAAACCTTTCCTGGAGTGTACACAACAATTCACCAAACATTTATCACTATCAGACGACTGGTATATGACTTTATACGGGACTTTGTTGAAACGCTTCACGTGTCATCGCTCATTTGTTGAATCTACTGGTGCGATACCTATTGTAAAATGTATGTACTAAGTCAGAAACCTTCCCTGGAGTGTACACAACATCTCACCCAAGTTTCATCGCTATCGGATGAATGGTATATGAAATTATATGGGACTTTGTTGAAACGCTTCGCGCGCCGTTGCTCATTTGTTGATTCTACTCGTGCTCTACCTATTTTTAAAGGGATTTACTAAGCTAGATACCTTCCCTGGAGTGCACACAAAATCTCAGCCTAGTTTCATCGCTATCGGACGAATGGTATATGAACGCAAACGTGACTTTGTTGAAATGCTTCGCGCGTCGTAGCTCATTTGTTGAATCTACTCATGCGCTGCCTATTGTAAAGTGGATGTACTAAGCCAGAAAATTTCCCTGCAGTGTAACATTTTTCGCAAGTTTCATAGCTATCGGACGAATGGTATATGAACACATAGGAGACATACCCACAGACAAACTATCACGTTCATCATCATGTTTTTCAGTCAAGCGACTGGTCTGCCCCTACAATGAGTCTTCTCCACGTTGTTCGGTCTTGTGCTGTCCTTTTGATCATTTCATAATTTCGTAGGCCAGAGCTATGTAGGAAAGATCTCATGAAAGTGTTCCGTGGCCTCCCGCGAGGGCGTTTTCCGGGTATTTTGCCTTCTAGAATGTCGATCATCAGGCCACCATGTCGTAACCTGTGGCCAAGCCAGGTGGATCTCCTCCTATATATCTGGCGGATCATTTGCCGTTTTTCCTTTATTCGATCCAGCACCGTTATGTTCGTCATTTTCTCTACCCAGCTGATCTTTTCCATTCGGCGCCAACACCACATCTCAAACGCTTCTAGTCGTTTAATGTCACCTCTATTCATTGACCAGGTCACACTGCAGTACATTGCAACTGGCCATATGTAGGTCTTAACCAGTTGTTTTCTAAGGCTGAGGGACATCGAGCGTTGACAAATTAGAGAATGCTTTTCACGGAATGCCTGCTTGGCCATGGCTATACGGCTCCTGATTTCAACTTCACATCGTAGGTCTTCTGTGAAGATCTGGCCAAGGTATTTAAAACGATTGACCTGTTGTACTGGTTCTTTATTTATGGTAATATTTAGTTCGTGTTGATGCTTACTTATCACCAGAATCTTGGTCTTCTTAAAATTGATTTTCATTCCATATTCTGTAGCTGTATCATTTAAACATTGCAACATGTTTGTTAATGTATGCAGATTTACTGCAAGTAATGCCAGATCATCAGCAAATTTAATATTTTGGATAAGTCTTCCACCAACTTTCACTCCCATATTAGAACCTTTAAAAGCCCACTTAGTTATAGCTTCAGCGAAGGCATTGAACAGTCCAGGGGACAGCAAACACCCTTGTCGCACACCTTTGCGGATCTTAGCGGGTTCTGATAGGTCATTTTCAAGCCGAACAACAGCAGTTTGATTTATATACAGATCAAATATACATCTGATTAATCGATGGGGACAGCCTATTTGATTCAGAAGAGGAAACAGCTTGTGCCAGCTGACTTTATCAAATGCTTTTTCGAAGTCCACAAAGCACACGTAAAGGTTTCTGTTTACACTTAACATCTTTTCTCCAAGACATTGCAAGGACCCGATAGCATCACATGTAGACATATTCTTTCGAAAGCCAATTTGAGAGTTGTCTAGATACTGTTCGATGCATATTTCCATCCTTTTCCTTAAAATCTGCAGAAGTATCTTTGATGCATGAGGGATGAGACTAATGGTCCGATAGTCACTACATTCAACTGGTACAGTCTTCTTTGGAATTAGAATGATGATGCTGGTGTAAAACTCCTGAGGCCATTTACCTTCTTTGAAAATTCTTGCTACCAATTTGAATATCCATTCAAGTGTACTATCCCCACTATTCTTGATTAGTTCGGCAGGAACATTGTCAATACCTGGTGTTTTACCCATGGATATTGATTTTAGAGCTTCATCGAACTCTGATCTAATAATTCTATCTTCTGCAATTGGCCTGTCTTCCTCGCCACGAGTTGGCAAAAGGAATGGAATTGGTTCTGCGTATAGTTCTTCAACATACATCCTCCAGTGTTCCTTCTTGTAATTCAGGTCTGATATAGGATTCCCATGTGTATCACGGAACTGTCTAGTGCGGAATCCTTTTTGTTTCTTAGTACCGTAGTTTCCCTGATCTTTTGGTAGGCTAAATCTGTTCTTCCTTGTTTTTGCAGAAATTCGATCTCTTCGCATTTTGACTGCCACCACTCCATTTTCTTCTCCCGACAGAGTCGATCAATCTGGTTCTTTAGCATTCGGTAGTTATTTCTGCCTACTTCTGAAGAGTCGTTTTTAAATTTTCTTCTTTCATCCATCTTTAAGAGAATGTCCTGTGTGATCCATGGTTTGCGATTCACTCTTTCCACAAATCCCACATAGTCTTCAGCAGCCTTTTCGATGGAGAATTCGGCTATTGACCATAAATGATCAACAGTTTGTGAGTTGTTTGCATATGATGATATGTTGTCATCAGTGGCTTCCTGATATTGCTTTTTAGTCCGCTCGCTTTTAAATGCTTCAAGATTCCACTTCTTTGTTGGTTTTCCCTGAATCCTGCGTTTAAATTTCAGTTCCGTACTCATTACTAGCAGAGAATGATCAGAACAGATGTCAGCGCCCGGATATGCCATGGATTTCTTCACTTGATTTTTGTATCTTTCCTTGACAAGAATATAGTCAATCTGGTAACGTTGATCATCACCTGGCTTTTTCCAAGTATATCTCCGCCTCTTTGGTGAGGTAAACCAAGTGTTACTTATAACGAACCTCTCTTGTTCACAGAATTCGAGAAGACGTTGACCACGTGAATTTCTTTTACCAAGACCATACCCTCCTACTGCAAATCCTTCTTTTCCCTCACCAATCACTGCATTCAGTCTCCCATTATAATAATGTTCTCGCTAGCCTTTGTCTTACGCAGTAATTCTTCCAGCTTCTCATACATTTCTTCAACCTCATCATCATCACTGCTGGACGTAGGCATATATACCTGCACCACAACTAAATTTACGGGTGTTGCCAGAAAACGTGCTATGATAATTCTGTTTCCAATAGCTTCAACATCCAGTAGGGCTCTTGAAGAGTTAGCATTTAGTACCAAACCTACACCGCCTTTACCTTTCTCACTTCCGGAGTGCAAGATTTTGTAGTCTCCGCTTGTGAACTCTCCTTCTTCTCTCCAACGTGTTTCAGCTAATCCTAAAATATCTAATTTATGTCGGTCTAATTCTCTTTTCAAGTTCTCTAGTTTCCCAGCTTGTAACATAGTTCGAACATTCATGTTCCAATTTTAAAATAGGGATTTCTCCGGATAACGACCTGAGAGGCCCCATTTCCTCTCCTGCCGGGCCCGACATCATTCCTTTGAGGTGTGATCCCGCAGTTGCCAACTTCACTAACATTTGTCTTTGGACTCATCATAGGTTTTCTTGGGATACACATAAAGGTCTTTAATGGAGTGGTTTCCCGTTGCCTTCTCCATTCTTATGCTGTTGACCAAATCCTGCTGGTTCATCCACCTTAAGGAGCGATTTCTCACTCCAAGGACAAAAGAGTGCCCTGACCCTATCTGCAATTTGCGAAAGAGGGGAGCCACTTATACCGGCGGCTACTCGGTCCCCTTTTACGACAGGCAGGTAATACCGTGGCTCTATTCTACAGCCCCAACCCACAGAGGTCGTTACACTACTTAACAGCAATTTATCGGTTTGTATCATGTCAACTTAACTGTCTTCGTCCGAGAACATTACGTTACATTGATTTTTATATATAGAGATTGTAAAGGAAACAAAGGAAGCCTACTGAAATAAAGAAATGAAGTTACTGTTATTTGCAGATGATATTGTGGTCTGGGGAAGGAACACCGAAGAAGTGCAAGAACAACTAGATGCACTGAACGAAAATATTCAGAAGTATGGCAAGAAAATCAGTATAGAGAAAAGCAAGACGACGGTGATGACAAGAGGGGAAAGACAAGGAAAGGGCACTGTGAAAATTGGAAGCCAGAGTTTGGAAATTGTGGACATGTTCAAATACCTAGGAAGTGAATTAATACAAAATGGTAGGTTGTACATGGAGATTGGCAGGAGGGTACAGCAGAGCAATGCACTCTATCAAAGCTTGTTTGGGATAAGGAAGTACCAAGGAAAAGCAAGGAGGTAATGTATAAAGTGTACTATGTTCCCATATTAACTTATGCAGCTCAGACTTGGACCTTGACAAGCAGGCAAGAGAGTAGAATTCAAGCCAGTGAAATGAAATTCCTAAGTAGTATGATAGGAAAGAGAGTGAGAAATGAAGATGTTAGGACGGAAGTTGGGATGAGAAAACTAAATGAGAGAATTGAGAAGAATAAACTAAGGTGGTTTGGACATGTAAAGAGGATGATGGAAAATAGAATACCAAAACAGCTGCTGGAGGTAAAGTGCAAGGGTAAGAGAGCAAGGGGAAGACCTAGAACAAGGTGGATTGATTCAGTGAAGAACAGCATAAGAAAAAGAAATTTGGACTGGGACAAGATCGTGGAAGAGGAATGGTGGAAAGAAAGAGGAAGGTGGAGAAGTGCCATAAATACCCCGACCCGGCAGGATCTGGATAAGGGGAAATGATGATGATGATGATGATGATGGACCATCATCACCGTTTTTTCCACATTTAGCAATCTCCTACCTATTACATAGTATTTATTAGGTAAGAAATTGCTAAATTTGTCAAAAAGGCAGATGATGGTCCAGAAAGACCGAAACGTGTACCGTTAATGTAAAAATGTGTTTAAAAAAACAAATTGTATTGTAGATAAGAATTACAGTGTTGTTATAATCAATATGGACAATTGTCTTAGATATAGGTAATGAATGCTATGACAGCATCCAGTACTTAGGAGGCCTGCTGTTGTAATCGGCACATGCTATAAATGTGACGGTGAGTCATTGCGACCAGTCCGCGGCACGGCTTTTGGATAGCTCAATGTAGAACCACATAACAATTCTAATAAACGGTTTCTAAAGCGGCTTCGGTGGCGTAGTTGGCAGCATGCTGAGCTTCTAGGCCCAAAGTCGCGGGTTCAAACCCGGCCGAAATCGTCAGACTTTTTAAGAGCGTTAAAAATCCCCAGTATGCCTTCCTTCGGAGGGGAAGTAGAGCTGGCGGTCCCATGTCATAGATTAATGGCATGTAAAAGAACCTTCCACTATAATAATATCGTATGGCCTCGGGTGCCGGATGCAAGCTTTGTTATTTGACACCCAGAGGGCAGCTTGCATGTCGAATTTTGTGTTCCTTGGAGCACTATGAAAGTCAAGGAGGTTAGATATCTAAGCTCCTTGACACTATAGCGCTTTCTAGTAGAGAAAGGAGGAACTTTGTGTTGGCGGAAAATCCCGAGATTAATTTTGCCATTATGAACACGGACTACTGAATTCAAATGGGTTCTTTATCATGCCAACAACGTATGACATGCGTGTCGTGATTTATGCCGCCTTTCAAAAATTACTTACCATGGCCAGGAGAGAACCTGCAAGCTTGGGGTTAGTAGTCCGACATGATAACCACTCAGCCACCGTGGCAAGCTACCTTCCACTAATTACACTTGTGTGAAGCTAAATTATGGGTTAGATTTGACTAATGCTCTTAGGTTGCAACGTTCATCGCCAGGAGCCGACTGCGGTAGCATCTAGTAACCAAGTTCAGAACTAGTTGTCTTTGTCAGTAGCGTTTGGGAGCAAAAGTAGGAACTAATTGAAAATTGAATGTCTGCAGTCCTTACTTGAATTAAAAACACATAACACACACTAATACAGCCATCACAATTAACACTGGTCATCAGACAGATTCTACACACACCCAAAGTACATGGGGCTACAAGACCACGTTGTCACAGCCCTTAAACTGAGGAACCAACCAACCAAACTCTTTCTACCAAACAATTTGAATTTGATTGAGCTTTCGTGACTGAACACACTATAAATGGCTGATGGTTAGCTTGTGGACCCCAGTGCCCTTGCCTCCATGCAAGGCTATCATTGAAAATACTCAGGAGAAAGTTTAAAACATTTCATTTTAGTACACGTAATTTTTCTCCAGAACCCTAAAACCAAGAGCACATTCAATTTCTTGGATATTAAATTCCACAGATCAACAATATCTTGCAGACATCAATACAGTAGAAAATTACATAAAAATGACCATGATAGCCCGATTCCTTATTGACGTAATTATAATACAATGTATATAACCATAAGTCAATATAAGTACCGGTTTCAGTCACATTGTGAGCTTCCTCAGCATAATTTAGGACATGTAAATGATAGTTTCTTGGCAACTAAATATCCAATACATTTCTTGCCCATTCATAACATTACCTCGTAACATGTATTTCCAACGTTTTCATTCCATTATTTCTCTACCTCGCAAATACAAACCAAACTATCAGTTATAACTTGGGCTCGGATTCGAGCATATTTGCATATTTTTTTCCTGAATAGTACACATTGAAAGAAGCTTTTCGGTGGTATTTTCACCTCTCTGGCACCAACCGAATTGACATTTATCGAGCATATAAATGCATAAAACTGCGGTTTTTAGAATAGAAGCATATAAATGCATATTCTTGTGGTTTTCGTCAAAACAGTTTGTTTTTCTTCGAATTCTCCCCCGAATTCGGGCCCTGACCATCCTTAAAGGTTCGAAAACAGAAATAATTATTGAAAAGCCTATCTGGTGCAAATAATAGAACCACAGGCTTTTAACCTTTAGTGAGGTCGTTCTCGTCATTGAAACTTTTATTGACTGATTTAAGAAAATCATTCAAAACTGAAAACATAGAAAATTTCTTGTTGTACCGACCAATGCAGATCTACTTCATTGACTCGCCTAATTCTCAACATTTTGTAAATGAACTTTTAAACTGTAACTTTTATAAGATCACTTCTCTTATATAGGCTAGGTACTTGAAAAACTTGAATGCGAGTATATTGCAGTGTATCATACATACAATTAGAAAATAAAGCTCGTATTTGAATGTATGTTATTGTTTTTTTCGTTTCACTTTGCAGTCTATAGTTTGTAACGGTGTTTTTCAAGCATATTCTGCATATTTAACCGCATATAATGGGGGTTTCGAGCATATAATGGGTTTATTATGTTATTTTCGATTTAACGGTGTTTTTCGAGCATATTCTGCATATTTAACCGCATATAATGGAGGTTTCGAGCATATCTATCGAGCATATAATGGTTTTTTCGAGCATATAATGTTTTTTTCGAGCATATCTATCGAGCATAAAACACATCGTTTTCGAGCATATCTGGAGATTTTATCGAGCATATCGATCCGAGCCCTAGTTATAACTTATCTAGTTTCACATCCACATCTCTATTCCACGCTGTTTCTATCAATAATTTTTCATGTTTTTATTAACACATTTTGTAACAGATATGGTCATTTTAATTTTAATTTGTGAGCTCTTGGAACAAGAATATTTTTAGTATCCTCTGTTATGGCAAAATGTATATTAAGTGTATGTTCTTGCACATTTACAGTTCCTAAATTACGCTCAGAAAGGTCACAATGTGACTGAAACCGGTACGGTTTTAATGTACAACATACAGAGAGTTTGTTTTATATGCGACGGGAACCTTCGCTTGCCCGCTCACCCGCGTTGCGTGTCTGTCTCCCGCCAGGCACTTTGCCGTTATGCGGCGCTCGCGCGGCATTGAGTATAGGAATTTGTACTTACCTAGTTCACAGCTGGTGCAGAAAATGTTCGCCATTCACTGCTACACATCACTGGCACCTCTTTATGAAATTGTCATTTACTTTCTGAAGATCGTCAGCACCGATTGACTGTATTTGAGCTGTAATATAGCCTTTAAGCTCATTTATAGTGTGAGGGTTTCTCGCATACACTATTTGTAAGCGTCCCGCACAGATAAAAGTCACATGGTGATAAGTCTGGGCTTCGCGGGGGCCACATGTTCCGACTTATAATGCTAGTACCGAAAATGCGACGCAATTCTGTCATGGATGCTTCGTCAGTGTGAGCAGTGGCAGAATCTTGTTGAAAGTAAGTTGACAATCGCTCTCCGTAAGTCAGTTCGTCAAAATATTGGTCAAGGATCACATTGAAGTACAAATTTAAGTACAAATTCCTATACCCAATGACTCAGTGCCGCGAGGGCGCCGCATAACGGCAAAGTGCCTGGCGGGAGACAGATGCACAACGCGGGCAAGCGAGGGTCCCCGTCGCATATAAAACAAACTCTCTGTATATTGACTTATGGTTAGATACCGTATTTACTCGAATACGACCCGCCCCCGAATAAGACCCGCACCCTGATTTTGAAGAACAAAATTTAAAAACAAAAAATTTTTACTCAAAATTATTTACTATCTTAACTAAATAAACAGAATTGCATTTATCCAAAATAGTTTCCAACAGTTTTGAAGTCGTCCTAAAATAACACACATCAAACTATTAAAAATACAAATAAAAGTACACAAACAAGTCATTCATCGTCATCAGAAGTACCAGCTTCGGAACTTTTATCACCATCACTTTCCCACTAAATGTCGTCATCACTGCCTCCATAGCATTCGAAATACTACATTTCTTGAAGCTCTTCCGTATGAGATCTCCTGAGATACGATTCCATGCCGTCAAAATCCACGAACACAGCAGCTGAACTTTCGGGCGCTCAATACGACCAGTTGGAGTCGGTGTGTGCTTATCGGCTGCCATCCGCTCCGTATACAACTGTTTCAAGGCTGCTTTGAACGGGCGGTTCACGCAGACATCCAGTGGTTGTAGCATAGACGTCATCCCGCTCAATCACGAATACATGACTCGTCAATATCATATTTCCTACCGGGCACGATTTCCAATAACTTCAGCTTCCCTCACAACTTTCAATTTCTCACTCACAGTAAATGACCGCAAACGTTTCGTAGCATTCATGTTTACACTCGGAGAACGTGCGCGGGACCTGCGGGGGACTGTATGACGCCGCATGCGCACAGATGCGCGTGCGTACGGTAAAACAAAGTTATAGCCGGAAGAAGGCTAGCACCATCTAGCGGATACTCGCAACACCCGATATCGCGCGCGGCGGGCAATTTAGATCTTTCAAATTTGGATGACTCAAATAAGACCCGCACCCCAATTTTTCACGTCCGAATTTGTTTAAAAATGTGCGGGTGGTATTCGAGTATATACGGTACATCGCACCCCCAGTGGTAGACTGCCACAAGTCAAAAAACATGAATTTTGAATTATGTGTACTTATAAATGACTATGATCAAGTCAGTGTCCTGTAAAACTGCCACAACTCCGATCCTATAAATAGCAATTCTATGGCACTGAATAGAAAACTGCCATAACTCAAAATGATATTTTTTATTAAAACACATAATTATAATCCATGAAATAACTCTGTATGTTATTGTATGTACTAGACAATGTTAGAAGTTAGTAATACGTTACTTTCACTTTAGTTATGCAACTATTTATACTTTTCCTATTAGCTCAAAATCTTTAAATGCTCTCCTGAAAAAGTGTCCTTTTTGACTTGTGGCAGTCGTCCTCCGGGGGTGCGACATGTTATTATAATCAATACAGTAGTTTGTCACTAAAGTGTTCAGTGGCTAATTCGAATAATCTGACCACATGTGTATTATATGAACAATACTGAATGCAGATACATTACCTTCTTAAGAGCTACTGTGTCATCCACACAATCGAACAGAGCAATCAGGTACAAATGGCCATGTTCAGACAAAGCAACATTCTTCACATGGCCTTTCAAATTCTTCATTATCTTCTTGCGATCCTGGAAGAAATTAAAGACAAACATTTCCATTTAAAAAATGTAAGAGTTGCAGTCAAAACCTATATTAGGGTTCAGTGGCAGTGAGGTGAAGGCAATCTGCTGACTCTATGAGCATGTGGTCTAGCCAGATCATTTACATACTGTAGTAGCAGAATGAACTTGTGCTGGCAACTTGTTGCTCTCACTCCAGCCAATAGGAGATATACTACAGTACAATAAATATCCACTTTACAATGTTTATCAATCACTATTTTTTACAATTGATCCATGTTTCGGCTCTTTAAACCTTCTTCAGTCAAATGGCACAATAAATTCTCACAGTTCAATCTAAAAGTAAAAAGCGTGACATTCTCAATAAAATTTAAGATTTTCACAGTCGTCACATGTGATGTTACTATTGTTATTTTGTGTTTTATATGCTATGTTCATATTATATTTTCTGAATGTGTTTGTTATTGTATGTACTTTTGGATATACTTATGTAGAACTGGCGAAATTTTGGTTCTTTTTGTGATCTTTTGCTAGTGTCATTTCAAATTTGTTAATGATCTTGTTCTTGATTCTATTAATGAAGTCTTGTGAGTACCCATTAGTGATGTTGGCTATGACTTTTAGTTCCTTATTTAAATTTTCTTCACTAAGTGGAGTTTTTAGTGCTCTATTGAGTAAGGTATAAAACGCAGCTTTCTTTTGGCTCTCAGGATGATTAGAATCTTTCCTTATTGTTATATCTGTTTGGATTGGTTTTCGATATATTTCATAATGTAGCTTATTCTGTATTTTATTTACTTTTAAATCCAAGTAGTTTAAGAAATATTCTTTTTGGGATTCTACAATGAATTTAATATTATCTAATTTGTTTAATTTTTCCAATATACCGAGTATATAGGTGCCACATATGTCAAGAGTTATTGATTAATTGGGTAGATCAGGTACGTAGTTGTTACTTGGTTATTAATCTTGTATTTTGTAATTATCGTCCTGTTAAAGCAAGAAATGTTTGTTTAATAAAATTAAGAGTAAAACAATGCAAACCCAACATTTATGGAAAGATAGATATTTACATACCATAGTTGAAGTAAGTTCCCTGACCCGGTCGGACGACTGGAAGCAGGCTGTGGTTTTCATTTTCATTTGAAGTAAGTGTTACACCATAAGTTGAATATGGAAACATCTAATGAATCTTACAGGTGATGAGGTGCGCTGGCTGACTGACCTTCTAACCTACTGGTTGGGAGTGTGTGCTGTGAAGAGTGGGCTGCGTGTACACCAGTGGCGGCTGGTAATAATTATCTTGATGGTTCCAGCAAATTCAAAATTTGCAATCAAATCGTTCAAATGTTGCATATTTTATGCTATAGGCCAATGTTTCAGAATCACAGTATTTAACTGTGTAATTATACAAGACCTGCAATACAACTTTGACACAATTTCAGCTGCCACCACGAAATGAACAGGTAAAATAAAATGAACAAGATGCCGTATCGTCAAGACTACCTTACATACAGATAGGCCTATAGCCTTAACTTGGTAAGGATATCCACTGCACTCGATATAGTTAAACACAAAAATAAATTAACGACGCTTCTATTAAACACTTGGAATGCCACAAAAAAAAGTTAACAAATCCGAGTATTTGTATCTGCATTCTGGTAGGCGTAACTGTGTCGCCAACTTAAACCAACAAAACAAAGCAAACCTTACTGCAAAAAGTCCGGATTTTTACATTAGAAATAGAGAAATAAGTATTGAAAAATGAAAATCCACAACCTGCTTCCAGTCTCCGACCGGGTCAGGAATGGAATGAATGAAGCCCCCATCTAGCGGCGAGGATATGGACTGTGCCGGCTGCCGAGGTCTGACGCACTCCTCTGGGGCAATGATTAAATGAATGACAGATGAAATGAAATGATAGTGGAGAGTGTTGCTGGAATGAAAGTTTGACAGGGAAAACCGGAGTACCCGGAGAAAAACCTGTCTGCCTCCGTTTTGTCCAGCACAAATCTCACATGGAGTGACCGGGATTTGAACCACGGACCCAGCGGTGAGAGGCTGGCGTGCTGCCGCCTAAGCCACGGAGGCTTCAGAGAAATAAGTATTCCTGCCACCAATATGAGTGTGAAAAAGTCGCTAAATGTCTAAAAAGAAAGAACTAAAAGCATCTTGTATATATTTAATAGTCACCAGATATAGTGACAAAGCATTAAATTGGGAACCCTGGAGATGCGTCCTCTGCCGTGTGCTGCCATATGGTGGTTGAAATATAAATCACTTCAAGCAATTCTAGCTGGCACGTGCATGCTGCACTCTGGCGAAAGCGCCACGAGGCTGTTGGCTCTACCTAAGGTAATCTGTGGCCCAACACAACACAATACAACACATCCAAAGCCAAGACAAATTAGCCTTTATTGGTGCCGAGTCTTATCTTCGGAGGTGGAGCCCGTGTGGCCTGGTTCACTCATTCAGGAAAGCGCCGCCAGAGCGAATGTCAGTTCAAGCGCTTGTTCAAATGAGTGCACAATAAGAGATGCTTGCCATTTCCTTGAAGTTTAAATTGAATATAACCTGTTATTGAGAGGGCACACTGGCACTACCTCTCCTGCTAAATCTGTCAGGTTTTATCTTCAGAAATACAGGTAATAGAAACAAATATGCTGTTTTGTTGCACTGTCATTAAGTTCATTCGGAGTACAAACATCCTGGATCCTTTGGGAAACTGTTCCATTTCAATAGGCGAGAGTATAACAACTGAGAATCATGGGCGCTAAGGAACAAAGCCATGTGGGAAGACTATCCCAGGATTTGGAAGACGAGTGGGTTCAAACCCTATCGTTCATCATCCTTGCAATGATTTTCTATGGTTTCACATTTTCAACTTTAGCTAAATGCTATAAAAGAATGTTCACCATATGGAAAACTCATCCTACCTCATCCCCGTCCAGGAATAATAAAGAGTATTAGTGTACGGCATTTGTGGCGTACTGGTAGCGAACTGGACTCATAGTCTGGAGGTTCGTGGATCAAATGCCAGCAAGTCCAATTTTTTTCTTACTTCGTTTTTCAAATTTATTGATTTATAACTACTAACACGTTATAATGTTAAGCATATTTAGTGTGTATTTGCAGTCAAAAATATTATATACATACTTATAACACCACATATAAGGTGCGTTCAAAAAGTAACGAGCCGGAGGCATAATTACAGAAACCAGTACCTATATGTTAGAAATATTGGCCCTGGCTGTTGAGGCACTTGTCCCACTCTGACACGAGGCAGTGAATGGCTGTCTCATAAAGTTCCCTGGGCTGCGATGTGTACCAATTCCGCACGTACAGCTGGACGTCGGCGTCCGAGGTGATTCGTTGGCCCCGCAGAGCACTTTTCAGGGGACCAAACATGGCGTAATCACAGGGAGAGAGGTCTGGACTGTATGGAGGGTGGCCGAGAACCTCCCATTTGAATTTCTGCAGAGTGCCGCGACTGAGTTGGCCGTATGAGGTCATGCATTGTCGTGGAGCGACCAGGGCGGCTATGGAGTTCACTGTCACTCGGCGGTCCTGGGTAATGAGTGCATCAACCAGCTGGATGTTGTCATCGGTAATGCAGGGGGTGCCCCAGACCGGGCATCATCGGCTAACGACACCCGTCCTTCCCTGAAGCGCTTGTGCCACGCCTTGACCCTTGCAAGGGATATGCAGTGTTCGCCGTACACTTGTGACATTCGGCGATGAATGACCGTTCCCCCTGTTCCTTCCGCTGTCAGAAACCAAACAACACCTCTTTGCTCTTCGGTTGAAGCCTCCATGTCACTGCTTGCAATGCGACTGGCAGCGTTGGATGATTGATGCATGCTGCTGCTCGCTTTGTATCGCCACGTGACGTGCATGCGTGCCCTTCTAGCTACGGGCTGTGACCTTACACGCTCTGGTCGGAATCACACCTCATTTAGCCGATGTCATCACCGGTTTGCGCATTCCAGCCTCCGGCTCGTTACTTTTTGAACGCACCTTATACTTCAACACACGACTACAGGGATTAAAATTTGTTGTCCTTGATCTGCGGTAGAGTCTATTGTTTTTGTTGATTCTTTAGGTTTTTGCGGTACCATGGTATTGTAGCCCCGTGTACTTGGGTGTGTGTAGAAGTTGTCTGATAAGCTGTGTCACTGTGATGTCTCTAGGCTTACTAGTGTGTGTACTTTTATACGAAGAAGGATTTGGGTAGGAAGCTGTTGTTGTTGTTTCATTTGAGATGCATAAACATCATGGTCATTTAGCCCCATGTACTTGGGTGAGTATTGAATTTTGTCTGATAACCTGTGTAATAAACATCATGGTTATTTAGCCCCATGTACTTGGGTGAGTGTTGAATTTTGTCTGATAACCTGTGTTATTGTAATGACTGTATTAGTGTGTGTATATACAGTATATAAATCAGGTGAGGATTCAATCAAAGTATAATACCGGTATAGCACGTTTTATTTCAACAAGCTACTACAACCAACATTCAATTAATCATACTCCTGGAAAAGGACATAAGAGTTATAACAATACCCATGCATTTAGGAGAAAGTAGGCTATATGTTCCTTACTGAACATCTTATTCATAAATGAAAATAGGTTAAAATTTTATTTCCCTTTAGTTCGAAGTGAATTAACTTTTTTCACAATTATTAAGCACCTTGGTATCAACCTTCTTGAGTTTTTCTACTAATACGGTAAGTCGTAGGCAGCATTTTTCTTGTTCTGATTAGAATACTCTTTCGACTTAATTTTCCATAGATAAGTGTTTCGCCTGTAGATTTCAATGAATTTGGACAAGAAAGTATGAAGCATGACAAACAAATCGCTCATTTTCCTACATGGTAATGGGAATGAACAGAAAGCATTCACTTCACACATTACAACTTGAGTAATACTCGCAGGAATATTTCAAGCAATGCCAGAATTCTCACATGCCATGCCTGTGATAGCGCATCCTTACTAAATCATTTTACTCTGTGAGATAGGTGTATGCATGCAATTAGTCACCAAAACGCAGCAAACTACCGTATTTACTCGGCTATAAGACCCCCCTCGCCTATAGTACCCCCCTTCATTTTCGAGAGACAAAATAAAAAATTCTTGGAAATCGCTTATAGTCAAATTATTGAGAGTCAGTTAGTCAAAATACAACATTCTTGAAAATTGACGAATTCTTAAAAAAAATTGTAATTACAACTGAAATTCATTCACTTTTATGACAAAAATATATTTCTTGTTACGGTATATTAGTTTGTTATTCAGACTATCTTCTTTCTCTTTACATCATTCCCACTCCTATGTGGGGTCGATGTTTCTGACAGCTCTCCTCCATTTAGCCCTGTCATGCACATCCTCTTCTGACAACTGTTTTTCTCTGAGGTCCTCCTGTACACAATCCATCCATCTTCGTTTAGGTCTGCCTCACATTCTCACTCCCTGTATTTGCATGTCTAGCATCTTCCTCCCCACATAGGATTCCTCCCTTCTTCTCACATTCAGACTATATGACTGCCATTTTGCGTACCGCATACGCGATTGGGCAGGATATCGAATTGTGTAGCCAATGGCCTTCACCCGATATCCAATAGATGCCACACTATTGGCCGAGTAGAAGCGCCATCAGCCAATGAAAGTTATGGTTTCATCTTGCCTGCATTCTTCTGTTTAGTATTACCGTATTTATGTTGCGATTCGATTGTGTTAACGACAGTCTCCTTAGTTTTATTTTAAACACATTTCATTTGTTGCAATAACCATCGGCGTTTGAGTGTGTGAAACGTTATTGGTATATGAATGTGAAATATGTGAATAATACGTGCTCAGTTGTGTTTACAAATGTTAGTGAGAAGTGATCCTGCATTCCATACAGTAATTGATGCATTCTCCCTCCCTATGTTCAAATAAAAATAAAGTTTGCATTTCCATGTCTGATACTTTGTCCATTTAATTCTATTTCTTTGATACTAAGATTTTTGCTTAGCAAGGGATAGTAGTGAAAGTCATTGGGGGATAGCCGGGAAAGTGAGGTTATGGCAGTCTCATAATGGGCTGATTAAAGATGTTAACTTTGTTTATTTTGATTAAATATATCCTACTATGTAGCATCAAAATAAAATAGCTTATTTTTCCTCTCCCCCCTTCCCAAAAGAATGGATTTTTGCGAAGTACGCGTCTATATTTTGGAACTAAAAATTAGAAAAAAAGGGGGTCTTATAGCCGAGTAAATATGGTATATATTTCAAACACTAAGGTGTTTTTTTTAACCGCAAGATTGAGAAAACGGCTGAATCGATTGACTTCCTAAAGCACTCTGACAAAAGCTCTTGGCCTATTGACTTGCAGAGAGTCTATAAAAGAAAAATATACAGTGTGCGCACAAAGTCTGCATACCCCTATTCATCATTATTTTTATTATTTATTTCTATTTTCTATATACAGGGTTCCCAGCCAGAAAGTCAAACTAATTTCCCTGACATTACCAACACACACCTGTACACAATATGTATTACTCAAATAGGAAATACAACATTATAAACAGCATTTTTTTTTTTTAAATTCAACTTACCTCATCAATTGATCACTTTTCCTCGCTTCAAAGGATTTACAGGTTGCAGTTTGTCATCGGTATGAATTACCTGACACATAACAAATTTGAGTCAACTTCCCTGACTTTCCCTGACACACGCCAATTTTTAAAAGGCTACCCTGACAATTTTAATAATTCCCTGACAATCCCTGACTTTCCAGGTCTCTGGGAAGCCTGATATACTCATTATTTACTTATTTTTACTTACTTTGTCAAATACCCATTGTTGACAGCAGTTGGTGGCAAGATATTGAAATAATGGCTGACACAAGTGATTATACGATTGAGTAGGGGTATACGGACTTTGTGAGCAAACTGTATGTTGCGGTATATTTTTAAATTATTAAAGAAAAATGTATTATTTGTGGCTCTTGCGTGTGCGCACAATGGCTTTCGTCCACAAGAGATATGATGGATAGAAGATCCTCCGCGTCTTACTGTGATCTTTGTTCATGAGAATTAAAAAGGGGGAAATATTGTTTATGATGCTTCCACGATATACCGTATACTGGAATAGAATTTTAAAAGAAGGGAAAAATTGAAGAACTTAAACCGGCAGTAGAGTGTGTATGTAGTTTACCTAACTTAATATTGCATCATCTGGGTGGCTCAGGGGTAAAATTGAAGACTTTGAATAATATTATGCATCGCCATGGGAGATCGAATCCTACCTCGGATATGTCTTTTTTTATTTCCGTATTCTTCTTTCTTGCTATTGGTATTACATGTCTAAACATATTTTAGTTTTATCATTCCTGTAAATTAATAAAAGAGTGCACAAGATGTGGTATAACCAGGAATATCCATAACAAAAAATGTTTATCTAAGAAATTGAAAATACAGCACTATAGAACAGTAATTAAACCAGAATTCTTATATGCCAGTGAATGTCTAATACTAAATTATAAATTGGATAAATTAGAAGTACCAGAAAGAAAAATTATATGCACAATTCTCGGTCCATTAAGAACTACAGAGTTTTGGAAATAAAGAAGTAACGAAGAAATATATCGGAACCTTGAAAACATAACGGAGATAATAAAGAAGAGGTGATTGTTATCTTTTGGACAAAGCAAGTTAACCAAATAAATTTTTAAATATCTTTGGAAAAAGAAATCGACAACAGCCTGGTTTCAAGAAGTAAAGAAAGATTTAGAAATAAACCATGTAAGAGAAGAAGATGCACTAGAGCAGTGGTTCCCAACCTTTGTCAGCTGACCCCCACCCCCTTTCAGATTCGGGGAGTTCATCCCCCCCTCCTCCTCCCCGCCCCTCTCCCCATCACACATCGCTTCTGTGACCTCTTCGACTGATGCGGAGGATATAGACCTAAGCAAATAACACTACATAATGGAATAGGCCTATCTATTACTTACCAACTTCATTTTAGCACAATACAAATAACACACTTTTACAACAAATCCTTAAATTAGTCAACAAATGTCAGTGAGAGGGTAGACACTGTTTTCTCTTGGTAACATTCGGTATGATTGGTTTGATATTTGACATAGCACAGCAGAGATCACATGCAACATCAAGCCGACAGCGCTGCTTTAGTTCTATGACACTCAGCGTTGAAAATCCTGACTCGCATAAATACTGTATGTCTTTGAAAATGGGACAATGACACGCAATGCAAATTTGGCTATTACAGGATACACTGCATGACAGTTCACCCAAAGTCCTAATATTTTAGAATTATCTTTTAGCTTTGATTCACACTTCAAATCTATGGCTTCTTCTTGAAGCTGTGCTGGCAGTGCTTCAATGTCAATGACAAACAAATTTCTTGTTAACATCCAGGACCATTCTTCCGACGAGATAACAGGAAAGTATAATTTGAATTCTTATGCCAGGGAATCCAAATGTGACTGAATTTGCACCTAAGTTTATTACGATCACGTTCATTTTCCGGCAAAATTTAATTAAGGCGGTGAAAGGATGAGAAGTTGTTCAACTGAAGCCGGCGTTTCCATAACTGTATTTTTTCCAGGAATGCATAATATTGGAGTTATAGCCTTGGAGCTTTAAGTTCATACTGTTCAAAGCTTCAAAGAAATCACAAAGATATGCCAACGAGACGATACAATTGGCATGATTTTGCTCCTTACAACACAGCAAATTCCTTACTTCACCTCCAACCTCGCGGCTCCGCAGAGGTTTGTGCCGACAGTTGGCAATTACCAGTGCTTTTGAACGATTGCCTTGGTGCGAAAATCACTTGGAGTAGTTGGAGAGATTCGAAAAATGTTTATTTCACAAAATTGTAATTTTAGAGTAAAAAAAAACGGAAATCACTTCACGCCCCCCTTGATAAAGCCCCACGCCCCCCTACGTTGGGGGGGAACCCCTGCACCAGAGAGAGAAATTTTCAAAAAAAAGGTATTGGGAATGGAAGGACTCCAAGGAAGGCAATATAAGAAAACAGGCTCAAAATTGACGGAAGAGAGAAAGAAGTCACACAGCGAAAAGATGATGATGATGATGATGATTGTTGTTTAAAGGGGCATAACATCTAGGTTATCGGCCCCTGGCGAAAAGATGAAGGAGCATTGGAGGAAGAAGGAAGAACAACAAAGGACTAAACATTGAAATTGGTTCGTGGTCCTCAGAAGACCCTAACGGAGAAAGAAGAAGAATTCTTCCTAATATAAGGTGCGTTCAAAAAGTAACGAGCCGGAGGCTGGAATGCGCAAACCGGTGACGACATCGGTTAATCGTGGCGTGTGGTGTGGTTACGACCAGAGCGTGAAAGGTCACAACCCATTGCTAGAGGGCACGCGTGCACGTCACGTGAAGATACAAAGCGAGCAGCAGCATGCATCAATCGTCCAACGCTGCCAGTCGCATTGCAAACAGTGACATGGAGGCGTCAACCGAGGAGCAAAGAGGTGTTGTTCGGTTTCTGACAGCGGAAGGAGTAGGGGGAACGGACATTCATCGCCGAATGCCACAAGTGTACGGCAAACACTGCATGTCCCTTGCAAGGGTCAAGGCGTGGCACAAGCGCTTCAGGGAAGGACGGGTGTCGTTAGCTGATGATGCCAGGTCTGGGGCACACCCCTGCATTACCGATGAAAACGACCAGTTGGTTGATGCACTCATTACCCAGGACCACCGAGTGACAGTGAACGCCATAGCCGCCGTGGTCGCTCCACGACAATGCACGACCTCATACGGCCAACACAGTCGCGGTACTCCTGCAGAAATTCAAATGAGAGGTTCTCGGCCACCCTCCAAACAGTCAAGACCTCTCTCCCTGTGATTACGCCATGTTTGGTCCCCTGAAAAGGGCTCTGCGGGGCTAACGATTCATCTCGAACGCCGACGTCCAGCTCTACGTGCGGAATTGGTTCACATAGCAGCCCAGGGAATTTAATGAGACAGCCATTCACCGCCTCGTGTCAGAGTGGGACAAGTGCCTCAACAGCCAGGGCCAATACTTCTCACATCAAGCCTCCGGCTCGTTACTTTTTGAACGCACCTTATAGAAACGTCACGCTTATCCATAAAAACGACAAAAGATAACATAAACACTCAATGCACATATATAAATACAACCATTTCCAAAACAACAGTTCTTTGTTAAAGACAAGTCACGTTTAAATTGCCATTGGAGCAGGAAGGTGCAATAACCTACGAATTCCAACCTTGCTCCACTCCACAAAGAGCCTATTTTCGACAAAATTTTGACCATCACCAGATATTTTTAACTGGAAAAAAAAAAAGTCTGTTTTATTTGTTTTCATCATTTTAAGGCACATAATGTATTTACTCGGCTGTAGGACCCCCTTTTTCCTAAATTTTTAGTTCCGAAATTAAAAGGGAGGTACTACAGATGCGAACTCCGCAAAAATCCATTATTTTGGGAAAGGGGGAGAGTAAAAATACGCTATTTCATTTTGATGCTACATAGTATGATATATTTAATCAAAATAAACGAAGTGTGTGCGTATATCGGCCGGCCACCTGTTGCATAGCGCAAGTCATAGCCCATACGCACACAAAGAAAGACAGGGACTTCTTTCTTCAAACAAGGCCACACCTGGTTTATAGCAACAGAGCTCACATACAATTGAATGGTATTACCCAAACAGCCAAGAATGATCCATCATCTGGTATACAAAGACAAGTATATTCCATAATTATTGCCAACCACCTCTGAAAAGATTCACACTTTCCCTACGATTGTTTTGCCTGACCAACCGCCGGCCGTATCCCATCCGCGTGAAGCTGCTCGTGCTGCACTCGTTGCTAGACAATGACGGACAGAATAAATAAGGAGGGGTACTATAAGCGATTTCCAAGAATTTTGTTTTATGGCTCTCGAAAATTGGGGCGGGGTTACTATAGGTGAGGGGGGTCCTATAGCCGAGTAAATACGGTATTTGTAACAGATCTGATTTTCTAAATATTTTGATATATTCATTATTTATTTTCAAAGGTTAAATTCAACTATAACAATCACATTGCTCACATTTATATTTGTTTTCTTTTTATAAAAGCAATTACTGAGGAGGGCCATAATGTGGCCGAAACTAGTCTAAATAATTAATGTTATTAATTTCTTTTTATTGACATTAGGTGGAAATAAATTATTAGATACTCATTGGTCTGGGGAAACGAGGAGGAGGAAATTCAGGAGCAACTGAAGGCTTGGGAAGAAACAGTGGGAGAGTACGGATGGAAGTTCAACATCAGTAAATGTGAGATCCTGTTAACGACCAGGAAAAAAGACAGACCAATGAGTGGGATAACACTTGGAGGTGGACAGCTAAAGAAAGTGGAAAGTCTCAAGTACTTGGGAAGTATAGTGGAGGAAAATGGGAGAAATGACAAAGAGATTACGGAACGTGGCAGATAGGCATAGTGTGGAATAAAGATGTCCCCCCCCCCCCCCCCAAAAAGGAAGTGTTATACAGAAGCTACTATATCCCGATACAAACCTATGCTTCAGAAACGTGGATAATGAAGAAAAAGACATAAGCAGAATACAGGCAAGTGAAATGAAGTTCCTACGACGTAGGATCGGAGTAAGAAGAACAGACAGGGTGAGGAATGAAAAGGTCAGGGAAATAGTGAAAGAGGAGCCCTTGCAAGGTAGGATTGAGACATCAAGACTGAGGTGGTATGGACACTTAAAGAGAATGGAAGAGAAGAAGATTCCCAAGAGCATACATGAGATGCAGATGCAGAAGAAACGACCAAGTGGAAGACCAAGAGATAGATGGCAGAAAGGAGTGGAGGAATGTGTCAAGAAGAGAGGCGAGGACTGGACCAGAGTGACAGCAGAGATGTGGTGGGAAGAAAGGACTAAGTGGCGAGGCTTATGTTCCAAACAGACCCAGCCTGGGGCTGGAAACTGTACAAGATGATGATGATGGTACTCATTGGTATTTTATGTTAATTAATAATATGTACTGCCTTACTTACCTTGGTCGAGGAGTACCAGCAACAAATCATCCCAACTTTAGCACCCTCTCTGATGTGCAGCAGGTCGAGTATGTAAGGTTGAATGAGAACCAGAATTTCATCCCTGTCCTGTGGTGTGCAGTTTTTCAGAAATTCCAATAAGACAGAAAGCACCAGAGTCGATTTGAAGAGTCCTCTGGAAGGGGAAAAAAATTCAGTGTACAGACCCATTTGATGTATGGTTTTATAACAACTCTGAGCTCCATACCCTCAGCAATTTTCTAACTCATCTAGGGCATATCGATAAGAGTTTGTGTTCACTATCATTAGCTATGGATGCCAAACTTGTACAGACTGTGCCAATTGATGTCTTCTAATGTTCAAACACCTTTACATTGTTGCAGAACTTGCAATACTACACATCTGACAATGAATGTGGATATGATGTCCAATGTATGTCAAGTTCATTTTTCTTTGCAAATAATTTCAAGCAAATGAGCATAACAAACATTGTTCTGTTGGACTGCATATTCAAATATGGCTGGGAGGCATAACTGATCATAAGTAAAAGAATGAAAAAGAAGAGCATTGTCAGATGTATGGTACGGTATTACAAGTTTAGGAACTCCTGCAGTATACGGTGGCCGCTGCCATCAAAGCCCGGATTTTTTTCTTTATAGGCATAGGTAATGTGACTAAGATACAGGAGCTGAACATTTTTATGCTAGAGGGTTTTATTGCATTTATTCAGCAGTGCCAACATTATTGTTTAGTACTGGCTTTGTTGCTTAGTTCGAAACATGGAATTGCAGTGGTGAACGCAGAATAATGCTTTACATTCAATCACAAACCTAACCTGGGGCTTATTCCCCAGCTTGTAGCACAATTAGTAATTTTCATCCTGACAGTCTTGTAACCTAGAACCAGCCAATGGTTTCATCCAGACAGTCGTCTAACCAAGTAGCGACCAATAATTTCGTCCAGACAGTCGTCTAACGAAGTAGCAGCCAATGGTCTCGTCCAGATCATCGTCTAACCAAGTAGCGACCAATGGTTTCGTCTATAGAGCATCCAGCATTTAGAAAAGACTGTGGGTCTTATGGGCTTTTACTTTTAATGGACCCCCCCCAACACTGGTTTTGTTACCTCACCTTTTATCATGAAGGAACTCTGAACATGTATATTTTTCGTCATAATAGCTTCCTACAATTATCTGCCAATTGATTACCTTTGTTCTTGCATACACGTATCGTTTATATTACGTCTTAGTAATTGAAACATTTTCGAGGTTAGCACGCTAGAAAGAAGAGCCTCGTCCTGTGTTGCATGCTCGCCCGGAATGGAGCACGTGCTCAGTTCCGCCGGCAACATAAGTTCTGAAGCACTATCCGGCATTGTTTTATTGTTGTGTGTCTGTTTTATTTCCTGTTTGATCGAATCAGGGCTGCCAACAGTTGGGTTCGAACCCACTATCTCCCGAATGCAAGCTCACAGCTGCGAGCCCCTTACCGCACGGCTAACTCACTACAATATTACAAATATTAATTCAAACAAAACAACAAGAATAGAATTGAAAGAAACTAAATTATATCCTAACTAATAACAAAAAAGTGATGATCAAAAGTATTGCTGACGTAAAAATTGTTAACATCGTCAGCATACAGTACATCCGAGAAGGAAAGAAGGGTTGTGCTCTCGACATCTGTCAATCAGTAATGCGTCATATCACAACGAAATGAATGTCGTTATTGGTTCTCTTCGCATACGGTATCCTTAATACTGGTCCAATCCGTTAACACCTGCAAAACTGCTCCTTCCTGTGCGTGTTCTACTTCATGTAGCTGCTGGGGTTGTGTTTTCTCGCTAACTTATGAAAGAACAGTACTCGAAGCGGGTGAACATAACGTATGACGTCAGCGCTACCCCTGCCTAGAGCTAACAACACTGTCGCTATAAGGCTCCAACAGTCTTTTCTAAACGCTGGATGCTCTATAGCCAAGTAGCAACCAATGGCTTTTGTCTCACCCATTGTATGTACATCAGTCATTTTTGTCTAGACAGTTGTCCAACCTCCCTACAGGGTAGTGCGGTGAAGTGAAGTTGGTAGCATTGCCTGATACAAGCTTTATCCAACATGACGATGTGTGATTTGGTCAGTTTATTACTGCAGACTGAAAATGTTGATAATGTCCTTATTAAAGTGTGGTGTTTCTTAAAAGCAGTTAGCCTCAATAACATGGCACAATAGAGTCAACCCTTGGCACTATACAGCCCATGACGGGCTAAGGCCGACCAAGCGACCGCTGCCCAGCCATTTGGCCTGCAGATATTGGGGGTGACGCATGATCAGCGCGTCGGGTCCCCTCGGCCGTTAATCTTGGTATTCGTGATCGGGGCACTGTCTCACTGTCAGACAGCTACTCAATTGTCCTCACGAGGCTGAGTGCACCCCATTTCAACCCTCACGTCAGTTTTTAATCCCTGACGGAGCCGGGGATCGAACTCGGGGCCTCCGGGTGAAAGGCAGGCGCGCTACCCCAACACCACGGGGCCGGCTAAATACAAAAAAGTTTGGTTGGTTCCTAAGTTTAGGGGCTGCGACAACGCGGTCATGTAGCCCCGTGTACTTTGGGTGTGTCTGATAACCGGTGTTAATTGTGATGACTGTATTAGTGTGTGCTGTCTGTTTTTTAATTCAAGTAAGGACTGCAGACTTTTGAATTTTTCAAATAGTTCCTACTTTTGCCGCCAAACACCACAGTCAACAACTACTAGTTCAGAACTTAGCTACCAGACGCCACCGCAGTCGGCTCTTGGCAACGAACGTAGGAACCTAAGAGCGTTGTTTACATTCTTAACTTATACAATTTAGCTTCACACAGGTGTAATTAATGGAAGGTTCTTTAACCAACAAAAGATGAGATACATCTTGAACATCAAGTGGGAGGACTACGTGACCAACACTGCAGTTCTCGAGAGAGCGCATCTCAATAGCATTGAGACAACTATCATCGCTCATCAACTGAGATGGTTAGGCCATGTTCACCGTATGAGTGATACCAGGCTTCCACGTCAATTCCTTTATGGTGAGCTTTGCTCCGGCACTAGACCTCATGGGGCCCCTTTGAAGCGTTTTAAAGACCAGTTAAAACACATCATGACGACGACTGGTATAGACATCCACTCATGGGAAACATCTGCTGCGGACCGTTTACTGTGGCGGAACACTACATCGACGGCTGTCAACTTCTTTGAGGAAGAACGTCGCAGACATGAAGAGGCCAAGCGACAAGCAAGAAAGCTTCGTCAATTGCAACCCCGCCCTCCCCCGACCATTGAGTGCAATTTATGTGGACGCATGTTTTATGCCAGGATTGGCCTGTTTAGTCATCGGAAGCACATCCACAAGCTGGTCTGAAAAGATCTATGCAGGAAGAAGTATGTTTACTCGGAATCGAGTTACAGCCGACGACGACGAATCTATGACATGGGACCACCAGCTTTACTTCCCCTCTGAAGGAAGGCATACTGAGGGATTTTTAAAGCTCTTAAAAATTCCGATGACTTCGGCCGGATTTGAACCCGCGATCTTGGGCATAGAAGCTCAGCATACTACCAACTACGTCACCAAAGCCCCCACAAACAAGTTTCAGAGTGATATTAAGAAAAATAACAAAATTGAAATGGGACACCGTTCACTGCATGCAAACCCAAGATTAGCGGTTTTAATTACTGATACCACCTGTTTGAGTTTGATTGCTGATGTCCTAGTTAGGAACTAAGTACTGTTTATAGCCAACTGAAAGTAGGCTTGTAATTTTACGTGACCGTTATTCTCGCGATCATGAGCCACAGGACTGTCCACCACAAACTTGACTGATGATTAATTTGCTACTGAATGAAACTTAACCAAATCAGGAATGCCTGCACAGCTCTACAACAGTTGACAACAATTAAGAACTTACTTGTTTATAATATGCAGGAGATTCTTCTTTGTGTCTTCAAGAATTACCTTTTTCATTTCAGGAGATTTCGAAAAAATACCACTTAGCGTTTGATCTTCATCTTGGACTGCTTCACTTACAGCCAGTTTGTATGCATTTCCATACAACTCCTGTTTTAGCTCATTTCTCTGAGTAACATTAGCCCAATGGTCATAGGCATACTCCACAACCGGTGAAGCTATCTGCAAAAACAAGTAAAACATTTTTGGTAATTCTTCGATCATTTCACCAGCTGAGGGTGGTTGTAGTCACGAAGAAAAATAGCTACAGCTATGCATAGAGAGCGTGCGAGGGAGGAGGAAAAAATGAAGTAATTTATATATAAGGTATGCATGCACTCGTGCCAAGTTCCTGAGATTCTGACCTGAAATACTTATTATTAGGGACCGGATGTTTAGGTTTCATAAACATAAAATAGTTTTTTCATGTGTAACATCTTTCCACATGGTTGCTGGATATTTTTGTGGGAGTGATTTTGAAAAATGGGACGGAAGTAGATCAGACGGAAGTGTGTAAGATGCACTGCCAGCTAGATCGCAGTGGTAGCTGCATCGGGGGTACATTTCAGACTAATTTCCGTTAAGCGGAATGGAGGGTTTGGTACTCAGAGTCTAATGCGGTCCGCGGCTGACCTGCCTACGTACTATACTGATCTAAGTACACATCAAAATACCAAATAAAAGAAAGGGGATTAAAAGGTAACAAAAGAAAATATATTCTGAAAGGGATTCGGTTACAATGCCCGTAGGCTAAGGGAGGGACAAAAAATGAACTCCTGAGCAAATATAAAAAATGGAGCTCAACAATTACGAAGTTAGACGTGGCAACGCTGCATCATACAAACTCAATCACAGATTAACGTGATTTACTCAGCACAACAACTTATTTAAATCTTTACAAATTTATTACCAAACATAATTTTAAGCAGAAACAAAGACTGAAATAATTAGGTCAATAAATGACCAAGACACGCCACGATATGGCAAACTGAAAACAAGGGGCTGTCTGCCATTGTTAATACACAAACTGTTACCCACATCAAAAAATTAATTTTTCTTTACATAAGAAGACCTATAAACCGCACTCGTTCCAGGTTCCGTATTGACCATGTTTACAAGAAGACCTAGGCGAGTCGGAGCGCCTGAAAGCCCAACAGACAATCGATGTATGATTATACGGGACATCAAATGAAAGTGAGTGTTTATTTTATATTTCTTCACAATTAAACTTTATTTGTCACCAAGGTGACCACTGGGTTTTGAGTTGGTTCCCAACTCTCAAAGAAGTAAGTGGGTGATTTCCGAAGTTAGCCGACCGGCCACAAAGCCGAGGAGTAGCCAGACGGGGCGCGAAAGGCGGGGGGGGGGGGGGGGGGGGGGGGGGGGGGGGGGGCAGGCGAAGTATGCCGTTAGCAGATTTCCAATCGGCTAAGTACCACGTGGAACGTATATAACATACGGATTACTTCAAGGTTTGGAGGCACCATTACAGATATTTCTACAATAAATCACTGCTGGGAAAGGAAACATTGACGCAATCCATGCAATAAGGCTGGTAATTGAAAAAGCTCGTGAAAACAAGCAGTTTATGTATGGTTTTTATATATCTTGAGAAAGCCTTCGACCATGTGCCAAGACCGTTAATATGGCAAGCATTAAGGTCGCAAAACGTTCCTGAACTATACATAAAACTCATAATGGATATGTATAACAATGTAAAGACATGTGTCAGAAGCCCAGCTGGTTTGTCCGAAAGCTTTGATATCAAAGTGGAGGTTCATCAAGGAAGTGAAGTCCACTGTTATTCAATATTACTATAAACTACCTAACAAAACAATTTCAGAAACCCTTATCGTGGAATCTTTTGAACGCTGACGATGTGGCACTAATATCTGACAGTATTTATGACCTACAAGAGAGTTTAGACCAATGGAGCAAAAGCTACATACCACTGAAATGCGTATGTTACGTTGGGCAGGTGGAGCTACTCTCAAAGATAAAATCCGTAATGAGTCTAATGGACTGCGCATTAGTAGAACCAAGACTGAATATATGGTGAAACCCTACCAAGGGTAACAAAATTCAAATATCTAGGTTCTGTCATTGCTGAAGATGGCACGATAACCGCCGATATAATCCATAGGGCCACGTCTGGATGGAACAAATGGCGCGAACTAACAGGAGTTTTATGTGATCCGAAAATACCCATAAGAATGAAGGGGAAAGTTTATAAAACTGCCGTAAGACCAATCCTACTCTATGGTAGTGAAACATGGGCTACTACAAAGGCACATGAGCAAAAGCTACATACCACTGAAATGCGTATGTTACGTTGGGCAGGTGGAGTTACTCTCAAAGATAAAATCTGTAATGAACATGTGTGGGGCAGTTTCAAAGTAGCACCTATAACAGAGAAACTTTTAGAAACCAGGCTAACGTGGTATGGACATGTTATGCGAAGACCGGAGAATCATGCAGTGAAGAAGTGCCTTTCCAAGACTACGCAAAAGAGACGGAGCGGCAGACCTCAAACAACATGGATGACGAATGTCCAGAGGGACATGAGAGTATTGGGCCTATCTGCTGATGATGCTTTACAAAGAAATGAGTGGCGCCTCAGGATGAAGAAAGCCGACCCCACGTAACGGGAAAAGGCGACGAGGAAGCAGAAGAAGAAGAAATCAGCATCAAGGTGTCGTTATGTGGTGTAAAAATATTCATTAAATCATATTTGCTGAAAACAATTATGATTTATTAAGAGTCTGTGTTTCAATCTCTGGATTAAAGTGATGGGCATCCACTCGCCGAGTAACTTTCATACTGAACGGTAAACGCTCATGCGAACTCTGGTGTCAACTCATTGAATCACAAATCACATGTCTTCGTATCAGTATTTAAATGATGATATGCTTTTATATAAAACATTGTAACTAGTCGGCAAAGCCGGTATTATGTTTCTGCACAATGGCTCTTCAGATATTAACCCTCATTGCGGTAATGCAGTGATCAATGTGATATACAGGGTGTATTTTAATTATACCGACAAAAAAATCAGGGACGCTCTGCGTGTTATGTAAAAGACGATGCAGCAATCGGATTGCCGGAGAAAATTTTTACCTCCGAGAAAATGAGGTTATTTTGTTACTTCCAGGCGCGCGATTCAAATCTACGAACTCGCCGTATTTGCTGAGTTAGAGAGCAAGCCGCTGGCCACCGCTGTGCTTCAAACAAGGGAAGGGAGTGTGATAGAAGGTGAGAGAGATATGCTGGCGGACATGCGCTAGTTTCCTCGATCGCCTCGGCTTGCCGCACGCCCGACAGCATATCTCTGTCTCCTTCTATCACACTCCCTTCCCTTGCCTGTAGCACAGAAGTGGCCAACGGCTTGCTGCCTGGCTCAGCAAATACGGTGAGTTCGTAGATTTGAATCCCGCCCCTGGAAGTAACAAAGTAACCTCATTTTCTCGGAGGGAAAAATTTTCTCCGCCAATCCGATTGCGGCATCGTCTTTTACATAACACGCAGAGCGTCCCTGATTTGTTTTCGGTATAATTAAGATACACCCTGTATATCGATGATTTTATATGGGAACTGGGCTAGTCTTTCATAGACCACTATAGGAATTCCCTTTACTGTCAAGTAGGCGCTTTCATAACTAATTTAAAACTCAATTCCATGCAGGAACAGTATCGAAAAAAGCAAAATATTAATGGAGTATAAAAAAATACTTCCATATTATTACCGGCACGTGAAAATGAGTACAGTACCTGTCTTGTACTCCAAATGTCTGTGGTTGTAATGGCTGTGTTGGTAACATCTTGGTCTGCGAATCATGAGGTCTCAGGTTCGAACCCCAGTCCCGGCAATTATTTTTGCTACCGGATTATCGATTTAAACGATATATATCATAACATTATGAGTCATTTTAACAGAATCTACATGAAATTACGATTTATCTAATTTTAATTTCAATAGTTTGCACCAAGCAGGAGTTGGGAAATTTGATTGTATTGAACATTATTTCTAGTAGTCTATAGATAGGCTAAAGACTATGGTTTCATTCCTCCTCTTAATTTACAATATAATATGTGATGTTTGTTCAAACAAGTGTGACAGTAGCATATCTCCAATTCAATCTATACATTCATCATAGTACCAGTATGAAAACGGAGCATAAATTAACATTTTGAGAATGTCCAAACTGTGTAGCATACAAGTAGGTTAACATGTCAGATGACTTCGCATACATTTTATCTCAATTTCATAGTAGGATAACATGTCAGATGTTACACATCATATGTGACTACTTTTAAAGATTTTTAATAGGTAGAATAGTTTTTAAATAGGTTTTTATGTAAGTATAGAAAGAGTTAACATAAACTGTGCAAAGCTTAAAATTAATGCATATTTGTTAGTAAAAAATCAGATTTCACCGTGAGTGCAAATATTTTACATAATGATACGATTTGTAACAAATTATCATGTATGAATTATCCAAATTCAATAAAACCAGAGGTGTTGTTTACACTCCTGCCCGTTTAATTAACTTCTTTTATTTAGAATATAGGGAACTTGGAAAATGAGATTTATCCCACTTTCCTGACAGTAAATAACCAAACAATAAGATATAAGCTGAAAAGTGCTAAGTATTCATATTTTCTGGCAGGTAGGATTTCTCTCAATCAACTTGACTAAACACTGTCTTGTGGTTTACTTTTAATAATTATGGACTCAATTTCAAATAAATAGAACAAAACTGCAATTAGGTACTCGTGTATCATTTAGGTTTCTTAGGTACAACAAAATTCATGAATATGGTTCTTTTGAGTGTGATTCAGAAAAGTATTAACCCTCAGAGGGCAGAATTTAATATATTAAATCGCAAGACAGGTTACCCGCGAGCGGAATCTACTATATAAAGCTCAAATACCACTCACTCACTCACTGATTCATTCATCACGAAATCTCAGAAACCACCAAACGGATTGGAATGAAATTTGGTATGCAGCTTCCTCAAGGGCCGCAAACACCCACTAAGAAAGGATTTTTGGATATTCAGGTTCTAAAGGGGTGTTAAGGGGGTAGACCTGCATTTCATTGAATAGCAATATCTCCCGATTGCTTTCATTGGGGGATGTGATACTCGGCATATAAACTCATCATTAAAAAAAAGAAGACACGTGTCTGAGGGTTTTTTGATGTGGTGTATATTATGACGTGAAAGGGGTGAAAAGTGGGGGTTGAAGGATTCCTAACGGAGCGTGTATCCCTTAATCGACATAGGCCAGGAGTTTGGAACTCAGCGGGGAAAAAAAGCATAAAAAATAAGTAAATAGGTGTTTGACCGTTTTTTCATAAATCCAATTTAAGGGGCCCGTGGGGAGGGGTGAAATTATGGGGGGGGGGGGGACGTAATATGTCCGAGTGTAAAATTATACATGGCCTATGTTGTAGACAATAACACATTACATCTTTTTTGTCTCTTGCTATTTCATCATACGACGAATACTTAGGGAGTTATTAATGATTTTGTATTTTTTGGCCGGAATTTTCTAAGTCCCAAGAATGACATAAAAATTAATTCGAATGAAAATTCAAAAAATAGGTTTTTTTAATACTTTTATTATATTTTTCACGTCTTTTAGGGTCCGAAACCAACATGATATTTTGATGTTTTTTTTCGTCCCATGCATTTTTGGTTTCAGGTGATTGAATTATTTTCCATTTTCCATCTACTATATAAAGCTCAAATACCACTCACTCACTCACTCACTCACTCACTCACTGACTGACTGATTCATTCATCACGAAATCTCAGAAACCACCGAACGGATTGGAATGAAATTTGGTATGCAGCTTCCTCAAGGGCCGCAAACGCCCACTAAGAAAGGATTTTTGGATATTCAGGTTCTAAAGGGGTGTTAAGGGGGTAGACCTGCATTTCATTGAATAGCAATATCTCCCGATTGGTTTCATCTACTATATAAAGCTCAAATACCACTCACTGACTCATTCATTCATCACGAAATCTCAGAAACCACCGAACGGATTGGAATGAAATTTGGTATCCAGCTTCCTCAAGGGCCGCAAACGCGCGCTAAGAAAGGATTTTTTGATATTCAGGTTCTAAAGGGGTGTTAAGGGGGTAGACCTGCATTTCATTGAATAGCAATATCTCCCGATTGCTTTCATTGGGGGATGTGATACTCGGCATATAAACTCATCATTAAAAATAAGAAGATACGTGTCTGAGGGTTTATCGATGTGGTGTATATTATGAGGTGAAAGGGGTGAAAAGTGGGGGTTGAAGGATTCCTAACGGAGCATGTATCTCTTAAACGACATAGGCGAGAAGTTTGGAACTCAGCCGAAAAAATCAGCATAAAAAAAACTAAACAGGTGTTTGACGTTTTTTCATAAATCCAATTTAAGGGACCCATGGGGAGGGGTGAAATTATGGGGGAGGGGGGAAACGTAATATGTCTGAGTGTAAAATTATACATGGCCTATGTTGTAGACAATAACACATTACACCTTTTTTGTCTCTTGCTATTTCATCATACGACGAATACTTAGGGAGTTATTAATGATTTTGTATTTTTTGGCTGGAATTTTCCAAGTCCCAGGAATTACATAAAAATTGATTCGAATGAAAATTCAAAAAATAGTTTTTTTTAATACTTTTATTATATTTTTCACATCTTTTAGGGTCCCAAACCAACATGATATTTTGATGTTTTTTTTCGTCCCATGCATTTTTGGTTTCAGGTGATAGAATTATTTTCCACTAGGACCCATGCTTATCTATCTATTTAACTAATGTTATAACAGGATTACAAATGTTATTGCGGGCAAAGCCGCGGGTAACAGCTAGTTTAACATATTATATGGTCAAACATCTGCCGATACCGGCACAAGTAGTACGCTAAAAACTCAACAGATGGCAGTAAACCACACTTTAAGGTCTGGCCTATCAGGGAGTCCCCGAATTGAGTGGTGTTATCTCCCTCCTAGCTTCTCACAAGCTGTGAGTAATTGTCGTGTTCAGTCGAGCTTGCATCAAGAGTTCTAAGAACGGCTTTTTGTGATTTATGTAGTAATTTTGCGACATGTGCAGTAAAAAGAGGATCAGTGAGCAAGAGATTGCTTCAATTTTGGACTCCACGGATGTAGATGAAAGTGATTTTTCATTTGAAGAGTATTTTGAGGAATGACTCTTATGCCCTTGATGCACAAATATGCTGCCACGAAAAATTTGATAATATCCTACGCACTTCTGAGACGGAGTACATCCAATAATCAAGGTAAGCCATTGATATTACGTACATATGCCCGTTTATAGTTAGTGTTCTTTAATTCTGGACGAGTTTCAATTTGCCATATATTCGGTCCGCGTAAAGACATAAAATGCTTCCACCCGCATAGAGTTAAAACAATTTTGTTTTTAGAGGTAAGGGAAAAAATGGGTAAAAACCTAAGAATCCAGCCCCTACTTATTATACTCATCCACCAGAGTTCGTTAATTTTACTATGGCATAAAACCTCAGAAATGTTCAATTTAGAGAACTCCGATTGAATAATAAATTTTTCATTAGCTGTGGCACTGCAGCCTTCACAATATGCATATGCAAAGTTATTTGTATCCTCTATAAATATCATATAGTACCATACATCCTACCTTTATATTATTACTTTGCTTGCCATGGTGGATGAGTGGTTATCGTGTCGGACTACCAACCCCAAGCTTGCAGGTTCGCTCCTGGCCGTGGTAAATGTTTTTTTTTTGAAAGGCGGCAAAAATCACAACACACAAGTCCTACAATGTTGGCATGTCAAAGAACCCATCTGAATTCAGTAGGCCGTGATCATAATGGCAAAATTAATCTCAGGATTTTCCGCCAACACAAAGTTTCTCATTTCTCTACTAGAAAGCGCTATAGTGTCAAGGAGCTTAGATATCTAACCTCCTTGACTTTCATGATGCTTCAAGGAACAACAAAATTCGACATGCAAGCTACCCTCTGGGTGTCAAATAACAAAGGTTGCACCTGGCATCCGAGGCCATACAATATTATTATTATTATTTTATAACATACAAAAAGTAAAATACAGGCAGCCAAAATGAAATTCCTGAGGAGTAGGGGGCAGATTTCTATGACCTAAAAATGTATGAAATATGTATGCATTTATGACCTAAAAAACATAAAAATATGACCTATAAAATTCAAAATATGACTTAATGAATAGCATCTACGTTACATAGAAACACTTATTACGATTGCTACAGGCTGCAATTAATTAAGGGTAAAGAAAGTTTTAATTCTTCGAAATCTTTAACCCAAAATCAACTAAAATGATGAATATTTCATGAACTCGTTAAGATTACACTGCATACTCCTAGGCTAGGACGGACTCTGTGGAAGGCATAGAAACTACAGTTACTTTCACTGTTCAATATTCAATCAGTTTTAATTTATACACAAAACATATGTTATTTGAATGAAACTTTCATACCTGATCTAGTCTCCATTATTTTGATTGTTGCAATTTATGACCACATGCATCTTAAGATTGTTGAATGAGAATCCCCTCGTGTTGTCGCCGAGTATCGTCTTGTAGTGAGAAAAACTTATTTGGACATCACACGATGCAACAGGAGCGTACTTGAATAGAGTTAAATCACTTGGAGAAAATTCCTGGAAATCTGCAGATGAAGGGGTTCCACAAAGAATGTCTCATAATTCCACGCAGGTACACAAGTCCGCTATTTTTTTCCAGTAAATTTTCTAATTTTTTACCCACCCTAGATGCTATGGTTCCTTTCGCATGCTTTAATTCCTGTTCAATGCACTTTACAACATCCAGTGCATCGCTTAGTTCTGCACCTGAAACTTCCAGTTGCGTGATTGCTCCAGATAAAGAATTAAAATTTGACTTTATGGAAGCCAGGTCCGTTTTTAATGTAGTGCTTGAAAATAAATCTTGAGTGATTTTTATTGAGGACGATTCTGCAAGATCAAAAGACTTCAAGATCTTCTCCACGGCATCTAAATTGTTGCCATAGTACACTGCGGCATCAAGCCAAGTCCCCCATCGCGTTATAACTGTCTGGGGAGATAGGGTTAGTGAAGGTGCTTCTCCTTGAAATTTCTGAACGAGAAGTGGAGCTTTGACAAACACTTTCTTACAGTTCGATATTAATTCATCAACTTCAGGGTAACTACTTCTAACTTCTTCAGCTGCCATGTGCAAGACATGTCACATGTATCATTTTCGGGTATAGCATTTTAAGTCCCTTGGCAGCATCAGTTACAAATTGAAAAATGTGCTCACTCTCTTTGCCCCGTTTGGCAACAAAAGATTTATTGAATTGTCGAAGAGAACTGCAATGGTGGAATGGTTTGTCTTCTCTAGCACTTCACATGTCAGGAGGAATGTATCTCCAGGCCGGTCTTCCTTCAGCATGCCAACGATCACATTAGCTCCATATCTTCCAGCCACATCTGTGGTCTTGTCTATTGAAACCCATATCTTACTGTCTCCCACGCCACGCCTTATTATATCCAACATCTCTTCATAACAAGGGGTCAGATAGTCCTTCCTGAGAGTAGATTCGTTGGGAACAGGATGCTTTGTATATTTTTCAAGAAACTGTCTGAAGCTCCGGCTGTTAAGTTTCTTTAAAGGAATAGTACACCAAACCATCATCTTGCAGAGATCTTGTGAAAATTGTGAACACTGTGAACTTGATGTCGGGGTTTCGAACAGCGGACGTTGCCTATTTTTGAGTGCAGAATATCTAGTTGCACAATTCTTATGTTTTGCAGTATTACAGTGTTGTAGCACAGAGAAGCCTTTTTCGGCAGTAACTTTTACCTCACCCAATTTACAGAATAATATCACTCCATCCATATTGAATATGTTTTCACCGAACTCGCAAACAAAACTTCGCAACTTCCCACAAATTGAGACTTTCGTTTTAGGCATATTGAAAGGAAATGCTTGACTGAAGCTCCATAATGAGTGACCAAGGTCATTCAGTGTGTTGAAGGTGGAAGAGGGAAGGGCGAAGGAGAGAGATAAGAACGATGACAAATAACTATGGAATTACCTCTGCTTCCGTGTAAACAATAGCCCGGTTTCCAGGAATTGACCCAGCTAGCAAACAATAGAAATAGAAATGTTCCATACACTACTTTAGAATGGTTCTTCAGAAGTATATTCCAGTCTATTCTGAACAATAATTTCTAGAGCTTACTCTGATTTTTATAAAACGAAATTCAAATGAAAATTATCAAAATATGCCGTTTATAATGATATTTTGTTCAAACCATAAAACTTAAGAAAGCCTAAATATACATTTATATGCCCAATAAAACCTGTTTAATTTTGATTATCATGCTTGGAAACGTGTTGAAAATACAAGACTATAAGATATAATGTTAAGGGGAAAAATATGACTCGTCATAGAAATCCGCCCCCTACTGAGGAGTATGGTACAGAAGACTAGGAGAGATGGAGTGAAGAATGAAGACATTCGTAAGGAAGTGAATGTACAGAAGCTGAATGATAAACTGGTGCAGACCAGATTGAGATGGTATGGAAATGTGAAAAGGATGAATGATAAAAGAATGACGAAACAAGTAATGGAGAGACGGATGACTGGAAAGAGAGGACGAGGAAGACCTAGAGTACGGTGGATGGATTTGGTGAAGCGGAGTTCAGTGGTTAAGGATGGATGGTGGACATATTTGTTCCGACCCGGCCCGAACTGGAAAACGGAAATTGATGATGATGAATATAGGCTACAAAAATAAGGAATATGATTTACTGTTCCGTTTGTCAATACAGATTAAAATGTTATTATTACAATCTGGATATGTTGGGTGTTACTCTACTGCCACAACAAGAAAAACAGTAACTAAGTTACTTTATGTAAAAAGTTTCAGTTAGCCTACTTTTCACGGTTTGCAAAATTTGTGAAGAAGTCGACTGATGAGATCAATCCAGACTGATGTGTGTGTCCCCCAATCAACTGATAATGGCTGCAGCTCATCATCATCATCATCATTTCCCCTTATCCAGCTCCTGCCGGGTCGGGGTATTGATGGCACTTCTCCACTTTCCTCTTTCCTTCCACCATTCTTCTTCCACGATCTTGTCCCAGTCCAGATTTATTTTTCTTACGCTGTTCTTCACTGAATCAATCCACCTTGTTCTAGGTCTTCCTCTTGCTCTCTTACCCTTGCACTTCGCCTCCAGCATCTGTCTTGGTATTCTATTTTCCTCCATCCTCTTTACATGTCCAAACCACCTTAGTTTATTCTTCTCAATTCTCTCATTTAGTTTTCCCATCCCAACTTCCTTCTTAACATCTTCATTCCTCACTCTGTCTTTCCTTGTCTTTCCTATCATACTTCTTAGGAATTTCATTTCACTGGCTTGGATTCTACTCTCTTGCCTGCTTGTCAGGATCCAAGTCTCAGCTGCATAAGTTAAAATGGGAACATAGTACACTTTATACATTGCCTCCTTGCTTTTCCTTGGTACTTCCTTATCCCAAACAAGTTTTCTTACACTTTGATAGAATGCATTGCTCTGCTGTACTCTTCTGCCAATCTCCATGTCCAACCTACCAGTTTGCATCAATTCACTTCCTAGGTATTTGAACGTGTCCACAATTTCCAAACTCTGACTTCCAATGGCTGCTGCTATCGAAACTAAATTTGGTATTGTGCCCATTTGGGTATTGGCACAAACAAACTCTGGACCATTGATAGGAAAATATAATAGAGTTTTATGAAGACTGTAAGAAGTCAGAGAGAGATTTTGCTGGGGAATGAGCTACAGAAATACCGCAGGATACGCAGGTGGCTTATTTAAACACATAAATTGACATGAAGTCTGACAGCTTAAGTAAAAAGGGTCATTATAGAAGCCATTAAAAGAGCTAGGAAATGTAGAGTTGAAGGGCAATAACTAACACTCGACATTCCAACGAGTAAGCGGTCCAGCGAGAAATTATCACTTTTCGAGTGTGACATTTATGAGGAAACTATTTTCTCAAGAGCCTACTTGAAACGAGGCTCCAGAAAATGATGAGCCAGCAAGAATTCAAATATATTAAACTTTAACAAAATAAACTCCCCACATTAATTAAATCTAAAGTTGAAACAGAATTAGGGACAGCATAAATCGGAAGGTTGGTAAACTTGAAATAAGGCACTTCAGAAAATGCAAGCTAAGAAATACGTCATCGGAATGTAGAGCGGAATGATACAAGTGGAGGCAGGAGAAATAAGGCCGGCCCTGCAGAGGGAATAAGAACTAATTTAATTAATTAAAAATCAACCTGTGAACAAATTCCATTCAGCCAGTAGGCAATTGTAAAGTCATTACTAATTACACTTGGAAATTAAATATAGACTAGATTAGAGCCAGGAGTCAGAAGTTGAACTCCTGAGTTCGTCAGAGACTAATTTTTGCCAAAGCATGAAGTTCGTCAGTCAGATCCAAGCCTCGGGGAGGTACGCATGTCAGTAACACGAAGTTCATCAGTTGACCGAGAAGCCTTGATAGAGAAGGTACGCTACACCAAGTTGATCAGTCAGAATCAAGCCTCGGTGGAGGTGGGACATTATACAGAAGTTCATTAGTACGATCAGTTAGATCCGAGCTTTAGAAGAGATTACGCTAATAAGCAACATCATCGCAACCTCAGTGGAGGAAGTAACGTTCAAAGACATTAGAATTCAAACCTCGGAAGAGGCGCAGTATAAAACAAGTCGCGACAGACAAGCTATTAAGTTCGAGTGAAGTTGTGTACTTTGGTAAAGTCACATATTTCGATACCAAGCCACGTTAAAATACGTTAGGCTACAATACGAAAAGCACGTTAAAGCCTTTAAAGGAAGCAAAAGTGCGGAAGTAAAGAGACATTGAAATATTGGATGGACTCGTATCCAAGAACATATAGGTTCGAGACCAAAACAAATAGTTTGTGAGCGATAGAAAGCTACGCCGCGCAGAACAGAGACAATATAACTAGAGGTCCCAGAGGGGAGCTTCAAATAAGTTATTATGGTAGAAGGTTAACAAGTTGAACGTCAGACGACATAGGTTCGAACAGAACGGGACATTTTAAAGAACACAAATCATAGAGTGTTAAGGATAGGAGTGTACGGTCTTCATGGAAGTCCAGGATAGAGTGAGAACTATAGGACTGCGATAGAAGCAACCGTAGAATCGAGAGCATAGAGTGACTGTAAATAAACAAATAACATTCAGTTAACAAGTGAGAAGCTCTATAAGAAAGACATTTAAACAATATAGACACTATCTTAGGAAGAATAGAAGAAAGAAAGACTTGCCTAGAAGTAGGAGATCTATAGGAGCAATCACACGTCCAATGCAGGATAGGGAGACTATCTCAGGATCACCAGCGCCCTGATGTTTTTCACCACAGTACGCTGAGATTTGGGTTCGTGTGCAAGTGTAAATAATAGTTAAGTGAATTTTTGTATTGTAATAAGTGTTAAGAAAAAGCATAGCAATGATGTGTCAAGATATGTTCGTGTGTAAATTGGAAAACCACAAGATGGAAAAGGGTCTATTTTAGAGTAGAAATGTGTTGCTAAGAAATGAAAATGGGTGAAGACATCCAAAGGCCAGGTCATAAGCCGAACAGCAGAACGGGTGAGTGAAAAATGTTTATTATATTAAATGATTGTGTCATGTGCTAATCAGTGAATTTAAAAAATGTATAAAATTTATGCACTAGTGAAAGAACAAATAATGTTAAAATGTAAAGGAAAAACTGCAAAGATTGTTTGCAAAAATGTAAAGGATAATTTATTGAAGTGCAAAAATGATAATAATAATAATAATGAAAACCCGTAAAATGAATAATTAACAATGAAAAGTCAAATTGGAGAGGAGGAATCGAATATAATAATGTTAATGGCAAGTAAATTACGCCAGATAAGTGAAAAGTACAGATAATATATAAAGAGCACCATAATAATAATAAGTTTTGAGTTTTTATACTCCGAGAATAAGTATTGAATTGAATAATTGCATTCCATAAGTAAATAATGAAACGATAGGTATTAATGAGAATGATAATAATAAACTCGAGTTGAAATCATTAAAACAATTGAAATAATTGAAGTAATTGAAGTAATTGTAGGATCTTTGAGATACCTTAAAAATAATAGAGTAATAATGCTATTCAGCCAATAAACGTAATGAGTTAAAAGTAATTGGTGATAATCGAACACCTTGGAAATGTATTGTGAAGTTGTGAGCCATAGGCTATGTTGAAAGTAAAATGTCGAAGTATAGACCAGTAAAAGTAAATGCCGCAATGCAAGTGAAGTTGAATTGTCGAAGATAATTTGTAGGATGCAATGAAAGTCCAAGTTATTTAAAGTTGTGTTGCCAAAAAATGGGTCTATAAGTAATGAAGAAAAAGTAATATCAAGCTAGCAAATGTATATATCCTATAAAATGCATAATTTGAGAGATCAAAAATAAAGGTATAAATTGTCGGAAATCGTCGGTATTATTGTTGTTTACGAGGGTATGACCCACTTGGGGGACAATAGATTCCGCCCAAGGTAGTATATTGCAGTGTAAGACCTGTTATGGCTTTGCTAAATGTGTGTGTATTAATCTGGAAGGTATAAGGGTTTCTACGCAATATGATATGACTGGGGAAACGCAGAGGAGTTCCGAGCCTAGTATCGTATAACCCATCCTTTTGCCAGCATCGTTATTATATCCGACCAAGTAAAAGTATGTGAAATGAATGAATTAATAGGACTGAAGCGAGGAGTGATAGGGATCCCTCGTGTTCTACCTATAAAGGGACGGAACAAGGTATGATTGAGATCTCTTGGTATCTGCCTAGTAAATATGTAATGCGTCGTGATCTCTAATTATGGCATTGATTATAGTGAAATGAGATGAATGATAAATAAGGTAGGGAATAAAGAGTTGAAATAACGTGTTAACTTCGATGATCATAAGCCTTTAAGAAGGAAGTAAACAGTTGAAGAGTCGCGAGGAGAATGAATGGGGCAGAGAGTCGTAAATCACAGCTAAGGAAGAGTGAGGGGGAGTCTCGCTACCGAGCAGACCTCTTAGACCGCGAGGGGTGAACGAATACAATAGGCACTTGTGTACGGAAGTAGTAAGAGCTGAATGGATATTAGTAAATGATAACGGAATATGCAAATTTGTTAAGTAAAGGTGCCACAGGGTTATAAAGTAAATAATTGAGTTGGTGGGTCTTTGACAATCGTCCCCACATTAAGTTTGAAGAAATTCTATAATATTTGACCATTGTAGTCATGGAATAAGTTTGTTAATAAATATTCGATTCCGCCGAAAGAAAATGTACTTAAACAGTACAGGTAAACTAATAATTGGGTTTGCAAGCAAACTATGTAATGAAAAAATGATAGCACATGATACATCATTAATAGACCACCCTAAAGCATGAAAGAAATAAGTCTGAAGGACGTGAGTTCGGGACCGTGGCATGTTTAAAAATTGTTGATTTGTTTAAACCTAAGGCTTAACTGGCAGAGTTGATATTGCTTGAAAGTGATTCAAAGTAAAATAAAGGTAAATGAAAACCCAGAAGGGATTATAGTGATACGGTAAATGTCCGTGAAGCCTTAGCGTATATGCTTTTTATGAAATGATTGGCATGCTCTATGTCTTAATGAAATGTTGTAAGAAAGGGAATTTTGTATTGATATTCAAATATAGATATCAGCTAAGCAAGATAAAGCTGTAATATAGAGTCATATGATTTTTATTTGAATTTGTGGATTTTTGAGTATGATGATTTTTGGATTTTCCAAAAATATTGATGTGGATGTAATTTGTATTTGTTCCTGGGAGTTTTAATAAATAAACTCATATTAAATTGTAACATGTTTAGTTTTCAATGTAGTCTTGTAGATCCTAAAGTGCTTTCATATCTGAATGTGAGATCATGTTGTGGGCTGGACGTAACATACCTCGAAAGCCGCAATAGCAAGCCAGGTCGTGATCGAGCATTATCCATGTAATATGGGTACAGTATGAGTGAAAATCTACACCAGGACATCTCAAGGCCATATTTGAAAATGATATCACTGCTATAACTGCTGAAAAATCACAATTGAAATTTGAACTTCAAGTTGGATATCTCTGAAAGTTCCAAAATTGGCATACATAACATTTCAGATTAATATTCAGGAACTCCATTCACTGCGTGCTGCCAACGTGACTACACGTGCTGATAGGTTCAATGTTCAACTACATGTAACTTTCATACTAACAAACGGATTTCTTCCAAAATTAACAACTATATAGAAATCATATATTTCAGGTTAATTTTGAGCAACACATGCATGACAGTGTTGCCAATATGATTCTAGACGTGATGATAGGTTCAATGTTTAACTGCATGTAACTTCCATACTAACGAATGGATTTCATCCAAGTTTTTTATGTGCAATGCATGCTTTAGGACATAATACTTTACTTATGTTAAGTCATCAGGGCTACCAACTGTGTATTAATGAATGTAATTTTAGGTATATTTTTTGTCTAATTGTACAAAATTAACTCTTTTAGTAGATGTTCAGTTTTGATTAAATTTGTGAAATTTAACGTTGTTTTCAAGGGTAGTACAGTATAATTATCTTATAGCATAAGGTGGTACTTTATTTGAGTGCATTTTAAAATGAAAATCCACAGCCTGCTTCCAGTCTCCGACCGGGTCAGGAATGGAATGAATGAAGCCCCCATCTAGCGGCGAGGATATGAACTGTGCCGGCTGCCGAGGCCTGACGCACTCCTCTGGGGCAATGATTAAATGAATGACAAATGAAATGATAGTGGAGAGTGTTGCTGGAATGAAATTTCGACAGGGAAAACCGGAGTACCCGGAGAAAAACCTGTCTGCCTCCGCTTTGTCCAGCACAGATCTCACATGAAGTGACCGGGATTTGAACCACGGACCCAGCGGTGAGAGGCCGGCGTGCTGCCGCCTAAGCCACGGAGGCTTTACTGAATGTGGTATTAAGGTGTTCAAATAATTTACGGTTATACAAAATATATACTTACAGCATGACTCATACATTTTACAACATTTCCATGGAATGATTTCATGACGGTATTCCTGGACACAGGAGAACCATATTTTAGCATTCGTTTCACACAAAAACTCGAGTACTTTGTATGAACCATATTTTTTAATACTGGCTTCAGTTCTTCTGTGATGGCATCTCTAATACTGGGGGAACCAAGTTTCAAAAGCCACTGCACTATTCGAGCCATATCATGTGCAAACACCATCTAAAACAGATTAAAAAAAAAACAACATAACTATACAGTCCCAAAAATCAATCGCAAAGACTCTTCCTCCATCCTCCACCGCAATTTAACTGTGACTAATAAATAACAAAAAATAGACACGGCTCAACAAATAAAGAGGAACTGCAGCAAGATATAAATATTATACAAAAATGAGCTTCAAAAAGTGATTTCCACATAAATAAAAATAAAACCGTACAAATGGTATTTAGGATAGGAAGAAGAATTTCGAGGACTGACATCATGAACATCAGAAACAAACCACTAAAAATAACCAACAAATTTAAGTACCATGGCATCATTCACATACAGGAGAGAATAGCAGCAGATAAAAGAGCAATATGCAAAATCAAGACAATCACATCACTAAACTAGCAACATCAATGAGACTGTTTGAAACGACAATCACCGATGAAAATAACTGTATCCAAAGGATACAGGATGTTTATTTTTCGAATGAGCTAATTGTACTTTAACAGAACTTCAAAAAGAAGTTTGAAAAAATGGCCCGGCTAACTCAAACTTTAACAAGCGTTTCGCCCCGGTGCACCATTGGGTTCATCAGTTGGTATGGTACACCTCACCAAGACGCCAGAATCAAGTACCTAGTAACAATGGAATCTATAGCAAGAAATGAACATTAGTATATCCTTCGTCGAGAAAAAAACAGTGGAGTTAAGGTAAAACAGCAGGAGACAAATTTTAGGTAGCATGCGTATGGACTCACTGCAGGGTCTGTGAAAAGTGAGTGATAGATATTGGGGCACCTTCATCGCAAGTTACAGAAATTCTGAATGATTTGGAGCAGTCTCCGAAAGCGTCATGTCAAGAGATGGATATGAATTGTGCTATTGCCTTACTACTGGAATTGAATCGGTCGGTGCTGAATAGCATTAAGTCAGTTTTCACTACTATTCAGGAGACAGATAAAACGTCATTGACAGAACAGAACTTAACAAACACACTATATTAATCATCTATATTGTGAAGCAACTATTCAGGTTATATTTGTGTTAGCGGAATATCAATTTTAATTTAATAAACATATTTTTCTAATCAATTTTGCAAACGTGGCTTAATGCCTGTCAACTCCATGGTCAGTTTAGTGCGGTATAAAGCCATCCAGAATGAATATTTCACGTGTTATTTTATTTTAAAATGGATTTGTAACATAAAAACCACCTAAACCCAGCACAAATGTAATTTACAATAGCACTGTAACACGCGGGAATCTTGCAGTGCGGCCAACATTAAGTATGGAATACGGCGCTGAAAGGCAGCAAGTCGTTGACTTAATGCTTTTCTACTCTGATCGCTGTACATGTAGCAGTGGTTTCTGGCTTAAAACCATAAAGCAAACTGCTTTGTGATGGATTTTCCCTTGCCAGTGAGCATCCGTGCTTTTTCTCCTGATAATGTTTCGTGTATAGCTTAAACAGAAGGCTGACTTAATTCTTTCCTACGCCGTTCCAAAGCCCTTGGGTCAATACTTCAGAATACTAATTCTTTAAAAAATGACTCTTTTTGACTTAAAGCTTTTCAGCTCCGACCGATTCAATTCCTCTGAACTCCCTCACCACTTTGTATTATTGAAATATTAGAAGCCATATTTCAGTGTTGTCTAAGTAAGCCCCTCATTTTGTGAGAAGTGATTTATTAAGTGTATAAATAATTCAAGTAATTAATTTCTGGCACTAGGAAATTAATTGTAACTCTCCACTCAATCTAATTGGACATATTCGTGTTGACCAACTGAAAAGCTTCTAATAATAACAGACCTTTGTATTATGCAAAATATTTGTAGCCAAGTTTTATTGTACGGGATCATTATCTATGTGCGCCCCGATAAACACGGCAAGCTAAGCCGGCTGTAACTGGCGCAGATCACGGGCGCACGTGCCTGGTTCAGCCGGTGGTGGCACGCACTTTCACACTTTTACCAAACATGTTCAATAATGTGTACTTACACAGGCGATGCTGAAAATTTCCTCCCTCTCTTGTAAAACACACCTGACATCTTCTGATGTCTGTCAACTCTTTTATTATTTACGGAGCCTGTTTCCTTGAATCGTTTAGCGAGTCTCTTAATTGTACTGGCATTATGCCCGTTGCTCACGGTAAAATGTTTCTTAAAATTTATTTTACAACTAATTTTATAAAAATTTGACGAAAGCAAGCTGTGTCGTTCACGGTAAAATTATTTTATAAAATCCGTGGATGTATCAGGATCGCCATCTACCGATAAACTTCTGAATCAAGAATCAGCTGTTCAACACACATTGGTTTGAGAGTATGGCTCCTACAAACAAAGCAAACATTGCAAAAATTGCTGCTTTAGCTACAATATGTCGTACAGTGGTAAAAAGGAAGAAAATAAATGCTAGGAAATCCTGGACTCGGGAATGGATAAAAAGAAGTGAAGAGTAGAGGAATACTCTCCTTGGTCGAAAATGAGTTGAGGATAGAAATCAGAATTCATATAGGAATTTTAAGAATGGACGAAAGCAGTTTTAAAAAACTCCTAGATCTCGTTGGTCCCAAAATTATTCGACAGGACACTTAACATGAGGCAAGGCATTTCTCCTGAAATGAGACTGCAAGTGAGTTCGAAACCCGTTTATCTTCGCCTTCACATCAGCCTGGCTTGTGTTCGGTTGAATTTGTGAAACACATTCGGCGATTGAGATTTCTGCCTCCCTTCTTGCATTTCTATTGTGGTATATGGGCGTTTTAACCTCATACAAACTCTGATATTTCAGGTACTCGTCCAGTAAAACACTAACAGCTTGGGAGCCCGTATCACACGACACTAGTTAGTATGAAAGCTTCTACCAGTACTGGTGTACACGCTGGTATAGACGCGTCTAGCACCGTGTGATATGTACCTTCCAAGCTAGGTTCTGCCTTCCATAATAGCTTCCATACAACTCACGAAATTGAACAGGTGCCATTTTTCCTGGCAGTTTTCATGGAAGTTTGAGTACAACAACCAATCGGATTGCTTTTCTCGTTCAGGTAGATATCCTAGGGGCAACATAAACAAGTAGATTTGTTATGTGGGTAGGCCTACGAATAAATACATCAGAATTAAACTATATTTTCTTTAAACGGCGTCTGTGTGATAAGCGCTAGCTATATCCAGTAAATACAGAACGTGTCATATTATTATTATTATGGGATAAATATTTAACTATTTAAATTCTAATAGTTATCACGAATGGTATCCGTCCATGGTTACAGTATTTAGGGGAAATACGAATTTTAAATGGGAGAAAACACAAAACAAAGTTGCAATATTGCTGTACGACGTAAGGAGGAAATTATAAAATAATTAAAAGGAAGTAAAAATTTTAGCTCCTGGATAGCCTTGAACCCGGGATCTTCAGATCAGCAAGCGAGCGCGAAACCACTAGCACACTTTGACACATGACTATATAGCAATTTGTTACGCTTCTTATCAGCGCGTAAGGTTAAATATCCAATTATTACAATTATATTTTAAATATTGATTGGAATGAATTCATTCAGTACTACGCATATTTTCAAATGTACTTAAAGCAAGTTTCATGACCGCTTTGCGTTAATACTGCGAATCGACTGTAAATTTTACCCCCAAACGACAACCGTCCTCCATGTTTTATTTTCGAAGAGTTTGTTTACAAGCGAGCTTCACAATCTTCTCACCACGTGGCGCCAGCATCATCTTCATGTCAGCTTCCCTGATTGGTTCGTTTCGTAAAATTAATTTTACGGAATAGAACATGTCCTATTTTATGGAAAGTTTTATCAAAGGTTTTATAAAACTTGAATTTGACCGTGAGCAACATAAATTTTATAAAATTAAATTATTGTACAATAAATTTGAAGGAACATTTTACCGTGAGCAACGGGCATTAGGCACAGGTCTTCCTGGAAACTTGATTTGAAATTTTCGTCTCGTTTCAGAACAAGATTTTCTGATACGAATTATGGACATCCACACGTTCGCGCAATGTGAATCATAGTAATCACAATACTCACTAAACGTGCAACACTAACGTCTAAGCTTCGCAAATACACGTCCATATGAATGACAAAACACGTGTGAACTAACGATATGAGTCAGCGGAGCGCGCCAACCACCAGCTGAACCGCGTTCGTGCGCCCGTTATATGTGCCAGTCACAGCCAGCCTATCCTGCCGTGTTTATCGGGGCGCACATAGATAATGACCCTGTATGTGCACCATTCCATTGCTCCAGTAGTTTTGATGCCAACCTATAAATTTAAAAAAGCAGACACAAATTAAGTTGAGGGTATATTTGGTCATAGGCAACAACCTCATCTGGGATAAATACAGGGCAAATCTTTACAGAGTTGTTGATTCTACAGGGGCTTTGCAACATCGTGGTCATGTAGCCCCATGTACTTGAGTGTGTGTAGTGCTTGTATGATAGCCCGTGTCACTGTAATGCCTGTACTACTGTGTGTATTTGTAATTGAGGTAGGATTTGGGTGGGAAGCAGCCATAGCCTTAAGTTAGGTACTGCCCCCGTAATTGAATTATATAGAGACCACGGTGGCTATGTTGGAAATTATAAGGAAAGTTATGGTTGTCATAGTTATGACGTGGGTAGTCATGACGTAAGCACGGATGACGCAAACGTTATGCCAGCAAGCTACTTGAGCTGAGATTCTCAGTGACGTCAGCCTTTAGTCGAGAATGTTCCAAGATTTACGACGCAGTCGCAGGAAACGAGGAATTCTGCTGAGGAAGAAACTATGCTATTGGAGGGGAGGCTTGAACCAATGAACGATAGTTTCAAGGAAGACGGAGATTGCTGAAACTATGGTATTTTTATTACTTTTGGAATGCAGAATTGTGGAAATCCATTTGCAGTAAAGGCATTGATTTGGAATTTTGGTGAAATTTATTTTCGGTTTTTGAATTTTGAAAATCCGTCATGTATTAACGAAGTTGGAACTTTTAGCGATGACGCAGTATCACGCCATGGAAGGGATGGATACGCCCCTCGTGAAGTTAATAAAAGGGCTTGCGCAGAAGAGAGGAGCCTCATTCTCCGATCATTCTCAGATCTCATTCTCAGATCATCGAAGTCTAATTGTGAAAGTTCTTTTCTTATACAGTCATTTTGGTGAGACGTCGAAGTGAAAAGTAGTGAAAAGAGTCGTCTTTATAACGCGTGGTGAAGCCACTGCATTATACGAGATTCAAGTCAAACTAGGTGAAGTTAAAACGGACCTTAGAACGCTTCTACAAGTTTAGCTTTGAACAGTTAGCGGTCGCCGATAAGCTAATTCTATTGTGCAGTGCTACATGAAGTAATATAGAAAAGCTGAACAATTTCGAGTAATTAGTTTGAAAGATATTAGCAGTTTTACACGACTGACAAAAGTGATTATCTCGCCACCTGAGAAGCACTATTGTATCGCCAGAATCAACGCCACGGCTGACGCTGCTAGTGAAATAGGGAGACTTCAGATTGCTTTCGTTACACAACACTACAGTATAATGGAGCAATTTAATATGGCAGTTTGTTATTACTACGACCGAAGAGAAAATGGAAGGCTAAAGGACTTAATGCGATTGGGACATATTTCAACGGAGTAAGATAGCAACATGGAACTTCGCTAATTGCTATTCCACACAAGCGAACATGTGGTGAATACCATCTACACCCATGTTTCGTGATTAAAGGCTGAATACTATCGAACAGCCATGGAAATGATTTCATACTCACTGTATATGAATATTTCTTCGGAAATTTCTACAAAAAACTTTATGGCGATTGTCTACTGGAACTTCAGGGAATTTTTCAAGAGAGGTCAGGGTTATCCCGACTCACAAAGAAGATTATTGCCGGAAGGATGTCTATTCGTCTTCGAGGAGCAGTGCGATTTCCGAAGAAGGAAGCAGTTCGATTCTCCGAGGGTGCTATTTCCTATTTTGAGGATGGAGCTCAGCTTTAACTTGGTGAAATGGATCCATCAGCAGTCTTCTTTGGGGAATTTTCCTCTGGAACGTCAATCGGCAGATAAGGTAGTCGTGAACGTTTATTGTATTTGAGTTTCTTAATGATGTTTGAGCAACCATTTTTCCCATATTTTTGTCCTCATGTATTTTGCCCTATTTTCTTGTTGAGATTCCTATTCTCAGTACACCTTGATGAGTTATGCCTTTTTCGACGATTTATTAAGACATTGTGATGTCATGGGCATAGTTAAATGATTTTGGATCAGTTGAGACTGATATTTAGATTTTTCAGTAATTAATATTTTTGTAGTCACGATTTGACTGTAAGTTAATGATTTTTAATGGCAGATTTAAATTCAGACAGCGTGTCATTTTATTAAAGTAATTCTACCCCAGTTTAATTACTTTGACCAATTTTCTGTCATCATCAAGAAGGAAGAACATTTAAATGATTTTAGAGCGTTAAAATCCATTACGTTGTCGACGATCTTGGAAATACTAGTAGTTATTTGAATTGATTGCAACACAGACATTTATCGTCAGTTATGAATGAACATTGCATCATAGACATTTTTGTGAAAGATTAACTTTAATAATGAATTATTGAATGCATTAAAGTCAAGAACTTTTGTTAGGAGTTTTTCTCAATTAGAGATTTATATAATGATGTTTGCATTCCCCAGTCTAATTGGATTCTATTCGACTACTTTGCAGTTTTAGTCACATTTTTTGATGATAGTATTTTTATACTACAATTCTTTTAAGATGTTAATCTTAAATTTTGATAGACCAGACAGGCGTATATAAGCGTATTCACTATTAAATTTGTTTGTGATTGGCAAGTTTTGACTTCATTTCGGTTCATGAATGAAATCCACGAAGGTTAAATGAAAACAGTTTTGAAACAATTAATGATTATAAGAATTTTTAAGTGGAACGATGAATGTATAATCGCTAGTGCAGCGCATGTGTTAAAAGTCGCTGATGTATAATGCCCTTGAATATGAAGGAGGTTCCCACAGGAATTAATGATAAAGAATTATTTGTGGAAGTTTTTGTAAGTTCTGTGGAAGTTTTGATGCCATATAGATTAATATATGATGAATTTTGGGCCTAATTATAATGCAGTCTGTGCATTATTGTGTTAGCGAAGTATTTTCCGCTGGAGTGAATTGTCATAGTTCGTTGAAAATTAATCAAGTGAATTTACTGTTATAATTAACACGAGTTTTGAAAGAATTTGAGATAAGATTTTGAATGAAGATTACCGTCACAAATAATTATTAAAACCTTTATTAAAACAGATTGTGACATAAATATGTATAACTAACCTTCATTGGTCGATTATATAGACACGATTATGAAAATTACCAACCGGATGAACATGTGGTTAATGTATTTCTTAAATTAATAATTTAAACAATTTAAATGTTAATATTGTAAATAATTGCTGTAAATATTTTTGACAATAATGTGGAACGAAAGTGATGTTAAAGGCGTGTTTAAAAATATTTTATTGTCTTGGACAAATATTATAAACAATCTCTAATTGTTATAAATAATTTATGTGATTTTGTTATAAACATTTAAGAGCTTATTAAACATTTGGATTGAACTTAACAAGTTTAAGGAATTATCATAATGATCCAGTAGGATGTGAGTAAAGTATTTGAAAGAATTGCGTAAATATATATTTGAGTTGTCTTGCAGACATTTAAAGCTTGAGAGAGAGAGCTGTATTCTTACGTAACGTAGCATGTGAGAAGGGAGTCCATTTGACCAGTATGCGACAGGTTGGAGGGTAGCTCGCAGCTGTCCCAACAACTGGTTATCAGCGGGTGAGGTCGTCCACACTCTGGCCTTGCGACTATAAATACAATTGTCATGTTTATTAAAAGGAAACCAAATGCTCTATATATGTCTCGTCCTCATGTCCTTTTCCAATCCAATTGTGTTATGAATATTACGTTATTTGGAGCTCGTGGGAGCTAATATGTTCTATATCATGTTGTATGATAATTTTGCAAGTCCTACAGGAGGACGTAGTCAGATTGACTTGGGCTACTGATAGCCACGTTTATTTTGTTGTGTTATTAAAATCTTACCCTTTATTTGAAATAAAGCTTTTGTACAGTTCAAAGTTCTCGTCTTCGTTATGGTTCATTTTTAAATGTCATGGTGGAGGTTATTGTGTGAACAGACTTTAGTGATCCTGTTGTCAACTCAATCCCCGAGATAATTTTTAAGAGGTAAGTAACGGTAAGTATGAACCCCCGTCTATTTTGGTGTGTTCCACAATGATTTCCTGTTAACTTCTGTGCTCATATCTCGATAGTATCTGTCAGTGCCATTTTCATTGATGTAGCTGAGCTGGTGCGATTGATTGTTGGCAATCCGATTGAGGGGGCGGATATCTGACAGCCTACTATCCAGGTAAACGGGGACAGTAAGATTGGCGCACCTAAAACGTTGGGGCTCGATTCAACATAACTGGATTACCAGGTTGAACGCTAGTAGGATTGACAAACCTGAAACGTGAGGTTCGATTAGACTCAAATAAAGAGGTTGATTCTTTGTTAGATGTCTAGGCCAATTGTAGTATTTAAGAGTGTGATTATATAGGAATTAAATGTTGTATTGTATTAGGAAAATTACACTCAGAAAAGATCAGATCTTATACAACTTGAGAAAGGGTTAAATAGGCTGGAAACTTAGGAAAATCGCCTATGATCTGGAATCTTATTTTATTTTGACCGGCTTATGACATTTTAGTCATATTAAAGATAAAATTAAATTATTTGGATTGTAAATGTAAATTATTTGTGTTAGGATATTTTAAAATGAGCCAGGGAAATTTGAACATGTGCTTGAGTTTGTTTCAACATGAAGTATCTTCGAAAGTTAATTATAAGGTAGTTATAAGTTAGACTTAAGACAGAAAATTGATCAAATTTATATATGGTGAAAAGTGTTGCTCAAATGTTGTTATTTTGCTCTATTGATGTATGTCCCTACAGCAGTCTATTTTTGAATAATATTGTAATGGCAGATGAAAGTATGAGGATGATGTTAGAAGAGTTGAAAGCTAGCATGAATGAAAGTGCGAGGGAGATGTCTGCTAACATGAATAGAAATATGAAGCAGATGCTGAATGAAAGTATGAAGGAGAATACTAGTCGAATGGAGGAGAGTGCTAGTAATTTGTCTGCTAATTTGAATGCAAGAATGGAGGAGAGTGCTAGTAATTTGTCTGCTAATTTGAATGCAAGAATGGAGGAGAATGCTAGTAATTTGAAAGCTAGCATGGGTGAAAGTTTGAAGGTTCTTCAGACTAGTGCTGCTAATTTGGAGGATAATATGTCGCGTTTACAGATTAATACCCTAGGAATTGAGAATACTGTAAGTGACATCCGCACAAATGTGTCTGATGTTAAAAATGATGTGTCTAAGGTACAGAAAGACCTTACAATGTTAAATCTAGATGTGGCTAATGTCCGAGGGGATATTTCTTGTGCTAGAGCCGAAGTAGTTGTTGTCAAAAATGATGTTGCGACTGTCCAAGACAAGGTCGAGGAAGTCCAAAAAGAAATTCAAAATGCTAGAACTGATGTATCCAATGTTCAGGTAGACATTAATAACATTCATTCGGATATAACTGAGGTGCAAAGTGACATAACTAAGATTCAGGTAGAAGTCAACACAGTTTTCGTAGATATCACTAGAGTCCAAACTGATGTAAATAAAGTCAGGGAAGAAATAGAAAATTCGAAAACCCTTTGTACGCGTAATATAACTGCATTAGCGACTAGATTAGTTGATGAATCAGTTAGAACGACAACGTCTTTAGCAGGTTTGAAGTATGATGTAGAGGTCATGAGAACCCAGGTATTAGACCATAATAGATTATTAAAAGAGGATATCGAAGTAGACATAGCAGAAATGTTAACGGCAAACGTAGCAGTATGGAAAGACGAGTGGAATAAGTCAAGTGGGGAACATGTAACCCAAATTCAGGAAAGGATTGAAAGAAAACTTGCCAGTACTCAAATAGAAATTAACAATGAAGTAGTACAGATTAGGAAAGATTTAAGCGTCAGGATAAATTCGCTATCCGAAAAACAAGTTGACGATAGAACACAACTAGATCAGGATATGCAAACATTAAAATCTACATTAGAGGAACAGATTCATAAAGTTGTCTCGGATGTAAATGAAACGACGAGTAAACTGCAAAATTTGAAGTTAGGAGAGGCTAGTCTGATGGAGAACTACAAAGAAGAGATAATCAAGAAAGTCTTAACGGAAATCACTGACAAGGATACAGAAGGCTTGGCTTGCGAAATTAATAGGAATTATGCCAGAAGATATAACCTAGATCCAGAAGAGAGAGACGTGACTCCTGAAGAACGTATATCCAGATTCAGAGAGGAGGATGACGAGAGGAATATGGAACCTGAGTGGAACTATCGAGATAGTGGGAAAAACTATCCGGATTCATATCCGAGGAACGTAACGGTCATCAGGAATTTCGAAGACAAACCGCAAAAATTCAGTAACACTGATAGTTTGACACCTATCGAATATGTAAGGAACCTCAAAGATTATTCCATCGAAGCTCACATTCCCAGAGAGAGAGAGATGAAGATAGTGGAGAGATATCTGATTGGAGGACCCCTCGAATGGTTTCGCGCATTTAGATACACATTCAGTAACTTTGACGAGTTTGCAGAGGCATTAATCAAACGATTTTGGTCCATAGAAGCGCAGAATTCGTTAAGAGCGGAGGTGTATTCAAGAAAATACTCAGGTACTCTTCCAACGCGGTACGCTGATTTCTTTAAGAGTCAATTGTCCCGCTTGAGATTTTTGCAACCCCCATTGTCCACGGAGCAACTAATTGATGCGATTTCTCGTATGCTGCCAGTTGAGGTGAGAAGACTAATAATTTCGTCCAACATCAGGGATTTAACCAGCATGGATGAATTACTGAGAAGGTTAGACTACACAAGCCCAATGCCTAACGTAGTACAGAAAGGTCAAAGGCAGGAGTTTAAAGAAATAAATACGGTATATATGGACCAAGTCCAACAAACTGACAAGCCAGAGGAGGAGAAAACTGACAATGTAGGTCCTCACAGGAATAATCAGTTTAGAAATAACAGATCACAAGGTTACCGACCGTATCAACAGAGAAGAGGTTGGAACTACAATCGAGGAAACTACAATGGAAGAGGCAGATATTACAACAATAACGGTTATAACCGAAATTATAATAGGAATAACCAGAACCAAAATAGAAACCAGAATACTCAAGGTCAGGTTATGACACCCGATCAGTATCAGCAAAGAGAGAAGGAAAGCCAGCAATACTTAAAAGAATTAAGGGATAAAGAAGCCGACAATCAAAAGAAAAGGCAGGATGTTGTAATCGATCCTGGGCCTTCTACGAGCCAGCAGAATTTTGAGGTCGGTAACACAAAAAAAAAAAAACGCCGATTTCTCAACGACAGTGAGAACATGTAAATACATTGCCACACCACACCTGATTACGATTAATGAGATATACGAAGTTACCGATGAAGATTTACTAGAAGAGAGGGGTATTGTTAAAGAGGAAAGACCATGTGCATTACCTATTATTGCTGTACGGATAGATGACCAACAGTATAAAGCCCTGATGGATACTGGTGCAATTATTTCCATCATTTCAGAGGAATGTTATCAAAGTCTGCTAAGAGGAGAGAACATGACAGTTCTACCTGTTTCTACCGTCAAAGTGAGAGGGATATTCCAAGATAAGGCAGTGAAGTGCAAGATTCAAGTGTTATTGAACTTTGATATCAATGGAAGGAATTATGAACAGATCTTCATTGTGGTGAGCAAGATCAATTTTGATATGGTGCTTGGAATCGATTTTATATCGAAGGTCGGAGCTATTATTGACATGAAGAACAGAAGTATTAGCTTTAATGATGGGTACATAATCACAGAAGAGATAGAAAAACAGGACGTGAAAAACAGTCTGGAAATAGACCTTAGGGAAGAAATTTTGAATACCATAATTAATGAAGTGGAAAATTTAGCAGAAATACCCAGTAGAAAAACTGAAGGATTTGAAGAAATTCAGGGGGAATTTGAGGATATGATAAAGGAATTCCAAGATATTTTCGATGAAAAGCCTGGATTGATTAAGGATTATAAGTACAAGATAAGGCTGACAGATGAAACCCCTTACCAGAAAAGAATATACCCCATTCCTGAGAAATACTATCAAGAAGTACGAGGGTTAATCAGAAAAATGGAGGTAGACGGGATTATTAAAAAACAGGCGTCGTCTTATATAAATCCCATCACAGTAGTGAAGAAAAGTAATGGTCAGATACGTCTTTGTCTCCATGCCAGGACCATCAACGTGAAGATTCTTCCAGAAAATGACAGACCACCCAAGATTAGAGATCTGCTTCGAAAATTCAAAGGAAGAGCATGTTTCAGCGTTCTTGACTTGACGTCTTCATTTTATCAAGTTCAACTAGAAGAAGATAGTATGCAGTACACTGGATTCCTATTTGACCAGACGTCATGGGTCTTTGTCAGAATGCCTTTTGGTATGGTTAACAGTGGACCAGCACTTATTCGAGCACTTGATAGTAAGCTCACTGACGAAGTGAAAGAAAATGTAATCTGCTACATTGACGATTTAATCGTATCTTCACCCAGCGCTGCAGAACATTTAGTGCACTTGAGAAAGTTGTTCGAGAATTTAAGGGAGGCCAATATCAAGGTCAATTTTGGAAAATGTCAATTCTTGAAGAAGGAGATAAATTATTTGGGGCATACTATTGATAAAGATGGATATCATCCAAACATGAAAAAAGTAGATGCGATCACGAGATTTCCAAAGCCAACTAAGGTGAAACAAGTCAGAGAATTTGTAGGTGCATGCCAATTTATTAGCAGCCACTGTCCAAGATACTCGGAAATTATGGCTCCTCTGTATGACTTACTCAAGAAGAACAACAGATGGAAATGGAGTACCGCTGCAGACGAGGCTTTTGAGAAAGCAAAAGAGATGCTCAGAAATAATGTGAAACTGGAGTACCCAGACTTCGAGAAGGTGTTCTATATTGAGTCTGATGCATCGAGAATAGGCATTAGTGCAGTCTTATACCAGAAAGACGAGGCAGGCAACAAGCACTACATTGCGTTCACTAGTCGGAAGTTGAAAAAGCACGAGGAAAACTACTTCACGACAGAGCTTGAAGCGTTAGCTTTTGTGACAGCTTTGCAAGCCTGGAAGAAAATCCTGCTGGGACATAAGGTCATCATTATTACTGACCATAAAGCACTACAGTTTATGTTGCAAACTGACATGTCAAGTGATAGATTGACACGTTGGGCTTTGTTCACCCAACAGTTTAACGCCACTATCGTCCACCAGCCTGGGAAAGATAACTTACTGGCTGATGCTCTATCACGTAACCCTATTAAAAATGTGCAGATACACCATGTACAATTGGAGCAAGAAGATCAAGAAACCGTTAGGAGGTTAGCCCGAATCGGTGTGTCACAGAAGAGACACGCTCCAATAAGGAAAATGTACAGGTTCCTCAAGGGTTACATGGACAATACGGATGTTGACTATGAAGCTACACGGAGAAATTCACGACACTTTGTCTTGAGCGGAGACATCGTATGCAAGTATGCTGACTCTGCGTATACAAAACTCCGAATAGTCGTGCCACCTAAACTTGTTGTCAATTTAGTGTGGGTAGCTCATCACGCAACTGGACATGCCGGTTTAGATAAAACTCTTAATACTCTTAAAGAGAGATTTATCTGGACTAACATGCGTTCCAGCATTGCCAAGGTCATTCGATCCTGTGACAAATGTCAAAGAGCAAAGTATGCTTCTGCTTTACTAAAGGGAAAACCGAAGGCTATGATTCCTTCTAAGCCAAACGAACTAATGGCGACGGATATATTTGGCCCCTGTCCGAAGGGATATCAGGGTAACCAGTACTTGTTGGTGACCGTGGATGTTTTCTCAAAATTTGTTACAATGAGTCCCATGCAGAAAGCTAACACGAGGAACGTAGTAAGCAGACTGGAAAATGCTGTATTTCCTAAAGCTGGTATACCGGAATATCTACTGTCAGATCATGGAACGCAGTTTACATCCGTGGAATTTGCAGCGGATATGGAAAGGCTTGGCATTAAGCACTTATTTTCAAGCGTGCGTTACCCAGAATCGAATTCCTCAGAAAGATATATGGCTGAATTTTCGAAATTCTGTCGAATTTTCTGTCCAAATGATCATTCTGGTTGGGTGAGATTTGTACCCCTTATTGAGGAATGTCTGAACTCTACAGTGCAGGAGAGCACAGGAGAAGTGCCAATGCGACTTCATCTAGGAAGAAACCCAGAAAGGCCGTGGGATAATCTTTTCAACCACATACCTAGAGATCCCGACATAGGAAGGCAGCAGAGGATTGACAAGGCGAAGGAACAACTCCAGAAAGCAGCAGAGAAACGATTGAAAAGAGTAGCTGGAAAACGTTTTGGTACACCCTTACAAGTTGGAAATCTTGTATTATTACGCAGACCTGTCAAGGCTGATATGACCAAGAAAATATACCCCAAATTTGGATTAGTGTTCCTGGGGCCGTTTAGAATTACGAACGCTTATGGAAACAACTGTTATGAACTCTACGATGATGAGAATAATGTCGTTTACGGCAAGTTCAATGCTGGAAATTTAAAAAGATACTATCCTAGAGTAAGCCAGTAATAATTCAATTTCGTGTTCAAGAGAGTTGAGATACTTGTAACACTGAGTTTAAAAACAATTTGCAACTGTTTTTAAAACGTGGTGAGAGGAGAATGCCCCCGTAATTGAATTATATAGAGACCACGGTGGCTATGTTGGAAATTATAAGGAAAGTTATGGTTGTCATAGTTATGACGTGGGTAGTCATGACGTAAGCACGGATGACGCAAACGTTATGCCAGCAAGCTACTTGAGCTGAGATTCTCAGTGACGTCAGCATTTAGGCGAGAATGTTCCAAGATTTACGACGCAGTCTCAGGAAACGAGGAATTCTGCTGAGGAAGAAACTATGCTATTGGAGGGGAGGCTTGAACCAATGAACGATAGTTTCAAGGAAGACGGAGATTGCTGAAACTATGGTATTTTTATTACTTTTGGAATGCAGAATTGTGGAAATCCATTTGCAGTAAAGGCATTGATTTGGAATTTTGGTGAAATTTATTTTCGGTTTTTGAATTTTGAAAATCCGTCATGTATTAACGAAGTTGGAACTTTTAGCTATGACGCAGTATCACGCCATGGAAGGGATGGATACGCCCCTCGTGAAGTTAATAAAAGGGCTTGCGCAGAAGAGAGGAGCCTCATTCTCCGATCATTCTCAGATCTCATTCTCAGATCATCGAAGTCTAATTGTGAAAGTTCTTTTCTTATACAGTCATTTTGGTGAGACGTCGAAGTGAAAAGTAGTGAAAAGAGTCGTCTTTATAACGCGTGGTGAAGCCACTGCATTATACGAGATTCAAGTCAAACTAGGTGAAGTTAAAACGGACCTTAGAACGCTTCTACAAGTTTAGCTTTGAACAGTTAGCGGTCGCCGATAAGCTAATTCTATTGTGCAGTGCTACATGAAGTAATATAGAAAAGCTGAACAATTTCGAGTAATTAGTTTGAAAGATATTAGCAGTTTTACACGACTGACAAAAGTGATTATCTCGCCACCTGAGAAGCACTATTGTATCGCCAGAATCAACGCCACGGCTGACGCTGCTAGTGAAATAGGGAGACTTCAGATTGCTTTCGTTACACAACACTACAGTATAATGGAGCAATTTAAAATGGCAGTTTGTTATTACTACGACCGAAGAGAAAATGGAAGGCTAAAGGACTTAATGCGATTGGGACATATTTCAACGGAGTAAGATAGCAACATGGAACTTCGCTAATTGCTATTCCACACAAGCGAACATGTGGTGAATACCATCTACACCCATGTTTCGTGATTAAAGGCTGAATACTATCGAACAGCCATGGAAATGATTTCATACTCACTGTATATGAATATTTCTTCGGAAATTTCTACAAAAAACTTTATGGCGATTGTCTACTGGAACTTCAGGGAATTTTTCAAGAGAGGTCAGGGTTATCCCGACTCACAAAGAAGATTATTGCCGGAAGGATGTCTATTCGTCTTCGAGGAGCAGTGCGATTTCCGAAGAAGGAAGCAGTTCGATTCTCCGAGGGTGCTATTTCCTATTTTGAGGATGGAGCTCAGCTTTAACTTGGTGAAATAGATCCATCAGCAGTCTTCTTTGGGGAATTTTCCTCTGGAACGTCAATCGGCAGATAAGGTAGTCGTGAACGTTTATTGTATTTGAGTTTCTTAATGATGTTTGAGCAACCATTTTTCCCATATTTTTGTCCTCATGTATTTTGCCCTATTTTCTTGTTGAGATTCCTATTCTCAGTACACCTTGATGAGTTATGCCTTTTTCGACGATTTATTAAGACATTGTGATGTCATGGGCATAGTTAAATGATTTTGGATAAGTTGAGACTGATATTTAGATTTTTCAGTAATTAATATTTTTGTAGTCACGATTTGACTGTAAGTTAATGATTTTTAATGGCAGATTTAAATTCAGACAGCGTGTCATTTTATTAAAGTAATTCTACTCCAGTTTAATTACTTTGACCAATTTTCTGTCATCATCAAGAAGGAAGAACATTTAAATGATTTTAGAGCGTTAAAATCCATTACGTTGTCGACGATCTTGGAAATACTAGTAGTTATTTGAATTGATTGCAACACAGACATTTATCGTCAGTTATGAATGAACATTGCATCATAGACATTTTTGTGAAAGATTAACTTTAATAATGAATTATTGAATGCATTAAAGTCAAGAACTTTTGTTAGGAGTTTTTCTCAATTAGAGATTTATATAATGATGTTTGCATTCCCCAGTCTAATTGGATTCTATTCGACTACTTTGCAGTTTTAGTCACATTTTTTGATGATAGTATTTTTATACTACAATTCTTTTAAGATGTTAATCTTAAATTTTGATAGACCAGACAGGCGTATATAAGCGTATTCACTATTAAATTTGTTTGTGATTGGCAAGTTTTGACTTCATTTCGGTTCATGAATGAAATCCACGAAGGTTAAATGAAAACAGTTTTGAAACAATTAATGATTATAAGAATTTTTAAGTGGAACGATGAATGTATAATCGCTAGTGCAGCGCATGTGTTAAAAGTCGCTGATGTATAATGCCCTTGAATATGAAGGAGGTTCCCACAGGAATTAATGATAAAGAATTATTTGTGGAAGTTTTTGTAAGTTCTGTGGAAGTTTTGATGCCATATAGATTAATATATGATGAATTTTGGGCCTAATTATAATGCAGTCTGTGCATTATTGTGTTAGCGAAGTATTTTCCACTGGAGTGAATTGTCATAGTTCGTTGAAAATTAATCAAGTGAATTTACTGTTATAATTAACACGAGTTTTGAAAGAATTTGAGATAAGATTTTGAATGAAGATTACCGTCACAAATAATTATTAAAACCTTTATTAAAACAGATTGTGACATAAATATGTATAACTAACCTTCATTGGTCGATTATATAGACACGATTATGAAAATTACCAACCGGATGAACATGTGGTTAATGTATTTCTTAAATTAATAATTTAAACAATTTAAATGTTAATATTGTAAATAATTGCTGTAAATATTTTTGACAATAATGTGGAACGAAAGTGATGTTAAAGGCGTGTTTAAAAATATTTTTATTGTCTTGGACAAATATTATAAACAATCTCTAATTGTTATAAATAATTTATGTGATTTTGTTATAAACATTTAAGAGCTTATTAAACATTTGGATTGAACTTAACAAGTTTAAGGAATTATCATAATGATCCAGTAGCATGTGAGTAAAGTATTTGAAAGAATTGAGTAAATATATATTTGAGTTGTCTTGCAGACATTTAAAGCTTGAGAGAGAGAGCTGTATTCTTACGTAACGTAGCATGTGAGAAGGGAGTCCATTTGACCAGTATGCGACAGGTTGGAGGGTAGCTCGCAGCTGTCCCAACAACTGGTTATCAGCGGGTGAGGTCGTCCACACTCTGGCCTTGCGACTATAAATACAATTGTCATGTTTATTAAAAGGAAACCAAATGCTCTATATATGTCTCGTCCTCATGTCCTTTTCCAATCCAATTGTGTTATGAATATTACGTTATTTGGAGCTCGTGGGAGCTAATATGTTCTATATCATGTTGTATGATAATTTTGCAAGTCCTACAGGAGGACGTAGTCAGATTGACTTGGGCTACTGATAGCCACGTTTATTTTGTTGTGTTATTAAAATCTTACCCTTTATTTGAAATAAAGCTTTTGTACAGTTCAAAGTTCTCGTCTTCGTTATGGTTCATTTTTAAATGTCATGGTGGAGGTTATTGTGTGAACAGACTTTAGTGATCCTGTTGTCAACTCAATCCCCGAGATAATTTTTAAGAGGTAAGTAACGGTAAGTTTAAACCCCCGTCTATTTTGGTGTGTTCCACAATGATTTCCTGTTAACTTCTGTGCTCATATCTCGATAGTATCTGTCAGTGCCATTTTCATTGATGTAGCTGAGCCGGTGCGATTGATTGTTGGCAATCCGATTGAGGGGGCGGATATCTGACAGCCTACTATCCAGGTAAACGGGGACAGTACCATCCCGGCATTTGCCTGGAGTAGAAGTGGGGAAGCCATGGAAAACCACTTCCAGGATGGCTGAGTTAGGAATCAAGCCCGCCTCTTCTCAGTTTTGCCTCACAAGGCTGAGTGTACCTCGTTTCAGTCCTCAGACCAGAATTAAATTTCTTGGCAGGGCCAGGAATTGAACCCAGTACCATTTGTGAAAAGACTTCTTCTCCAGCATGATTAATCCCACTTATGTGAGGTCGCTGATGCAGATATTCCTCCTCCACGTTGTTCTATCCCGGACCATTTCCTCCACAACCCCCCCGCTGTTTCATGCTTTCTTGAATGCTGTCCATCCATCGCCTTCTGGGTCGTCCTCGACTACGTTTCCCTGGTGGAAGCATTTCCGTCATCCTATTCCCCACATAATCTTATCTCTTCTCTTAACATGGCCATACGATCTGAACCCAGCTTTCCTGACTTTCTCAGAAACTTGCACCACGCTAAGTCATCTCCTAATCACTTCATTTCTCACTTTGTCCAGCCTTGTATGTCCACTTGCCCATCTCAGCATTCGCATTTCTGCCACGTCCAGTTTTTCAGCCCCATCTTCTAGTCATCTGCCAAGTTTCTGCCCCGTATATCATTGCTGGTCTCACACAGCCATGTGTACCCTCCGTTTTAATTTTTCTGATACCTTCTGGTCGCACAGTACACTTGATGTTTTCCTCCAGTTGAACCATCCCGACCGTATCCTGCTCTTTATTTCCTCCTCCAGTCCACCATCTTGTTGGATAACTGTACCAAGATATCTGAATGAACTTGCTGTTGGGATCTCTACTCCAGCCAATTTTAAACCTGTTTTAGCACCCGTCAGGCTCAGGAACTCTGTCTTACATCTGCTTATCTTCATTCCTCGGCTTTGTAAAAAGACAACAAAACTTATTCTTTTTTCTTTTAACGGAGTGCGGATGACATTATCCAAGCTAACTCTGGCCGCTGTTCTGTTTGTGCAATAATAAGCAATGGAGGAGCTATGGCCTGAGCTGGTTTGGCTAACAGTAGCCAAGCATGATCCTGGCGAGCCAGCAGCACCTTGCAGCCATGCTTTAGCAAGACATTCATTCTGTATTTAGTTTTAGCTAAAAATTAAAAATGTTCCAACAGAAAACTTAACCCTTTCCTTGTTGCATTTCCAGGCATGATATCCCCAGAAATCATCCTATTATTTTAGAATAATAAGTACTGTGGGCATGGGTACTTGCACATAACATGGGAACTATATGAAAAATGGAAATCCACAGCCTGCTTCCAGTCTCCGACAGGGTCAGGAATGGAATGAATGAAGCCCCCATCTAGCGGCGGGGATAGGAACTGTGCTGGCTGCCGAGGCCTGACGCACTCCTCTGGGACAATGATTAAATGCATGACAGATGAAATGAAATGATAGTGGAGAGTGTTGCTGGAATGAAATTTTGACAGGGAAAACCGGAGTACCCGGAGAAAAACCTGTCTGCCTCCGTTTTGTCCAGCACAGATCTCACATGAAGTGACCGGGATTTGAACCACGGACCCAGCGGTGAGAGGCCGGCGTGCTGCCGCCTAAGCCACGGAGGCTTGAACATGGGAACTATATAATACATTTAAATAAAATAAAATTGTATACATGAATTACCAACAGTCTTGCAATGACCCACAGTAAATCACACTCACCTGGAGTCTTTGGTTTGAAGTCTGCCCTCATATAATCTAGTCACAATTTTAAAACTTTATGATCTGGCCACATAAACAATTATGAAACTAAGTTTTAAAAAATGTGTCAGTAATGGAATTTGCAGTTTTCACAAATTGTACACATATTTACATTTTTACCGTTTAATTTCCTGAGGTCCCTGGTTCAGAACCACTTCAGCATATTTTTATTTCTCCCAGAATTGTCACATTGCCCCATAATACAAAAATTGCCAAATCCTAATGTAAATATGCTAATATATAATTCTCGGTAGCCTTCTCCATGGAGTCCTTAGTTCCCAATGTCTACTCCCATCGCCAGTAAAATCATCTGGTGGAGTAAAAGGCAGGGAAGTTTGAATGCTTGGTTGTAGGCCACCATCACCACCGGCATTTACAGTATGCTGGTTTACAGTATCCTCATCAATATCACTGTCACTATCATTTAACTGATCATTTACAATTAATTCACACAGAAAATCACTTCCACACGAGCTTTCCCAATCACTAACATCGCTTCTATTCTGTTTAGGACATCGACATCTGAGAGACCAGCCATGTTTCCTAGCAACAGCTGGGAGAAAGGTAAAGGAACAAACATTTATTGTTACCGCTAAAAGCAACACTATGCGGTTCAAAATGCTGTCCTATGCCTGCCTGACACATTACCTATAGTTCACAATTAGTTTTAATTCCACACCAATACGAGAGGTGGCAGGAGAATGCTAGAACATACACGGGCACTTTAGGAGGGAGCTGTGACTTTCATATCCGGGCGCTTTGAGAAGGAAAGAGTTACCGTAATTCATAAACATAAATATGTATCCAACTAATAAATATTAAAGAATGAAGGAATGAGGGACCTAAATCAACATTAATATGGTAAAATCTTACGGATAATTTCAAAAAGTTTTCAAGTTTGGCATTACAAACCTTCTGAAGCTGATTCTTAAGAAGACCATACAATTCTGCTGTCAACTCACTGGCCTTCTTGGGAGGACAATCATCTCTTCTTACTTGCTCCCATAGTTTTTTGCTTTTTACAGTAATATCATACTGAGAATGCTTTTGCTCCTTACGTTTCACTGTCAGTTCTTTAGCCTTTTTCTTCAGATCATTCCAGTCTGGCTTTTCTTTCAAATCTAAAAATATTAAAAACAAACATGATTATTTCTATTTAGAAACAAAAACAAACACTAGTGTTTATAACAAACCCTGACAATAATGTCTATAAAATGGAACATTAGAGGAAGAACAAAACTGATTTGACAGAGTATTGTATGAGGGGTGTCCAAATGAAAAGATACGAAACGATACTGTGGGTACAATTTATTCATTATTCAAAAGTAATCACCACAGGCCTGTGCACAGGTGTCCAATTGTTTCACTAGCCGCAGGATTTCCTGTTCCCATAAGTCTTGTGGTAGTGATAGCAGCCAATCCTGTACCGTGTCCTTTAGTTCGTCCTCCGATTAGAAACGTTTTCCCTTGCGATGTTTTTTTAATGGACCAAACAGATGGAAGTCGCAGGGTGACAAGTCCGGCCTGTAGGGGGGATCATCACTCAAACACTCCCGGCCTGCACGAAAAAAGGCAATCCACTTTCTCACTGTTTTGGCGGATACATAGTCTTCTCCGTATACAGCCAACATCCGGCGATAGATATCGGCTGGTTTAGACCCTTCTGCAGTCAGAAATCTGACGACTCCTCTCTGCTCCTCACTTGTCGAATTGTGCAATGTGAACGCCACCACTGCTGCTTCAACTTCAACTAGACAGAACGTCCAACTGTCAGCTTCTCTTCTGCGGCATGTGTGAGGTCCAAGTTAATGGGATAGGGAATCTCCGCCCAATCAGTACCTTTTGTTAAAAACTAGAAGTTTATTGTTATTGGGACATGTTTCGAGTAGTGACTACTCTTCTTCAGCCATAGATAGAGGTGTTAGAAAGTGTTGTTATTTTTTTGAAGATTTGTTGATTTAAAATTCAAAAGGTGGTGTTTTGTGTTTTTATTATTTTTTCGGGGGATGACATGTTAAAATTTGGAAAGCGATAAGGTTTGTACAATAAGTGCATTTAAAAATATAAACAATTAATAAAACAAAGTAAAAAACAAAACAGCAGGGTAAAACGTTAAACATGGCTATGGAAGAATGAGAAAATACTTATATGGAAGTCACATTTTTATTTTACATTCACCATCTCGAAACACATTTCAGTGAATACCTTTTTCAGTTTTATCCAAATACTGCGGTGAAATCACTGGAAGTAGATCATGGTTAAAGTCTCAGCATTTGCAGCTGTCAATTTTCGCCTCCTATCACTTACTATGAGACTGTATTTCGAAAATGACCTTTCAGAATCCACATTTGAACAAGGATACCACACACACACTTTAATGCAGCTGTTGCATAGTCTCGGTGAGCAGGCCTTAATCCCATGAGGATCTCTGGAACATTCACATTATCTTCATGACGCAGTTGGTTCTTGATTGCAGTCAGGTAAATGCTGTGAGCCTCTAAAAACTGTTGAGACTCCATCTTCGTAAGAAATGGGGCATTCTTCTTAAATTGGAGCAGTTCTGTGGGAGATACGTTCTTAGGTGCATGCCGAGGATCAAACAATGACCCGATGGCTTCTACAGTCTTCCTGGATGGATCCGTGGTCCTTAAAGTCCTGACTTTCACTAGAGCTGACTGGGCAACATGTAAGCTTGGACTTAACCTTTATCTGCATCTTTTGAGGAAGCTGTTCCAAGTTCTGGAGGATCGTATGATTGAACATTCCACCATCGCCTAATAGCTTGAGCTTTACCTCAAGGTCATCTAGCTTCCCAGCCAGTAAGTGAATTGTTGGGTACTTAGATCCCTCCAAGAAATTAAGCAAGTCCATAAGAGAGGTACCAACAACAGAAACATACAATGCTTGTAATTGTATAAATTGTATTGTTGAAATCGATGCTTGTTGGAAAAATTTGACCCCAGAATTTGAATCTTCCAATGTTTTGAAAAATTCTACCAGATCTTCCACATGCGTGGCCATATACATTGCAGCCTTAAACCATGAATTCTATCTTGTACATACAGGCATTGGGAAAGCTAGAATGTCATTCTCTTTTTCTGTGTTTTCATATTTCTCCCTTAGAAATGCAACGTAATTGCTTTTTCTTTTTCGCGTAATTAAAAAGGCATTCTTTGTCTTTACTATAGACATGTTCAATTCGTCCAGCTCATTTTCAAATACGCAGCCGATAAGATTGACTTTATGAGCCCAGCACTGGACATGACTTAATTCTTCAATCAATCCTTGAAGAGTCATCATCATCATCTTGAGCAGTTTCCAACCGCTGGTCGGGTCTGCTTGGAACATAAGCCTCTCCATCGTTTCCTGTCCATCCACCATCTCTCGTCATTTACTGTGTCCCAGCACACTCCTCTTTCCTCCACACTCTTCTTAACTCCTTTTGTCCATCTGTCCCTTGGTCTTCCCCTTGGCCTCCTTCCCGTCATTTCCATTCCAAACATCTTCTTCGGTATCCTCTCCTCTTGCATCCTCCTCACATGTCCATACCATTTAGTTACACATTTTGTCATGTAGCGTGCTGAGTCTGTAACTACTGCCACTACACGCTCCCGTTCAATTTCATAGGAATTCAAGGTGTCTAATATCGCATTGGAGCAATTTACGCTATTGGCAGAATCTAGAACAACAGAGGCAGCCAGATGGGTGTTCATTTCAGTTGATGGTACTGATGGACGAAAAAGAATGTTGAAAACACACCTACCATTCTTGTCAGTTGTTTCGTCACATAGCAGAAACACGTCTTTGTTTTTTATAACTTCCCTAATTTCTTCCCTCCTTCTTTCGCCAATCATGGGGATGTATTTCTGACGAATCTGATTTGCTGATGGTAAATCTCCACTTCTGCGAACATACTTATTAAACCAAGTACGGATAGCAGGATTGTCTAGTTTCTCTACTGGTATATTAGCTTTCACAAACGCAGTAGTAGCGTCCAAAATAAACTCTTCTTTCATATCCTTCACACGATTAGCATTTGATAATGTTTCTTTCAAGGTGGCCACTCTAGGAACACTAACTTCAAGACGCGAATTTTCTCGGCGTTTTGAATGCTTCTCCGATTTGCAATGTTTGTCTAATGCATCTTTCCTGCGATAATCTAACCGACAATCACAATATTTGCACATAAGAATGCCACAAGAAATGATAAATCCTTCATTCTTATATTCTTTAAGTCTGTCTGTGGCAGAAACAGCTACCTTCGGCATTTTTAAACTCAACTGAGCGATGCCCAGTAACAAACACTGTTATCACACGGTTGACTGTAGTCACACGCCAGTATAAATTCGTAACCACACGCAAAATTTATTTCTGAATTCGTGTCATAATATTTAAATTACGTCGCGTCTCATCTTCCTGTACTGCTAAGTTCGGAACTAATACGATGAACACGTGGTCGCCAACTGATTCACGCAAATAACACACTAGCTTCGATGATAACGCACAATTTGCGCACTTTTTATTAAATTATATAGAATTCTCTACTATAATTTACACTCGCTACCGATGTAACAGGAGGCAAACGTAGTTTACATTATGAACAACTATCACATAACCTTTTGGAGGTAGTCGGCCAAACTATTCACGCCGCGATATAACAGCTGTTTACCACAGCGCTAAAATCCAACGAGTAACGAGAATATCGACAGTATATCGTAATATGACGTATATCTAGGGATAGGAAAAATTCGCAATCGCGAATTATTAGATGAAGTAATACACAGGTGGTAATGTGTTTTAATAACCCTAAAAATGGCGAAAAAATGGTTTTTGAACTCGCGAAATTTCGCGAATTTCGCATAAAGACGCGAATTTTAGCTTTTGTCGTTTTTTTTTTCTTTACAGTTCACTTCCGATAATTCACGGCAATTGATGCGCGAATTTCCGCGAATTATTGAAAACCGCAAAGTATCTACAGTAATGTTTTTAAGCCTATCAAAGAGAAAACTATTGGTTAAAATACTGAAATGTATTTTATGAACACTCAAAAAAAATCACATTACTTTATAACATAGTATTGTAAGACACATTGTGTGGATTATACCAATATTAAAAACTAAGAAAAATGACTGTCATCACTTTTTGTTTCTTAGATGGTTTATTTTTTCTAATTTTAGATTGTACAATTCTGAAGAAAACAATATATGAGTACGAAAATTCATCTCGATTTTCTATATAAGAGATAAGTGTGACTATAGACACACTAGCTTGACTGTGGGAACTTTTGGGATTTCCGTTGCATCACTCCTGCTCTCTATATGTACTGGATCTCAGTTTACGTCACCGACCGTCAAATTCCGCACAATATCCTCATTGCTTTCATGTCTGAAACCATGATTGTCTTTCTCGAAGTCTAACTACTGGATGTCACTTTCTTCTGCATCTTGACATTCATCCAAGGTTTGCCCTAATGTCATCATAGTGAGACCACCTTGCCCGTTTAAACTATCGTCGTCACAGAAACAGACCAACGCTTGTTTTTGTGCGAGTGTAGTAGCGGTAATCTTCTCCCATGACTTGACTGCATGGAGAGCATCCAACAAACACGGAAAGATTGGAAACTTAACGGTAGATAGCGGGCCTCACTTTCTGCATACAGCGATCTCTATCAATCTGGGTGGTCATCCTAGTAAGTTACAGTAATTAATTATTGAGGTTTTAAGGGCCGGAACAGCAAGGTAATCTGCCCCTTCATCCTAGTAACTACTCGACGCGTGGCGTCATAGTGTGCCTTTCAGACATGAATATCTAGATGGCAAGTATCCAGATCAAAATGCGCCACTGTTTCCTGAACCAGTATTAACCAGGTGGTTTTCTTGGTTTCATTCTGTAGTGTGCCTGTCAGAGTACTTGAAAGATATTTTGCAATTTATGAGTGAAGTAGTAGGGACTCTGGTGTTGATTTTCTCAACAATGTTTCACATGACGAAATACTTGAGATTCAAAGAATTTGGCACAGACATCACTGAACTCATCCCCTTATTAGAAGGCCACATCCAACTGTTCACCTTCTTGATGGACATCTACGGAGAATTCAGGAAGCCCTTAAACTTGCTGTTTCTGGAAAGTATGGTACCAACATTAAGTAGCAGTTGGAGGGTTGTGGAAATGTGTTAAAACAAGGGAAACAACATTCAGTGTTAGTAAATGCTGGGTCCCATGCTCTTGGAAAATTAATCAGCTTGAGATCTGTTGACCCTGGGAACAAGATTTACAAATGTGTGCGTTTGATGCATGACAGGACCAAGACATACATTGTTGGAGTTTTGCAAGGAATGACATTTGTATTTCCAAAGTTCTCAGAATCTGTGTTGAAAACCATTTGGATACCCTGTTCAAACGCTGTGAACTTTTGTTTTTCAGCTTACTCTAGCACGTTAAGTGATATGTGTCACCGTTTGTCACAAGATAATTTGGAGCTCTTCACTGAAGTATACTTTGAAGGATGACTGAAATGTGTTATGTTATGCATGTTATCCATGATATTTAAAAAAATCCCGCCTAAAATGAAAGTACCGAAAAGTGCACTTGAAACCACCGAATTTGCCACTTTAAAATACCACTTTCTTCACTCTGAAATCACCGAAAAATTCCAATCTCTACGTATATCGTAGTATTACCCCTCGCGAAACTATACAATCGATCATTCTCTCGAATTGAACACCAACCAAATTCGATTATCGGCTTGTGGACAAAAATGTTCGGATTGGTGTGGGGAAAAAATATGAAAATTTGTTTTTATTTCGCAGATTGCGGTATTTGTGGTGTTATTCACAAAATTCGTGTTATTTCGCGATTTAATTTCACTCCTGGGCGGCACGAAACATGTAAATACGTGAAAATAAAACATCCTAACCTCTAAATATGACTTTTCGTTTTATCGCGAATTAACAAAAACTAACACCTCTAGCCATAGACATTAGATAATTAACACTTATCTAAAACATTTTCATCAAATGAGAAGCATGCACACTAAAAGAATAACACTGTAAATACACATCTAAAAGTACATTAAAAAACTTCAAGTTAAAAAAAAAACTAAAAAAAAAAAAACAGTAAGACAAATTGGAACGGTACACTTTAAAGGTTTTTTCTACATCGGCATTCAGTAGGTTGCCCTTCAATCATTCTTCAACCCTTCATCTCAAATGCACTTTCCGGTTTCTTAAAGTTTTTTCATTTCTTTACAGTAAACAAACAACATGCAATCTTTGGAAGGATCGTTTTACCATATGATCTAACAGCAATCCGTATGACATAACAGGTAAATGAATGTCACTATCTCCGTTCCGTCAACAACCAACATGCACGAGTTCGGATGGGGTTCGATCCTCTCTCCAGCCTGCATCTCTAAATAAGCCTTCAAGGCTAGGCCAATCAACTGGCACACAACATAAAATGGAAAAGGTATTGATTGGGCGGAGATTCCCTATCCCATTAACTTGAATTGTAAACGTAAATACGGACTTAAAGAATGGAAAACCCTCCAGATAATCTTGATGTGTGTGTGCACCGACGCATGCTCAGTACCACGCCGGACACTACATCTCCTAGATGTCGGCCTACGTTATCCCAAAGCGGCATATTCAAATATCAACCGGTATCGGTTTTACGATTCGTACCTTTTCATTTGTCCACCCCTCGTAGTCTGTCTGTTAGGTTATCAACCAGAGACTAGTAATATCCTCAAAGAGCACCACCATAGGTTATGTGGGTGGAAATCCCCCCCCCAAAAAAACAAGGTAGTGTTATAATGAGGCATGCGTAAAGTGAAGATTGAGGTAGTTTGCCATTGCTTTCATATTGAATCGGTGCAGCATCATTGTCCCTATGAGTAGCACCTTTCACAGCAATACTTACTACTACCCTTACTTCTGTAGATTCTATATAATTACAGCCATTTATGCAGCCTGATCTAAGTCTTCTGCAGAAGATACCAAGTTTCCTGAATCTTTGATATGTCCTCTGGATAGTGGAGACATTGCCTTGTATCACCGAGCAACATATTATATCCCAGCCATCTTCGACCAAGGCAAACTGCTTTTGCAGCTTTCTCTCGATTTGGGCATCTTAACTTCACAGAATTCTGTTGAAATTGATCCAAAGGCCTCGAAAATGCCTTAAGAAGTGCAATTTCATCACAAAAGCAATAACAATTACAATAATGATACAAAAATAATTGAATGCAATCACATGTTGCAGTTAAGCTAATTAATTGACTTTCTCTTTCTTACCTCCACATTAAACGGTCACCCGAGCATCGCTGGGCAAAACAGTTAGTATTTCTATATCTTTTAATGCACTACAAATGTCATTTGAGTTCACAGTTCCTTAATCTGTGGCTTAGTTGACCTCATGTTCTGCGACTCTGATCATATTGCAAGGATGAAGAACATATGACTCTTTACGTTTTCAATATTGCACTAAGCTCTTATCAACACTCAAGTGTAATCAAGAATCATCAAGAAGTGTTTTATTCAAGATTTGTCAGCGTTTTAACTTGAAGAAGATGTTTAATGTCAAATTCTTCAAGACTTTTTAGACCAACTTGAGCATTTTTCGTTATTTGGTGTTATTCATGCTTTTGTTTGCTATCTCACTGATAAAGAACTACGTACAGAAAATAATTACCGTACATTCACTTTTTCCTTGTATTGATCAGACAGAAGAATTTCATTAAATAAGCCCAATTATATCAATCTGGGTTATATGACACTGCACTATGTTACCAAACTATATGACACTGCACTGTGTTACCAAACTATATTTATCAGTGTGAGCAATGCCTGTTAGAGGTCATTGCATACTTACATGTGTGTTAGAGTCTTCAGTCTTTTGACTGGTTTGATGCATCTCTCCAATCCTCCCTGTCCTGAGCTAATCGTTTCATCTCTACATAGCTACCACACCCCACTTCCAAGGCAATCTGTTTAACATACTCTAACCTTGGTCTACCCTTACAGTTCTTGTCCTCGACCCTTCCTTCCATAACTAAGCTTGCAATTCCTGGGTGTCTTAGTATGTGTCCTACCAACCTATCTCTTCTCTTCATTAGCAGTCGCCAGAAACATCTCTCCTCTCCCAATCGTCTTAATACCTCTTCGTTTGTAACCCTATCTACCCATCTGATCTTCATCATTCTCCTGTAACACCTCATTTCAAACACTTCAATTCTCCTCTTTTCTGCTGCTCCAACAGTCCAAGTTTCACTTCCATAGAGTGCCACGCCTCAGACAAAGGCCTTCAAAAATGACTCCCTAATACCTAAATCTATATTCGATGTCAACAGATTCCTTTTTTTGTAGAAATGCTTTACATACAGTATGTGAAAAACTAAAAGCTTACATCAATACATTTCTGAGAATATGAGCTACTACATTATCCAATACCATTTTGATCACAGTGCCTCAGTTTTAATAGATAATGTTGTCTAGTCTGACCCATACTGTGTATTTCAAATCCTTCTTCTTAAGACGCTGACTCTAAATGAAGGTTGGCGACCCATGTAGCCAGCTCTGATCTTGACAATGCAGTATGAAAAGCTTCTTCTAATATACATCTGTTCCATCTTCTAATGTCTTTCAACCACAAATTTCTGCATCTCCCAATGGCCCATTTACCTTGTATCTTTCCTTCAATAATTAGCTGTAAATAATAGATTCCTCTCGCTTCTCATAACATGACCTAGGTATTGTGTTTTGTACCCTTCATTATTCACACATCTACAAGGGCAGGAAAGAGGTGAGATGAGATTTCTATGTGGTAAATTCCTTCTACAACTGGATGCCCTTCCTGATACCTCTCTCTGTGGTTAATAGCCGTGAGGCTAGTCGGCAGCAGCTCGCCATTCTTCCCGTCTCTCTGCCTTCCTCTTCAGTTCACATTATGAGCTACAACTCATATCTTCCAGTATTTTACTCTCATGTACTCCAGTCTGGATCTACCTCTATAATTCTAGCCTTCGACTGTTCCCTCGATTATAAGCTAGATAACCCCAGAGAAATTAGCGAGCGATGAAATGGATGAAGATGAATGAAATTGGGCAAGGAGTTGGAAGGAATCAGCCATGGTTTACCACCAATTTGGCATTTCCCTTGATTTCAAGGGATGGCATGTAGTGGAGTTCTAATCCAATCACCTTCAGAATGACTTTTGTATCTTAACATGTAAAACCACGCTGGTCGGTGTTTGACTCCTAATAATAATAATAATAATAATACCGTATGGCCTTGGGTGCCGGGTGCAAGCTTTGTTATCTGAACCCAGAGGGTAGCTTGCATGTCAAATTTCGTTGTTCCTTGAAGCACTATGAAAGTCAGATATCTAAGCTCCTTGAACACAATAGCACTTTCTAGTAGAGAAATGAGGAACTTTGTGTTAGCAGAAACTCCCTAGATTAATTTTGCCATTATGAACACGGCCTACTGAATTCAAATGGGTTCTTTGACATGCCAACATCGTATGACATGCGAGTTGTAAATTTTCGCTGTCTTTCAAAAATCACTTACCACGGCCAAGAGTGAACCTGCTTGGGGTCAGTAGACCGACACATTATCGACTCACCCACCGTGGCAAGCGTTTGACTCCTAATAACATTTGAAGATAATATATTTAGGGTGTTTGACTCCAACAAACAATTCCATAATGCAATAGGGCACCACACATGCACACTCTTGAGTGTACTTTGTACCAAGGAAAAAAAAAAAAACCATTCGTTTTTAATAAAAGAAAGTTAGCAGTGACTTCTGTAGATATAGAAAATGAAGAAATTAAGCAAAAAGAGAAAGATTTTGGTTATTGTAGGGAAACACTTTTACCCATATGATTTTAGTGTATAAATTAGCTATAAGTTTTTGTGTGCAAAGATGGTTTTACTTCCCACAAGCGTTCTACTTCTCTACAGTCAACAATAAAATTGCACAACAACTTGTCTGGCATCTGCTGATCCTCTGCCATTTTTCAGAACATAACTACAAAGTCTATTCACACTCCTGGAAGACATACCTGGAATGTGCAATCAAAAGTTAACTAACTGAAGGATGCACGAATGCAGGGGGCCTGTAACTACAGTTGGCAAAATTCTCAGGCAATAAGTATGCAGTAATGGTATTGGCTACACCCCACAAAAAAAAGAGAATGGTAAACTTACCCTTTAAAATATCTGCAATTGCAATGCTTTTCTTACTCTTCTCAACTCCTTTTTTTACCTTCTCAACTCCTTGAAAAGATTTCTGTTTCTGTTTTCCTATTACTTTATTCTTGAAGTCTGGCTTTTTACCCCGGCCTGCTGTGCTTCTCATTTCCTTTTGAACATTATTCACCAATGGTTTCTTCTTTTGTATTTTATCTACCTTTTCAGGACTATTTGTTGCTATTTGAACAGTTTTCTTTTTCTGAGTGTTCTTCTTCTTGTTCTCTAGCTTCTTCTGGTAATTTACTGAAATTTTACTTTCATCTTTTTGGCCTTTTTGCATTTTCTTCCGGTTGGTATGAATTTCATCATCTCCATCTTCAATGGAGCGTTTTGAAGAACCCATTTCTGAAATGACAAAAGAATAAATCAAACACAAGAGTACTGGCAAAACAATATATACATATATTTAAAAAAAGACCTTAATGACTTTTGGTGTCTTGTCAGTTTGTATTCTTTAAACTGAAAAACAGACGAACTGATTTGGATGTGTTTTTCTGCAGGGAAGTCTTCGAACCCCAGTATCAGCAGCCTGTCAATGGTCAGAGGACCAACAATACATGCTAGGGGGAGTGGTTGTAATACTGCGATTGATCAGAGAGTATATGAGAACTTGGCAAACACATTTATCTAAACCAGTAATAAGCCTTGAATGTATTTAAATTTGTAAAATGTTGCCCTGTCCGGAGTGTTAAGAAAGACAATTTAACTCTTATTTACTTATTTATGTTGTAAGATCTTTCACCAGCATATGTTGGCAACTATGTACCAAAGACAATGCAGACTTAATAAAAGTAAATCGATAGCAGTGTAGTTGGTATCGTAGAGCCAAAAGGACGTTAGCAAAGATCTGTGCCTGTTCATTTATTTGTTTCTACCACATATAACCCACAGGAAATATTACTCTTATAACAGGTTATGGTGTCCAGAACGTACGGATAGTTTATGTGAGTGAAACGGGAATCAATACTGTGAGGTTAACGGAATATCGGAGGAAGAATAGTGACTTTTTAGCGTAGGCCTACTTTGATACAAAAGGAAAAATGAACGACGAGGAGAGACAAAGAGTCAATGATGAAAGATACCACATTCCACTTTTCGACGGTAAGAACTACGACAATTGGAAATTCAGACTTGAAGTTCTACTGGACGAAAATAAACTGATGTCCCACATCACAGAAGAAGTTCAGTATACTGAAGCACCGGCGGGCGAGACAACGGCAGCTTGAACGGCCAGGGAAGCAGCTAATGAGAAACTCCGGCAGAAAGGTAAGTATTGCATTAGACTTATTGTGAGTGCTATAGCTGATAGTCATTTGGAATATTGCCGAGGACATGATACAGCCTTCAAGGTCTGGAAAACTTTAGCAGACACTTTTCAAAGGAAAGGAATTGCCAGTCAACTTCAGGCAAGGAAAGCATTGCTTGCAATGCGACATAGCCCTACTAATGAAACTTTGGAAAATCACTTTCTGAAGTTTGACAGACAAATTCGAGAACTTAAATCTGCTGGAGCAAATACTGATGAGATAGATGTGATTTGTCATATGTTATTGACCATGCCAACTGACTATAGTATGGTTGTAACCTCTATTGAAACCATGTCAGCAAACGGTGAGAACTTAACCCTTCCTTTTGTCAAAAATAGACTTTTGGATGAAGAATCGAAAAGGAATCTGCAAGGAAAACAGAAACCACAGAGGAATGAGTCAACAACTGCTTTCTTTACTCGACCAGGACAAGTAAAGAATGGAGGAAAACAGAAACATCAGTACCAGCAGCCGAAGACTACTGCAACACCAACATACACTCAGCACCAGTCCAAGGTGTTTTCTTGAGCTAACAGTAATACTAAGCCTGCTTCACATTCTTACAAGTGCCACAACTGTGGGGGCAGTGGTCATTTACGGAGAGACTGTCCCAGCCCACGTAACGCTCCTTGGCAGCCTACAAAGTTTTCAGGGATGCAAACTGGTGCTGCCAATGCCACTCAAGAGGAGGAAGAGGAATTCTGTTTCTCAGCTTTATCTGATGTAATAGACTCAAGAATGAATAAGGCTGGAAGTGATGAAGTGATATGGTGGCTTGAGTTTGGAGCTTCAGAGCACATGATTAATCAATCTGATTTCTTTCAAACAAGTGTAAAGATTAATCCTATGAAGATTAAAGTAGCAAAAGCAGGGCACTCAGTCACATCAACACTAAAGGGAAACATGAAACTTTTTGCATTGGTGGACGGAACATGGAATACTGTGAACATTCCAGACGTGTTGTACATTCCAGATTTGGAAATAAATTTACTGTCTGTGAGAAGACTGGAAATGAGTGGATGCACAATCATTTTTGAAGATGGTAAGGCACTAATAATGAAAGGAAATTATGTGATTGCAGTTGCACATTGGATCAACAAGTTGTACAGGCTAACACTCCATACCAGGAAGGAAATTGCATGCCTAACACTTGGAAGCGAGGACTTGTGGCATAGAAGATTTGGTCACACAAGTAAGGCAGGGCTTCAGAAACTGCAAACCCTGGTGGATGGTATGAAAGAAACTAAGGTGAAGGAAGTGTGTGAAATATGCTGTCAAGGAAAAATGTGTAAGCTGCCACACAACCAAACAAGAAGAAGAGCACAGAGGCCACTGGAACTAATCCACAGTGACCTGTTTGGCCCAATTACACCGGAGTCATATAATGGAAAAAGGAACATTATAACTCTAATAGATGACTTCACACATTTTGCAGCTGTATATCCTCTAGAAAAGAAGAGTGAAGCATTATACTGCATCAAGATCTATGAAGCGATGGCAACCGCTCATTTCAAGAGCAAAATAAGTCGCTTCAGGTGTGATCGAGGTGGGGAGTACACCTCGAACGAGCTGAAGACTTACTTTCAAGAGAAAGGAATACAGTTGGAATATACCATGAGCTACACACCGGAGCAAAACGGAGTAGCTGAAAGGTTCAACAGAACTATCCTGGACAAAGCACGATGTATGTTGTTGAGCTCAGGACTACAGAAGAATCTTTGGACTGAAGCAGTAAGCACAGCAGTGTACATTACCAACAGGAGCACTATAAATGCCTTATCAGACTGTGTACCAGCAACTCTCTGGTATGGGCATAAACCTGATGTCAGAAAGATCAGGGTATTTGGTTCACCAGCTTACCTTCATACTCCCAAACAACTGAGTGGAGGAAAATTTGACAGTCGATCGAGGAAACTTTACTTGGTTGGGTACTGTCATAATGGTTATAGATTGTGGTGTCCTGACACCCAAGAAATTATTGAAGGGAAAGATGTCGTTTTTGATGAGAGTTCTCCAGGTGAAAGGTTTATAGATATTGATCCATCACACTTTGAAACTAATAAGAAGCCTATTTCCAAGGAAGAAGGTACCGTGGAAGATCCAATTCCTGAAGATTGCAAAAATTCAGGGGAAGATCTGGAAGCCAATGGCACACCGACAGAAGAACGTAGGCGTGGAATTCGTGTGAGGAAGAGACCGCAGTATCTGGATGATTATGAGGTTACCCTAAGTGAACTAGCTATGGGTGCAGTAGTAGATGATGTTCCTGAATCTGTCAAGGACATTGAAGGTCGACCTGACGCTACAGAATGGCGGAAAGCAGTTCAAGAAGAGATGAATGCACTGCAGGAAAATAAAACCTGGACACTGACAATGCTGCCACCTGGTAAGAAGGCAATCAACAACAGGTGGGTGTTACGAATCAAACATGATGCATCCGGAAATGTTGAGAAGAATAAAGCCCGCCTTGTCATTAAAGGCTGTTCGCAAAAACGGGGCTTAGACTATTTTGAGACGTATGCACCAGTGGCCCGCCTAGTGACTGTGAGAGTATTGTCATGGATTAATCATCATGGATTGCTTACTCAACAACTTGATGTGAAGAATGCTTTCCTTCATGGCAGTATCAAGGAAGAAATCTACATGACTCAACCAGAGGGATTTGAGCAAGAGTCAACTCCACCTCTGGTTTGCAAGCTGAACAAAACACTCTACGGATTGAAGCAGGCCCCAAAGGAGTGGAACTCTAGATTCAATGATTTCATTCAGAAGCATGGTTTTAGGCAATCAGAATATGATAAATGTCTTTATTTTCATGACACACTTGCTATTACCCTACTTCTTTATGTTGATGATATTATTGTAGCAGGTAGTTCTGCTGCAGCTCTGCAGGAATGTAAGAAGGCTCTCATGGCAGAATTCAAGATGACTGATCTTGGAGATCTCAGGGAATTTCTGGGAATCAAAATTGATCGCTCAGAGAGAGGAATGTTCTTAAGCCAGCCCCAATACATCCAAAACCTTCTGAAACGTTTTGGAATGGAGGACTGCAATCCAGCTAAAACTCCCATGGAGGTAGATCCAGCAAAGGAGCCTGTTGGTGAATGTATCCTTTCTGTCAGACCTTACAAAGAACTAATAATAATGTTATTGGTTTTACGTCCCTTTTAACTACACTGGCTTTTAGAGACGCCGGGGTGCCGGAATTTTGCCCCGAAGGGGATCTTTAACGTGCCAGTAAATCTACGGACACGGCTCCCTCGCATTTGCGCACCCTCAAATGCCAGCTGACTGCGCCAGGATACAAACCTGCAACCTCGGGCCCAGCAAGCGAGAACGTTACCCCTGAGCCACGCAGCCAGCCTTACAAAGAACTAGTTGGATGTTTAATGTATCTCATGTTGACAACACGTTCTGATATAAGCATGGCAGTGAATTTCTATAGTAGGTTTCAAAAAGTAATGCTACTGATGCGCAATGGGTTGGGCTTAAACGTGTCTTACTTTATCTGAAGGGAACAAGGGAGATGGGACTCTTATTTCAAAGGCAATCAGGAACTAGTGCTAACCTAGATGGCTATGCTGATGCAGGCTGGGGGGGGGTAATACCAAGAATAGGAAATCAATTTCTGGTTTCATGTTCGAAGTCTATGGTGCTAATGTAGTTTGGGTGACTAGGAAACAAACTGCCGTTGCCCAGTCATCAACTGAAGCGGAGTACGTTTCTCTCGGATGTGCTGTAATGGAACTCATTTGGTTCAGATATCTTGTTTTGGACATAGGTGTTGAACTATGTGGGCCAGTTGTCATCTTTGAAGACAATCAGTCAACTATTTTCTGTCTAGATAAGTGGGAAGAGAAAAGGCTAAAACACGTTGATGTCAAGTATAATATTGTGAAAGATATGTATCGGAAGAATGTTATCAAGGTTCTTCATATTCCTTCAGGTGAGCAGAAAGCAGATATTCTCACCAAACCACTGACTGGTAACCATTTCCAGACTCTTCGAGCTGGCTTGGGCATTGTTAGTATGTAAGCAACTTGTAAGCTGTTAAAACTGTGAAAGATTATTTTTGTATTGTGATCATTAGTTTGTTAAATTCATTTAATATATTACTATCTATGTTAAATTGAGGGGTAGTGATAAGAAAGACAATTTAACTCTTATTTACTTATTTATGTTGTAAGATCTTTCACCGGCATATGTTGGCAACTATGTACCAAAGACAATGCAGACTTAATAAAAGTAAATCGATACCAGTGTAGTTGGTATCGTACAGCCAAAAGGACGTTAGCAAAGATCTGTGCCTGTTCATTTATTTGTTTCTACCACATATAACCCACAGGAAATATTACTCTTACAACACGGAGATGGCCCAAATGAATTAGCAAACGACCATCACAGATGTTTTTTTTTGCAATCCAACCAAAATGTGTGCTAAATTTAGACAAACTCAGCAAGTTCACATCTGTTGGCATTGTTAATTATTTGTTTTTTAAGTGAACTCAAGTGAGCTTATAGCTTGCAGCACTGACACTCAACGGTCTAAAGCAGAAGTATTCAATGCCATGAATGACCACTTGAGGCACTGTGATATATTTAGCGGTATAGAAGTCAGTTGTTGAAAATTCTATATTTTGGTATTGCTCAACAGTTTTGCTCACATAGCCCACAAAGAAATAGAAAGGGTTAAATCGGCAACATACTTAGGTATCACACCAGATAGTACACTAACCTGGGAAAATCATGTAGCCCTATAATTGGTATTATTTTCAGATTAAGATATAGCTGTCTTACTAGCCAACAATTGAAAAATATATACTTCGCTCTGATACATTCACATCTAATGTACATGAATTTCATATGGGGGTATTGTAAGAAGGAGCTGATGAAAGAACTTGAGATACTCCAGAAGCGTGTAATAAAATCTATCTTTGGATTTCCTTGGCTCACACCCTCAAATGAATTATCCACAAGAACTAAAATTATGCCACTGCAAAAACAAGTAGCTATGTCAGCAACAGTATTTGTATACAAATTAGAAAACAAATTGATACACACACACATCCATTTTACCCATGTAAATGACATTCCTCATTATGCAACAAGAGGAGTAAATCGAATATTCACCAGCCATTCCCAGTCCATTAAATTTGGAACTAAAGGAATGATGTCCTCTATAATAAAAGAATATAATTCGCTACCATTAGGCATAAGGGAAAGTTTATCTATAAAAACATTTAGGAGGCAAACAAAAGACTTCCTATTAAGGAATGAACAGCCCATATCCAATAGCATTAAGCAATACAATGTATCATACCGAATCACTTCTGTAAAGTGAGTCACTAGCAATCTAATATACCATTAACCTAAACAATATCATGTTACAAAAATGATATATATGTCATGCTGTAACTATGCTACTTGATTGTCTCTAACACAAGCTCTGGCTCATTGGGACTACGTAAATAAATAAATAAATAAATAAATAACTTAAATAAATAAATAAATGTTGGCATTCAGTACAAGAGTTTTCATTGCACTGACACTCAAATATTTACAATGTATTTCTAAAGTAATATAAGCTTACTGTCCAAGGTGTATTACAAGCTTACAGCACTGACATTCAACTGTCCAAAGTACAATACCTGTGATGATTCCTTCACCAAACTTGCTTCAGAAGACAATTCATTTTGAAAAGCAAATAATACATGGTCATCGACAAAGGTTGCAGCAATTTAAAAAAGTCATATCTCCCGTTGTAAGTGAGATAACTTACTAATTCAACCTGAAAACTAAACAGGAACTCGCCGAGTTTTAGTTTTAGATGTGACTGTACTCCACCCGTGAACAGTGTGTGTTGTGTGTTAACTGTTCAATGCATTTCCCGACGTGTTTAAGGTAGAGATACCCCTCATGTTAATAGCATTAGACGATTTCAGGAAACAGGCAGTGTTGACGTGAAGAAGTTCCCCGGACGCCCTAGAACACGTGACGAACCAAGGGAGCATGCATAGAAACATTATAATCAAAATGTTCACGAAGGAAAATCAAAATGAGTATTGTCCGTTGAGCCATTATAATTAACACAAAAAGTGAGAACATTTTGATTATATTCAATACCAAAGCAAGGTTTATTGTATGGAGTGGAGTTTATTCCCCCATAGTGCACTGGCATGCCAGTGACGTGGTTACACACGTAGCAAAGCGTCTTGCATGGCCTTCTCAGTGTGTACCTGCTACGCGTCTTGGTAGGTGTGCCTTTACCAACTGAAGAGCCCAATTGGTACACTGGGGCAAAACACTAGCAATGTGTTGAGTTATGCTGGACATTTTTATAACTTTTTGTGTTAATTTAGAAACATTATAACGTATGAAAAAAAAACTTTTTGAGTTGGTGAATTTAACAAACAAAAAATACTCATTTTAATATCTCAAATAGTTCCTGAGCTATGATTTTTTGAAATTGCTGCAACCTTTTTAGAGACCCTGTACAGTAGGGTGGAACGTTGGTATAGGGCAAAACATAGTTTCCTGTATTACCCATTCTAATAGTGATTAAAATGTGTCTTTTTATGTGAGAAGTTATTCTACAAAGTTTTATTGTGATAGAACTACAACTTGAGGTGCCGCAAACGCCTTGAACATTATTCTTTGTCTTTAAATTTTCAAATTTTCTAGAATTTTATTTTTTATTTTATTGATGGTTTTATATGTTTATTATTTCAATTTCATTAAAACTACGTCTAAAATAATGCAAAAAATAAAAATTTGTTGTCCATCATCATTTTATAGGCCCACTTAGTAGGCATTTAAAAATGAATAAATAAAGGTTTTTCTTTTAAAAAAATGTACTTTTTTGACTTTGTCGTAGTAAGATAGGGGTAGGTATGATATTGTAATGATTTTTCATTGACTAAAACTTATTTAAGGTACTTAGAATGTCTCCTTTCATTTTTATAATACAGTTATTTATTATTTATTTATTTATCGTATGGCTTTTAGTGCCGGGAGTGTCCGAGGACATGTTCGGCTCGCCTGAGTCTGTAGCTGCTTCCAGCGGACACCCTAAAAGGTGAGCTACCAGTTCCATTCAATTTCAAGTAGTTCCAACTTTCGCCACCAGACATCAATGATACCTACAGTAGTGGCGAACGTTGGAACTTTGATAGAGCGTTCTGACGAAATCTAACCTAACAAATTTTGCTTTACACAAGTTTAGTCTGTGAAAGGATCTTTTACATGCCATAAATCTATGACATGGGACCGCCAGCTTTACTTCCCCTCCGAAGGAAGGCATACTGAAGGATTTTTAACGCTCTTAAAAAATCCGACGACTTCGGCCGGGTTTGAACCCGCTATCTTGGGCACAGCAGTTCAGCATGCTACCGACTACGCCACCGAAGCCGCGATAATATTGAACCAAATCAGAGAGTAGAAAAGGTACTTAACCTAAGGAATAAAGTCATAACCATTGAGATAAGAACACACATTTATTCATAAAATGCAAATAATAGACAAATAAATCATTATACCAAAGCTAAATGATATTCAATGTTCTCAAATACATTTTAGCTAAAGTGTTTCTTTGTTTCAAATTTTGGCATCATCTTGTGTGAAGCAATTCTGGCTTTGACAAATCCATTTCTTTCTTCTAGACCACAAACACAGAGTGATGATTCTGTTACAAGCTTGATTACTCTTTTCACTGCTTGTGTATGGCAGGGAAAACGTGGAAAATCAATAGAATGCATCAGGCCATCTTCTCTTGCTTCACTTATGTACTTATGTACAGATAGAAGCTACTGTCGGCAGTTGTAGCATATTTTTTGTGAGGGCCTGAGAAGAGGTGGAAGGTGATTCAGCCAGAAACCCATCTACTGTATCATAATCTTCAGGTTGAAGCACATCAATTCCAGTCATATTGGCCGATTCTACCAGCAACTCGTCATCCGAATCATCAGAATGAAGCACCACATCATTTTGTGTTGTATTAGCTGTCTCAGCTTCCAAATGTTGTTTGTATTTAAGCTCTTGTCGAATCACCTTTAACTTTCGATCCTCTCTCTGGCTCAAAATCTAAGTAACCGACTTATCAAGTATACTGATACACATGTTCCTATCAGGTCTTTGATCTACTAAAACCTTTTGTTCAAGCACAGGTACTTTTTTGTATTTTGTACACTTACACTCTGAGAGCAACTTGCACTTGCAAGATGCTATATCAAAAAGACGCTTACTTTCATTTAAAAATTTGTCCACAGCTAAATCATAATTTTCTGTGCCTATTCTTCCCTTTGATCTCAATATATTTATATACTTGTCATGATATGCTTTTCCCATTTGCAACATACGGGTACGAGACACTGTAGGAATTGATGCTTTAACCCAAACATTTTCAACTTTCTCCATTAGAATATCTAATATCTCACTCACCGTTGGCTCATTTGTTGATATATCTCGTTTCAACTCATGTCGAATATAAAGGTAATTCTTCATGCCATCATCATAGGTTAGTAAATAAGTGTCACTCAATACTTTAGGATGATGGAAAATGGGGCATTCCCATTGAAGTCTAGTCTGAACTCGCATTGACAACATCTCTGCCATCTCATTAACAAAAAACTTCTAAGTATTATGCAAATACACTAAAGGTCTATTAACAAATTATTTACTGAAACTACCAACACGATCAAAATTAATCATTCACAACTTGCACTTCACAACTACACTGACCGGCAAAAAAAGTGGAACAGTAATTTAAAAAGTAAAAATTAGCCATGAAAAAGATGTAATCACATTTTAAAAAGCTTTTCACGCATTAGGACACACATCTGAAACATCCGTGAATAGAAATTGACATTTCTTAGGGTGTTTTATTACCTCCAATTACCCCCAATCTTCGATGAGCCTAACAAGCTGTCATGGACGCTAGGGTGGAAACACTCGTTTTAGTGACCAGTGTTCCCGTGCAGTGCAAACATTAACACTGTTTTGTTTGGAAAAAAAAAAAAAACAGCCCAAAAGAACATTAGTAAAAAATAGAAAATTGTTAGATTTGTGAAATGTAACGAAATTTGTGAGTTAAAGCGTGTTGTAAAACATGTTTCAGTATTTTCTGTAGCCAACCATCTAACATTTACATGAATAATGCAAATATTGGAAAACCGATACATTTTAGTGGAATAAATTAAGAAATTACATAAAAAATTGAAGTGTTCCACTTTTTTTGCCGGTCAGTATACTTGTGTCTCACACCAACACTTAGACTGGACTGACCTCTGAGGTATAGAGAGACAAGTCGCAACATGAAACGGTACACTCCCCCTCCCACCTACTTGCTGCAGACAAGCAGTAACACTCTCCCCCCTCCACTCTAACCGTACATACTAGGTCACCAACTATTATCACATTGATCAGCTGTTAGCTAGTGCATCTTAGTCACCTAAAACTGTCATTTTTAAGCAGAAATTGATAAATACAACAATATTTTTTGCCGATCCAAATACAGTATATTGCAATTTCGTAAATTTCACTAAAAAATCACAATTTCTAACCCTCTGCGGCACCTCTTACCTACTCCAATTGTGTTCAAACTTTACAATTGATTTAATAATAGCAAAAGGCAACTTTTTATCACTATTACGTATTGAAATTGAAAACAATATTTTTTCGTTCCACCCTACTGTATGTGAGAACCCTTCCTATAGAATGTAGCCTCGGATGCGCAGCGTGACGGTCATGGCACTGTGGCTAGCGCCCAACTAGTTCAACACATTTACACTTTCTGACGGATCTAAGAATCATAATTACTTACACGAATTTTAGAGTAGTTACTGGAAATGCTGTCCTTCATTTTCTAAACACACATTGCACCAACGTAGGAAGTTCTGGTACACTTGCCGTAACTTAAGTCATCCAGTGCAGTTATTTGCTTCTCGAAAGCCTCCAGAGTACGCGGATTGTTTCTGTATACCTTTTGTTTGAGATTCCCCCACAAGTTCAAATAGCACGGCGCTGAAACTTACAAACACATTTACTGAAAGTCTTCTTCTAGAGAAGACAAGTTTTCACCAGGAAAGTTTGATGTTTTGTTCTATACCTAATCATGTTCTCGGGATACAGTACTTAACAAGTCTTAACCCTTTATGGGACAGAATATTGAAGATATTTTATTTGTATTTCTTTTAATTTAATTTTAAATATTTTAGCCTCATATTAATTATTGTTAGTTTTAATTATTTTTTTAATTAACATTTTAATGTTCAAATTTATTTTTATAATTTTAATTTTCATATTATTTTTATAAAGTTAAGATTATAAAATTAGTATAATTTTAAATTTTATAAGCTTATTTATTTTTAATTTTTATAACCATATTTATTTAAATTCTGATTTTTAGTACCGGTATCACTTTTTATAAATAATTTTAATTGTTTTTATTTTAAAATAATATTTATTTGAATCACCTTAGATCAAGGAGGTAAAGGGATAATATTTGGTTTTCAGAAATATTAACACTTCCACAAGAAAATATCTTGAAAGATTCAACCATCAGCATGTTTGACAATACAAATTGTCTTTATGACAGGTGGTAAATAGAGAGTCCATTGAGCTATAACTAAGGTATCTTGCCAGCTGGGAATGTAATCAAGCTATGACTGGATGCGGAGCTTCCCGACGCGCTATTGTGTGACGATAGGTGCTAATCAACTGCCACTGACTCAACACGCTTTGCTCATCACACGGTGCAAGTTAAGCGCCGTTCTCTCACTTCCATGATCATCATCGATTTCCGTTTTCCAGCCTGGGCCGGATCAGAGCTCTCACTGTAATATAAGACTCGACGTCAGTTCTTCAAAATTCCATTTTTACTTTTCACGGCTGAATGCACTAAATATGTTTACAAGGCACTGAAATTACTTCAAATGTTTAACCAAGAGTCTTAATTATATTTTCATTTAAGAAACCCAAAGTAAAATTATCTTTTTAGAATTTCCACTAATAGAGAAGCCTTCTTCTTCAAGTGCCTTATCCTCCAAGAACATTGGCGATCAGTAGCATGATCTGCTGTTTGTCCATAGCTGTTCTAAACAGTGGCACTGTATTAAGTCAAAAACCACTGGCTTAAGTTCTTTAGCCAGGATATTTGTCTGCGTCCTGGCCCCCTAATGCCATCAATCTTCCCTTGGATAATTAATTGCAAGAGGTGGTATTTGTTGTTGCACATTAAATGACCAAAGTATTCTAGTTTTCTCCTTTTGATGATACTGAGAATTCCCGAGTCTTTGTTCATACGCCGCAGTAATTCCACATTTGTGACTTTAGCTATCCTTAAAATCCTGCGATACGTCCACATTTCAAATGCTATCAGTTTCTTACTTAAAACCTCGGTAGGTGTCCAAGATTCAACTCCATAGAGAAGCCTTGCTAATGCAAAATGACCACATTTTTTTTTTTCGGATTACTTCACTCTACTTTTCATGTAAATTTAGAGCAGAGGGATTTGGGGTCTTTTTACTGACGATCCGCTTTTAAACTATTCAAAGATTCATGAACCATGGATTGTAATCGCGCTACTGAAGTCCAAGAGGATAATATAGAACTTAGTGATTCAGTGCTTCAGATGTTTCTGGCGATGAACTGGATAATGCTAGTGCACAGTACTCTGGGAAAGATGGACGCACAAACTGGTACATCCATTGCCCACAATACGTTGCAAAAACCAGACACAAGAACCTTGATCGAAGCCTTTCTGGAGTAAAAGATGAGACAAAAATTGTTACCTCCCACAGTGAGGCGTGGAGATATTTTTTTCTTCAGGAAACTATTCAAGAAATTGTGGACTCCACTAACATACAAATGTCAAAATTGCATGAAAATTACGCTCGAGAAGGGGACGCTTGAAACACTGACTGTGAAGGAATAACTGCGTTATTTTGCCTATTATATCTCACTGGGGTTTTGAAGGTGTCTCATGTGAATGCAGAAGACTATTGAACAATCTCTGCCTCATCTCTTTCTAACAGTTCCCACTATTGTCAATCCTTTCTTCAGCGAGTCTAAAGCCAGGGAAACCGATGAAATATATTTATCCACAGTGAAGTTCCTTACGTTATTCTCAATAGGACGTGCTAGTCGTTTGACGACCTCTGCAGGCTTCCGCGCAACAGAGTTAAGTCCATCGGGTTGCTTTCCCTTATAAACCTCCCTTTGGTATGTATGCTTAATAAATGCGAGCGTCAGTCAGAGAATATAATATTTAGATGCCATATTTAGACTGCTCTGATTTAAAGCATTTAATTATTCTAATTGGTCTGGTAAATTAAAGTATATTTTATGTAAATATCCCAGGACAGGGAGGCATGGAGAGCTGCATCAAACCAGTCAAAAGACTGAAGACTCAAACAACAACATGTAAATATCTATTAGACACTTCACGAAAGTAAATAAACATATTACCGTCCCTTTCAAAACAATCAATTGTGTATAAAACTTGAAATTACGAAGGTGAGCGAAAATCTCACCCGCGACCACTTACGTCAAAATTATACCGCGACCAGTGCCGGGTTAAGCTGAAAATAACTTTATTTCGTGGCTTCAATGTCGAAAAAAATGACTTATTTGGGGTCATAAGATATAATTTGCCAAAATATTTCACGGATATCATTTAAACCAAAAATCCGGGACTCTAGTCATTACGAATAGAAATTACTGTCAATCATCACTACTGCACCAGAAATATGTGCTATATTACGTAAATATATGTTTTCATTTCTTGCTCATTCAGCAACGGCAGCCATGTTTATCAGGCACATGAGGTACAGGCCGGACGTTAGTTTTAGACGATTGTCCTTGATCTTGAAGCCTGCGGGTGAGCCTGCACACAGTCACACTCTCACCCTATCGCTTCACACTTGTCACCACCGATCTGATGTAATGGAATTCCAGACTTGAGCACGTGGCGACATCGCCTTGGAGACAGTACAGTCCACGTCGAAGTATTGTGTGACTTGGAAGTACACGTTACGTAGTTACGAACTAAACGTCATTATATTTGCCAATGACTGTACTTCAGCAGTAGTGTCAGACAGCTTTATCAATCATCGGACCGCTTGGGGCAGCTGATAACAACACAGGTACTGCAGTAACTCACCTCCAGGCTTCCATTAAGATTTTTCACTCGTCTAAAACAAACGTCCGGCCTGTATCTTCAACTGTTACACAGCGCACACATTGTCACAATACTGTAGCCAACATGTGGGATATAAATACACCGCACGACTCACGTAATATTGTAATTATGTGAAAAAGGCATTAATTGGCCTGGATAAAGATTGATGATGCGCGAGTACCCTTACTGTGAGTGACAAAAACCAGGGGTTTATATATGGCTAACACGGCCCACAACGGAGCCGCACTACCTAACAATTATTGGTCTAGGCCAAAGTCATTGGTCTGGATTTAACAAATTATACAGAAGCACCATAAGCACAGGGTTGGCAATACTGTATTTGACGATAATTCACGCGCATTTTGGGTTATGGTCACGGAAGGAGTAAACATCTATTAAGTTACTACATCATTTCCTGATTTATTTTCCATTATTTGAAAAGATATTTTGGCAAATTTTAGTAGCCTACTTTAGAATATTTTATTGTATGACTATGTTTCGTTCAGTGTTACTAGTATTTCTAGTACCAACTTGCTTTCATTACATGCAGGCCTATTTAATTCAATTTACTACAGCGGGCTATCTTACTGCTCTAAAAGATGTAATTCTCGGCTGAAGGCCATTCTGACAACTATATACCGGTATTTCAGTTTGTAACTAGCTAGTTGTTTGTAAGCCCAATAACAAACAGAGAGTAGAAATTAAAGAAGAAGCAGACACTTTTCAAGGTTCAATCACAGTCAGCTAAGGAAACAATTTTTGTAATGGTATACGGTATTGGTTTTCACGGCCAGTGAATTAAAACGGCACAAACCTAGAAAAATTGCAGAGTTATAATTTTTGTAATGTTTAAAGCTGAGAGATCATCGTCAGCGATGCTCACTCATTGTTTATCATGGGTGCTGCCATTTTGTGTCTAGGGGAATTTTGTAGTGTAAGGTGTTACAATCTATCCCTATTAATGTTTATAGCAACAGTCCACAAATGTCAGTGACTGGAAAGGATGAATTATTAAAAGATATCAGGAGTAACAGTTCGAGAGTAGGCTAATAAATCTAGTACAAAACTTAATTAAATTAGCTGAAATAACTTGTGTAACGATGAATAATAATTGTAGAAATGATGTCGTACTGGAGCATTCCACTGTCACGTGCAGGACATTCACACTCATTTTACAATACATTTTTTGTTATTCTGCTTCAATAAAAAGAAATGTAACAATCAACTAGTGTGCAGCTGAAAAGTACTAAACCTACTCTGTTTATGTGGAGGAATACATATTTAAAATGTCCATGGGTACCTGAAATATTGAAGGGAACATAACCGTCACGTGCGGGACATCGTCAGTGGACATGGAAAAAATAATTTCCATTTCTTTTAAAAAAATCTGTGAATCTAAGAACATTTCACTGTAATACAGTATTTTATTAAAAGCTATATACTATTGCCTAAATAACCATCATATACATCAATTTTAAATAGTTAACAAATTTGACCAAAAAATTTTTTTCTAATGTCACGTGTGGGACACTGATGTCACGTGTGGGACATTGTATGATGTCTCATTCTTTTCTTGGTTTACCAAATGAAATAAAAACAAAATAGCAACTGATATGTTAATGTTACATAATTGCAACATTAGAAATGTCCGCAATTATTAACTAATTGTCATTAAATATATACAGTCCCCTGTTGTTGGCAATTACTGGTCCAGGAATTATATTCACAATTTCAAAACGGCTGTAAGGTATCTCATCCTGTTCTTTTGGCCATCTGAAGAAACCAGGAACCTTTGACTCATGCATGACATTAACTTTTACACTGTCTTGGTCAATTTCAGTTATTTCTCCTCTGTAGTGTACACCCTGATAATTAACAATCACCCACTGGTTGTCAGCAAGATCCAACAAATCATACACCGGAGCTTCAGCACCAAAAGTTGTTTCATCTAAAGAGAGAGCATTATTTTTACACTGTAAGGCCAGTCCAGCTGATTTCATTATATGAAATGATGAAATTCCCGGGATTGATAGAACATCCGCCCAAGGATTTTCTCGTTCAATTTTCTTGTTGATGAACTCTTCGTCAACATAGAAGATTCTGGGACTAGTTACAGTTTTTGCAGCAAGATCAGCAAAGTCTTTTGCTCTCTGAACTACTGGGGCACCTTCTCATTGACTCCTAATTTTCTCACGAACAATCCGTTTGACGTTACCCCCTACTCCATCAACAACTCCCTTTCCATGGGATGTTGCAAAATACTTCCATGAAAAAGGTTTGCCATACTTCTCAGAGAGCAGGTTTAGAACTTTGGCCATGTACCTGTTTTTAAACTCTGAGGCAGGACCATCACTCCGGATTACTTCTTCAGTAGGATTTTCGCTGTTTGGTTGTTCTGCATTAAAGGTAATACTATACAAAAAATCAATGAAAGTAAATATTGTGTTTTTGTCCTTGTTCTTTGTGTTGGAACAAACAAGGAATGTTTGACATTCTCCTTTAAAGAACAACGCCGCTGTGAATAATAACACACTTTGGCGGGACCACAGTGCACTCATAATTTCGTTCTGGTATTCACATGAGAAAGACATGGTAAAGTCAATCTGCAGAATGCGGATACCACTGGTTTCTTGTTTGTCATTCTCGAATGCTGCAGACTGTATTCGTTTGAGATTCACATGGGTCTTGAAGCCTGGCAGATCTTGTATTGTTGCTTCGAATAAATCACCAACCTGGCCTTCCTTAGCAGAAAGTTTTAATCCCTGGTCTGAATTTTCCCAACATTTCCAAGTAACTTCATCATCACTGTTTGCTGGCACTTGCAAAAGTTTGCCATCACAGCAGGCTTCACAAATGTTTTGCCAACAAGCAGAATTGATCGGCACATCACACAGTATTTTCTCCCAGAAAGAGTTTGAATAGCTGTATTTCAGGGCTTTGAGTTTGAGAATAAAATTCTCATGCACTCTGCACTTGCACTGATCAGATGGAGTGTTTTTCAAATGTAAAACATTCTTTGGACGCAAACTACAAAATTTGGAGAAACCAACTACCAGCAATGGATTTTCTTCCTTGAGAATAGAAAAAGCTTCCTTCAAGAACATTGTCATGTAGTGCTTCTGTAACTTTTCCTTGATTCCATTCTCCCAGACAGTGATACAGTCATTCATTCCTGGGCATGTATATACAATATCTGGCCTGAAGTAGAAATCCCTCACTTTTGAATAATCAATCTTGGAATTTGAATTGGAACGATTGGCTGGTGGAGATAAACCAGCACGTTCCGCTAAGCATGTCAAAACGGCGATTTTCTTCGTTGGCGATTTGGGCAATGCACGTGTCGTTCTCCATACGGCCTTTCCCAGTGACTGCGGACATTGATATGGACTCTTAGATCCTTGTGAGGAAGTAGAGGAAAATTGCTGAAGCTTATCACCCCTTTTCTTTGCCCTCTGGATTATTTTCCGGTCCCTCTCATACTTTCTAAGTTTCTCCTTCTCAGCTTCAGTCATACCTTGCTTCTTTTTCTTCTTCAATTCTGATATCCGCTTGTTTTCCTGTTTTTGGAAATCAGGATCTTCACGTATTAGTCGTTCACGCAGTTTTTGCATCCTACTTGCACTTGTACTAGCAATATTAGACATTGCCTACACCTAGAAAGAGAGAAAATAGTTGTTTCAGAAGTTACTAAGTCCAGAATGCATTTACTACTTTCTAAATAATCAGCAATTATTTTTAATTACTACTTCAACAGGAAATTCTCATTAAAAATAAACCAAAAGGATCAGTTGTTAACATAACATAGGTCTAATTCTTAAACCACACATTTAAATGATGAAACCCATGAAAATCAGCTATGGAACTGAAAATCATATTACCATAATACACGCCATATCACACAAGCGATAACAATCCTCGTCACGTGTGGGACAAACTTCAATGCCTAACCTAACCTATAATTGACATGACAAAAATCTTTAAAAATTATGGTAGGTTTAGAACATAAAACCAACTTATAAAATTAAAAAACAGGTAAAATTATTGAAGCATATTCACAAGAGGCAAAAATAATTGTAATTTTCTGTCACGTGTGGGACAAAGATGTTCTCAACTAATCATGGCTTAATTACTGCTCATAATCATAAAAATTATTATACTGATTACTGAAAATGTGTTATTATGTACTTACTTTCTACAAAGAGCACAGTCAAATGTCTGAAGATCCTTTGTCTGCCCTGGCAAAGCCTCCAAAACCGACCAAATTTTTTTTCTGCTACAGAACAAATCAGCAGGTTGCCATCTTAGATCAGAAATGCCAACTTAAAAGTGCAAATTTTAGCAAAATTTTATTAAATATATTAAATTTAAAACTTAAATACATAATACTAGCACTTTTTAATTCAACATTTGAATTTTTGACTTTTGGACTAAATGTCCTGTTTTCTGTGGAATGCTCCTACTAGATGTTTTCTCTTCCGCTGTCTATAACCCACTGTTTTATAACAAGACTTATAGCCTAGGCTATAGTAAAATTTCAGTTGTGTCGGCCATTGTAGGCGTGATTTGTGGGACAAATAAAATATTGCCCACCCCAAGGACATGGTAGGCACGGCCGTGTGGTGTTTGTTTTATGCCGCGCTTGCTCCGTTGTGTTTTTATGTTAAGAAGGCTTTACATACAAAAACAACTGGAACTAACACCTCAGATCCCCTTGCTTGTGATACAAGCAATAATTTTCGGCCAGACAGAAGCCAATGGCTTCTCACTACACTTCGTAAGCCAATAGTTTCTCACTGCGCAAGACCTGTGTCCTGTATTTTGTATATCATACATTGGCAACAGTGAAATGACATCAATGTATATGCCTGTAAGGTATGAAAATTATAAAAATGACATAGGCCTAATATTTTCGAAGTGCAAGTGTAAGATCCAGGTTCATTACTCCCGAACAATTACCATATCAGGTAGGTTAAACTACCTCCACCAAAACCCCACAAATGACAGATGGTCCACCTAAAATTAGTTGACAATTTCAACTTCAATCATTCAACCCAAATATATTTAACCTTACAAAGAAGAAACGTTAAGGTATCATTAGGGCTACAACAAATATTACGTGCTGCAAGTGATAAGAAAACTGTCTGACTGACCGACCAAACGAGTGGTAACTGCTAGGTCAGGTCTAAACTCTGATTGATGAGGATTGTTGTTGTTGTTCTTTTTTTAAGGGGCGAAACAGCGAGGTCATCTGCCCCAAACTCTATTATAGACTCAAGAAAGAGGTTAGGTTGGTGAAACTGAACGTTACCGGCTCAAAGATAAAGTTGAATTTTACAGACTTCATCGCTGAAGCGAACAATGTCTGAATTAACATTTGTTTTAACATGCAGAATACTCAGCAGTTAGAAAGGTACACAAAGTCTTGAAGTCGCAACAACCAACATCGAAGACCACATACAGTACCTAAGAACTAAAGTACCGTAAGAGAATTTCAACTTACGTAATCTGAAATTCTACACTATATGTTCGTCCAGCGAGATGCACAGGTGGTTATCACTGTCTAGTACAATTATTTCGTTAGATACATGGAGGTAAGCGTAAATACTGTCCATATAAACGTCAAACACGTGTTGGTGTTATCGTGAGAAAAACAAATGGCGATAGAAAATCTCCCAGTCAACCAAATTACTGAAAATTAAAGCACCTCCAATAATTGATGACAGCAGAAGAAGCAGAAAGAAATAGGTTCATAACTTTAAAACCAAACAAGTCGAATGCGGTTAGCCACATACCAATGGATACGTGGGAAATGCACTTCCAAATTATGCTACTGGAGAAGACAACAGAAACCGAGAGGCAATATTTAGGGAATTCAGTTGTTCCAGAGGGAAAGTTAGGAGAAAATTTTCTTTTTAGGATATTTTTGGGGATACGGAGATGTTACCCTAATTATCTTCTTTTTCTTTGTATTGGCAACACCAGCTATCTGATATGATTGTAGGGGCAGATGACCTCGTAGTTCCGCCCCTTAAAACAACAATAACTAACTAAATAACTATCTGTTATGACATCTAGCGGTAAAAATGAGAAACTTACCAAGTAGGGTACATTTGTCACGTGGAGACTGTATATGATTCCATGTATTGGTAAGCAGATCGTGGTAAATTCTTGGTGTTTTTATACATAAAAAATAAGTTTTAATCGTTGATAGAGTACAGAATGAGTAAAAGCAAAGTATATTGATCAGTTCACGGCTGTAAGTCGATGTATAAGAGGGCTACGAATAAAAGTCTTCATCACTTTCCAAAAGATGCAAATAGCAATAGCCGAAAGGTGACGTTACCAAATAAATACGGTCAAATGGAGCGGGTTGGACCACTCACCACCACACACACTGACGACAGGACGGGTTGTTCACTGTTACGCCGATCCAAGCCGCACCTAGACAACCAAGTACACAGTCTCGCCGAGCCAAGCCGTACCAAGACAGACAAGCCTACACCAGCCGAGGACAGCCAAGCTTCATCAGTCAGGTATCCTTCCCCGCTCCCTAGTTCATTTCCAATAACCCTACCAACCACCATCACCTCGCTCTGCGATATCCAAGCCATTTCTCTACGAGTCATATATGCTTGCCACGGTGGGTGAGTGGATAGCGTGTCGGTCTACTAACCCCAAGATTGCAGGTTCGCCCCTGACCGTGGTAAGTGATTTTTGAAAGGCGGCAAAAATACGATAAGCATGTCATACGATGTTGGCATGTCAAATAACCCATTTGAATTCAGACTTTCATAGTCAAGGAACTACGAAATTCGACATGCAAGCTACCCTCTGGGTGTCAAATAACAAAGCTTGCACCAGGCACCCGAGGCCATACGATATTATTATTATTATTATTATTATTATTATTATTATTATTATTATTATTATTATTATTATTATTATTATTATATAGGCATAATTTGACTTCGTAGGGTAAGTATCTACTCTGCAAGAACCTGCTACCAGTCCGATATTCAACACCAAACCTACCTGGTAACCATCCAACAAATCAAGCAATTCCTGTCTTCCCCGAGTTTTAATACAAGTTAAACTCATCCCTTCGCCCTACCAACACAGTTACTAATTTCCTATGGACTGAAACATACAGTAAATACCCCAAAGAGAATAACAAAATGTAGTAAAACCACTCCTGATCAAATTTTTATAAATACAGATAAATATCACCATTCAATAGAAGTCTATTGTCCGGCTTTTAGTGACCACCATGGACAAATACTGAGTTTTGAAGTATCCGAAACAATCAATAATAATGATAATGGAGTAAAATCAAAGTGCAGGTCATTCACTGAATCAAATGTTACATATTTCAATGACTTATTAAATAAGGAAACATGGTCAGAAATTTATGAACTAGAAAATGTAAATGATAAATTTAATGCATTTAACAGTACCCTAAAACACTATTTTGAAATAGCATTCCCCTTTAAACGAAGAACTGTTCAAAATAACAAAACTAGCAATTGGATAACAACAGGGATTATAAATTCATGTCAAAGAAAGAAATTTCTACACAAATTATATAAACAATACCACACAACACCTGAATTCAATTTATACTACAAAAATACACTAGCATATTAAATAAGGTAATAAGACTAGCAAAGAAAATGCATAATGATAATTTTATTTCCCAATCATCTAATAAAAACAGGGCTATGTGGTCCGTGATAAAGAAAGAAACTGGAAAATCTGCTAAAATACAAAGGAACATTACACTGACCAGAAATAATAAAGTGATTAATAATCCAGAAGAAATAGCAAACACTTTTAATGACTATTTTCTGGAAATTCCACAAAAATTATTAAATAAATCACAGGTAAATACACTAAATTCTAATAATAAAATAAATATATGCAGTGATTCTTTGTTAATAAATCATGTCACAAGTGAAGAGGTAAGAATAGTTATAAAAGAGCTAAAAAATAAATTATGTGCTGGCATTGATGGCATCCCTGATGCAACTTTAAAGAAATGTGCAGAAAATATAATAAATCCACTTACGCAATTTAATAAACAGTTCAATTCTCTCAGGTACTTACCCGGATATTTTGTTGTTGTTTGAGTCTTCAGTCTTTTGACTGGCTTGATGCAGCTCTCCATGCCTCCCTGTCCTGAGCTAATCGTTTCATATCTACATAGCTACCACACCCTACATCCAAGGCAATCTGTTTAACATATTCTAACCTTGGTCTACCCCTACAGTTCTTGTCCTCGACCCTTCCTTCCATAACTAAGCTTGCTATTCCTGCGTGTCTTAGTATGTGTCCTACTAACCTATCTCTTCTCTTCATTAGCAGTCGCCAGAAACATCTCTCCTCTCCCACTCGTCTTAATACCTCTTCGTTTGTAACCCTATCTACCCATCTGATCTTCATCATTCTCCTGTAACACCACATTTCAAATGCTTCAATTCTCCTCTTTTCTGCTGCACCAATAGTCCAAGTTTCACTTCCATAGATAGCCACGCTCCAGACAAAGGCTTTCAAAAATGACTACCTAATACCTAAATCTATATTCGATGTCAACAGATTCCTTTTTTGTAGAAATGCTTTCCTTGCCTGAGCCAACCTACTTTTTATATCCTCTTTGCTTCGTCCATCACTGGTTATTTTGCTTCCTAAGTAACAGAAGTCTCCTACTTCCTTCAGCTTTTCACCTGCCAATTTGATGTCCATAGAGGTTTCTGATTTATTTCGGCTGCATTCTAGTATTTTTGTTTTACAATTATTAATTTTCATCGTGTATTCTTTCCGTAAGACGGAGTCCATACCATTCAAAAACTCATTCAAATCCTCAGGCTTGTCGGCCAAGATGACGATGTCATCAGCAAATCTCAGAGTTGAAATTATTTCTCCTTGAATCTTCACTCCCACTTTAAATTTTTCTCTAATTTCCTTCATTGCTTGTTCAATGTAAAGATTGAAAAGTATGGGTGATAAGTTGCAGCCTTGCCTAACACCTTTCTGAATATCAGCTTCTCTCTCATGTCCTTCAGCTCGAATGACCGCTGTCTGGTTTCTGTATAGATTGTAGATCACCCTCCTATCCCTGTACTTGATTCCAATAGATTTCAAAATGTCAAACAATTTAGTCCAATCAACGTTATCAAAAGCCTTTCCTAAGTCTACAAATGCCATGAACGTTCTCTTATCTTTCCTTATTCTACCTTCCAAAATCAGCCTAAGACTTAGTACAGCTTCCCTTGTTCCTACATTTCTCCTGAAACCAAACTGGTCTTCACCCAACTCCCTTTCTATCTGGCTTTCAATCCTCTTGTAAATTATTCTAGACAGGATCTTTGAAGCATGAGTAATCAAGCTGATTGTACGGTAATCTTCACATCTGTCAGCTCCCACTTTTTTTGGTAGGGATGATTACATTCTTCTTGAAATCAAGGGGTACCTCACCTGTCTCATAAATCCTACACACCAAGTGAAATAACCTGATCAGACCTTCATCTCCTACGCAGCGTAGCAACTCAATCGGTATATCATCTATGCCTGGTGCTTTGTTCCTGCTTAAGTCTTCCAAAGCTCTATCAAATTCTGATCTCAATATTAAATCTCCTTTTGCATCCTCATCAATTTCCTCCTCCCTTTCCATTACATGATTCTCAATCTCCTTTCCCTTATACAAACTCTCTATGTAAGATTTCCATCTCTCAACCTTTTCTTCCCTATCTGTTAGAGGCTTTCCGTTTCTGTCCTTAATATTACAGCACTTAGACTTCTTTTCCCCAAATATATTCTTAATCCTTCGATAAGCTGTGTCTACTTTTCCTAATTTCAGACAATTTTCTATACCTGCACATTTCTCTTTCAACCATTCTTCTTTCGCTTCCTTGCACCTCTTGTTAACCTCATTTCTCAGACGTCTGTATTCTGCTTTCCCCTTTTCATATTTTGAAGTTATCAAAAGTAATTCCAGTGCACAAAAACGGTTCAAAAGATGAATTAGATAACTATCGTCCTATTACCTTACCAACTGGTATTCCAAAAATTGTGGAAAAAATTATGTATAAGAGACTGATAAGTTTCATAGAAAAAAATAAAATAATATCAAACTCACAACATGGATTCAGAACGGAAAAATCTACACAGACAGCAATTTACGAATGTAGTAATTGTATACTGAAATTAATTGACAATAAGGAACATGTAACTGGCCTATTCTTGGATTTATCGAAAGCATTTGATGTTGTTGACCATAAAATCCTCCTTACCAAACTAAATCAATATGGTATTAGAGGTCTAGCTAATAAATGGATAGAGTCTTACTTAACAAGGCGTAAACAAATAGTAAGCTTGAGACACAAGGATGATGGAACCAAATTACTTAATGAAACATTGTCCAATGAGTTAATCATTGAATTTGGAGTACCCCAGGGATCGGTTTTGGGCCCACTACTCTTTCTTTTATATATCAATGATATAACACAGAACGTTCATTCACATAAGGAAATTTTGTTTGCGGACGATACAACACTCGTAATAAAAGGTGAAACTAAACAGGTCATACAGCAGTCTGCTGACCCCGTTACAGGAGAGTTAACCAAATGGTCACAAGATAATCGCCTCATAATAAACTATAAAAAAACAGTATGTCTAAATTTCCACACTATACAGAATAGGAATCCTGCGAAACTCAATATAACATTAAATGGTCATCAAATAGAAAATAAATCAGAAACAAAGTTTTTAGGACTATGGATACAACAAGACTTGAAATGGAATAAACATATACAATATCTGAATACTAAACTGAACTCGATGTGCTTTGCGTTACGTATTTTGAAAACCTGCACTAGCATGCACACATTAAGAAATACTTATTTTGCTTATTTCCATTCATACTTAAGATATGGGATCATAATTTGGGGTATGTCGCCAGATGTACTAAGCACGTTTAGGATACAAAAGAGGGCGATTAGAATTATGGCAAATGTAAACTCTAGAGAATCATGTAGACCTCTGATTAAAGATTTCAACATTCTCCCACTGCCCTGCATATATATCTTTGAAAGTATTGTATTTTTAAAAAGAATTTAATGAATAAAGATGTTTTTCTTAAAACAAACAATGATGTTCATAGGCATAACACAAGACAAAATCAAAACATTCATATTTCACACACACACACAAGCATATATCAAAAAGGAACTTTTCACACTGGAGTTAAATTATACAATAAACTACCCCAGTATATAAAACTGGCCCCAAAAATAAAAACCTTTGATAGAAAGTTGAAAGCTTATCTGCAGTGCCATTGTTTTTACTCAGTAGTTGAATATCTTAGCGTACAGGAACGATGAAATCTATAATTATATTTTACTTTTTTAATTTAATTGTAATACCTAGCTGTATGTTGTTGTATTTATAGAATTAAGTTTTCATATTATGATAATAGAGTGAGGTGTAAATAATTGTGCAATAAGATTGAATCTATTAAGATTTGCTATTATAATAAGTTAAAGTTATAATATTAGTAATATATACCGTACCTGTTAGTTCTTTTATTTTATAGATGTAAATTCTGACGTGTCCTATATCAAAAATGTATTGAATGCATGTATTTGATCAAATGGAATTAATAAAAATCTATCTATCTATCTACCAAGCAGCAAATAACTTCTAGAGTCTATGGTACAGTGAGCAAACTCAAATATACGGTGGCTTTTAAACGTAACAGCGCCATGACTCGAACTGCTCAAAAACAAATTCCAGCAGACAACCGATGCTTGATAATATGCAATTGACACATAAAATCCAGTGGAACACACATATTAGATCACGTGTATCGCACAGTTGTACATATATACAATCAAAAATAACACTGTCATTATTTTAGGGTCCACATTTACTGATTATAACCGAAAAATAAAAAAGTGTTCCATATCAAACGCGTGTTATTGAGTATTTTTACCCTACTTATCCAGACCGACCGCAGCGCCCCAAGTGTTAGTTTGAGTTGCCAATTGTACGCTTAGCCTTACTGCAGTGTTAGTTTTAAGTGGAAGATCACCTCACTGTTGCGCCCCTTAAAACCTCAATAACTTTTTATAGCAAGTGTAGGTTTCATTTTACTGATGCTGTTGCCCGCCTGACTCAATCACTGTCAAAACCAAGGAGTAATAAGGAGAGGCCCATATTCTTTGGAGAAGCCCTAACGGCCAGGGCGTGAGGCCACAAGAAAAAGGTACCATTTGGCTGCATACGACAGAGATAAGCGACCGAGACAGGTCGCTTTCGATATGCTCCCCTTTCAACCATATGAAGTACATTTGAGAGCGCGAGACGGAGACAGGCGACACAGATCGGCGACCGAGATGAACCGTAGGAGACCGCTCTCAGAGCAGTAGTGTCTCGCGGGAAGTGGACGCAGCAAGTGATTTATGAAGTGATAAAATGTACCTAATCAAACTGCTTACGATTTAATCTTCTTCTTCTAATGATAAATGATTCTTTATTAACAAACAGAAAGATCCTTCTTCGCGTTGAAATCATAGGTTTTCTTGGTTTCTTTCGCAACAAATAACACAGCAACACATCATCGTGTTCTTCCTCTTCGAGCAACATTATCATTAGAATATTTTTCGTACCCATTTTTTAAAGAATATGCACGTACATCCCAATAAACACCTATTGTACGGTATGTCTAGGCGTGTCGTCAGTCTCGGTCGTCACCAAATTACGTGACTGGCGACACGTTGACTTGTCTTGTGCTCAAAACATTGCTTTACGCTCTTAGATAGATAGATTTTATTAATTCCATTTGATCAAATACATGTATACAATACATTTTTATATAGGACACGTCAGAATTTACATCTATAAAATAAAAGTACTAATAGGTATAAGAATAGCATGGGATGATGTGACATATTTTCTAAAAAGTGGTCATATTTCACGTGTGGAGCATATTATTGCACAAACAGAACTCCCACCTGCCAAAGGGAATGTCATATCACAAGTAAATGCACTTAATTTGCAATTTATTTTACTCTGGTCGTTACTGGAAATAACTTTTGCTTGTAAATTAATGACCGGTATTAACCTAATTATCCCGATCTATTATTTTTAACGTGGTTTGAGCTCTAGATTTATTGATCGTGGGTGTAAAAAGATTGATATGCCATAATTTGAATATTTTAGCGTGTTAATCTCAAGCCTCGGTCGAGGCCATGTTTATTTTGTTACCCAAACTGAACTGACCTATTTTTAGCCTACTTTTGCAAAAATGAGGAAAACGTAGACTTAGGAGATCGATCCGGGGAAATGTCTGTCGGTCTGTCTGTGTGTGTATCCCTCCCCCCCCCCTATCAACTCCTAAATGGCTGCAGAAATCGAAACCAAATTTAGTATGAGTAAAGATGTATACCGGAATATCTCACGTCCATATTTGAAAATGATGTATGTGCTACCAACTGCTGACACGCACTAGAAATTTGAGCTCCATGATGGATATCATGGAAGGTATGCATGGGAGCTATTCCAAAATTGGCACACATGTAGATAACACTATTTCAGTTTAATTTCCAGGAGGCCATATATGACAGTGTTGCCAAAATAATTTTAAGCCTTCTGATAGGTCCAATTTTTAAAAGCTTAAAACTTCTACACTATCAATTGGATTTCAACCAAATTTTGTATGTAATATGTGTACATAAACAGATATGACTGAGTGTATTCGTAAGAGCCACCAGGGCTGCCAACTGGTAATAATTGCTCTCTCTATTCTTTTATCCAAATACCAATATATCAGAAAGTATGCAAGCCGACAGCTTTAAACTATGCACACGTATAGTACCTGAAATTTTAGATTAATTTTGGAGTAACTTATATACTTAAGTTCTACCAACATGATTCTAAGCCTGCTGATAGGGCCAATTTTTAAATACATGTAACTTCTATACCAGTACTATCAGTTGGATTTCAACCAAATTTCGTATGTTCTATATGTAACATAAAAGATATGACTATAAGTATTCTTAAGAGCAATCAGGGCTGCCAACTGTTAATAAATGCTGTCTATATTTTTAACCTAATATCAATATATCAGGAAGTATGAAAGCCAACAGCCCTATACTTTGCACACGTATAGCACCTGACATTCTAGATTAAGTTGGAATAATTTATATAAGTCAGTGCTGCCAACATGATTCTATGCCTGCTGATAGGTCCAATTTTAAAATACATGTAACTTCTATACTAACAAATGGATTTCGTCCAAAATTGGCACAACAAGATATCATAATATTTCAGATTAGGCTATTTCTGACCAGCACACTCATGACATTGTTGCCAACATGCCTTTACGCGTGCTGATAGATCCAATGTCTAACTGCATGTAACGTCCATTGGACTTCAACCAATTTTTTAATTCTGTATCTTAAGAGACGGAACTAAGAATATATTCAGTCACCAGGGCTGCCAACTGTAATGCTCTATTAGGCTACATTATACCAGGTATATTTCGAACTAATTAGATATGTCTATATTACCAACTTAATTTCGTCGTTATTCTAGATAGGTCCATATACTGTAGATTAATCATTGGCATGAAACTTAATTTTAAGAAAAGTAGGCTCTTTAGTTCATCACGGAACTTATTGTTTTTAATATCTTGCAATAATAACAATAATGCCACCACCCACTCAGTTCATATGGTTCAATATCTTAAATTTATTTAATACACATTCGTGAATATAATGGCAGGCTTACAGGTATCTCAGTAATAATTTGCTTATTATTTGCTACGGTATAAGTTAAATACAGTGATGGGTGACTGGTTGCCTGAAATCCCACAATAATTACAAGTTATATAAACTGAATACCGGTATAATACACTACTGTTTGTAGAAAGTGAAACACCAAGAACAAGAGATGTGACCACATTGCACTTTATACCTCAGATTAGGGACATGACAATACATTACTGGTTAGAAGGATAGTCCAGTACATGCACGTTGACGGTTGTTCTCCAGTGTGGCATCGCGCCACCACGTGCTGCACTCAGAGCCACTAGACGTCGTGGCATGGAAATATACAGCGGTTTGTAGGCGCATCCACGAAGCATCAACAGTGGCGGCAGGTGGACCTGAACGAACAAGTTGTCGACCGACCATATCCCGATGGGCAGGCCAGGGAAGCAGAGGTATCCGTCGTTCTGCGAAGGAGGCTTGCACATTCCTCGCCACATGCGGGCGGGCATTGTCCTGCTGAAATATGGCCTGTGGAACGGCATGCAAGAGGGGCAGTGCCACGGGCTGTAAAACTTCCCTGATGTAGCGGTCATTGTTCAGATTGCCCGCAAGACGTACGAGGCGCGATCGCCTGTTATAGGCAATTACGCTCCAAACCATTACACCTGGTGTTTGTCCGCTATGCCGATCAACAATACAGTCTGCCTGATTGCGTTCTCCACGGCGGCGTCGAACGCGTATGCTGCCATCACTGTAGGACAGGTTGAAGCGGGACTCGTCCGAAAACACTCCATTTTGCCACTCAGCCTGCCAGTGTCGGCGTGCACTTGCCCATTGTAATCGGAGGCGTCAGTGGTTCCCAGTCAATGGAAGCCGACGCAGTGGCATGCGTGCTACCAGTCCAGCCCTCCAAAGACGGCGCCTCACCGTCGACGCAGACATGTCCACCCCCGTTGCAGTGCTCCAACGTCCAGCCAACACCAAGGACGACGCTGTTCTGTCCGATACGGCCATGCGGAGAAGATGGCGGTCGTCTTGCGCTGTGGTCACATTGCGTCGTCCTGTACCTTTTAGTCGCTGTGTACGGCCCTCCTCTCACCAATGGATCCACATACGCCTTACTGTTGACGCAGCGTGCCCTGTACGAGCCGCTATGTCCCGGAATGACAGACCCACCTCCCGGACCTCAAGCATTCTGCCCCGTTCAACCGCTCTCACATGCTGATAGTCCATCCTGTGATGTCGGCGAAGCATCGTTGCACTTGCTTACACGTTGCCACCTGGTATGATGGCCCCACGCCGATACAGCTATGCGGATCACTGACCTGTCCATTCCCACGACAGAGGGCACTGGTGGGCCAATGTGCACGCCATCTCCCTGCGATTTCAATCACTTAGTATGGTACCGCAGGCCTACACGACCCCTGTTCTGGGAGTGTCTCCGACCATTTCTTCTTGGTGTTTCACTTTCTAAAAACAGTACTGTTATATTCATTTACCAAGTGGGCCTACTATACTATATTTTAGATCGGTGTATTTCTCTAGTTTATGTTGTAAAATTAAACGTCTTACGTCAGTTTACCGGTACGTCATTTTCGAGTACGACAAAAAGTATTCTGACTGCCGTACATTTCACGCTAGTCAGTAAAGAACAAATATTCCTTGATTTCCATCGAGATATCGTACAACTTCGTACATACGTGCTCACGATTCATATACTGCCGATGATAGTTATATCCCATTAATAAATAAGTCTACGATAGGCTCCATTCAACGCTGGAGCCGAGCAAGTATGGGGGCGTGGTCAGAGCTTCAACTCTCCGCATGCTATAGCGCTGACAGGGCGTCTCCTTATTACTTCTTGGTCAAAACCGTTGCCTATGGCTATATACAAGGCCGGGAAATGCAAGCACTTTTGCACTAAAAATGAATCACCATGAAGTTCCGCCAGTGACCGCTAGGATAGCTTTGTACCACCCTAGTTCCAGCATTCACATCTGTTTAACTCAATAGTGACATTGCAAATAGTGGTTGTCTACATGAGTATTTTTAAAATGGTTTACTGCTGTGTTCCGTTGTATACGTCCCGACAGGGAATGTGCAAATCAATTTCACTCGTTTCCTATCAATCAGGAATTAAGAAATAAGTGGATTGTAGCAGTTTCTCGACGAGGTGATAAGCCAGGTAGTGTGTGGACTCCTTATAAGAGGTCGGCAGTTTGTAGTAGGCATTTCAGAGAAGACAATTGTTATGTCTCAAAACTATTTAAACTATTTATTTATACACAACACAACATACACATGTTTACATCATCTCTTATCTTGTCACGGAGTATCTATTTACTACAGAGTCTATATGTATGTGCAAAGATATTGCAAAGATATAACAATCTCCGCCACTTAACATGTTCGATGTTCATAGGTTTAGACGGTGCAGCGGTCGCCTAATTCTGGTAGATCGACGCAGCGGAGGACTAGGTGTTGGTGGTCCTCTTCCATTTCCATCCGGTTCTTGTCTTCCTGCCCTTGTAGCCGGGTCCTGGTTTGTGGCCGTTGTGCACTCTCCTTCTGAGAGTGGTGACTGATTTAGGGCCTTGATCATTGGATCGGCTTCTGTAGGCCGAGCCTGACGAGCGGAACTCCTGGTGTAACCTTATGAAGGATTCATCTGGATTTTTGTCGTTGTACAGTGTCCTCTTGCGGCTGGTGATGGATTTAGGTCCTCCCTTCTTCATTCTACTTCTGTCGATGGGGTCTGTTGGCTGGGACTCCTCCTAGAGCACCCATATGAAGTCCCCGTCGATCTGCTTCCCGCGACTGATGATGGATTTGGGTCCTCTGCCTCGGATCTCCTTAATTGATCCACATTCCGCTTGATGATGTACCCCTGATCCAGTTTTACCATGTAGTGAACTCTTCACAGCCGTTCGACAATGGTTCCAAACTTCCACAGGTGTGACCCGGTGTAATTCCTGCATTGTACTATTTCTCCAGGCTTGTAGAATTTCTTGAGTTGTGGGTGCACTTTCCTCTTTTCTTGTAGGATGGTCTCTTCTTGTGGTCTGATGAGTTCCAGTTTTGTTCGGAGCTCCTTCCTTGATGCAATTCAGCTGGAGTTACATTGTTTTCGTTCAGTGTGGTGCGATATTTAAGAAGCAGTTTGTTTAAATTCTCTTGCATATAGCCCATCTCTGTGTCCATGCATTTCAATTTTTGCTGCTCCATTGGTCCAGGCGAATTTCCAGAGTTCATTACTCATTTCATCATACTCCTTACGCGTTTTTTTACTACGATCATATATTCTTTCACCTCATCTAAGGTAGCTATCTCTACCTCCTCCTCCTTCATCTCAACCATCTCAACACAACTTAACCTTAAGTCAGACTCATCAGTCTCCAACTTTCCATTCAATGCCATTGCACTGACAATATATTCTGAGAATTAAGTGGGCTACTTAAGTCTCACCACTGGTTCATGCTTAAGAGAGATAACATCTGACCCCATTGTCGTGTCCCAACTTTACTTATTTTTCAGTACGGGTGCAAGCTATGCCGTACCCGTCTGATATATCAGTTCTCAAAGTACAACATCTCATATGGAAGTGATTCCCATCAAAATTCAAAATTTTGAAAAATCCAAAAATTTTCAAAAATGAAAACTCTGATTTTCCCAAATAAAACTCGGGTCTTTTCAGGAAAACTCATCCCCTAAGTTTACGGGTGCCAAAAATATAGAGGGGGATTTATAGGGCTTGCTCGGTTTGAGTTTCCTGTTACTCTATGCGGTCTATGATTTTTATGTATTGAGTTTAACCTATCTTTATATTTACTTTTACTCACTTAAGACAGTCTTTCAGTGTTGCCATTAGCTTAGATCCAGGTACAAAACTTATGAATCCCCTTGTACCCTTGCGAACAATTAATACGTGACCATACTTCCGTTAGCTCAGTGGTGTCGGGGGTAGTACATTCATTCCCACTAAATGACACACGTATTTTGTTACAAAGGCATCAGGTCAACACTTGAAATAAACTAAAAATCACAATTAAAAAGTATTTAATGATACTCAAAATAGGCGCTTCAGCATACTCAAAATAACATAAAAACAACGCAAAATCATATTGATATTTCACACTTGTTCTCTAACAACAAGGAATCAATTAAATCAATAAATTCATAATCACTAAGGTTCCACTGGACCACAATCTAGTTTCACTTCCATATAGTACTTTGACCAATTGTTCTGGCAAGATCGCTTTGGCCCCAAAAACATGAATTATTCTTTAACTTTGTCATTATTTAATGTGTATTCACACTTGTTTATAACAATAATAACAATTATCAATTCTTATAGGGTCCACGTGGGTTGCGGGTAGCTTTGCTGGGCTGTGATTGGTAGTTAGTTTCTGGCCTGTTTAGAGTATTTCCGGGTAGTAATTTTGTGGTTTTTGATTGAAAATGTGAAATGTAGAGGTGTAGGTAGGCTGGAGAGTAGTTTTGGTTTGCCTAATCTCTTGTGGTTTGGGTGTAAAAGACACACTGGACTGCAAAGCATGCAGACCGCTCGAGCAAGGTTGGTGGGCGCCTTGTAGCGCACACGGAGGGGGAAGCGGATTCAAAGCCTTATGGACAGATAACAGGGCCATGTCCTGGCAGTCCCAAGAGAGGGACGTGGAATCATACGACATTATCATGTGAAGAGAAGCATTCAATTATTGCGCTATTCCGGAATTGAACCCAATTGAATATGTAATGTTGCTTCATGTAAATTACGTACGTGTGAAGAACTGGGGGGGGGGGGGGGGGCTACAGTCCTGCAGACCACCCACTAAATCCGCCACTGATATTGGCCCACGTGCGTGTTGCTCATATCGTGGCTCAAACTTGTAGCTGTCTAATTGTGTTTCGTTGCAACCTCTGGTCTTTCTTTTACTGGAGATCTAGTCATGTAGTATAAATCCTCTAAATACCATATCCTTTCTCCCATATAAAAACATGGATTCGAACTTGTACGGTACCTATGTTTTACTCCAGACCTCTTGACTCGGTGGAAAATAATTGTATATTTTTTCTCATTCATGACTACTTATGAATATCCTCGAGTCCTTACTTCGTATCCTTCTGAGGATAACTCATAAGGGTACAATTCTCCCCCACCTGGTCAAATAAATTTTCGAACTCTGAGGAAATTTATTTATTTAAAAAAACTATGATATTCTTCTCGATGGCGTAGCCTTACATTCTCTGGTTACACGTGGTCCCTTCCTGACCCACTGTCTCGGCTATGTCTTGTCTCCTTTTTAAACTTTCTACTTGTAGACGTCTCTTTCAAGTGAGCTATACATTTCCTGTCACGTTCGGGTCCCTCGGTACTCAAACTTACTAGCACGCGTATCTAGTAGTCTGTCTGACTGGGTTGTCTCATTCTGATTTATGGACTGGGCGCTCTGTCCCTCCGTCCTTCACTTCTTTTCTCTTCTTATACACTATACAATTCATCTTTACGGCCTCTCAAGTAAGGACTAGGCCTACCAGTTTGGTCACTTCCCCGTTCTCCTCCTCTACTCTTATCTAATATTTACAGTTTCCTTTCCTATTTGTTCTCAGCCTTAACCTTCGAAATGGTTTCGGACAGGTCTAACCCGTTTGATCCATTGCCATTCCTTAGGGTCGCGTTGAGCGCACATTCTCCGGAATCCCTTCTTTATCCTTAGTGTCACCATTTAACATCCCTCACTACATTTACTCCTTCCTCTTCATTCGAACTATTTCCGTTTTCTTCTACTTCCATTTCATCTCCTTCTCCTGGCTGTAAATCGTCCATCATCATATAATCCCATTTTATTAGCAATTCCTGTGCCCTGATTTCTACATCTCCTCCTTGTTCATGTATACTTTCCATGGTTTCCCCTACCTTCGTTTCTATTAATTGTTGTACTGTAATGGGTAAATGCTTCAATATATTCAAACAGTATAATAGAACATCTTCATTTCCCATACATCTCTCAATGGCTTTTTGATAGTATACTATGGTATTTGTCAATTCCATGCTTTCATATCCTTCCTGTTCCACTTTCTCGTGAGGAGTATCTTTCTCTTCCTCTTCTTCATTTTCATTGTCTTCCAACTCCATATGGTTTTCTTCTTACTCGTATTTCAACTGTTCTTCCTCATTAAAAAATTCTTCTACCATCTTCTTCCATTTTTGAACGAAGCATTTAGCAGCTTCTCCAATTATTCCTCCCTGCCTTCTCATTTTATTCACTGTTTTACCAACTCCTGTTTGTTCTAGATGTTGAACAGTAACTGGCAAATATTATAATCTTTTGAAACAATGAATTGTTTCCTCCTCATTTCCTATGCATCTTCCTAATGCTCTCTGATAATGTTTTATACGTCTTATGGTTACTTCGTTCTCCTGGCTTTCTTCCACCAACTGGCATCCGACTAATTATGGTCTAAATAGTCCCATTGACAGAATGATGCGAATCTCAAATGGGGTCAGCATAGACTTGTTCAATACCGATGCCATTCAAAACATCGTCTTTATTTCTCCACTTCCATACTCTGTACTTTCTTTGTTTAACATAAAAGGTCTTCCTCATTTTAATCCTCTTCCCGACGGGTATTTCTCTTACTTCTTTTCTCAATTCTCTTTTTCTTTCTTAATTTCCAGCTATAAACTGCGTTCTTACTACTCACATCCGTTGAATTCACAGATATACTTTCCTTATAATTTGGAGTTCCTTTTTCCTTCGGGTTCATTTGTATTTCCTTACTACTTTCTACTCCTATCTCATTATGTCTTAATCCTACGTCTTTGCTTTCCTCATAATTTACAGGGCATCCATACCTTTGGTAATTATCTGACTAATTTCTATTTTTTCTCCCAATCCATTTCTTCTTCTAATGGTATTACGATGTTTAAATGTGGTTTTTCCTCACACTTGAGTTTTGCATAACCGTGATCTTCCTCTACTGAAAATTTATCCTCAACCTTGTCCTCTACTGCTCGAGTCTAAGCTGCGTGAACCTGAGAGGAATGTGCATCGCGGACTATGAGTAGTGGTGTTGATGAGTGATGAGGTTTCTCGGTCCGTGCATAGTACAGAACCAAATACATTGTTCGGTGACCCACTCAGTCATTCCTAACACCACAGTGGTTTGAGCAACGGCCGAATGTTAGCAGTATTGGAATAGAAAGGAATACCATATATCACGGGGGGCTGTTGACAGATCCTTCTCTTCACGCCCGACCCTTCCCTGCTCTTTCTCCTCACCCCGCAAGTTCATAGAGCTTGGGCTTGAGCAGTACTTTGGACAGGAATTCTGATTTTATTTGTACTCCTGGGATAATATTTACATTTTATTCAGTAACCCTATATAATCCTATTTGTTTTGTCTGGATTATTTGGGCAACATTTTAATTTTTCCTCATTAACTTCAATTTATCACTAAATTTCATTCTGAAGTTTGACTCTAATAACATGTATTTGTTGAAACAAAAATTACTCTTCTAAGGAAATTGTTCCTTTTTTATTTTTATATTGAACATATACAATCTGCAATGTACGGTTAGGCATACTTAATATGTAACTCATATCACAGATCACAGAGTTCCAGTCCCTAGAGAATGAGGATATAAGAACGAGAAGGGGGCATGAGTGGCATGTAAAGGAAGGATACTCTAGCCCAGTAGCGTAGCCAGGATCTACCAATGGTGGGCTTATTGTTACTCAAGCCAAATTCTACAAGCATTTCATCCCGCGGCGTAGTCACGCTCGTCCAATGTGCACCATGGTCGCGAGGGCAGCTGCGGTAAGCACGGATATCGTAGGTTCGAATCCCGGTGCTGACAGCGGTTATCCTGAGTGTGATTTTCCCCCGGGTTTTGCCACACTCCCTACAGGAAATTAACGGGATAGTGCCTTCAAGTCCCGGAGCATCTACCCCATCCTAGTCCCAGATACATTTACACACACAACTACAATCATCACAGCAATACAGGTTGCCAACTAAACGGGGCTGATGACCAAGATGTCTCAAGCCCCTCAAATGAATTAACAACAACTCTACAAGTATTTCCACTTTTCAATGAGATATTATTACACAGGAAAAGATACGGTATTATTATACAAGAAAAGTTTTGATCCTAAAGTTTTCGAGTAATACAATATGCACAAAAGACCAAAAAAAAGTTAATTTTTGACTAAAATGTCTCACTTTAATGGTAAATTTAGAACATTCCTGTTACCCTGACAGGAACAAAATAAACTCAAATCTATCTGTGCTACCAACATCCTGAGTGTGATTTTCCCCCGGGTTTTGCCACACTCCCTACAGGAAATTAACGGGACAGTGCCTTACTTCAAGTCCCGGAGCGTCTACCCCATCCTAGTCCCAGATACATGCTTTCTCAACAAGAGAAAGCATTTACAGAGGTCTCGGCCAAAGTGGGCACGTCCTCTCACGATGTATCATGTTGGTTTATGAGTTATTCAATACTTATTTTTATGTTTATTCAGTTTTCTCAACAAGATCCTGTTTTTTATATTGCAATTAGCCCTGAATGCCTAAAATATCATTTTCGAAGATATTTGTCACCTACCAAGGTCCTTCTTACCTAACAAATGCTACATGCAGCCGGAAAAAGGTTTAGTTGCTAACAATACACATGCGACAAATTTCACTCATTCGTAACTGGGAGATAACAGCAATTCGGGGAATTGCTGGACATATATTTACGGTACTGCACCCTTATATCTGGATGATCCACCAATATCCCAGGGTGGAAATAATGGATTGTAGCATCTTGAAGTCTCGGCTAAAAACAACATGGTGCTACTTGGCGAAAACACTCAGAATAAGGAACAGGATTTTTTTAAACGCGGAATGTGCTATAGTAACTAACTACAGAACAGTAGGGTTCACATACTCAGGAACAGTGAGAATCTATCAAAATCTCGGGCGTAAGGATGCGGATTAGGTCCCTCGGGAACTTCCACCCTACAGCACATTCCTCTACCATTTAACTACAAAAATAATTCCAATTTCCTATAAAAACAATCAGGGAAACGTAACAACGTGCCTGCGTATTTATTATCTAAACAATTCACGGTTCCTATCATAAGCATTGATTAACTGCCTTAATAAAATTAAATGAAATGGAATGACCAAATGTCATTGCTTCACAAACATCGAATATATCTTCGTTTCGTATAGAAACTATAAAAAACATTATTACTACAAACGCTTCTATAAGCTTAAATAAAATATGACTTGAATAGCAGCAAACAACTGCTGTGCCCTAGGTAACGGGAGTTTGATAACAAGAAAAAATGTTATTAAGTTAATAAAAAATATCCCCTTAAATAAATAAATAAATAAATAAATGAAGTTACCACTGACGTAGATCTCCGTCATTACAAAAACTATTCATTACTCTATACAATTATCTCCCGCCTCCTATTGCTCAAATTCTTCTCATGGAAGCGATAAAAATCTCTAAATTTATATTACAAATTAAAACTAATAATGCGCGTAAATGTAATGAGAAACCTATCTTTAAATTCTTAACAGTTTCTGTACAACATAAATACGAACATTGTAGTTCAGCAACTACTTAATATAAAATAAAATATGTACAACGCTTCAACTTCTCTCCCCTGACAATAAAATATAAAATTGGCATACTGTTCCTTCATGTCTCTCAACGGACTTTAGAAAATACTTCTTCACTCTACTATGTCTCGTTCGTGGTTTCAGTGACAATCTGGGATTCTATAATCCATACAATTAAGTAGAATACAGTTCAAAGAAATACTATAGCTTATAATAATAATAATAATAATAATAATAATGCATTTTATTATTCCCTTAACGAGTCAAGGACTCATATACAAAGGAATCGTACAGTTTTATCTTGTTGGCGACAAATTACAATTCAATGTTTAGTTTACAACGTTTTCAGTATGAAAATATATACAACATGTTGTAGCTTTCATAAGTTTTTGTACACAATGTAGTCTTCTTTTGCCTTCTCAGATTTTGGAATTTCTTCAAACTGACATTTTATAATCATTCCACATAAACTGTTTTAGCCTCCTTTAAAAGATTGGTAGGCTAGGTGCAATTTTTATCTTTTCTGGTAGTCTATTGAACTTTACAAAGGCACTATACTTAATGCTATTACTGCCATATTGTTTGGAATTGATATGGAAAAGTGATATGTCATCTGCATGTCTAGTTTTGTAAGCGTGTAAATCAGATTGTTTAGTGAAGTTTAAATTTGTGTGAATACCTTTGTGTAGGATTTGGTACATCAGGACATTTGATTTGATTTCTGCATTTAGGGCTACTGGTTGAATTTTACTCGTAATATAAAGGTGTTTGGTTGGTGTTAAAAAAGGGTAGTTATACATATTTCATATGGCTCTATTCTGAATTACCTCAATTTCCTTTTTTAGGTAATTTGAACATTTTATCCAAATTGTATTCAAATATTGTAAGTGGCTATGGATTAAGGAAAAATATACTTTCCTGAGTAGATATTTTGGGATATAGTAGCTCAATTTTTTTTATTATCCCAGCAGCAGGTGATATTTTTTTAAACTAATGCATCAATGTGCTTTTGCCAGGAGAGAATTTCATCTATTATTAGGCCTAGGTATTTGACAGATGAGACCCTTTTAACTGCCTTTCCATTCAGCATTATATTCTGAGTGATGTCTAAATTTGTTCTACGCTTAGATATTATTAAATAATTTGTTTTATCTTCATTTATTGTTAATTTATTTGACTGGGTCCAGCCAAGTATTGTATTCATGTCCTCCTGCATGTGTGTAATCAGCGTGTTGCTGGTGTACGCATTGTAAAAGATGCTTAAGTCATCTGCAAACAACGTTATATTACCATGAAAACTGAGTGTTGCTATGTCATTAATATATACTAAGAAGAGGGAAGGACCCAGTATTGATCCTTGGGGCACACCGTGGGTAATATTTACTTCCTCACTTCTGTAGCCATTTATTTCAACATACTGCTTACGATTAGAAAGGTAATTTTTAAACCATGTCCAAGCTACTCCTCGGATACCTGCTTTATCAAGTTTCCCTAAGAGAATTTCATGGTCAACAGTATCAAACGCCTTTCTCAGGTCTATGAAAAGGCCACTCGCTGTCATCTTATTGTCTATGACATCCTGCAAGTTAGAGATTATATCAATTGTGGCTATTTCTGTGCTAGAGTTTTCACGGAATCCATACTGCCCTTTGTAGAAGTAATCATTTTTATTTAAAAAATTAACAATTCTGTTTTTACTACTGTTTCGAGTATCTTGGATATGGATGGGAGGATGGAAATGGGTCTGTAATTGTCTGGATTGCTTTTGTCACCTCCTTTATAGACTGGTAAGACTCGTGCTATTTTTAGATCATCAGGCACCAGACCAGTCTCTAACGATAAATTTATTAAAGTAGTTAGTGGGCTACTTAGCATGTCAATGGAGTTTTTTAATAATTTTACTGTCATACCATCTTTGTCTTGGCTACTTTTCATTTTAAGGCTTAATATAATGTTGCGAATTTCCATCTCATTAGTCGGGGTCATAAATATGGAATCTGTGTTGACATTAATTTCATTAACTTTCTTCCCTGGGAGGATGTTTTTGGGCTAACTTGTGTGCTATGTTTATAAAGTGAATGTTTAGAGCATTGCAAATATTTTCTTTTCCTGTGAAAGATTTACCGTCAATTATTATCTCACTGGGACCATCTTTGTTTTTAGTTGTGCAGTTGTAGATCATTTCATTGATTACTTTCCAAGTATTTTTTATGCTATTGGCGTTCAATGTTAATTGATGTTCATAGTATGAGGATTTCAGTTTCCGTTTTAAAGCTGTCACTTTGTTCCTACATATTATGTGCTCTTCCTTTAAGAGGTTGTTGTTTCTGTGAATGTTAGTTTTAAGTTTAGCATGTAGTAGGTCCCTTTGTTTTATTAGCTGAATTAATTCTGTTGTTATCCATGGGTTATTGTGGTTCTGGTGTATTTCCTTCAAAGGTGTGTCAGTGTTTTCTTTGTTGGGTGTCTGTGTCACGATTTTGTGTTTCATGGCGATATAAGTTTTATTTACATCATCTAAACAGTCTATTTGATTGAGATCAGTGGAGAATATGTTTTTGTTCACATATCGGTAATTTTTATTTATGTTTTTTGAACTAGACCTTTGTTCGTTGTGGGGGTATTTAAATGTCATGTTCGAGATTGGGCTTTTGCCTGGATAGTAATTTGACCAGAAAATCTCAGTTACAAGAATATTATGATCACTAATATCACTATTTATATTGCTTATCCTATAGGTATATTTACAGTTATTAGTGGCTACCTGATCAAGGAGTGTACTTGTTGATTCACATGTTCTTGTTGGATACCGGGTATTGCCTTGTGTGAAACCATAGCTTGACAGTAGATTGAGGTATGATTTGGTAACATTATATTTGTTTAGTAAGTTAATATTTGTATCACCAATGCATAAGCAAAGATTTGCATTATTTTTCGAGAGAATGTGCTCTAGAGATTGCATGAAATTTGTTGCGTTATTTATGTTAGGATTATATACTGCAATTATATTAATAGTATGCAGGTTATTGAAACGAACACTATTACTTCTTATAAGCTCTAACTGGATCAAGCTATGAATACTCTCAACTAGGTTAAGAACTTTGATATTCCATTTTTTGTGGACATAAACTCCCACGCCTCCACCGTCCTGATTGTCTCTGTGTACAAAAGCAACAGAATAGTTGTTTAGGTTATAGTATTTAGCTTCATTACTTTTTACCCAAGTCTCGGTTACCACTATGACATCTAGATTTTCAACAATATGGATTAGTATCTCGATATCTTCTAGTTTATTTTTGATGCTTCTGCTATTTAGGTAAAGACACTTGATTTGGCTAACCTCATTTTTAGTGTCTGCTACGTAGTCGTGGATACAGTCATATTTACGCTCATCAATTGATGTGTGTAAGTCAACATCAACTAGTAGGTCCATGTCTTGATTCATTAGTATTTCTGTGGATGGGATGGCTGAGCCTTGTTGATGGAAGAGTTACTAGCCTTTCAATGTATTCTGGTGAGCTGATCCTGATAGCCTTGTCACTATCTGATTTACGGACGAATATTTTGCAGTTCCGGGTCCAGACGTATTTAAAACCTAATTCACGGAGGTCTCTTGTCTGTTTGTGGAGTACTTTATTAGCTGGCGTCAAATGCTCGTTTATGTAGATAGGCCTAGCCCTTCCAATGATTCCAGCATCACTTGAGTTCAGGTTGGGTTTGGACCTTTTGCCTTTTAAAATTGCCTCTTTTTTAGCCGGCTGCAGAATTTGACTAGTAAAGGAGGTGGAAGACCTACTCTGCTTTGTGGTAGCCGATGGCAGGCGTCAATATCGGACTCAACAACTGTGACACCCAATTGGTCAGCGATAGTCTTGACAATCTGAACGGTGTTTTCGTTTGAAGTGTACGGCACGCCATGAAGCTCTAGATTGTTTCGCCGAACGTACTGTTGAAGCTCGAGATTCTCTTGCTTTAACATTTTAACCTCACTGCAAGCGATATACTTATCCTTCTCCAACTCGCAAACTCTTTGGCTGAGCTTTGTAATTTCTGACAAGGCTTGCTTCAGAGTTTGTGCGGCAGTTGAAATGTCACTTTTCATAATATCGAAACTATCAGAAAAGTATGTCACGGACTTAAGCATGTCATTCTGAGTCTTTTCAATGTTTTCGAGTTTTATCAGTCAGAGGTTGATTTCACAAACAAAATCTTCTAAATCTGGTTTACTTACATTCGCGTCTGGCGAAACCTTTTCCGTAGTTGACCTACTTACTGCACTGCACTCGACACAATACCATTGCTTGGCTTTGTCGGACAAAAGCCGGTTAAAACTTTCTTTTTTATGTTTACAGGTTCTGTGGTATGATTTACCACATTCCCCATCACAAATGATGTAGTCTTCGTTATCAGTTACACATTTTTCACACTGACCGCATTTGGTTGATTTGTCCCTTGTCGCCATCTTGAAAAAATGCTTGTCTGTCAATAATAAAAATACCTAATAAAAATACATATTTCCACTGCGTTAAATAGAAGCCTCCGTGGCTTAGGCGGCAGCACGCCGGCCTCTCACCGCTGGATCCGTGGTTCAAATCCCGGTCACTCCATGTGAGATCTGTGCTGGACAAAACGGAGGCAGACAGGTTTTTCTCCGGGTACTCCGGTTTTCCCTGTCAAAAATTTCATTCCAGCAACACTCTCCACTATCATTTCATTTAATCTGTCATTCATCTAATCATTGCCCCAGAGGAGTGCGTCAGGCCTCGGCAGCCGGCACATTTCATATCCTCGCCGCTAGATGGGGGCTTCATTCATTCCATTCCTGACCCGGTCGGAGACTGGAAGCAGGCTGTGGATTTTCATTTTTCACTGCGTTGAATAATTACCGTAAATTCAATATCTAATCAAGAACCATTTAATAGATCTCAGTTTACTCTCAGTTTCAACAAAGATCCATTAAATCCTATAATTGCTTTCAGATTTAACTTCATCTAGGATCTGGTGTCCTGTGAATGTCAAGGAGTTTCAACTATGTGAGACTATTGCAATAACTTCCAATACTAATAAACATTAATAAAACTGCATCTTCATAAATATCCTATTTCAACTTCAAATGTGCGCAAGTCTGTCACTACAGACATTCCTTCAACAATTGACCAATGGCTTCACAATTGTCCATTGTCTTACAATAAATACCTCCGTTTGCTACTGGAATAATAAATCTCACTCACAGAGATGCTTCACAGTTCCTTTCAAAAACATATCACTTCTCAACTCACTTCTCATTAACAAATTCCTTTCATAGTTACAACAATCTTAATAAAAAATATTTAATAAAAATACTGGTTCTATCAATGAATTAATTTAACAGGTAATACGATAAAATACTAGTCTTCAAATAACAATCTTATCTCTTTGCATCATTCACCTTTCTTTAAAAGCTTTCAATTAGCTGCAATATTTCTTTAAATCTTTCTTCACATTCTTATGACTTCAAAATACGCTGTAATTCGTATTTGCTTACTTGACATTGTATTCTTTTGCATACTCTTTCTTTAATATATTTCTCACAAAACCTCTATACTTTAAAATTGTTAGTCATTAAATATTTATCAACGAATCTGTCTAATAAGTTCTCAGATCGTGACTTGACATAGATCTCTACACAAGATCTTTAAGAATTGCATTCTTTCAAATATTTCTCAGTATAACACTCGTGGAATAATTTCCCATAATAATTATCGTTGACAAAGAAAACAATATTATATAATTCAAAAATTGACAAAATGTAATTTGAACACATTTAAACTTTACCATAAAAATCTTCTGAACTAAACTGTAAAATCTCTCCATTCAAATTTCGAAAGTCGCAAAATTCGAAAAATTCTAAATAAAAATTCCAAATACTCAAAATCGACGAAAAATATGCATTAACATTCGCATGATGTAATTATGAAAATATAACGTCGCAAATTGCAATAATATCATTAAAATGTAGAAAAATGGCATCAATAAATAGTTTTTTGGATATTCATCAAAGTCTACAATAATCTAGATAGATAGATAGATAGATTTTTATTAATTCCATTTGATCAAATACATGCATTCAATACATTTTTGATATAGGACACGTCAGAATTTACATGCATAAAATAAAAGAACTAACAGGTATATATTACTAAGATTATAACTATTTATAACTTATTATAATAGCAAATCTTAATAGATACAATCTTATTGCACAACTATTTACACCTCACTCTATTATCATAATATGAAAACTTAATTCTATAAATACAACAACATACAGCTAGGTATTAAAATTAAATTAAAAAAGTAAAATATAGTTATAGATTCCATCACTCCTATACGCTAAAATATTCAACTACTGAATAAAAACAATGGCACTGCAGATAAGCTTTCAACATTCTATCAAAGGTTTTTATTTTTGGGGCCAGTTTTATATACTGGGGTAGTTTATTGTATAATTTAACTCCAGTGTGAAAAGTTCCTTTTTGATATATGCTTGTGTGTGTGTGTGAAATATGAATGTTTTGATTTTGTCTTGTGTTATGCCTATGAACATCATTGTTTGTTTTAAGAAAAACATCTTTATTCATTAAATTCTTTTTAAAAAACATAATACTTTCAAAGATATATATGCAGGGCAGTGGGAGAATGTTTAAATCTTTAAACAGAGGTCTACATGATTCTCTCGAGTTTACATTTGCCATAATTCTAATCGCTCTCTTTTGTATCCTAAACGTGCTTAGTACATCTGGCGACATACCCCAAAATATGATCCCATATCTTAAGTATGAATGGAAATAAGCAAAATAAGTATTTCTTAATGTGTGCATGCTAGTGCAGGTTTTCAAAATACGTAACGCAAAGCACATCGAGTTCAGTTTAGTATTCAGATATTGTATATGTTTATTCCATTTCAAGTCTTGTTGTATCCATAGTCCTAAAAACTTTGTTTCTGATTTATTTTCTATTTGATGACCATTTAATGTTATATTGGGCATCGCAGGATTCCTATTCTGTATAGTGTGGAAATTTAGACATACTGTCTTTTTATAGTTTATTATGAGGCGATTATCTTGTGACCATTTGGTTAACTCTCCTGTAACGGAGTCAGCAGACTGCTGTATGACCTGTTTAGTTTCACCTTTTATTACGAGTGTTGTATCGTCCGCAAACAAAATTTCCTTATGTGAATGAACGTTCTGTGTTATATCATTGATATATAGAAGAAAGAGTAGTGGGCCCAAAACCGATCCCTGGGGTACTCCAAATTCAATAATTCCCTCATTGGACAATGTTTCATTAAGTAATTTGGTTCCATCATCCTTGTGTCTCAAGCTTACTATTTGTTTACGCCTTGTTAAGTAAGACTCTATCCATTTATTAGCTAGACCTCTAACACCATATTGATTTAGTTTGGTAAGGAGGATTTTATGGTCAACTACATCAAATGCTTTCGATAAATCCAAGAATAGGCCAGTTACATGTTCCTTATTGTCAATTAATTTCAGTATACTATTACTACATTCGTAAATTGCTGTCTGTGTAGATTTTTCCGTTCTAAATCCATGTTGTGAGTTTGATAATATTTTATTTTTTTCTATGAAACTTATCAGTCTCTTATACATAATTTTTTCCACAATTTTTGCAATACCAGTTGGTAAGGTAATAGGACGATAGTTATCTAATTCATCTTTTGAACCGTTTTTGTGCACTGGAATTACTTTTGATAACTTCAAAATATCCGGGTAAGTTCCTGAGAGAATTGAACTGTTTATTAAGTGCGTAAGTGGATTTATTATATTTTCGGCACATTTCTTTAAAATTGCATCAGGGATGCCATCAATGCCAGCACAGAATTTATTTTTTAGCTCTTTTATAACTATTCTTACCTCTTCACTTGTGACATGATTTATAAATAAAGAATCACTGCATATATTTATTTTATTATTAGAATTTAGTGTATTTACCTGTGATTTATTTAATAATTTTTGCGGAATTTCCAGAAAATAGTCATTAAAAGTGTTTGCTATTTCCTCTGGATTATTAATCACTTTATTATTTCTGGTCAGTGTAATGTTCCTTTGTATTTTAGCATATTTTCCAGTTTCTTTCTTTATTACGGACCACATAGCCCTGTTTTTATTAGATGATTGGGAAATAAAATTATCATTATGCATTTTCTTTGCTAGTCTTATTACCTTATTTAATATGCTAGTGTATTTTTTGTAGTATAAATTGAATTCAGGTGTTGTGTGGTATTGTTTATATAATTTGTGTAGAAATTTCTTTCTTTGACATGAATTTATAATCCCTGTTGTTATCCAATTGCTAGTTTTGTTATTTTGAACAGTTCTTCGTTTAAAGGGGAATGCTATTTCAAAATAGTGTTTTAGGGTACTGTTAAATGCATTAAATTTATCATTTAAATTTTCTAGTTCATAAATTTCTGACCATGTTTCCTTATTTAATAAGTCATTGAAATATGTAACATTTGCTTCAGTGAATGACCTGCACTTTGATTTTACTCCATTATCATTATTATTGATTACTTCGGATACTTCAAAACTCAGTATTTGTCCATGGTGGTCACTAAAACCCGGACAATAGACTTCTATTGAATGGTGATATTTATCTGTATTTATAAAAATTTGATCAGGAGTGGTTTTACTAAATTTTGTTATTCTTGTTGGTGTATTTACTGTAGGTTTCAGTCCATAGGAAATTAGTAACTGGTTTAATAATTCACAATTTCTATCAAGTTTTAAGAAATCCACATTTACATCCCCACAAATTATTATATCGAAATTTACTTTGCTCATGTTATTGAGTAACAATTCTAGTTTATCTATAAATAGAGGAAACTTTCCTGACGGAGAACGGTATACGCATACAATTATTAACTTAAACTGCTGAATTTTTACGGCAGAGAATTCAAAATCCTGTTCCATAATTAGATAATCATAAGCTGTTATCTGTTCATGATCTAAATTATTTCTTAAGAAGATGCAAGTACCACCATGGCTAATATTAGATCTAGAGTATTTACTAGCTTGTATAAACCCTGGGAATTGAATTAATTCAAGTTGTTCCTCTTTCAGCCAATGTTCTGAAATACATAGTGCTGAGATGTCTTTAAGTTCATTGTTAAGCATTAGATTTATGTAATCAATTTTATTATAAAGAGACTGGACATTCTGGTGGTAAATTTTAAATTTGTTACTTTTGCAAGCTTGTGTTGGTGATTTATTTACATTATTATTATCATAATTGTTATTATTATTGTTGCTAGACAAATCCGAAATACCATTGTTGCACTCCGTTAAATTTGACTTCAAAAGATGTGAATGCCAAACCTCACGTTTGGCTTCTTCTACCAGTTTCCCTGCTTCCACTCTAATGATATTACTGTCGAATTATTCTTACCATTTGAATTTACAATTTTGCAGATTTCATCACTAAGATACTCTTTTCCTAATCTATTTAAGTGTAGGCCATGCCGAGTGTGGAACTTCCTGTCTAATTTACTTACATCTACAATTTGGACATTTGGAAAACTCTTACAAATTTTATGAATTTTTCCATTTGTAGCCTCTATTTCTATATTTACACATGACTTGGGAATTAAATCGTGTCTCTGCGGAATGTTTACAATAATGACATTTGTTTTTTGCATGGATGGCAATGTACCCTTTAAATCTTTGATTACCTTTTTACTCTCATTTCTATAGACGTCGTTTGCTCCAGCGATGATCACTGCGTAGTCCTTTGCAGTAAGGGACGCACACTCTCCTATCATCCCGTTCGTGACTTCTGCAATCTGAGCTCCTGGCTTCACTGTCGAAGTGACCTCCATTTCTCGGCTTCTCTCCAAAACGCTTGCTGCTACATCTCGCCCGTGGCTATCCGCAAATATCCGCATCTTCCTGGATTTTCTCTTTATCACTTTCTTCTTTTCTTCTTGAGGAAAGTCATCATTTTCTTCGACAAGCACTCCAAATGAATTTGAGACGGGAATTTCAGTTACATGTACTCCATTTATAGGCCTAGGCTTATTCAATCTTACCTTACCAGCAATCACTGTCGACCAAGTTTCCTTGCTTTCCCCTCTGTTTCCTTTTAATTTATTCAACTCTTCCATTAACTTAGCAATATCTTCCTTTAGCAGCTTTATAATTTCGTCTTTTGAGGACAGTTCGTTTCTCAGGTTATGACATTCGCATGACGGTAGCGGTAGGCCTACATTACGACAATCGGTTTCACTTTTCTCCTCATTCAATTTTACCTGAGATCTTGTGATGATTTTATTTGCATTTTTTACTTTTATTTTGCACGACGAGCATAAATCCGTTACGGTTACACAACCTGACGAGATACTAACACTGTTGACTGTCGTCATACTAGAGATCTAAGTGAGCCTAGATGTTTACACCAAATTACACTAAATTTAATTTTTACTACCTAATAGAATTAATCTAATAACCTACCAATAAAGAAGAATGTGAAATACGTATATCTTCCAATCGGGTGAAGTCTCGTAAAAGCACCACTGCTCTACTTGGTTCAAACAGTGATTGAAGAAGTCACCGAATCTTTGGATACACGTTCCCACAACTTAGTTTAAGTTTATTAAATTATCAACAATAATTTCTAAATACTATCAATATTCCGTATTACACTTGATCTAAGGAAAGTAACTTTATAGATTTTAAGCCTCTGTTATAATATTTTACCACTTTTATCAAATATTTACACTAGCTGCTATTTCACTACACTTTCACTGTGACGCCATCTTGCAAAGTGGGATATAAATCGTTGGTCCGAGGACTACCTGGTGTTGCGTTAAAGATGACTTGAAATAGGCTTCCTTCGCCATCAATTAGAAACGGGTTGTTTCTAATAGCATAAGACTGCATGATGTAGTTTGGTCTGCTCCGCCCTCGTAAAGAAGTTCCCGTGCGGTCAGGTCCGGGATTCGAACTCGATCATCATCGTGTTGCCGTTCCATCCGCCGGTGACTCTTCTTGTGTGAGATGGGATAGCCCTTTCTCTCTTCGGTGCCGGGTACTCCCTGGCCACCCTCGTACAGGAATTCTTCTTGTCTTCTTTGCCAAAGGTCCAATATACACACATCAAAAAAAGTTTTGCATCACCTCGGTTCCAAGAGTTCCGGAACCTTTAAATACAAAGGGAATAGAGATCAACACAAACAACATTTCAGCTCGTTTTATTGCTCATGAGACCCACACATTGCATGTTGTACCATCATACAGCTAGACTTTCAGCATTTGTGGTCCAGATTGCAGTACACACCACTACCTCTAATACCCAGTAGCACGTCCTCTTGCATTGATGCATGCCTGTATTCGTCGTGGCATACTATCCACAAGTTCATCAAGACACTGTTGGTCCAAATTGTCCCACTCCTCAACGACAATTCGGCGTAAATCTCTCAGAGTGGTTGGTGGGTCAAGACGTCCATAAACAGCCCTTTTCAACATATCCCAGGCATGTTCGATAGGGTTCATGTCTGGCGAACATGCTGGCCACTGTAGTCGAGCGATGCCGTTATCTTGAAGGAACGCATTCACAAGATGTGCACGATGAGGTCGAGAATTGTCGTCCATGAAGACAAATGCCTCTCCAATATTCTGCCGATATGGTTGCACTATGGGTCGGAGGATGTCATTCAGGTATCGTAAAGCCGTTTCGGAGCCTTCCATGACCACCAGTGGCGTACGTCGACCCCACATAATGCCACCCCAAAACATCAGGGAACCACCACCTTGCTGCACTCGCTGGACAGTGTGTCTAAGACGTTCAGCCTGACCAGGGTGCCTCCAAACACGTCTCCGACGATTGTCTGGTTGGAGGCATATGCGACACTCATCGGTGAAGAGAACGTGATGCCAATTCCGTGGGGTCCATTCAGCATGTTGTTGGGCCCATCTGTACCGCTCTGCATGGTGTCGGGGTTGCAAAGCTGGACCTCGCCATGGACGTCGGGAGTGAAGTTGCGCATCATGCAGCCTATTGCGCACAGTTTGAGTTGAAACACGACGTCCTGTGGCTGAACGAAACGCATTATTCAACATGGTGGCATTGCTGTCAGGGTTCCTCCGAGCGGCAATCCGTAAGTAGCGGTCATCCACTACAGTAGTAGCCCTTGGGCGGCCTGAGCGAGGCCTGTCATCGACAGTTCCTGTATCTCTGTACCTCCTCCATGTCCGAACAACATCGCTTTGGTTCACTCTGAGACGCCCGGAAACTTCCCTTGTTGAGAGCCCTTCTTGACACAAAGTAACAATGCGGACGCGATCGAACTGCGGTATTGACCTTCTAGGCATGGTAGAACTACAGACAACATGAGCAGCGTACCTTCGTCCTGGTGGAATGACTGGAACTGATCGGCTGTCGTACCCCCTCCGTCTAATAGGCCCTGCTCATGCATGGTTGTTTACATCTTTGAGCAGTTTTAGTGACATCTATGAACAGTCAAAGGGACTGTATCTTGGATACAATATACACAGTCAACGTCTATATGCCGGAGATCTGGGAACCGAGGTGATGCAAAACTTTTTTTGATGTGTGTATATATCGTCATTTTATCGTCATTTTAGATGTGGAAATGACTTGTAGATGTAGAATTTTCTTCACGGGAGAGATGAGATGTTAATCTCCCCGGGAGATTGATGTTATGTCATTTCGAATATTCTTGCTGCCATCATAGTTCTGTTCCCATAACTTTTTAGTCGCTCATCATGACTGCTGTAGATTCGTTAAGAAATTCCTCCCTCATTCAGGAATTTCGTCATATTTAATTCTGTAGATTGGTTTAAAATACTTTTAAATATTATTCTTGTTGAATGTCGACTATATCTGTAGACTTGCACAAAACTAAGTGCCTTCGATGTGAATTTCTATATGCTTACCGTAGTAACAATGTCGAGCTACTTGTCGAGACGTCTTTCTCCGCTGAATGTGTAATTAATAAGAAGCCGTGATTCCTCTCTCATTTCTCCCTCATCAAATTTCCAAGCCCGCGTCCTCTTCAGACCATGGATCTGATTGGTTGCTCAATGTCGATGATCATATTAATCCTTATTTAATTTATTTATTTACATATGTTACGCCCTCATTGGAGCACTTAACCAAAACAAGTATATACATGTCTCAAAAACAATATTAAAGATTCAGCTTCTTATTTTTCTTCTTTTCCCAAAACATTTTCATTCTAGTCGACCTTGCCGCTCTCTCTGCATCGCTTATGGTGTGAGTTTTGCGGGTAAAGGTTTTTAAGGGAAGTCGGATGTTCTTGTTTTTCAAGATATTCTTCTCATCTTTGTTAGCAATTTGGGACATTGTCAAGCCGAGTTCATCCAGATCATTTTGAATTTCCATAAACCAAGAGTTCTTTGTTTTACTTTTGAAAAAATAATTAAATAATACTTTTAACTGTCTGGTATCCGGCAGGCGTGAGATATGACAAAAAAAAAGCAATTCGCCTTTTTCGCATAGTATCGACTATAGACTCAGTTTCTTTATAAACCACTTCATTTGGTAATAGACGCCATTGAACATCCACCTGATGTTTTTTATTAATTATAGTTCTGAGAATTCTTTTATCAGTCTTCTGTAATGTGTCAGTAACTGATTGAGTGTTTAACTTGAAAAGTGTTTCACAAGCATATATTGCTTCCGGTTTAATAACTGATTCTTAATGTCGTAATTTGGCATTTATGGAGAGTGTTTTTTGTTGTTGTTGTTGTTGTAACTAGACCAAGTATATATTGCGCTTGTCTTAACTTTGTTGTTCTATTTTCGATTGACGCTTTCTCATTCAAATTCCATGTTATAACTTAATCTCCCCTAAATATTTAAATTTATGTACAACTTTAATTTCTTTATTGTTAATCAATGTAATAGCTTGTGTTTCCACATCAAAGGATGCCATTATTTCAGTCTTTTCAAATGAAATTTGAAGTCCTACTTTTGCTGCAATAGACCCAAGTTCTTCAATTTGTTGTTTAGCCTCATCTGTACTGGTTGCGAGCAGTGCAAGGTCATCCGCAAAAGCCAAGCAATTCAGTTTTATATTAGTACCAATCTTTACTAATCCTTAATTACCTAAATAATTAATCGCATTTCTAATAAATAGTTCTTATTTATTATTTAATGTCTGATATTATGCTGTTTTAAAATCATCCTGGGTAATTAGCTATGCTCATTACAATGCTGGCACTTGTTTTAGTAAGGCCGCTTCTCATTGGCTGCATGTCGCATGTCATTCTCGCGTCTACCCCTTCCATGTTCCAAACACGCTTACAATTCGCGTCGGCGTTTGGTTCTCTTCGGAAGTGCTCGAGTTTCCCCGCGCCTTTTCGTCCGGTCCAGCAACACTCTCCACTATCATTTCATTTCATCTGTCATTCATTTAATCATTGCCCCAGAGGAGTGCGTCAGGCTTCGGCAGCCGGCACAGATCATATCCTCGTCGCTAGATGGGGGCTTCATTCATTCCATTCCTGACCCGGTCGAAGACTGGAAGCAGGCTGTGGATTTTCAATTTTCATTTTCTCTCTTTGTACGACGTAGTTCGACTGCAAGTTACTGCACGTGGCTACTAATTTCCTCATTGACTGGCTGAATTAACTGAGCTAACTGGGCGATGTAACAAACTGATTTTCTGGTCGACTTCCAGAGTCGTTATATTTTAGCATGGGACAATTTAGAAAACTTTGAGGAGATGAATAATTTCTTGACTCGCACCCATATAAGCGTACAGTACGTAATATGAAGCATCTCGTCTGACGGTTATCTCATGCTCAAGAAGTTAATAACGACCCCAAAATTAGTGTTAATGTACCTATAGAATTTTCTAAGTCCTTATTAAAACGTGTTATTTTTAATAATAATAATAATAATAATAATAATGCATTTTATTAATCCCTTAACGAGTCAAGGACTCATATACAAAGGAATCGTACAGTTTTATCTTGTTGGCGACAAATTACAATTCAATGTTTAGTTTACAAGTTATCAGTATGAAAATATATACAACATTTTGTAGCTTTCATAAGTTTTTGTACACAATGTAGTCTTCTTTTGTCTTCTCAGATTTTGGAATTTCTTAAACTGACATTTTATAATCATTCCACATAAACTGTTTTAGCCTCCTTTTAAAGATTGGTAGGCTAGGTGCAATTTTTATATTTTCTGGTAGTCTAACTTTACAAAGGCACTATACTTAATGCTATTACTGCCATATTGTTTGGAATTGATATGGAAAAGTGATATGTCATCTGCATGTCTAGTTTTGTAAGCGTGTAAATCAGATTGTTTAGTGAAGTTTAAATTTGTGTGGATACCTTTGTGTAGGATTTGGTACATCAGGACATTTGATTTGATTTCTGCATTTAGGGCTACTGGTTGAATTTTACTCGTAATATAAAGATGTTTGGTAGGTGTTAAAAAGGGTAGTTATACATATCTCTTATGGCTCTATTCTGAATTACCTCAATTTCCTTTTTTTAGGTAATTTGAGCATTTTATCCAAATTGTATTCAAATATTGTAAGTGGCTATGGATTAAGGAAAAATACACTTTCCTGAGTAGATATTTTGGGATATAGTAGCTCAATTTTTTTTATCATCCCAGCAGCAGGTGATATTTTTTTAAACTAATGCATCAATGTGCTTTTGACAGGAGAGATTTTAATCTATTATCAGGCCTAGGTATTTGGCAGATGAGACCCTTTTAACTGCCTTTCCATTCAGCATTATATTCTGAGTGATGTCTAACTTTGTTCTACGCTTAGATATTATTAAATAATTTGTTTTACCTTCATTTATTGTTAATTTATTTGACTGGGTCCAGCCAAGTATTGTATTCATGTCCTCCTGCATGTGTGTAATCAGCGTGTTGGTGGTGTACGCATTGTAAAAGATGCTTATGTCATCTGCAAGCAACGTTATATTACCATGAAAACTGAGTGTTGCTATGTCATTAATATATACTAAGAAGAGGGAAGGACCCAGTATTGATCCTTGGGGCACACCATGGGTAACATTTACCTCCTCGCTTCTGTAGCCATTTATTTCAACATACTGCTTACGATTATACAGGTAATTTTTAAACCATGTCCAAGCTACTCCTCGGATACCTGCTTTATCAAGTTTCCCTAAAAGAATTTCATGGTCAACAGTATCAAACGCCTTTTTCAGGTCTATGAAAAGGCCACTCGCTGTCATCTTATTGTCTATGACATCCTGCAAGTTAGAGATTATATCAATTGTGGCTATTTCTGTGCTTCAGTTTTCTCGGAATCCATACTGCCCTTTGTAGAAGTAATCATTTTTATTTAAAAAATTAACAATTCTGTTTTTTACTACTGTTTCGAGTACCTTGGATATGGGTGGGAGGATGGAAATGGGTCTGTAATTGTCTGGATTGCTTTTGTCACCTCCTTCATAGACTGGTATGACTCGTGCTATTTTTAGATCATCAGGTACCAGGCCAGTCTCTAACGATAAATTAATTAAAGTAGTTAGTGGGCTACTTAGCATGTCAATGGAGTTTTTTAACAATTTTACTGACATACCATCTTTGTCTTGGCTACTTTTCATTTTAAGGCTTAATATAATATTGCGGATTTCCATCTCATTAGTCGGGGTCATAAATATGGAATCTGTGTTGACATTACTTTCATTAACTTTCTTCCCTAGATTCATTTACATATAACTTCTCTCCCGCCAAGAAAAGAGATATAACAATATATTTCCGCTATGTGGTATTCAAAATGATTTGGTGCTTGCCTCAGTTTGAAATAAGCTATATTTCGTGGGGGGAAAAGCTAGATTGGCAACCCTGGGAGGACCACAGTCTAAAATACACAGTCGCGAAGCCCGCTGCGTTACGAAATTGCATCCTCTTGGTAGGCGAAGCGACACTGGCGCTCACTGCGCCAGCAAGCTTGGCACAAGGATCATGTAAACTATTAAGAGTGTGTTTCTATCTCCCAAAATTTTAATAATGGCACCCCGTGGAGTTAACGAACAGCTGATTCCTCACCTCAAGTTAAAACGCAATGAGAGTGAAACGCGAATTATGATCCGCATCATCCTGGCTTGTTATTGGCTGGCAATTATTACCAGCCATTGGCTGCCCGCGGGTTTGTTTACAATTATCACCAACATGGTGGCGAGAGGAATAGATTTCTACATCAATTAAATTGCTAGAAATCTATTCCAGTTCATGACAGTATGAAGTGCAAATCACTTATTGATGAGGAATTGTATGTGCGTTTATATTTAAATTGAAGCGTGACACTGTTCCTCAAAATTTGTGAAAATAAAAGTACAAATCAACACTCTTGCCAATCAACTGAAAGTTTCTACTACTTTGGATGTAATGGATGTAAATCAATTGGCTGTCGTTTCCACCCGTTTTATTCATCGGTTCGAAATACATTCAGTACAATAACCTTTTGTGCACTATAAAACTACATTATAGACCATTGCATATTGATGTTGCTGTCTGCTTATATTTACCGGTACCAATTTCATGACATGTAATTTGTAGGTTATGCCTAATGAAAAATCCACAGCCTGCTTCCAGTCTCCGACCGGGTCAGGAATGGAATGAATGAAGCCCCCATCTAGCGGCGAGGATATGAACTGTGCCGGCTGCCGAGGCCTGACGCACTCCTCTGGGGCAATGATTAAATGAATGACAGATGAAATGAAATGATAGGGGAGAGTGTTGCTGGAATGAAATGTTGACAGGGAAAACCGGAGTACCCGGAGAAAAACCTGTCTGCCTCCGTTTTGTCCAGCACAGATCTCACATGGGGTGACCGGGATTTGAACCACGGACTCAGCGGTGAGAGGCCGGCGTGCTGCCGCCTAAGCCACGGAGGCTTTAGGTTATGCCTAATAAGGCATATAATTTAAGTGGCCGTTTGTAATGTAAAGTCCTTACTGTATTTATGTACAAATATTATGGTTTAACTAACGAAGCAAGGATTAAAAGTGCAGTTTGCACTGCCACCCTTTTTTTGTTTAAATATTGATATGTAGTTTGTCAGTCTGGTAACTTCTTGGATTTGCTTGAGGTAGATTTATAGTAATATACTACCTTATTAACCTGCAGGCTGAGTTTTTTTTTAAACATGCCCAGGTGCATACAGAAGCACAAGACCTACTGCAGGCTATGTCGATCCTAAATATAGGCCTATTATAGTGCTCATGTCAAACGTCGTCCTAAAGTTTTAACTATTGAGACTTGATTTGCAACGAAGATAATTTCAGCCGAGTCTGGCAAGGCTTCATAAACTTGGGCGTGACTTCACATTTTCATTTTTCCTATACAGCTTTTGATACCAACCACTTAAATCACAGTATTTCAAGATTTGCTCTCATTAAACATCACCAACACTTTTTTTTCCCTGGTGGTGGGCTGTATTGAAGTCTACAGAAAATAAAGTTGAGAAATAAAAATATATCTTAGGTTTCCATGACACAGTTGCATTTTATCCTACTATTGACGTCCGAAACGGGGGAGGAGCTTACGGTCAGCTGTTTGCAATATGGCGGCGATATAGTGACGTGAAGTAATTGGGTATGCGTTTATTATGGCTTCTAATTTATTATGGCAAAATACTACATATTTCCTTTCATTGATAGAAATATTTTTATAATCAATTGAAATGCAGTGCCTAATTACTACCAGTTAAAAATATTACCCACATGTAGATAGTTAATTTACGGTCTGCTGTTACATATATGAAGCCTGTACTTGGGAGCCTAGCGGTATCGATGTTTTTATTAATTTCACAATATATATATCTCACATAACACAAAGGACGACTCCCTGATAATAAATTGAATCAAGCAACTCTGAATTTGCATGAATGTTTTGGTTTCAAAGAAGCGTTACTTGGGATGCTCAAATCATACTTCAATATTGCAAATAATGACCTACATACTTGCTGTTCAAAGGCAAGAATGTTAATTTATTAATCTCTTGCCTCAGGCAAGTTAAAATGGAGACATCCTCTTTATCAATATATTTAATTAAATATTTAAAATACAGATATTTAACAAAGCTGGAGTCTCCATTTGAACTTGTCATAAGCAAACGGAACATATCAAAAACTACACTATAAGCCAAACCAAATTCAATCCTCAGCTCGACATAAACCATAATACCAATTAAAACCTATACAAAACATACTCTCCTTACTGTTGTACAACTTTCAAACCAACTATTCGCACTCAAAACTGTAAAACCCGGAAATGGGAACTAATTAAAGTTAGAATAGCCTAGGCCGATCCGGTCTCCTGCTACATTACCGCATATGTATACTTAACATCACTATAACTTCAAAATTACAGCTAAGTGACCTATCTGCCTGAGTAGTATAGGTGTTGCCAGCCTGCCTGGGATGATGGGTCACCAAACCGGTACTTAAAACTAAGATTTTACATTTTAATTAACTAAATTCAACAGTAGGGAGATCATAGCCAAAAACACAATTCAAGCCAAATCATACTTCAATGACCTACATACTTGCTGTTCAAAGGCAAAAATATAAATTCTCTGGCAAATTAAGGCTAGGAACAGAATTTTTCTTAAGTTTTCTAACCATTCGGCTATTATCAAACGGAAGAACCCCTAAAATAAGTTTACGAAGAGCGGATTACATTCTTTGTACTGCACAGAAGTAATAGGCTATAAGTTTATCAGTATTTTTGATGTAGCTAAATCCATGTAAATACAAATTAGAGACAATAACTATCAATAATCAACAGTACCGGTGGAAAGAAGTCGTCTTCACAAAAATGCAGACTGCACACTGTCATCTAACATGTAACACGTTTTCCAATTGACAGCGCCGAAGCCCATCTTTCTCTCTGAACTTTTTGTACAGGAAAGTAGTGAAGATATTTCGTAGCCGTTTTATACGATTTGCAACCGTTTACAGAGCAGTACCTCCTCGAATTTGACAAATTTCTTTCTGTTTCCATCACGACGTCAATGCTTCACCATCTAAATATTTCTCACCAGTCACAATGTTACAGCTTCAATGTTCTGCCGCGTGGCTGCGCCATCCAACTTTTCTGACGTCAATATCTCCACTCAATATACCAATCCTACCAATGTTTCCTAATTCGTCATGCTGCATAAATAAACATGACAGATTACAGCATTAGCAATGATGACAGTAATTTATGAATTGTTAAAATGTTTTTAAAAGATGCATAGAAAGAGGCTTGATAAATCCTGTATCATCAAACCATTTAAACATTCCCACAGAGCTCTAATCAGAAGCTCATTTTATGTGCAACAGGTATGTAAAATAAACCTCCCTCCCAATAACTTGTAGGCCTAACCTGAACATAGTCCATGTTAAGAGCTGTTTTTTGGTTCACAGGAACACCTACCATTTAAAATCTTGCACATACCGGTAGGCTACTAATCATATTAAGGTGCAATTAACTAGGGTAATTTTAAAAATCATGGCTATCAACTACTGATTTAAATATTCCAGACATCTTTCTTAACTCCACTTTTACTGACAGCATGTAAGTCCTTACTACTGTCTTTCAAGCCATTGACCAGTCGTTTTTTTCATGAGGAACCATTTTAGTCATTCTTCTCTATGTGAAATGCAGTTGATGACAACTGCCTGGAAGACTCAGGTGTTTTTTCTTGTGTCGCTTCTCTGGTTGCCTACGACACTTCTTAATTATTAACAGAATGTTTCATTGAATTGTTGTATCCAATTGACCAACTGGTAATATATTATGGTTTGCTTTAATATTCCTATGATACACTTTTAGATCTCATATATTAATGAAATATACAACAACTTAGGCTGAAATGTTGAACCAATCTCCCATTCCCTAACACTCCTAACCTAGTGGTTGGTCTCACAATGCTTCCATCTACATGTACCGTACTAGGTCTAGTAGTACCATAGGTATTGTGACTGTTTCTCCAACTCCGTCAAGGAAACTAATTCTGAACTAAGATCTGGAATGGGGTACACTGTCCGTCGAGGGCAATCAAGGACAACTTGAATCATTCAAGTGATTTTTCTATTTCATTTTACCAACTAACCAGGTGCCTGGAAATGCTAGTGAAGGAGGCAGCTAAGTAGGCTAGCCTACTGGTATTCACCATTCAGAGAACATTATCAGCGACTTGTCTATGCATAGGCCTATGACACAATTTTCAGAAATTGATACAGTAGACACAGAACACTAATGGTGCCCAGTACTCGCAGCTTAGCATAGGACGGAGTGGATTCCAGCCACAGATTAACTTATGATCTGTCAACGGGTTTTCAAAGAAATTGAGCACACACCCAAGTACAGGGGTCTTGACCATGATGTTCCAAGCCTCTAAATGAAACACTCCTCTTTAAGACTTTCTGGTCTTGCATCCATGGTCGATCAACATTCTCCTGATCTGTGTCTCAAGTTTCTGATGGTTATGGACATTATTTTTATCCTGATAAATTCATATTTTAAGGGGTTGGGGTACATGCCCTATTCTTAATTAGTTCAGCATAAGATCATTGAATCCCCTTAAGAAAAATAGGGAACATCCATGTGTTATTTGACCATAGGAAAGGGAGAATTTAAAAAACTGAACCTCTAGGGACATTGATGCAGATGACTCCGAGTAAGTAGGCTAGATCAAAATGAATATTTTTCAGTGTTGCCTTAATAAAGGTTGATAACTTTCTACCGTTCAACATGAATAGGCCTATATTGGATGGGAAATATTTTTATTATTTGCAGAGATTACAAGGATGACTTGTTGATGTATCGTTATTTTGTTACGCGAACATAAGTTCCAAGTCCATATCGTGCTGGAACCCATATTTCAGTGCTGCCTTAGTAAACGAAATATTCAATGTCTTTCAGTCGGTCAACACGGTTGCACTTAATGGTAATGAGAATGAGCATTATTCCAAAAACCAGAAAAAAACTGTAGGCTACATGCAGACCTAACATGTCAAATCAATCATGCCTACAAGACAACAAAAATGCTCTATGAAAAACTATTAAAACCCCATAATGGTAGTCAAAAATAATCTCAAACCACCGCCACTATTTCGCGAAGGTGCAGAAAAATCTTACTATTGTACGGCTATTCGTAATAGTTGCTACTGTTGTGATAAACCGCTACTGAGTGATAGGCCCCCGAAATATAACTATTTATCTTAATGTCTACAAGATAACGAGATTGCCAAAAAACCACAAATCTATAGAAGGCATCACTAAAAATGGCTTATCTAATCCACAAGTCACCCACCCTTCACCAACATTATTAATATTTGTAATTTAAGTAACTTAGGTTATGTTAAATTGAGGTTAATGGCGGATTTGATTGCGGCTGTGTGGCGGGAAGGACCCAATAAGTCCTCAGCCAATCAGGGACGTTTTGATTGGAGACCATGCTCGGAAAAATTTTAGATCGTTTTGATTCTCAGGGCCTCGTTAAGCCCCCACCCTAGGCCGTCATCGTGTCCAAAATGGCGGCTTAACGAACACGACGGGGTGCCATTATTAAAATTTTAATAATGGCACCCCGTGGCGTTAACGAACAGCTGATCCGAAATCTCAAGTTAAAACGCAATGCGAGTGAAACGCGAATTATGATCCGCGTCATCCTGGCTTGTTATTGGCTGGCAATTATTACCAGCCATTGGCTGCCCGCGGGTTTGTTTACAATTATCACCAACATGGTGGCGAGAGGAATAGATTTCTACATCAATTAAATTGCTAGAAATCTATTCCAGTTCATGACAGTATGAAGTGCAAATCACTTACTGATGAGGAATTGTATGTGCGTTTATATTTAATTTGACGCGTGACACTGTTCATCAAAATTTGTGAAAATAAAAGTACAAATCAACACTCTTGCCAATCAACTGAAAGTTTCTACTACTTTGGATGTAATGGATGTAAATCAATTGACTGTCGTTTCCACCAGTTCGAAATACATTCAGTACAATAACCTTTTGTGCACTATAAAACTACATTATAGACCATTGCATATTGATGTTGCTGTCTGCTTATATTTACCAATTTCATGAAATGTAATTTGTAGGTTATGCCTAATAAGGCATATAATTTAAGTGGCCGTTTGTAATGTGAAGTCCTTACTGTATTTATGTACAAATATTATGGTTTAACTAATGAAGCAAGGATTAAAAGTGCAGTTTGCACTGCCACCCTTTTTTTAAATATTGATATGTAGTTGCTCAGTCTGGTAACTTCTTGGATTTGCTTGAGATAGATTTATAGTAATATACTACCTTATTAACCTGCAGGCTGAAATTTTTTTAAACATGCCCAGGTGCATACAGTAGCACAAGACCTACTGCAGGCTATGTCGATCCTAAATGTAGGCCTATTATAGTGCTCATGTCAAAGGTCGTCCTAAAGTTTTAACTATTGAGACTTGATTTGCATCGAAGATAATTTCAGCCGAGTCTGGCAAGGCTTCATAAACTTGGGCGTGACTTCACATTTTCATTTTTCCTGTACAGCTTTTGATACCAACCACTTAAATCACAGTATTTCAAGATTTGCTCTCATTAAACATCACCAACACTTTTTTTCCCTGGTGGTGGGCTGTGTTGGAGTCTACAGAAAATAAAGTTGAGAAATAAAAATACATCTTAGGTTTCCATGACACAGTTGCATTTTATCCTACTATATATCCACTCAATATACCAATCCTACCAATGTTTCCTAATTCCTCATGCTGCATAAATAAACATGACAGATTACAGCATTAGCAATGATGACAGTAATTTATGAATTGTTAAAATGTTTTTAAAAGATGCATAGAAAGAGGCTTGATAAATCCGGTGTCATCAAACCATTTAAACATTCCCACAGAGCTCTAATCAGAAGCTCATTTTATGTGCAACAGGTATGTAAAATAAACCTCCCTCCCAATAACTTGTAGGCCTAACCTGAACATAATCCATGTTAAGAGCTGTTTTTTGGTTCACAGGAACACCTACCATTTAAAATCTTGCACATACCGGTAGGCTACTAATCATATTAAGGTGCAATTAACTAGGGTAATTTTAAAAATCATGGTTATCAACTACTGATTTAAATATTCCAGACATCTTTCTTAACTCCACTTTTACTGACAGCATGTAAGTCCTTACTACTGTCTTTCAAGCCATTGACCAGTTGTTTTTTTCATGAGGAACCATTTTAGTCTTTCTTCTCTATGTGAAATACAGTTGATGACAACTGCCTGGAAGACTCGGGTGTTTTTTCTTGTGTCGCTTCTCTGGTTGCCTACGACACTTCCTAATTATTAACAGAATGTTTCATTGAATTGTTGTATCCAATTGACCAACTGGTAATATATTATGGTTTGCTTTAATATTCCTATGATACACTTTTAGATCTCATATATTAATGAAATATACAACAACATAGGCTGAAATGTTGAACCAATCTCCCATTCCCTAACACTCCCAACTAATGGGACATAAGCTACCTAGTGGTTGATCTCACAATGCTTCCATCTACATGTACCGTACTAGGTCTAGTAGTACCATACGTATTGTGACTGTTTCTCCAACTCTGTCAAGGAAACTAATTCTGAAATAAGATCTGGAATGGGGTACACTGTCCCTTGAGGGCAATCAAGGACAACTTGAATCATTCAAGTGATTTTTCTATTTCATTTTACCAACTAACCAGGTGCCTGGAAATGCTAGTGAAGGAGGCAGCTAAGTAGGCTAGCCTACTGGTATTCACCATTCAGAGAACATTCTCAGCGACTTGTCTATGCATAGGCCTATGACACAATTTTCAGAAATTGATACAGTAGTCACAGAACACTAATGGTGCCCAGTACGCACAGCTTAGCATAGGACAGAGTGGACAAATTGAGCACACACCCAAGTACAGGGGTCTTGACCATGATGTTCCAAGCCTCTAAATGAAACACTCCTCTTTAAGACTTTCTGGTCTTGCATCCATGGTCGATCAACATTCTCCTGATCTGTGTTCTCAAGTTTCTGATGGTTATGGACATTATTTTTATCCTGATACATGCCCTATTCTTAATTAGTTCAGCATAAGATCATTGAATCCCCTTAAGAAAAATAGGGAACATCCATGTGTTATTTGACCATAGGAAAGGGAGTATTTAAAAAACTGAACCTCTAGGGACATTGAGGCAGATGACTCCGAGTAAGTAGGCTAGATCAAAATGAAAATTTTTCAGTGTTGCCTTAATAAAGGTTGACAACTTTCTATCGTTCAACATGAATAGGCCTATATTGGATGGGAAATATTTTTATTATTTGCAGAGATTACAAGGATGACTTGTTGATGTATCGTTATTTTGTTAAGCGAACATAAGTTCCAAGTCCATATCGTGTTGGAACCCATATTTCAGTGCTGCCTTAGTAAACGAAATATTCAATGCCTTTCAGTCGGTCAACACGGTTGCACTTAATGGTAATGAGAATGAGCATTATTCCAAAAACCATAAAAAAAAACTGTAGGCTACATGCAGACCTAACTTGTCAAATCAATCATGCCTACAAGACAACAAAAATGCTCTATGAAAAACTATTAAAACCCCATAATGGTAGTCAAAAATAATCTCAAACCACCGCCACTATTTCGCGAAGGTGCAGAAAAATCTTACTATAGTAGATAGATAGATAGATAGATTTTTATTAATTCCATTTGATCAAATACATGCATTCAATACATTTTTGATATAGGACACGTCAGAATTTACATGCATAAAATAAAAGAACTAACAGGTATATATTACTAAGATTATAACTATTTATAACTTATTATAATAGCAAATCTTAATAGATACAATCTTATTGCACAACTATTTACACCTCACTCTATTATCATAATATGAAAACTTAATTCTATAAATACAACAACATACAGCTAGGTATTAAAATTAAATTAAAAAAGTAAAATATAGTTATAGATTCCATCACTCCTATACGCTATAATATTCAACTACTGAGTAAAAACAATGGCACTGCAGATAAGCTTTCAACATTCTATCAAAGGTTTTTATTTTTGGGGCCAGTTTTATATACTGGGGTAGTTTATTGTATAATTTAACTCCAGTGTGAAAAGTTCCTTTTTGATATATGCTTGTGTGTGTGTGTGAAATATGAATGTTTTGATTTTGTCTTGTGTTATGCCTATGAACATCATTGTTTGTTTTAAGAAAAACATCTTTATTCATTAAATTCTTTTTAAAAAACATAATACTTTCAAAGATATATATGCAGGGCAGTGGGAGAATGTTTAAATCTTTAAACAGAGGTCTACATGATTCTCTAGAGTTTACATTTGCCATAATTCTAATCGCTCTCTTTTGTATCCTAAACGTGCTTAGTACATCTGGCGACATACCCCAAAATATGATCCCATATCTTAAGTATGAATGGAAATAAGCAAAATAAGTATTTCTTAATGTGTGCATGCTAGTGCAGGTTTTCAAAATACGTAACGCAAAGCACATCGAGTTCAGTTTAGTATTCAGATATTGTATATGTTTATTCCATTTCAAGTCTTGTTGTATCCATAGTCCTAAAAACTTTATTTCTGATTTATTTTCTATTTGATGACCATTTAATGTTATATTGGGCATCGCAGGATTCCTATTCTGTATAGTGTGGAAATTTAGACATACTGTCTTTTTATAGTTTATTATGAGGCGATTATCTTGTGACCATTTGGTTAACTCTCCTGTAACGGAGTCAGCAGACTGCTGTATGACCTGTTTAGTTTCACCTTTTATTACGAGTGTTGTATCGTCCGCAAACAAAATTTCCTTATGTGAATGAACGTTCTGTGTTATATCATTGATATATAGAAGAAAGAGTAGTGGGCCCAAAACCGATCCCTGGGGTACTCCAAATTCAATAATTCCCTCATTGGACAATGTTTCATTAAGTAATTTGGTTCCATCATCCTTGTGTCTCAAGCTTACTATTTGTTTACGCCTTGTTAAGTAAGACTCTATCCATTTATTAGCTAGACCTCTAACACCGTATTGATTTAGTTTGGTAAGGAGGATTTTATGGTCAACTACATCAAATGCTTTCGATAAATCCAAGAATAGGCCAGTTACATGTTCCTTATTGTCAATTAATTTCAGTATACTATTACTACATTCGTAAATTGCTGTCTGTGTAGATTTTTCCGTTCTAAATCCATGTTGTGAGTTTGATAATATTTTATTTTTTTCTATGAAACTTATCAGTCTCTTATACATATTTTTTTCCACAATTTTTGCAATACCAGTTGGTAAGGTAATAGGACGATAGTTATCTAATTCATCTTTTGAACCGTTTTTGTGCACTGGAATTACTTTTGATAACTTCAAAATATCCGGGTAAGTTCCTGAGAGAATTGAACTGTTTATTAAGTGCGTAAGTGGATTTATTATATTTTCTGCACATTTCTTTAAAATTGCATCAGGGATTCCATCAATGCCAGCACAGAATTTATTTTTTAGCTCTTTTATAACTATTCTTACCTCTTCACTTGTGACATGATTTATAAATAAAGAATCACTGCATATATTTATTTTATTATTAGAATTTAGTGTATTTACCTGTGATTTATTTAATAATTTTTGCGGAATTTCCAGAAAATAGTCATTAAAAGTGTTTGCTATTTCCTCTGGATTATTAATCACTTTATTATTTCTGGTCAGTGTAATGTTCCTTTGTATTTTAGGAGATTTTCCAGTTTCTTTCTTTATTACGGACCACATAGCCCTGTTTTTATTAGATGATTGGGAAATAAAATTATCATTATGCATTTTCTTTGCTAGTCTTATTACCTTATTTAATATGCTAGTGTATTTTTTGTAGTATAAATTGAATTCAGGTGTTGTGTGGTATTGTTTATATAATTTGTGTAGAAATTTCTTTCTTTGACATGAATTTATAATCCCTGTTGTTATCCAATTGCTAGTTTTGTTATTTTGAACAGTTCTTCGTTTAAAGGGGAATGCTATTTCAAAATAGTGTTTTAGGGTACTGTTAAATGCATTAAATTTATCATTTAAATTTTCTAGTTCATAAATTTCTGACCATGTTTCCTTATTTAATAAGTCATTGAAATATGTAACATTTGATTCAGTGAATGACCTGCACTTTGATTTTACTCCATTATCATTATTATTGATTACTTCGGATACTTCAAAACTCAGTATTTGTCCATGGTGGTCACTAAAACCCGGACAATAGACTTCTATTGAATGGTGATATTTATCTGTATTTATAAAAATTTGATCAGGAGTGGTTTTACTAAATTTTGTTATTCTTGTTGGTGTATTTACTGTAGGTTTCAGTCCATAGGAAATTAGTAACTGGTTTAATAATTCACAATTTCTATCAAGTTTTAAGAAATCCACATTTACATCCCCACAAATTATTATATCGAAATTTACTTTGCTCATGTTATTGAGTAACAATTCTAGTTTATCTATAAATAGAGGAAACTTTCCTGACGGAGAACGGTATACGCATACAATTATTAACTTAAACTGCTGAATTTTTACGGCAGAGAATTCAAAATCCTGTTCCATAATTAGATAATCATAAGCTGTTATCTGTTCATGATCTAAATTATTTCTTAAGAAGATGCAAGTACCACCATGGCTAATATTAGATCTAGAGTATTTACTAGCTTGTATAAACCCTGGGAATTGAATTAATTCGAGTTGTTCCTCTTTCAGCCAATGTTCTGAAATACATAGTGCTGAGATGTCTTTAAGTTCATTTTTAAGCATTAGATTTATGTAATCAATTTTATTATAAAGAGACTGGACATTCTGGTGGTAAATTTTAAATTTGTTACTTTTGCAAGCTTGTGTTGGTGATTTATTTACATTATTATTATCATAATTGTTATTATTATTGTTGCTAGACAAATCCGAAATACCATTGTTGCACTCCGTTAAATTTGACTTCAAAAGATGTGAATGCCAAACCTCACGTTTGGCTTCTTCTACCAGTTTCCCTGCTTCCACTCTAATGATATTACTGTTGAATTATTCTTACCATTTGAATTTACAATTTTGCAGATTTCATCACTAAGATACTCTTTTCCTAATCTATTTAAGTGTAGGCCATGCCGAGTGTGGAACTTCCTGTCTAATTTACTTACATCTACAATTTGGACATTTGGAAAACTCTTACAAATTTTATGAATTTTTCCATTTGTAGCCTCTATTTCTACATTTACACATGACTTGGGAATTAAATCGTGTCTCTGCGGAATGTTTACAATAATGACATTTGTTTTTTGCATGGATGGCAATGTACCCTTTAAATCTTTGATTACCTTTTTACTCTCATTTCTATAGTACAGCTATTCGTAATAGTTGCTACTGTTGTGATAAACTGCTACGCCCCCGAAATATAACTATTTATCTTAATGTCTACAAGATAACGAGATTGCCAAAAAAAACCACAAATCTATAGAAGGCAACACTAAAAATGGCTTATCTAATCCAGAAGTCACCCACCCTTCACCAACATTATTAATATTTGTAATTTAAGTAACTTAGGTTATATTAAATTGAGGTTAATGGCGGATTTGATTGCGGCTGTGTGGCGGGAAGGACCCAATAAGTGCTCAGCCAATCAGGGACGTTTTGATTGGAGACCATGCTCGGAAAAATTTTAGATCGTTTTGATTCTCAGGGCTTCGTTAAGCCCCCACCCTAGGCCGTCATCGTGTCCAAAATGGCGGCTTAACGAACACGACGGGGTGCCATTATTAAAATTTTGGGAGATAGAAACACAGCCTTAAAGGCTGGTTCACAATTAGCCCGGGAACGTGAGCTTGTGCATGCGCGCGCAATCAGCTATAGTGTAATAATATTGAAACAACCAGCAAGCGCCCACTAATAAACACCAATTACACACACACAAGTTTATCTTATGTGGGATTCACCCTGTATTTTTGATACAACATCTGTATATGTACATGTTTTCTGTCAGTGAATAAAAATGATTGCTCGTAAAAAAAAACAAAAAAAAAACAAACTGAAATGCTTCAGAGGGTTATAATAACTTTATTAAACACACATTGTGCGCTTTAGAGAAGCAAGTTTAAAAGCGCATTCAAAGGTTATGTTTACATCACTGGCATCTCCTTCCAAGGATCATGTAAGTCTCCTTCCGTACTGCGCATGTGCATGTACAACGTTTCTGATTGGCTCCGGGAAGCTCCGAGAACGTCAAACATGAAACTTGACCATGTTTCCCGTTGGCCTTCCCGGGCTACTTTCAGCTTCTCTTTCCCGGAGATTGGTTGTGAACCGACCCATAAGGTAGCGTGCATTTTAACTTCCTTCTCGTTCTGGTTCTCGTTCCCGGGCTATTGTGAACCGGGCTTTAGGCAACTGCCTTGAGCACGTTATTCGCGGGACAGATGATTTCACATTTGCAGGGATTTTATGAATATTAACTAACCTGGGTGATTATTTCCATTGTAAACTTAAGTCCTGTTAAATCATTAACCACTACAGAATAGAAAAGCCACAATGTTGATACAGTATACTGTACACTTTTAATTCATAGGAACATTAAAAAAGGCTGTTTTTTATTAGTTCAGTCCTCTACAAGTAGGCTATCCCTAGGTATGAAGTATTTAATGAGTCTCACGTAGAATTAACAGCCCATACTAGCTATAAATTCATGTATTTGTTTCAATGATAGTCGCGGGCATCTCTACAGAGTATAAAAGAAAGTTCCCGATTCTTGGATGTACCGGGCAATCTCGAAATCCTCTGAATGGATTTTGATGCGGTTTTCACCATTCAGTAAAGGATTTCTTGAGGATGGTTTCTGTAGGAAAACATTCATTTATGACCAAAGGAAGCCGAGCAGTAACGATACAGTGAATCGAGTCAAGACAATACCTGCCGTCCGTGCGCCCTTTAAGCTTACGCTGCGTAAACCATTACAAATAGTAATTTAATAGTAAAATATATTAGAGGGGTATGTGAAGATAAAAATTGGTTCCTGAGGAGCCAGTATGGATTTAGAAAGACATTTTCTTGTGAGGCACAACTGGTGGGATTTCAGCAGGACATATCAGATCGGTTGGATCTAGGGGGACAGTTGGACTGCATAGCTATAGACCTTTCCAAAGCTTTTGACAGAGTGGAACATGGAGTATTATTAAAGAAAGTGGAGAGAATGGGATTGGACTCGAGGGTTGTACGTTGGATAAGAACATTTCTAAATTCAAGGGTTCAGAGAGTCAGAGTAGGGAATTACGTATCACAGGAAGAGAAAGTTAAAAAGGGAATTCCACAGGGTAGTAAAATTGGTCCATTGCTTTTCCTAATATATGCAAATGATTTAGGGGACAATATAGCATCAAAAATAAGATTGTATGCAGATGACATTATCGTCTATAGGGAAATAAATAATATAGTGGATTGTAAAATATTACAAAGGGACCTCGACAGTATCCAACATTGGGTTGAAGAGAACCACATGAAGGTTAACGGAGGTAAATCAACTGTCACAATATTCACAAACAAGAGATTAAAAACTGAATTTCAATATACATTGGATGGGGTAAATGTACCAAAAGATGACAAGTGCAAATACTTAGGTGTGAGATTTGATAGTAAATTGCACTGGAAGGGTCATGTTGGAGACATTGTTGGGAAAGCATACAGATCGTTGCATGTCATTATGCGACTACTTAGAGGATGCAACAAAGAAATAAGAGAGAAAAGTTACCTAAGTTTGGTTCGTCCAATATTGGAATATGCAAGCAGTGTATGGGATCCACACCAGGAATACCTAATAAAAGAAATTGAGAGTGTTCAAAGGAAAGCAGCAAGATTTGTGATAGGGGATTTTAGGAGAAGAAGCAGTGTATCAGATATATTAGAGAAGCTTGGGTGGGAAACATTAAGTAAGAGAAGGGAGAAAAACAGACTTGTAGGGTTATATAGAGCATATACAGGAGAGGAAGCATGGGGGGAAATCCGTGAGAGGCTTCAATTGGAAAGTAAATCTAAGATGGCGGCTATGCCTAGTAATGTTTGTTCTCCGTGCGGGAAAAAAGTGAAAAATAGCGAGGAATTCGTTAGTTGTGAAGGGGATTGTGGGCGTAATTTCCACAAGGAATGCACAAGACTTTCTAAGAAGGCTTACGAGTCTATAAAAAGTGATCCGCAAAAGGTGTGGAAATGCAATCGCGACGATTGTCACCCACCACTCAATTTCAGTGATTGTGACTTGGTGAAGGAGGTTACAGAAAAGATACAGTTGTCTGTAAATGAACTAAGGAGCACTTTCATGCAGGACTTAAAAATAATTAAGCAAGCCATGGAATTCATTAACGAGCAGTTTGAAGATTTCAAAAACCTCACAAATGAGATAAAGAAAAGAACACTGGAAATGGAAAAATCGTTGGCAAGTATAAACAATGACACGAAGCAAGCGTTAGATGGGTCAGAAGACCTTAAGCAGTACACGCGTAGGAACAATTTGATATTAAGTGGAATGCCAGAAATGCCGAGGGAAAATGTGTACGACCTAGTGATCCAAGCTTCCAGGGCATTGGGTGTTGAGTTGGGACTCCGCGACATCGATGTCGCTCATCGTTTGCCGGCGAGAGGCGGGGACGTGGGGCGAATCGTAGTGAAATTCACTAACAGGTGGAAGAAGGACGAAATAGTGAATGCGAGAATTCAGAAGAGAGTTATAACAACCCAGGACATTGGACTGAATTGCCCTACACGCAATATTTTTATAAATGACCACCTATCACCCAGGAACGACTACATTGCAAGAAGATGCCGGATCCTGAAGCAGAATGGGAAGATATTCGGAACCTGGACAAGAGACTGCAAGATTTATGTCCGGGAAGCTCGAGATGGCCCAAGCACACTCATCTGCAGTGAAGCGAAGATCGCCCACCTCGAGAAAAAATACGGACAATAAGTACTGCAGGTATCACACATCCAAAGTTGCATTTTATAGATTTAATGGACGTAGACGATTATAAACACAACGAAACATTAAGCTCTGTTGAAATTCATTGTGATTCTATAGAAAACTATAATTTACAGACTAAAAATCAGATTTTGAATTCAAAATTTAAATGTATCTACATCAATGCACGAAGTGTTCGGAATAAGTTCGAGGATATTATGCTCCTTATTGACGAGATTTTAGAAATAGATTTAATAGTCATAACAGAAAATTGGTTGTCAGACAAAGAAACACACTATTATAACATTCCAAGCTTTGAATCACACCATGTAACACGAGACGGGACTGGAGGAGGTCTGTCAATTTATGTATCTAGAAAATGGGCAACCAAGGTTATTAACACCATTAATAGTTATCACAGTATACTTCAAATTGAAATATTTCAGAAACACAGAAGATACAGTGTAATTTCTTACTATAACCCAAGGGAGACTAATGCAAACGAATTTATGCTTGATCTTGAACGCATACTTTGCAATACTAACCCCAACACACTACTCATCGGAGACGATAATATAGATTTTCTAAAAGACAGCATTATTCACAGGGCCTATTCGTCTTTACTGAATTGCTTTAGTTTTTATCCATGCAATACAAGACTGCCAACAAGAATAACGCCTACTTTTTCAACTTTAATTGACCATATACATTATAACTTTGCCAATGATAACTTCTATTTGTATAATGTTATGAGTGACCTTAGTGATCATAATATTTTAATTCTAGAAATTACATCACAACCAGAAGTGAGTACGCAATTCAATAATCGTTCAAATATACAAACATTTACGAAAATAAGTTATGCCAAACTGAACAATTTCTTTTCAAAAAATAAATTGCCAAATCTATCTACTGACGTCAACGAAGCATATAATCAGCTTTGTGATTTCATTAGTAATGGACTTAGGACAGCTAGTATAAATATTAAGCAAAAACCACAGGTAAAAGGCACACATAATCCATGGGTAACACATGAGTTTCTGGAAGCGGTAAAAAGAAAAAATAATTTGTATGCAAAAACTAAAACTAAAAACCCTTCAACTGAAACCATTAAAGAGTACACACAATGTAGTAGGGATGTGACTAGAATGAAAAGAGCACTGAAAAAGTTATACTACAACAATGTAATTAGGGAATGGAATACGATGAAAGGAATGTGGAAGGCAGTAAATCAAATACTTGGCAAACCTCATAATACACGAAACATTGTAGAAATTGAATATGAAAACGTACGATACACCTCTGGCCAAGATATATGTAGAGCATTTAACATGTATTTCATAAATGTGGTAGAAAACTTGGTTAAAGATCTTACTCCAAAGAACCCAATTTTGCCTTCGAACCAAACGATCTGTAACTCACTATACATAAAACCAACAAATGTGACGGAGGTTAAACAAATCATTCAAAACCTTGCGAACAAAAATAATTACACAGACGATGGAATAAATAACATACTCCTTAAGAGATGTGCCAATCATCTGGCTCCATTGCTTGCTGATATAATTAACTTGTCACTGCAAACAGGAGTAATACCAGATAAATGTAAATTAGCAAGAGTGGTGCCAGTATTTAAAAAAAGGTGATGTATCTAATCCCAGTAATTACAGACCGTTGTGTATATTATCCTCACTTGTAAAAGTACTGGAAATAGTAATAAAAAAACAATGGCTTCCTTACCAAACATAGCACTGATTCAGTAGCATTTGACGTAGTGTCACTTATACATAAAGCATTAGACAACAATAAAATAGCAGCAGGACTATTTATAGATCTTGCTAAAGCATTTGACACAGTTAACCATATCTTGTTGCTAAGTAAATTATCAAATGCTGGAATTAGAGGAATAGATTTTGAGTGGTTTAAAAACTACCTGTCTAACAGGAAGCAGTATGTTAATATTAATAAAACTAAAGGGTCCATCTCTGATGTTAAATGCTGTGTCCCACAAGGGTCAGTGCTTGGACCATTGCTGTTCCTGATATTTATTAATGATATAGGTTATTTAGAGTTTACTGGTAAAATATTTCTATTTGCAGATGATATATTTCTACTTTACGAGAGTGCATGTGAACAAAGGATTATGGAGAATATGCAAAAGGATCTAAATATACTAACAACATGGCTTTCAAAAAATAATTTAATCATAAGCACCTCAAAAACAAAATACATGCTATTTCACAAACCAGCTTACAGTTCAAACACTTCCAACATAGTTAAAATTGGCAATGCGCCCATCGAACGGGTTAAACAATACACATATTTAGGCCTAACTTTGGACAATAACCTAAGTTGGAATGATCATGTCACAAATGTGAAAAAGAAAATTACGAATGTAATTGGTGTTCTAAAAAGGTTAAGGGATTATGGAATAAGCAATCAACATTTAAGGAGCATATAGGCTATGCCTCTCTTATTCATTCTCACCTTATGTACATGAACATAATATGGAGTAAATGCACACAGGAATCAATAAATGAGCTCGAAGTTCTCCAAAAAAGAGCAATTAAAATCATGTATGGTTACGATTTTAGGAAACCGACTGTACAAGTATTTCAGGAGACAAACATATTGCCATTACGAAGCCAGCTCAACTACTCTGAAGCTTTATTTATGTTCAGATCTAAACATGGTCTTATTAGTCTTAATACTGAACTTCGATGCAGGAAAGACATTCATACCCATAACACAAGATCAGCAAACCAGTTATACATGGAGTCAACAAACACAACTAGATATGGTATTAAAAGTATTTCCTATTCAGCCAGCACAACTTATAATAACTTACCTCCTAAACTGAGACAAATTGAAAACTTAAACAAATTCAAAAAGGAAGCACGCAGGTACTTCCTGAAACAATATGTTGAAGAATATAGATGAACTCATAAGCACTGAATAAATGTTCCTACCACCTTAGTATATTTTAGTATTAAGTTAGTTACTAAGCCATATTTGTAAAGGGCGGTCCCCCCTTGAGCTATCAGCTCACTGGGACTTTCTGTAACCTATAAATAAATAAATAAATTATATTGGCAGGGCAGACCACAAATTCAAAATTGGACGGCACTTTAGCAGAAGCGATTGGGGTAAATTTTCATTCATTGGGAAGGGTGTGAAGGAATGGAACAGTTTACCAAGGGCGGTGTTTGATCCCTTTCCAAAATCAGTCCAGTTATTCAAGAGCAGAATAGACAAAACCAGGGAAAAGAAAGAAGTGGTATAACTTAGTGCTGTATTCCTAGATACATTATACGTGCTATGTAATTCCTACAGCAGTTGTGAGAGGGGAGTTCAATCAATGTGTGAATAGTACATTAAGTTGCTGTATATTTTTAATATTGCGTAGTGTTTGTTACTGTATTCTTTTGGGTGTTTGTTACTTTATTCTTTTAATATTGTGTAGTGTTTGTACATTAAGTTACTGTATTCTTTTAATATTGTGTAGTGTTTGTAAATTATGTACCTTATTTGCCACCGAGGTTGACACCTCATTGCAAATAAAGTGATTTTGATTTTGATATCTACATTCTATGAGTGTAAGAATTTTTCAGCATGAAAAGTTCTACAAACAAGTCCGCTACAGCATATCTGTATCTTAAATTAATCGCCCACTATAAGTGATTTTACGCTTTCATTTCTTCCAACAATCTCCATTCAGTGGAAATTTAAATTACTAGCTTTGGGGCAAGTTTACGAGCTAGCGAGCGAGCCTATCACCGCAGCTTCGACCAGCATCAACTGTCGAGTCGTGTCGAGTTAAATCTGTTTGGAGAGTCCCAGTTCACCTCGGATTTTCTGAATAGCGTCTGGGACCATCTGGGACCTGCGCCTTTTAAGCTTACGCTGGGTAAACCTTTTAAGATACTGGGAAAAGCCGGGGCGGGTTGCTAGTATGGGTATAATATATTATCAAATTCATAACCATATCAAAAGCTAGTTATTCCGTAAAATTGAGTAACACTATACTGTAGTTAATTAGAAAAAATACCAGTGTGATTTGTGAAACGAAAAGTATAGAAAGATCTCAAGGTCTTAAATGGCTCAATTGTAGGTGCTTCGTATTTTTTCTGTGGGTATGAAACCTTTCATTCCTGAATTTGACAAAATAATACAATGTTAATTCCCATATGAAATACCTGGTCTCCCACATGGCTGCTGTGAAGGTTGTTATTACTGAAATTATTTGTAAAATTGACAGTGTACCATATCTAAGTTTGTGAGCATGATCCTGACGACATAAATTGGCTTGCTTCAAAATGATTCGAGAATAAGTTTATATTATTGTACAAAATAGTCTACATCTTCATTCATTAAATCAACTCTCTGACTATTGAAAAGCCATTTTCTACATCTGAAAATTAAAATATCGGCAGTCGGCATTTGTTTGAGATGACATAATTTACGTTTACTTATGTCTTAATTTTCAAAATGCATAGATATTTATATTTGAATTGCAGCCAATGGCCATAGCAGGGCATTTCTAATCAATGTCTGTAGGTTCCCCATTTTCAATGTCAAGTAGTTCCTACTTTATCAACCAGACGCCACTGTCACCCAACGGCGAACGTTGGAACTTGATAGAGCGTTTCTAATCCAATAGCCTACAAATTTTGGCTACACACTACCAATTGTAGTTGTAGGTTCTTTTACATGCCATACATCTATGACATGGGCCCGACGACTTCGACTGGGTTTGAACCCACGATCCTGGGCATAGCAGTTCAGCATGCTATCGACTACACCTCCGAAGCCATGCATAAATATCCTACAGAGACATGCTTCAGATTTATAACTGACTGGCTGCGTGGCTGAGCGGTAACGTACTCGCCTGCTGGTCCCAAGGTTGCAGGATCTAATCCTGGCGCAGTCAGCTGGCATTTAATGGTACGTAAATGCGAGGGAGCCGCACTGTAGATTTACTGGCACTTTAAAGATCCCCTTCAGGTCAAAATTCCGGGAGCCCGGCGTCTCTAAAAGCCACAGTAGTTAATAGGGACCTAAAACCAATAACATTATTATTGATTTATAACCAGACCTAGTTTCGTTGTTTGATTGCCACGGTGGGTGAGTGGATAGCGTGTCGGTCTCCTAACCCCAAGATTGCAGGTTCGCCCCTGACCGTGGTAAGTGATTTTTGAAAGGCGGCAAAAATACGATACGCATGTCATACGATGTTGGCATGTCAAAGAACCCATTTGAGTTCAGTAGGCCGAGTTCATAATGGCAAAATTAATCTCGGGAGTTTCCGCCAGCACAAAGTTCCTCATTTCTCTACTAGAAAGCGCTATTGTGTTCAAGGAGATTATATATCTAACATCTAACCTCCTTGACTTTCATAGTCAAGGAACTACGAAATTCGACATGCAAGCTACCCTCTGGGTGTCAAATAGCAAAGCTTGCACCAGGCACCCGAGGCCATACGATATTATTATTATTATTATTATTGAAAAGCTTTATAATACTTTCTACCGCTTATCCTAATTAATTGGGGTCGCCGGAGCCAACCATGCTCATTTTGGTTTTGGCCGGGGATTTAAGGTCGGATGCCCTTCCTGACGACACGTAATTTTTCAGGTGAAAGTTCCACCCCGCTGTCACCAGGATTGGAACTCCGGCCGTCTGGGAGATTGTTGAGCAGCTAAGCCACTGCGTCATCACGCTCCTCTTGAAAATCTTTATAATAGGCCTACTATCCTAAAACCCATAGCTCAAATATTACCTTTTAGGGTCCTTTGGAAACTCGGGTGTCTTCTTGTGATTGAACAGTCTACATTAATAGAATGACTTTTCAGTCGGTCAATACGAATACACCCAATTAGATTGGGCAAGGAGTAACAATCAATTTCCCTGTGTAATTGTGTAATTTATAATACAATAATTATTTATACACTTAATAAAACACGTCTCATACAACCCCCCTCCCCCCACCCCCGTTTATGTGAGAAGTGTTTTATTATGTGTATAAACAATTCATGTATTTTTATTTCAGGCACTAGGAGATGAATTGTCACTCCTCGCCCAATCTAATTGGCTACCGTACACTCGTGTTGACCGACTGAAAAGCGATCATATAGGTTACTAGCAGTAGTCCCCAGCTTCGCCCGGGGTATTTATTTGCTTTATGGATGATAATGAATACTACTATAGAACTGGCACATGATACTTAAACTAACAGAAAAAATATATATACCGGTATATAACTTCTTGCCCTGAACAGATAATCACCTTAAAATTAGTAATGGACTCCTACAAACATAGACAAAAACAGCAAGTCATAACCTTCATAGACTTCAAAAAAGCTTATGATTGTATACAGAGATCTTCATTACTGAAAATACTAAAGAATTTCAGACTTCATCCCAAATTAATAAAAATTATAAAACTAACTATAACAAACACCAAATCTAAAGTAAAATTCAGAGGAGAAATATCTGAACCGTTTACGATTAAAGCAGGATTAAGACAAGGCGATGGTTTATCGTCTTTACTTTTCAATTGTGCTTTGGAATATGTGATGAGGGAATGGTACAGGGAAAATCCTAAGAGCATAAGAATTGGAACCAAGAAGGATCAAATAGACTTAAATTGCTTGGGATTCGCAGATGACTTAGCGTTACTAGCTAATAATATTCAAGAAGCCAGAAATCAAATAATAAGCCTATAAAATATAGCACAAAAAAGGGACTTCAGATATCATTTGAAAAGACAGAGATAATGGTAGCAAATCCACTTGTAATCAATCACATAACAGTAAACAACAAGAAAGTTAAAATAGTGAAGCAATTTAAATACACTGACCGGCAAAGAAAGTGGAACAGTTAAAAAAGTAATATAAATAGTATAAAATTAGCCATGAAAAAGATGTAATCACATTTTAAAAGCTTTTCACGCATCAGAACAAACATATGAAACATCTGTGAATAGAAATTGATAATATGACATTTCTTTGGGTGGTTTATTACCACCAATTACCCCCAATCTTCGATGAGCCTATCTTAATGGTTTTATGGCGGGAAGCACACTGTAAGCGTTTAAGGTTTATGAGTGTTGCGGCTCGCTTATTGTTGTTCTAGGGATAACAACTCGCATTTGTTGAACATGTGTGAACCATTGTCATACATTTTAGCAAGTTATCCATGTGCAGTTCACACTAAAACATGCCTCTTAGCCGTGAAGGAGCTGCACAGGCAGTTGCATTGGTGGAGGATGGCCGCAGCTTCCGTTATGTTGCTGAGGTCATTTGATCATCTCTCGGTAGCATTCACCCTGCAGTGCAACGTTACAGCGAACACCAAACATACGACAGGAGACGAGGTCAGGTCATAGAAGAAGCACAAGTGCCAGGGATGACAGATTTCTCACCCTGCAAGTTCTGCATGAACGCCGTATCACAGCAGTCCAGGCACGAAATCAACTGGAAAAAGTCAGAAATGTGAGAGTGAGTGAGCGAACAGTAAGAAGACGGTTTGAAGAAGCTCATCTTTCGTCCAGGAGACCTGCATGTGGACCCACACTCGAACGACATCACAGAGAGGCGCGTCTTCGCTTCACAAGGCAGCATCTGGGATGGACCCACGATCAGTGGGCCGGAGGTGGCTCGGTTATGGTGTGGGGTGGCATCAACGTTATGGCCCGCACTGAGTTGGTGTGCATCGATCACGGGACACTCAATTTGCAAAGGTACATCGAAGAGATCCTGATGAACCATGTGATGCCCTCTGCACCTTTCATTGGTCAGAATTTCATGCTGATGCTGGATAATGCCCGCCCTCATACTGCTTGCTGTGTTGTACAATATCTGCAGGAAGTGGGGATTCAAACCCTGGACTGGCCAGCTCGTAGTTCTGACTGGAACCCCATCGAACATGTATGGGATATGCTTGGAAGGAACGTCAAACAGCGTGACCACACCACCTTGGCACAACTGAGAACATCGCTGCTGGAGAAATGAGGTCGCATCCCGGCTGATGCCATTTGATGAGTTGTGAACAGTATGCCTGAGGGTTTACAAGCTGTCATAGACGCTAAGGGGGGAAACACTCGTTTTTAGTGACCAGTGTTCTCGTGCAGTGCAAACATTAATACTGTTTTGTTTGGCAATACGTTTGATAAAAACCAGCACAAAAGAACATAACTAACAAATAGAAAATTGTAAGATTTGCAAAATGTAACGAAATTTGCGAGTTAAAGCGAGTTGTAAAACATTTTTCGGTATTTTCTGTAGCCAACCATCTAAAATTTACATGAATAATGCAAATATTGGAAAACCGATACATTTTAGTGGAATAAATTAAGAAATTACATAAAAATTAAAGTGTTCCACTTTTTTTGCCGGTCAGTGTACTTAAGAGAAATTATAACTTACAACTTCAATGAGAAACCTGCAAGGCAAGAAAGAACTAATAAAATGATAAAAGTTCAAAAGTTAACATGGTCTACATATAAAAGAAAATGTCTATCAATCGCAACAAAATTAAAAGATTACAAGACGGTGGTTCAACAAGAGGTGACATATGGAAGCGAAACTCTTTTTAAAGTTACTCAATAAAACAGAATCAACAAAATTTTAAAAGTAGAAAGAAAAATAGCTAGAACATGCATAAATAAAAAATATCAGAAAGATGGACAATGGCGGATAGTACCAAATGAAGTGGTATACAGAGAACTGGAGCCCATACTATTCGGAAGAAACGGTTTCCTTTTTTGGTCACATTATGAGGACACCAGAAACCTGATTATCTAGAAAAATTGTAGTGAAACTTTGGAATATGAAACAACAAGTAGGAAGGATTAAGGAAATTAGAGAAGATATGAAAGAATTAGAAATAACCTTGGATGACTTGCAAAACAAAACACAAAAAACCTGAAAGATATACAAATAAGATTTCAGGTAAAAATAGACAAACATAATACAATAAAAAGAGTTTTTACAGATGAATGCCTGAGAAGATCAGAGCGAATGAAAAGCTACTGGGCAACTCGGAAAGGAAACTTACTGAAGAAGAGGACCAAGAAATGATTGACTGAAGTAGTCCATTGAGGACGTAAAAGCAGCAGAAGCAGAAGAAGAAGAAGAAGAAGAAGAAGATATGACTTTTTGTGGTGGTGGTAGTGCGGGTGATAAGTAGTATAGTATAATGGACGTAACATCCAGGTCTTTTTCCTGTAATGATAATAATGAACAGGGACTCGGCTATTTACTAACTACAGTACTGACACATGTAATTTACAAACGAATTGAAAAATATGATTAGAAAGAGGAGTAAGTGAAATAAAAGACACTGCCTAGGGCCTATATCTCATTGGCTGTTTGAAAAGTAGAGACCAATTTCAGTGCCGTCTTTTGTAGCACAGCGCCATAGGAAAATAATCAGAGCACTTTGAAAAACTTCGGCTATCCCGAGCTCCTGAGGTAGCAATAGTGTCATTTATCGCACATAGCTCTGAAGGATAAGGATCGGAATAAATGAAAGTAAATTTGAAAGCACCAACGCTTATTGCAGCTGATTACCTCAATGTACGGCACCAACACAGTTGCACTTATACAGAGGCATAATATATTCATGATGATAACTGTAAGAGACCTAAGAAATCCTTTTGCACTTACTCCCCGTGACTGCAATTTATAAGCAGCGCAAGATGTAACTATTTTCGCAATTCTGCACCAGAACAATGGTAGGGGTGACGTGATACAGCCCGCATTTTTTTTTTTTTTTTTTTTTAGCGTATGGCTTTTTAGTGCCGGGAGTGTCCGAGGACATGTTCGGCTCGCCAGTTTTGTAGCTGTTTCGAGACGGACACCCAATGGGTGAGCTACAAGTACCGTTGGGGAGGAAAGTTGGAAGGGAGGGTCGAGGAGTTGGAAGGTAGCGGCTGTGGCCTATAGTTAGGGACCAACCCCGGCATTTGCCTGGAAGGAAGATGGGAAACCACAGAAGACCATCTTCAAGGTTGCCGGCGGGGGGATTCGAACCTCCTCGCCTCCCGGATGTGAGCGACTGCCAACAGTCATGCCGCAACGACCTCGGCTAACTCACCCGGTATACAGCCCGCATTGCCAGCCAACAATAGACTTATTTTAAAATACATTCTTACAGTTACACTACTATGGACATAAATGGTTCTAGGGCCAAAAAACGTGGTTATCAAGTTCTTTTTGTCTGTTATACTAAATGTAGGGAATGAAGAGGGTTGTCCACAAGATCAAGTGGACCGAGTTACCAGCTGGGTTTCAAAGGGTAAGTATGTAAAATTCGGTGCAATTAGATGAAACGGTGTAGATTTGTGCTAAAGGGCCTAAATGCAGGGAATGGAGGGGTTTGTCCGAAATTTAAAGTTTACAGTGTTACCCGCAAAGTTCCAAAGGGTAAATATACAAAATTTGGTTCAGATCGGTGAAACGGTGTAGATTTGTGCCAAAGGGCCTAACTGCAGGGAATGGAGTATATCCGCATCTGCGCAGGGCTTTAGCTATAGATGAACATGTGCTTCATATAGGCTACATTTTTATAATTGGTCCAAAAATGAAGACCGTTCTATTTATAAGATGGTTGGTTCCTCAGTTTAGGGGCTGCGACAACGCGGTCATGTAGCCCCGTGTACTTATATTTATAAGATGAATGTTCAGGGAAGGATTCAGGAGTAGGGGAGAAATAGAATAGTAGGGTACCTTACGTATATGCTTGTTATTTCTTTTTAAAAAGTACCGGTACTGGTAGTCATTTCTTGCAAGTATAGGCCTACATACATGGATGCAGAATTGAGACAAGCTGTTGAAAGCCTATTGGTAATTCCCCATTGAGATGCAAAAAGATGGTTGTTCCAATGCTTAGGCCTATGCCTACATGCTTGTTGGTTTATAGTTGAATTTAAGTTCAAGTTAAGTTGTTTACTGTGTCATTGGGATGGATGGTAACATTGGCTACATAGTAACTTATTTTAGGTGGTGCATGACATAGCAATAGTTTGACCTCGAGCCTGTATGTGTCTAAGGATTCCCCTCCTATCCCCCTTCGCGAATGCAGTGGCCGCTTGTTAGTTTATTATTTTCATTGATTATTATTGCTTGTCCTCTGACTACCAGCAGTCAGATTTTTTAATTAATATGAATTGTGAGTGTTTTCGGTTACAAAAACAAATTTGAGGAACAGATTATCCTTGGAACTATTTGAACAGTGAAAATAATGTTGCACTCGTTTTCTACCATCCCATCAAATGTTCAATGTGTCCAGTGAAGAAGAAGAAGCAGCACAGGTGATGGAAGATCTCAGAAAATTTTAAGAGTCTGCAGCATCATTCAGCAGGAATACAGGAAGGATAAACATGGGAGTAATTTTCATTAAACCTCAAGTTTGCACAGTTCCAATTAAAGTAGAGTCCCGCTTTTCCGAAAATCCGCCTATTCCGAACAGAGTTCAGAAAAATACCGATTGTTCTTTTTTACTTAAAAACAGGAGAAATCAAGAAGACGTTTGTTTTTTTTCGTGTTAAAAAGTACATGTATTGTTATATTGTTCAAGGAAGTTAAATAAATTCTCTAATAGAATATACATTTCAACAAATTTGCAATAAGCGCACACAGTTTATCAAATTTGCGAGAGTAGATTAGATAGATTTTTTATTAATTACATTTGATCAAATACATGCATTCAATACATTTTTGATATAGGACACGTCAGAATTTACATCTATAAAATAAAAGAACTAACAGGTATATATTACTAATATTATAACTATTTAACTTATTATAATAGCAAATCTTAACAGATACAATCTTATTGCACAACTATTTACACCTCACTCTATTATCATAATATGAAAACTTAATTCTATAAATACAACAACATACAGCTAGGTATTACAATTAAATTTAAAAAGTAAAATATAATTATAGATTTCATCGCTCCTATACGCTAAGATATTCAACTACTGAGTAAAAACAATGGCACTGCAGATAAGCTTTCAACATTCTATCAAAGGTTTTTATTTTTGGGGCCAGTTTTATATACTGGGGTAGTTTATTGTATAATTTAACTCCAGTGTGAAAAGTTCCTTTTTGATATATGCTTGTGTGCGTGTGTGAAATATGAATGTTTTGATTTTGTCTTGTGTCATGCCTATGAACATCATTGTTTGTTTTAAGAAAAACATCTTGATTCATTAAATTCTTTTAAAAAAACATAATACTTTCAAAGATATATATGCAGGGCAGTGGGAGAATGTTTAAATCTTTAAACAGAGGTCTACATGATTCTCTAGAGTTTACATTTGCCATAATTCTAATCGCCCTCTTTTGTATCCTAAACGTGCTTAGTACATCTCGCGACATACCCCAAAATATGATCCCATATCTTAAGTATGAATGGAAATAAGCAAAATAAGTATTTCTTAATGTATGCATGCTAGTGCAGGTTTTCAAAATACGTAACGCAAAGCACATCGAGTTCAGTTTAGTATTCAGATATTGTATATGTTTATTCCATTTCAAGTCTTGTTGTATCCATAGTCCTAAAAACTTTGTTACTGATTTATTTTCTATTTGATGACCATTTAATGTTATATTGGGTTTCGCAGGATTCCTATTCTGTATAGTGTGGAAATTTAGACATACTGTTTTTTTATAGTTTATTATGAGGCGATTATCTTGTGACCATTTGGTTAACTCTCCTGTAACGGGGTCAGCAGACTGCTGTATGACCTGTTTAGTTTCACCTTTTATTACAAGTGTTGTATCGTCCGCAAACAAAATTTCCTTATGTGAATGAACGTTTTGTGTTATATCATTGATATATAGAAGAAAGAGTAGTGGACCCAAAACCGATCCCTGGGGTACTCCAAATTCAATAATTCCCTCATTGGATAATGTTTCATTAAGTAATTTGGTTCCATCATCCTTGTGTCTCAAGCTTACTATTTGTTTACGCCTTGTTAAGTAAGACTCGATCCATTTATTAGCTATACCTCTAATACCATATTGATTTAGTTTGGTAAGGAGAATTTTATGGTCAACAACATCAAATGCTTTCGATAAATCCAAGAATAGGCCAGTTACATGTTCCTTATTGTCAATTAATTTCAGTATACAATTACTACATTCGTAAATTGCTGTCTGTGTAGATTTTTCCGTTCTGAATCCATGTTGTGAGTTTGATAATATTTTATTTTTTTCTATGAAACTTATACATAATTTTTTCCACAATTTTTGCAATACCAGTTGGTAAGGTAATAGGACGATAGTTATCTAATTCATCTTTTGAACCGTTTTTGTGCACTGGAATTACTTTTGATAACTTCAAAATATCCGGGTAAGTTCCTGAGAGAATTGAACTGTTTATTAAGTGCATAAGTGGATTTATTATATTTTCTGCACATTTCTTTAAAATTGCATCAGGGATGCCATCAATGCCAGCACAGAATTTATTTTTTAGCTCTTTTATAACTATTCTTACCTCTTCACTTGTGACATGATTTATAAATAAAGAATCACTGCATATATTTATTTTATTATTAGAATTTAGTGTATTTACCTGTGATTTATTTAATAATTTTTGTGGAATTTCCAGAAAATAGTCATTAAAAGTGTTTGCTATTTCCTCTGGATTATTAATCACTTTATTATTTCTGGTCAGTGTAATGTTCCTTTGTATTTTAGCAGATTTTCCAGTTTCTTTCTTTATCACGGACCACATAGCCCTGTTTTTATTAGATGATTGGGAAATAAAATTATCATTATGCATTTTCTTTGCTAGTCTTATTACCTTATTTAATATGCTAGTGTATTTTTTGTAGTATAAATTGAATTCAGGTGTTGTGTGGTATTGTTTATATAATTTGTGTAGACATTTCTTTCTTTGACATGAATTTATAATCCCTGTTGTTATCCAATTGCTAGTTTTGTTATTTTGAACAGTTCTTTGTTTAAAGGGGAATGCTATTTCAAAATAGTGTTTTAGGGTACTGTTAAATGCATTAAATTTATCATTTACATTTTCTAGTTCATAAATTTCTGACCATGTTTCCTTATTTAATAAGTCATTGAAATATGTAACATTTGATTCAGTGAATGACCTGCACTTTGATTTTACTCCATTATCATTATTATTGATTGTTTCGGATACTTCAAAACTCAGTATTTGTCCATGGTGGTCACTAAAACCCGGACAATAGACTTCTATTGAATGGTGATATTTATCTGTATTTATAAAAATTTGATCAGGAGTGGTTTTACTACATTTTGTTATTCTTGTTGGGGTATTTACTGTAGGTTTCAGTCCATAGGAAATGGTAACTGTTTTAATAATTCACAATTTCTATCATATTTTGAGAAATCCACATTTACATCCCCACAAATTATTATATCGAAATTTACTTTGCTCATGTTATTGAGTAACAATTCTAATTTATCTATAAATAAAGGAAACTTTCCTGACGGAGAACGGTATACGCATACAATTATTAACTTAAACTGCTTTATTTTTACGGCAGAGAATTCAAAATCCTGTTCCATAATTAGATTATCATAAGCTGTTATCTGTTCATGATCTAAATTATTTCTTAAGAAGATGGAAGTACCACCATGGCTAATATTAGATCTAGAGTATTTACTAGCTTGTATAAACCCTGGGAATTGAATTAATTCGATTTGTTCCTCTTTCAGCCAATGTTCTGAAATACATAGTGCTGAGATGTTTTTAAGTTCATTTTTAAGCATTAGATTTATGTAATCAATTTTATTATAAAGAGACTGGACATTCTGGTGGTAAATTTTAAATTTGTTACTTTTGCAAGCTTGTGTTGGTGATTTATTTACATTATTATTATCATAATTGTTATTATTATTGTTGCTAGACAAATCCGAAATACCACACTCCGTTAAATTTGACTTCAAAAGATCTGATAGACAGAGCGCAGTGCAGTGAGTCGTGTGTATGGAATGCGGGACGAGAGGGATCGGTAGGGTGGGGGTGGGATGATGAGTCTAGTTTTACAACACAGTCGATTGTCTGCGCTGAGAGTAGTCGAAGGCCACTTTCCTTCCCTTCCGAATTTCACTGAACCTGTTCACAGGCTGATCAATACTGTGTACAGCTGACACTAGCAGATGTCGCCACACTTAATTTATGCCTTAACAAGTCAATACATTGATATTATTAATGAAATCCCCCTATTCCAAAATTCCCACAAAACCGAACAGGGTTCGGTCCCAATTAGTTCGGAAGGACGAGACTCTACTGTATATGTTTGAATACGTGTGGTATTTTTGTTGATTGTCAAAATATTATGGTAGGCCTATTATCTGCTTCAACTATATGATAATGATTTTGATGATGACGATGAAGGAAAAAATATTATTATTATTATACCGGTAGGCCTAATAGTATTATTATTGTCACTCCAGCTATCAGTGAAAAAAAAAATCTTACTAAGTGAGATGAATTTACCATGTGGTGACAGTTTGTATTGTTTCTCGCATGGGTGAACAGAGCGTATTAACACTGTCAGTACAGGCCCGACGAGTGCGGATGTAGCCCCGGGGCCCGGATTTGCTGAGGGGCGGTAAAAGGACTTAAGAGTGAGCCACTTTATTTAATTTAATGTCAAAATTATTATGAAATTTTCTGATATGATTCTGTTCGATGTAAATACAGCCAGTAAATAGTATCAAAAACATTACAAAGATAACATACATTTTTTATACATTTTTTCTTTTTTCTTCCGGGGGAAATGGCAAAGTTGCCCAAAATATTTTTTAAATACCTACGTTTTAAAAATTTTAATGTATTTTTGTCATTTTTATCTACGTCTTTGTAATATTACATAAACTGTGACCGTATCTATTGATGGCTGATGAAGGGGGGGAAAAAATGGAATGCAACCGAAATATGTACCAAAAATGATTGTATTATAAGTTATATACTAATTCATAAAAAAGGGTATTGACTAGGCGGAATCTTCTCAACTCATAGTGTTTTTACCCTAATACCGTACTTAGATGGAATTCCATGGACAGTTTGTGAACTACAATGACCGCATTCTTTGTAGAGTTACTTGTGTTTCATTCAGTTCAAAACCATTTGTCATCATTATTTTCAAGAATTCTGTTTTGCAATTAAATGTAGTGTGTCTTATATGTTGCAGGGTACTTGAGGTATGGTATTCGTTCATGCTTGTGCTACTAGTGACAACATTGGGGCAATGTAGTCGGCCCCATGTATTTGCATGTGAATCGACCTGATAATTTGTGTTATTATGGTGACTATACTAGAGTGTATACTTGTAATTGGGACTAGAATCTGAAGGAGATACTGTGACCTTTAGTTAGGTAACATCCTGGTATTTTCCTAGAATAGAACTGAGAAACCATGGAAAACCACTTCACACTTTTCCTCTGTTTCTCCAGTCAAAGGATGCCATGCATAGAAAAATAAGAATATGGGACAAAATGGCAATCTGAAAATGAAGACAAGGGATGAATTTCAATCATATTTTCATGTATAATCTTATTCATCAATCATATTTTCATGTATAATCTTATCCATAACGTCCTCTGCAGGACTACCCAATCATCATCATCATCATCCTGAACCAACTCCAGTTGCCCGGGTGTGGTATATGAGCCCCCTCCATTTCATCCTGTCCTTGTATCACTCCTGCACCAACTTGTCCCAATCATGTCCTGTCTGCAGTACATCGTTCTTGACTGTATCTATCCACTTCTTTCGTGGCCTTCCTACGGGTCGTCTTCCTTCTACTTTTCTCTCAAATTCCTTCCGTGCAGTTCCGTTTGGTGGCATCTTATTCATGTGACCAAACCACTTCAGTCTTGAGATCTGGATCTTATTGAGGAGAGGATCATCTTTCCCACTTCTTCTCTAATCTTCTCATTCTTGGTTTTCTGAATCATGATACGTAGGAATTTCATTTCGGCTGCCTGAAGTTTATAGTTATCTCTATTGGTTAGTGTTGTGGTTTCTAACTGTATGTAAGAATCGGTGTACAATAGGACTTGTACAATGTCATCTTTGTGTTTTCATGGGTATTTGCTCATCCCACAGCAGGTGTCTTACCTGGTGGTAAAATTGTGTTGCCCTATTAATTCGATTGTTTACCGCATGTTTTGCTAGGTTGTCACTTGATAGAATGCTACCCAAGTACTTGAAAACTGTAACGCTGTCCAATTTGGCTTCATTTAGCATGACTATTGGTTCTGCTCCTTCCTCATACACTTTCATCGCACCGTCTTTGTCTCGCTGATCCATCAAAATATTGATACATGCTGATTAGGAAATTACATAATTCAATACTGACCAGTGGCGGTTTCTGGGTATTCGCCCTGGAGCCAGTGCACACCCATTCTTGAAAAATTGCCGTTCACATTTGAATTTTACGAATATAAAAATTAATATAAGATTTTATGGTAGTATAAAGCGGCAACAAATGTCCAGGATACCGCTTTTTTACATTTAAATGTACCGCGTTCGTTGCGCCTCACTGTACGTTGCTTGTGTGCTGGCTCGGGTATCATCAAATATCGCCGTTCGCCACTTGCAACTTTGTAGCCAGCGTTAGGCTTGACGGCAGGAGTGGGACGGCAAGAGGGGAGAGGGGATGTGTGTTTACTGTAACAGAATCGGAGCCAAATCCTTGCCTGGCGAATTGTACTGCGCATGCTCCGTTAATTTTCCATCTCCTGTCGCATCTGATTGACAGACGAAGAAACGATGACCGCTAGCGTGCAGGAGCTACCGCACTATCTGTTGGTGAATTGATGTACCAAGTAGAGTTTCATGCACAGTATGAAATGGTTTGAAAGGTTGTGTCTTTACGCAGCTTGTATAATAGCGCCACTGCCATTTGATTTTCAATGTGCATTTAAAAACTACAATCATACAGCCAACTGTATGATATAGTCTATAGTTGTAACAGTGAATTCAGTTTCATTACATTTCTTTATAATTTACAGATTTTTAAGGTCCAGTAATTTAGAGGAATAATGCAGCCTATTATCTTGTTGATCTTGGACGTGGCAAGTATTTGTCACAAGTGTGTTTCTAAAGTGTGGAATATTTGAGTGCGTGTGCATTATTACGTATTTGATAGCTTATTCTCCCAGCTTGGCTTCACCCACTGACATAGCTAGGATCATTCCTCTACCGTCGGAAGGATGGTGTCTGGGAGGTAAACACACTTTTTCAGCAAATGCAACTGGAGATGGTGACAGGTGACCGCAAACTTGGGTCTAATTCATGGTCAAAGAGGAGATTTTGACCGTTGGCCTGAAAGGAACCGTCCCGGTATTTGCCTAGTGATAAAAATGGAAAACCACGAAAATCATTTTCAGGATGGCCGAGGTGGGATTCGGGATTATTATGGCTACTGTTCAGGATTTAAAAACTATTACATCGTCTCAACTTACTTACTCTGCAAGAAAAGGTGGCCATATAATAAGAAATGGGAAGACCTATTCCAAACCTGAATTTAATTCAAACATCCCTGTGCAAAGCGAAGGTTAGGAATCGCTTATTCCATGATGAAGTTATAGAAAGTTAGTATGAGTGGGCTTGTGGTAGTGAACTAACCATCTGGATGTATTGTTTTCCGTGCTTAAAGTCGTGCACGTGCACAAAAAAAGAAAATCCCTCTCTGCACGCTGGAAGCGGAGGTAGATTTAACCGGGCAAAGAAAAATGCTTAGAATTCACTAAATTTGCCAATTGTTGTACAGTATACCTACAAAAGTTACACATGTGTAGCATACAGCATCTTCTTATAATACCTGAAACATTTTGCTCATCCCTTGGTGCAAGGGTGGGTCATATCAAATATTCTTTCAGGCAAAAAATGTTGTTACATTTTAGAGGGGTATTGGCCATTTTAAACTGTTTTGATATTGTGCCTATTAAGGGAGGTATGATTTCTTTTCTCTAAAAACTCCATTTTCCCCACCCCTTTGGTCAAACTTACGAAGATAAGCACTTGGCCCTTATTCCAAAAATAGTACGAACTTTGAATAAATTCAGTTTTTAACATACTATGAAAGTTATAGCAATATTTCACTTTCCCCCCATTTCCAACCCCTTGGTCCGATTTTGCCCGTTAGCAAACTCGACTGAGATTTTGAATGGTTATATTTTATGTAGGCCTATACATATACATTATATATTAACTTTTGAACTGACGGTGGTTTTGGGATCTGTGGGATGTGAAACGCGAAGATATGTCAATTTTTTTCCGGATGTCGAAATGGTACTTTGCAATAGGTAGCTTTCTAATGAAATCTAACTAAAATCGACAAATGTGAACAATCAAAAGCCTACATGAATGCAGAATTGGAATTTCAAGTACTAGGAAAGTAACAAATCAAACAAGAGCTTCATTGTGGATTCAGGAGGGAACATAGAACAGCAAAATATCGAGGTGTCGAAAAACCAACTCCAAGTGCCACTAGATGCATATCTAAGCATACAAAATAGAGTAACATTGTGAGGAGACAGTTATTTTGTATGCTTAGATATGCATCAAATTTAGATGTTTTTTTTTTTAAAGAGTGCACACCCACAATTTTTCTTCACCAGCCGCTACTGATACTGACTAAAAATGTTTATAAATAATGTAAATATACAGGATTAGAAATAATGTACTCATACTTTCCTGACAATCACCTACCGTGAGAGTGGAAAAAAGAGCCATATTGTGTTATTTGGATCAGTATTGATTTACATGGGATAAGTGTTGTCACAATGGAATTCAAACATCAGATTTTGGACTGTGCAACTGCCCAGCTATCAATGTTTAGTGTAATTTAGCACCCTCAGCTATACAGGATAGTAAAATGTATAGCCTTGGAGTGGTTCTATTCATTCAGGCATTGATTAAGAGTGTAGTAGGGATCACAGGTTAAGATATTGTGGAACAGTTTTTGAATCACTCTCATCCATCTGTGTAGCAGAGCAGTCTACGTCATGCTCTATGACATCACAGGACTATCCCTCAAAATTCGTAATGCCTGGCAGCCCTGATTCCAACTCTAACTCTTAGACAAGAATTGAAATTCTAGGCTGAAATGGGAATCAAATCCAGGACTTTTTGATAGAGGGGTCTCAAAATGAACTCCTAGACCACGATACTGTAGTGATTTTCTAAATAAGAGGCCTAGTTAATGGGTTATCACTAGGGCTCCGAAGTTTAAGATCTAAAAATAGCTCGAATATGCAAGCAAATATGACTTTAAAAATGACTAAATAAGACTCAAAAAAGACAAAATATGACCTGAAAATGACTGATTTAAATACAGCCGGTTTTTAAAATGATAAATCCAAGCGACAATCCCTTCGAGATTAAATTGTTAACTAAATTCTTTATTTCTATTTTCATATTAATTTTCTGAATAGAATACATGTTTAAGTGGTTATTTACAGTCTATTTTCCTTGACTCACTTATCAAACACCTGAGAATACATAGGCCTACCTACAGGGTCTTTATATTTGCTCGTCAAGGACATTCTCGCTCACGCGCTCCGCCAGTGACGGCTCAGTTCCCGGCTGCTGGTCGCGCATATGTACGGCAAAATACCGTGCTTAAAATCAGTATCATGCACTTTTACTCACTATGTTTACAGTAGATGCTGAAAATGTTCCCCATCTGCTGCCAAACATAGACAGCATCTCTTTATGAAGTTTCTGGTTACTCCGGTTAATTTACCTTCAGTAAGGATATAACGACCTTTACGTCTATTTTTATTGTTTACTGAACTTGTACGTTTGAATCTCTTAGCCAGTTGTTTTATTGTGATCGTGTACAGTGCTGTAATGCCTGATGTGAAATATCTGTTACTTGAACGTGTATATCTGCACAATACATACATAAAGTGCAGGAAATCGTGCGCTAGAACAAGACAAAAGTTTCGAGTGAAATTTCCAGGGAGACACATTCCTATAAATTGGACTATAAAACAACTGGCTAAGAGATTCAAATGTACAGGTTTAGTAAACAAACAAAAAATAGATGTAAAGGTCGTTAGTCCTATTTCCTTACTGAAGCTAAATTAACGAGAGTAACCGGAAACTTCATAAGGACATGCCGATTATGTTTGGCAGCGGATGGGGAACATTTTCAGCATCTACTGTAAACATGGTGAGTAAAAATGCACAATACTGATTTTAAGCATGGTATTCTGCCGTACATACGCGCGCGCGGCAGCCGGCAACTGAGCCGTTACTGGCGGAGCGCGTGAGCGAGAATGTCCTTGCCAAGCAAATATAAAGACCCAGTATAAAACATGTTCACTAAATTGATGTTAGTCAACTGGCATTGCTTGTGTGCTTTGCCGTATTACAATGCTGCTGCACATTATTTTTTTTTTTTCAGCCACGACTTTCACTTCACACAACTGGCAAAACAGAACTGAACCATCTGTACAAAAATATTCTTCTCCAAATTCCTTAACAAAGCTTCATAACTTAACACTAGTAGAAGTCTTTTCCTTAGGCATAATGGAATGCGTACTGGAGTACGATTCACCGTAAACTGACGCTTGTTCAAGTAAAAGAAGGAGATATAATTAGCCAACTGCTGGGATGGGTTTTTCTCGATTATTTCTGTCCCTACCAGTGCGACCATCCTGCCGAGTACAATGTGGTGGCACAAGAGATGGAGTGAGGTTGTATGACCTTCATCGCACACAACAGGTATTCCACCTGCATTAACTGCCGTTGTGACATCCAGATTCAATTTCTGTAAATACTAGTTCCCGTTCGGTAAGTTGAGGATGATTGCACACCTACAGCTGCCGTCAAACTATCGAAATATGACGTTCTTACCAAAAAACTGCTCAAAATATGACCTAATGGTAAAAAATGTTCGAAATATACATATGGCAAATAAAAACCACTGTATTGTGACGATAATCACTTGATTTGCATCAGAAACAAATCGGGCATGAAAATTGAGGCAAAGAAAAAAATATGAATTTTCCTAAACATCCGAGCCCTAGTTATCACCAAAAGTGTCAAAAGGATTATTTAGCAAAGAAATCAGATTCAAACAGAAAACAATAATAATTAAAATATCACAAATTTAAATTAAAACAATTTATTTTAACAACATTGAAATGCAGGTTTACATCATGTACAAAATGTTACATCACTAATCAGATTATAAAAATACTGAGACGGAATATAATACTCATTTTGAAATATGGCAATTGACTGTACAATATTAATTCATCCTTCTTCTTCCTTTTTCTCCAAAAGTGAGAAGCAGAAACAATTTTCACCCAAGGTTTGGTCTATCTGAGAAGACTATGTGGGTGCCAGGAGAATACATTTCAAATACCAGGATCTGAAAAATAATAAAAAAGCAATACGATAAATGCCATTGACACAATAAAAATAAAAAAATAAAAAGCAGAACGATAAATGCCATTGACACAATAATGCTACAGGTCTCAAATTAAATTAACACCCTATTGATATGAAATTAATCATATTTGATTCAAATTGGCCCTTATTGAAAAATATATTCATAAATTAAATTAGAAGCCATCCACCAAAAATCAATAATATGTACGGTACTAGAAGTTCTTTAATGATGTACTAGTTTCAACCACATTGTGGTCTTCTTCAGCACCCGTATTATTTTACAGGTGAGACAAGTGGCTTGTAATTGCGAGTGTGCTATTGATATAAACTTATTTACTATAAAATTTAGAAATGCTAAAAAATCAGATCTGTTACAACAATAATTAATAATATTTTTCTTAAAAACTTATAAAATGTGTCAAAATGTATAAGGTGCATTCAAAAAGTAACGAGCCGGAGGCATAATTACACAAACCAGTACCTGTATGTTAGAAGTATTGGCCCTGGCTGTTGAGGCACTTGTCCCACTGTGACACGAGGCGGTGAATAGCTGTCTCATAAAATTCTCTGGGCTGCGATGTGAACCAGTTCCGCACGTACAGCTGGACGTCGGCGTCCGAGGTGAATCGTTGGCCCCGCAGAGCCCTTTTCAGGGGACCAAACATAGCATAATCACAGGGAGAGAGGTCTGGACTGTGGCCGAGGGTGGCCGAGAACCTCCCATTTGAATTTCTGCAGGAGTGCCGCGACTGTGTTGGCCGTATGAGGTCGTGCATTGTCGTGGAGCGACCACGGCGGCTATGGCGTTCACTGTCACTCGGCGGTCCTGGGTAATGAGTGCATCAACCAGCTGGACGTTGTCATCGGTAATGCAGCGGGGTGCCCCAGACTGGGCATCATCGGCTAACAACACCCGTCCTTAACTGAAGTGCTTGTGCCACGCCTTGACCCTTGCAAGGGACATGCAGTGTTCGCCGTACACTTGTGACATTCGGCGATGAATGTCCGTTCCCCCTACTCCTTCCGCTGTCAGAAACCGAACAACACCTCTTTGCTCTTCGGTTGACGCCTCCATGTCACTGTTTGCAATGCGACTGGCAGCGTTGGACGATTGATGCATGCTGCTGCTGTCTTTGTATCGTCACGTGACGTGCATTAGTAGAATCAATCATGGTTCCGTATTGATTAAAAGTTAAAATATTAAAGGGACACGAATTCCGCCTGATCAATACACAACTTTTCACAGTCAAGGGGCTATATTATACCCATTTGGTACATGTTTCGAAGCCTTCCATAATGGCCCCTTCATCAGCCATACACATAAACATATTGTCAGTACAATCTTGGAATAACATTAAAAAGGTTAAAACTAACATGAGAAAACTTGATGAAAATGAGACATTATAATCATGAGGACAGTTATGGTACAAATACATTGAGTAAAACTTGTCCTAAGAAAACCTTACGAATATTACAAACAAATGGTAAAACACATTAAAAATAGTATGTTAAAGTGCAAACTTTAAAGTGCAATTTATATGACTCTTGCAATAATCTTAGAGTTTTGATAAAATAGAATATCAGGATTCCGTGTCCGAAAAATCTAGGGAATTCGACGAAAATCTCCATTTTCAAGAGGCTTTCATCAAGCTTGGCCGATTTGTCTTAAATACATGGCGCTGTATTGTTCTTTCTACCAACGATCCTTCGTATGAAGTCAACAAAGTCTTAATATGAGCATGAGTTTTTTAACATACCTTTAACTCTTTCTATGGGTTGAATTCCCTAGATAAATTGCACTTTAAAGTTTGCATTTTAACATACTATTTTTAAAGTGTTTTTCCATTTGTTTGTAATATTCGTAAGGTTTTCTTAGGACAAGTTTTACTCAATGTATTTGTACCATAACTGTCCTCATGATTATAATGTCTCATTTTCATCAAGTTTTCTCAGGTTAGTTTTAACCTTTTTAATGTTATTCCAATATTGTACTGAAAATATGTTTATGTGTATGGCTGATGAAGGGGCCATTATGGAAGGCTTCGAAACATGTACCAAATGGGTATAATATAGCCCCTTGACTGTGAAAAGTTGTGTATTGATCAGGCGGAATTCCTGTCCCTTTAATATTTTGACGTGACGTGCACGCGTGCCCTCTAGCGACGGGCTGTGACCTTCCACGCTCTGGTCGGAACCACACCTCGTTACACACGCCACGATTAGCCGACGTTGTCACCGGTTTGCGCATTCCAGCCTCCAGCTCGTTACTTTTTGAACACACCTTATAATTAAAAAAACATCTATGAAGCTTGTTAAATTCATTTGTTAAAAATCCTTAAAATTGTAACCTATTCTTATTTCATTAAATTTGTAAGAAATAATTTTCAAATGTCTGATAGTTCTTAAAAAAAATAAAGAAATAAAAAATCTTCAAGCTTGCATAGAATACAGGCACAGTGGTGAACTGCGGCTCGAATTATGTTGTATGGATGTTGAAAATAGTGTATGGTTGCCATGATCATCTGCGAATGCTAAGCAATTTAGATTTATGCTTTGCCAATCTTGATGTGTGGTTGACATATCTTAGACCATTCTCGCATGCACCCCCAGGGGTCACATCTAGTGGGACGTGGGTTGGCGACCACGGGACCCCAGCTGAGTCCGGCATTGCTTCCACTTACTTGTGCCGGGCTCCTCTCCGTCTTCTTTCCTGTCGACCTCCCTTGGTCAACTCTTGTTCTTTTCCGACACAGACAGTATTAGGGGTATCCGAGGCCTAGGGAGTCTTTCACTTTCCCGCCTTAATTGGCCCTTGTCTCATCTTTCCCGATCCCTCCTTCTTCGAGTGGTCAGACTTCTTGTTTTCTTTTCACTATATATCCTTTTCTCTTTAAGATTCCCTTACTGTTTTTGTTAAATGGCTCTCCGTGTATCTAAATTCACTTTAGGGTCTTTTTTTTCCCCCCATCTACATTCCATTTTGTGGGTATTTCCACTGTAAGTTGCATTTTGTAAGTCTTTTCGATCTAATTTGCGTTTTGTGAGTGAACCTCAATTGCGTTTTGTAAGGATTGACAATCTAAATTGCTTTTTAGTAAGTCTTTTGTGAGTATTTTGAATTTCAATTGCATTTTGTAAGTATTTTCATCCTAAACCGCTTTTTGCAAGTATTTTCAATCTAAATTGCTTTTTGTATGGTGCGCATTTTGCTATTATTTTGATTCCCAATTGCATTTTGTGGGTGTTTGGAATCTAAATTACATTTTGTAAGTATTTTCAATGTACATTGCATTTTGTAAGTATTGTCCATCCAAATGAGTAGTTTGATTCTACCGTACATTTTGTAAGCATTTTCAATTTCAATTGAATTTTGTAAGCATTTTGAATATTAATTGCACTTTGTGAGTCTTTTGGATCTGAAATGGGAGTTTTTCAATCTCAATTGCATTGTGTATTTTGAATTTCAATTGCATTTTGTGAGTATTTTGAACCTCAATTGCATTTTGTACATATTATCAATCTCATTTACATTTTGTAAGTATTTTGAATAACAGTTGCATTTTGTAAGTATTTCGACTCTACAATGCATTTTGTACGTATTTTGATCCTAACCTGCATTTTGTGCGTATTTTTCAATCTCTTCCTTTTGTGAGTATTTTTGTTCTAAATTCACTTTTGTAAGTATTACCGCTCTCCATTTTGTGAGTAGTTTCAATCGGAGTTCTTTTTTGTAAGTATTTTCCGTCTCGCTTAATTTTCGTTCTGGTTTCCATTTCATTGTCATTTTCGCTATCACCCAGACCATTAGGGGCCGATAACCTAGATGTTATGCCCCTTAAAACAACAATTATCATCATCATCACCATTCTCGCATGGCTTTTTCCAACACACAATTAAACAATAATGGTGAGAGTCCATCTCACTGTCGAAGTCCAGGTTTAATTTCAAATGGTTCAGAGAATTCATTTAGGAATCTAACTTCTACAACTAGTGAATGAAAGGGAAGAGCAGCATAGGATGACCTAGACTGAGATGGATGGACTTGGTCCAAATCAGAATAAGACAGCAGCATCTGGACTGGAGCAGAATTTTGTATGAGGAGTGAGAATATAGTGGAGATAGAGAAGAATCACACTGGCCCCTACCCAGTCAAGGATGCTGATGATCAGATACCAAATATTCGAAAACAATTCAACTTACCTCATTGAGTCCCTGGTGCAGAAGTGGTCCTGGCAGATACAAGGTCTTGGTTGGTCCCAAATGAAAATATCGACCCAAAGCAAAGCCATTAACAAATACAATGCCTTTATGCCAGCCAGTCATATCAATGAATGTATCAAGAGCCTCATCGACTTGCACCTGTGCACGGAACAGTGTTGGACTGGGCATATCTTTAGCCGTTGGAGTCTGCCAGTTTTCAAGACTGCAAAAAGAATTCCATTCACATTAAGATTTAAAAACTGTCACTCATGTACGAGGTGTCCCTGGCGTAATATTCTGCCACTAGCAGTCGGGCCTGTTTAACGTCTCTTTTAACTACTGAGACTTTTAGAGATGCCAGGGTGCTGGAATTTTGCCTCGAAGGGGATATTTACAGTGCCAGTAAATCTACTGACATGTCTCCCTCGCATTTGCGCACCCATAAATTTAAAACTAACATACTAGAAGAACATAAAGGGAGTTCGGGGAAATACAAAAAATTAAAATTAAAAAACCATCTCAGCACTCCAGAAGGTGCTTCACCGGGCAAAGAAAATACCGGTAGTACATTATGCAAGCCTATAATGGCTATAATTAAGACACGAGTATCTTTATAAAACTAGCGTATGCGAGTTTTATAATTTCCATACGAGTGTCTTAATTACCATTATAGGCGAGTTGCGTACGACTGTTTATGTTCGACGATAATTATAACTTTATTATATGTTTTAACATAAATATTCATAAATATCTGTTTAGATTGTCACTAGAATTTTGTGATCGGGTGCTGCGCTGAGTATAGGATATCTCTGATTTCCAAGCTCTTTGACCGACCGACGCATGCGCTCTGTGTGCTTCAATGCCATATGTGCAGATTGAACACCAGCATTCAGTAAAAATGTCACCGAATGCGTTTGGAAACAACGCGCTGTGTAGAAATTGGATTTGGAGATATTAAGGTACAGTGTCTCATATTCACCAGTTTATTTACGTGAGCATATGGACGGTGCACTTTTGGTAATTTATACAGACATGTTGGATTTTGAGCCCATGCGCGGAGGTATCCTTATTTAATTGGTCAAACAATTGTTTCTTGAGCTCTGCATGTCCAAAAGAAAGCGATATATATACGAGGGTCGAGTCATAAGTCATGGCACCTATATTTTTCTCGCAAAAAGGAGACAACAGGAAAATCTACGATACGCATTTGGAAACGTACGGTATGTACTTGCGTAGGATGCCACTAGATGGTGTATGTAAACAACAGTGTGGGTCTGAGCATGCCCCCAAGTTCAGTGTGTGAGTGAGAGCATCACACAATGGAAGTCAACAAGCAGGAGCAACGATCGTATATTCGCCTGATGTGAGCCCATGTGACTATGATCTAATCCCCAAAGTCAAGAAGCCACTACGTGGACGGCGGTTTGATAACAAAGAAGACATCATAACGTCGGCGAACTGGGACTAGCAGCACTTCGTACGGCAGCTTATTGAATCTCGTCATTCTGAGGCCAACTCACGGAAGCGATAGATCCACATAAGTTTCACTCCCCTGGCCCTGGGGTTGCGTTAAACGTGATCATTGGTTAGCATGCCGTGGCCAGTCGTACGCGTAGCGTGAGTCATAGCCTGCAGTCAGAGAGACAGGCTTCTTTCTGACAAGGTGACGACAGGTTATAAGCTCGCAGAATGTGCTGACGAAGCTTGCCACTCGTGTGGCAGTACATAGCCCGCAGGCATAAAGACGAGATGGAATAATCAGGCTCTCAAAGTTCCACTTTGAATGGATTTGAGTTTCCACATACTAAGAAAGTTATAGAGATATTTCACTTTTTCGAATAAGGGCCCCCCATTTCTACCTCTTTGGTACGATTTTGCCCATTAACGAACAGTTATATTTTATGTATACATTTGAAAGTGATTAGTGCAAAATGACTGTAGTTATTGAGTCCACAAGAAAGTGATATATATACAGTGAAACCTCTCTATAACGGACACCCTTGGGACCGTAAATACTGTCCGCTAAAGAGGGATGTCAACTATAGAGAGGGTTAGAGAAAATGATTGCAATTTGGCACATGTACTTGTGCAGTATGTAAACTTACATGAAAATGAAGGGTTACGCGCAGTAAAACAGTCCTGTTTCGTCCTCATTTAAAATATTTTCCGGTGAATAACCGTCAGTGATGGAAGGCAATTTTTCTTCCTAGCTTGAAACATTATCCTTATCAACAGTGGAGGATTCTCCGCAAATTGCTTTCTGAAATTCTCGAGCCAGCCGTTCGAGGCTTTGAAATTTCCAACACCTATTTCTACCGCAAAATCCAATGCTTTGGCTTGTATCATTGGTCCGGACAAGGGATGTTCTGACTTCTTATTTTGCTGAACCACCCTATCACTGACTTATCAATAACAGCACCATTACCACTTTGAAACTGTCTAATTTGCAGCTCATTACCATTAAGATGCCATACCTTATTTCTTCTTGTTATTTCACCATTTCTGCTGCCTGTGTCTTTCCAATCTGAAACACTTCACATGGTTTCCGTACACCACATTTCGCACGTTTGTGATAATCTGCGATGTCTATTTTCTCTCTTAAAGTTAACCTTTTACGAGGAGCCATTTCAGATGCACTCACTAGCTACTGTAACGCACAGGTCCTACAATAGATTTAAGAAGTTTCACGGTAAAACTGACCAGATAGTGAAAGTATGAATTCCCTTATCCCTACCATTTCAAGTTCAAGAGAACAAAGAAAGCGATACCGTCAGGCCTAGGTTTATTTTTGGAGCACTGCAGAAGATAGAGGATGGGAAGGTCAGCGCTAACTGGCTTCCAGTAAGCACAGGATGTGTCGAAAGGACATTAACACAACAGAGTGTTCATACAAGACTAACTGACCTACAGAGATGAGATTTCTTTTCAAAACAAGTGTCCGCTAAGAGAGGTTTTTTATAATGCGGCTGGGGTGTCCATGTCCGTAATAACGAGTGTCTACATAAGAGAGATTAATGACAAACATACTTAATAGGGGTTTGGTCACAGACCTGGAAAATCATCCGTTATGAAGGGGTGTCCGCCTTAGAGGAGTGTCCGTTAAGAGAGGTTTCACTGTATAATTCATCATCATCATCTTCTACAATTTCCAGCCCCTGGCTGGGTCTGCTTGGCACATAAGCCTCTCCATCGTTTTCTATCCTCCCACCACCTTTCACTCTTCACTCTGTCCCACTCCTCTCCTCTTTCCTGCACTCCTTCCTTCACACCCACAATCCACCTATCTCTTGGCCTTCCTCTTGGTCTCTCGCCCTCCATTCCCATCTCATACATCCTCCTTGGTATCCTGTCATCCTGCATTCTCCTAACATGTCCGTACCAACTCATTCTTAACTTCTCTATGATCTCTCGTAAGGGTTTCTCTTCCATCATTTCTCTCACTCTCTCATTTCTTTCTATCCCTTCTTGTTATTCCTAATCTTGTCATTTCTACCACTTACCATATTTGCTCGCGTATATCTTGCACTTTTTGACCGAAAATATGTGCGAAAATTTTCGGTGCGAGATATACGCGGGGAATGACCTTATTCCCGAAAAAACACAAAATTTGCATTATTGAAACAAGGCAACTGGCATACGGTACTCGCCCTATTCATTGTTACTGCCGTCGCTGCTGCCAATCTCCGAGGTACTCTCGCGTGCATCATTCTGGTCATCATCCCATACTGCTTCATCCTGACTTCCGTCCAATGCATTTGCGATGCACGTCTTCAAGAAGCTCTTCAAAACAATGTCCGTCGACACCATTTATTTCTATTCGTTATGGTTTTGCGACATTAAGAATCTATGAAAAAGACGTCATACGCTCGTTAAGGATGATCCAAGGCAGAAAAGGAATTTACACCGCAGACGCTTAGCGATCGATATGATCGATCATCTTCCATATCGATTCCTCGCTACATGAACGAGCGAGCTCGAACTTAGCGACCGCAGCCAAAGACTAACGATGTACCGCATGCTATAACACTCACGCTGCACCGCATGTTTGCACGTGCTTGCACGCGGCCGAGCTCTGATGCGACGCAATGCGTACAGAGATTCGAGAAGACTGAACTGCATTTCTCTGCGATGTAACAGTAGGCCTACTTGCGCAATCTTCCAAACGTACGAGCATGTTGGCGCGAGTGGTATAGCACAGATTTCCTTTATCTTCCTGATGTCTACAATGCAACTGACGGACAACACCGCCGCCAAAACCAACGATAACATTGCGTATTGATGACTGTTGTGGCACGCTAAACGCACTAAGGTATCGCTTCGGGTAAGTTCCTGGACAATGACGACTGTTGTGGCATGCTAAATCGAACGTGTTTCTACCTCAAGGTTATGACGGTCATTTATATGGCGGCGTCAGAATGAATGCGAGATACATGCGAGTAATTTTTTCCCCCTGAAATTTCAAATAAAAAAATGGGGTGCGAGATATACGCGAGCAAATACGGTACTACTATTCTACTCCCTAGATACTTGAAACTATCCACCTTCTTTAGTATTTCTCCTCCTAATATTATATCTGTTGTTACTCTTCCCCTATTTCTCGTTTTCACCATCATTTCACACTTCTTTGCATTAAATTTCAAACCATACTGTTTTACTGTCTCAACCCATACATTCATCCTTTCTTGTGCCTCTGCCTCTCCGTTGCCCCATATCGCTAGATTGTCTGCAAACATCATTGCTCTCATACGTTCTTCTCCTATTTGTGCTGCCACTTCTACCATTACCTCATCCAACACAGAGATGAAAAGCAGTGGAGATAGTGCACTCCCCCAACTTTCACACAGCTCTCACTTCCTTGGTACATCGTCTTTATTCTAGCCACAGATTGATTTTTAACTCCCTATTTCTGTAGGGTTACCCACACCTTTCCTCTATCCAAGCTGTCTTATGCCTTCTCTATGTCCAGAAACACTATTACCAAATCCTTTCCATATTTATAGTGTTTTTTTGGAGCTGTCTTATGCTGTCCACCGATATTCCTGGCCTAAATCCATACTGTTTCTCCCTCGACCCTTCTTCTTAAACCCTTTAAAACGATAAAAAACTCTGTATTTCAAAAGAAAGAACGTGAAGGAAATGGCGGGAGCTTGGAACAGCTGGACTGTGTTGCCAAGTTTTTATTGTAGATGTAGATCAGCTGATTCGAATAATACACAGGGCTACACTACGGACATTATTTCGGTACTATTATGCGCAGTATAATGTAAATGTCGATCCTGAGTCAACGCCGAGGACATTCAAATAGAGAAATACGGTACATAAATAAATAACACACCGAAGCTATACTACCTTTATCACCGTTATTCAATAAATATGAGAAAGAGGCCAAACACTCGACAGCTATACAAATATAATACAAAATACAAACACAAAGTAATATGATGATGAATATATCAACACTCACCATGCAATGATTATCCTTCAAGATGAAACAAGAGTCTGGGTGGAGGTTATTCACAGTTTACAGCAGTTGAACACAGAACACAGAAACAACATCATAACACCAAGCACACTCACTCACTCACTCACTGTATCATGACTCAGTACGGTTAATACAAGATAGCTTTTGAGATTCCACAAACATATTGTTAAAGTAAAGAAGTATTTAGCGCTGTGAACGAATTTTTGAATGGTATGGACTCCGTCTTACGGAAAGAATACATGATGAAAATTAATAAATGTAAAACAAAAATACTGGAATGCAGCCGAAATAAATCAGAAACCTCTAAGGACATCAAATTGGCAGGTGAAAAACTGAAGGAAGTAGGAGACTTCTGTTACTTAGGAAGCAAAATAACCAGTGATGGACGAAGCAAAGGGGACATAAAAAGTAGGTTGGCTCAGGCAAGGAAAGCATTTGTACAGAAAAGGAATCTGTTGACATCGAATATAAATTTAGGTATTAGGAAGTCATTTTTGAAAGCCTTTGTCTGGAGCGTGGTGCTCTATGGAAGTGAAACTTGGACTATTGGTGCAGCAGAAAAGAGGAGAATTGAAGCACTTGAAATGTGGTGTTACAGGAGAATGATGAAGATCAGATGGGTAGATAGGGTTACAAACGAAGAGGTATTAAGTCAAGTGGGAGAGGAGAGATGTTTCTGGCGACTGCTGATGAAGAGAAGAGATAGGTTAGTAGGACACATACTAAGACACCCAGGAATAGAAAGCTTAGTTATGGAAGGAAGGGTTGAGGACAAGAACTGTAGGGGTAGACCAAGGTTAGAATATATTAAACAGATTGCCTCAGATGTAGGGTGTGGTAGCTATGTAGAGATGAAACGATTAGCTCAGGACAGGGAGGCATGGAGGGCTGCATCAAACCAGTCAAAAGACTGAAGACTCAAACAACAACAGCGCTGAGCACACAAACAAACTGCTTGTTTGCTGTTGCCGTGTTTTTACATTGTCGATTTGTAGGCTATTGAATGACACGCGGTAATTTGAACACTACGGTATGATGGGAAACAATAACTTGTGCTGTACTCGTAAGTTATTATCGACTGCCGCGAACTCGGTGCTAAAAGTGAACGTAAAGATGACAATGAAACTAACTCAGACACAGACAGCGGTTAACAAGCGACTGAATCATGAGCAATGCGCTGGCTAATTGTGTTGCTAATTGTCAAAACCCAGCCAATAGGAGCCCGCGATCGTTCCCGCCAAATATGCCAGGTTCTTACTCTGGAAATACAGAGTACGGTGGTCTTCAGGTCTGGGGGATGTGAAATGCGAAGATATGTTTAAATTTTCCGGAAGTTGCGACATGGTACCCAATGCAATAGATTTCTCATGAAATCTACCTAGAAAAGAATTGCCCTCCAAGAATGACTTGGAAGGAAGCAGGTCTATGGAAGGCAAATAGTCAAGGGAAAGAGGAGAGGGCCCATCTGAAAGTCAATAAAAAAAAGGAAAAGGAAAATATCTGATCCAGCTCTGGAATCCCTTGGGGTCGCCTGATTCCAAGCTCACCAGTATGGCCAACTAAGGCAGCTAAGCCCTCAAATACCCCAATACTTTTGGGATAAAAAAAGAACAAAGAGTTGATAAATGGAGGCTGACAGGAAAGATGATAGAGAGGAGACCAGTACAAGTGGAAGCAATTCCTAGTGCAGCTGGGGTCCCATTGGAACCAACCCAAATCCCAATAGCTGGGATACAGTATTTAAAATATGAATTCACCTGTTGAGCCAGCTCTTCCTGAACTGTAGTGGTACAATCTTCCACTGTTTGAGTTCCTTCGCATCCAGCCATATAGGACCCGTAAGAATTCCTTTCTGTTGGTGGAACGATTCAGCGTTACCAAAGTTGTTGCGACCCCAGTTTTCCACGAGGATATCCAGTTTTTTCTCACCTTCAGAAACATTTTCTAGCTGCATGCTTGCATCCCTGAAACATTTAATTTCATTTCAGCAAGTATAAATGACATTGCAGAATAGTGACCAAAGTAACTGGGCAAAATACAGTCGTGAACATTCAAATACTAATTAACAGCAAACCTCCAAAGCAACTGAAGTCAATATCTTGCATTTATGGGATATGAATACCAAAATTCTTCTATCGGCAAGGTACACAGGCCAAAATTTCCCATAAGGCCAACCTAGGCCATGATCTAGGGCTCAAGCTCAGAGGGGAGCACACATTTTACTTGATTTTTATTAAAATTTGAAAAATTATGTATACAAATTATTAAGTTATCATCATCTTCATCATCATCAAGTGTTCGAAAGTCTGTATAATAAAACAAAAATTGCATGACAGAAGAAAGAAATGTGTTCTTTATTAAACTGCCACTGCCACTTGATTTGGAGTATTTAAAAGGTATTATTCCCTAGTTCGCTGACATACTGCATCAATATTTTTGTTTGGAAAATACCAAATCCACGAAGCCTGATAGTGCTTTTCCTTTAAATTGAATCATTATATACAGTATAAGATAGAAGTTACAATATTTACTTTTCAGCCTTCGTTTAAACAAGCCCACTGGCAATTTATTTTGCAACACAATAATTTTATTCGTATTTCTCCTTCAACAACTAGCAACCCTTCCAACAATGATTTATTAGAATTCCCAGTTACCCCACCTGGCAGCACAAATAGTGTTATTGTTTCACATCATTCTTGACCCAAGAATGGGACCAAACGGATACGGTACGTGAAGCAGGTTTATGAACTTGGTGTGTTCTTTGATAGGACACCCATTGGTCAATGGTGAGCGCTGGTTGCTGTTATTGCTTCATTTAGGACTATCGACATATTGGTCATCATCATTGTCTAGTTGAGTATGTGTGGAATGTATGCAAGCCAGTTATTTTAGAACATTAGGAAAGTGTAAGCTTTAACTCGTCTTAAATGTTTAAAAGTAATTTGATGTCTGTTGAGTAAGACTTCAAAATGTGATAGCAGTCAGGATTCTAACCTGAATTTCCTCATGTTCAGCATGTGCAGTTAACCAATTGCACCATTTCTAGTTCGCACAACCGAAAAAAAGAGAATGATAAGAAAGAGGCGGTGTTGTTGAGTTCTGGAAGGGATTTTCCGTAGCTCACTTTCAAACAATGAGCTGAGCAAAGTCAGTCTCTGAGAAAAACTGAACAAAGTGAATGGATTCAGACTTGAAATGTTGAAGGACATGGTACTTTTGGTCAAAGTTTCTGGAAATTTCATATGCACTGTCACAGGAAATTTAAGTTACAGAATGTTTATTTTTTATTATTATTATGGCAATAAAATACATATTTTATTCACCTAACTAGCAGACATACCCATCATTGACAGGTTAATTATGAAATCCCTCTAGTTGTCATCATCTCCAGTGCTCAAGATACCCAAGGAAACTGATTTGTTGATCATGGTAATCCCTTCATCAGGTAAGTATGCTTGAACTGCTATTCTTAAGCTGTAGGAGGTCATCCTAATGCATTTCTAAATTTAAAAAATGGACTGGTGCTCTTAATATGCTCTTTTTCCCATATTTTCAGAGATTTTGGAGAATTTAAGTTAATAAGAAATATGCTCTTTGTCCTGGTTAATTAGATTCAAGATGAGATTGCTGTCACATATAGTGCTATTGTTAGTTTAAATTACCGGTACTTTAAATACTTTACATACTTTAACTAACAATTTGAGGATAGAATAATATATAAAAACAATCTTTATTCACAAAGTCGAAAAATCAATTTGATGCAGTACTATGACAGTGGTCGAAGAAGAATGGTGGCAGGACTGACAGCTATGGAAAGGGCTTGTTCATTCCGTTGCTTACGCTATATACAAGGCCGGGAAATGCAAGCTGTTTTGAGCTAAAAATTAATCACCATGAAGTTTCGCAGGTGACCGCTAGGATCGCTTTGTACCACCCTAGTTCCAGCATTCGCACCAGTTTAACTCAATAGTGACATTGCAAATAGTGTTTGTTTACATGAGTATTTTTTAAATGGTTTACTGCTGTGTTCCGTTTTGTACGTCCCGGCAGGGAATGTGCAAATCAGTTTCATTTCACTCATTTCCTATCAATCAGGAATTAAGAAATAAGTAGATTATAGCTGTTTCTCGACGAGGTGATAAGCCAGGTAGTGTGTGGACTCCTTCTAAAAGGTCGGCGGTTTGTAGTAGGCATTTCAGAGAAGACAATTACAGTGTGAGCACAACTAGAAGATTTCTTCTGCCTAAATCCGTACCTTCAGTATTTACAGACTTCCCTCACCACAAACAAGTGACAACTACAGCTAGGAAACCACCAAAACGACGACAGTGTCAAACTAACGACACTCTTTCATCCAAACGAAAATGTGACTCTCCAGGAACTGTGAGTAATTTTGTCCCTATTTGTGAAGACGAGATAAATTGTAGAAGTATAGGGACACGGTTTTCACCCATTTTAAGGCCAGTTGTTAGGAAGTCTCTTCGAAAGAAACTGCAGAGTGCTACGAAAAAAAAAACTGCTAAACGAGACGCTGTAATTCACAAGCTACGAAGAAAACTTCATGATCTTCAGGCCAAATTGAAGAAATATAAAACTAAGAAATATGACATGAACAAGCAGCTGTCTACAATTCAAAATGAAGCCCAACAAGGTACCGGTAGCCTCACCTCAAAGCCATTTTCTTGCTCGAACAGCTGCAAGCATTTGGAAAGAAGAAATATAAGTACCAAGAAACTAAAATTAAAATTTGTGTTCTTCTATCTACCAGGTCACCGACAGGCTATCGATTGTTACAAGAACTAAGTATCTTGCATCTACCACATCCTAAAACGTTGAAAACATACTTAGGGTACTCGAAAGGAGAGACTGGCATCACCTCATTGATCAGAGCAAGATTGATGGCAGAGGAAAAGTCACTGGAACACGAGAATGCAAAAGTGGGCTCCCTTATCATTGACGAAATGGCTATAAAACCTAGGCTTGTGTACGATAGGAATTTAGACATGTTTCTCGGCATGACTGACGCAGACTTAGACGCTCTTGGTATTGAGGACAAACTAGCCAACAAGTTACTTTGCATTCTTTTCAAAGGACTATCTTCTTCTTACAGAATTCCTGTGTCATTTTATTTTACTTGTTCTATTTCTGGAGCGCACTTGGCAAAATTGGTATTAGATGCTATGAAGGTAGTCGAAGAAAGTGGTTTCAGAGTGTTAAGAATTGTAACTGACAACTGTCAAGCGAATGTTTCGATGTTTGAAACCCTATGCGGGGGTCGTATAACGCATGAAAATAGACATCCTCTTGATGAAAATCGACCACTCTTTATAAGTTTTGATCCCAGTCACATTATCAAGAATGTACGATCGCAGTACTTGTCTAGGGAGTTATTTGTAAATGGCAACAGTGACAAGTGATCATTTGAAGTTCCTTTATAATCTTCAGAAAACTCTGGTTATGAAACCTGTCAGGAAACTCTCCAGGAAGGTCGTTTATCCTAGTAATTTGGAAAAGATGAATGTTTCCAGGGCCAAAGTTGTGTTTTCACCTGAAGTTGTAGGAGGCTTAAAAAGTATGGAAGTCGTATGCTCTGAGAAAATGAATGGCAAAGGCAGTTTACTTGAGACTATTAATTTTATGGAACATTTTCAGAAATGGTTTGACATCCATGATGTCTGTAACACATCCCATGGCACGCACTCCAGAAATTACAATAAGATGATTTTTTGTGAGATGGACGATGAAAGAAAGACAGCACTGGTTAACGGACTTATTTCTGCCATACATTGAGGACATTCAGCAACATCCCGAAAAGTTCGGGAAATTTACTAAAGTGACTTACCACGCTCTGGAGTGGACAACTCTCTCTTCAGTGGCATATTTAATAAGCATCAATTTCCACTATGTCCTAACAAGGAATTATCGAGTGATGATGTCGAGCCCTTTTTCAGTCACCTCAGACGAAAAGGGGGTTCAATATATGATGGATGTGAGATCTTGTATCCATGCTATTGAATCTACCCTTCACAATGGAATTATCGCAGCTTCGAGCCATGGAAACGTCGAACTAAGGAATGAGGACTTAGTATCCAGCGCAAGGTCCAGGTTCTTTTCTAGGAACCAACTTCAGGAGCCAGGTGAAGGACATGTCACGGATTCTGCCTTCGTACCGGAGCTTCTCGAACACGTCCTTGCCATAGTTGGAAACCCCGTTGAAGGTACATTCTTAACCTGCCCATTTATTTTCATTGCATTGTGTTTTTATCTAAACACGATTACGGTATTTAACAATTTGGTTTTATTTTTAGGAACTCCAGCTACTGCATCCAACATAGCAGTAGCAATGGTGGCAGGCTACCTAGTGCGCGTAGCAGAAGAAAGTACGAGCTGTGAAGGTTATTTGCAACATATTTCTCTTCCTGCGAGTGAAAGCCCGGTCCTCAGCCTCATACGATTTCAAGATCGTGGAGGACTGAGGTACCCTAAAACATCATTTGTGGTGTTACTAGAGCAAATTATGCAATGCGTATCATGTGCTGTCAGTATCTGCCACGGAAGAACTTAGTGACAAACTGCACACTTTTATTAAAAGACAAGTTCTGTCAAACAATTAAGTGTGACCAATGCAACGATTCTGAACTTCCGATTCTCCTTTTGAAGAAGTTACTGAAGCCGCTCCTGGACAACCTAGCCTTCAATCGCACGAGTAAGAATGAACGATTTTTACAGCTTCACAATAAGCCTCTGAACAGGAAAGTACTGAAGCTCTAAGAAAAGACTGCTTGTTTATGATATTCTGGTGAGTTATAGATATGAATGATAAACCACACTTTTGTAAATGTGCATGAAATAGCCCGGGTATTCTCTCACCTCAATACTAAATTCATATAGTGCGCTCATATTGAGGGTGTTACAATGCGATCCTAGCGGCAGAATTCTGAACTCAAGTTGCCCCCCGGTCGCGGTGCGGCATCTCCCGGCCTTGTATTATAACGTAGGCAACGGTTCATTCCCACACCAGGCCTGCTGGAGTGAAGAGTCGATCATGATGACTCTGACAAACAATTACATTGATATTTTTGGAAACATCTTACATCACCAACAAGTTTAAATGCCTAAATAACTTTGTATTGAAAATATTCTAGATTACATTTTTTTCTTCCTAAATTTACTGTTTTAGGTCCTATAGACTTAAATTCCATGTAATATTGTGCTTCTTTAAAATTATAGCCTTTTCAAATATGAACTGTACTACATTATTGCAATTTTCCATAAAATCCTCAATCCTTATTTCATACATGAATCAGAAAAGAGACAACAAAACATGAACTAGTTTAGTTTCTATTTAATTTTAATGCTGAACAAATAACTGAAGTGGCGTTAATCATAAAAAATAAAGAAAAGCTATTGATATTTAACATAAAATCTGTTAAGCTCTTTTCCATAAAATCACGTGCTTGTTTATAATTCCCATCACTAAAATCCTCTGCAGTGCTCTCTTCTTCTAAAGACTGAAATAAGTCAGTTGGGCAGAGGCCATGGTAGTATAGTTGGCTAATGTGCCTGTCTGGAATCCAGAAGATTTAGATTTCAATCTTGACTGTAGCCTCATTTTCTAGTCTTATTCACCAAACAGGTATGCCCACTCAAAAGGAAGCTATTCTCTCTGTTTCTATGGTTCTAAATAATGATGATGACAATGGTCCTTTCCCTTGTTGTTACCCATATGCAATGAAAACTAGGGTACATTGCTCCTAATTTGATTTAGTGGATGTGTAGGTGTACATCTATTCCTTCTTCTCCTTCTTCTTCCTCTTCATTTCCCGGTTCCAGTGATCTGGGTCGGGGTGTGAATCAAGGACCTCCATACTTTTCTGTCTCTCCACCACTCTCGTCCCTCTTCCAGTACATTCTCCACTTTCACTCCTCTTTTCTCAATGCTCTCCCTCACTGCATCCATCCACCCCATCCTCGACCTTCCCCTTTGGCGCCTTCCCGTGACTTTCTCAGTAAATAATCGCTTCGGAACTCTGTCTTCTCCCATTCACATCATATGTCCATACCATTTTATTCTGATTTTGTCTCTGCGGGTCTTTCCAATTATACCTCTAAGGAACTTCATTTCCGCTGCCTGGATTCTACTTTCCTTTCATTTAGTTGTTGTCCACGTGCCTGTTGCATGCGTCAATATAGGTGTGTAATATGTTGAATACAAGATTTTTTTACATTTCTCGGGAACTTCCTGGTTCCACACCAGACCCCTCACACTCTGGTAAAACCATTTGCTTGTTGGATCCTCTTACCAACTTCCTCACTTATCCTTCCATCATCTGTTAGGACACTCCCTAAGTATTTGAAGCTTTTCACAACTTGTAATGGTTTTCCATCTACTGCAATATTCTCCCTACCATCTCTCACATTTCTTGTTATCACCATCGTCGGACTCTTCTCCACACTGATTTTCATTCCATGCTCTTCTATCTCCTGGTTCCAAACATTTACTTGTTCTTGGACTTCCAATTCATCATCTCCCCATATCACTATGTCTTCAGCAGAGTAAGGCCTTCGTCCCTTCACTTCCCATTTTCTGTTTCACTTGTTTATAGATTCCATCCATGACAAGAAGGAACAGTATGGGGACAATACACTCCTATTCCTTATTATTCCCATATACATTGGGTCGGATATGAAATGTACTGAATTTCCACATGGCTGATGGTTTCTACTGTATAGCTGGATGTCCTTCCTAATGCCAAACATATAAGAAGTTAATGAGAGATGAATGAAACTGGTCAAGGACTTAATAGAGAAGCAACGATGGGCTATTAGAAGGAACCACCAAGACATTTGCTTAGATGGCCAATGGTGGGCAACAAACCCACTCCCCTACTAAGTCTGGAGATGGCCTTGCGCCTTAGCGGCATACGAACTGCAATTGGTTCTCATTTAATTTAGTATTTTGACTAGACACTTACTTTTTCTCCCAATAGCCAAAATCCCTGAACTGATCCTTGTTATCAAGTACTGGAGATTTGCGAACTCCATCCAGTAAAACAATGGCCACGTCTTTTATGTAACCCATAACCTTTAGCGTGGAGTTCTTAGTTACAAACACAGCAGGCTTGCGGTATAATGTGTAACCAAAGCTCTGCCCTGCTCCATTGTTAATTGGTAACATCTCCATGGACATCACTCCCTCCGAATCCACAACATCATCCTGATCCTGCAAAATAAAAACATGACTTCAACATTGTCCTTATGCAGGCATAACACACTTCTTGAAGGCACCTGTAATCACAGAAAAAGGGACAGATGACCTCGTAGTTCCACCCCTTAAAACAACAATAACTAACCAACTAAGGAACTTTTAACTCCTCAAGAAAAACAAGCCAAAATTCAGATGAAATTTAATCCTTTTCCGAGGAGATCTAAAAGACTAACAATTGCAGAGGAATCACCCTCATCTCACATGTCGCAAAGATATTTGAAAGGATACTCGAGGGACGACTGAAGATGGTAGTGGAAAAGGAAATGGAGGAAGAACCATATGGATTCCGAAGAGACGGATCAACTTTTGATCTTATTTTTACAATGAGGAACATGATGGAGAAAAGGTGGGAATACAGGAAGGATTATGACCTTTATAGACATTGTGAAGGCATATGATAGTGCGCCAAGACAACTAGTTTGGGATGCATTGATAAGGAAGAAAGTAGGTACAGCTGAAGTGGAAATGATAAAAGCTATGTAACATCAATGTTTCAGTAGCGTGAAGACCAAGATTGAACAAACAAAGTGATTCAATGTAGGAACAAGTCTCTGACAAGGGAGTGTATTGTCCCCTATACTCTTCCTCACTATCATGGATGAAATCCATAAATGAGTGAAGCGGAGAATAGGAAGTCAAGTGACTAAGAACCTACTCTTTGTTGATGACATAGTGATATGGGGGGGGGGGGGGGACGATGAATTGGAAGTCCAAGAACAAGTTAATGTTTGGAACCAGGAGATAGAAGAGCATGGAATGAAAATCAGTGTGGAGAAGAGTCAGATAGTAGTGATGACGAGAAATGTGCGAGATGGAGGGGGAATATTGCCTTATATGGAAAACCATTAGAAGTTGTGAAAAGCTTTCAATACTTAGGGAGTGTTCTCACAGACGATGGAAGGATAAGTGAGGAAGTTGGTAAGAGGATCCAACAAGCAAATGGGTTTTACCAGAGTGGTGTGGAACCAGGAAATTCCCGAGAAATGTAAAAAAATCTTGTATTCAACATTACTACACACCCCTTACACTACTGATAATTTTCATTGTTGTATCTTAAAAATACTTTGAGTTACCAAATTCATTATCATATTCTATATTTTGAACATGGCCACCACGTGTTTTGTTCAGTACAATATTCTTATGGCTTTTCAGCAAGGTCCTTTATATGGTAATTCGTTCTTACTAAGTTTTGACGAGAACGACAACGACTACTAATAATGTATTTCTACCATTATTCCCCTTTTTTTTAGGCCAGAAATGAGTTAAAAGATTTTTATGTGCGGCAAATGTTTTTTACGGTCGGATGCTGTTCATGACACTAACATCATGAGAGCATAAGGAAAGATAAAATGAATGAAAATGAATGGCACTGAGCAAGGAGTAAGAAGGTAGCACCTGTGGCCTATTAAAAAGTAATGTCCAAGCATTTTCTTGGAGTATAAAATGGGAAAGCACAGAAAATCCACAAGTCTATCCTGACGGAGTCAGGAATCAAACCCACGACCTCCTAGGTAAGGGGAAAGCATGCTACCCCTACACCACGGGGCCAGTTAGATATCCACTAGTGTGCATATTATAAATGTCAGTTACATTGTAATGATTCTTAAATGATGATATTTAATGATAGGAATTGACAATCAAATAAGAGACACTAATTTATTGAATTTACTGTAAGTTACTTACTATTCTAGTGACAAGATCATCAAGCGGCAACTGACCAATGATTGGTGCAGTAGCATACGCTACTTTCTGACTTTCTGCTGGTTTCGGAGGAATTTTGGTGACCACAGGATTATACTTGGCTACAAGCTGCTTGGTAGCATCATACTTAGGTCCATAATCACCTGCTTCAGTTAGTGGTGCATCATAATCTAAAAGATAAAACACATTTCTGAAGGGTAATATTCCATAAAAAACAGTTCAATATTTTATCTGGAATTACCGTAAATAATAAGACTATCGGTGTCACACATTCCAGTATGCATGCTCTTAAAGTAAAAATGTATAATATTAAGTATCACTAGTATACAAATTTAAAAAAACCTCCGTGGCTTAGGTGGCAGCACCGCTGGGTCTGTGGTTCAAATCCTGGTCACTCCATGTGAGATCTGTGCTGGACAAAACGGAGGCAGACAGGTTTTTCTCCGGGTACTCCGGTTTTCTCTGTCAAAATTTCATTCCAGCAACACTCTCCACTATCATTTCATTTCATCTGTCATTCATTTAATCATTGCCCCAGAGGAGTGCACAGGCCTCGGCAGCCGGCACAGTCCATATCCTCGCCGCTAGATGGGGGCTTCATTCATTCCATTCCTGACCCGGTCGGAGACTGGAAGCAGGCTGTGGATTTTCATTTTCAGTATACAAATTTTGAAGGGATACCCCAAGTCTGTGACGTGGTGGGTATAAAAACCTGGAGTGCTATTTTTTGTGTTTCAGTACTGTATACTTGCATTGGCAGGATTTATAATAAAGAGGGTAAATATTCCAAGTCAATAGCTGGGACATGGAATGGTAAAATATTTAATTTATTGGGATTCAATCCTCTAATTTGAGGATGAAAGCCACTCTAAACCATCATCATCATCATCTTGCACAGTTTCCAGCCACTGGCCGGGTCTGTTTGGAACACAAGCCTCTCCAACGTCTTCTGTCTTCCCACCATCTCTCAGCCTCCACCCTTGTCCAGTCTTCACCTCTCTTCTTCACGCTTTCTTCCACCCCCTTCAGCCACCTGTCTCTCGGTCTTCGTCTTGGTCTCTTTCCTTGCCACTTCGTCTCGTGTACTCTCCTGGGTATCCTCTTCTCCTCCATTCGTTTTACATGTCCATACCATCTAAGTCTAGATTTCTCTATACCATCCTGTAATGGTTCCTCCTTCATTAATTCTCTGGTTCTCTCATTTCTTATTCTGTCCATCTTTGTAGGTCCAATACTGCTTCTCAAGAACCTCATCTCACTGGCCTGTATTTCGCTCTTCTCCCTTCCTTTCATAACCCAGGTCTCCGAGGCATACGTCAGGATAGGGACATAGTACGTCCGAAAGATGATCTTTTTGCCGTTCTGAGGGACATCTTTGCTCCATAACATGCTTCTCACACTCCTCCGAAATGCTTCTGCCTGCCTGCCCCGCTCATTTATTTCTCTATCGTTTCTTCCATTATCTTGTATCAGGCTTCCCAGATACTTGAAACTCTCCACTTTCTTCAGCTGTTCCCCACCAATTGTTATTCCCGTTGTGGTTCTTTCCTTCTTCCTTGTTGTGATCACCATCTCGCTCTTATTTATGCTAAATTTCATCCCATATCCTTGTATTATTCCTTCCCACACGTCCAACTGTTCCTGTACCTCCTCCTCCTTGTTTCCCCAAATCATCAAATCATCTGCAAACACCATTGCTTTCATCTTTCCTTCCCCAATTACTTGTGCCACTCGGGTCATTATGTCATCCATCACCACAATGAAAAGTAACGGTGATAGTGCACTTCCTTGTTTCAGGCCGTTTCTCTGTTCCAACCAGTCTGATCTCTCTCCTCCCACTTTCACACAGCTCACGCTTCCCTTGTACATCTCCTTGATCCTCTTTATAGTCCATTTCTCTACTCCTCTATCCTCCAGGGACTTCCATACTTTGTTTCTGCATACACTGTCATATGCTTTCTCAATGTCCAAGAAGGCCATCAGTAGATCTGTTCCATACTCATAGTGCTGTTCTTGTAACTGCCTTACAGCAAAAATCAAATCCACCGTGGACCTTCCTGCTCTGAAGCCATGTTGTTCTTCCCTTATCCCTCCTTCTATCCTTGTCCTAATTCTCTTTTCCAAAACTTTCTCGAAGATCTTTAGACAATGACTCATCAGTGTTATTCCCCGATAGTTTCTGCAATCTGTTCTACTACCTTTCTTGAAGATCGGGACAATTATTCCTTTTTTCCAGTCCTCTGGGGTCTTCCTTTCCTTCCATGCTGTCCTCATCACTCGGTACAACCACTGTATCTCCACCTCTCCTGCTGCTCTCACCATCTCCACACTCAACTCATCCACACCCGGTGCCTTCCCTCCTTTCATCTTCCTCACTGCATCTTCCACTTCTTTCCATGTTAAGTCCTTTTCTGTTTGCAGTTCATCTTCCTCTTTCCCGATTTCTTCCTCCTCACCATCTTTTCCATTTGGGTTCAGAAGTTCTTCAAAATATTCTTTCCACATTTTCTTCAGTTCTTCCCTATTTTCTATCTCTTGTCCCCTTTTGTTCACCATTCTAACATAATCCGTAGGATCCTTCCGCCTCTTATTTTTTACCATCCCATACAGGATCTTTTTTGTACCTTCACTATCCTCCTTCATCATCTTTGTCCACTCTTCCATCCACTTTCTTCTCTCCTCAGCCACCACTCTCTTCGCCTCCTTCTTTCTTTCCTGGTACTCTTCCCTTGTCTCTACCGTCCTATTTTGATACCACCTCCTAAAGGCTCTATTATTTTCCCTTACTATATCTTTTGTCTTCTCATTCCACCATGGTGTTTCCTTCCACCTCTTCTTACTACTTGTCCTCCCACATACTGCTTCTGCTGCACCTACTAGTGTCTTCTTAAATCCAGCCCATTCCTCTTCCACCCCTCTTTCTTCATCTGTTGGAATTCCTTCCTTTACTATTTTGAGGTACTCGACCCTTCTATCCCCTTCTTTCAGTTTCCACTCTAAACCAATGTTCCTAAATGGTAATTTCATAAAATAAATTCAAGAAATCATAGAATTTTCCTGTAGATTATTATGTTCTTTAAAAATGTGCATGCTAATCCAGAGTCTCAGAATTACAAGTTTCCCATAAATCCAAGCCTCGTAAAACAATTTTTTTCCTTGATGTCTAAAACAAATCCTACCTGGCCCGCTGGAAGGATACCCAGATGAAGATGATGATGATGATGATGATGATGATGATGATGATTGTTATTTTAAGGGGCCAAACATCTAGGTTATCGGCCCCTAATGGTCTGGGTGATAGCGTAAATGACAATGAAATGGAAACCAGAACGAAAATCAAGTGAGACGGAAAATACTTACAAAAAGGAACTCAGATTGAAACTACTCACAAAATGGAGAGCGGTAATACTGACAAGAGAATTTGGAACAAAAATCCTCACAAAAGGAATAGATTGAAAAATACGCACAAAATGTAGGCCTGGTTCAAAATACGTACAAAATGCAATTGACGTTGAAAAAACTTGCGAAATGCAATTTAGATCGAAAAAACTTACAAAATGCAATGTAGATTAAAAATACCTACAAAAAATAGTGTAGAGGCAAAAAAAAAAAAACGCTACAGAGAATTTAGATACACGGAGAGCCAACTAACAAAAACAATGCGGGAATCTTAAAGAGAAAAGGAAATATAATGAAAAGAAAACAAGAGGTCTGACCCCTCGAAGAAGGAGGGATCAGGAAAGATGAGACAAGGGCCAATTAAAGCGGGAAAGTGAAGGAATCCCTAGGCCTCGGATACCCTAAGACCGTCGGGGTCGGAAAAGAACAAGAGTTGACCAAGGGAGGTCGACAGGAAAGAAGACGGAGAGGAGCCCGGCACAAGTAAGTGGAAGCAATGCCGGACTCAGCTGGGGTCCTGTGGTCGCCAACCCACGTCCCACTAGATGTGAGCCCCTGGGAGACCCAGATGATGATGATGATGATGTCTAAAACATGAGTGAAAATAGCAAAACAAACAGTGTGAATGTCTTTACTATGGCGATCCGTTTCGTAGTGTGAGAGTGATAACGATGACGAGAACGAAACTGTCTTGCTGATGAGTAGGGCTCGGATTTTTAGGTGGCTTAAACCTTCACTTTCGGTTTCTTGTGTTCTAAAAATTGGTTATTTTAGGTTTTTCTTCCAGGATCAATACAGGCAGTAATAATTTTCTGTTTTTTTGTGAAATTTATTTATGAACTTATTTCACAAAAGTTTATTGTCACTTGTGTTGGGCTCCTCTCTGTCTTCTTTCCTGTCTGCCTCTCTTGGTCAACTCTTGTTCTCCTCCGACCCCGACGGTATTAGGGTATCCGAGGCCTAGGGAGTCTCTTCCTTTCCCGCCTTAATTGGCCCTTGTCTCATCTTTCCTGATACCCTCAATCTGCAAGGGGTCAGCCTTCCTTTTCTTTTCCTGCCTTCTGCTCAAGGTCCTCAAAGAGGCAGGGTGTATGTAGCCCCACCACTTCTGGTGCACCCTGGATATTGCTGCACCCTCAGGGGCTCACGGCAGGTGAGTTCGGGAGTTGGCGATCCCGAAGGATTCCTGAGCTGGGTCGTTTTTTGCCCCTTTTTCCACGGACTTTGGGGCGGACCCTCTCTTCTTTCCCCATCTGCCTTTCATGGCTCTCCTTCCTTCCAGGTCCCTCATTCCTCAGTCTTCGAGGGTTGAGGACATTTCATTTCTTCCTGCCTTTTATTTGTTTACCATTTCTTCTTCTAGCATATAAGTCTCAAGTTAGCATAAGTTGTAGTTTTCATTCTTATCTCATCTTTCACTCTCACCCAAACCATCAGGGGCCAATAACCTAGATGTTAGTCCCCTTAAAACAGCAATTATCATCATCATCGTACTGCATTTAACGGTAGTAACCTGAACAATCTCCGTTCTACTGCTTGTAATCGCGGTGGAAATAATTTTACGATTCATTTCAATGGGGAAATGACATTATTTGAAAAAGACAAAACAGTTATTTAGGTCATTTTAGGTGTCAACCCATCATTTAGTTTTATTTTAGGTGAAATGAAATTTACATATTTTGCTCCAGGAAGTGTGAAACAAACATATACAGTAGGTTGAAATTTGTGAATTACATAGCCAAGGAAAAAAATAGGTAAAAAGCTAAGAATCCGGGCCCTACTGATGAGTCACACCGATGGCTACGCTGCAGTTGAGGCCGCCATGGGCTACACCAACTGACATCCTCTTCTTCAGACAGTGGCGTGAAATCGCCACGTGGAAACGTTGCAGCTTCACCAAACAAAAGACAATCCACCATTTCTTCATGAAGTGTAAATTGTTACCAGACAAAGTTAAAACTTTTATTTTGCCAACATAAATGCCTACTAAAAGCCTCCGTGGCTTGGGCTTCAGCACGCCGGCCTCTCACCGCTGGGTCCGTGGTTCAAATCCCGGTCACTCCATGCGAGATCTGTGCTGGACAAAACGGAGGCAGACAGGTTTTTCTCCGGGTACTCCGGTTTTCCCTGTCAAAATTTCATTCCAGCAACACTCTCCACTATCATTTCATTTCATCTGTCATTCATTTAATCATTGCCCCAGAGGAGTGCGTCAGGCCTCGGCAGCCGGCACAGTCCATATCCTCGCTGCTAGATGGGGGCTTCATTCATTCCATTCCTGACCCGGTCGGAGACTGGAAGCAGGCTGTGGATTTTCATTTCAAATGCCTACTGTAAACACTTCGTTTTAATAAAGTTCATTTTTGGTGCCTGTATTCCTTTAACATCGTTTTACAGTACAGCATTTCTTTTTCCCCACATAAATTTTGGATAATTCAAGGTGGTCACAGTCCCATTTACCTTGAACTATCGAGACTCAGTATTGCAAACTGAAACACTTTTCACAGTGAACCTCTGCATTTTCTGTGCCAGAACTGAGAGTGAGTGTGGTGCTTGAGCTCCTATGCAAGGAAAAAAGGAAGCTTGTAGTTTAACGTGACCGTTAATCTTGAGATCATGAGCCACGGGACCTCCTTTTTACGTGGAATCCGAACCACAGGACATGGCATTTCACTTCGAAAATCTCACATGCGTTGACCGGGAATCGAACCCAGACCGCCTTGGTGAGAGGCATACAGCTAGACCGCTGAGCCACCACGCCCCCTCCCTCCGATGCAAGGATGAGAGTATATAGTGTGGAAACAAAGGAGAGTAGCTGTGGTAGGAGATGGAGTGAAGGGAAAGTGTGCAAGGGAAATCTGCTCAAAGAGTGGCTGATGTAGCAGTGACAGGGTATCTACCAGTAACGAAAGTAACAAAAAAGTAACCAATTTTACAAATGGGTAACGAAGAGTAGCTAATTTTTATGTCTGGATATTTGGAGGTAACGAAAATTTGCTGAGGCCCGGTTAAATCATTTAAACTTGTGCCGCAAGGCTCACCGATTGTGATGGAACGAGTTTCATGAAGTGAGCCCGATTGTGTAATAAAGCTCTATTTTCCCGTGCATGACCTAAAGGACATGCATACTGAGGATACTTTGAGTGGTATACATCGGTTCAATGTATATTTTTGGCATGGAGCAAACTGTTTAGTTTGGTGTGCAAATTTTTTTATTATTAGGGACCCTGACTTTTCGTGAGACATTTATTCGCAAAATGTTCCAAAATTCAACAGAAACCTCAATTTTCTGCCATTGACCAATAAACTGGAAACAATCTGAAATTAAAGTCCCGAAATAACGTGAAATAATTAAATGTCGAAAAATTGCGAAATAATACAGTTTCGAGAAAAAAAAAAACTGCGAAATAACATCGAAATAAGGCTAATATATTTTTTAAATCTCCGTCTCGTAAGTTTCAAAATTCCGTTATAAGTTATGTCAATTTTTCCTTCGAACTTTGGTTCCATAGGATATAATCTTACTGGCTATCTCGAAAACTTGTATAATTCGTGATTCGATTTCGTAAGAAAATGTGCCCTCTTGTGGTATTATTCATGCAATCCGCTCAGAATAATTCGTAATATTCTTTACCTACTTTGAATGTTCATCCAGCAAACTCACATCCTCAAGACGACCGGCTGACCACAAGACTTGTTTCCGGGAATCTTGTCAAAAGGACCGAGATCAACACCGGTTGCGTAACATCTTAAAACCGGTGCCCGATCGCTAACTTTTGACCACGAGGACTGCGGGAATCCTCTCAAAGGTGATTGGGCGCCTATCACGAAACATCCCGAAACCTACTCGCCACTTTTCCCATGACAGTATACGTAAAAGCGTACGGGGAGTCATTATTTTCTCCTTGTGATCCAACCACAGCAAAAGGAGAGTGTGAATCAAGGCACCCCACTTACGAGCGGCGCCGACCATACCACTCGTGATTTTAACCATACCCAATTTTGAACTTGCCTCTGCCATTTTGCTAGGACAGACTGACTGGCAGAAAATCGTTGAACGACACTGTGCGGCGCTGATTGCATAATATATAGTGTCCAACCACGAGGACAACGTGAATCTCGTAAAGCGGCCGAGAGGGGCGGCGATTGCGTAACATTGCGATATTTCTCCTCATTCGATGACTAGGACAACTGGATTCTTGTCCAACGAACAGCAAGCAGCATCGATTACATAATAAAGCTATATTTGCCCGTGCCCAACCTCAAGGACAATGGAAATCTCATCAAACGACAAAGTGTCACCGATTGTGTAAATCGCAATATTTCTCCATGTTTTACTGTGAAGACTATGAGAACCGTGTCAAACGGTTGAGAGCAGCACCGATTGTGAAACATCTCGATATTTCTCTGTATTTGACTGTGAACACAGAATTCAGTGACGTAGACTCATAACGTCGCATATATTTCTTCGTGGTCTACCGCGCGAACAAAGGAAATCTCGTCAAACCGAACAACTCATTTCATATTACAGATCTATTATTTATTTAATTTTTATAACATTGCAAGTTTTACCGCTTTAAACACAGTTCATTGTTGGTTTTCTTCACCGCATTATGAGCTATGCTTGCGGTCGGCAGACGCATCTTGAATTAAATGGTAACTAAAAAGTAGCAAATTTTTTCTTCATTCTGACAGACACCCTGATTGAGTAGCGGACTGGTTATAGTTCCAAAAGTATTCTGGATTTCTGGAGCTGCACAGAGAATGTTTCCTAATGATAACTGGAATTTCTTTTTCATCTCTAAAGAAGGATGGACATTGTGTTCACAGTTTTAATGAAGAAAAAAAAAAGCAAAAAACCACTATCAACAACTTGATTCATGAACCTGGCAACAGTACATGAATGAGGATTATTTTTATAAGTAAGGTCCATTTTTCATCACAAACAAAACTAGTAAAGATATCATCAAAAACATTTTTTTATTACACTAATGATGAAGGTGATGATAATTGTTGTTTTAAAGGGCCTACCTAACATCTAAGTCTGATAATGGTTTGGGTGACAGTGAAAAATGATTACGAATTGAAAATTATCTAGAACTAAATTACTCGCTTAGAATTGATTTATGTACTAGAAGAAGTAAAAGACAAAAAAATAAAAGGAATAAGGAAATACTGTAAAAGACAGGGAAAAGAAATGCCCTCTATCCTCGAAGAATGAGGATTGATGAATACACAAGTTACTGTACAGTTGAGTTTCGGTATTTCGAGTCTCGATAGTTCAATATTCCCATAAATCCGAGTTGAAAATGAATTAACAAATCGTCAGTTTCAGTGCGCGAAAATTGGACTCTGACCTTGAATGTCGAGCAACGTTCCTACCCCACTCCACCAGTCCCTCCTTCTCACCTACAATAACTTATACTTACTTACTCTCCTGGCTCCACACACCGCAGTCGGTTCTTGGTCTCGTGAAACTTAATTCAGAAGGAATCTCCGTCGATCAATACTTGGGTATTTTTACACAATTAAAATGGGAACATGTTTCGGACTTATACAGTCCTTCTTCAGCCCTGTACTATCAAGATTTTACAATCAATCAAAACGTGATGAGGCATGACATCAACATAACACTAGTTATCCATGCTATATACATAAAAATAAATACAACCCTGAAAAAACAACACAAATTAAAATTGTTAAAAAACACATTAAAACACTGTAGTATTTGATCTAAAGTTCACTTGTCATAGCGTGACGATGCTAGTCCTGTTGAATGACTTCACCACTTCAATTTCCAGACTTGAATAATAGTTGCACTTTTGAATGTGACCTGTCATATTGACAATGAAAATGGTTTCCTGTCCATGTGATTTCAGACGGAGGTTTCTTCTGTATAAGAAGACTAAATATTTTCTTGCCGAGTGCCTATTGAAGCACGTCAATAAAGAAGAAGAATGGGCCCCTTATTCTTGCTTATCTGAAGTTAGCTGCGGGAGCTCCAATATGGAGTTAAATACAGATCTTGGTCTCGTCACGTAGCCTCCTCCTTGGCATATTACTCTCGTGCTCCTAGTAGCTGGATGTCCTTGGTTACCTGGTCCCTCCATCTCAATTTTGGTCTGCCTATAGGTCTTCGTCCATCTGGCTTTTTCTCACCTACTTCTCGCAGTCTAGATCCCTCTTCTCTTCGATACACGTGACCAGCCCATCTCAGCCTTCTCGTCTTAGCTTCCGCAACAACATCGGGTTCTTTATACAACTCCTTTAGTTCCTTGTTCTTTCTCCTTCGCCACTCACCTGCTTCACAAATTGGTTTGAAAATCTTTTTGAGGATTTTATTTTCAAAAACCTTTATCTTTCTCTCTGTGCATTTGCTTAATCTCCATGTTTCTGCACCATATAGTAATACTGGCCTAATTATAGTTTTATAAATTCGTATTTTGGTCCCTCGTGATAACAATTTGGATGTGAGTAGCTTGTTAACTGAATATCATGCTCTGGATGCAGCTTTAATCCTCGCTTCTACAGAGAGTTTAGTTTGGATGTATCGGAGACCCTCGCTAGCCCGCTCGCCCACGGCGCGAGCCTGTCTCCTGCCATGCACTTTGCCGTTATGCGGCGCTCGCGCGGCATTGAGTCATTGGGTATAGGAATTTGTACTTAAATTTGTACTTCAATGTGATCCTTGACCAATTTTTTGACGAACTGACTTACGGAGAGCGATTGTCAAATTACTTTCAACAAGATTCTGCCACTGGTCACACTGCCGAAGCATCCATGACAGAATTGCGTCGCATTTTTGGTACTAGGATTATAAGTCGGAACGTGTGGCCCCCGCGAAGCTCAGACTTATCACCATGTGACTTTTATTTGTGGGGGACGCTTAAAAATAGAGTGTATGCGAGAAACCCTCCACTATAAATGAGCTTAAAGACTATATTACAGCTGAAATACAGTCAATCGGTACTGAGGAACTTCAGAGAGTACATGCCAGTTTCATAAAAAGGTGCCAGCGATGTGTAGCTATGAATGGCAGCTATGAATGGCGAACATTTTCAGCACCAGCTGTTAACTAGGTAAGTACAAATTCCTATACTCAATGCCTCAGTGCCGCGTCGGCGCCGCATAACGGCAAAGTGCGTGGCGGGAGACAGGCTCACGCAGCGGGAGAGCGGGCTAGCGAGGGTCTCCGATACATCCAAACTAAACTCTCTGTATCTCTTGTTCTTCTTATAGTTCTCTTAAATTCCTCGTGACTCAAACGTTACGTAGTACCACGCGCTGACAATAACCATATTTATGACTGTTCGCTGTTAACCAATGGTTGATGGTTCTTCCTGTATAGATGTGGATTCCATAGTACAGCTCACTTGTCAGGTCTCCAGTGTTGCACAGTCTCGCTGCTTGCTCTCAGTGGCTACGGTGGAGAATTGAAGATGCTGTGCCATGAGCATGTAAACATGGCCAACCTGCTAGGTTTTGAATGTGAGCCTTTCGTTAATGAGGCAAATTTGAGAACTGTATATCGCCGCCACGTTATAAAATTAAACCAGTCCAGTCTTGGGCCATATTGTTTGTGCACATAGGTAGTTTGACTTACTTATGTCCTTTTAAGCTCTTCCAAGGAGCAAAGAGCTTCCACAAGGGCTTTCCAGCGAACTCTATTGACAGCAATCTTCTTTACCCCGTTCCAGGACCTCTCAATGGTTGAAAGTGTTTCTTCCACAGTTCTTCTCCAGGTTTTCTTCGGTCTCCCTCTTTTCCGTCTGCCTTGTGGGTTCCAATCCAAAATCTTTCCTCGGGATTTGCGTTGGGCTCCTTAAGGTGCGGCCTATCCATCTCCATTTTCTTCTTTTGATCTGGGCTTCACCTTGACTATGTCCCGTTCCCTGCCACAGGTCCACGTTGGAAATGACATCTGACCAGCATATGTCCAGAACGGTCCGCAGGAATCAGTTTACGGTCATCTGTATGGACTGTTTTAGCTTTGCTGTTACCTTCCATGTCTCACATCCATAGAAGAGAAGAGACTTCACGTTGGTGTCCAGCAATCTCAATTTGGTCCTCAGCGAAATCTCTTTGGATCTCCACACCGGTCGCAGCTGGGCAAATGCTGCCTTTGCCTTCCTATTCCGATTTGCGATGTCCTCTTCTGTGCCTCCAGTTGTTGAAACCATACTCCCAAGATAGCAGAAATATTGGACACCTTCAATCTCATTCCCATTCATCATGACAGGCTTGGCATACTTAGAATTGACACGCATTTCTTTGGTCTGGTTGATGGTGATTTTCAATCCAATTTTCTCTGCTTCTTCCTTCAGTAAGTTAACTTTCTCTTGTATGTCGCTATGTGCCTGTGACAAAAGGTAATTAATGTGTCAATTTTATTCACTATGAGTGCTGACAAAACTGTAATTTCGTAAGTCCGAGTTTCTCTATAGTTCGAGGTAATCTCGATCCCGTCCACCTCTACTGTATCTTTTATAATTTGCACAATTTGTGCACAATTGTAATTAATTTAAAAAAACCATGACAGTTACAACATTTGAAAGCGCTAATGAATTCTGGCCAATAGACATATGCCCATGTGAGTAATGCCGAGGTTCTTCAGCGTGTGAGCAGCCAACCTGAGCTGTTAAACACAATTAAGAAGATGAAATTGGAATACTTGGGACACATGATGAGGAATCCAAAATATCGTCTGCTCCAAGTTATACTTCAGGGTAAAATTGAAGGTCAGCGTGGACTGGGAAGGAGACGAATAACTTGGATGGATAATTTAAGAACGTGGTTTGGGCTGTCTTCCACGGAACTCTTCAGGATTGCACAGGATAAGAAGGTGTTAGCCATGGTGGTAGCCAACGTCTGTATCGGATAGGGTAGAAGAAGAAGAAGAAGAAGAAGAAGACATATGCCAAGCACAAGGAGTAACTTTCTTGAGGATTTATGAATAATACAAAAATGAACAACTTACCATAACTAACAACATCTGGCTGGTAGGTAGGAAATGATCCAGCCACATTCGCACCGTTAAGAAAGCCCCAGTTTGTGCCTCCATGGAACATGTATAAGTTGACAGATGCAGGAAATGACAGAATCTCTTCCAGGTTATGTGCATAAACTATAAAAGAAAGGGACACATTCTAATCTTAAAATGTTTAAATGGGTTTTCTAGTTATTAATTCATTTAAAATCCAAGGACATCATGGCTGACTAGCCTATGTACTTACTACATGGGACTGATGTGTGCTAGTCTATGTTATTGTGGTTATTTGGCAGCCTAGGATTGTATTACCTACCAAACGTCTATGTAGGTCAGGTCAGGATCAAATTACTCAACTATGGCTTCCTGGTCCTTTCGTGATGTCTCAATAAGGCATTTTCATCCGAGAAATTTACACTCAGATAATTGATTACATCTTCTACGGATGCACGGAATCTCCTTAAGGTAATATGAGAGAACCCTTCGTAAGAGTACCACTCTTAATGTTAATAATTTTACATTTTGAAGGGTTTGCTTTAAAATCCACCATTGCCAGGCTGTTAACAGTCTGATTAATAAGCCTCTGAGTCGAGCCTTCATTCCTGCCAATAACAACTACCGTACATCGTTACAGAAGGTCACCACTGTTCAGGGCAGTTCAGAGTGGTTTGTGAAGCTATGGTATTTATGGTTCTGATAACTCCTTAATAGTATCATCGATGACAAGATTGAAGAGGATAATAACCCTTAATTAGAATAATGAAACTGCCCTAAAACTTAATCTGGGAAGACAGAACTGGAGAAAAAAATGAACAGTGAATTCCCATTTTAGTATTAAAAAATTGGTGATATTTGAGTGTTTCAGTGAGACTGTTGCCTTTGTAACTCAGCCTTGGTCTTTCGCTTTGTCTTATGTCTTCTGGTTGTAAGTCATACAATATTCTTGGGATTCTGTCTGCATCCATTCACCCCTAATGATGATACCATTTCATCTCTCAAGATACTATTCTTTCCTATAACCTGTGTACTTCAGACAACTCTTTAATTCTGAATATTGTCATTCATTCTCTTGGATAGTGATGACCAGGGCATTTTTTCAGGGGAGACGCGGGGGTACCCGTACCCCTTAAAAATTTGAAAACTGTTTAAAAAAACATATTGGTACGTTTGTATTTAGTCCGGCAAATATAACTTCCGACTTGAAAGTTCATCGATCAGCTGGCATCAACGCGTTATTCACAACAGCTGGAGGAGATTTCGAGTAATCCTCGGTTTAAATCGATCTAATGAATCAGATTGTTTTTGTCGGCAACTCAGCACTCAGCAGCATAATCGAAACAATAGGCCATATTATTTTCTGCTCGACAAAAGCTTTGTGTAATTGCTGCCTTATTCGAAGAAATTTACTTGTTTAGACAAAAATAAGTAACATCGTGAAAAGGAAGTTCTGTTCTTATGTTTTTGAAGTATGGCATTTCGCAGGGGTCTGTTCTAGGGCCACTACTGTTTCTCCTTTACGTAAATGACTTGCCATCTCAGATACCTGCATTTAAAACTGTATTATTTGCAGATGATACAAGTGTTTTGATGAGGGGTGAAAATGACACTGAACTTCAAAAATCAGTAGAGGAAGTAACATGCCAGCTGTCCTTATGGTTCAACAATAATGGACTCCTTATCAACACTAGTAAAACAATGGCTCTTAATTTTCACACATCTCAGAATAAAAGTATTAATACCCCCTCTATAATCTTAAATGACCTTAAAATTGCTAACGCCTCTTCTACTAAATTCTTAGGCCTTTGGTTGCAGGATGACCTAAAATGGAACTCTCATACCACTAATCTTGCCAAGAAACTAAGCTCAAGTTGTTATGCATTAAGAGTATTAAGACAATCGACTAGCTGGAGAACTGTTCTTAGTACTTATTTTGCTTATTGCTATTCACTTACGAAATATGGAATCATATTTTGGGGAAATTCACCTGCTGCTCACCAAATCTTTATTATCCAGAAAAGAATAATTAGAACAATGAAAGGAACTACTGTCTCCCACAAGTCCAACCCCTCCTCCACGTGGTGGGAGACGGGCAACGGCATGAAGTAGGGGATTGCCTGTAGGGGTGAAGTACAGCGGGGACTTTGTGTGCCCCGGGACCGCTACGGTAGCTGTGAAGGCTCTATGGGAACCCTGGAAAGTGACGGCTGACGGGGCTCTGGTGAAGCTACGATAGGCCTAGCAAGCCAGTAGTGGATATCATATTTGCTTTCAAACCAGGAACAGGCCTCGGAAAGGACGGATGCAAACGACGACGACCCGGATATGCTAATGGACTACGAGTTGGGACATTAAACATACAGACACTGACAGGAAAAGTGGAGGAGATTGTAGATGTGATGGAGAGAAGAAAACTGGATGTACTGGGCTTGGCAAAAACAAGATGGAAAGGAGAAGGTCGCAGAGAACTGAGGAAAGGGTACCGGTTGTACTGGAGTGGGAACAGTGAAGGAAGGAGCAGCGGAGTAGGAGTAGTTGTGAGAGATGGAATGAAGGAAGAGGTAAAGAGAATAAGTGACAGGATCATGAAGATCAGAGTAACTGTAAAGGGAAGAAGCCTGGAGATAGCCCAGGTATATGCCCCTCAAGTTGGATGTACAGCTCAAGAGAAGGAAGACTTTGAGGAGGAGCTACAACAGCAGTTGAATGGGCAGAGCATCATTGTCATGGGAGATTTGAATGCACATGTAGGAAGTGAAAGGCAAGGATATGAAAATGTATTGGGAGCAGAAGGATGGGGTAGCAGGAATGAAGAAGGGAGAAAGTTGCTGGATTTTTGCAAGAGAAACGGTTTAGTGGTAGGCAACTCCTGGTTCCGGAAGAAAGAAAGCCACAAGGTAACGTGGTACAGCAGTGATTTAACAAAGAAATCTTTGGTAGATTACATGCTGTACGACTGGGAAATGAAGAGAAGTGTCAGAGATATAAAGGTAATACCATCAGAGGCCTTAGATAGCGACCACAGAATACTTGTAATGAACCTGGGAGTTGTTAAGGATAGCAAGAGGACAGAGTACCAGGAAAGGAGAATCAAAGTATGGAAACTCAAGGAAAAGGAAGTCAAGGAAGAATTCCAGAAGATAATAAGGGAAAGGATGCCAACAGACAATCCTAAAACAGGGGAAGAGGAATGGAAGCAATTCAAAAACACAATGGTGGAAGCTGCAGTGGCAGTATGTGGAAGAACAAGCAACAGAAAGCGGTGTAAAGAGACACCATGGTAGAATGAGAGAGTAAAAGAAGCTGTGGGAAGGAAGAACAAGGCTTTCAGAGTGTGGTTCCAGGAAAGAACTGATCTGACAAGGGATGATTATAAGATAAAGAAGAAAGAAGCAAACAAGATTGTCGCAGAGGAGAGGAAGAAGTGGATGGTAAAGTGGACAGAGATGATGGAGGAAGACAGTAGAGGAAATAAGAAAGTACTTTATGGGATGGTCAAAAGTAAGAGAAGAGGTCTGCGAGAGGATGTGGTAATGATGGACAAAAACGGAAATGAGGTACACAACAAAGAGGCACTCAAGACAGTGTGGAAAGAGTACTTTGAGGATTTGCTGAATCCAAATGGTCATAGGGAGGAAGACAATGTATTGGAAGATGGAGAAGATAACACAGGAATGGAAAAGGACCTGACTTGGAGAGAACTGGAAATGGCTATAGACAAGATGAAAGGAGGAAGGGCACCAGGTGTGGATGAAGTGAGTGTTGAAATGGTGAAGGCAGCAGGGGAGGTTGGGAAACAGTGGCTGTACCGTGTGATGAGGGTGATATGGAAGGAGAAAAAGACCCCAGAAGATTGGAAGAAAGGATTAATTGTCCCAATATTTAAGAAAGGAAGCAGAAAGGAGTGCAGAAATTACAGGGGAGTCACACTCATACCTCACTGTGCCAAGATATATGAAAAGATATTAGAAAGTAGAATACGAGCCAAAGTGGAGAGAACATTGAGAGAGGAGCAGTATGGATTCAGACCTGGGAGATCAACAGTGGATCTCATATTTTCAGTGAGACAGCTCCAGGAACACCACTACGAATTTGAAGAGGATCTGCTGATGGCCTTCCTGGACATCGAAAAGGCCTATGATAGTGTGTGTAGGGAGAAGGTTTGGAAAGCAATGGAAAACATGGGAGTGGAAAAAGAGACTGTAGGCAGAGTGAAGGAGATGTATTGTGGAAGTGTGAGTTGTGTGAAAGTTGGAGGAGAAAGAACAGACTGGTTCAGACAAATGAGTGGCCTGAAACAGGGTAGTGCGCTGTCACCCCTTCTCTTTATTGTGGTTATGGACGAGGTAATGACACGGGTAGCAGGAAGGATAGGTGAAGATAAGATGAAAGCAATGGTGTTTGCAGATGATCTCATGGTCTGGGGAAACGAGGAGGAAATTCAGGAGCAACTGAAGGCTTGGGAAGAAACAGTGGGAGAGTACGGATGGAAGTTCAACATCAGTAAATGTGAGATCCTGTTAACGACCAGGAAAAAGGACAGACCAATGAGTGGGATAACACTTGGAGGTGGACAGCTGAAGAAGGTGGAAAGTCTCAAGTACTTGGGAAGTATAGTGGAGGAAAATGGGAGAAATGACAAAGAGATTACGGAACGTGGCAGACAGGCAGAAGCATTTCTGAGAAGCATTAGGAGCTTAGTGTGGAATAAAGATGTCCCGCAAAAAAGCAAGGAAGTGTTATACAGAAGCTACTATATCCCGATACTGACCTATGCTTCAGAAACGTGGACAATGAAGAAAAGAGACATAAGCAGAATACAGGCAGGTGAAATGAAGTTCCTGCGAAGTAGGATCGGAGTAACAAGAAGAGACAGGGTGAGGAATGAAAAGGTCAGGGAAATGGTGAAAGAGGAGCCCTTGCAAGGTAGGATTGAGACATCAAGACTGAGAAGGTATGGACACTTAAAGAGAATGGATGAGAAGAAGATTCCCAAGAGGATACATGAGATGCAGATGCAGAAGAAACGACCAAGGGGAAGACCAAGAGATAGATGGCTGAAAGGAGTGGAGGAATGTGTCAAGAAGAGAGGCGAGGACTGGACCAGAGTGACAGCGGAGAGGTGGTGGGAAGAAAGAACTAAGTGGCGAGGCTTATGTTCCAAACAGACCCAGCCTGGGGCTGGAAACTGTACAAGATGATGATGAAAGGAACTACTAGATTGCATAAATGTAAGCCTCTGTTTAAATAACTGAAAATTTTACCTTTGCCAAGTATTTACATTATTTGTCAAGCAAAGCTTAGGAAATGAGGATATCTTTGAGATGAATTTAAATATACATAATTACCAGACCAGACAAAAGAACAATCTTCATGTACATGCTGCAAATACAACACTATGTAAAAATGGTGTATTTCATGCAGCTATAACGCTATATAATAATTTGCCAAATAACATTAAAAGCACAGCAAATTACCTAAAGTTCAAAATAAAGACTAAAGAGTTCTTGCTGGAACACTGCTTCTACTCAGTTAAAGAGTTTTTAGAGTATCAATAGTTATGTATTCATATGACTAAATGTTAATGATGTAAGGTTATCCTTGTGTAGACCAATAGGCCTATATTATTATTGTGATTGTTAATTAGTATTAGTATAATTTGTAAATTGACGTGTCCTATATCATTGTACAATGTACATTATATGATTCAATGGATGAATAAAAATGAAATGAAATATAAACACGCAGGCTAGTGTTTGGAGGTGTGTGTGGTTAGTTTAGAAGGATGAAGAAAATAACAATCTATTTTACATCCACCCAGGCATCGAAAAAGCTGAAAGTTAATGAAATTAATGAGTTCTTAAATTAACCTAATTCAACCTTTCATTTAACATGTCAGGCCATAAAGTAATAACCGGACTCTGCAAATTGCCGAAAATTACAATTTTGTCAACTGCAACTGAGAGTATCCCTTAAATTTTGTTCAGAAAAAAATCCGGGGTGTACCTTGGAGCTAGCTGATGTGTTTATATCGAGAGGGGAGGCTCTATATGACTTGCTGGTCTTGTGGCAAACTGGGCACGGGGAAACTATTTAGTTACAAAGTGTATTTTATGTCTGATAGGAATTCAACTGAATCCAGATGTAAATGTTCATGGGAAAGGGCATTCTTCATACATAATGAAAGGTTTTGTGACACAATAGTGTTTCTTTTGTATCTGTAGCTTTTTTTTCTTTGCTAACAATATTGCGATATCTAATCATCAACCATAGACACTTGCGAAGGTAAGGGTATCTTGAATTTTACCTCAGCACGATTGAGCCATGAAAACAGACTTTTACTGGCATACGTTGATCCAAACATTGACATAATTAGGGAAGTTATGTGCTTATATAATTTTGGATGCTCTTGCTGGGGTAATTTATAGAAGTCTTGCCTTTCATTGCAGTTCCAAGAGTTCATGTTGCAAAGAATAGAAGCATCATTCACTGAAATAGAAAAAGGTTTTGCCAACAAATAAAATGTTGGCTTCGATTCATCAAAACCATGGAATCAACTCAACCGGTGGTGTTGGGGTAGCACACCTGCCAAGCACCCGGAAGCTCTGGGTTCGATTCCCGACTCCGTGAGGGATTTTAGAAACTGACGTGAGGATTGGAACGGGGTGTACTCAGTCTCGTGAGGACAATTGAGTAAATGTCTGACAGTGAGACAGCGCCCCGCCCATGGAGACCAAGATTATCGGTCGAGGGGACCTGATACGCTGACCAAGCGTTACCCCAATATCTGCAGGCCAAATGGCTGGGCAGCGGTCCCTTGGTAGGCCTAGGCCCTTCACACAGGCTGTAGAGCCACTGGGTTTTCTTTTCTTCATGGAATCAACTAGTTATTTATTCAAATTCCGAATGGCGTGCACGTAATCCTAGAATTTCAACCTTTAGCTGATTCGAAATGAGGCTTCTTCTTCTTCCTCCTCGCTTTTTCCCGTTACGCAGGGTCGGCTTTCTTAATCCTGAGGAGCCACTCATTTCGTTGTAAAGCGTCATCAGCAGATAGGCCCAATATTCTCATGTCCCTCTGGACATTCGTCATCCATGTTGTTTGAGGTCCGCCGCTCCCTCTCTTTTGCGTAGTCATGGAAAGGCACTTCTTCACTACATGATTCTCCGGTCTTCGCATAACATGTCCATACCACCTTAGCCTGGTTTCTGAAAGTTTCTCCGTTATAGGCGCTACTTTGAAACTGCCCCATACATGTTCATTACGGATTTTATCTTTGAGAGTAACTCCACCTGCCCAATGTAACGTAACGTATGTATTTCAGTGGTATATAGCGTTTGCTCATGTGCCTTTGTAGTAGCCCATGTTTCACTACCATAGAGTAGGATTGGTCTTACGGCAGTTTTATAAACTTTCCCCTTTGTTCTTATGGGTATTTTCGGATCACATAAAACTCCTGTTAGTTCGCGCCATTTGTTCCATGGATTATATTGGCGGTTATCGTGCCATCTTCAGCAATGACAGAACCTAGATATTTGAATTTTGTTACCCTTAGTAGGGTTTCACCATCTAGTTTAAGTTCAATATTTGTCATACTGGGTTTATTGTTGTGGAAGTCGCATACCATATATTCAGTCTTGGTTCTACTAATGCGCAGTCCATTAGACTCGAGAGCTCTCCTCCATTGGTCTAAACTCCCCTGTAGGCCATAAATACTGTCAGATATTAGTGCCACATCGTCTGCATACAAAAGATTCCACGGTAAGGGTTTCTGAATTTGTTTTGTTAGGTAGTTTATGGTAATATTGAATAACAGTGGACTTAGAGCACTTCCCTGATGAACCCCCACTTTGTAGTTAATTCATTTTAGGGGTTTGGGACATCTTGGTCATCAGCCCAGTGTAGTTTCATGTGTGTTGAACCTGTCTGATAACCTGTATATGGGTGATGACTGTAGCAGTGTGTGTAACTGTATTAGGGACAGAGACGAGGTACTATCCAGACATTTGCCCGGAGGGAGTGTGGAGAAACCTGAGCAAAAACTCAGGATAGCCACTGTCAACTCTGGGATTCGAACCTGCAATCTCCGTACTTGCTGCAGCTGCCTCCGCGCCTGTTGTGCATACCTACACTGCGAGACAATTTGAAAAGACTGAAATGTGCTGTATTAACCCTCTTAGTGCCAAGCCATTTCCTGAAATACTTGCCAAGAATTCCAAGCTATTTTCAATGGTAATGCAGACTATTCGAAAAAATCATAAATACCACATTTCCAACGATAGAATCATTATTTTTGCTTTGTATTATAACCAATACTTCATTCTTTCATACATTATGTTCATGAAAGTAAATACGGCATCTAAACCTTTTTAATTGAGGTTATTCTGATAATTGTATAATTTTTCATTTTGTTGTAAAAAATCAGTTTTGCGCCTAAATTAAGGACACCTAAGAGTCATATTCGAAGAAACACTACGTTTCCAGCCTTAGAAAGTTCTTAGATACATCTTTAGGCAGAAAACTTCAACAAGAAGAAAACAACTGCACCGCAATTTTGGCAGGAACGCGCGTGATTGGGGGAGCGCAAAGGGAGGGCGTGAATACTAACTCAAACCTATCGCGTAACCGACTTCGAAGGAAAAAAGTAAACACCGCACAGGCAAGCTTGAAACCTCGCCTTTCCAACAGTATGAAATAATCACGGACATACGCCCACAGAAATCTACAAATATAAATAAACGGCGCACCGATTGAATCGGCTTTGGCACTTTTGGCGCAAGCAGCGAGAGCCGATCTGATCGGCGCGTGGCACTGAGAGGGTTAAGACTGAAGTTAATATCTGATGGTGCAAAGAGCGAAGAGGGGGAAGGAGGAGAAGGAAGGTATTGGAATGTCACTGCTGTTGTGCCCCTGGGAGACGCACTAATGTGCAATACAGCTCTAGTTGCAGTAGGAGCCGATGTGACCATTCCATAGCAATGTGAACGTTCCTCCCCTTTCAATCATACTGCAGCACATGGTCTCGCCTGCATACAGATCTCATTGCTTTCGCATGTGCCATCAGGTAATAATTGCAGTCCAAATCCTGCCTGATTGTTGTGAGCTGCGCTGGTGTACAGACAGCACATGTTTGGGAGTGCTGTTTTGATAGGCGGGCACAATAGACAATCTATGTGTAGTATTTTCTCAAGATTTGATTTCCCAATAAGTTTACAGATTTTAGACTTCTATAAACTATTTCAATAGAGAAAAATATTTTGGTTGGTTCTTAAGTTTAGGGGCTGCGACAACACGGTCATGTGGCCCCGTGTACTTTGGGTGTGTGTAGAATCTGTCTGATAACCGGTGTTAATTGTGATGACTGTATTAGTGTGTGCTATCTGTTTTTTTTAAATTTAAGTACAGACTGCAACTTAGAATGTTTCAAATAGTTCCTACTTTCGCCGCCAAGCGGCACTGTCAACGACTACTAGGCCAAGTTTAGAACTTAGCTACTAGACGCCACCGCAATCGGCTCTTGGCAACGAACGTAGAAACCTAAGAGCGTAGTTTACATTCTTAACCTATCCAATTTAGCTTCACACAGGTGTAATTAGTGGAAGGTTCTTTAACATGCCATAATTCTATGACATGGGACCGCTGGCTTTACTTCCCCTCCGAAGGAAGGCATACTGAGGAATTTTTAATTCTCTTAAAAAGTCCGACGGCTTCGGCCGGGTTTAAACCCGCTATCTTGGGCATAGAAGCTCAGCATGCTACCGACTATGCCACCGAAGCCGCCAAGAAAAAAAAAAATTTACTGATAAAAACTAACCTTGAGTTGTGATAAGATGGTGTTTCTCCGTCCAGTGATCAAACCAGCCAGTCCAGAACTCCATAACCATCAAAGGTTTATTGGGCTGTAATTTCTTCAGTTTTTCCAGCTCACCTTTAGGATTATCCTGGAAATTGGCAGTCTTAAACACTGCAAAAAAAATACATTTGTTAGGAATTAAATTGATAATACATTTATTTTTTAATACACATTTTAAATCAGCTAGTTTCTGATATTCAAGAAATTAAATTGATCAAAAAACGCAGGGAGTTCAATTTAGAAACACACATAACATATAAAACTCGGCAATTTTTTTAGGTTTGTTGATTTTAAGAAAGCCTTTGATTTTGTTGACAGGAACAGACTTATTGATATATTGGCCAGGGATTGTCTCTCCCAGCAGTTAATTGATAACATTTACAACATATATAGTGGTACTCTTATAGCAGTAAGGTTAAGTAATTATAACACCGAGTGGAAGCCAGTCAGCAGAGGGGTAAGACAAGGCTGTGGACTCTCTCCATTGCTTTTCATTATCTACATGAATGCTATAATAAAGGAATGGAGGTGTGAAAGACACGTTTCAATACCAATCAGTAGGCATCTAAAAAATTTAGTTGCTATACTATTTGCTGATGATAAACCGACAGTAGTGGCTACGTTGGCTAAAGCGCAGCATTAGGTCATGGGGCCAAGCTCTCTGCTGACTCGGTAGACGCGTGGGTTCGAGCCCCACCGTCGGCTGTCCTTGAAATGGTTTTCCGTGGTTTCCCCATTTTCAACACCAGGCAAATGCTGGGACGGTACCTTCTGACAGGCCACGGCCGCTTCCTTCCACATCCTTGCCAAGTTTCGTTCACCATCATTCATTTCATCTCTCATTAACTCCTCTCATGAGGTTGGCGTCAGGAAGGGCATCCGGCCGTAAAAACCATCGCCACAAAGACTTCCATCGCATCTCATCCCCGACCCCGTTGGAAAACGGGAATAATAAGGGGTAGACATACAATACATACTATTTGCTGATGATGTTGCATTGGTAGCAGCATCTGAAGATGATCTGCAGTGGTCAGTATTCAACCTCCAGAAAGTGGCATCTAAATTCAGCATGTGTATTTCTACTGAAAAGACTAAAGTAATGGTAAGGACCCTATCCCCAGTAAAATTTGTCTGGATGGTAAAATTTTAGAAAGAGTTAACGAATTCAAGTATTTAGGATATAATTTATCTTTTCAAGAAGAACGAGACATAACTGCAATAATAACAAATTATACCAGAACAACAGGAATTATCAATCACGTCATGAAGCCATCTCTTGTCCAAAGGCATACACGCTTAAGTTTACATAACACATTAGCCAGACCAACCCTATGCTAGGGCAGCGAGGCATGGGCAATAAGATCTCAGGATATCTCCAGACTCACAGTAGGCGAAATGACCTTTATGCGCCGAACAGCAGGCTATACTAAATGGGATCATAAGAGAAATGAGGATGTGCTGAAGGAACTAAAAGTGAAACCAATAACTACAGACATTTGTGACTACCAAGAGAACTGGAAACATGTCCAAAGGATGGGACCTGGAAGATTATCAAAGGAGATCCTTCGCTACCAGCCACGGGAAAATAGATCGATAGGACGTCCGATGAAGACATGGAGGGAAAGTGCAAGACAAGGTCTAATATTAATTATTCAGTCGCACACCACTATTACAAACACATTACACAATACAATCGAACATCATTCCAAAGATGTGCACACACTGAAAACAAACTATCCATTCTGACCGCGCAAAATCGTAACCAATAAGCCTGTAGTGTTGGTTTAAAAACAACCAATAGCGAGACTTGAGCATCTCAGTCGACGTCCTCAGAGCGCCATTAGACAGACCAAACCTGCCCCTTCCCCCTCCATGGATACCCATACATTTCTAAAGCTATAAACACATGCTTTGAGGATGCAAAGCTTCCTTCCTTCCTTCCTCAGCTTTCTTCTCCGGGCGGTGAAGGTCACACTTCACCCATCTAGGGGTGAAATGTAGAACTAGTATAATAATATCGTATGGCCTCGGATGCCGGGGGAAGCTTTGTTATTTGACACCCAGAGGGTAGCTTGCCTGTCGAATTTCGTTGTTCCTTGAAGCACTATGAAAGTCAAGGAGGTTAAATATCTAAGCTCCTTGAACACTATAGTGCTTTCTAATAGATAAATGAGAAACTTTGTGTTGGCGGAAACTCCAGAGATTAATTTTGCCATTATGAACAAGGCCTACTGAATTCAAATGGGTTCTTTGACATGCCAACATGGTATGACATACGTGTCGTAATTTTTGCCGCCTTTCAAAAATCACCTACCACGGCCAGGAGCGAACCTGCAAGCTTGGGGTTAGTAGACCAACACGTTAACCACTCACCCACCGTGGCAAGCGTAGAACTAGTTACAAGTATTGACAGTGATAGCCAGGTTGACAGTGAGACAGAGCCACAGATTACCTTGACAGAGCTTATCGTGAGGATGCGCAAGGTAGCCCCAAAGACTATTTTACAAAACAATTAATTCTTTTTTTTTTAACAGTTACAGCTGAGAGCTGACTGTAGGATGATCCTCACGTCCTACATGGAGGAATCGCCACTGCCTTCAGGAACTTCTTCAATAGACCAAACATGTCCATAGTTACAAGAAGAGAAGTCAGGGTCATAAGGCAAGTGATTCATTTGACACCAGTGGAAATGATGCAGTCCTGTGCTACATTGGAAGTGTGTGGGCATGTGTTTCACTAGCAACCAGCATCCTCCTTAGAAGAAGGTATAGGGAAACTTGTTCAGTGTTGTGACAGGTGCCTGAACAGTAAAGGTGAATATCTGTAGACTCCCTTCAATGTCATCTCTATGCTGACAATGTGATAATAGTGTATGTCCAATAGATATTTTGTTCATTTCTAGACTTCAGTCTGCGTTTCATTTCAACAACTCTTATATTTTGAGGTTTAGTAGCAAGTTATGAATTAGTGCTATTTACAAACATAAATAAGGCAAAGTGCATAGGAGGTGTAAAAGGTTGATACTATTGAATGTTTACAATAAAAAGTCCATGATCTCGTGCCCCGATATGCTACTATCATCACCTGGAATTAAGAGGAACTCCCAGGGTCCGAGTTAGTTATTATTGTTTTAAGGGGCGGAACTACGAGGTCATCTGCCCCTCTTAATACAGATTAAAGAATACAAATTTTGAATTGAATTTAAAATTTTGAAGTGGACATCTAAATTTAAAAAGACCAAAAATTAATAAAACAAAAACAAAAAATTAAATAAAAATAAAAATTATAAAAATAAACAAAATGTACGGAAAAACGAGTTGAGTGAGTTTGCAAGTCCGCTGAACACAGGAAGTTGTAAGGTTTTGTGGTAAAATCTTTTTCAGACTTACTTGATTATAAGATGAAGATGACAAATGTTGTTTAAAAGGCCAAAGAACAAGTTTTTTTGGCCCCTAATGATGGTGATCACTACCACTATTAACACTATTACCTTACAGTTAACTAATATGTTATATAAACAGAAAGGAAAGATAAGAATGAGGATTGAGAGACTTGAAAGGAATAGAGCCATGAAAGGGAGAAAGGAAAGAGGAGCTGTGCCCCCAAAGTCAATGAAAAAAGAGAAAAGACGTAGCTCCCTCGGGATGTAAACTGCTTAGTAAGTGTTACCCTGGATGTACATCATCATTGTAGGCTACACACATTCTACCCCTTTAGTTGGGGAATATCATGGGAGTGGGAGAAGTCTGACTCCGAGAAATATGATATCAGATGAATCAAACAAGAGCCAATTAAGACAGGAAAACGGTACCCACACTGAGCCTTATGCCCGTTGCTCACGGTAAAATGTTTCTTAAAATTTATTTTACAACTAATTTTATAAAAATTTGACGAAATTCGTTCACGGTAAAATTATTTTATAAAATCAGTGGATGTATCAGGATCGCCATCTACCGATAAACTTCTGAACCAAGAATCAGCTGTTCAACACACATTGGTTTGAGAGTATGGCTCCAACAAACAAAGCAAAAATTGCAAAAATTGCTGCTTTAGCTACAATTATATGTCGTACAGTGGTAAAAAGGAAGAAAAGAAATGCTAGGAAGTCCTGGACTCGGGAATGGATAAAAAGAAGAGAAGAGTAGAGGAATGCTCTCCTTGGTCGAAAATGAGTTGAGGTTAGAAGATCAGAATCCATATAGGAATTTTCTAAGAATGGAGGAAAGCAGTTTTAAAAACTCCCAGATCTTCTTGGTCCCAAAATTATTCGACAGGATACTAACATGAGGCAAGCCATTTCTCCTGAAATGAGACTGCGAGTGAGTTCGAAGCCCGTTTATCTACGCCTTCACATCAGCCTGGCTTGTGTTCGGTCGAATTTGTGAAACATATTCGGCGATTGAGATTTCTGCCTCCCTTCTTGCATTTCTATTGTGCAATATGGACGTTTTAACCTCATACAAACTGATATTTCTGGTAATCGTCCAGAAAACACTAACAGCTTCCTTAGTCCAGCCGGAGCCTGCCAGTTTCGAAGTATGTGTTTACAAGCGAGCTTCACAATCTTCTCACCACGTAGCGCCAGCATCATCTTCATGTCAGCTTCCCTGATTGGTTCGTTTCGTAAAATTAATTTTACGGAATAGAACATGTCCTATTTTATGGAAAGTTTTATCGAAGGTTTTATAAAACTTGAATTTGACCGTGAGCAACAGAAATTTTATCAAATTAAATTATTGTACAATAAATTTGAAGAAAAATTTTACCGTGAGCAACGGGCATTAGATACCGTATTTCCTCGCATAATCGTTGCATATTTTTAGCCTAAAATTCGTGTGACGATTATGCGAAGAATATTTAAGTTCAAAGAAGAAAACCATAATTTTTAAATGTACACTGGGTCATTATTTGCTGCACGCTTGTGCGCTTTCTTAATATTATTTGTTTATTATGTAATTTCGTGTATTTCACTTTCATCAAGATCACCATATAATTCTTGCATTTTCTCATTGTGGACAACATGTGCGTAACATCACGCACGGGTCTCTGTTGTGATGTTTCCAAAGAAGTGGCTGATGCCAGACTGGCACGAGGTGTCCTTTACGTAAGATTCCGCCAATAGCAGTCGGGCCTGTTTTAACGTCGGCGTTCAGGGGCAGATGACCTCGTATTTCCGCCCGTTAAAACAACAATAACTAACGCCGGCGAACTCAGGGTAACAGCGCTTTGTACGGCGGCTTATTGAATCTCGTCATTCCGAGGTCAACTCACGGATGCGACAGGTCCACACAAGTTTCACTCCACTGAAGAGGCGTTGAACGCGATCGCTGTTATAGCGTGCCGTTGGGCGAGCAGTTCGCGTATCGTGAGTCATAGCCTGCAGTCAGAGAGACAGGTTTCTTTCTTCTGACAGACTGGCATGCATATGTAACGGACTGGCGCGCAAATACTAAAGTGCAATGAGCTGAGTACGCCATGAAATGTTATGAACCAAACTTTTATTCGAAAGGTAGGGTGTGATGATTATGCGATGAAATAAACCAAATTTGTATTCGAAAAGTAGGGGTGCAACAATTATGCGAGGAAATACGGTACTATAATTACAGGACATTGGGGAAAAGAGAACTATAATTACAGGATGTTGGGGAAAAGAGAACAAGTTGGCCAAGGGAGGCTAACAGAAAATATATATAGAGGAGCCCAGCACAAGGAAGTGACAGTAAAACTGGGGCTGCGGTCCTGTGCTCGCTAACACATGCCCCAATTAGTTGGTGAACCCTGTGGGGTTTCTGTTTAAGAAATGGTGTTATTATACAAACATTTGTTACTGCACACCATGTGTAGGGCATAACAAACAACAGCATGCTGGAGGTGTTTAACAGACTTTATAGAAGTAGATGTGAAATTGATGAAATGCTAATGAGACTAACATTCAGGCAGAGTTCCACGATCACCATTGGACACGCCATCTGAAGTATACTGCAAGCTTGTAATTCCATTGTCAGCCATCAGATTTGTCAAATTTTTCAAATACACCTTGTCGTGTATGCTAAAGGAACCATATTCATTCTCAATCTGTAACATAGAGTGCAAAAGAATACTGTAAAACCTAGAAATTGCAATTACAACAATAATATCCTTTGCATCACAACAGGTACCGGTAGCTAAAATAGTTGACATATGAAACGAGTTGCATGTTTGGTTGTAAAGACCCTAGCATGATGCCATAAGTATTGATGCACTTTTTAAAGCACTGAAACTCTTTGGTAAAGTCTAGAGACGGGTTCAAACCCGACCGAAGTCGTCAGATTTTTAAAGAGCGTTAGAAATCCCTCAGTATGCCTTCCTTCAGAGGGGAAGTAAAGCCAGCGGTCCCATGTCATAAATTTATGGCATGTTAAAGACCCTTCCACTAATTACACCTGTGTGAAGCTAAATTATAGGTTAAAATTTGAATAACGCTCTTAGGTTCCAATGTTCGTCGCCAGGAGCCAACTGCGGTGGCGTCTAGTAACCAAGGTCTAAACTAGTAGTCGTTGACGGTGGCGTTTGGCGACAAAGGTAGGAACTACTTGAAAATTCAATGTCGGCAGTCCTTACTTGAATTAATAATAATATAATATAGTATGGCCTCGGGTGCCTGGTGCAAGCTTTGCTATTTGACACCCAGAGGGTAGCTTGCATGTCGAATTTCGTAGTTTCTTGACTATGAAAGTCAAGGAGGTTAGATGTTAGATATCTAATCTCCTTGAACACAATAGCGCTTTCTAGTAGAGAAATGAGGAACTTTGTGCTGGCGGAAACTCCCGAGATTAATTTTGCCATTATGAACTCGGCCTACTGAATTCAAATGGGTTCTTTGACATGCCAACATCGTATGACATGCGTATCGTATTTTTGCCGCCTTTCAAAAATCACTTACCACGGTCAGGGGCGAACCTGCAATCTTGGGGTTAGTAGACTGACACGCTATCCACTCACCCACCGTGGCAAGCTAACACACACTAATGCAGCCATCACAATTAACACCGGTTATCAGACAGATTCTGCACACACCCAAAGTACACGGGGCTACATGACCGCGTTGTCGCAGCCCCTAAACTAAGGAACCAACCAAAGTCTAGAGAGCGAGTCAGAGATTTCAACAATTGTTCATATTTCATTATATTTTGAATAACGATTCACATTTTCAGTACCATAATATAAGTCTTAGAGCCCACTTCTTCAATGTTGCTGTCATTATACAATAAAATAATTGCTTTTCAGTCGGTCAACATAGTAATGAGTAAGGTTCGGAAGTTTAAGACCTAAAGAAGTACAAAATATGCAAGCGAATATGCCCTAAAAACTAGCTAAATATGACCTAAAAAACAAGGCATTTCCTTGTTTGGTAATTGCTTCTGAGCTAAATATATCTACTGGAGGGACAGTCTATTGAAAGGTGGAAGCACACTATCGTCATGTTCCGTGACGTCATGCGTACAGTGTCGCAATCTAACTTGTCCAGAAAGATGTGCTAAAGACGTGCGTAGAGGAGCGCCTTCTTGGAATCAGGTTTTCTAAACCTGCTATCTGCCTGTTCCGGGAAAAGAAAGAAAACATATCCACTACACTATTCGGAAATCCTGTGTTTGAAACTCGACGCAGATAACACGTTCCTTGTTAACGACGCCTCAATTTAAACAAAAATGCTGAAATTATAACCAAATATGACCAAAACAATAAAAATGGCCAAAATATGCATTCATAGGCAACATCAGATTGCATTAAACGTGGTCAGGGACCCGTCATTCAAACTTATTTTTTCAGATTTCGGGTTAAATGAGCTCAGGAAAAAAATATGACTTTTCCTTAACATCCGAACCTTAGTAATGAGCCTAATCAAATTGGGCAAGTAATACTGTAATAATTATTTATCGCCTCATAGTTAGAAAAGTGTATCCATGTGCATAATTAATCCATTTTAGTAAATACATAAAGGGTCATTATCTGTGTGCGCGCGAGTAAACACGGTAAGCTAAGCCGGCTGTGACTGGCGCAGATCACGGGCGCGCTTACCCGTCTCAGCCGGTAGTTGGCGCGCACTTTTACACTTTTCCCAAACATGTTCAATAATGTGTACTTACAGTGCTCATAGGCGATGCTGAAAATGTCCCTCCCTCTCTTGTAACACACACCTGACATCTTCTGATGAAAGAATGTCTGTCAACTCTTTTATTATTTACGGAACCTGTTTTCTTGAATCGTTTAGCGAGCCTCCTAATTGTACTGGCATTAGGCACAGATCTTCCCGGAAACTTGATTCGAAATTTTCGTCTCGTTTCAGAACAAGACTTTCTGCTATTCATATACGAATTATGGATATACACACGTTTGCGCAATGTGAATTGGTGTCTAGACATGACCAACAATCACAGTAATCACAATACTCACTAAACGTGCAACACTAACGTCTGAGCTCTGCAGATGCTCCATATGAATGACAAAACACGTGTGAACTAACGATATGAGTTGGCGGAGCGCATCACCACCGGCGATCTTAGCCAGTCACAGCCGAGTTGGATTGCCGTGTTTATCAGGGCGCACATAGATAATGACCCTGCATATAAACACATTTTCATTTGAGACTGTTTTGACTTTCAGCGTACAGTCTACTGTCGGGGAAATAAGTATAGATACTCGAGTTTAGAGGTCAATAAAACCTTTACCCTTAGTCTTACATAAGAACAACCTACACCAAAAGTTTCCTTGTTTTATTTGTCGTTTAACGATATAGAGTAAATATTTGCATTGTAACTCGTTAAAATTTTATAGCAGATTGAACAAATAAAGTACCGGTTTTTCTTACCAAGTTCACGGAGCGCTCACTTAGAAGGATCATTACGTTAAAAGTATTGATCGGATCCTAACGAAACTCTAATACGTCTTAAAGGAACTTATTGTTAACGCGTATATGAAGTTTTAATCTGATCTGACGTTTCTTTAAGTAGTTGTTGTGAATTTTGTAAAACATCTTTTTCTCGGGCCTGGATGGTCATAGCAGTATGAAATATGGCTTGTTATGAGGCTCATAGCAATGCAAGGCTTAACGTAAAACTACATTTTATCTACTTTTGATAATTGCTTTTATATCGATTGATATTTAATCGGGTGGTTATGTGAGAAGAATGTATCGTAGCAAGCGACGGGAATAATGTGCTCGGTCGAGGAAACTCATGCGACGTTGCCCTGTGAAACATAATACGCGCACGTTCCAAGCCGTAAGGTCTGTGCATTTCTGTTGTTGAATTGTAATTTGTGTTAGGCCGGTATTACACTGCTAAAGAAATGTGTCAAATAAATTTTATCAAATCTTATATATAAAAGTGAAAGTCTGTATGTATGTATGTGGGTATGTATGTGGATCTGTTCCGTATACAAATCTACACCGTTCCACCAATCTCAACCAAATTTTGCATACACATAGTTTAGGACCCAGAAGGAACCGCTGGCTACATGAATTTTCGATAGTCTTTCTCATTCTTCTGATTTCGGCCCTTTTGCACTCAAGCACAGGCTAATCAAATCATAAAATATACTCATGAAGGAATGGCAAGACAGATAGTTTCCATGGCAACATAGCTCAAGTCGAGACACGGCCGACTGGATGCCATTTGCGCTCTGCACTGCCGGTATAGAAAATGAGGATCTTTACTTGAAATCCCGTTAGTTACTCAACTACTCACATAGCACTGTCAACCGAGTTTAGCATAACAAAGACTTGACACTATCTTCTACTATATATTTGTCAAATACCACTCACTCACTCACTCATTCATTCATTCATCACGAAATCTCAGAAACCACCAAACGGATTGGAATGAAATTTGGTATGCAGCTTCCCCAAAGGCCGCAAATGCCCACTAAGAGCGGATTTTAGGATATTCAGGTTCTAAAGGGGGTGTTAAGGGGGTAGAACTGCATTTCATTGAATTGCAATATCTCCCGATTTGTTTCATTGGGGGATGTGATACTCGGCACATAAACTCATCATTAAAAATAAGAAGACACGAGTCGGAGGGTTTTTCGATGTGGTGTATATTATGAGGTGAAAGGGGTGAAAAGTGGGGATTGAAAGATTCCTAACGGAGCGTGTATCTCTTAAACGACATAGGCGAGGAGTTTGAAACTCAGCGGGAAATAATCAGCATAAAAATAAGTAAATATGTGTTTGACCGTTTTATCATAAATCCAATTTAAGGGGCCCATGGGGAGGGGTGAAATTCTGGGGGGGGGAGAGTAACAGGAAAGAAAGTATCCTAACTGATTGACTGACTCACTCATCAAACTCAGAGGGAAAAAACTGCTTTAAAGTAAGTAAATAGCTGTTCAACAGTTTGTTTTCATAAATCAAATTTAAGGGGTTCATGGGGAGGGGTGAAATTCTGAAAAAATAAAATTGAAAGAAAATGTCCTGACTCACTCACTCACTCATCATCGCCCAGCCAAAATTATTGAAGTTAGAAACATGACAGTTTGGGGATATGTTCATTGTATGTCAAAACCGTCTACTAAGGGAGGATTTTCGGATATTCAGGTTCTAAAGGGGTCTTAATGGGGTTAAACCTGCATTTCATTGAATAACAATATCTCCCGATTGTTTTCATTGGGGGATGTGATACACGGCATATAAACTCATCATTAAAAAGTAAGAAGACACGTGTCTGAGGGTTTTTCGATGTGGTGTATATTATGAGGTGAAAGGGGTCAAAAGTAGGGATTGAAAGATTCCTAACGGAGCGTGTATCCCTTAAACGACATAGGCGGGGAGTTTGAAACTCAGCGGAAAAAAATCAGCATAAAAATAAGTAAATATGTGTTTGACCGTTTTTTCATAAATCCAATTAAAGGGGCCCATGGGGAGGGGTGAAATTCTGTGGGGGGGGAAACAGGAAAGAAAGTGTCCTAACTGATTGACTGACTCACTCATCAAACTCAGGGGGAAAAACTGCTTTAAAGTAAGTAAATAGCTGGTCGACAGGTTTTTTTATCAATAAAATTGAAGGGGTTCATCGGGAGGGGTGAAATTCTGAAGGGAAAAAAATGAATGAAAGTATCCTGACTCATTCACTCACTCATCATCGCCCAGCCAAAAATATTGAAGTTGGAAACATGGCATTTTGGGGATATGTTCGTTGTATGTCAAAACCGTACACTAAGGGAGGATTTTTGGATATTCAGGCTCCAAAGGGGTCTTAAGGGGGTTAAACCAGCATTTCATTGAATAACAGTATCTCACGAGTGGTTTCATTTGTGGATGTGATACTCGGAATATAAGCTAATCATTAAAAATAAGCAGACATGTGTCTAAGGGTTTTTCGATATGGTGTATTATTATGAGGTGAAAGGGGTGAAAAGTGGGGGTTGAAGGATTCCTAACGGAGCGTGTAGGCCTATCTCTTAAACGACATAGGCGAGAAATTTGAAACGCAGCGAAAAAAAATCAGCTAAAAAATAAGTAAATCGGTTTTCGACCGTTTTTTCATAAATTAATTTAAGGGGCCAATGGGGTGGGGTGAAATTCTGGGGGAAAAAGGAGAGAAAGTGTCCTAACTGACTGACTAACTCACTCACTCACCCAAGTCAGGGGAAAAAGACAGCTTAAAAAATAAGTTAATAGTTGTTCAAGCGTTATTTCATCAATTCAATTTAAGGGGCCCATGGGGAGGGGTGAAATTCTTGTAAAAATAATTGAAAGAAAATGTCCTGTCTGACTCACTCACTCATCACGCCCAGCAAAAACTATTAAAGTTGGAAAAATGTAATTTTGGGAATATGTTCGCTGTATATCGAAAACGTCAACTAAGGAATGATTTTTGTTTATGCGGGTTTTAAAGAGATGTTAAGGGGGTAAACGTGCATTTCATTGAATAACGATATCTCATGAGTTGTTTCTTTGGGGATGTGATATTCGGTATATAAACTAATCATTAAAAATAATCAGACATATGTCTAAGGGTTTATCGATGTGGTGTATATTATGAGGTGATAGGGGTGAAAATTGGGGGTTGAGGCATACTTAACGGAGCGTGTATCTCTTAAACGACATAGGCGAGAAGTTTGAAATTCGGCGGAAATCAATCAGCTTAAAAGTAAGGGGCCCTTGGAGAGGGGTGAAATTCTGGGGGGGAAACAGGAAAGAAAGTGTCCTAACTGATTGACTCACTTACTCACTCATCAAACTCAGGGGGAAAACAGCTTTAAATAAGTAAATAGGTGTTCGACCGTTTGTTTCATAAATCAAATTTAAGGGGTTCATGGGGAGGGGTGAAATTATCAAAAATAAATGAAAGGAAATGTCCTGACTGACTCACTCACTCATCATCGCCCAGCCAAAATTATTGAAGTTAGACACATGATATTTTGGGGATATGTTCGTTGTATGTCGAAAACGTCCACTAAGGAAAGAGTTTTGAATATTCAGGTTCTAAATGGGTGTTAAGGGGGTAAACGTGCATTTCATTGAATAACAATATCTCACGAGTGGTTTCATTTGGGGATGTGATACTTGGCATATATACTAATCATTAAAAATAAGCTGACACATGTCTAATGGTTTTTCGATATAGTGTATATTATGAGGTGAAAGGGATGAAAAGTGGGGTTGAAAGATTCCTAACGGAGCGTGTATCTCTTAAACGACATAGGCGAGGAGTTTGAAACCTCGGAGGAAATCAATCAGCTTAAAAGTAAATAAATAAATAAAATAAATAGGTGTTCGACCGTTTTTTCATAAATCAAATTTGAGGGGCCTATGGGGAGGGGTGAAATTCTGGAAGAAAAACGTCCTCTAAGGAAGGGTTTTTGGATGTTCACTCTCATCGACCAACCCAAACTATTAAAGTTAGAAGAATGATATTTTGGGGATATGTTTGTTGTGTGTCGAAAACGTCTACTAAGGAGGGATTTTTGGATATTCAGGTTCTAAAGGGGTGTTAATGGGGTTAAACCTGCAATTCATTGAATAACAATATGACACGACTATGACGCGAGCAAAGCGAGGCTATAAATGAGATGATGTGTCTGTGTATTACTCAATCACGCAAGTACCACTGGTAAGATTTACATGAATTTTACATGGAAGTAGCTGATTTACCTGGTTAACAAATAGGTTACTTTTGATTTCAATACTTTGCACTATTTAAGGCTGGCGACCATCTAAGAAATAGTAAACTTTTGATGGTATATACGAGGTTTAAAATTACATTTTCTATCCGAAAGGTATCTTCAACCGTTAGCGAGTAAAACCTAAATTTGTGCTATAAAACACGGTCAACGCCGAGCGGTGTAGTTGGACAAAATGTTCCATCCTTAATCTCCCTCTGCGCAGCACCTCGCCTATCCCCTGTTTTAACTGTCACCTTCACATTTTAATTTATTTATGACGCGTAGCGAAGCACGGGTACTTCAGCTAGTATTTTATAAAACTGAACTTTTATCAATGTTATACAAAGCATTTATCACACCATTACACTACATCAAATATTTTATCATAATTCAGCAAAATGGATGAAGGGCAGTTCCGTGTTCACTTAACTATATTATGGTAGTTGAAATTCTGTGGTGGCAATACCGGTATATAAAAGAAACGGAAAGATAAAGTGAATGTCAATGGGTTAAACCATGGGTCGCTCACGTGACAAGGAAGATATTATTTTATACGAGTAAAATCTTGGTGAAGGAGCTGCAGTACGAGGACTTGAAAAATGACATTAATTAAAATAAATTAAAAACCATACGTGAAATTGACGAATTATAATACAAAAATTATAACATATATTCGCCTCCATGGTGTAGTGGTCAGAGTGCTTAGCTGCCACCCCGAAGGACCGTGGTTCGATTCCCGGCTCTGCCACGAAATTTGAAAATTGGTATGAGGATTGGAACGGGGTCAACTCAGCCTCGGGTGCTCCAAATGAGTAGAGGGGGGTTCGATTCCCACCTCAGCCATCCTTGAAGTGGTTTACGTGGTTTCCCATTTCGTCTCCAGGCAAATGCCGGGATGATACCTAACGTAAGGCCACGGCCGCCTCATTCCCTCTTCCTTGCCTATCCCTCCCGATCTTCCCATCCCTCTTAAGGTCCCTGTTCGCTTTGCAGGTGAGGCCGCCTGGGCGAAGAGCTGGTTACACACCCCAGTTGTATCCCCGATCCCGAAGTTTCAAAATGGAGGCGGTAAATGTGGGATCCATCGCTGAGTCCGAGGGAATAGCCAACCCTGGAGGGTAATACGATTGAGAAAAAAATAAAATAAAAATAAAATACACTATCATTCACGTCTATTTAACTTAAGTATTTAATTCTTCTTTATATCCTGAAATATGCGTCCCTTATGTAAACCGCTAATAGCCTCTGTGCTAATTTTGCCTACAAGTTATAGAAACGTGTCTTATATTTCATTTCCGCAAGAAGTTAAACATTTCCCAACACCTTTTTTAATGAGGGCTTTGGACCTCCATTGGCAGGTTTAAAAATGGTGTGTCAGCTGAAAAGCTATTATTATAAGATTAATTGTTTGAAGTAATTTACACTTTGAGATTATAAGATTATAAAACTGCTCCCTTATTAACTGTCTGGAAATCACTGCCCGATGAATCAGATGAACTGTCATTTAAGTCTATAACAAGTGGCTCAACAACGGGGACGTCTTCTGTTAGCCAATCCTTTTCCCAGTAATGTTTCTCTATTTTTTTGGTGTGTTCGATGCATTTTTTCCATAGCTCTGGTGTTACAGACCTCAAGGCTTCTTTACAGAGATCTCGCATCACCTCCATTGATCTTCCTCTCTCCGCCTGGTTACTCATATTCACTTTAGCTATTTTATTTTTCACGTAGGACCAAACCAGCTCTATGGGGTTGAGCTCACAATGAGCAACTGGCAACCAGACGAGATCGACGTCAGGACGAACATTCTTGATTATCTATTCCAGCTTCTTTTTAGGTGCCCTGAAGTGAGGTTTGGCGTGAACAATTAGCTCTGCTTTCGTCATACTTTCATACTTTTGGATTCTGGGAGGAAGAGGAATATCTTTAATTGCAGCGGCACATCTCTTCACCGTGGCTATCGACCTTCCAATACACTTTGATACTACAGTATTTGCTAAACCCTCTTATCATTATTGCTTTCTCTCTCGCATCTAAAAAAACATATTGCACTTATAATCATGGCAAATTCTCCCTCCGTTAACTGCGGATTAGCTGGCATCTTGATCGATGTGCAAACAATAGATAATACAGACAGTGATAGTTGCTGCTTGTTGCTAATGACTCAACGAAGAACAAAGGTCAGAGTTTGGTGTGCGTAGGAACGAGCGTGGAGCAACTGGCAACATTGCCAGGCTGCTGCGGTACTATCGCCGCCCTCAATGGTCCGATTAAATATCAATCCATATAAAATCGATAATCACATGTAGATAAAATGTAGTTTTACGTTAAGCCTTGCATTGCTATGAGCCTCATAACAAGCCATATTACATACTGCTATGACCACCCAGGCCCGAGAAAAAGTTGATTTACAAAATTCACAACAACTATTTTAAGAAACGTCAGATCAGATTAAAACTTCTTATACGCGTTAACAATAAGTTCCTTTAAGAGGTATTAAAGTTTCCTTACGATCAGATCAATATTTTTAACGTAATGATCTTTCTAAGTGAGCGCTCCGTAAACTTGGTAAGAAAAACCGGTACTTTATTTGTTCAATCTGCTATAAAATTTTAACGAGATACAATGCAAATATTTACTCTATATCGTTAAACGACAAATAAAACAAGGAATATTTTGGTGTAGGTTGTTCTTATGTAAGACTAAGGGTAAAGGTTTTATTGACCTCTAAACTCGAGTATCTATACTTATTTCCCCGACAGTAGTCTGCAAGCCTTGGATAAGAACAAGTCGCCTCCATGATCCCCTATTAGGATCCTCTGCTTCTACACCTCTCACTTTGAAATCGTTCAACACTGAATCTAACCATCGGCTCCTCTTGCAGCCGAACTCATTTACCTCTTAGGTAATCTCTCCTGCCCCATTCTCTTCACATGACCCCACCATGTGAGTCGGCTCACACAAAGAGCTTCATCTAGCTTGTTTATTTCTAACTTAGCCTTTACCTCTTCATTACGATTACCTTCCTGGCATTGCTCCCATCTATTTGTTCCAGAAATCATTCGAGCTACCCTTATATCAGTTACCTCTAGCTTGTGTATCAGATATCCTGAATCTACCCAGCTCTCACTTCCATACAGCAGGGTCGGTCTAGATACTGAGCGATGTAGGGAGAGTTTCGTTACTACAATAACTTCATTCTTGCAGAATACTGTAGATTGCAACTGAGAACTCACTGCATTGGATTTTCTACACCTCTACTCTATTTCCTTCCCCATATGACCATCCTGAGAGAATACATAGCCTAAGTACGAGGGCTGTTTTTTAAGTAAGGGCCGTTTTTTAAATTTTAATTAACCAAACATTTTATTTTGAAACCACATTTGTTTTTAGGTTTTACATACCTTCCTCTATTCTTCTACATAGTTGCCTTGTTTATTCAGGCACTTGTCATACTTTAAAACTAAGTTCTGAAATCCCTCTGCATAAAAGTTTGCCGCCTGCTCTGACAACCAAGATTTCACAGGTTGTTTTCACTTCTTCGGGGTTTGTTTGGGTTTGATCTTGACAGGAGAGGTTGAGTGTCGCCATTCCATTGACTGTTGCTTGGTTTTAGGGGTGGAATGGGATACCCATGTTTCATCTCCTGTGATGATTCGACTCAACATGTCCGCTTCTTGCTCCGAGCGATTTCCACCTCTTTTCGCAGCTGAAACGTCATCTTGGTGGGAAGAGCTTCGCCGACGATGAAGAAGTGAAAACTGCCGTGAATTCAGTAATACTTCGTAAGGTGTCGCCCGAAGTACTGTGCTATGACAATTCTCATACCGATATGCATGCAGATTATACAAATTATAAGTGTGTGATGCACTACAAGTAAACGATTTATTGTATTTAGTAGAAAAACAAGAAGACATATGGCCTGAGTTCTATAGCACGACAGAGGATGGACTAAACCAAATCAAGAACTAAGACACCTACTAACAAGCTTAGCTGTCCATGGCTACCATCACAAGATTTGCAGAAAGACACAATATCACACCCCTGGTAATGACTGTGTTTGCACACTATGTGATGATAAGTTTTGTGACTGGTACCATATACAGTACTTGCATGCCAAAAGCAACTGAAATCCTTAAAGGAATACAGTCATTCAAATTGACACTTCTATACACATTATGTATGTACTACTATGCATGTTTATGTGCATTTCCCTTATAAAAAAAATTTAGTAGTACAATGCTGAGGTATCTGCATAAAAGGAGAAAGCCTGGTTTCTCAAGGTAAGTCTCCACCTAGGGTGTAATGTGGGACAGTAATCAAAGGCTATAGAGGACATTGAGGAACATGCTCGAGAAAGTCAGCAGCAGCAGCAGTGGAACTACCGTTTGAAAATGAGTTGAAGTGTTCTTTCCAGTGCACCAACAATAAAATGTTAAGCATATCTATCTATCTATATATATAAAGCTCAATGTTTGTCTGTCTGTCTGTCTGTCTGTCTGTCTGTTATGTATACAAATCCACACCGTTTCACAGATCTGAACCAAAATTTGTATACTTACCCGTCGGAACCCTGCGGGTAACCCTGTCCACTTGAAATTTCCGACAGACCACCCCATTTCCTGCATTTAGGCCCTTTGTCCCAAATCTACATCGTTTCACCGATCTCAACCAAAATTTGTATACTTACCCTATGTAACCCTGTGAATAACACTGCTCGCTTAAAATTTCGGACAGACCACCCCATTTCCTGCATTTAGGCCCTTTGGCAAACATCTACACCGTTTGACCGATCCGAACCAAAATTTGTATACTTACCCTATGTAACCCTGTGAATAACACTGTTCACTTAAAATTTCGGACAGACCACCCCATTTCCTGCATTTAGGCCCTTTGGCAAACATCTACACCGTTTGACCGATACGAACCAAAATTTGTATACTTACCCTTTGCAACCCTGCGGGTAACCCTGTCCACTTGAAATTTCGGACAGACCACCCCATTCTCTGCATTTAGGCCCTTTGACCCAAATCTACACCGTTTCACCGATCAGAACCAAAATTTGTATACTTACCCTTTGGTACCCTGCGAGTAACACTGTTTGCTTGAAATTGCGGACAGACCACTCCACATTCCCTGCATTTAGGCCCCTTGGCTCAAATCTACACCGTTTCACCTATCTGAATCAAAATGTGTATACTTACCCTTTGTAACTCTGTGAATATCACTGTCCACCTAAAATTTCGGACAGACCACCCCATTTCCTGCATTTAGGCCCTTTGGCAAAAATCTATATCGTTTCACCGATCCGGACCAAAATTTGTATACTTACCCTTTCGAACCCTGCGGGTAACCCTATCCACTTGAAATTGCGGACAGATCACCCCATTCCCTGCATTTAGGCCCTTTGGCACAAATCTACACCGTTTCACCGTTCAGAACCAAAATTTGTATACTTACCCATTGGTACCCTGCGAGTAACATTGTCTGCTTGAAATTGCGGACAGACCACTCCATTCCCGGAAAGAGGACAGGGTCCGTTCCAAAGGCAATGGAAAAAAGGGGTAAAACCGGACGCGCTCAGGAAACCCTCAGGGTTGCCAGCTCCCGAACTCACCAGCCATGAGCCCTTGAGGATGTAGCACTATCCAGGGTGCACCAGAAGTGGTGGGGCTACACACATCCTGCCTCCTTGAGGGTCTTGAGCAGAAGACATCAGATATTAAGAAAAGAAAAAGAAGGCTGACACCTCGAAGAATGAGGCTATCAGGAATGATTAGACAAGGGCCAATTAAGGCGGGAAAGTGAAAGAGTCGCTAGGCCTCGGATACCCTGATACCATCGGGGTCGGAAGAGAACAAGAGTTTGACCAAGGGAGGCTGACAGGAAAGAGAACTGAAAGGAGCCCTGCACCAGTAAGTAGAAGCAATGCCGGACTCAGCTGGGGTCCCGTGGTCGCAAACCCACGTCCCACAAGTTGAGAGACCCTGGTGGGTGGAGGGGGGAGGAGGGGGCCAGGTGTGAGAATAGCTTGCTGATTCATCGCGAGTTGACATGAGAGGAATGTCCAGACCCCGCCGTGTTACCTGGTATTGCTGACTATGCTGATGTTCATACAGGGTCTTTGCTCAAACCACTGTAGTGTTACGAAAGAATGAGTGATTCACCGGTCAATGTGAATAGGACCGGGACCCCCCCCCCCCCCCCCCTGAACGTCTGTCATCATATATCGTCATCATCTGCGATTCGTGCAGCTTGGACCCGAGCAGTACTCGATAAGCTCTTTCACTACACGCATCGAGTATAGGCCTAAGCCATAAAATAACGTTCAGACTTTGGAAGACATCGAAGGTAGAAATCTGAATTGCCTATATCAGATTTAAAATTACACCATGTTCGTTTAGTAGTCATTTTTCATTACCTTATTATTATCATAAGGGCAAATGACCTAGATGTTATGCCCATTATACCACTAATCACCACACACAAAAAGTCTTCATCGCCTGTGAATTTTGAAATATTTCTTTCTATCACGGTAGTTTGTAAGTTTGTCGTGTCAATTCAACAGTAGTTTTCATTATCATCCTCATCAAAAGGGCAAATGGCCTAAAAGTTACGTCCATTATACTACTAAGTAACACCACAGTCTTCATCGCCTGTGATTTTAAAATGTGCATTTCCATTAGTTTGTAAGTTTGATATACCCGTTCAGTAGTAGTCGTCTTCATTATCATCCTCATCAAAAGGGCAAATGACCTAGATGTTACGTCCATTATACTACTAAGCAACACCAGAGTCTACCTAGCCTGTGATTTTAAAAATATGTATTTGCATTATTTTGTAAGGTTGATATACCCGTTCAGTAGTAGTCGTCTTCATTATCATCCTCATCAAAAGGGCAAATGGCCTAAATGTTACGTCCATTATACTACTAAGCAACACCACAGTCTTCATTGCCTGTGATTTATAAAATGTGTATTTCCATTAGTTTGTAAGTTTAATATACCCGTTCAGTAGCAGTAGTCTTCATTGTCATCCTCATCAAAAGGGAAAATGACCTAGATGTTACGCCCATTATACTACTAGGCAACACCACAGTCTTCCTCGCCGGTAATTTAAAAATATGTATTTCTATTAGAGTGTAAGTTTATTATACCCGTTCAATAGCAGTCGTCGTCAGTATCATCTTCATCAATGACGTTGAGTGTTAAGGAGACTGAAATATTATCATCATTCTACCGGGCGAAGCCGGGTACTACTGCTAGTATATATATATGTTAAGCTTATATCATGTGTAGTTGCGATTGAAAATATTATATACTAGCTATTTTACCCGGCGTTGCCCTACACAAGTTTTATGATAATTATACCTGTTCATTGATTGCTTGTATTGTTTGACTTTGATTAGAGTACTCCAAAACATATTTCTAAAAATGAAGAACGCTTCGATCCTTCCGTTGATTTATATAAACATGGTTGAAGTTGAACACTACCCCTTCAGTGCAAGTACTTTGCTGTGTCCTTCATCATTATGCTTGGTACATTTAATGACAAATTCAATGGTATTCAGCTGGAGACGTGGCTGAATGCCATACAGCAACTCATCATTTACAACATCTGGAGGGACTCTTACAAAATGCTCACATACCATTCTAGGAATCAAACAATAAAACTCCTTTTTTTGAAATTGGGTTAAGTCAAACCAAATTCCTGACAACCAATTCGAAGCCATGGCAAAATACATTGCAAAAATGTTTCTTTAAATCTTTCTCAATTGGTGCCCAAAAATACTACCAAGGTTAATCATAGGTATAGGGACTACCCTTGATTCCTTTCAGATATTTCAATTTCAAACTACTTGGTTGGGTAAGGTTATTTACTCGTATAATAAGGTGCTAAGCAGAAGAGTGCCATCTTGCAAGTTGTAAAATTTTATGTTGATTGTAAGAAGCAATTGAGACTGTCAGAGCCGATCAATTATATTGGTCTAAATTAAGTCAATATTGCACAGTTGCTTTAACGAGTTTACAAATTGTGACCAAGGTTTTGGGTGAGTTATTGCATGAGGGTATCTTACAGAAACATCGTATAGAAAGAGAAATCTTTACAAGCTGACTTAGGGGAGAAAGGCCTTCAACAGATATAGCTAATTTGTTTCAATCAACTACTTCCTCCGAAAAAAAAAAACAATAAAAATATTGAAGGAGGTTACAAAGTACAAGATGAATGCCGATAAGTGTGTGCAATCAATGCTTATAATCCATTTTTAATTAAAGTGAACATTGAATAATGTATTTTTAAACCTGATTACCGATGGATCGATTAATTAATTTAGATTTAAGGGCTTAACATCTAGGTTATATGCCCCAATATGCATGGAAAGCTAATTTTTTTTTTTTTTTTAATGATTCATTAGGTGAAAATCATCCCTTACCTGAAAGGCTAAAATGGGCCCACCATTCACAAACTGTAAATCTTTCAGAAGAGGCAGCAGATGATTATAGTAAGCTGTCACTGCATCTGTATACCCAGAATATGATGTACGCACTTTCATATCTGGATCTCTTAACAGCCAACTAAATAAATAAAGAAAACAGTTTTTGAGCAAAAGTTAACAAAGAAAAAATGGTATGCACAGCTGATCAATTTCATTTGATTTAAGTTTATTTATCAAAAGATGTGTGGAGGTTTTTAATTCTCCACCAGCAAACAGTATGACACCATGGCAAAGACACAGTCATCTCATTACTTGACTGGCAACTGGCCTCCCTCCAAGGTAACTCCTACTTCAAAGACTGTTCAACTCAGTTTTACAAACAATAAAATCAGTCTTGTGTTAGTGAAAATGCTAAGTACTCTAATCAAAACTGGTCACAACTAAAAATGTTGAGTAGAATTTTACAGAAAATTCCCTAACTGAAAGATAACTAGCATACAAGTTAACAGAATATGGTTCACCAGAGAGATCAACAAGCAGGAATGCTATCACCAGTGTTATCAAGACTAATTCTTCAAAATGTGAGGTGTAGTCTATATATAATGTTCTAATTTTAAGGGATGCAAAGAATAGATTTTGAAAACATTCACTGCCCACTTTAAATGTCATCATCATCGGCTTTAACTCGAATCCAAGTATAAATCTTCTTCCTTCAGTCCAGTTTGTGGATGTGTTTACGGTGACTAAAGAGTCCAATCCTGGCATAGAACAAGCGTCCACACAAGTCACATAGTATTGCTGGAGGAGGACGTGGTTGGACTGCTCGAAGTTTCCTAGCTTGATGTTTGGCCTATTCATGTGTGCGTCGATCCCTTTCAAACGTTTTTACAGTATCCGAGATGGTACGGTGCCAAGTTGAGTGGACTTCAGCCAGCGTGTCCCAGGTTTGTGAATCAAGACCTGTCAATTTCAGGGTCTGCTTAAATTGGTCCTTGTAGCGCCTGTTAGGACCACCATGAGGTCTGGTGCCATAGCATAGCTCACCATATAGCATTTGACGAGGCAATCTCACATCATCCATCCGATGGACATGACCAACCTATCTAAATTGGTGACCTATTATGGATGATTCTATGCTGTTGATTTGAGCCTTTTCAAGAACAGAAATATTAGTAATGCGGTCCTCCCATTTAATCCTCAGGATTGATCGAAGTTTTTGTAGGTGGAAGCGCTCAAGGTTCCTAAGATCACGTCGGTAAAGGGTCCACGTTTCACAGCCATACAACAATGTAGAAATGAGGGAGATTGTAGTTTTACGTGACCGTGAATCTTGTGATTATGAGCCACGGGACCTCCTTTTTACGTGGAATCCGAACCACAGGACATGGCATTTCACTTCGAAAATCTCACATGCATTGACCGGGAATCGAACCCGGACCGCCTTGGTGAGAGGCACACAGCTAGACCGCTGAGCCACCACGATGTAGAAATGACTACTGCTTTGTACACCATAAGCTTTGTACTCATGGACAGATCTTTATTCATGAAGACCCGGTGCGCCAATCGTCCATATGCTGCATGGGCTGCGCCAATTCTCTTATCCACATCCTGCTCACAGGTACAGCTCACAGAAATGGTACTGCCCAGGTACGAGAAGTGGTCTACCTGTTCTAATGGCAAATTTGAGATGGAGATACTGAACTGAGGAAGAGGTGTGCCTGGTGAAGGTTTTGCCAAGTCTTATTGACATTATGGTAAGACCAAAGCGATCACATGCACTTTTGTAACAATTAACTGACTCTTGCAGCTCTTCTGGTGAGAGAGTTGGCGACGCAGCATCATCTGCATACAGCATATTAGTAAGATTCAAAAAGTCAACCCCTGGCACTATCCAGCCCATGACGGGCTAAGGCCGACCAAGCGACCGCTGCCCAGCCATTTGGCCTGCAGATATTGGGGTGACGCGTGATCAGCGCGTCGGGTCCCCTCGGCCGTTAATCTTGGTATTCGTGATCGGGGCGCTGTCTCACTGTCAGACAGCTACTCAATTGTCCTCACGAGGCTGAGTGCACCCCGTTCCAACCCTCACGTCAGTTTTAAAATCCCTGACGGAGCCGGGGATCGAACCCGGGGCCTCCGGGCGAGAGGCAGGCGCGCTACCCCAACACCACGGGGCCGGCATTAGTAACATTAGTAACGTGATTTTTCCTCAAGGAGCGGAGACGAGTTAGGTTGAATAGCCCTCCATCAAAACGATACTTGACCTCCACACCTGGGATGTTTATGGGTGAATCATATATCATTGCAGCCAAGTACAGCGCAGAAAGCATTGGAGCCAGTACACATCCTTGTTTCAGTCCATGGGTAATAGGAAATTCATCGGACATCTTATTCTGATGGCTAACCTGACCTGTCATGCCATCATGGAGAGCCTTGATAAGATCTACAAAACGCTGAGGGCAACCAAACCACTTCAGCACCGCCCACATGGCTGGTCTTGGAACCGAATCAGATGCCTTTTCCAAGTCATAAAAGACCAAGAAGAGTGGATTCTGTTGTTCTCTACACTTTTCTTGTAGCTGTCTCACACAGAAGATCACGTAAATTGTGCTTCTGAAAGCTCTAAATCCGCATTGTGACTCTGGGAGGATCTTCTCAGAGATAACCTTGAGGCGGTTGAGTAGAATTCTTGCAAGAATCTTCCCCACAATTGATAGCAGTGATACTTTAATGTTCGACCCTGACTATTATGTGTCAGAAAACTGTATCATAATGAGACTCATTATAACACTATTTTTCATTATGAAACAGTTTCTCCCACCAATCAGAGCTCAAGAAGCAGTTGTTTGACCAATTAGATAATTAGATGCGCTGAGTTCCACGGCCTTCTAATGTAAATTTCACTGCCTGGCCAAGTGTCATAGTAGAGTAATAGAGGTGGCCATGGTCAAATACAAGGCATTCTCTGCGTCTCATGCGCTCTGTTCAGTACATAAAACTGGCGAAATCTCGACAGATATTTATGAATATTTATGTTCGAACATAAAATAGTTATAATAATTATCGTCGAACACATAGAACGACACACCAACAATGTACAAACCATGCATACCATATATGGATCCATACAAAGAGTTGAAAAATTTAAGTACTTAGGAGAGCCTTGATAAGATCTACAAAACGCTAGAGGAAGACCACCACTTGCATACATCACACAATTAATGACAGACACGAACACCAAATCATTTCGTGAATTGAAGAGGATGGCGGAGAATAGAGAAGATTGGCGAGTTGCTGCAAACCAGCCCCAGGGCTGTTAACTTAAGAGAGAGGAGAATATATAGGAGAATATATACAAATAGGAGGATCAAACAAGGTGTCTAACATTGAACGAACGGAAAAACTCCAGAAAGCATACAAACTTACATGGTCACATTATAATAAGAAAAGCATATCAAGACAGGCCAAACTTAGACACTACAAAACAGTTGTATTACCAGAAGCATTGTATGCGTCAGAAACGACCCCAATTAGAGCATCTGGCATCATAGAAACAGAAAAAATTGAACGTAAAATTCTGAGAAAAATATTTGGAGCAGTACACAGAGATGGGATATGGATGAAAAGACCTACCAAAGAGCTATATGAACACACAGACAGACTCACTGATATCATTAGAAAACGCAGACTAACTTTCTACGGGCACATACAGAGAATGAACAATAAACGACTTACAAAGAAAATCTTTGATGTAGTAAACAGTTCAAAAAGGAAAACAAATTGGTATCATGAAATAGAAGACGACTTAAAGCAATTAGGGATCAACAAGCAAATGATAGAAGACAGAGAAAAATTCAGAATCAAAATTAAGAACGCCAAATATTTAGTAAGTGAAAGGAAGAAGATAGGAACATTGTGGACGGAACAAAGGAAACAGGAGCACAGTCAAAAGATGAAGAGGTTTTGGGAAGAGAAGAAGGGAAAGAAGTGAAAATTGTGACATCATGAGATATTTAAGTTCAAACACTGTCCAGGTAATAATAATAATAATTATTATTGTCAAACATAAACAGTCGTAAGCAACTCGCCTATAATGGTAATTAAGACACTCGTATGGAAATTATAAAACTCGCATAGGCTCGTTTTATAAACATACTCGTGTCTTAATTATTGCCATTATAGGCTCGTTGCATAATGTACTATAAATGTACAGCCATACATAAGAGTGTTAACTTGTTAGCTAAGGCAGTGATTGAATAATCCAATAAACCATTTCAGAATCCTTCAAATTATATTTGCATATCAATATTTATATTGTCGTACTTATTTTACTTACTCTACTATAAAAGAAACCTTTAAATTTCATAAAAATCAGTGCCTTATTTAATGGACTGTTTGTTACAAATAACTAGTTAGAAATTTCAATCTATATGTTCTTTTGCATGCGGGGGAGGTTCTGAGGTGCTAGGCCTACATCATTGATGACATACAGCATTAGTCTATATAACCTCATATCAAACTCAAATAACAGTACACACTCTACTTTACCTTGGCAAACCGCCAAATTCGAATTCAGCACAGATGAAGGGCCCTGGCCGCACCAACACGAATAAGTCCTCTTCTTTTGCTGTCTTGATAAAAGTTCTGATGTCCAAAAATTCAGTCATGTCTGTACTTCCATTTCCAAAGTCATACTTTCCTGGTTCTGGGTTATGTAGATTCCAGGGGACGTACCTACACATGAGAATAGGTAAAGCTTAGTTTTATTTCATTCACATGAAATACAATCCATAGAGAAAGAAATATTGATAATGGCACCAAGCAAGTTTACAGGGAGAAGGGTTCAGAGTACGAAGCCCCTTCCAAAATTCCCTCCAAAACCACCTACTTTCACTTACTCCTCTAAGAGTGCAGGTATATGAGTTACCCTTCATAATATTGTTACGGCTGTGAGTTTGTTTCATCGCCTCGCCGCATGAGTCACAGCTGACCCCGGGCTGCGCTCTGCCTCAGTGTATTACGTGCGCCTTACGCAACAGGGCTACTAAGACAAAAGGGATGGTCCAGAATATTCGTGACCCAGCCAGTGATGGAAATCTCGAGAAGCCGTGAATCCTGGACGGGTCTAGAAGCATTTATTGAGTAACCAGCCTGCTATATAAGAGCGACCTGGCAAGCGGGGTGGATTGTGTTTTTCAAGTTAGTGCGAGTTTTTACCTTGAGCGACAGTTGTGAGTGAAGGAGTGTGAAGCCTACGGAGAAACTGTGTCTTGAGCGAGTGTTTTCCAGTGCAGCAGAGGTTAGTGTGGTGAATTGCGAAAGCGCCGGGGGCTGCTTCCCTAGCCAGCCGACAGCGAAGCAGAGTGTAGTGGTGAGTGACCGGCTATCGTAAATAACGGTAGCTTGCGTATACAAGGAAGTGTTGCAGGTAGTTCTATCGAGGCCACCAGTCTCATTAGGAGGAATTAACTTCTGTGGCTTCTTGACAAATGAAAGGCAAGTGTTCCCTACGAGAGGAAACTAGAGTGGGATACTAATTGCTTGTATTTGCTATTTGTGTGGTGTATCTTTCTGGCCCGCAATAAAGCTAATACGTTTCTTTAAAGGAACAATTTGTGTTGTGCTTTATACCCACCGTAATCCAGTTAACGGAAGTGCCACTAGGGGGTGGCACGTAACAATATTGCATGTTTGAACAACAATACATCCTTTAGATTTTGCCAGTTTATAAGTCATTCATTTTTAGTTCTGTCTAGCTGATACTCAATTTTCATCGAATTGCTTTGAGTTGAGAGTGTAAAAAGTTTTTGTTTTTTAAATTTTTATTTCCACTGGACCCGTGGGGGTTTGCCTGTTCCTCTATCGGGCGCGTCCCAGGTGGCGGATAGGGGGGCTCGCCGGACTTGTCCGGAGGGTTTGAGGGAAATAAAATACCTCTCGCGGACCAAAAACAGGCCCCTTGCCAGGGTTATGGTGAAGCTACGTTAGGCCTAGCAAGCCAGTAGTGGATATGAAACTGCTTTTAAAACGGGAACGGGCCTCGGAAAGGACAGATCTAAAGGAAGCAGACCTGGCTATGGAAATGGACTACGAATCGGAACTTTGAATATAACTACATTGACGGGAAGAGTGGAGGAGGTTGTGGATATGATGGAGAGGAGAAAACTGGATGTACTCGGACTGGCAGAGACCAGATGGAGAGGGGAAGGAAGAAAAGAACTGAGAAATGGCTTGCAGCTATACTGGATAGGAAATGAGGAGGGGAAGAGAAATGGAGTGGGAATGGTGGTGAGAGAAGGGCTGAGGGAGGAAGTAAAGAGGGTAAGTGATAGAATAATTAGAGCCAGAATCACTGTGAAAGGTAGAAACCTGGACATTCTGCAAGTCTATGCACCACAGGTGGGATGCACAGAAGGCGAGAAGGACGAGTTTGAAGAGGAGTTGCAGAAGCAGTTAGTGGGGAGAGACCTGATAGTCATGGGAGACCTAAATGCCCATGTCGGAACTGATAGAAGAGGTTTTGAGGAAGTGATTGGTGGTGAAGGATGGGGAAACAGGAATAAGGAAGGAGAGAGATTGTTGGAACTGTGCAAGATAAATGGGCTAATGGTTGGAAACACATGGTACAAGAAGAGAGAGAGCCATAAAATTACTTGGTACAGCAGGGATTTGACTAGGAAATCAGTGGTGGACTATATTCTATGCGGGAAGGAGACAAAGAAGAGTATCACGGATATAAGGGTAATACCTTCAGAAGCCCTGGACAGTGACCACCGTCTGCTGGTCGCCAAGGTGAGAGGACTGAAGGAAAAGAGGAGAACTGAGAACCAAGAAAGAAGAATAAGGACATGGAAGCTGAAGGAGGATGGAAATAAGGAGAAGTTCCAGATATTAGTGAGGAACAAATTACCGAAGGATGATCCGAAAACAGGTGAAGAAGAATGGAATAGGTTCAAGGACGTGTTGGTAGAAGCAGCAGAAGTCGTGTGTGGCAGAACTAGTGGAAAGAAAAGGTGGAAGGAAACACCATGGTGGAACCCCAGAACTAAGCAAGCAGTGAAAAAGAAAAATGAAGCATGCAGGAAATGGTTCCAACAGAGGACAGACAGAACAAGAGAAGAATACCAAGAGCGGAAGAAAGAAGCAGGAGAAGTAGTGAAAGAAGAGAAAAGGAAATGGCTGGAGAAATGGACAGAAATGATGGAGGAGGACTGTGATGGCAGTAAGAAAGTGTTGTATGGAATGATAAAGGCAAAGAGAAGAGATACAGGGGAAAATGTCAGAATGGTGGACAGGAATGGAAAGGAGGTCAAAAATATGGAAGAAGTAAAGGTTATCTGGAGAGAATACTTCAAGGAACTCCTAAATCCAACTAAAACCAGCGTAGTGGACATTGTGGAGGAAGAAACAGACAGTGACCAAGACATTTCAGAGAAGGAATTGACATGGAAAGAAGTGGAGGAAGCATTAAAGAAGATGAAAGGGGGAAAGGCACCGGGAATAGACGAAGTGAGCGTGGAGATGGTGAGAGCAGCAGGGGTGATAGGAACACAGTGGCTCTTTCGAGTAATGAAAGTGATATGGAGGGAGAAGAAAATACCAGAGGACTGGAAAAGAGGGATAATAATACCCATATTTAAAAAGGGAAGTAGGAAGGAATGCAAGAACTACAGGGGAATTACACTCATGTGCCACTGCGCCAAAATATTTGAGAAGGTACTGGAGAGAAGAATTCGGACAGAAGTTGAAGATGGGCTGAGGGAAGAACAGTATGGATTCAGGCCAGGAAGGTCAACAGTTGACCTCATCTTTGCAGTAAGACAGCTACAAGAACACCATTATGAATATGGGAAAGATCTGGTGATGACCTTCTTGGATATTGAGAAAGCATATGATAGTATTAATAGAAACAAGGTATGGGAAGCAATGAGAGCAAAAGCAGTGAACAAGGAGACAGTGGCAAGAGTGAAAGCAATGTACGAGGGAAGCAAAAGCTGTGTAAAGGTGGGAAGAGAGAGAACGGAATGGTTTCAACTGGAGAGTGGTCTGAAACAGGGAAGTGCCCTCTCACCCCTGTTATTTATAGTGGTGATGGATGAAATCATACGGAAAGTGGTAAATAGCATTGGGGAAGGGAAAATGAAGGCAATGTTGTTTGCTGATGACCTTCTGGTATGGGGAGAGGATGAGGAAGAAGTACAAGAGCAATTAGATGAGTGGGAGAAGGTAGTGTTATCATATGGGATGAAGTTCTCAGCACAAAAGAGTGAAGTGGTCATCACAACGAGGAAGAAGAACAGACTGGATATGGGCATAACACTTGGAGGACAGCAGTTGCAGAAAGTAGAATGCTTCAAGTACTTGGGAAGCATAATTGAAGAAAAGGGAGGCAATAGGATGGAAATAAATGAGAGGGGAAGGTGCGCAGATGGATTTTTCAAGAGTGTTAGGGGGATGATATGGAATAAAGATGTACCACAAAAATGTAAAGGAATCATCTACAAGACCTACTTTGTGCCAATTTTGACATATGGTTCAGAAACATGGGTGATGAAGGAAAGGGACAAGAGTAAAATACGAGCAGTGGAGATGAAGTTCCAGAGGAGTAGGGTAGGAGTGACAAGAATGGACAGAGTAAGGAATGAGAGAGTCAGGGAGATGGTAAGAGAGGAACCATTGCAAAATAGAATAGAGCGATCTAGGCTACAATGGTATGGACATGTGAGGAGGATGCAAGAGGAGAGGATACCGAAGAAGATGTTTGGAATGGAAATGACGGGAGGGAGGCCAAGGGGAAGACCAAGGGACAGATGGACAAAAGGAGTTAAGAAGAGTGTGGAGGAAAGAGGAGTGTGCTGGGATACAGTAAATGACGAGAGATGGTGGATGGACAGGAAACGATGGAGAGGCTTATGTTCCAAGCAGACCCGACCAGCGGTTGGAAACTGCTCAAGATGATGATGATGATGATTTCCACTGGAAAGAATGAAGGGCCTGTTGGCATATACACCCGATCTAAATCTTAAGGTCTCGCATAAGAAGGAAGTGCATCTTCTATACAGGGTGTAACAAAAAGGTATGGCACAAATTGCAGGACACATTCCTCACAAGTAGACGAAGAAATTATGTTATATGAACATGGGTCCGGAAATGCTTGTTTCCATGTTACAGCTCATTGTCTCCAACTCATTAAGCATGGGGAACACACAAGAACAGAACGTTAGAATCATAGGGAACATGCACTCTTGATTGCGTCTGGTTACGTTGCCATTATCATAGGTGCACAGCCAGTTTTTGTTTTACATGGATGGCCCTGTTGCCATGCGGCTTAGCAGATCTACGAATAATAAAATAAGTTGCACTTCCCAGTTATGGCCATTTATTACACCACTTATACAACAGCAACATGCCTATAACGACATACAATGTAACGTCACTTTTCCACATAGTTTCCAAGAGACTCCAAACATTTCTGCGAACGCACAACCAACTTGTCGATGCCGGATGCATAAAAAGTTCCTCCAGCGTTCTACAACCACACGGCGACAGCCGCCTTCACCTCCTCATCGGTCTGGAAACGTCGACCACCGAGCTCCGTTTTGAGCTTACCGAACAGATGAAAGTCACATGGCGCTAGGTTCGCCAAACGAGCGAACTGCTGCAGCGTTTCAAGTGGCAGGTCTGGCAACATCCACCCTACAGTCCCGACCTAGCGCCATGTGAGCGGTCTTATCCTGATCGCTAGGGTTAAGCTTAGATTTATATACAAAATTTAGAACTGTGGTTTTCTTATACTTTTGTATAACTTGTCTTGTTAATGTTAGTATTTATGATTCCCAGTAAACCTCGTTATTTGAAAAAAAAAAAAAAAATCCTCTCGGCACGCCGGAAGACGGAGGTAGATTTCACCGGGCAAACTAGGGGATAGGCTATAATAGGCAAAATATGCAGGTTTTCGTAGGAGGATCAGACCTCATTTATTGCGAGAAAGTATTTTACAATTGGAGGTTAGTTAACATTTTTTCGTCTTTCTATGCATTTTCTTTTAACATTTTACTGTCTTATGGGGATGGTAACCTTCTTGTCATTTGGGGTTCATTTTTATACTTGTGATCACACTGTCCTTATGCAAGGTTTGGAACTGATGTGTAACTATCTAACAGTCTGCTACTTCTTCACGCAAAATTTTATCTCCCGCAGAGATGTTGGTTGGTTCCTCAGTTTAGGGGCTGCGACAAGGTGGTCATGTAACCCCGTGTACATTGGGTGTGTGTCGAATCTGTCTGATAAACAATGTTATTTGTGATGACTGTATTAGTCTGTAATTCAGGTAAGGTCTGCAGACGGTCAATTTAAGGAGTAGTACCTAATTTTGTACCAAATACTAACGTCAACGACACCTAGCTGTGAACTTGGCTGCTAGATGCCACCGCAACCAGCAACTTGCAACGAACGTTGTAACTTCCCCTCCGAAGGAAAGCATGCTGACGGATTTTTAGCGCTCTTAGAAAATCCGGCGACTTTGGCCGGCTTTGAACCAGCACCTTGGGCATAGAAGTTCAGCATGCTACCAGTTAGCCGCTTCCCTCATAGTCAGATGGAACAAGAAGTTCCGTGACGAACTAAAGAGCCTACTTTTCTTAAAATTAAGATTCATGCCATAGATTAATCTACAGTATATGAACCTATCTAGAATAATGACGAAATTAAGTGGGTAATATCGAAATGTCTTAATTAGTTCGAAATAAGATATACTAGGCATAATGTAGCCTAATAGAGCAATACAGTTGGCAGCTCTGGTGACTGAATATATTCTTACTTCCATCTCCTAAGGTACAGAATACAAAATGTGGTTGAAGTCCAAAGGACGTTACATGGATTTAGACATTGGATCTATTAGTACACGTAAAAGCATGTTGGCAACAATGTCATGCGAGTGCTGGTCAGAAATATTCTGAAATATTATATATTTTTGTGCCAATTTTGGATGAAATCCATTTGTTGGTATAGAAGTTACATGTATTTAAAAATTGGTCCTATCAGCAGGCTTAGAATCATGTTGGTAGAACTGACGTATATAAGTTACTCCAAATTAATGTAAAATGACGGGTAATTTACGTGTGCATAGTTTAAAGCTGTCGGCTTGCATACTTTCTGATATATTTGGATACAAAATAGAGAGCAATTATTAACAGTTGGCAGCCCTGGTGGCTCTTAAGAATACACTCAGTCATATATGTTTAAGTACACATATTACATACAAAATTTGGTTGAAATCCAATTGATAGTGTAGAAGTTATATGCATTTAAAAATTGGACTTATCAGAAGTCTTAAAATTATTTTGGCAACGCTGTCATGTATGGCCACCTGGAAATTAAACTGAAATAGTATTGTCTACATGTGTGCCAATTTTAGAATAGCTCGCATGTATACCTTCCAAGATATCCAACATGGAGCTCAAATTTCTAGTGCGTTTTTTTAGCAGTTGGTAGCACGGGCATCTTTTTCAAATATGGGCCTGAGATATTCCGGTATACACCTTTACTCATACTAAATTTGGTTTCGATTGCTGCAGCTGTTTAGGAGTTGATAGGGGGACACACACACACACACAGACAGAAGGACAGACAGACAGACAGACAGACAGAAGGACAGACACATTTTCCAAGTCTACTTTTTCCTCATTTTTGAAAAGTGTGAAAAGAAGGCTAAACAAGATGTTCAGTAAAGAACATATAGTCTACTTTCTCCTAAATGCATGGGTATTGTTATAACTCTATGTCCTTTTCAAGGAGTATAATTGAATGTTGGTTGTAGTAGCTTGTTGAAATACAACGTGCTATAGGGATATTAAACATGAATATGAGGTGCCCTTTGCTAGTGCTACCTCTGTAAAAAAAATCATTCAATTCGGTTTCACCGTGTTTGAATTGATCTGGGGAATGGATTTGCACACATACATGGCCGCTATTTGCAAACTATTGGGCTGATGACCTTGTAGTCAGTCATAAGATGCTTTCCACAAAAAGGCATGTTGTTGCAAAATCCAGTAAAGATCAAATTATTAGGATGGTCGAAATTTGATTTAAGCTTTTAACATTTGGGTGGCCGTCATTCCGTTTCCGTCAAGATGGCGGCGATATAAAACATGACACTGAGGTGCCTTTTACTAGTGCTACCTCTGTACCAAATTTCGTTCAATTCGGTTTCACCGTGTTTGAATTGATAGGGGGAATCGATTTGCACACATACTTGGCCACCATCTGCAAACTATTGGGCTGATGATCTAGCAGTTTGGTCAGAATATGCTTCCCACATAAAGATTTGTTGTTGCAAAATTTGGTAGAGACTAGATTATTAGGTTGGTCGTAATTACATTTTAGCCTTTAACATTTGGGTGGCCGCGATTACTTTTCCGTCAAGATGGCGGTGATATAAAACATGACACTGAGGTGGCCTTTTCTAGTGCTACCTCTGTACCAAATTTCGTTCCATTCGGTTTCACCGTGTTCGAATTAATAGGGGGAATCGATTTTCACACAAAGATGGCCGCCATCCGCAAAATATTAGGCTAATGACCTATTAGTTTGGTCAAAGGATGCTCCCTCCATAATGGTATGTTGATGCAAAATTTGGTAGAGATCGGATGATTAGGTTAATCGTAATTTGATTTAAGCTTTGAATATTTGTGTGGCCGCCATTACGTTTCCGTCAAGATGGTGGCGATATAAAACATGACACTGAGGTGCCCTTTGCTAGTGCTACCTCTGTACCAAATTACATTCCATTCGGTTTCACCGTGTTCGAATTAATAGGGGTAATCGATTTTGACACAAAGTTGGCCGCCATCCGCAAACTATTAGGCTAATGACCTATTAGATTTGTCAAAGGATGCTCCCTTCATAAAGGTATGTTGTTGCGAAATTTGGTAGAGATCGGATGATTAGGTTAGTCGTAATTTGATTTAAGCTTTGAACATTTGGGTGGCCGCCATTACGTTTCCGTCAAGATGGCGGCGATATAAAACATGACACTGGGGTGCCCTTTGCTAGTGCTACCTCTGTACCAAATTACATTCCATTCGGTTTCACCGTGTGCGAATTAATAGGGGTAATCGGTTTTGACACAAAGATGGCCGCCATCCGCAAACTATTAGGCTAATGACCTATTAGATTTGTCAAGGATGCTCCCTCCATAAAAGTATGTTGTTGCAAAATTTGGTAGAGATTGGATGATTAGGTTAGTCGTAATTTGATTTAAGCTTTGAACATTTGTGTGGCCGCCATTACGTTTCCGTCAAGATGGCGGCGATATAGAACATGACACTGGGGTGCCCATTGCTAGTACTACCTCTGTACCAAATTTCGTTCCATTCGGTTTCACCGTGTTCGAATTAATAGGGGGAATCGATTTTCACACAAAGATGGCCGCCATCCGCAAACTATTAGGCTGATGACCTATTAGTTTGGTCAAAGGATGCTTCCCCCATAAAGGTATGTTGTTGCAAAATTTGGTAGAGATCGGTTGATTAGGTTAGTCGTAATTTGATTTAAGCTTTGAACATTTGTGTGGCCGCCATTACGTTTCCGTCAAGATGGCGGCGTTATAAAACATTACACTGAGGTGTCCTTTGCTAGTGCTACCTTTGTACCAAATTTCGTTCAATTTGCGCTCACCGTGTTCGAATTGATAGGGGGGGGGGGGGGGGGGACAGACAGACAGACATTTAGAGTACACACACACACACACACACACACAGACAGACAGACACACTTTTTCTTCGCTCTGTAGTGATCTCATAAGTCTACTTTCATCTTTTGCAAAAATCGAAAGTAGGCTAAAATGAATGTGATCTCGTCAATGGCGTTGTCTTGGCAATCTCTGATAGATAATCCCTTATCAATTTAAAAGCGTTGTTATGGTAACCTCTGATGGAACTTGGCATTTTTTAAAATTCCGAAATCATTTTTCTCATCCCTTGGCGTAATGGTGGGTCATATCAAAAATTCTTTCAGACAAAAGTTTTAGGTAATTATTAGGGGAATATTTTCCATTTTGTACGGTTTTGATATTGTGCCTATTAAGAGAGATATGATTAATGTTTCCCGAAAAACCCACTTTTTTCCACCCCTTTGGTCAATGGTTGGTGCTATCAAAAAACTTATTTGACATAAATTTTCGGCACTTATCCGACGCATATTATGAACTTTGAATGGATTCGATATTTCACGTATTAAGAGAGTTATAGCGAAATTTCACTTTTTCGAAAAAAGCCCCCCATTTTCACCCCCTTCGACCGATTTTGCCCATTAATGAACTCGACCGAGATTTTATAGGCATACATATTATGTAAAAAATTCAAAGTGATTGGTGCAAAATTACGGCAGTTATCGTGTCCACAAGAAACTGATATATATATATAGATAGATAGATAGATACATATATACATAAATTATATATAAACTTTTGAACTGTCGGTGGTTTTGGGGTCTGGGGGATGTGAAACGCGAAGATATGTCGAAATTTTCCGGAAGTCGAAACATGGTACCCATTGCAATAGTTAGCTTTCTAATGAAATCTACCTAAAAGGACTGCAAGAAAAAAGTGATGAAGCTAGGATGAAACTGTGCTGGAATTGGCAGAGGTCGCATTATTTATTATTTTTCCTTGAAGGTGAGGCAATCTAGGAAAAAGAGCTCAAAATACATACTGGCTTATTTTCAATTTACCTCATTCGAAAGTAAGTTAATACAAATTTACTTCAACTAATAAACCGAACTGTTGCTACTCCATGCATGTTGAATATTACACGTATTTTGTGGCATGTGGTCTAAGGCCTATATGGATGGAACCCAGGATCAGGCCCGACGAGAGGGGGGGACAGGCAGGGCTGGTGCCCCGGGGCCCGACCCTCCCAGGGGGCCCGGTGTCGTAGGAGAATGGGCCCGATCGGGCATTGATTTATTATTGATGTGACTTGAATTTGCTACTGGCAATCATTTGGTGAATGCAATGAACTTTCTGTGAACAATGTTACAAGGATTGAAGAACTTATTCTATCAAGTGGACAATATTTCCCTTTACGAAGCCCTTGTGGGAAGAACAACTGTATCAAAGTGGTCAACTTAGGCTATGGGGCATCGCTATGTATTGTTCTCAGAATATACCTGAAGATACAGAGAGCATTCCATTATTCTAAATTAGCTTATTCGGCTTATGCACCAATCCTTCAAATAACTTTCTCATCCCTTCACTTATTTCACCAAGGCCACGAGAGCCTGGGCTGCCCGGGTGTGTTTGGTAACTAGCTCAAGAGTTTTAAGTTTGGTGCGTCACATCGAGCTTAGATATTTAGAGGTGATAGTGTCTGAAATGAATATATTGTCTAGCTAGACGTATCATATGCCGTGCAGGCAGGTAACTAAAATAAATGTTAAAGTAGCGTCCACACAGTTATTCACTTTATAGTTATTGTTGATTTAAGGGGCTGAACAGCGAGGTCATTTCCCCCTAGTAATTCACTTTCGCATTATGTGAACGATTATCATTGCTGGCTAAATTTCTAGCGAAAGGGTGGGATGATTCTGTTGTCAAACGTAGATAGAAGAAATGCATGCGAAATTGTTCATCTTCTCGTATAATGAATTGAGAAAACAATGCTAACAATTGAATAATCTGTATGTTTAGGTGCAGTATAATCATTATTATAACTGGTTCATTCAAAAGGATGAACAATCCTAGGTACTTGGGTTCGTGCGCAAATAATTTCTGATAATAATAATAATATCGTATGGCCTCGGATGCCGGGTGCAAGCTTTGTTATTTGACACCCAGAGGGTAGCTTGCATGTCAAATTTCTTTGTTCCTTGACTGTGAAAGTCAAGGAGGTTAGATATCTAAGCTCCTTGAACACTATAGCGCTTTCTAGTAGAGAAATGAGGAACTTTGTGTTGGAGGAAACTCCCGAGATTAATTTTGCCATTATGAACTCGGCCTACTCAACTCAAATGGGTTCTTTGACATGCCAACATCGTATGACATGCGTACCGTATTTTTGCCGCCTTTCAAAAAAATCACTTACCACGGCCAGGAGCGAACCTGCAATCTTGGGGTACTAGAGTTGGGAAATGTATCCAAAGACTGAAACTAAAGTAACATTCCAGTATTTTTCTGGACGGAGTGTTTAATTAACCAGGAGAAAATGACAATTATGCTAGGGCACTGAACCACTCAACATTGTTTTCCAATTCCTGTCATGGAACGTCAGTGGCAAGGGCAGATGACCTACCATAGCTCTTCCGTCCCTTAAAACAACAATAAGTAACATCAGTGGTAGGGGCAAATGACCTAGCTGTTCCGCCTCTTAAAACAACAATAAGTAACATCAGTGGTGTGCATGGCGATGGAGAAATTAATATATTGCATGTAGGCAACCGCGCAGATTTTCCTAAGACCAAATATTTGAACTCTGCTTAATTTAGAAGAAAATTAAGATGAAGTATCGTCGAATAATAATATAAATACAATTTTGTTTTGAGCTGGTGCAGTGGCTGTTATTATTATTGGACATTTCTACGCTGTTTATTCCAAAGAGCAGCATCGATCTGCATAGCGCATATTTTTCAGGACGTGAAGAGATATTTTCTCTTGTGAATCAAGCGCTTTGAGGATACGCTTTAACGTCTCAGTACCGTTAAACATAAAATAAGTTGCTCTATTTATCTATGACTTAAAAATGACTCCGGGTCCTGACGAAGCCGCGGCAGGAATGCTGGATTTGACTTCCCGATTGTGGTGTCTTTCGTTGTCTTACTCAACAGTTAATAATATGCCTATTTGTCGTTACAGTTGTAATTCATTTAGGGGCTTGCGACATTTGATGCGTGTATTTGGTAACTACTAGGTCTTGTATCAATGGCGGGCAATGAACCATTGGCGCTAGGTTGGGAATCGTTTGCATCAACTAGTAAACTGTAGATATAATTCAGTATTTGCTGACGCGTTAATTTTCCGGTTTGTTTCTGAAGGCCTCTGCATTATTGAATGAAGTTGACTGCAAAGCAGAAGTTTTCACAAATACTAATGAAGTAAATTATAAGATTATCAAACAGCAAACAAAATAGAAAACCAAGAAACGTGCAAATTGTGTAGACTGAAGGGGAGGCAGTGGTTGTTGTATAATAAGAGAGGTGTATTGGCAACATTATTGTAACTATTGTCTATTAGTCTTGGAGAGTAGAAACTTAGACCCTATTAAAACCACCCTCTGCTGAACGAAAATCAGGGTGTACACTGTGCTGTGCTATGACCCCTGTGACATGATCAATCGCATGCCATATACTCAGTTGCCGACTGGGAAAAGTGGGAATGCGTTGCCCAACGCGACTATTACTGTAATTATTAGGGTTAAGAGTAGGGTAGGTGTCCCTGGACTTGGAATAAAGTACTATCCCGGCATTTTTGTGGAGGGAGTGTGAAAAACCACACTCAGGATAGCAGCTGTCAGGACCGGGATTCGAACCTCTGATCTGCAGACTTCTTGTAGACCCCCATCACGGTCATTGGTAAGCTACACCGCTGGGTCTTAATTGAAGGTGCAAGAGCTTTTACTTCAATATCGGAGAGTATTTTCTATAGCCACTAAATGTCAATGGTCAAATGTTTAGTCCAAAATAAATCACTCAAATGGCCTATAACTCAATAATTCAGACCTAATATTTGCAACATTTCCCAGAGGAGGACCCCCGGACCCTACTCCGAGCTTGATGATATTTCATACACCCAGATCCCCTTGACTTAAAGCTGCCCCCGATGGTCACCAATCATAGATAGGATTGGGGATTTTTAGGAGAACCTGGCTCCAGTTTTGCTTACTGCAAAGCAATATTAAATTATAAGAAGTCCACTGGTCAGCTGCAATCTACTGATAGCACATAATAAATAACTTGACTTACGTATGAGTATACCTGTGGTTGATTATGAAAATATATTTTGCTTTGTTTAATGTACAATGATGTGTGACCGCCGTTCAAACAAAACACTTATCAGTGTTTAGGCTTAGACCCAAGGGCGTGACTCTTGAAGGACAGCAAGTTTTAAGAATGTCAACATAAAAACCCTATATGTAAAATGTATTTTAAAATACGTCTTGACTTTGTGTAAAAATCATGTTTTCATTATGAAAAGAGATTACGTCATATGTCACAGAGGCCGTAGTACCCATTCCACCTCTTTTAGCATGCAGTTCAGTGAACTGAACTTCCTGTTGATTAATTTTTGGGTCTTAGGACGTTGTGGTCATCAGTCCTTTCTACTTACTGGGCGTGTAGAATTCTGTCCGACAATCTATATCTGAAGTTAATCATATATTTTTAATTAATTTGGGATATGTAATTGAGGAGGAAATGAATGTACGATAGTGCAACTACAGCCTTTGGCTATAGGATTAAAACATTAAAAAGACGGTCGAATTCGAACCCACGTGTTTCCGAGTTCATGGACAACAGCTTTTTTCAATGTTCATTTTTTCCCCAAGTTAAATACTGTAAAAGCGATGAAGTTACGTTCCGATAAATCCATTTTTTTTTTCAAATTTGTTTACGACAAACGAGCATATTGCTTTTACGAGTATCACTGAAGTTCTAAAATTATTGATATCAAAGAGGATCTGCAGAAACTTGAATATGAACACTGTGCTTGCTTACAGTGTTACCTTATAGGGACAAATTTAGATCTGTCAAATGACAAAACTACACAGTATAGTGAATTTAATGAAAATTATTACCTAGATTTTCAATGCCTTAACTCGTGATATTTAATTTTGTTAATTGAAAATAATGCATTGGTTCGTGCTTGTCAGGTATAACATTGAATTTGCAATTAATTTTGCATGCATTCCTCCAGTTTCACTGTTGTAAATTTTACATACCAGCATTAACTTATTTATATTGATAGTAATTCACGCTCTGCATATAGCCTGAATTTAGTGGAATATACAGTACGTATATTATACAGTATTTATTGCAGCCAATGGTCATCTCAGAACATTTCAATTGAACGCCCGTAGGCTACCTAACAAGGAACTTTGGCTACCAGACGCCACTGTAACTGACACCCAGCGGCGAACGTTGGAACTCGATAGAGCGTTTCTAACCAAATATCCTACAAATTTTGGCTATATACTACCAATTGTGGTGGTAGGTTTTTTACATGCCATAGATCTAAGACATGGGCCCACCGGCTTTACTTCCCCTCCGAATAAAGGCATACTGAAAGATTTTAACGCTCTTAAAAATCCGACGACTTTGGCCGGACTTAGACCCGTGATCTTGGCATAGTAGTGCGGCATTTTACAATTATTATTATTATTATTGCTTGCTGTTTTTATATGTTCTTGTAATTGATTTGGTGATGAACATTTTGTGCAAAAGAAATTACACAAAATCAGTTTGTGACAATTTACGAAGATTATAAATTAATTTTACAGAGTTTCGTTATAGAGAAGGGCCCGAGAGATTCCAGCCCGTCGCCGCTCTCCACGGCCCGGCCCAGGATTCATGTCCTCTTATTTTTTACATACAGTGAAACCTGCCTAAAGCAATCACCAGCCATTCTTATGAAAAATAGACGTTACTTCAGGTGACCGCTAAATTGAAATTATAAAATATTCAGAATCGGAGAAGAGGTAGCATGAGCAGTAGGCTATCTTTTATTATTTTATTCCGGGATGTTCTTATAGCCATTTGCAAATTTTGAACGAAATATGTTGAGTCGTTTTCAATTAATGGAGGAACAGACAGACAGGAGGACAAAAGTATAATTTTATATATATGGGGATTATATATTTTCTTTTAATATTAAAAGTTGCCTTGCGACAAAGAGTAATGGAACAAACACAATATACTGTCGGCAGTGCTAGATTTACCAATAGGCCCCGGCCAAGGGGCGCACCAAGCTGAGGGCGCAGAATTAATCCGCAAATTTGTTTGTCAGAAAATTTCCATAAAATACCACTACCATACGTCCAACAAATGTTTTTGAAACAGCAGATTTTACGACTTCAGCTTTAGAACAGGAATGTTTTATGATTTATTAGGAGAATATTAATATCAGTTTAATTTGAATCATTCATTATGCATAGTTGTAGGTTGTATGATGTAATGTATATGTATATCTGAATATCTGTAAGTGTATAATGAGTCTTAAATGGTTTAAACTTATTTTAATATCTCGTTGGCCTATTTATTTATAGTTTATGGTTAAGAAGAGACTGGGAAGAGAAATGTTGGAAATGGTGCAAGCAATGTACAACAACTGTGTTAGCAGGGTACTGACCCCAGTTGGAAAGACAGATTGGTTTAGGAACAAGACTGGACTAAGACAGGGGAGTGTGCTGTCACCTCTCTTGTTCATAATGGCGATGGATGAAATTGTAAAGGAAACAAAGGAAGCATATGGACATAAAGTAATGAAGTTACTGTTATTTGCAGATGATATTGTGGTCTGGGGAAGGAACACCGAAGAAGTGCAAAAACAACTAGATGCACTGAACGAAAATATTCAGAAGTATGGCCTGAAAATCAGTATAGAGAAAAGCAAGACCATGGTGATGACAAGAGGGGAAAGACAAGGAAAGGCCACTGTGAAAATTGGAAGTCAGAATTTGGAAATTGTGGACACGTTCAAATACCTAGGAAGTGAATTGATGCAAACTGGTAGGTTGGACATGGAGATTGGCAGGAGGGTACAGCAGAGCAATGCATTCTATCAAAGTGTAAGAAAACTTGTTTGGGATAAGGAAGTACCAAGGAAAAGCAAGGAGGTAATGTATAAAATGTACTATGTACCCATATTAACTTATGCAGCTGAGACTTGGACCCTGACAAGCAGGCAAGAGAGTAGAATCCAAGCCAGTGAAATGAAATTCCTAAGAAGTATGATAGGAAAGACAAGGAAAGACAGAGTGAGGAATGAAGATGTTAGGAAGAAAGTTGGGATGGGAAAACTAAATGAGAGAATTGAGAAGAATAAACTAAGGTGGTTTGGACATGTAAAGAGGATGGAGGAAAATAGAATACCAAGACAGATGCTTGAGGCGAAGTGCAAGGGTAAAAGAGCAAGAGGAAGACCTAGAACAAGGTGGATTGATTCAGTGAAGAACAGCATAAGAAAAAGAAATCTGGACTGGGACAAGATCATGGAAGAAGAATGGTGGAAGGAAAGAGGAAAGTGGAGAAGTGCCATAAATACCCCAACCCGGCAGGAGCTGGATAAGGGGAAATGATGATGATGATTATATACAAATTTAGAAACAGTTGATTCTCTTATTATTTTAATTTATTTAATTGATTTTACTTCCCGATACATTGGAATAAAATAAAAATTGCCATCACAAAGACCTTTCTGAGGTCTAAATTCTCCCTTCTTCACAATGGTATGAAGAGGGGGCGGCAAAAACCCACGGGCCTAGGAGTGCATAAAATCTAAATCTGGCCCTCTGACTGTACAGTAATACATAATTAAAGTAAGCAAATCAAGACAACAGGACAATGACGGACTGGAAATACAAATTATGTTTTAAAATTGACAGGGATCCTTTACAATTCTACTGTAGAGTGACATTTTTGAAATTTAATTTTTTGTCCCTCAACCCTTACCAGATATGTCCACAGTGCAACCAGAAGGACCACCAGGCACGGATTCTAGGGGGGGTCACGGGGCTCATGACCCCCCCCCCCCCCCCCCCCCCAACAGAGACCAAATTTTTTTTGCAAACTCAAAACACGAAAACACAATAACCAGACAAATAAAACTTAACGAATTTTAACTGAAAACAGTTTTTTTCATTTTATTCAATATTGAAAATATCTTTATTGCTATTATTATGTTCTGTTACAACTGTAGGCCTACATATTTACAACTTCATACCTGTTATATAAAAACGATTCTTTATATAACAAAATCAACTCGTCTATTTTGTTAAGCAAACCTTGTGATTACCGAATCGATGTTTATAGTGATGTCACGAAGAATGTGCAGCAATGCACGGATAGGAATTTGGGACTTTTTTCGCACGAAAAAATTTTGCCGACGTCCAAACTGCAAGCTGGCAATTTAAGCTGTGACTTTCTCCCTTTGTTGGTACCAACTCTACTTGCCGAAACTGTAACGTACCTTGATACTTTTCTCGAAGCTCGATGTAAAAGTCTCAAAACACGCCGTTGCAATTTGTACAAATATTTTTGGTGTGCTAAACGCATCAAATTTCTATCCATGTAGCTTGCAAAAAAATTGGTCTGGTTTTATACGTTTGTTTATTTTGTGATTGCGTTTTAGTGATACCATTTTTCTTAACAATTTCGATTCTCTGACCCCCCCAAAGCCAAACTCTAGATATACGCCTGAGAACCACCTCAGTTCTACCCCACCCTCTTACCTTAAATGCCAGGCATACCTGTGCCTTAAGAAGGTAATTAAACAGAGATCAATGTTGTCATTACTTACGTTTCCACAGCATTTAGTCCACAAGCACGTAGCTTACGTAAGCGGTCACGCCAGTATGCAGGATGTATTCGGAAGTAATGCATGGCACCACTGTGGATTGTGATCTCCTTGTGGTTTAACTGAAAGGTGTCGGGCAGAGTCTCAAGCCCTGATGTGATACCACCAGCTGTGTAGTGCTCATACAGGGTAGGATTATCCTCTGAAAAATACAATACACAAAATTACAATTTCCAATAATTGATCATTATTATCATCGTCGTTGTATGGATAATATTATTTATTAATAAAATAATACAATATCAAACAAGCTTGTTAGGGGCTACAGCATTGAATAACTATCGAACAGATGGATACATTCATTCCCACCTTTGAAGACGGCAAAGTGTTCAGCAGTGGAGATTGTCCTTTTTATGTGTTTAGCCTTGCCTTTCCTGTCTTTCCCTCCAGCCCCATTTGTCTGTCATGTCATTACATTTGTTATTTCCTCATCTACGGGTACTTATCTTCTTTTGCTGCTTTAGGACATATTTTTCTACGTAGATTTAGCAGGAAAGGTGGAATACAGGACCTTTGTAGACCTACTGTGCGGAAGATGTTAAGAAATGCAGCTACTCAACACAGTACTTTAACTATACTTTGCAGCAATAAAATGCAGGGATGAACATATCCAAAATAAATAAGTTGAGGCTAATATTTTATTTTAGAATAAGACAGGGACCATTGCTGAATATACGAGGGTCATTCCATAAGTCATGCCAACTATGTTATTATCTTTCAAACATATGACAACACGGTAATTCCAGTGTAGACATTCGAAACTCCGTAGCAAACAGCTTGGAATTCACCCGACAGAAGGCGACTGTAAGTGCAGGTGGCTAGGTATCAGTGCCACACATGTTCATTCTGAGCTTGGCCGTGCTAAAAGATGGATGCAAGTTGATTGGAACAGCGATCATTCGTGAAAATTGCTTTTCTCGGTGGCAAAAATGCCACGCAGTGTCATGCAACACTGTGTGAAGCTGTTGGTGATTACTGAACAGTTGCATGTTGGATGGAGGCTTTCCGACAAGGACGCGCAGCAACTGCAGACTCGCCGCGAATTGGGCGCCCCTTGTCTGCCCGAACTGACATGTCAGTGACTGATATTGAACAGTGTTCCAATGCTTGGAAACGGCGCCCTGGATGTTAATTCATTGATTTGAGTTCCATTTGTACTAGTGCACAACAAATTTACACAGAGTTCCATTGTGTGGTTTTCATTTGTACCTTTACCATTAACTCCTGTACTAAATCCTATTTTCTGTTCGTATTGAGATATCACACGGCCTTAACGGTTCAATGCACATCGTTGATTTCCCATGCTGTAGCATTATCGAAACATATAATACTAGCGGACCCGTGCGAGACCTCTCGCATAATGGGTTGTGTGCGCCCCATGTGTATGTGTATGGCCCTAGTGCTCTGCGGGCTTTACGCGAAACAGTTCTGCCAGGGGCTATCGTCTTGTTTATTTCTTTAAAAGCAGTTTATAAACAAATAAATATATTTCCATTGACTTTTCAAGAAATGGAAGATTTTTCCTGTACTATTGAGACAATTTGGGGTATGTTTCGACTTACGTCGCATCCAATATCCAAGCAATGGATAAAACATAGAGGAAATATTGGGAGTAGCATGGTACATTCCGATGACGCACCCAAACTGGTGTATCCAAAGTGGCGAGGGGCTGATTAGGCTGCAGCACCTCTCCAAATTCTCCAGAAATCCATAGAAAAAGTTGAGACTTTTTAAAAAACAGTAGGCCTACCGGTACAGTAACTTTTGGAGTTATTTAACAACAATTTTATTTCAACCTTTGAGTGCATCATAGTGAATTCAAGTAATTCTGGGACAACTACCCCACACACCTGTAATCAAATTCCACACTCCCACATATTTGTAATCTTAATCTCTGGATTAATAATACACTACTGTCCACGATTATGGAAATAGAAATTCACGACACTGTATTTCAGTTAATTAATAATGTACTGTAGTGTTATTGTATTTATTTTTCAAATGACGTACTGTAAACAGTATCGATTATATTAAGATTTTTTTTAAATAATTTTATTATGGGAATTAGAAATTGATCTTCGATCATGGATCTGCAAATTTATGCATGCCGCTGATTTGTGTCCGAAAAAAAATTCCTGGATACACGCCTACGCTCAAATATGCCAGTACAGGGGCCTAAGCACAGAATAGGTACGATCTTGTATAATTATATAACCTATCTGAACAGTCTCCCCGAAATAAACATAAAATATTTTTCTATTGGCAAGGAATTACCAATCTCCAATGAATCGCCAGTCGAGTCAGGGTTATGCAATACATCACCAAATTCATGATTTAAGCTCATGGTTGCTATATCCAATGAAGAATCGCCGACAAAGTTTGTATTCGGATATGAATGACCAGTTTTGTCTCAATTCGCGTGACGTGTGCTTGCTAGTGTCAATAAGATAACCAGCGCTGACACAAGAGTTGCCAACGTATTCCTGTTTTCAACATGGAAACTGTTATCTCTTTCGCTAAAGGGAATTCGAACAGACACTAAATACTTATGCAAACAGTACTAAATTTATAATAATTAATCGCAAAAATAAATTATCCATAGTTGCATTCTCCATAGAAGCTATTTGACGTTTCGGCGCCACTGCACAATGACAGTTGACGACTAGATCGCGCGCAGGGCTTGTTGCCATGGAAACCATACACAGGGACAGTGTTGCCAATTTGAATGACGATAACACTGTCCAAATACTTTTAGCGGAACAGGCGCTTGTTTGGCTGGATAGTTCTTCTTTTCTTTGATTAGTTGAATACTTTCTCGGGTAGGATTTATAATTTATTAGTTTCCATTACGGTATGTATTTATGTACCACCACTTGGTGTAGCGACTAGCTGAGGTTCGGGTTCGATTCCAGGCTCTACCAAGATATGCAAATCCGGTCTGAGAACTGGAGCGAGGTATACTCAGCCTCGTGAGACAAAACTGAGAAGAGACGGGTTCGATTCCCACCTCGGCCATCTCGGAGGTGGTTTTCCGTGGTTTCCCACTTCCACACAAAGCAGATGCCGGGATGGTTCCTAACTTAAGGCCTCGGCCATCTCCATCCCAATCATCGCCTCAATTACAAATACACACACTAATACAGACACCACAACAACATACACACCCATCTACACGAGGCTGAAATGACACGATGTCCAAGTTCCTAAATGAAATACAGGGTCTTTCATATAAAATAAGAGCGCCAAGCGGCGGCTTTGTTAACCGCGGCTGCGGTCACCTTGGCCGAGCTTGTGGCGCACCAAGGCCCCCTGCTTTAAGCGTGTGTACAATCCTATATGATGTAGCGGCCTTGCTAGCGTGTGTACAATGCTGAAATCTTACTTTAGTTAGTTAGTTATTGTTGATGAAACCGAAACCCCTACTTGTGCTAATTTTGTGAGTGATTTATTCGAAGACCGTTCAAGATTCTCGCCAATGTCATCTAGCTCATCCTCTGTTAAAACTGTTCGTGTGCGGGCATGTTTTTTATTGAGCACTGAGCGAGTAGTGTCAAACTTATTTGCAATTACGTGAATCTGTGCTAGTGAAGGTGGCACTTCATCAGGAAATTGCTGAACAAATGCATCACGTACCCGCCGAGCCGACTCTTACTTAAAATAAGTTTTACATAAAAGAAACAAAAAACGATGTTGCAATGATAACTGTCTCACCATGTTAGCACTTGAGGTTTAGACTGGTGACTGGGCACCTGCACGCTTATTGCAAGGTCAAGTTTGGTAATGTCAATCTGTTATTTTAATACAGTCCATCGGAACTTGGAAAAAAAACCAGCCCTCGTATGTACTATGCGCTCGCTTTCAATATTACAGCAAGGGGCCGCGGCGCGCCACCAGCTCGGCCAAGGTGACCGCAGCTGCGGTTAACAAAGCCGCCGCTTGGTGCTCTTATTTTATATGAAAGACCCTGTAATAATAAGAACTAGCGGACCCGTGCGAGAACTCTCGCATAATGGGTTGTGTGCGCCCCATGTGTACAGACTACCCGCCCGGCAGTAGTGCTATGCGGGCTGTACGCGACTCAGTTCTGCCAGGGGCTATCGTCTTGTTTATTTCTTTAAAAGCAGTTTATAAACAAATAAATATATTTCCATTGACTTTTCAAGAAATGCAAGATTTTTCCTGTAATATCGAGACGATTTGGAAGATTTTGGTACAAACCACACCTTATAACTCCCTCTGGTTTAGGAGCTTGAGTTTAGTGAATCATACACTTAAGTGTATTATATCATCATCATCATATATATATATTATTTCAGTAGTATAGAGATCCCTCCTGCGGCGCTCAAAAGCGACCGATCGTGAAAATGAGCTTTCAAATGAAAGAGAATAGGCATTAGCAGTGACGAATTGCACTCTAATTCCATAAATATCAATAGTTTATTTAAAAAATGACTTAAAAAATGTACGAAGTGTGCGAATTGCAGAAACAGTTGATGTGTGAAAATACGCTCCATAATTGCTGTCCACTTCACATTTTGGTCGCTGTGACGCCCGTTTCATGTCATTTTAACATTATGAGGTCTTTCCTTTATCATTTTGCATGGATTTCAGAAACAGTAAATCAAAGGAATGAGTACTCATATCGTATAATTTCATAAATAACGAATAACCGGTGAGTGTTACAGCACACTCAGCACACAAATGACATTATCAGTGACACACTGCATTCTAATTTCTGAAATATCAATTTTTGTAAGAAGTATTCGATTTGCAAAACCTATTGGGGAAAGTGTGATTTATGAACATGCGAGATTTCTCGCACGGGTCAGCTAGTAATAATATAATGTTATTAGTTTTACGCCCCTTTTAACAACTGCGGTTTTTAGAGACGCCGGGATACCGGAATCTTTAACATGCCAGTAAATCTACTGACACGGCTCCCTCAAAATTGCACACCCACAAATTAATGTCAACTGACTGCGCCAGGATTCCATCCTGCAACCTTGGGCATAGCAGGCAATAACGTTACCGCTGAGCCACGCAGCCAGCCGCTCCTTAATGAAACAAGTTGCCTATATTATAGTAAAGTCACCATTACTTCCAACTTGATGTTTCAGTACTAGGCTAAGCTCCTAAGCCAGAGGGAGTTAGAAGGTGTGGTTTGTACCAAAATCTTCCAAATCGTCTCAATAGCACAGGAAGAATCTTGCATTTCTTGAAACGTCAACGAAATATATTTATTTGTTTATAAAGTTATTTTAAACAAATAAACAAGACGATAATCCCTGGCAGAACTGTGTCGCGTACAGCCCGCATAGCACTAGTGTCGGGCGGGTAGTCTGTAGTCTACACATAGGCCGCATACGCAACCCAATATGCGAGAATTCTCGCATGGGCCCGCTAGTTATTATTATTTCATTTAGGAGCTTGGACATCACGTCATTTCAGCCTTGTGTAGATGGGTGTGTATGTTGTTGTGGTGTCTGTATTAGTGTGTGTGTTTGTAATTGAGGCGAGGATTGGGATGAAGACGGCCGTGGCCTTAAGTTAGGAACAATCCCGGCATCTGCTTGGTGTGGAAGTGGGAAACCACGGAAAACCACCTCCGAGATGGCCGAGGTGGGAATCGAACCCGTCTCCTCTCAGTTTTGTCTCATGAGACTGAGTATACCCCGCTCCAGTTCTCAGACCAAAATTACATTTCATTCTACTAATCTATGACAGCAATCAAACTGAAATTTTGTATGTTGATAAAGACTATGAACTTAAGTTCACCTATGGGACTTTCAATAACCTGGGGAGCATTAAACCAACATGGCGGCGACGCGAAATTTAAATATTTAAATGGACGTTTCTCGCGATTAACCATCTGATCGCAGTGAAACTTGGTACGGCAAATGCTTGTATAAATTTTAATCCACTGACATCTAATTTATTTCAATTGATTTTATAACCACAAGATGGCGGCTGTGCGAAATTTTGAAATCTCGCTTTTATTTCTTGTGTCCTAAACATGCGATTGAAGTTTGAAAAATACACCTACGCAATAATATTCATGTAATAGTACATAACTCTATGGCCTACATATATAAAAATCCAACATGGCGACCATCCGAAATATTTAGACGGTTCTCAATATCTATGAATCTATTACAGCAATCAAACTGAACTTTTGTATGTTGATAGAGGCAATTAACATAAGTAGGATATATGAAAATAGGCTGTTTAGTTCACGGAACTACTGGTTACGTTTTAAATGTTTCTAACATAAGTTTCTCCCGATTTTATGAATCAAAGGAGAACATTTACCTTTCGTTCTGATAGAATAATAATATAATAATAATAAATAGCCTTATAAATCCCATAAGGGCTATGGCCTCCTGCTTTGCAGGGAATTGCTCAATTTTAACTCATCAGGTGAGCAAGTCCTGAGGAGCATTCGGGGTCATTCTTTCTGATTGGACCTTCTATATAGATGTGTAGCTGATTAAAGATTAAGTAAATTATATTGCGCTGGTATAACATTCGCTACAACAATCTGTTATATAGAAACATATTAGTTCATTGAGTCTGGCGATATCAAGGCCTCAAATTTCCATTAGCATTACGAAAATCATAATAGCCATCAACCAATATATGGGAGCTTCCCATTGCCAATAAACACACAGCTTACCCTGTCTAAGCACTTGAACAATAACAGAAACTGCCAAGTCTTCACACTTCGGTAAAATCTATATTGAACCGTTTCAAATAGAAGTTTTTTTTAATGCAATACAAAATATTACTGATGGAGTTTTGTCATCTAGTTTGGATGCACTTTCTTTAACATCCCACAAATCATGTGGTCCCGGCACGAATTAGCATGTGTTTCGCAAGATAGTCGAACCTTTTATATCGGTGATATAATAATAAGTATCATGTACTGGTACTGGTGTTATACCCAAAACCCTCCACAATAGTCTATCCATATTGAATCTGCATCCACTGATATGTATTGAACTGCAAAAGGCATAGAAGATATAGCATATATCGTCAGAAAGTTCCTTGGTGTAAATACTCCAGTCCATCACTCAGCAAGGCTCGAAGACGAATCAGATGGAAACTTACTGCTCGGGTCCAAGCTCTCTGAACTTGCGGGATGAGGGGAAAGAGCAGGGAAGGGTCAGGCGAGAAGAGAAGGGTCTGTCGACAGCCCGCCGTTACATGTGATATTCCTTTCTATTCCAATAGGCTACTGCTAACATAGGGCAGTTGCTCAAACCACTGTGGTGTTACGAATGAGTAAGTGAGTCATCGACCAATGTATTTGGTTATGTACTATGCACGGACCGAGAAACCTCATCACTCGTTAACACCACTTCTCATAGACCGCGATGCACATTCCTCTCAGGTTCACGCAGCTTAGACCCGAGCAGTACATGATCCTGCAAATGAAGGAGACTCGTGAAGAGTGCGGGCATGCAATTAATGTAATGTGAGGTTCCTGTACATTTTATTTGAGTACAGATGTTTCCTCTCTAAGGCCGAACCAGGCTGTAACTTAAAATGTAACCGGGCTATGCAACGATAATGATGTGAAAAAATAAATAATAATAACAATAATAACATATAACCCGAATGAAATCAACACGGCTATCTAACAGAATTTTTGCTTTTCTCCGTGAGAAAAAGATAAAGGGGGCCTGGTTCAGTGAAGTAGAGAAAGAGCTGTTGGAGACTGGGATAACACGTGAAGATATCCAGGAGCGTGGCCCACTTAGGGAAATACTTCAGAAACATCGGAGTTTTCAACTTAAGCCGAAGCTAAAAACCGGGAAGGCGTGGACGAAGGAGAGAAAGGTGCAACATCGATTGCGAATGAAGGAGTACTGGGCCAACATTAAAATGCAGAAGAAACAGTTGACATTACGTGGTCCTTAGCTGGCCGTAACGAAAAAATAATAATAATAATAATAATAATAATCGTTACAGGGTTTTTGAATACATATTAGGATTTTTCTATGGACCCTCTTGTGAAAAGGAGACGTGGAAGATAAGAAGAGAAACAAGAAGTTCCGTGAAGAACTATACAGCCTACTTTTCATGCCAATGATTATTCTACAGTATATGAACCTATCTAGAATAATTACGAAATTAAGTTGGTAATATCGAAATATCTAATTAGTTCAAAATATACCTGGTATAATGTAGCCTAATAGTGAAACGTTTTGGCTGCCCCTACTGTTGGGTGATAAATGTAACTGTTTACCTCTGCCTAAGCTATGTTGTTTTAATGGGCGCCAAGACTTCAACGCAATGCTGAAATCTAAATTTGTATTTAACAACGTCTAGCTCTGGTAGAACACCTTCAAGAATCTATTCACTCAGATCGTGGTATGATTTGATCATTAACCCAACAAACAATTGTATCAGGAGAAGGAATTGGTCTATATCTAATGCTACCTACTGAAAGCAAAAATTGCATTGTAAAAGAAAAGAATTTATTATATAAAACAAGTATAGCAAAATTAATAATCATAATAAGTTTAAAATTTAAATTGGAGCGTTGCGATTTTAATATTACCGATAGAAAATTACGTGAAAACGGAGTCTGATAAATTGATTTTACTCTTATTTCCAAGCTATGAAGTTACTGAAATATGAAATGTCAAACAAAGAAAAATGAGAGATTGCGTATTTCTGCGCCATTTGCGCTTACCATTGGAAATTGCCAAGGCATTTCCCTCGTACTTGCTGATGCTGTGTGCTTCCCACAGTCTCCTGGACGTCGTCATCTCCGTCGAAATGTGATGATATTCTGGTAGATTAGATAATTCTATGGTCCGTACCTCGGACCCAAACACTCGTATAACTACACTGGTTAAGTTTTACAAAAGTTAGTCCTCCAATCCACGGAACATCGGAGCGACTCCCCGCGTATAACCACACTCGGCAAGAACTATACAGATTGTCCTTAACTCCACCGAACATCGGAGCCACTCGCACGCGCACCCATACTCGTCAAGTATTTCACAGATTGTCCTCGTTTCACGGCGCGTCGAACGATATATCCACACGTTGGCTCCCCCACCATGGTACCGTCTTCCAGCTTACGTTGTCTCTACTGATTGGCTGAGCACGCCGCTAGTTCCCCTCCTCTGCCTCATTACACTCGGCGCGCGAGAGGGAGAAGTCGATTTCCGTCCCAACAATTCGCCTTTTCTAGACCTTGCGACCCAGCCTTGCGTAATACTTCTCGACAGGAATCAGCTTGTATTTGAATTCCCAGTGAGTCATCTCTCTCAAATACCCTAACTGACAAAACTCCGTAAAATTCCGTAATCAGATAATTTTCTATGATATCGTCGTTCGTAATAATTTGCTTGATAGTGTTTTCTAAGACATAGAAAACCTATATGTATGCTTATAATTTTTATAAAATGCTCCGAAAATATCTTAATAATAATTATAATAAATTAATAATAATAATAAATTAACATGAAAAATTCTCTTGGCTGAACAATTTGCCGCGTAAATAAATATAGAATGGCTTCCTACTGACTTATGCCAGTGGCATAAAAACCCCTCGAAAAACACGTTACATATTCGCCTCGGATCATCGGATGATTTACCGTGACGACGGTCCATTATCCGATTATCCCAGACACGTTAATAATCCCCATCCAAAATACATATTACATAAATGAAATCACCCTAAATTACAGATATATGCACTCATCATTTTTCTTCACGCACTTTGCGTCAAAGTTTGTTGTCACTATGGATTGCACTTTGCAACCAGTCCAATGTTTTACATATGGAATAGTGTTCCACGGATATTTCCGCCTCTCAAATTTCTCTATGTTGGAGAAATAGACATAATTAATGTGTGAGCACTATGTATTTATGATGTCATATCACACGCATTGAAGGTGTTCTGATATATTTATATCACCATAGAACTTCCTAATTTCACTGGAGGTCCCCTCCTTATGGTGACATTTAATTCCACTTATCACTGAGCACACGATCACACTATTGTGGCAGCGCCTCGTGACCATAATACTTAATCTCTCTTTAAAGTAGATTAAATTAATATTGACTTCTGAAAAAAAAAAAAAAAACAGTAAGTGCGCATTACATATAACACCAAATATTTCTGTGCCGTAATCGCCCTGTCTTGTTAAGTTCCCGTAGACCATATTCTACTTAATACTAGTTCTCAACACAGACCATTTCTCCTCACACAAATAATACCATTGTACAAATTATCTTAAATTACACACTTACAAATCTTACATGGCGAGGCCGTAAACAGAAATCACGTGTGCTGATATGTATGAGTTTCATGAAGGACTGTCTCGCATTCTGATGGCCCATCTTTTGCCTCGTGGACGCCTTAAGCAAAAATACCCTGTTCAAGCGCTCACCCATCTCTTGGAGGCAAATGGGAATTCACCAGCGCTACCAAATTCTGGCCTTGGTGTATCGAGACATTTTAGTGCTCAAGAGCATCCGACAATCCCGTCATATTTCCCTGTACCTTAAAAACTCTCATTTACTTACATACTACCCCCCTGTGTGACTTCTGATACGCCTGCCTGGAAGACCAACTCCTCCCACGCACCAAATACCACACTTACTCATTTGATAGGCTGGCTCGCCAGCTAAACATCCTCACTTTATGACACATATTTTCGTAGACTATGTATATTATACGTTCCGTATAATCTGTTTCCCTCACTATTCTCCAGCACATATGCTGTTTTGCCAATACGATTGGAAACTATAAATGTTACTGCGTCACCTGCTTCCAACCTTGCCAGTGGCTCCCTTAAATGAACGTCATCACGTTACTCTACCTAGCATATTTCTCAGTGTCTGTAACGATGCCCTGTTGCTACTGTCCACACATGCACATATTAAAATACCGTCCTATGGTGTCACACCTCTACTCGACACTCTATGACCTAAAAATGTCACTTCTGACTGACAGAATGACGACTTAGACAGCTTCAAAGTGAACCCTGCCTGATCTAACTTCTGAAAAACTATATTTAAATGACGTAGATGCTCCTCAAAACTGCGTGAACTAATTACCATATCATCTATTTAAATGGTTACAAACTCTCCTGTGTCATCCCCTAATGCGATGTTTAAAGCCCTAATTAAAGCTGCTGAACTACTCTTTAACCCATAAGGTGTTCTACAAAATTGATAAAGGTTATATTTATGACTAAAAGCTGTAAATGGTCTATCTTCGTACATAAGTGGCACTTGCCAAAAACTGGAACTCAAATCTACACAAGTGAAATACTTCTTCCCCTCAAATGTTTGCATTAATTCCTCTATTGACATAGATTTCAGCTGATCTGAACTAATTCTACTGTTAACCAAACGAGCGTCTAAACAAATACGAACAGTGCCGTCGGTCTTGGGTACCTTGATCAAAGAATTAACATATAGACTGTTAGAGTGCTCAATAATCCCATCTTCAAGCATCTGATTAATTTGTGCCTCAACTGCACTCTGATAAGCGAAAGGTACAGGATATCTATGTCCTGTGAATACTGACCTATCAATAACGTTCAATGAATGTGTATAGCAATTGGCCATACCAATGCGATCCTCAAAAACTCTCCTATTACACCATAACACATCATAGAGCCGAACACACTGTTCATCCTCTATATTTCCCTGAAATGCAGCCTCACGTAACGAGTCCTCTAGACTTCCGTTCGTAATCACACTGCCCACAAAACATGGAGAACCCCGCTCTACGGCTGGCGATATCTCATTTAAAGTACAAATCGCACCTACAATACTACTTCTCTGAATATGGTCATTGAACGCTACTTCTTCTTCAGAATCTCCCCATTTAAATTTCAAACTCCCTACATCATAACATAAGTTACCAGACACTCTACTTAGCCACTCTGAACCCAAGATAACACTGAATACTAAATTTGGAATTACAAGACAAATCTGCTTCTCTACATGATTATTAATTTTAATGTCTACTAAAACTTGCTTAGAAATTACTTTAGACCTCTTCCCAACAGCTGTGATAACAAAAGTGCTTTTAATTGGCATCTCCTCAAAATTTACTCCAGTTCCTTTTATTTTATCATAAAATGCACTACTTATGCAACTCTTCATACAACCACTATCTATTAAAACATCTGTGTACGCCTCGGACACGTTAAATTTAACTATGGGGCTCTTACTAACCACTTCCTGAATAATACCTTCATCATTTAGTTCATGTAATAATTCATTTCTTACATTTAGGTCATAGGGTTCCTGTATAATTGTATGGACAGGGCATGCTACAGACTGAGATTCTGACCTTACTTCGCAGCCTGGTTCGCGTTTAAAGAACCGCTACAGCTGGCCGTAGTACTACTAACTACTAAACTGGTCTGGTTGTTCTGGGCTGTGTTGTCATTGTTTGGCTGTATATTACTACCACTAGGCTGTCCTCTTCCTTGACCCCTATTCTGGTTGTAATTATTGTCATTATAATTTCTCCCTTGATTTCCCCTGAAATCATTGTTTCTCCCTTGATTTCCCCTGTAATCATTGTTTCTCCCTTGATTTCCCCTGTAATCATTGTTCCTCCCTTGATTTCCCCTGAAATCATTGTTCCTCCCTTGATACTGATTCCCATAGCCATTTCCTCTGTTCTGATTTAGCTGATTATTATTATTCCTATTTTGAGCGTTGGCCCCTTCGCCACCGTTCCCTTGAACTTCCTGATGCCTGGCTTCATTAGGTCTATTATTATTATTACCCTGGTTCCGATTGAAATTGTCCTCATAACCCCCTCTCCCTAGTGCATCAAATGTGCTTAACAAATTTTCTACTTGTGATATAGTCTTTACATTCTGGATACAAGCAGCCTCCTTGATCCTATAGGGAAAGTGCCTAAGTAGCAATCTCACCACATCACTTTCCTCCTTCAAGCCATCCAGATATTTACACACTAATACCTGCCCTAAAAAGTATTCGGTCTTGGTGGAGCTTCCTTTAGGGTTATATTTACCACACACTACTCCCTCACGATGCTGCGACTGAATAACCTCATTCCAGAACTTTTCACAGAATTTCATTTTAAAATCATTGATATCAGTAAACTTGTCTCTGTAGACAGCAAACCAATTCCTCGTTTCCCCCACAAACACTTGTTCTAAAATTTCAACTACCTGGCACCACTCAATACTACCATTTTCCAACCTCTCCCCGAATTTATTTTCTATAGTGTTCATGAACTCCATTGGGCACCCCTGTCGATTGCTGAACTTACCCAGTTCTACCTCCCTGTGTGTGCTATTCACAAAAACTGGCCTATTCTGACTATTTTCTTGCCTGATCCTAGCTTTTAATTTTAACTCTAATTCTGCGATTTTCTCCTCAGCCTTCCTCTCAATACTGTTTACTGTCAATTTAATGTTTCCTTCTGATTCTTCTACTTTATCATATAGCTTTGCTTGTTTCTCCTCAATCTTGCTAATGCTCTCTCTATTACTCTCTCTTAAATCATTTACTTCTGCAACTATTTGCGAGTGGACTTTCTCAATTCTACCCCCCAGCTGTTCCTTAACCTCTTTAGTTGCTACCTGAATTTTGTCAATTTCTCCCCCCAATTGCTTTTTGACCTGCTGTGTTTCCAGTTGCACTAGTTCTTTTAAATTTTCAGCCTGTGTACTGATTCTAATTTCCAACTCCTCCTGTACTTTTCCTAATTTTCTGTCTACATCTGCAATAATCTCTTTAGCCTTTTCTTCCATCACCCCCCTGATCTCACCTCTAATCAGTTCGAATTTGTCACTCATTTCCCTACTGTTTTGTTCTAATTTAGCATTTAAAGTTTCAGTACTCTCTCTATTTTCCTTACTGTTTTGTTCTAATCTGGCGTTTAAAGTTTCATTACTCTCTCTATTTTCCCTACTGTTTTGTTCTAATCTGGCGTTTAAGGCATCTGTACTTTCTTTATTTTCCCTACTGTTTTGTTCTAATCTGGCGTTTAAGGCATCTGTACTTTCTTTATTTTCCCTACTGTTTTGTTCTAATCTGGCGTTTAAGGCATCTGTACTTTCTTTATTTTCCCTACTGTTTTGTTCTAATTTAGCGTTGTTTTGTTCCAGTTTAGCATTTAAAGCGTCTGTACTTTCTTTATTTTCCCTACTGTTTTGTTCTAATTTTGCATTTAAGGCATCACTACTAACTTTGTTCTGATACATGAACTCGAGAAGTAAAGTTTTTAATTCTGGTTGGCCGCCTACACTCCCTGTTTCAGTATCGGGATTTACCTCCGCTACCCCGGTACTACCATCACTCGACATACTGCTCGTATCATCACTCTCCAGTTGATGACCACTACGTAACCTCATCTGTCTTTCTTTCTCATCCCCCATAATGATATACACTGATACAGACAAATAACCCCCAAAATACAGGCACAGAAATATATACCCTTCTCCTTCCACAAATGTTATTAGGTTTTCATCCCCAAGTTGTCGGCGACAAATGAAACGTTTTGGCTGCCCCTACTGTTGGGTGATAAATGTAACTGTTTACCTCTGCCTAAGCTATGTTGTTTTAATGGGCGCCAAGACTTCAACGCAATGCTGAAATCTAAATTTGTATTTAACAACGTCTAGCTCTGGTAGAACACCTTCAAGAATCTATTCACTCAGATCGTGGTATGATTTGATCATTAACCCAACAAACAATTGTATCAGGAGAAGGAATTGGTCTATATCTAATGCTACCTACTGAAAGCAAAGATTGCATTGTAAAAGAAAAGAATGTATTATATAAAACAAGTATAGCAAAATTAATAATCATAATAAGTTTAAAATTTAAATTGGAGCGTTGCGATTTTAATATTACCGATAGAAAATTACGTGAAAACGGAGTCTGATAAATTGATTTTACTCTTATTTCCAAGCTATGAAGTTACTGAAATATGAAATGTCAAACAAAGAAAAATGAGAGATTGCGTATTTCTGCGTCATTTGCGCTTACCATTGGAAATTGCCAAGGCATTTCCCTCGTACTTGCTGATGCTGTGTGCTTCCCACAGTCTCCTGGACGTCGTCATCTCCGTCGAAATGTGATGATATTCTGGTAGATTAGATAATTCTATGGTCCGTACCTCGGACCCAAACACTCGTATAACTACACTGGTTAAGTTTTACAAAAGTTAGTCCTCCAATCCACGGAACATCGGAGCGACTCCCCGCGTATAACCACACTCGGCAAGAACTATACAGATTGTCCTTAACTCCACCGAACATCGGAGCCACTCGCACGCGCACCCATACTCGTCAAGTATTTCACAGATTGTCCTCGTTTCACGGCGCGTCGAACGATATATCCACACGTTGGCTCCCCCACCATGGTACCGTCTTCCAGCTTACGTTGTCTCCACTGATTGGCTGAGCACGCCGCTAGTTCCCCTCCTCTGCCTCATTACACTCGGCGCGCGAGAGGGAGAAGTCGATTTCCGTCCCAACAATTCGCCTTTTCTAGACCTTGCGACCCAGCCTTGCGTAATACTTCTCGACAGGAATCAGCTTGTATTTGAATTCCCAGTGAGTCATCTCTCTCAAATACCCTAACTGACAAAACTCCGTAAAATTCCGTAATCAGATAATTTTCTATGATATCGTCGTTCGTAATAATTTGCTTGATAGTGTTTTCTAAGACATAGAAAACCTATATGTATGCTTATAATTTTTATAAAATGCTCCGAAAATATCTTAATAATAATTATAATAAATTAATAATAATAATAAATTAACATGAAAAATTCTCTTGGCTGAACAATTTGCCGCGTAAATAAATATAGAATGGCTTCCTACTGACTTATGCCAGTGGCATAAAAACCCCTCGAAAAACACGTTACAATAGAGCACTACAGTTGGCAGCCCTGGTGACTATATTCTTAGTTCCATCTCTTAAGGTACAGAATACAAAATTTGGTTGAAGTCCAATGGACGTTACATGCAGTTAGACACTGGATCTATCAGCACGCGTAAAAGCATGTTGCCAACAATACCATGCGTGTGCTGGTCAGAAATAATCTGAAATATTATGATATCTTGTTGTGCCAATTTTGGATGAAATCCATTTGTTAGTATAGAAGTTACATGTATTTTAAAATTGGACATATCAGCAGGCATGGAATCATATTGGCAGCACTGCCTTGTATTAGTTACTCCAAATTAATCTAGAATGTCAGGTGCTATACGTGTGCAAAGTATAGAGCTGTTGGCTTGCATACTTTCTGATATATTGATATTAGGGTAAAAAAATATAGACAGCATTTATTAACAGTTGGCAGCCCTGATTGCTCTTAACAATACTTATAGTCATATCTGTTATGGTACACATAGCACATACGAAATTTGGTTGAAATCCAACTGATAGTATAGAAGTTACATGTATTTAAAAATTGGTACTATCAGCACGCTTATAATCAGGTTGGTAGAACTGACGTATATAAGTTACTCCAAATTAATCTAAAATGCCAGAATATACGTGTGCATAGTTTAAAGCTGTTGGATTGCATACTTTCTGATATATTGGTATTTTGATTTTAAAAAAAGTAGAGAGAGAGCAATTATTAACAGTTGGCAGCCCTGGTGGCTCTTAAGAATACGCTCAGTCATATCTGTTTATGTACAGATATTACATAAAAAATTTGGTTGAAATCCAATTGATAGTGTAGAAGTTATATGCATTTAAACATTGGACCTATCAGAAGGCTTAAAATTATTTTGGCAACACTGTCATAGTTGGCCTCCTGGAAATTAAACTGAAATAGTATTATCTACATGTGTGCCAATTTTGGAATAGCTCCCATGCATACCTTGCAAGTTATCCAACATGAAGCTCAAATTTCTAGTGGTTTTTTCAGCAGTTGGTAGCACTGACATCATTAAATATGGACGTGAGATATTCCGGTGCACATCTTTACTCATACTAAATTTGGTTTTGATTGCTGCAGCCGTTTAGGAGTTTTTGTTTTGTTTTTTGTTTTTTGTCGTGTGGCCTCCTGAGAGGCCGAGTGCAGGTCTTTCTATTCGACGCCCGTGGGCGACCTGCGCGTCGGGATGAGAGATGGAATGGATGAAGATGAATGAAACTGGGCAAGGATTGAGAAGGAAGCGGCCGTGGCCTGTCAGAAGGTACTGTCCCATCATTTGCCTGGTGTTGAAAATGGGAAACCACGGAAAACCATTTCAGTTTAGGAGTTGATAGGAGGACACACACACACAGCCAGACAGACAGACACACATTTTCCCGGATCGATCTCATAAGTCTACTTTTTCCTCATTTTTGCAAAATGTGAAAAGTAGGCTAAAAATATTAACTGACAAACGTCTACGTTATACCGTATAGTTCGAAAATGTATGCTATAGGCTTAAGTGTTACTTTACTCATTTTCTTGTACGCAATGTACCGATATGAGTCATGTTACCAACTGTAAGTTGAGTAAATAAAGGTAATAATAATAATAATCCTACTGTAACTATGTCATGTAATCGCAATGTAAGCACTTTTGGTGGACATTTTAAATGTTCCCTGACATTTCTAGGGAGGGGACGATAATCTCCGGTGGGGAGTCTGAAGGGTGCCGGTAAGAAACACATGGGGCCTGGAAGATAGATGATGATGATGATGATGATGATGATAATTGCTGTTTTAAGGGGCCTAATATCTAGGTTATCGGCCCCTAATGGTTTTGGTGATAGTGAAACATGAGAATGTAAGGTAAACTATAACTAGAACTAACTACACACTTAGAGACTAGAAGAAGAAATGGAAAACAATAGGATGGGACAGAAAGGCAAATAAAGGACAGGAGGAAAACAAACCCTCATCCCTCGAAGAATGAAGATTGAGGGACTTGGAAGCAAGGAGATCAATGAAAGGCAGGTAGAAAAGGGAAAGAGGAGAGGGTCTGTCCTCAGAGGCAATGGAAAAAGAGGGGGCAACCGGACCCAGTTCCGGGATCCCTCGGGGTCGCCAACTCCCGTTGAGGGTGTAACACCAGAAGTGGTGGGTCCACACACACCCTGCCTCTTTAAGGGCCTTGAGCAGGAGGCAGGAGATATGAAGAGAACAGAAATGGTTTGACCCCTCGAAGAATGAGGAAGCAGAAAAGATGAAACAAGGGCCTATTAAGGCGGGAAAGTGAAATACTCCCTAGGCCTCGGATACCCTAATACCGTCGGGGTTGGAAAAGAACAAGAATCGGCCAAGGGAGGTCAATAGGAAAGATGACAGAGAGGAGCCCGGCATAAGTAAGTGGAAGTAATGCCGAACTTGACTGGGGCCCCGTGGTCACCAACCCACGTCCCACTAGTTGTGAGCCCCTGGGGGGGGCTGGCTGGAAGACACAAGGTGACTGTAGGACTCGTGTGTAGGCTTATAAACAGGAGCACGTATCCACCCAACCCAACAAGCAAACCTTGTAGCAACGCCCCTGCTTAAACGGTAGTTCACCTATCGTGTGCAGTCTGCCGACACCGAAACTCACTCCTTTTGGTCTGACAATGGAGGTAACTGACCGCGGGACGTGCTCGAGTGGTGAGGTGTTTCACTTCATACGGGCCGAGCCGTCTTGATGGAAACAGCAACCAGTCCAACAAGGCAGCAGTGTAAGCGAGTCATTGCTTTGTACTGGACATTAAAGTGGATGCACATTGAGGTCAAGAGACGGCGCTCTCATACCCTGTGTCAGGGACTAGAACTCCCGGTCCCCTGCATATTTATTCGTCCCGTAATATCCTCTACCCAGTGGCGTACCGACCGGGGGAAGGTTAGGGTTTAAACCCCAACCGAAAAACATTTGTTTACTTGAATCCATATATTATCCCATCTATCACCTACTTTACATTACCACCTTCTTTACTCCTCCCCCCCCCCCCCCCAGGGGCTCACATCTAGTGGGACGTGGGTTGGCGACCACGGGGCCCCAGCTGAGTCCGGCATTGCTTCCACTTACTTGTGCCAGGCTCCTCTCCATCTTCTTTCCTGTCGACCTCACTTGGTCAACTCTTATTCTCTTCCGACCCCGACGGTATTAGGGTATCCGAGACCTAGGGAGTCTATTCCTTTCCCGCCTTTATTGGCCCTTGTCTCATCTCTTCTGATACCCTCCTTCTGCGAGGGGCCAGCCTTCTTTTTCCTTTCATGTTACCTCCTGCCTTCTGCTCAAGGCCCTCAAGGAGGCAGGGTGTATGTAGCCCCACCACTTTTGGTGCAACCTAGATATTGCTACACCCTCAGGGGCTCACGGCTGGTGAGTTCGGGAGTTGGCGACCCCGAGGGATTCCTGAGCTGGGTCCGGTTTTCCCCCTTTTATCCATTACCTGTGGGGCGGACCCTCTCCTCTTTCACTTTCCTATATGCCTTTCATGGTTCTCCTTCCTTCCAAGTCCCTCAATCCGCATTCTTCGAGGGTTGAGGGCATTTCTTTTCCTCCTGTCCTTTATTTGCCATATTCTCTTTTTTTTTCATTTCTTCTTCTAGTATCTAAGTTAATAGTTTTAGTTTACATTTCATTATCATCTTCACGATCACCCAAACCATTAGGGGCCGATAACCTAGATGTTAGGCCCCTTAAAACAACATCATCATCTTTACTCCTGTATTTTAAATGTGATCACGTTCCTCACTTGGTAAATGTCCTGCACTCGACTCGCAGCGTGACAACCTCTTCAGTGTTGGAGCTAGCCATGGATCAGTTTTTCTGTTGAGGTCTGCGATCGGTAACTCTTATCACATCGGTGTGTGTCCGTTACGTTAAAGATAATTCGGTACATAAGAAGTTTCTGCAATTTATTCTCATCAGTGATGCAGATAAAGCCATTCGGATAGGAACATTTAGCGAGCCAATAGTAATGGTGATCGTGAAGATGAAAATGAAATGCAAACTTAAAACTAAAACTAACTAACCTACATACTAGAAGAAGAAATGGAAAACTAAAGGAGGATAAGGCAAATAAAGGACAGGAGGAAAAGAAATACCCTCAACCCTCGAAGAATGCGGATTGAGGGACTTGGAAGGAAGGAGAGCCATGAAAGGCAGATAGGAAAGTGAAAGAGGAGAGGGTCCTCCCCACAGGTAAGGGACAAAAGGGGGAAACCGGACCCAGCTCAGGAATCCCTCGGGGTCGCCAACTCCCAAACTCACCAGCCGTGAGCCCCTGAGGGTGTAGCAATATCTAGGGTGCACCAAAAGTGGTGGGGCTACATACACCCTGCCTCCTTGAGGGCCTTGAACAGAAGGCAGGAGAGAACATGAAAAGAAAAAGAAGGCTGAACGAGGGAATCAGAAAAGATGAGACAAGGACCAATTAAGGCGGGAAATGAAGAGACTCCCTAGGCCTCGGATACCCTAATACCGTCGGGGTCGGAGGAGAACAAGAGGTGACCAAGTGAGGTCGACAGGAAAGAAGACGGAGAGGAGCCCGGCTAAGTAAGTGGAAGCAATGCCGGACTCAGCTGGGGTCCCGTGGTCGCCAACCCATGTCCCACCAGATGTGAGCCCCTGGGGAAGAGGCAGTAAGAACACGGAGAGCAAAACATTATTTTTCTCTCACATAATATCGATATTATAAGCAATCACGTATAGCCATGATGATACCACTGCATCATTTCAATTTATTTATTTATTTATTTATTTATTTAGTTACTGCTTTTCATATGTAGATTTTTTTTGTCATTTTTGATTGTGCTGAAAATATAACGAGGCGAAAAATAGCTTTGATCCAAAGAGAATGCTTATTTAATTATTGTTTTTTCTGAATATTAATCGAACTATTTTAATTATTTATTTATTTAATCGTATGGTAATTTATACAATATACAATTATACATAACAGGCTATATTCAAACTTTAAAGTTCATCCTTCTCAACCATTCGGTTAAGTCGGGTGTGAGAGCGAACAAATCGTCAGGAATGCCAGGGTACGAATAAAGAGGACAGCGTTGGACCAGATATTCGATCGTCTGTTCTTCCAGGTTACACTCACACACTGGTGAGCTGATCCTGCCCCACTTGTACCTGAAATAATTGCTGCAACCATGTCCAGTCCTCAGCCTGTTGATGCGGCACCAGAAGTTCCTCGATAAGTCAAAGCTGTTTGGTTTCTTTGTGGGATCAAGATGATGGACACATGTTCCCAATGTTTTAATTGACCACTCATGCTTCCAGCTTTCATTTAGGTGAAATCCAGCAACAATGAGTTGCCCGCAGCCCGCAGTGACACTTATTGGTCTTGTAGATTTCAGTCGTTGCTGTGATGGATGGCAGAATTCTTGGTGCAATGGCAAATAGGGTGATGCAAAGATTTTCTTAGCTTCTTAGCTTCCTCCTTAAGTGTGGTGGCGGCGGGATGTGACTCAGCATGGGTAACCAGTGACTTTTTTTTTTTTTTCGTGTGGTCTCCTCAGAGACCTAGTGCAGGTCTTTCTATTCGACGCCCGTGGGCGACCTGCGCGTCGGGATGAGAGATGGAATTGATTAAGGTGAATGAAATTGGAGAAGGATGTGGAAGTAAGCGGCCGTGGCCTGTCAGAAGGTACCGTCCCAGCATTTGCCTGGTGTTGAAAATGGGAAACCACGGAAAACCATTTCAAGGACGGCCGACGGTGGGGCTCGAACCCACGCGTCTACCGAGTCAGCAGAGAGCTTGGCCCCATGACCTAACACTGCGCTTTAGCCAGCGTAGCCACTACTGTCGGTACTATTTTAATAATGTGTGATGATGATGATGATTATGATGATGAAGAATATGACTGTCGTTTTAGGGGCGGAACAGCAAGAGTCATCTGCCCCTTTAATAGTGTAGGCCTACACAATTACCCTTCTATAGTAGGCATGAACCGACCCCCCCCCCCCAGAAATAAATCCTGCGTACGCCACTGACTCCTCTACCAATGTAACAGCTTAGGATTTCACTGCCGGTCCCATGGTGTAGCCGCAATGGGAAGCTGCAGGAAGTACGAATTTCGGTGTTCCGAATCTCGGCTCTGACAGTGGCTATCATGAGTGTGATATTCTGCGGTTTCTTCCTCACTCCTTCCTGGCCGGGATAGTCCCTTACTTCAAATCCCTACTCCGTTCTCGGTGGAGAATATCACATATGCTATTTTAGTTTTCAATTCTTAATTGATTTGCTTTTTAGGCTGAGGATGACCCCATTGTAGGTCGAAACATGTATCAATATATAAAATATATATTTGTTTATGTATTGATTTGGCGTATAATTTTAAACGTTTAAGTATAATATCTGGACAATAAAATCATCAGTACGAACAGTCTGAAAATAGTTTATGATAGGACCTAGGAATGTATAGATAGATGGATGGACATAATCCCTGGTGGCAAAATCACAATATAACTACAATCTTTTTCGGTGGCGTAGTTGGTAGCATGCTGAGCTTCTATGCCCAAATTCGCGGCCGAAGTCGTCGGATTTTTTAAGAGCGTTAAAAAGCCCTCAGTATGCCTTCCTTCGGAGGGGAAGTCCAGCCGGCGGTCCCATGTCATAGATGCATGGCATGAAAAAGAACCTTCCACTAACTACACTTGTGGAAGCTAATATTTGTATGTTAGTTTGATAACGCTATATTAGTTCCAACGTTCGCCGCCAGGTGCTGGCTGCGATGGCAAGTAGTAGTAGCCAAGTCCACAGCTAGGTGTCGTGGACGGTAGCATTTGGTAGCAAAAGTAGGAACTACTTGAAAAATTGATCGTCTGCAGTCCTTCCTGAATAATAGATAACACACACTAATACAGCCATCACAATTAACATTGGTTATCAGACAAATTCTACACACACCCAAAGTACACGGGGCTACATGACCGCGTTGTAGCAGCCCCTAAACTAAGGAACCAACCAACCAAACTACAATTTAAAAAAATAATAAAAAATGAATTTTCAGTAGAAATAAATAAATTATAACAAATTTAAAAAGGAAATACTAATCCAACCCCTTACCTCCAACACATAATCTCACTGCCACTCACTAATCTAACCACAATATCTTGTTTAATCGCCACTGCCTGTCCCTTCTTAAACCTCCGAACATTTAGAGGCATAGGCTAGAAAATGTCCCCTGGCAAACGGTTTCATTCTATTTCTACCCTCCCCACAAAGGAATAGTTGACATTGTTATCATTCCATTGACTTAGATTGACTTTACATGAATAATCAAAATCGGTCCCTATAAACTCCCACCATTCCCAGTCTCCAACGAGTATCTTCTCTTTATAAGCAAAACCATACCCTCTAGAATGACTATGAACTAAACGTTCCCAGCCCAAAGTCTGAATCACTTCACTCACACCACTTGTCGACTTGTGGTTCCCCAGGACACACCTGGCGGTCTTCCTTTGCACCCCTTCCAGATTGTTAAGTATGACCGATATGGATCCCACACATCAACAGCATATTCCAGCTGGGGTCTAACTAGACAGATATGCCCTCTCCCTAATTGCATTACTAAAAAAAGTTACAGTCAGTCTGAAAGACTAGACTTTATATCATTTCAAATGACGCATGCTACAACTGCCTTCTCGCTTCGCTCAAAGCCCCAGGTCGCTCGACGCTCCAGAACTCTTTCAACAGACTCCATTAACCATTAACTTAGGCTTCCCACGTGGCTGCATGGCGACACGCACTCGCCGTCCATTACCCATGAACTTTTAGGCTTCCCGCGCCGCTGCATGACGTCACGCGGTCGCCGTCTCCGTAACACATAACGTTAGACTCAAACTTTCCACGTGGCTGCATGACGTCACGCACTCGTCGTCCATTACCCATTAACATAGGCTACCCGCGCGGCTGCATGACGACACGCGGTCGCCGTCTCCGTAACGCATAACGTTAGACTCAAGCGTTACGATGAAGTCGACAAGATCATTTGAAACGATAAAACCTTTAACCCACGAGTGTTGGCGCATGGGTATTTTTGACCCGAGGCTTAAATACTGCTCTATATTTATGTTTTGGTCAGCCCTTATTTCCTGTCGCTTATTGTACCTTCCTTCCTAGCCTTGAACTTCACCCTGCAAAAGAAACATGCCCATAGCTTTATGACACTCATGTTATTTCTATCTTATTTACGGTCGGGTCAGATTTACCCATGACGCCAGTCCACGCGTGACAATTTTTGGCTTACGATAGTCGGGGAAATCTGTAAAATCTGTAAAAAAAATAAGAGGGGAAATCCAGCTATTTTGGTGCAGCACAATCACATAGCTCACGTTCTTAGTTAGTTAGTTAGTTAGTTATTGTTGTTTTAAAGGGCGTAACTACAAGGTCATCTGCCCCTACACGTTCTTGTTCATCCATGTTTAGGGTCTAGGGATACCTTGGTCATCAGCTCCTTTGTTAAAAAAAGAATTAAGATGATTGCTTTGCAGATCAATGATACTGTTACGAAATTACTGTCACTTTTCTGCATCTTAAATTTGAAAAATGTAAATAAACCACATTTCATATTGGGAATAGTTCATAGGAAGACACCAGGTGTAAAATTACTTAATTAAAATACGTACGACTACGACAAGAAGGGAGTGACAAACTATGGGTCAAAATGACCCGGCGCCAGTCCTCGTGTTAGATTTTTTCACGTCAATTCTCAGGGGTTAAGAGCCTGCATAATCATGTGGCAATATACCATCTTTTTGGAAAATTAGGTTTATCAGATTAATTTCCTTCCCCCTCTTTCTGTCTCTCCCCATTATTAACTTCTAAGCGGCTTGCACGGCCAGTGAATTAAAACTCAGTAATCTTTCTAGGTTTGTGTCGTGTCTTGTGTTGGGTTTCGCCTAGGACACCAAGCTGGCTCATCAGCGGGCTCTTGGTGTCCCCGACAGGACCCCCACAGGAGTGGCGAACTGCGCGCTACCTCCCTTTTTATGAAGCGCACCTGCGCCTCCTTACTGCGAGAACTAAAAGCTCAAGCAGCCATAACCTCCCTATGAAGGCTTCCAAAAGCCAATACCTGTATACCATCTTTTTGGAAGCCTTCATAAGGAGGTTATGGCTGCTTGAGCTTTTAGTTCTCGCAGTAAGGAGGTGCAGGTGCGCTTCATAAAAAGGGAGGTAGCGCGCAGTTCACTACTCCTGTGGGGGTCCGGGCGGGGACACGAAGAGCCCGCTGATGAGCCAGCTTGGTGTCCTACGCGAAACCTCACACAAGACCCGTACGGCACAAACCTGGAAAGATTGCTGAGTTCTAATTTTCAATATTTTTTTAAAAGAAAAGTAGGCTAACAAATAATACAGCACATAGGCCTACTGCAAATCACATACTATTTCAAGTAATGACACTTAATTGTAGAGATATTAGGTAGAAACTTACGCGCATCCGCCACCTTGAAAACATAAACTATTTAACTCAACTACTCACCATTAAATAATGATTCAGTGTCGAAAACAGACAAGAAGCCTAGGTTGACTCTTATAAGATACATATTGCGCACAAATAAAAAAAAATACATCTACTTAATACTTTATAATCAATATGGCAGGCACGCATACTATTGAGATAATGACAACTCAGGCAGTCATTGAGATTTTATTTCAAAACTTGATCCAAAGAAATATCATAAAATATTCCAATTTACTCTAAAACTTAATGATGATGATGATGATGATGATGATAATTGTTGTTTTAAGGGGCCTAACATCTAGGTTATCGGTCCCTAATGGTTTGAGTGATCGTGAAGATGAAAATGATATGTAAACTACTGTATAACTAAAACTAACTACTGACTTATATACTAGAAGAAGAAATGGAAAACAAAAGGAGATTAAGGCAAATAAAGGACAGGACGAAAAGAAATGCCCTCAACCCTCGAAGAATGCGGATTGAGGGACTTGGAAGGAAGGAGGGCCATGAAAGGCGGATAGGAAAGTGAAAGAGGAGCGGGTCCGCCCCACAGGTAATGGATAAAAGGGGGAAAACCCGACCCAGCTCAGGAATACCTCGGGGTCGCCAACTCCCGAACTCACCAGCCGTGAGCCCCTGAGGATGTAGCAATATCTAGGGTGCACCAGAAGTGGTGGGGCTACATACACCCTGCCTCCTTGCGGGCCTTGAGCAGAAGGCAGGAGATAACATGAAAAGAAAAAGAAGGCTGATCCCTCGCAGGAGGAGGGTATTAGAAAAGATGAGACAAGGGCCAATTAAGACGGGAAAGGAAGAGACTCCCTAGGCCTCGGATACCCTAATACCGTCGGGATCAGAAGAGAACAAGAGTTGACTAAGTGAGATCGACAGGAAAGAAGACGGAGAGGAGCCCGGCACAAGTAAGTGGAAGCAATGCCGGACTCAGCTGGGGCCCCGTGGTCGCCAACCCACGTCCCACTAGATGTGAGCCCCTGGGTGATCTAAAACTTAAGCCTATCAGACTGAACATTATGTGTAATCACCATCTTGAATAAATAATACAGTACACCAATATCAATAACTCAGGATGCGACTCAGCTTTAATAAAGACATTTGTTACTATGTACAGTAATACTGTATGTTCGAGGCACGCATTACACGTTCGTGAGCATCGTGTTTTCTAGGAGGCGTGTGAACAATTAGAATATTGAATCAATAACGCAGGTTGCAATTCAACAAATGCTATGGAAATTGGTAAAATAGGCTATTACATTGAGCTTTGTACGCAGTCGCCCTTTTTACTGTTTACATTCTTTATATCGCTACCTTGGGAATACATAGGGTGTTAATGGCGAAAATTGGTGCAACGGTATATTCCAATAAGAAAATAACTCTCCTCAACGCACAAGCACGATTAAAATGGAACAAAACAATAACTAGGGATGTAACTAAGCAATTGATACCAAACTTTATAAAAGGGTGCTCTTTCCCAATTCACAATACATTCAGATTGAACATTACGCGCAGCAGCAATCTTGGATAAAGTGATAAACTCACTTCGACCACTCATCATGAAATTGAGTGATAATGATGAAATTAGACGATGGCACAGTTCTAAAAGAGGCCAATTATGCTCAAGGAAAAAGTTCATCAGCGCATTGAAAATGTCTACTGCATGTACCATAAAACATCCGCTATTGCTTTACAGGGTAGGAGCTTCGAGGAGGTGGAGGGAAAACTGTCCAATGCTCTTGAGAGATTAGACAATTATTACACCCAGAATCACCTGAAACCTAACCCTGGAAAGACACAAGTGTGCGCATTTCATCTTCGCAACAAAGAGGCCCGGAGAAAGTTGAATGTTGTCTGGAAAGGAGTGACACTCGAAAGCTGTGAAACGCCTCGATATTTGGGAATCAAGCTTGATCGTACCCTCAGCTTCAGGAAACATTGTAGAGAATTGAAGTGCAAGATCAGCTCAAGAAATAGCATAATGTGGAAGTTGATAGTTTCAACATGGGGAGCGAACCCTCAGGTTCTACGTTCAACAGCATTGGGACTTTGCTTCGCAGCAGGAGTGTACGTATCATCAGTGTGGGGAGCATCTGCCCATACCAAGCAAGTGGACATAGCTCTTAACGAGTCCACACGTATTGTCACTGGATGTCTGAGACCTACTCCAGTGCAGAAGATCTACCCTCTCGCTGGCATTGCACCTCCAGTTATTCGACGCAGGGTGGCAGCAGAGAAAGAGAGACAAAAGCTTGAAACAGATCCCAGACATTCTATGTTCAACTACAAGGTGACCACTCCTCGCCTAAGATCCAGGAAGAGTTTTATTAAGAGAACAGTACTCCTCCATACCAAGCCAGACGTCCGGCGTGTGTCACTCTGGAAACAAATAGTACCAGAGGGGTTTACCCCTAAAGAAGAACTGAGCAGTGGTAGTCATTTGCCTTATACCACTTGGAGGTCCTTAAACCGGATGAGAACAGGAGTTCTTAAGTGTCGTAGCAACCTTGTGAAGTGGGGTTATGCAGAAGATCCACGATGTGCCTGTGGAGAAATCCAGACTCCACAACACCTGCTCACGTGCAAAGATCTTAATGAAACCTGCAGCCAGGAAGACCTTATGTTGGCCACAGACCGAGGGATAAGAGCTGCTGAGTTCTGGAAAGGAAGAATTTAATGTGTCTCCCGGACACGGAAAGTAAGTAAGTACCATAAAACATTATTGTTAATTCAAGACGTAATTAGAAATTGCCACGAATTTCGGTAAATAATTTATGTAAAATGGTAAAATATTGTAAGATTTGTGAAATTGAAGTTTTATGGGGTTTATTTAAGGTAAACAAATGGTATATTAACTTTCTTTAGGGGCAGATGACCTCGTAGTTACGCCCCTTAAAACAACAATAACTAACTAACTTTCACTAATAAAACTATTAATAATCTCCGTCTTTTCAATACAATGTTGTTGATAGTCTATTTATACAACCGGGTACATGTTTCGTACAGTCGTCTGTACTTCCTCAGCCCAAATATACATTAAGTTATAAACAAGTATGATGCATACTATCGATCACATACAATGAAAATATTCCATAGATAAAACAGTACGATAGTTGGCGACATCCAAAGAAGAAATAAAATTATGTTGTAAAATTACACCAAAGCCCATTAGAGTGTAAAAAGTGCCTGTGCTTGATTGTATTAACTTTGAAAATGTTGTGTGTTATCTACTAATATAATGTTAACCCAATTGAACAGCGAGCAAATCTGAGAAAATCTGAGAAACTACAAAAATTTGCTCGCTGCTCAATTGGGTTAACATTATCTGAGAAAATCTGAGAAACTACAAATATTGAAAAGAAGGAGATTATTAATAGTTTTATTAGTGAATATATTCAATACGGACCTAAAATGGAGAATATTGCTCTAACTAACTTTCTTTTCACTACTTTTTATTCTAAGACAAAGAAGTGTGGCTTTATGTTATTTCAATAGGAGCATGCAAGTCATTTTTGTTTGTACTTTACAGCACTACTAACCAAACCTTTGTCTGGTCACACACACGTTCTATGATGCGCTTTACGCTCTGCTGTCACTCCTGAATCGGGTGTGCCCCTAATTGTCTCCTCGGTGACTCCACTCAGTGCTAGGCTGTGCAGAACTCAGTGCGGAAATTAGAGGAAGGCTTTCCATTCCTTGTCTACTTGAAAGATCAGCACTCGTACAGTTTAACACGTGCCAGGGACGGAGCAACGATCGGAACGAAGGGGACGTTACCTCTCACAACCTTTCATTTTTTTTTTTTCAAGTAAAAACATCACACCGTGTACTCAAGATACACCTTATCAACGTATTACTGGATGGTCGGAAGTGATATTTATACATTGTTACAGGGTCTTTGCAAGTAGGCCTACATTATAAGATTTAATAGTTTATACGATGTTTCTTTATTTTAAGTGTATTTTGGTATAATATTGCTAAATACACTATTATGCTACAGGAGGACGAATTGTGTGCAACAAATGCAGGTCTACTATCCTTAAAATAATCAACCAATCTCATTATCTTTGGCATTTTGCAATTTTTGGCGAAGTTATTTATGGCGATTGATAGCACATAATGTTACGAATTGCGTTTTGACTCCGTTTAGTTTAAGAAGTTAATGTTGATTACTTCACATGCGTTTAATTTACTATGTTTGTAATGTTTGCAACATGCACAAGTAAGAAATTAAAAGACATTAACATGTTTATAACATAGTTAAAAAGAACCGGTAATCGAAAAAAGTACTTGCACTTACAATGTATCATAACAATGCGTAATTTAGGCTTATGTATTCTTTAATACCTAACTTGGCATGGTCCAAGCGCTAAATTGAGAGACACAGATCATTGATATTAGAGAATGTTAGGAAATAATCAGTGTTGCGAAGAAGTGTTTGGTTCCATGAAATGCGTGTAATTCTTAACCGCGATGTAATTTGGCATGCAAACACAATTTGTGTGAAATCTGAATTTATATTGTATTAGCAGAAGTGCCCGTTCTTCGAACGGTCTTTGGTATGAATAACCAGACGTTATCAATTGAGCTACTGTGCAATGGTTAGGGGCTTGTCATTCCTTCATAAGTTTTTCTGGGAATATCACAGACACTGTAAATTTAAGGGCCTTAAAATGTGGTTTTCGGAGACATAACGCAAATTTCCGCGGAAATTCAGAAAAAAAAAAACCAGACAAACTTTCATTTTTAGATAATATTGTGAAGAGATTGTACAGTGTGTCTTCGCGGCGCGTGACGTATTGGGTTGGTAGTACATTCATGTTATGTTGTTACAAGGAAAACAATAAGTACCGTAATGCAGTTATATACCGGTACTCATCACTCCCGAATTTTGTGTTTCACATTGAGAAGCGCAACGTATGATTTGGTCATCCTTTTAGAATAGTTTTTATATTCCGTCTATTAAAGCTTGTATTTTGAAAAGTTTTTCCCTATACCAACCCTTCTATGAGAAGTACGGTGAAGAGTTTTATAAATGATTGGAGTATTGACTCTCATGGATACCATACCTAAATTTAGTCTACGATGCTCCAATCATCTGAACACGAGTTATAGGCGTACATAAAGATTTACAGAAAGACAGACAGGCAAATCCACTTTTAGCTTGCATCCGTCAAAAAACATACCGAAACGCGTAAAAGAAACAAAATTGAATAAACAAACAATCATATATTTATAGATGGGTGTATTTAGTATATGCGATAGCAAAGGCACCTAGTGGCCACTAGGCAAACTAACTCTATTGACTACATCATATCACCCAGATGTCCAAATATGTATATATTAAACACACAGTATCAATCAATATCAAGGGGCAGATGACCTCGTAGTTCCGCCCTTTAAATCAACAATAACTAACTCAAACAAAATCATCTTTGCGATGAACCCGTTTGTTGACCAAAAAACAAAAGATTAGTTTAAATCTGCTCTCAAACTAAATTCACCTAACGTGTACTTCCTGCGTGAATATAAAATTGAAAACCTCATAGACGAAACCCAATACACGTAACATAAAAACCGACCCTCACCGTTCTGTAAAGTCCCCATCCACAGGAAGACCCCTTTAATAAATTATAAAGGCTTGTGGTGCACGAAAATTCAGTGTTTTTAAATCATTTTAAATGATCTTGTCGACTTCCTCGTTACGCTGGGGTCTGGCGTTACGTTACGGTGACGGGACGAAATGTACCCAGATGCACTGAGGTGTGTGGCGTCATAGTACCGCTTGGTGCATGTGTTCCCCGACAATCTCTACTTCGTTAGTATAAGACAAAAATCCCCGATTCTTGGATGTCACGGGTAATCTCGAGAACCACTGGATGGATTTTGATGTCGTTTTCACCATTCTGTAAAGGATATCTTGAGGAAAGATTCTGTAGAAAATAATTTATGTATGATCAAAGGAAGCCAAGCAGTAACGATTTCAGTGAAAAAGTCGAAAACAAACTTGGCGTCCGTGCGTTTCTTAAGCTTACGCTGGGCAAACCGTTAAAAATATCAATATACTATGAGCGTAAGAATTGGTCAGCATGAAACGTTCTACAAAAAAGTCCGGGAGAGCATATCTCTATCTTGAATACATCACCCACTATAAGTGATTTTAGACTGGATGGAAGGGGCATGTCCCCGCGCGCTCTGGTGAGCGTGACGGCATCCCGCGCGCTTGACCTTGCTTTGCCCTTGGTTTGCACTTGCCGTTCGCGAGTAATTTGAAACAAGATAAGCAAGATAAGTATTATGCAGATAATTTTCTAACATGTCAAGAGTCTCTGGCTTCGAGCGAAGCGAGAAGCCTCCAACCTTTCAAGCATTTTTCAGCATTTGTAGCATTTAAAATGATACAAAGTCTAGTCTTTCAGACTGTCACTTTTTTCCTCTGTTTGACATATATGAACAAAGCAGCATGTCTTTTCCATGAGCAAACATGCTTGAAAATGGTGGTCTTCCCTTTGTACTTAGGAACTCAACATGAATCTGTGGTTTGTTACTCCTTAGAGTTCCAACCAGTGTTAATCCGATATTATTTAGAAGATCCAGCGCTAGAGGAACTGAGGTGAAGAAATTGTCTGTTGTCACATTCCTGCCAGATCTAGTAATGGGTTCAATGAGACGTTTCACAACTTCATGCACACTGTTGTCAGGGACGTAGGTTCCTTATGGCTGTTGTCTCCACGGATAAATCTCCATTTTCTTAGTGTAGTAAACATGTGCATCCGCTAAGGAATATATATATTGATGCCGTACTTAACCGGCTTATGTGGCATGTAACATCGAAAAGAACATCTTCCCCTGAAAGATTCCAGCATTTCATCAACAGTTGCATGTTCATGAGGTGTCCAGTAGGCCGCACCTTTCACAACAAATTCTTCAAATAATGTCCGTATTGGAGCTAAATTGCCAAGTTCTTTTCTTTGCTCCCCCAGGGGCTCACATCTAGTGGGACGTGGGTTGGCGACCACGGGGTCCCAGCTGAGTCCAGCATTGCTTCCACTTACTTGTGCCGGGCTCCTCTCAGTCTTCTTTCCTGTCGACCTCATTTGGTCAACTCTTGTTCTCTTCCGACCCCGACGGTATTAGGGTATCCGAGGTCTAGGGAGTCTCTTCCTTTCCCGCCTTTATTGGCCCTTGTCTCATCTCTTCTGATACCCTCCTTCTGCGAGGGGCCAGCCTTCTTTTTCCTTTCATGTTACCTCCTGCCTTCTGCTCAAGGCCCTCAAGGAGGCAGGGTGTATGTAGCCCCACCACTTTTGGTGCACCCTAGATAATGCTACACCCTCAGGGGCTCACGGCTGGTGAGCTCGGGAGTTGGCGACCCCGAGGGATTCCTGAGCTGGGTCCGGTTTTCCCCCTTTTATCCATTACCTGTGGGGCGGACCCTCTCCTCTTTCACTTTCCTGTCTGCCTTTCATGGCTCTCCTTCCTTCCAAGTCCCTCAATCCGCATTCTTCGAGGGTTGAGGGCATTTCTTTTCCTCCTGTCCTTTATTTGCCTTATTCTCCTTTTGTTTTCCATTTCTTCTTCTAGTACGGTATATAAGTTAGTAGTTAGTTTTAGTTATAGTTTACATTTCATTTTCATCTCCACGATCACCCTAACCATTAGGGGTCGTTAACCTAGATGTTAGGCCCCTTAAAACAACAATTATAATCATCATATCTTTTCTTTGCTGTCTGGTGTTGACGTCATCAAAACGCAAAGCGCGTAGAAGCATTCAATAGCGTTTCTGAGACATGACCAAACGAAACAATTCTGGACCGGTTCCATCATTAGCCCATGCATCTTCTACATTCCAACGAGAACTCTTCATCACACCCGATGAATATAGCAAACCTAATAGGGCTAACATTTCTTCAAAATCAGTATCTCGAGCATCTCTTCCACGTGTGATTCCCATGCGTATTTTTGCTAATTTCAGAGTCGTATAATGCACAATTTGTTTTATAGTGTCTTCAGGGGAAAATAAATGCCATGCTTCCATTGCCGAACTTACACTTCATGCCTGTCCTCTGACCCCTGGTAGATGTCGAACGAGATTCCTATGCCTAGTTTTATGTGTTGTGTTTCTGTAGTGTACATGCCACGTGCTAACACCATCTTTCCCTCTGTATATAGGTACATTTCCTACAAAATGGTCAAAATTGGAACATCAGGTTCTGTTTCTATTCCTGAAATCTCACTTTTGCTATTTTCTTCAATTCGTTCAACATTATCTATTTCATTATCACTGTCCATAAAATCACCAGAATCTTCACCTGCTTCTTCCCTTCTGTTCAACTCCTTTTCCACCTCATCCATCAATTGTAACACTTTCTGTGCAGTCTCGTCACTCAATGTTCAATATACAGGGTCTTTCATCTAAAATAAGAGCGCCAAGCGGCGGCTTTGTTAACCGCTGCTGCGGTCACCTTGGCCGAGCTTTTGGCGCGCCAAGGCCCCCTGCTTTAAGCGTGTGTACAATCCTATATGATGCAGCGGCCTTGCTAGCGTGTGTACAATGCTGAAATTTTACTTTAGTTAGTTAGTTAGTTATTGTTGATGAAACCGAAACCCCTACTTGTGCTAATTTTGTGAGTGATTTATTCGGAGACCGTTCAAGATTCCCGCCAATGTCATCTAGCTCATCCTCTGTTAAAACTGTTCGTGTGCGGGCATGTTCTTTATTGAGCACCGAGCTAGTATTGTCAAACTTATTTGCAATTACGTGAATCTGTGCTAGTGAAGGTGGCACTTCATCAGGAAATTGCTGAACAAATGCATCACGTACCCGCCGAGCCGACTCGTACTTAAAATAAGTTTTACATAAAAAAAATACGATGTTGCAATGAAAACTGTCTCACCATGTTAGCACTTGAGGTTTAGACTGGCGACTGAGCAACTGCACGCTTATTGCAAGGTCAAGTTTAGTAATGTCAATCTGTTATTTTTATACAGGCCATCGAACTTGAAAAAAAAAAAAACAGCCATCGTATGTACTATGCGCGCGCTTTCAATACTATAGGGGTTTCGGTTTCATCAACAATCACTAACTAACTAACTAAAGTAAGATTTCAGCATTGTACACGCGCTAGCAAGGCCACTGCATCATATAGGATTGTACACACGCTTAAAGCAGGGGGCCTTGGTGCGCCACAAGCTCGGCCAAGGTGACCGCAGCAGCGGTTAACAAAGCCGCCGCTTGGCGCTCTCATTTTATATGAAAGACCCTGTACTTACATACAGTCAATATATTTCTAGTACTCAACAATGCCAGAAATAGGAACGTAACAGGGCGCAAGGTCAGGGAAGATCTCACTGAACTGCAAGGCTTACAACAATGCACTGCAAAGCAAAACAATTATCCCTTATCAACAAGCAGCAGTTACAGACTGACGTTAAAAAGAGTGAACTTGGAATACCTTGAAGGTTTTAGACAAGTGCGCTTAATTAACCATTGTGCAATATGATATGACTAAAGCAAGGAGCGAGGGATTACCGCACCACGCGCCTGGTGCCGGGAAGCGCATTGATGACTTTTACAGTCTGTTGGTTCCGTGAATACCTTATAGCCATTTGCATACTTTCACAGAAATGTAATAAGTGGAGTGGCATTTTTTCTTACAGAAATAGATGGAAAGTTGGATGTCACCTCTTGAGAACCTGTTGTCATTCCTTCATTAGTTTATTAAATTAAATTAGTTTTCTGGGAATATCTCAGAAACTGTTGGTTTTAGAGCCTTAAAATGTAGTTTTCGGGGACCCTCGAGTATTGTTTCTGATACCGAGGGGCTAAAAATGAGCTTTGTCTCGTCGTTGTATGCCATAATATAATAATAATATAAAAATAATATATAGGGATAGGGATACAAAACACCTTCCGTACCACACCCGCACGTGAAAATCGCGTGAAAAACTTCTAGTGTACCCCTTGACCCCCTAACGCGCATTATACGTATTGAAGAATTTTACAGCTTAATTTGTTTCCGTGATAACCTAATAGCCGTTTGCAAACTTTCACAGTAATGTAATAAATGAAATTGCATTGCGTCTTACAGAAATAGATGGACCTCTGAGATTCTGTTGCCATGGTTACCGGATAGGATTCTTTCATTAGTTTATTACATGAAATTAGTTTTCTGGGAATATCACAAAAACTGTTGGTTTTAGGGCCCCCGAGTCTTGTTTCTCACATTGAGGGGCTGAAAATAAGCTTTGTCTCGTTCTTCTACGCCTATTTCAGCATGCATTTTAAGGGGGAAGGCCCCCTTTTATGAGAGGTACGGAGAAGAGTTACTTCAATGAGTGGTGTCGTGCCTCTGGTGGATATCTGTACCAAATTTTACGTTGATCCACCCTGCCGTTCTCGAGTTATACGGGAACAAAGTTGTCCACAAACAAACAGACATACATACATACATACAGACAAAAAATATTTTTGCGCGCATCTGTCATAAAACAGTCTGAAACGCGCAAATAACGCAAATTTCCGCGGAAATTCAGAAAAAAACCAGACAAACTTTCATTTTTAGATAATATTGTGAAGAGATTGTACAGTGTGTCTTCGCAGCGCGTGTCTCGCCTTGCGAGACGTATTGGGTTGGTAGTACATTCATGTTATGTTGTTACAAGGAAAACAATAAGTACCGTAATGCAGTTATATACCGGTACTCATCACTATTAGGCCTACACTATGCTCCGTCAAGTTTCCACCAGCACGGAAAACCTCTTCCACTAAAACACACGCTCTTCAGTAGTAAGCATTCCCACTAAACTCAGCTTACACAAGAACTTGACAAGAACACAACTTACAGCGTCAACACCGTCACGAACAGGCACTCACTGTCGGCAATAATGAAACGGTATTCCCCACCCTATCACTCCAGTTGAAGGTCAACACGGAACAAGTGCATGCTTATGCCAACCGCTGCGGTGAGACTTTTGCGTATACAACCTCCAAGGCACTTATTTGCTGAATTATGTATAGTACAGGACAGCTGCACAGAAAAAAAAAAAAATTGTTCCAAAAACTGTGCCATGGTTTGCTTTTTGTAAATCGTTAGAAAAGCACAAAAAAAGCTTAACTCTGAATTTTAGAATAATTTGCACGATCATTACGTCGGAAAACTAAAAACAAAAAAACAAAACATTGGAAAGCGTTTTTCTCTGAATCGACGTATTTTACAGAAAAGTTTTTTAAACAAAAAATATAGAGGACATTGTCACCTACAATTCGTCTCATTGAGGTCATGTCATACGTTTTGAAATGCAGAAGCTAGGTGGCGCCAAAGTTTCCAAAAAAGTGATTTTTCACTTTTTGTCGTAGAAAAATATGTTTTGATCACAAAAGAGCGAATCAGAAATGTATTCCTCTCAAAATTGTCTACAACATTTATTGAAACATTTTTCCCTCCGCCTAACCGTTCCAAAGTTATAGTCCGCCGAAGTGTGAAAATTGTACCCTTCAGATGGCACGAAGGTTAATATGTGTACAGTTATGATTGATACGTCGCGATTGAAATAGATAGGATTGTTTGAGCTAATTAACAAACACAGCCCGCGTTCTGTTTGACCGAGCCTTAGGCAGCTGTCCGACACCGGTCCCTGTTTTATGCCCACCGCTCTCTCCGCAGTAACAATAGTAGCCTTGACTACGCAGCGTTGCATTTGCTGCGCTATAACTTTGGAACGGTAAGTCGGAGGAAAGAAACGTTTGCATAAATGTTGCAGACAATTTTGAGAGGAACAAATTTCTGATTCACTCTTTTGTGAAAAAAAAAACCACATTTTTTCTAGGACATAAAGTGAAAAAACACTTTTTTGGATACTTTGGCGCCACCTAGCTTCTGCATTTCAAAACGTATGACATGACCTCAATGAGACGAATTGTAGGTGACAATGTCCTCTACATTTTTTTGTTAAAAAAAACTTTTCTTTAAAATACGTCGATTCAGAGAAAAACGCTTTTCAATGTTTTTTTTTAGTTTTCCGACAAAATGATCGTGCAAATTATTCTAAAATTTAGAGTTAAGCTTTTTTTTGTACTTTTCTAACGATTTACAAAAAGCCAACCATAGCACAGTTTTTGGAACAAAACCATTCCAGTTGTACTGTACTAGTAGTTGTGGATTCATTTAGAAGCTTTGTGATATCATGGTCACGCAGTCCCGTATACTTGGATGTGTGTGGAATCTGTCTGATAACCTGCATCATTGTGATGGTTGCAGTAGTGTGTGTATTTGTAAATAAGGCTGAGATTGGGAATGAGGCGGCCGTAGCGTTAAGTTACGAACAATTCCGGCATTTGCTTGGAGTAGAAGAGGGAGAACCACGGAAAACCATATTGAGGATGGCTGAGGTGAGAATTGAACTCACCTCTTCCCAAGTTTGCCTCACGAGGCTGTGTATATTTGGAGAGTTTACTTCCCTTATTAGGGCTATAGGCCACATATCATTCCACTATTCAGGCAGCTTCGGTGGCGTAGTTGGTAGCATGCTGAGCTTTATGCCCAAGGTCGTGGGTTCAAACACGTCCGAAGCCGTCGGATTTTTTAAGAGCGTTAAAAATCCCTCAGTATGCCTTCCTTCGGAGGAGAAGTAAAGCCGGCGCGGCGGTCCCATGCCATATATTTATGGCATGTAAAGAACCTTCCACTAATTACACCTGTGTGAATTTAAATTGTAGACTATAGGTTAAGAATGTAAACAACGCTCTTAGGTTCCTACGTTCGTTGCCAAGAGCCGACTGTGGTGGAGTCTAGTAGCTAAGTTCTGAACCAGGCCTAGTAGTCGTTGACGGTGGCGATTGGCGGCAAAAGTAGGAACTATTTGAAAAATTCAAAGTTTCAGTCCTTACTTGAATTAAAAAACAGATACACACACTAATACAGCCATCACAATTAACACCGGTTATCAGGCAGATTCTACACACACCCAAAGTACACGGGGCTACATGACCGCGTTGTCGCAGCCTCTAAACTGAGGAACCAACCAACCAACCATTCCACTATTCGATTAAATCGACTACTTCGAACATTTTAATGTTTAAATACTTCGAATATTTGAATGTGGGAATAATTCGTATGTTTGAATTGACCCTTATGCTGTAGGCGAGGGATAAGAAGAGAAATTAGGATATTCGTGTTATAAATGTGTGAAATGGGTGTTAATCCTTCATTTCATATTAATATCTCGCGAGTCGTATATTTGGAGCTGTGATATTCAGCATATAGAAATGAACAGTGGTTTTACATCTCATGAAAAAATAGAAAACGGGGTGGGGTCAGGCTTGAAAGATCCTTAACGGTACGTGTATCTCTGACACGAAGTGAGAAATGTGAAATTCATGGCGAAAATCTGCCACTTGGCGAAAAAATAAATAAAAAGAAACTCATCTTTAAAATAAGTGAATACGATAGGCTACATTAAAATCTCAAATATCTCTGTTAACATTTTTTTTCTTGTCTACCCAAGTTCGTGGGTTCTAAACCGGCCGAAGTCGTCGGATTTTTTAAAGAGCGTTAAGAATCCCTCAGTATGCCTTCCTTCGGAGAGGAACTAAAGCCGGCGGTCCCATGTCATAAATTTATGGCATGTAAAAGAACCTTCCACTAATTGCACTTGTGTGAAGGTAAATGATACAGGATATAAACTTACGAAGTTATGGAAATATATGGATTTACTAGCAAATATAGCGGCTCCACAAGGATATGGCACGGTAAGCCTGACCTGTTAGTCACTTCTACGGATAGGCCTACATATTATATTATAGCCTAATATACTAATATCCTACCGTTCACTTCCTTGAGGACAGTTTAAACCTCCCTATGTACGATAAGCTGAATTGTTGAGGCCAGGACTGGTTGAATCGTAAGTTACGGTCAGGCTATAATACTTGCCTGATTCATACATCCGCCATCTTGGAACTATTTGGTTGATGACCTTGTAGTTTCGGAAATAGACGCTTCCCATATTAAGGTATATTTTTGCAAAATTTGGTAGAGATCGGATGATTACGTTAGTCGTAATTTGATTCAAGCTCGGAATATTTAGGTGGGCGCCATATATTGTTTTGTTATGATGGCGGCGATATACAACATGACACTGAGTTGTCCCTTGCTACTGTTACCTCTGTACCAAAGGTAGTTCGATTTGGGTTCGTTTTGTTTGAATTGATAAGGGGGGGGGGGGTCGATTTGCACACATACACGGCCGCCATCTTCAAACTTTTGGACTGATAACCGTGAAGTTCGGTCAAAAGACGCTTCCCACATGAAGGTATGATGTTGCAAAATTTGGTAGAGATCAAATGATTAGATTTAAGCTTTAAACAATTGGGTGACCGCCATTACGTTTCCGTCAAGATGGCGGCGATATAAAACATGACACTGAGGTGCTCTTTGCTAGTGCTACCTCTGTACCAAATTTCGTTAAATTCGGTTTCATCGTGTTTGAATTGATAAAGGGAGGGGGCATACATGCAGAGTACACACATATACACACTCACACACGGACACACAATTTTTGGCCATGTGTTGAACTCGTAAGTCTACTTTCATTTTTTGCAAAAATCGAAAGTAGGCTAAAAATATTACACTCCCAGATAATATGTGCTGAAGCTGGGGCCACTATTTTGAAACACGCTGAAGTGGAAGTTTATTACATTCAGTAAGTTACACCCGTGAGGGCTCTAATGAAATAACCATTTCAGTTCTAGAGGGGAAAAGCTTGTGGTTTTTAAGTGACCGTTAATTACGTGATCATAAGTCACTGAACCTAATTTTTACGGGATATCCTAATCACCGGACGTAATATTTCACCTCTAAAATCCCTCATGCATTAGCCGGGAATCGAATGCGGTCTGCCTTGAGGTGAGTCAGGAAACCTGAACGCTGCGCTATAGCGCCCCTGTGTCTAGAGCAGTGGTTCTTAAACGGTGGTCCGCGAGTGCCTCGTGAGTGGTCCGCTGGAGAAAAGAGTCCACCAGCAACCAGCACGTATTAAAAAGTGGCCAATAAATGGGAGTAGGTAATAAAGAGCGGTTCTGGGACAGGGGCTAATGGGCAAAATGGCCGCCGCGCGCAACTGCCCTGTGTTATTCTTATAGAGAGGTCAGTCATAGCTGGGTCAGGGGCTAATGGGCAATATGGCTGCCACGCCCTGAGACATTGCATGACGTCACAGAGAGAGGTTGACAGTGTAACGTTGCTAAATGGAATATTTATTATTATTATTATTATTATTATTATTATTATTATTATTATTATTATTATTATTATTAGGTAATCATGCATTGATCACGTACAATCAAGACCAGTCTTATATTGCCCCACTTTATGGTGTAGTGGCTAGCATTTTTAGCTGTTACTTTAGAGACCCGGGTTTGAGTCCTGGCTCTGTCAAGAAATGTAATTCTAGGCTGAGGGTTGGAATAGTGTACACTCAAACTTGTGAGGCAAAACAAATCAGAGCAGCTATGTTTAATTCATACCTCAGCCATTCTGCCAAACCGAACTGAACCTAACCTAACCTAACTTGAAAGTAAAAAGAAAAAAAAACTGAGAGCAAAAAAATGTAATCAGAAAGTAACAGCAAATGTAAGAGCACATATAATAAACTTAGTTAAAACCTAACCTAACCTATACTAACTTCACCTAACCTAACCTAACCCAACTTAACCTAACCTAACCTAACTTCAAAGTGCAAGCAAAAAAAGTGAGAGCAAAAATTGTAATGAAAAAATTAAGAGCAAATGTAAGAACACAAATAATAAACTTAGTTATAACCTACCCTAACCTAACCTAACCTAACCAAGCATTTCCTCACCTAATTTCACCTAACCTAACTTCAAAGTAAATGCAAATATAAGAGCAAAAAATGACAGCAAAAAGTGAGATCAAATAGTGTATGCAAGAAAGTAAGAGCAAATGAAAGAGCACAAATAATAAACTTAGTTATAACCTAACCAAACCTAACCTAACCCACAGAAACCTCATTTTAAGATTTTAGATTTTACATTTTAACATTTTACATTTTAACATTATAGATTTTTGATTTTTTTCATTTTACTTTTTTAGATTTTACATTTTTGATTTTTTGTATTTCAGTTTTAGTTTTTTTTTAGATTTTACATTTTAAATTTAATATTTTTTGATTTTAGATTTAACAATTTCCATTTTCCGAAAAGAGTCACTTACCTAACCTCACCAAACCTAACTTTACCAAACCTAACTTAAGCTAATCCAAAGGGCTAATGCACATACACAAAGTATATAAGGACACATGCAACTCTCCTTATGCTAGTCTTATTGGCTACTGTACAACATGATCACTACCCCAACCGTCTTTTTTTTTTCATTTTGTTGTTTACTCATTTGTCAATTTTCCAATTTCCCATTTTCAGTTTTTTTAAATGTCAGTTTTAAGTTTTTTTAATTTCATAATATGGAAACATGGATTTTGCATTTTGTTGTTTACACATTTGTCAATTTTCCAATTTCCCATTTTCAGTTTTTTTAATGTCAATTTTAAGTTTTTAAATTTCATGATATGGAAACATGGATTTTTGCATTTTGTTGTTTACACATTTGTCAATTTACCAAATTCCCATTTACAGTTTTTAAAATTTTAGTTCAATGTTTTTTCTATTTTGTCAATATGGAAACATAGATTTTCCAATTTGTGTGTTTTACATGTTCATTTTGCATTAGGAGTGGAGAGAGGTGGGTAGTAATTAAAAATGTACAAGCAGTGTCCATACAATATTTTTTATTTTAAATACATGTACACTATTTACACTTAAATACATTTTTATATATAGTCTATTTTTTGTTATAAATTGTACAGTTGTTTTTATTTTTGTTTTCTATTTTATTTATTTTTGATTATGAATACTATTTTTTTATTTGTATAGTGCCATGGTTTTATTTACTAAATAGTTTTGTTTTATGTATTTGCTAGTTGCAGGCAGAAGATTTTGATATTCATAACTTAACTCTTTAAGCATGGTCAATGATTGAGTAATGACCATAGGCATGTGTACCTATACCATTAGCATCAATCACTCTTTTATCATCACCAGGACACAAAGCAATTTTGTTTAGCCTTATAGATGATATGTCATGTTGTTTAGAAGCGATAATGTTCATGGGTATTCTTTTTACATTGTTTTTCATGACACAATCCTTATAATCTTGAAAGCTTATACAATTTTTGACAACACCTCTGCTAATACCTTTAATCTTTTTGATTTCTTTACCATTTATGTCTAAAGCATACATTTTAGCTCTAAGTCCAACAAATGCTTTTATAATTTGTCCACAAGCCTCGTCTTTAAATTTCCCCAACGTTTTCTTGTTTGATGTAGAGTAACATATGTGATTAGTAGGATAATCTGATGTGTCCAGGTGTTGTAGGAAATCCAACTTGTCTTGATATACATCTGGGGTGTTAACCAAATATATGAACGAGTCAGTATCCATATACATGAGTTTAAGATTGTCCATGCCATAATAAGGTAGCAGGACATCATAGTGGTGGGAATACATGAGAGTTTTTGAAATATCCAGTATACACATTCCAATATATATAGGCTTATTGAATACAATGTTACGTTTAGCCATGTGGAAAGCAGCTAGGTTAGGGCCATAAATTGTTCTGTCGATAAATGTCGGCTTTGCTATTAGCTTTTCTGCCTTTTTGCTGTCAGTCACAAGACGTATGTCTATTCTTTTACGGATATTTTCCATTGTTTTCCCAAAAATGGCATTGTTGAATAATTTGTACAGATTTTTCTCAAAATCATTTTTGGCTTGTTTTCGAAGGTTGTTATTAAAATCAACGTATGCCTTTAACCAAGGTCTTTGTTTAAACTTTAACACACGATGAATTTTTATCAATTTTATTCCATGATCTAAAGCCTGTTTTAATGCCATGTAGTGAACAACATATCGCCTTCGATTTCCAAGATGAGGAATTAGTTTTTTCAGAGACGAATCCTTAGGTTGTGTACACTCTGGTAGGAAAGGTAAATCGTTGTGTAGATCATGAAGGTCAGATGGGTAATCAACATCAACGTCTAGAATGTATCCCACAGGATCGTCTTTCTTTAGTTTTTCTAGATCAACAGTATCTGGAGAAACCCACTGAAATCCACCATAAGGAAGGGAGTGGCACATAGCCCACCCGTATTGGTTGTTGGCATCATCATAGGTAATAAACTGCGATGGTTTCTCAGAATCATAGGTTTCCATGTATTTATTGTTAGCTTCAGCATACCGATGAGACACTTGGCATATGCCTCCACGTATTCCAGACTCGATTAGAAGAATCTGATCGTAATCCTGTAGCAATTCCAGTTCAATTCCTGTGTAAAGGAGCATTGCCTCAAAACTTAAACCAGGCGAAGTAAAAAAGTGTGCAGCATCCACTCGGTGTGTTTCTAGTGTTTTGTTTCTAAACGTTTCAAAGCTGTCTGCTAGAAGGAGTACATCTGAAGTTAGGTAGAGGTCACAATATTCCCCTAGAGTTTTAATGTTGAACTGATTCCACACATTTTTGGCATGTTCATAGTCTTCTTGACTAACATCTTCTTGACTTAATTTCTTAAAGAATGCCTCTTTTGGAGGTAAACACGTTTCACTTAACTTTTCCCAAGAGTCAATGTAGTCATAACAAAATACCCCTTTACGAGTCATGAGCATTGCATTTTCTTTTCCAAAGTACTTGTCTGTTTCAGGGTATGATGTTAAGTTGGAAACTAAGTTTTCCAAACTACTCGGCATTAACCGAAACGTGTCCACAAATCTAAGCTTAACATTTCCTACATATTTGGTAAAGGAAATGTACTTTTCTTTGGAGTTAGCGATAACATCCACTCTCTCAGTAGTACATCCCAATTGCTTTACAATGAAATTTGCGTCGTAGCCACTCATATTATGTAGAAACACAGGAACGGGGTTACGTGTTTTACACCTCAAATTACAGTTATTGTGAGCACTTCCACGGTATTCCCCTGTAATATGGCAGTGGTCTCGAACTTTCCAGTCCTGTTGGGTAAATGGTTTTTGACACAAATAACAGGTTTCAGAACATTGGAACTCTACTTCTTGATCCTCAGTTAAAGCCTTCGGAACATTTAAGCTGTAAAGGCGATCGATTTCATTAGCTATTGAAATCAAACAGTCCATAAACTTTTCTGCAGCGTCAGGTCCACGATAAATAAGAGGTCGGCTTGGAAGGTTTGTCTTTATGTGTTCCACAGCAGGTGAGAGTTTAACGTATATACCAAAGCTCATAGGAACATGACTCTGGTATGGCACTGTATAACTTGCTTCAGGATTGGGTAGACATGTTTGATAGGGTAACAGTATACTTTCAAAATCAGCATAGATAACGTAAGGTATTCTCAGCATTTTTTCCACGTTTAAAAATTTAACAATGGAGTTTTTAATAGGCATTTCAACCCTAGCAATGTCATGCTGGACACACAAAGCTCTATGTTCTTTCAATTTTTCCATTCCTTGTTGTCCATATCGATTATCAAAGTGTGTAAAACACCGTTTACACGTATATATCTTATGTTCATAGCGGGTAATCTGATGTCTTACTAGTTTATCAAAATCTTTGATAAAGACGTAGTGGTTCTGAGCGGATGATGAACTTAACAGGAGGAGGTCGCGATGGTCTTGCAGCTCTTGATCCACAATCTTTAGAGGAAACACTTTGTTGTCTTTTTCCAGTCCAAATACATTAATGGATATATCGTTGGCTTTTTCAAATTTGGGAATGTCAGCTAGTAATGTAGGAAATGATATTACAGAAAAATCATACTTGTTGTCCAGGTCCTTGTATTTACTAACGCGTTCAGCTTTCGTTTTAACCAGTTTTGCTAAAATGGCATACATAAAACACTTTTCATCCTTTAAGTTTTGAGGATTAATGCAGGCTTTTCTTGCTTGTATAGCTGCTGGTAATGGAATATATGTGCTGCCACGCAAGGGATTATACTTATTTATTTTCAATCGTACTCCTTCCACTGCTAACAAAGCCCAATTACTACCTTTTAGCTCAGATTCCTCCATTTCCGTAGTTAACTTTGTAAATTGTGTTTCCAAGAAACTACTTAAGTCCGTTTCCAAAAATAGGGCCTGATTTCGTGTTTTAAAAGCACGATCTGTAATTTCATTGGTAGATGTATGAATGAATCTACATTCAGCCACAAGATTAACTTTTATCGACTTGTGCATTGCTAGTTCTTTCTGCATAGCTTGTATTATTTGCTGTTTGGACTCTTTAAGGTATGAATTTAAATCCTTGCACGTATCGCAACGAATGAAATAGGATTTAAGTCGACCTTCAAAAGATGTCTCATATTCAATAAGTCCATTTTTGTCAGGGACCAATGACAGTAGGTAATGTTTTGTAGGCTCTGCTTTTTGTCTTTTAGCTGCCGACACAACATTACAACATTCTTCATGACGACGTCCGTTGTAGGCATTGTTGAATGTACAGCCACACGTTTTACACTCATGAAATTCCCCACACGAAACTTCATGACGCTTCCTATGATAGTCCCGAAGAAAAGTCTTTCCACACTCTTTACACATATAGCTAGGAATGGGTTCTTCCATCACGAATGTTGATTTCTGCAAACAGCTGCTTACTGCGTATCACAAGGCTAGAGGTTGGTCGGAGAGACGGTCTTTCACGATGTGAACACCATGAGAGGTAGTAGTCAACTGGTGATATTCTTGTGAAGGGTCCTCTAATATACCCCTAGTCTAGACCAACAACTCTTTACAGCGTATGACAAGGCTGTAGACTGGACAGTGAGACGGTATTTCACGATGTGAACACTGTAACAAGTAGTAGTCAACTGATTATATACTTGCTAAGGGTTCTCTAATATACAATAGTCAAGACCAACAGCTACTTACTGAGTAGTACAAGGCTGTACAATAGTTGTTTTGACAGTCTTTCACGATGTGGTCACTGTGAATAATGGTAGTCAACTGATGATATTCTTGATAAGGGTCCTCTAATATACCCCTGGTTAAGGGTAACAGCTGTTCACTGCTTATGACAAGGCTAAAGACTGGTTGCTTCAACGGTCTTTCACAATGTAAACACTGTGACAGGTAGTAGTCAACTGAAAATATTCTTATGGCCTACTCAAGGTTATCAGGTACTTACTGCATATCAAAAGGCTGTACACTCATGTGTGTTAGGCACTCTTTTTTGCTAAGGACCCCAATATTCCCTACACAAGGCTATACATGTTAGTTCTAAACACTTAGTGGTTAATTGTATATTCAATTTTTGTACAAAGCTTATACAAGCACGTTTTATGAGGTAAAACTTTGTTAAATAACTGCATGCGACACGCAAAGTATGTTTCCGCTATCTAGCGGTGACTATGAGTACTACTTGAACGACCAGCATGCTACCTAGCGCTCCATTTCAACACTCGCTCACTGAACGATCAGCATGCTATCTAGCGGTCGATAGCAATACTCCTCAACTACCAGCCTGCTATCTATCGGTCAATATGACAACTCACTCAACTACCGACATGCTACATGGCTCTTTTGGTCAGTTTTTTGTTGGCTTTTTTTGGTCAGTTTTTGTTGGCTTTTTTGTTGGCCTTTGTTGGCTTTTGTTGGCTTTTGTTGGCTTTTTTGTTGGCTTTTGTTGGCTGTTGTTGGCTTTTGTTGGCTTTTGTTGGCTTTTGTATTAGCTCTTTCATATTTGCTCTTGCTTGTGGGGGCTTATTATTTGGTCTTGGAAAGTATGTCAGTCCTTTTTTTATGGCTGCAAAATGCTTACAGCCATGTTTGTAAGCAGCAACAACAACAACAACAACACACAAAATTCAAAAAAAATCCAAAGTACTCTAAGGTTTATCAATGACTCTCAACTCTTACACTTACCTCTATCCCATGCCTAGTCAAAAAAGTAGTGTATTTTTCAAATTTTTCAAAAAAATATTTGGAAATTAGGCTATATCATTAAACTAAAAATCCTGAAAAGACATATGTTAACTCCAACACCTACCTCTATACCACTCTCAGTCCAAAAATAATGTATTTTTCAAATTTTCCAAAACATATTTCCGAAAATGGGTTATATTTCCGAAATTAAAAAGTTAACAAAAAATGTTTGTTTGACATAAATGAATGGCCTTTGCCTCCTCTACCACTGTACCAAGTCCCAGGTCTCCAGGACAAAAAAAATAAAATTTTTAAAAAGGGTTTTATTTCCAAAATTAGGAATTTTACAAAAAAGTTTGTTTGACATAAATGAATGGCCTTTACCCCCTCTACCCCCACACTAAGTCTCATGTCTCTAGGACAACAAAAATAAAATTTTCAAAATGGGCTTATATTTCCAAAATTAGGAATTCTACAAAAAAGTTTGTTTGACGTAAATCAATAGTCTTTACCCCCTCTATTCCAACACCAAGTCTCAGGTCTCTAGGTCAACAAAAATAAAATTTGGAAAAAATGGTCACTATTTTGGAAACTAGGAATTCTACAAAAAAGTTTGTTTAACATAAATGAAAGGTCTCTATCCCCTCTACTTGTAAACCAAGTTCCAGGTATGTGAGACAAAAATGAAAAAAGTTCAATTGGGAAAGTAGGCGATTTTTCATATAACCAAACATTCAAAAATGTGTTCATTGGGCTGCAAATAATGGCCTCTATGTCCTTTATTTTTATAATAAAACGTTTTTACTTTTTACATTTTTTTGAAAAAAGTTCAATTTTGAAATTTTTATAATTTAGAAACTAAAGAGTTTTCAAAAAATTTTGTTTGACATAAATGAATGGTCTTGACCCCCTCTACCCCCAAACTAAATTTCAAGTCTCTAGGACATGAAATAACAGTAGTGGAGTAGGGGGGTTCTGCTTTACTTGGCGTGGCCGCCATCTTGGTTTGTTGGGCACAGGAGTGTCAAGTGAAGCAGAACCCCCACTACTCCACTACTGTTATTTCATGTCCTAGAGACTTGAAATTTAGTTTGGGGGTAGAGGGGGTCAAGACCATTCATTTATGTCAAACAAAATTTTTTGAAAACTCTTTAGTTTCTAAATTATAAAAATTTCAAAATTGAACTTTTTTCAAAAAAATGTAAAAAGTAAAAACGTTTTATTATAAAAATAAAGGACATAGAGGCCATTATTTGCAGCCCAATGAACACATTTTTGAATGTTTGGTTATATGAAAAATCGCCTACTTTCCCAATTGAACTTTTTTCATTTTTGTCTCACATACCTGGAACTTGGTTTACAAGTAGAGGGGATAGAGACCTTTCATTTATGTTAAACAAACTTTTTTGTAGAATTCCTAGTTTCCAAAATAGTGACCATTTTTTCCAAATTTTATTTTTGTTGACCTAGAGACCTGAGACTTGGTGTTGGAATAGAGGGGGTAAAGACTATTGATTTACGTCAAACAAACTTTTTTGTAGAATTCCTAATTTTGGAAATATAAGCCCATTTTGAAAATTTTATTTTTGTTGTCCTAGAGACATGAGACTTAGTGTGGGGGTAGAGGGGGTAAAGGCCATTCATTTATGTCAAACAAACTTTTTTGTAAAATTCCTAATTTTGGAAATAAAACCCTTTTTAAAAATTTTATTTTTTTTGTCCTGGAGACCTGGGACTTGGTACAGTGGTAGAGGAGGCAAAGGCCATTCATTTATGTCAAACAAACATTTTTTGTTAACTTTTTAATTTCGGAAATATAACCCATTTTCGGAAATATGTTTTGGAAAATTTGAAAAATACATTATTTTTGGACTGAGAGTGGTATAGAGGTAGGTGTTGGAGTTAACATATGTCTTTTCAGGATTTTTAGTTTAATGATATAGCCTAATTTCCAAATATTTTTTTGAAAAATTTGAAAAATACACTACTTTTTTGACTAGGCATGGGATAGAGGTAAGTGTAAGAGTTGAGAGTCATTGATAAACCTTAGAGTACTTTGGATTTTTTTTGAATTTTGTGTGTTGTTGTTGTTGTTGTTGCTGCTTACAAACATGGCTGTAAGCATTTTGCAGCCATAAAAAAAGGACTGACATACTTTCCAAGACCAAATAATAAGCCCCCACAAGCAAGAGCAAATATGAAAGAGCTAATACAAAAGCCAACAAAAGCCAACAAAAGCCAACAACAGCCAACAAAAGCCAACAAAAAAGCCAACAAAAGCCAACAAAAGCCAACAAAGGCCAACAAAAAAGCCAACAAAAACTGACCAAAAAAAGCCAACAAAAAACTGACCAAAAGAGCCATGTAGCATGTCGGTAGTTGAGTGAGTTGTCATATTGACCGATAGATAGCAGGCTGGTAGTTGAGGAGTATTGCTATCGACCGCTAGATAGCATGCTGATCGTTCAGTGAGCGAGTGTTGAAATGGAGCGCTAGGTAGCATGCTGGTCGTTCAAGTAGTACTCATAGTCACCGCTAGATAGCGGAAACATACTTTGCGTGTCGCATGCAGTTATTTAACAAAGTTTTACCTCATAAAACGTGCTTGTATAAGCTTTGTACAAAAATTGAATATACAATTAACCACTAAGTGTTTAGAACTAACATGTATAGCCTTGTGTAGGGAATATTGGGGTCCTTAGCAAAAAAGAGTGCCTAACACACATGAGTGTACAGCCTTTTGATATGCAGTAAGTACCTGATAACCTTGAGTAGGCCATAAGAATATTTTCAGTTGACTACTACCTGTCACAGTGTTTACATTGTGAAAGACCGTTGAAGCAACCAGTCTTTAGCCTTGTCATAAGCAGTGAACAGCTGTTACCCTTAACCAGGGGTATATTAGAGGACCCTTATCAAGAATATCATCAGTTGACTACCATTATTCACAGTGACCACATCGTGAAAGACTGTCAAAACAACTATTGTACAGCCTTGTACTACTCAGTAAGTAGCTGTTGGTCTTGACTATTGTATATTAGAGAACCCTTAGCAAGTATATAATCAGTTGACTACTACTTGTTACAGTGTTCACATCGTGAAATACCGTCTCACTGTCCAGTCTACAGCCTTGTCATACGCTGTAAAGAGTTGTTGGTCTAGACTAGGGGTATATTAGAGGACCCTTCACAAGAATATCACCAGTTGACTACTACCTCTCATGGTGTTCACATCGTGAAAGACCGTCTCTCCGACCAACCTCTAGCCTTGTGATACGCAGTAAGCAGCTGTTTGCAGAAATCAACATTCGTGATGGAAGAACCCATTCCTAGCTATATGTGTAAAGAGTGTGGAAAGACTTTTCTTCGGGACTATCATAGGAAGCGTCATGAAGTTTCGTGTGGGGAATTTCATGAGTGTAAAACGTGTGGCTGTACATTCAACAATGCCTACAACGGACGTCGTCATGAAGAATGTTGTAATGTTGTGTCGGCAGCTAAAAGACAAAAAGCAGAGCCTACAAAACATTACCTACTGTCATTGGTCCCTGACAAAAATGGACTTATTGAATATGAGACATCTTTTGAAGGTCGACTTAAATCCTATTTCATTCGTTGCGATACGTGCAAGGATTTAAATTCATACCTTAAAGAGTCCAAACAGCAAATAATACAAGCTATGCAGAAAGAACTAGCAATGCACAAGTCGATAAAAGTTAATCTTGTGGCTGAATGTAGATTCATTCATACATCTACCAATGAAATTACAGATCGTGCTTTTAAAACACGAAATCAGGCCCTATTTTTGGAAACGGACTTAAGTAGTTTCTTGGAAACACAATTTACAAAGTTAACTACGGAAATGGAGGAATCTGAGCTAAAAGGTAGTAATTGGGCTTTGTTAGCAGTGGAAGGAGTACGATTGAAAATAAATAAGTATAATCCCTTGCGTGGCAGCACATATATTCCATTACCAGCAGCTATACAAGCAAGAAAAGCCTGCATTAATCCTCAAAACTTAAAGGATGAAAAGTGTTTTATGTATGCCATTTTAGCAAAACTGGTTAAAACGAAAGCTGAACGCGTTAGTAAATACAAGGACCTGGACAACAAGTATGATTTTTCTGTAATATCATTTCCTACATTACTAGCTGACATTCCCAAATTTGAAAAAGCCAACGATATATCCATTAATGTATTTGGACTGGAAAAAGACAACAAAGTGTTTCCTCTAAAGATTGTGGATCAAGAGCTGCAAGACCATCGCGACCTCCTCCTGTTAAGTTCATCATCCGCTCAGAACCACTACGTCTTTATCAAAGATTTTGATAAACTAGTAAGACATCAGATTACCCGCTATGAACATAAGATATATACGTGTAAACGGTGTTTTACACACTTTGATAATCGATATGGACAACAAGGAATGGAAAAATTGAAAGAACATAGAGCTTTGTGTGTCCAGCATGACATTGCTAGGGTTGAAATGCCTATTAAAAACTCCATTGTTAAATTTTTAAACGTGGAAAAAATGCTGAGAATACCTTACGTTATCTATGCTGATTTTGAAAGTATACTGTTACCCTATCAAACATGTCTACCCAATCCTGAAGCAAGTTATACAGTGCCATACCAGAGTCATGTTCCTATGAGCTTTGGTATATACGTTAAACTCTCACCTGCTGTGGAACACATAAAGACAAACCTTCCAAGCCGACCTCTTATTTATCGTGGACCTGACGCTGCAGAAAAGTTTATGGACTGTTTGATTTCAATAGCTAATGAAATCGATCGCCTTTACAGCTTAAATGTTCCGAAGGCTTTAACTGAGGATCAAGAAGTAGAGTTCCAATGTTCTGAAACCTGTTATTTGTGTCAAAAACCATTTACCCAACAGGACTGGAAAGTTCGAGACCACTGCCATATTACAGGGGAATACCGTGGAAGTGCTCACAATAACTGTAATTTGAGGTGTAAAACACGTAACCCCGTTCCTGTGTTTCTACATAATATGAGTGGCTACGACGCAAATTTCATTGTAAAGCAATTGGGATGTACTACTGAGAGAGTGGATGTTATCGCTAACTCCAAAGAAAAGTACATTTCCTTTACCAAATATGTAGGAAATGTTAAGCTTAGATTTGTGGACACGTTTCGGTTAATGCCGAGTAGTTTGGAAAACTTAGTTTCCAACTTAACATCATACCCTGAAACAGACAAGTACTTTGGAAAAGAAAATGCAATGCTCATGACTCGTAAAGGGGTATTTTGTTATGACTACATTGACTCTTGGGAAAAGTTAAGTGAAACGTGTTTACCTCCAAAAGAGGCATTCTTTAAGAAATTAAGTCAAGAAGATGTTAGTCAAGAAGACTATGAACATGCCAAAAATGTGTGGAATCAGTTCAACATTAAAACTCTAGGGGAATATTGTGACCTCTACCTAACTTCAGATGTACTCCTTCTAGCAGACAGCTTTGAAACGTTTAGAAACAAAACACTAGAAACACACCGAGTGGATGCTGCACACTTTTTTACTTCGCCTGGTTTAAGTTTTGAGGCAATGCTCCTTTACACAGGAATTGAACTGGAATTGCTACAGGATTACGATCAGATTCTTCTAATCGAGTCTGGAATACGTGGAGGCATATGCCAAGTGTCTCATCGGTATGCTGAAGCTAACAATAAATACATGGAAACCTATGATTCTGAGAAACCATCGCAGTTTATTACCTATGATGATGCCAACAACCAATACGGGTGGGCTATGTGCCACTCCCTTCCTTATGGTGGATTTCAGTGGGTTTCTCCAGATACTGTTGATCTAGAAAAACTAAAGAAAGACGATCCTGTGGGATACATTCTAGACGTTGATGTTGATTACCCATCTGACCTTCATGATCTACACAACGATTTACCTTTCCTACCAGAGTGTACACAACCTAAGGATTCGTCTCTGAAAAAACTAATTCCTCATCTTGGAAATCGAAGGCGATATGTTGTTCACTACATGGCATTAAAACAGGCTTTAGATCATGGAATAAAATTGATAAAAATTCATCGTGTGTTAAAGTTTAAACAAAGACCTTGGTTAAAGGCATACGTTGATTTTAATAACAACCTTCGAAAACAAGCCAAAAATGATTTTGAGAAAAATCTGTACAAATTATTCAACAATGCCATTTTTGGGAAAACAATGGAAAATATCCGTAAAAGAATAGACATACGTCTTGTGACTGACAGCAAAAAGGCAGAAAAGCTAATAGCAAAGCCGACATTTATCGACAGAACAATTTATGGCCCTAACCTAGCTGCTTTCCACATGGCTAAACGTAACATTGTATTCAATAAGCCTATATATATTGGAATGTGTATACTGGATATTTCAAAAACTCTCATGTATTCCCACCACTATGATGTCCTGCTACCTTATTATGGCATGGACAATCTTAAACTCATGTATATGGATACTGACTCGTTCATATATTTGGTTAACACCCCAGATGTATATCAAGACAAGTTGGATTTCCTACAACACCTGGACACATCAGATTATCCTACTAATCACATATGTTACTCTACATCAAACAAGAAAACGTTGGGGAAATTTAAAGACGAGGCTTGTGGACAAATTATAAAAGCATTTGTTGGACTTAGAGCTAAAATGTATGCTTTAGACATAAATGGTAAAGAAATCAAAAAGATTAAAGGTATTAGCAGAGGTGTTGTCAAAAATTGTATAAGCTTTCAAGATTATAAGGATTGTGTCATGAAAAACAATGTAAAAAGAATACCCATGAACATTATCGCTTCTAAACAACATGACATATCATCTATAAGGCTAAACAAAATTGCTTTGTGTCCTGGTGATGATAAAAGAGTGATTGATGCTAATGGTATAGGTACACATGCCTATGGTCATTACTCAATCATTGACCATGCTTAAAGAGTTAAGTTATGAATATCAAAATCTTCTGCCTGCAACTAGCAAATACATAAAACAAAACTATTTAGTAAATAAAACCATGGCACTATACAAATAAAAAAATAGTATTCATAATCAAAAATAAATAAAATAGAAAACAAAAATAAAAACAACTGTACAATTTATAACAAAAAATAGACTATATATAAAAATGTATTTAAGTGTAAATAGTGTACATGTATTTAAAATAAAAAATATTGTATGGACACTGCTTGTACATTTTTAATTACTACCCACCTCTCTCCACTCCTAATGCAAAATGAACATGTAAAACACACAAATTGGAAAATCTATGTTTCCATATTGACAAAATAGAAAAAACATTGAACTAAAATTTTAAAAACTGTAAATGGGAATTTGGTAAATTGACAAATGTGTAAACAACAAAATGCAAAAATCCATGTTTCCATATCATGAAATTTAAAAACTTAAAATTGACATTAAAAAAACTGAAAATGGGAAATTGGAAAATTGACAAATGTGTAAACAACAAAATGCAAAATCCATGTTTCCATATTATGAAATTAAAAAAACTTAAAACTGACATTTAAAAAAACTGAAAATGGGAAATTGGAAAATTGACAAATGAGTAAACAACAAAATGAAAAAAAAAAGACGGTTGGGGTAGTGATCATGTTGTACAGTAGCCAATAAGACTAGCATAAGGAGAGTTGCATGTGTCCTTATATACTTTGTGTATGTGCATTAGCCCTTTGGATTAGCTTAAGTTAGGTTTGGTAAAGTTAGGTTTGGTGAGGTTAGGTAAGTGACTCTTTTCGGAAAATGGAAATTGTTAAATCTAAAATCAAAAAATATTAAATTTAAAATGTAAAATCTAAAAAAAAACTAAAACTGAAATACAAAAAATCAAAAATGTAAAATCTAAAAAAGTAAAATGAAAAAAATCAAAAATCTATAATGTTAAAATGTAAAATGTTAAAATGTAAAATCTAAAATCTTAAAATGAGGTTTCTGTGGGTTAGGTTAGGTTTGGTTAGGTTATAACTAAGTTTATTATTTGTGCTCTTTCATTTGCTCTTACTTTCTTGCATACACTATTTGATCTCACTTTTTGCTGTCATTTTTTGCTCTTATATTTGCATTTACTTTGAAGTTAGGTTAGGTGAAATTAGGTGAGGAAATGCTTGGTTAGGTTAGGTTAGGTTAGGGTAGGTTATAACTAAGTTTATTATTTGTGTTCTTACATTTGCTCTTAATTTTTTCATTACAATTTTTGCTCTCACTTTTTTTGCTTGCACTTTGAAGTTAGGTTAGGTTAGGTTAAGTTGGGTTAGGTTAGGTTAGGTGAAGTTAGTTTAGGTTAGGTTAGGTTTTAACTAAGTTTATTATATGTGCTCTTACATTTGCTGTTACTTTCTGATTACATTTTTTTGCTCTCAGTTTTTTTTTCTTTTTACTTTCAAGTTAGGTTAGGTTAGGTTCAGTTCGGTTTGGCAGAATGGCTGAGGTATGAATTAAACATAGCTGCTCTGATTTGTTTTGCCTCACAAGTTTGAGTGTACACTATTCCAACCCTCAGCCTAGAATTACATTTCTTGACAGAGCCAGGACTCAAACCCGGGTCTCTAAAGTAACAGCTAAAAATGCTAGCCACTACACCATAAAGTGGGGCAATATAAGACTGGTCTTGATTGTACGTGATCAATGCATGATTACCTAATAATAATAATAATAATAATAATAATAATAATAATAATAATAATAATAATAAATATTCCATTTAGCAACGTTACACTGTCAACCTCTCTCTGTGACGTCATGCAATGTCTCAGGGCGTGGCAGCCATATTGCCCATTAGCCCCTGACCCAGCTATGACTGACCTCTCTATAAGAATAACACAGGGCAGTTGCGCGCGGCGGCCATTTTGCCCATTAGCCCCTGTCCCAGAACCGCTCTTTATTACCTACTAATGGGGATTTCTAAAACGATGTGAGTTGAACGACAATCGTCCGAATGTATTCGCGGCGATGACTATCAGGTTTTTAATTGAAATATCTTTAAAATAAGTGTTATTGAGGAAGGGTTACAACTGATAAGGTGTATTGAGGGGGGGGGGGGGGATGAGGAGTGGTCCGTACATGATTCAATTTCACGCTGAGTGGTCCGCAGACTTCTACGGGTTCAGAACCACTGGTCTAGAGGGAGTGTAGATCTCTAACAAGTAAGAAGTTGTGTCATTTGTTATAATAGTACTGTCAAGGACATCAGCACTGATTTCCCCACAGCAAGGAATGTAATTTCATGGATGAAATTACCTTCCGATAAGCTGTCTACTCAGTCACTACTTGTGAAAAAATAATTGGTGCACTAATACTCACAGAAAGATGGCCTTGGTGTTGAAACGCAACAGAGTAGGTATTTCGTGTCTACGTTTTCACGTAGGGTGTTAATTACTTCCTCAATTAAAAACAAAATGTTTGCCTCGAGTTAGCGACACTGGAAGTGGAAGAGCTTGCAGATCGTATCAAGTAATTTGGCTGTGCATTCTCCCAGAATGGCGGTATTTGCGAGAAATAGAAACGAGAAGTACCAAAGCCGCAAGGCTAATAATTACTGTTCTCAGTTGCGATCTTGTTGCTTATTTTAGGGATTATGACATCTTTGCCATATAGCCCCGTGTATTTGGGTGTGTGTGGAATTTGTATGATGACCTGCGTTATTGTGATGGCTGTATTAGTGTGTGTGTATAAAACGAGGTGTGTTCAAAAGGAAAGGTACGAAACGATACTGTGGGTACAATTTATTCGTTATTGAAAAGCAATCACCTCGGGCCTGTGCACAGGTGTCCCATTGCTTCACTAGCCGCGGGATTCCCTGTTCCCAGAAGTCTTGTGGTTGTGACAGGAGCCAATCCTGTACGGTGTTCTTTAGTTCGTCGTCCGATTGGAAATATTTTCCCTTGAGACGAACCATTAACAGTGACGTATATTGTGCGACACTCCGTAGCCTACGCAAGTCCATCAAGAACAAACGGCCTGGACTGTCCACGAAGGGAGTGATTCTGCTCCATGATAACGCTCGCCCACACGTCTCTAACGTCACACAAGGTGTATTGGCCACGTTCAAGTGGGAGCAACTTGAGCAGCCGCCCTACAATCCGGACTTGTCACCCTGCGACTACCATCTGTTTGGGCCGTTAAACAAACATCTCAAGGGAAAACGTTTCCAATCGGACCCATTTTCAGCCTTCAGATCAGAACTAAATTTCTTGGGAGCGCCGTGAATCGAACCCGAGCCTCAGGGGTAGTAGCCAACAACACTGACCTTTAAACCATGAGGCGGTCAGCCATTCATTAAGACACATACACATTTATGTACGTATGTCTACCCCTTATTATTCCCGTTTTCCTACGGGGTCAGAGATGAGATACGATGGAAGTCTTTGTGGCGGATGGTTTTTACGGCCGGATGCCCTTCCTGACGCCAGCCTCATTAGAGGAGCTAATGAGAGATGAAATGAATGATGAAGGAAGCGGCCGTGGCCTGTCAGAAGGTACCGTCCCAGCATTTGCCTGGAGTTGAAAATGGGGAAACCACGGAAAACCATTTCAAGGACGGCCGACGGTGGGGCTCGAACCCACGCGTCTACCGAGTCAGCAGAGAGCTTGGCCCCATGACCTAACACTGCACTTTAGCGAGCGTAGCCACCACTGTCGGTACATATACACATTTATAATAATTCGAAATCTGGTATAGAGGAATTACAGGGAATCGCTCCCTTCCAGTGTGGCAACACTGTTCCAGAAGTAGGGAAATTGTAGGAAGGGGAGAATGGCTTGGTGTGGTGTGGTAAACAGATGCTGCAGCCTGCTAATTGCTCTCGAGTCTGTCCTTACTCAATCAAGCAGTTACTTAAAAGGGGTCATGATGTCAGAAAACTAAGATGAAGTTGACGGGCAGGGAAAGCGAGACGAACCCTTTTAGCAAGGTGAGCGAAGGACCAAGTTAGGTCAGGGGCCCTGTTTCATAAAACTAATAATATTAGTTAATAATATTAGTACGACCGGCCAAGGTGACTGAGAGCGCTATTGCGATTGATCGTGCCTCGTTGGCAAGTGCAAGATTGGTGTGATGAAACAGCTAAGCAGGCTGTTCCAAATCCAAGAGTTTGAGTATGCGTACACGCGAGTACTCAGCAGTAATGCTCGAAGCACGGTTGGAGAGGGACTGGGGGGTGAGAGCCAATACGTCACTGGGCGAAGGTCATAACACAAGTCCATGCGCTTCCTGCCAGTCTTGATGTATCCACCGCGAAGTGACGGCAGCCCCCCACAGCAGAGCTGTATTGCATGTTGCAGGGTTACTCACGAAAGGCGGCGAGTACTCTGCTGCTCACGAGCGAGCTGCTCGGCTGGAACAGCCTGAGCTAAAGGCTCGGCCACACAGAAAGCGGGCTGTCGCGGCGGGAAGCGATCCAGCGCACAGTGGGTCAAAATCGAAATCTAGGGGGACAAAATTATTTTTACGTTTTAATCATGAATTTAGATTGAAAGCAACGTATATAATTTGTTAACTTCATAATAAACATCAGTTAAGACCTTTTTTAAGCTACCGGTACGTCTACACATGCAAGAAATTGTCTATGACTAGGAGTTGGATAGAGCATTCAGTTATCTCTTCAGAACAATTTTCTACCCCTAATTTACTTTTAACAAAGTCACAAAGTTCCACTTTTGACATAATTGTCGAACCCAGTGCTTCAAACAGTTGTAAACGTGTGAGAACTGGTTGTACGGCATCTTCTAAAACTCAAAATAACTAAGTAAGTTGAAAAAAGATGCAAAAAATCTTATAACAGGCGTAAACTACAAGACTTTATCTACATTTTAACATTAAGTAGAAATTGACTCCGAGTGACGCGACTTACTAAAAATCTAAGTGAAAATATAAAATTATAAATAATAGTTAAATATTATATAATGCAAATATACCTAAAATTACGTAACAATTACGCCCATCAATAACTGAAACACGTTACCAAGATCATACCTTCAGCTGCATGTTCCATCTTAAAGCATCACACTAACCACTAAGACAACCAAACCACAGCCACTTACATTCACCCTCCAATTCAGATTGCTCGAACAGTGGTGACAGATTTACACTAAGATGCGTTTATATCCCAGAATAGTGAGTGGCAATTATATGAGAATGCTGTAGAAGAAATAAATTTTGATTTTTAATTATGAAAATAAATAATTTTGTCCTCCTAGATTTCGATTTTGACCCACTGTGCAGCGGCCGTCGCGTTGGTCTGCGATATGGGGACGTCACATAGGACGCGATACCTTTGTGTGAGCGGTGCAGTCTGGTCGCTTCCTTCTAGAGAATATGTAGTGTGTTTTCATATTAAGTATTCTTTGATATTATTATTGAGTATGAGTTCGGAAGTAAGAACAACTCCTTCTCCTATTTGTTTTGTAAAACACACAGAAGAAAAGACAATGTTGGGTGCTTGACATTAATAAGAAGAGAGAGCAATTAGGAGAACACCACCGCTTATGTATCGAACTGGAGTCACATGAAGATAGGTTTTTCAAGTACTTTTGTATATCGCGAGAATGTTTCGAGGAATTGCACGATTCCACGCTTCAGCCTCCTTTAAAACATTTTTATAATGTTCGTGTGAACTGTCGAACAAATAATGTGTGTATTTACGCACAGTTTCAATAAATACTTCAGTTTGGTCACTCATCACAATCCAAGGCGGCACGGCGGTCAGGCGGGCAATCTGTAAATTTGTACAACCGGATCGCTCGTCGTCGCGACAGAGACTAGCGGGTGACGGTAGACCGCGTTCTGTGTGACCGAGCCTTAACACCTCCCTCCGGACGCCGCATCGCGCCGTCTTTCCCCTTGTCTGGCCAATACAAGCACACCGTAATAACTAAGACCCGGATGTTCATGCACTATTAAATGAATAAATATGCAAGCAAATATGGTCAATAATATGCATCACGTTTCAAAAAAAAATGCACTATGAAATAACTACGGCAATTACTATCACTCGGTATTCTTTAGCGTTTCAATTTTGAATACAAAGAAAATATGAACAGACGAACATATAACTACACCGTATTTAAATTTTAGGAAATTGTAGGGTTGACCATCATTCATTCATTCCGTATAGGCCATCTATGGACCGCGTCATTCCAACTGTCTCCTACAGGCTTTGATATTTGCCCAGTACGCCCGCATTCGTTCTCGGTTGACTTCCTTCCGTTCTTGAGTCCAAATCTTTCCCGTTTTCAGCTGCGGTTTTTCTTGGAAACCTTTGCAAACTTGACGTTTTCTTTTGAGTTGGGCGCGCTCCTGAATGTCAGTTGGTGTAATCCTCACTTCTTTCAGATCTTTATCCAGTTCAATGAACCAGGCCCATTTTGTTTTCCTCTCCTGAAAGTAAGTTATGTTGCCGTTGGTCAGTCTATTATTTTATTACATCAAGTTATAAGTATAACTAATATACAATAAATGTAATAGCCGTTGATTTTTTTTTAATGAAAACAATTTTTCAATATTTACATAGTATTATTTATCGTTTGGCAATACAAGATTTCAGAGAAAGTTACAAAGAAAATCACTTTAAAATCTACTGTACATTATTTTTACTATTTACACTATTTACAGTCTCAGGTCTAATGAGTCTATCCATTGGACCACGTCAGGTGTCGCCAACAGGAAGTCGATCCAGTCCCCTCCATATGCCCTCAGAGGACAGTCAGTTGTAATGTGTTGGATGGTTTGATTAGGAGCACCACAATCACACTGAGGAGACGAAATTTTTCCCCATTTGAACAAAGTTCCATTGCATACTCCGTGGTTTGTCCGAATCCTATTGAGAGTTGCCCAAGCCCTCCTAGGCAGATCGGAACCTGGAGTGGATGCTCTTGTAGGGTCCAGGAAGGAGCTCGACTCAGGACAAGCTTTTAGTGTCCATTCAGTAATCCACTGCATGCTGGAATCAAAATGGTTTCTTACAAGCCTCTGGGCATGACAAATGGGTGGCTTCCTGGATTTGAGCCTGTTCATTTGGAGAGAGGGGATGTCTTCATGAATTGGTAGTGTAGGGTGATCCATGATCTTGTAGTACTCCCGTAGCAAGGCAACTTCTCTACGAAGGTGGGGTGGAAGAATATTGCTGAGGGCTGGAAGCCAATATGCTGGTGTAGTTCTTATACAACCAGTGATTAGTCTCATGGTGTTGTTCAACTGGGTGTCAACGAGTTTGACATGTGGGCTATTGAGCCAAACTGGGGCGCAGTATTCAGCCACAGAGAAGACTAGACCTAAGGCAGAGCATCTTGTAGTAGTGGCAGAAGCTCCCCAAGATGTTCCACATAGCTTTAGCAATATATTGTTGCGGCTTCTAATTTTAGCTGCTGTGCTCTGGAGGTGTTGCTTGTAAGAGAGTGTTCGGTCAAGTGTTACTCCTAAGTACTTTGGGAACTTGTTATATTTCAAAATCTTCCCCTCGAATTTTACATTGAGTTGGGTATTAGCCAATATGTTGCTGAGGTGGAAACAAGATACCTCAGTTTTTGTAGCACTGGGTTGCAGCCTCCATTTGTGGAAATATCTTCCAAGTTTAGCCAAATCATCTTCAAGTACATTTTCCAAATCTTCCATATTTTGGTGTCTAGTGGCCAATGCTATGTCATCAGCATAACAAAACTTTTTTGAGTTTGTTTCTGGTAGATCCGATAAGTACAGATTGAAGAGGAGAGGAGCCAGTACTGAACCCTGTGGGAGGCCATTAGTTAGCTTCTTTCGTTTGCTGATTTTTGATCCCAAGACAACCTGGAAATGTCTGTTGTTAATCATATTGTCAATAAGCTGGGCCATGGATTTACAGGGAATCACTTTTACGAATTTATACAGTAGACCTTCTCTCCAAACTGTATCATATGCAGCAGTTAAATCTAAGAAGGCAACGGCTGTTTTCTGGTGAAGTTGGAAACCAGCTTCTATGTGAGATGTAAGAGCGAGAACTTGATCACAGCAACTTCGGTTTTTCTGGAAACCAGCTTGCTCAATGGGGATGTCTTGGGTGATACAGGGGCTGATTCTGTTCAAAATCAGTCTTTCAAGAAGCTTATAAGTGCAGCTAAGTAGGGCTATAGGTCGATAGCTCTCAGGCAAATCTTTTGGTTTCCCAGGTTTTAAGATGGCAATTATTTTGGATTTCTTAAACTGCTTTGGGAGTATTCCTGTTCGGAGAATATCAGAGAAGAAACGAGCCAGCCATTTTTTTGCATTGTTTCCCATATGTATGAGGAACTCTGGATGGATACCATCAAAGCCAGGTGCTTTTCTAGCTTTCATGTCCTTCAAGGCAATGTTGATTTCTTCATGAGTGAAGGGTCCAGAGTATGCAGAATGAGTTGGTGAAGAGGCTTTGAGTTGTTTTAATTTTCTTTTCACCAGTCTTGTGTGATTTACATCCTGAGTGATTCTGGAAGTTGAGACAATGTGCTTAGCAATCTCATCTGGTGTAATGTTAGATTTCTCTTTTATTATTGGTGTGCTACCCCCAAGTTTCCGCAGTAAGCTCCAAGCTTTTCTACTGGAGTGACGAAAATCCATCTCTTCAACAGTCTTGGACCATTTTTCCCTGCGTGCCGCATCTAAGCTTCGTAACAGTTCATCCGCTACTTCACGGTCTCCATTTCTTAGATATTCATTGTAGAGTGTATCACTCTGCTGATTCCATCCTGGAACATACTCTTTTCTGAAACCTCTTGGAACGTATTTCTTTGCCACAGAAGTCACCAGGCCAACAAACCTTTGATAGCAACTGCTTTTTGCCGGAATAAACCTGATGCATTTATCTAAGTCGGTTGAGAACTTCTCCCAATCTGCCTTCAGGAAGTTCCAGCGAGGATGAGGAAATGATGTAATTAATTGGATAGATAGCCCTACTTCTATAAGTACTGGTCTATGTTGGCTTCGTGGAAAGTCAGCTAGTACTCTTCTTGTTGTAGGTAGGAATTGGCCCTTGTTGTCACTAGAGACAAAACATAGATCTGGGTTATGTTCATTCTTCCAAGCAGAAGATCTGAATGTCCCTCGATCTTTTGCATCAAAGATAAGATGTAGGTTGAGTTCATCAGCCCAGTCAGAAAGAGCAACACCGCAGTCATTATTCTTGGCGTATTTCCAATTTTCATGGTGACTGTTGAAATCACCAGCATAAATTGCAGGATGGTTCGCAGGTGAGAGAACAGTAGCTGGCCAAGGAATTGTAGGTGGCTTGTAGATATTTACAACTGTAATATCTTGCAGTTTTACTACAACAGAATGAATGTTGTTGTCAGAACAAGCAGAAATAAGATGGATATCTTCCAGATTGTTACGAGCATATGTTACTACTCCACATGCGCTGTGATAAGTTGCACCAACCATTGTGTACCCACAGATCTTGCCTCTTTTTCTGAGTTCATCCTCATTGCTAGTGTGGGTTTCCTGAATAAGAGCCAGATGTACATTATTCTCACGGAGAATCCGAGATAGGTAGTCACATTTGGATCGACTGATACCTTCAATGTTTAATTGGCATATTTTAACACCTTGTCCAAGATTTCGTGTCAAGGAGTTCTGAGAAGAACTGTTTGGTACAGTAAACTGTGATGTATGCATATTCAATTTTGTCAGGAGATCTATAAGATAGTCTGACAGCCTGTTGTTGTTGCTTACTTAGCACCACCCGGGGATCACGTGTAGGGCACTTTAAGGGTAGAACCTACGGACGTGAAGCAACGTTGACATAGTGAATGCTGGGTAAAAATAATTGATACTAACTTGCAAAAAGGACTGAAACGTACTAGGTATTAAAATAATTTGAGTATTATTCTGTGATAGACTCTCGGAATATGAATTGAAATATACGACATAAAGTAACAAAATGCGCTTCAAAACAACAGGAAACTGGAATATACGCCCCTCTCAAGCAGAGCAATGCACTTAAACAGGCAAAGGAGAAACATATGATGCATTGTGCTAAAATATGCATAAATATGCCAAAATTGGATTTTGCATGAACTTCCGGGCCTTAGTAATAACCATCTAGTCCAGGCGTTCTCAACTTTTTTTTGACACCGTGAGCACCATTAAATCGAATATAATAATAATAATAATAATACCGGGTGAGTTAGCCGAGGTCGTTGCGGCATGACTGTTGGCAGTCGCTCACATCTGGGAGGCGAGGAGGTTCGAATCCCCCCGCCGGCAACCTTGAAGATGGTCTTCTGTGGTTTCCCATCTTCCTTCCAGGCAAATGCCGGGGTTGGTCCCTAACTATAGGCCACAGCCGCTACCTTCCAACTCCTCGACCCTCCCATCCAACATTCCTCCCCAACGGTACTTGTAGCTCACCCATTGGGTGTCCGTCTCGAAGCAGCTACAAAACTGGCGAGCCGAACATGTCCTCGGACACTCCCGGCACTAAAAGCCATACGCTAAAAAAAAAAAGAAAAAAAAACCTTGGTGAAATCGTACAGTCATCGGGACTAAACCGAATCGCCAATGAACAAAGAATTACCAAACTACAGAAGGCCAACAAGCTAACGTGGGCTCACTACAACGAGAAGTGCATCTCGCTAGACGCAAAATTAAGGCACTATACAACGGTGATTCTTCCGGAAGCAACTTACGCAGCCAAAACAATTGTGATCGACGGTCATTCCAAAATTAAGGATATAGAAAAACAGGAATAACAATTCTCAGAAAGATTTACGGGGCAGTTAATAACAACGGTATTTGCATGAAGAGACCTCAAATCGAATTCTACAAAAAGATCCACACGATAACGGACGTAATCAGAAAACGCCGAGCACAGTTTTATACACACATTTACAGGATGGAAAACTTCAGAACGGCGAAGAAATTGCTCAACGTTATAACACGGAGTAAGTGTGGCACGGAGTGGCTGACAAGAGGTTCAGAGGGATCTAAAACAGGTCAACATTCAAAATCTCGAGGAACGCACCGAGTGACGGAATAAAATAAAAAATGTTAAATTTGAGCATAGACCATCACGACAGCCTGGAAGAAAATGGACAGCTGAGCGGAAGAAGGAGCATTCTGAGAGGATGAAGAGATTTTGGGAAGAGAAGCGGGAAAACGTCTGAAGATGAATTAATCATGTATTCAAGTTCAAACGCTCTCCTGAAGGGGAATAATCGGTTAAATAAATAAATAATACAGGGTAATATTAATGATAATAAAACCAGCATGCGTTTTTATTTCCTTTTCCTATCCATCTCTCTCCCTCAGAAGTCCTGAAATAGCTAGGGAATTACCGCTCACCAGGCATGCTGAAACGGCTTGCATGACTCATGCAGGTAATATAGGCTACATTTACGTGTGGACATTCGAGACGTTGTTGTTGCTTATTTTATGGGCTGCGACATCGTGGTCATATAGCCCCGTATACTTGTGTGTGTGTGTGTGTGTGTGTGGGAATTTGAGTGATAACCTGTGTTAGTGTGATAGCTGTACTAATGTGTGTAACTGTACTAAGGAACAGGGGCGTATATAAGGGGGGAGAGGGGGTGGGGGTGGGGGGACTCCAGCCCCTCCCACCCCACTCACCCCCCAAAAAAATCCAATAAAAATTAAGAATGTTTTGCTTTGGTAAAAGCATTAAACAATTGTAAATTTGGTTGTACCCAAATCTTAAATTATTGGCTAAGTTATAAATAATATTAGGATTGAAATTAAGACTACCTCGTGGTAGCTTGCCACGGTGGGTGAGTGGATAGCGTGTCGGTCTACTAACCCCAAGAATGCAGGTTCGCCCCTGGCCGTGGTAAGTGATTTTTGAAAGGCGGCAAAAATACGATACGCACGTCATACGATGTTGGCATGTCAAAGAACCCATTTGAATTCAGTAGACCGAGTTCATAATGGAAAAATTAATCTCGGGAGTTTCCGCCAACACAAAGTTCCTCATTTCTCTACTAGAAAGCGCTATAATGTTCAAGGAGCTTAGATATCTATTATCTAACCTCCTTGACTTTCATAGTGATTCATGGAACCACGAAATTCGACATGCAAGCTACCCTCTGGGTGTCAAATTACAAAGCTTGCACCCGGCACCCGAGGCCATACGATATTATTATTATTATTATTACCTCGTGGTGTAGTGGCTAGCAACCTTGGCTGCGACCCCGGAGGTCCGAATTCGATTCCTGGCTCTACCAAGAAGTTTTAATTCTGGTCTGAGGGTTGGAACGGGGTACACTCAGCCTTGTGAGGCAAAACTGAGAATTCCACAGTACGGTACTTTTGAGAAATAAATTATCAGTTTGTAAAACACATAACTGTTTACCTTTCTGCTTAATAAATTGACAAATATTCAGATATATGCCATTCATACTCCATAGGCCATAATAGACAATTCATTAAGACGTTTAACATTTTATTTGTGTGTTGTGTTGTATTTTACTACTTTTTTGTATTGCCAGTAATTGTAGGCTATATGAACTTTGAATCTTATCTAAAATAATTACACTAAGTTATATGCTCTAAGATATTGGTTGATAATTCTGGGTATTTTGCGGTGACAATCCTCTGAGAATACTCACAATTTTCCATGATAGTCAGCCCCCCCCCGAAAAAATGTATATACGCCCCTGCTAAGGACAGAGATGAGGCAGATGTCCCGGGACTTGCATATGGTACTATCCCGACATTTGCCTGGAGGGAATGTGGAACCTCCGGGGACAAACTACACTCAGGATAGCCGCTAACAGCGCCGGGTTTAGAACCTCCGATCACCAGACTTGCTGCAGCTCCCCTCGCAGCCGTAGTGCACGTTTTAAAGAGCACAGCTACGTCGCGGCCCGCGGGACTAAAATAAGGTAACTCCGACTATAAAACCGAGGTAATGCGGCTATAATATTGTGAAAGCTGGGCTCAAACACTCCCCGACAACTTGGAATTTCTTGAAGCCACCGTCATACAGGTTGAACTTAATAACGGTACCTATCGTCTAGTTTCCGAAACTATTGCGATATCACCCTGAAATGTTGTACGGTGAGAAAAGGGCACTACTACAAGTTTATCTTTGTAACCTTCAAAAATCTTGCATCTTTGTTACCTAAGGATGATACCAAAGTCATTTTAACCTATTTTCATTTTATGAAAAAAAATGAGATCACCTTTTGTCCGTGTGTGTGTGTGTGTCCTCCCTAATAACTTTTAAACGGATGGAGCGATTTCAATGAAACTTGGTAAGGTCATAGCACCATTTCGGCCGCCCTGAACGTTCCCTTCAAATTTTATTACGTCTCACCAATCCAACATGCCGGCTGTGCGAAATATTTCACCAGCATTCAGTATCTCCGAAACTATTACCGATATCACCCTGAAATTTTGTACGGTGATAAAGGGCACTACTAGAAGTTCACCTTAGTTGCAGTACTTAAATTAAAAAACAGATAACACACACCATTACAGTCATCACAATTAACACCGGTTATCAGACAGATTCTACACACACCCAAAGTACACGGGGCTACATGACCACGTTGTCGCAGCCCCTAAACTTAAGAACCAACCAGCCAACCTAGAAGTTCACCTATGAGACTTTCGAAAACCTGGTAACTACAAAACCAACATGGCGACCAAGCGAAGTTGAAACATTTTAATAGTCCTTTTTTTTTTCAATTTAACCATCCGAGCGCAGTGAAATGTGGTACAGTAAATGATTATACATATTGTAATACACTGGCATCTAATTTAGTTCAATTGTTTACATAGCCTCAACATGGCGGCTGTGCGAAATCATAAAATTAAGCTTTTATTTCTCGTGTCGTAATCATGCGATCGAAGTGAAAGTTTGAATAAAGAAGCTACGCATTAATTTTCCTTTAATGGTACATAACTCTATGGCCTATACATATAACAATCCAAAATGGCGATCCAATCCAATATTTAGACGGTTCTCTGTATCTACGAATCGTTTGCAACAATCAACCTGATTTTTTTAAATGTTCATAGAGGCTATGAACATAAGTTCACCTATAGGACTTTCAGTAACCTGGTGAGCATAAATCCACCATGGCGGTAATGTGAATTATACATATTTAAATGGACGTTTATCGCGATTTAACCATCCGAGGGTAGTGAAACTTTGTACGGCAAATGCTTATACAAACGTTATTCCACTGGCATCTAATTTATTTCAATTGTTTTGATAAGCAGAAGATGGCAGCTGTGCGAAATTTCAAAATCTCGCATTTACTTCTTGTGTCCTAATCATGCGATTGAAGTTTGAATACCACACGTACACAATAATCTTCATGTAATAGTAAATCAATAACAATCCAATATGGCGACCGTCTGGAATATTTATACGGTTCTCAATATCTACGAATCTATTACAACAATCAAACTGAAATTTTGTATGTTGATAGAGGCAATTAACATGAGTAGGATATATGAAAATAGGCTGTATAGTTATTCACGGAAGTACTTGTTGCGAGTGACTTCAATGTCAAGACGCGACTTTGGGACAGCTGGCTTACCAAAGCCAGGGCAGGCTACTGGAAACATTTTGCGAAGACCACGACTTCTTGTAGAGAAGTTAACTACTCTTCCCTACATGCAGCCAATTTTTTCTTTCATTCCAATTACACTACAAACACTCATCAAAAGGAAAAACATGATCCGATGGAAATGGCAAGTCACTCGAGATCTCCGTCAAATACATTCCTCCATGTTAGATATCCGTAATAAAACATGGATCGACAAAATTACTCAACTCCAACTTCCTGTATAGCATGACTCGAAAGTTTCTAAGGAAATAACCTGGCATTCAACCACTACACGGCCACCATGGACTTGTCTATACCAATCATGACAAGGCAAAGGCTCTGGCGGTTACCTTCGAGAAAGCTCGCGAACCAAATCGCGAACCTAGCGATGAGGACTTCAATGAAGAAGTCCATCGAGATATTTGTGATGATTCCAAGGCGAGTTACCGCTAGACTTAAAATTTGTCACTCTAAGAGGACTGTTCGGTCTGATTAAAAAGGTGAACAAGAAGTTCCGTGACGAACTAAAGAGCCTACTTTTCTTAAAATTTAAGATTCATGCCAATCTATACAGACCTATCTAGAAAAATGACGAAATCAAGTTGGTAATACTGACAATCCTAAGTACTCCAGTTTGAAATACACCTGCAATAGTGTAGCCTAATAGATTAACTTACTACAGATGACAGCCCTGGTGACTCTGAATATATATTCTTAGTTCCATCTCTTAAGGTATAGAATGCACATACACAATTTGGTTGAAGTCTAATGGATAGTATGGACGTTACATGCTGTTGGATATTGGATTTATCAATGCGGGCAAAATCATGTTGGGAACAATGTCATGTATGTGATGTTCAGAATTAATCTGAAATATTACGATCTATTACAGTGCCAATTTTGGATAAAATCCATTCGTTAGTATAGAAGTTACATGTAATTAAAAATTGAAACTATCCGAAAACTTAGAATCATATTGGCAGCACTGAGGTATATTAGTTACTCCAAATTAATCTAGAATGTGTGCAAAGTTTAGAGCTGATGGCTTGAATACTTTCTGATGCATATAAGTTACACCAAACTAAGGTAGAATGTCAGGTACTATACGTGTACAAAATTTAGAGCTGTTGGCTTGCATACTTTCTGATGTATTGATATTAGTGTTAAAACATAGAGAGAGCATTTATTAACAGTTGGCGGCCCTGGTGGCTCTTTAAAATACACACAGTCATATTTGTTATAGTACACATAGTATATACGAAATTAGATTGAAATCCAATCAATAGTATAGCAGTTACATTCATTTAAAAATTGGACCTATCGGAAGGCATATAATCATTTTGGCAACACTGGCAAGTATGAGCTTTTGAAAATTAATCTGGAATGTTATCATCTATAAGTGTGTGCCAATTTTGGAATAGTTCGCAAGCATAACTTCTGAGATATCCAACATAGAGCTGACATTTCAATTGCGATTTTTCAGCCGTTGGTAGCACTGACGTCGATTTCAAATATGGCCGTGAGATATTCAGGTATAGATCTTTACTCTTACCAAATTTGGTTTCGATAGCTGCAGCCGTTTAGGAGTTGATAGGGGGGTGGCACACAGACAGACAGACAGACATACATACAGAAGGACAGACAGACACACATTTTCCCGGATCGATCTCATAAGTCTACTGTTTCCTAATTTTTGCAAAATGAGAAAAGTAGGCTAAAAATCGCAAAGCGCCTGGTCCTGACGATACTTCTGCCAGTTTTCTTAAAAACATACCCAAACATATTCGTACCGCCATAACCTAGCTATTTAATACTATCTATAGATTTGAACACTTCCCCACAGCCTGGAAAATTGCCGAGTTCGTAATGATAGGAAATAATAATAACCGACGGCACCTTTCCCCCAAATTATAGGCCCATTAGACTTCTCTCCACCATCTCGAAGCTATTCGAGATGACCCTACTTTCCAGACTGAATATTGATGACCACTCCATTCTAAGATTTACTGAAATCATCACGCGCGCATTTAATGAGAATAGAATGACAGGAGTTTTTCTTCTGGATGACAGTCGTGCTTTTGATAAGGTATGACATAGTGGTCTGCTATACCAACTCAAGCACCTATTTGCTCTACCTTAGGAACCATGAATTTTATGCCCAAGTGGAGGACAACCAATCCTAACAAAAGAAAATTAAAACTGGAGTATCGCAAGGCAGCGTTATCTCTCCCTCCCTCTTCAACTTCTAAGTCACTGACATTCCCAGTGCCGATAAGGTCACCTGCACTTGTAAGCAAATGATACTGCAATCGCCACTACTTCCTGGAGAGGACATTTACAATAGTTGAACGTAACCTACAGAGCCCCTTAATTTACTTGAACCTTGACTGAAGAAATGGCGCTTAAAAATTAACGTAACAAACGAAACGTAAACGAAAGAAGGCAAACACACAGTCGTTTACAATCTTCACCTTTTTGGGGAGGTGATCAGATGGCAGACGACAACAAAATATTTTGGAATCTTGCTAGATCGCGGATTAACATTCGCTGAGGAAGTAGTTAAGCGCGCTAATCTAGCGCAGCCCATCTTGGGTTCGATAGCGCACTGAATATCAAAAACAAACTCCTTGCCTATCGTACAATTGTACGAACAGTTATGGAATATGTCAGATCCGTTTGGGGATATGATGTCTTCACCACAATCAAGAAATTGAAACTTGTGCAAAACAAAGCACTACGTTCGTTCACAGGCGCACACAGCGAAATGTCCAACTACACGAAGAGTATACTGTAAGTTGGAAACAATTGAGACCCGCATCAAGAAGCAGGGTTACTACAAATCCCAAACACCTCATAAGCACGTTCGATGATCTCTGAGGCACGTCTCAAACGCCCCAGGATAATCATTGAATAATTATCTCTTTTTCATTTTACGTCATGACTAATTTGGCTCTAAATTTTCCATTTCCTCTTACACAACTTCTGCCTACCTAGGCACACTTTAAGATTCTTTCTCGTTCCGATGCCTCGTGCACCAGATTACAAAGATTCAAAGGTAATCAACCAATCTCTTCTTAACAAGTATGTCTGGTGCAAATCGAAATATATAAAACTCTAAAAGCCTTCGGGCCGAAATACTTTATACAAACATGCAGGCAGCTCAGAGCTTCAGCCATCGGTGATGCCTTCGCTGCACTGGGTTCAGTCAGTCAGTCTAGAGTTTTCACGGGCAAAGTACGGCCCGCGGGCCAAGTGCGGCCCTTGAACTAGTCCAATCCGGCCCACGATATGGTTTCGAATCATATTACCTAGGTCATATTTCCTATTCTGTGTACCTAGAAGAGAAAACCTATTTCAATCGTATTGTGTTTATGCGTTTTGTGTACAATTATATATTTTTGTGCGAAAAATCTCCACGACGAATTTGAATAGAGACTTCAAAGTTATTGAACAGGACTTGGATGTTTTCAGCATGCCATTTAATGTTGATTGTGAAACAGTAAAATCAGAGTTGCAGCTAGAACTGATTGAGTTTCAATGTACCAATGAATTAAAGCTACTATTCCTCAACGTTTCGAAAATTGAGTTCAACAATACCCTACCAAAATCAAGCTTCCCAAACTTGAAATAATAACTGCCATGTTCGCATCTTACTATACAATGAAGCTTCGCAAAAAACAAAACAAAAACGCCAGAAATTGATTGACAGACCACCATTTAGCTGCGCTACTAAGAATCAGCTCATCCCAGTTTCAACCAGATTATGAAAAACTTTTAGAAGCACAGTCACAGTTTCACTTTCACATACTCCTTCCTATTCTAACAAATAATGAAGGTGTGTCCTTTTTCCATAATTTTCTACCATTTGTAGAAAAACGAGGCAAATCATAAATGAAGCAGTAAATAACAAAACAAAACCAGAGTCTTAATTATGTAATAAACTAACAATTGATGGCAAAGATATGAACGAATCAGAATCAATAGCTAATGAATTTAACAAATTCTTTACAAATATAGGACTCAACCTAAGGCCAGTAGACCTACACAGTACCAAAATATCTATGATAAACAATGCAGGTAGAATGTATAATTTTACTCCCACATCAAAGGAAGAAGTAATAAAAATAATTGATTCTCTAAAATCCAAAAATAACCCAAATGATGATATAAACAGCATGGTGCTAAAAAGGTGCAAACAGATACTAGCCAACTCTATCTCTGATTTGATCAATAAGTCTTAGGAAACTGGCATCTTACCAGATCCTTTGAAAATTGGTAAACTAGTTCCTGTTCATAAGAAGGGATCTAAAGATGATCCAAACAACCACAGACCTATAACTATATTGCCTGATCTGTCAAAAATCTTTGAAAAAATTATAAAAAGCAAGCTGGTGACATTTTTCTTTCAATGCAACTAATGTACTTCTTTAAACACCAGTATGGTTTCCAAGACTCTCTAAGTGTACTTGATGCTTTATTTGATATTGTCACAAATTTAGTGAAATCGCTAGATGAAGGCAATATATCAGCAGGTCCATTTGTGGATCTACAAAAGGCATTTGACACTGTCGATCATAATTTATTATTGTATAAGCTGCATGATGCAGGTGTCCGAGGAGTAGCACACAGTTGGATCAAAAATTACCTAAGTAACAGATATCAGTGTGTACAAATAAACAACGTTAAGAGCTCTCTTACTAAAAGCGTCAGAGGTGTACCACAAGGATCAGTTTTAGGCCCTCTACTTTTCATAATTTATGTGAATGATATCAATAATTGTTTGCTACAGGGCCACTTAACACTATTTTCTGGTGCTATCAATTTAATATATAGCGCAAAATCCAAAAAAGAACTAACAACAAAAATAAATGATGATTTAAAAGTCCTGGACAACTGGTGTAAATTGAATGGATTGCTGCCTAGTACAAAAAAGACAAACTATATATATTTCACTAAACCCAGCAACAGCAAAGAAACCATGATTCCTGTAACACTACATGATACAGTAATTGAAAGGGTCTCATCAATAAAATATCTTGGCCTGAATTTAGATGAACATCTGAGCTGGCAAGAACAGATATACAAAGTAAAGCAAAAAATTCTTCCTGCAATAGGAGCAATATACAAACTACAATATGTTCTTCCTTCCCATATATTGTTGTTGTTTGAGTCTACAGTCTTTTGACTGGTTTGATGCAAAGTCAAAAGCCAAAACTGAGGGCATTTAGACAGACTGAAAGAGAAGGATGTAAACGAAAGATTCATGCAGAGTATAAAGGAAGGACTAATGAAAATCCCTAAACAAACTTCAATTGCAAACGAATGGGCACTTATGAAGAATGAAATAACAAAATCCGCAGAACAAAAAATTGGTAGGAAAAAGAGAATAGGTAGAAAACCGTGGATCACTCAGGATATACTAGAATTTATGTATGAAAGACGGAAACACAAGAATGTAAGAGATGAAGAGGGGAAAGCAGAATACAGACGTCTGAGAAATGAGGTTAACAAGGAGTAAAAAGAAGCGAAAGAAAATTGGTGAAAGGGGAATGTGCAGGTATAGAAAATTGTCTGAAATTAGGAAAAGTAGACACGGCTATTCGAAGGATTAAGAATACTTCTGTAGAAAAGAAGACTAAGTGCTGTAATACTAAGTACCAACAACAAAATACTACCACTAAAACAGTCTGTCACCAGGCACACTCACATGCACCCGCACACATCACAGTCTAATGAAACAATGAACTATAATCTAATAAACGATGCAACTGCCACCAGACACACTCACACACCACAGTCTAATGGGACAATGAACTATATCTAATAAACAAACTAACTACAGACTTACAACTAAAACTAACTACTTACTTACATTCTAGAAGAGGAAATGGAAAACAAAGGGAAGCAAAAGACAGGGGGAAAGGAAATGCCCTCAACCCTCAAAGAATGAGAATTAAGGGACTTGGAATAAAGGAGAGCCAGGAATTTCGTACGAATGTAGCCTTGGGTGTGTGTCAGTGGCGAATTTTCTTACGCATCGCATATACCTGCGGTATACCACCTGCGATTAAAATGTAAAATGTAAATATTTATATATATATTTAAAGGCTTTGAGGGCTAAAATGCCATTAGGAAGCATATGTATCTATTATAGTACACTCCCAGGAAGGTTTGTAAGTAATAGAACCTTTCTGCTATTTAGACCACCAGGAAGATAATTTGTCTACAGATATTTTAGAAAAATCGAACACTTGCAAAGACATTTTATTTTGAAGCGTAGAAGTTGAAAATGTGACTCGAACTTGAATACAGTACCGTGTTCGTGTCTGAATAGCCCTCTTGTGTTATATTCCACGTAGGTTTTCGGCATAAGACCTCGTTCTTTCTTCCCTGTTTAATGGGACATAATCCAAGTTTGCAATTTACTTCTTCAAGCAACACTGTATTACAGTCTAATACATAGCAATATAACATATATGTGCAGTATTTGGGGAATATGCACTACCACATTATTAAATCAAGTAAGTACTCTCCAGAAAAGGGCAATTAAAGCAGTTTAATCCCTTCCCTTACACACCCATACAGCAGACTTATTTCTAATCTCAGGAATCCCCATTTTAGTAACCTATATAAAAGTATCTGCTTATCTGGTCATACATAAAAGTGGAGAACTTTCGTATAAAGGCACAAAAAATTTCCTCTACAAGGACAAAACTATGAGTATAACACCAGAAATTCCAAGAACCTTACAATTCCCAGGGTCTACACCTCTATATATGGCACCAAAAGCATATTTACCCAGGCTATAAAGGATTATAATGCTCTCCCAGCACATATAAAATCAATAAATCCTGTCTTAAAATGTGAAAAAGCCTGCAAACGATTCTTCATAACTACACTCGGATACTTATATTAATTTAAAAACTTAATAAAACATTGAATAGTACTGTCATTGTGAAGTGTATATATTTTATATTTTTATTTTAATTTACTGTTCATACCCTCCGCATGCTCCACTACATAAGGAGTACTACAGGCACTTACAATACATTTATAAATGAACAAAATAAATTACATTATAATAATTCAATTTCTAGATGACTTAATCTTAACAATATCAAACAATATTATTCATCGTTTTTCCTAAGAGCTTGAAAATCCAGAGCATTAACAAATTTAGAAAATTCCTTCAAATACCTTTTTAATAGCACGGATTTTTGAATCGGCCAGATTTCGTCTCTATTAACACTATTAATCAAGAATTGCCTAATATTTTTCACTTCACTGCACACGAAAATTATATGATCTATAGTCTGAGGGCTGTTTTTACAGGAACACTCGGGATTACGTATAATTTTAAGTCTGTGTAAGTACGAAGCAATATTTCCATGTTCAGTCAGTATTGTAGTCATATTAGGTGTTAAGGTGATTTTGGATTTTAATCTACCTGTAACTGTTGGAAAGAATTCTTTTGTAAGTGTGCCTTTTGAAGTTTGTTCCCATTTTGGCTGCCATTCATGAATTGATTCTTCTTTGAGATTTTTATTTAAAGTTGAGATGGGTATTCTATTGAAACAAACCTCACTTAATTTTGTAGCCTCCTTTGCAATTTTATCAGCCAGTTCATTGCCTGCAACACCTGTATGTGCCTTATCCCATTCAAATTTTATTATACATTTTTTACTTTTTAGAATAGCTGTAGTCCTTCTTATATTCTCAATTAGTTCGTTATGATTTCTGAAGTCCGCAATAGAGTCAATTGCTATTTTACTATCTGTGTAAATTATTACTTTCTTATCTTCATCATCCTCTGTCCTAGTAGTATCTAAGAATTCCAGAGATTTAAGTATGGCTAATTGCTCCGCCTGATTATTCGAACAGTTGTCTTGCAGTCTATATTTCAATTGGTATACTAATTTATGTGATCTCAATATAGCTATGCCAGCTCCCACTCCTTCACTTTTGCTTCCATCTGTGTAAATTTTCCATGGGATATATTCATTTAATGCTATTCTTGGATCTTCGGTACCAGGAAAATAGGCTGGATGGAGCCATCTCATAGGTTTTTCTCGGTGGTCAATGACATAGTTCATTGTTGTTTTTCCTGACTTGATTTTGTATAGAGTAACGATCTCTTTAGCCATTATATCTATAGGAGTAATTCCTGTAATAATGCACAGTGCCTCATGAGATACAGTGCGGTACGATTTTGCTATTCTCAAGAGAATAAGTCTTTGCACTCTCACGTATTTAATCATATTACATTTCTTTTCTAGGGATTCAATCCAGATCGGAACAGCATATAACAGCACTGGCAATATTGCTCCTTTATAAATTGTTTCCAAAGCCTGGTGTTTTAGACCCCATCCTATTCTGGCCGATTTTGATAATGCGTTTATTAATTTAATACATTTTTCACTAACTTTATTGATGTGGTCATTGAACTTAAAGCGAGAGTCTATAGTTATTCCTTGATATTTCACCGTATCTACTTGCACAAGACGTTTCCAATTCATAAAGATATCAATTGTCTTCTTTGCTTTTCTTCTTCTTGATATTAGAATAACTCTTGACTTACTTTTATTAAAACGGGTTTTGCTTTCTGTTGACCACTTAGTAACTTTCCGTAATTCCATATTCACAATATTTTCTGCTTCAATTTCAGTTTCAGCCCTGACTGCAATTATAAGGTCATCAGCAAATGCTATAGCTTTGGTGTCTTTACCGTATTCCAAACTGAGCAGTGCATTATACTGTACATTCCAGTACCCCGGTGGACAACATGAACCTTGAGGACATCCTTTATTAACTACTGTTTCTACTTGGATACTATTGAAATTCATGAACGTCGTTCTATCCTTGAAGTAGCTCTTAGTCAGGTAGTACAAATTTCTTGGGCATTTAAAGTCATTTAGGGCCTTTAGGACACATGGCCACCACGCAGAGTCAAAAGCTCCTTTGACATCAAGACTAACTATAACGGTAATTTGACCATTTTTGAACGCCTCCGTTATAAATTCCTTAAGTGCCATAGCTGCATCAGTAGTAGGCTTTTGAACTGTGAAGCCATATTGATTTTCGTTCAGTAGTTTATTGGTATAGAGGTAGCGATATATTGTAAAATATTTTGTAACTTTGTATAGTCCTACCACAGGGCCTTGCCCTCGAGGACATCCTCTCTATGAAAATAAATAAATAAATAAATAAATAAATAAATAAGTTTAGTTTGATTACAAATTCAGAAATAAAACGTTTATAAAGTATCTATAAACATGTATTGTTCTTTTTCTCGGTCCGCCTAGATTATTTTGTATTGCATCTGGCCCTGTCTCTCAAACGTTTGCCCATGTCTGGTCTAGAGGGGGTCGGGCTGACCTCGTAAATAGTAAACGGTGCGTGCTTTAGGAAGAAAAGTACGTCGCATTCGCCAACACCACTTGCAAGCCTATTACAGTGCGTAAACACCGGAGACAGAGGACGAGACGTGACAAACTGGTTTTGTGCGTAAACATCAACAAATCTCAGAAACGTAAATTATATAAAACGTAAGAGACGGCTTCGGTGGCGTAGTCGGTAGCATGCTGAACTGCAACGCCCAAGATCACGGGTTCAAAACTGGCAAAAGTCGTCGGATTTTTAAGAGCGTTAAAATCCTTCAGTATGCCTTCCTTCGGAGGGGAAGTAAATCTGGCGAGCCCATGTCATAGATTTATGGCATGTAAAAGAACCTACCACTACAATATTGGTAGTGTGTAGCCAAATTTGTAGGTTATATTTGGTTGGTTAGAAACGCTCCAATAAGTTGCAACGTTCGCAACTAGGTGTCAGTAACAGTGGCATCTGGTAGACAAAGTTGGAATTACTTGAAATAGAACTTGCTGGGAGCTCTTCCTGGTAACATTATCAAAAGAGTTAATAAGATATGGAATACGTGAAGATAAATGAAACTCGGCAAGGAGGTGGAAGGAAGCGGTCGTGGCCTATTAAAAAGTACTATTCCGGCATTCGCTCTGGAGGTCCGGGTTTGATTCCCGGCTCTGCCAAGAAATGTTAGTTCTGGTCTGAGGACTGCAATGGGGTACACTCAGCCTCGAGTTGCAAAACTGAGAAGAGGAGAGTTCGATTCCCACCTCAGACATTTTGGAAGAGGTTTTCTGTGGTTTCCCACTTCTACTCTAAATGCCAGGATGATTCCTAACTTAAGGCCACGGCTGCCTCCTTCCCACATTTCCTTCTCGTCTCTCCATAAAAGTATCATCGATATTTGGGAGAACCACTCTCTGTACACGGATCCACCATGTTATTATGTTATGCTGCACAACATAATGCCAACATAAAGAAATAGGACCTACGATTACCATACTAAACATGTTTAAATAATGCAGCTAAACCATTATTTTCCCCCCGCAAAATCATCCAACTTTTACTATAATTATATTCTTCGCGTCATTCAGCTCTTCCTGAGGGGCAATTGCCGGTCAGGCACAAGATCTTGAAACAACTGGCTAGTAGGCCAAATATATATTCAAGAATAGTGGCGTGAAATGACTGAACGTTGGAATGACAAGCTGAAAAAGATGAACTCGAAAGATTAGCTGGCGCAATTCTCCAACAGCGCGATCAAGAGGCATGGTTTCGAGAGAAAGGAAGCCGACACGGACCCTCGTAGCCTAATCACTTAGGCAGGATTTTGGGGATGCGTTGGCCTGTGCGACTTCATATCTGCTTGTTGGTATGGAGATTTCGAGGCTGGCACAAATCAATTCCTGTAGAGGATTATCACGTAGCATCTGCCTTGCACATTGCAATAATTCGATAACCAAGACTCTGTAACTTCGGTGGAAAAAGAAGTTTGGGTCTATAATCTAAATCTAAATTCCGCCCGTAATGAACTGAGCCACGAGCACTAAAGCACAAGGAAATGGGGACAGATCATATCCGGACTTGGGCGACTAGGTTCGAATCCCACCGTCAGACATCCTTGAAATAGTCTTCCGTATTTTTCCATTTTCAGCTACGAGCGAATGCCGGAATGGTACTTTTTAATAGGCCACGGCCGCTTCCTTCCACCTCCTTGCCGAGTTTCATTTATCTTTACGTAGACCATATCTTATTAACCCTTTTGATCATGTTACCATCCTACCAAAAATCACCCTCCATATAGAATACGCGTCTCACTTCATCCATAAACCTCTAGAAATGGCAATGATTTTTTTTCTTTGTTTATAAATTTTACCCTCCAGGTTGGTGGCTCCCATGGACTCAGCGAGGGAACTCACCACTACGGGCAGTGTCCTAGAGCTGGGAACATCTGATCGGAGCGGATACAACTGGGGAGATGTGATCAGTACCTCGCCCAGGCGGCCTCACCTGCAAAGCGAACAGGGGCCTCGTGAGGGAAAGGAGGGGGAGATTAGGATGAATGGGCAAGGAAGAGGGAAGAAGGCGGCAGTGGCCTAACAGTAGATACCATCCCGGCATTTGCCCGAAGACGAAGTGGGAAATCACAGAAAACCACCTCGAGGATGGCTGAGTTGGGAATTGAGCCCCCTCGACTCATTTGGACCACCCGAGGCTGAGTAGACCCCGTTCCAGTCCTCATAACACTTTTAAAAGTCCGTGGCAGAGCCGGGAATCGAACCCAGGACCCCCGGGGTGGCAGCTAACCATGCTGACCGCTACGCTACGGAGGCGACTAATGGCAATAATAAGGGGCAAAAATAAACAGAAAGTTCTTGCAAAGGCACTCATGCTTCTTTAACAGGCAAATACACTCTTTCAAACAAGCAAGAAGCGGGAAAATTATGGTAAAAATTCTCCTCTAGGGATAAATATGATGTACGCTAATCTTGCGGTCGGATAATATTTACACCTCGTGGTGTAGCGGCTAGAATTCTTGGTTGTCGCTCTGGAGGTCCGGGTTCGATTCCCGGCTCCACCAAGAAATGTTAGTTCTGGTCTGCGGGCTGGAATGGGGTACACTCAGCCTCGTGTTGAAAAATTGAGAAAAGGAGGGTTTAATTCCCATCACAGTCATGTTGGAAGAGGTTTTCTGTGGTTTCCCACTTCTACTCTAAATGCCAGAATGGTTCCTAGGGCCACAGCCACCTCCTTCCCAATCCTCATCTGAATTACAAATACACAAACCAATACAGCCATCACAATAACACAGGTTATCAGACAAATTCCACACACCCAAGTATACGTGGAAAATGACCACGATGTCGTAAAGCCCTAAATCGATCAAGAACAACAACAAAATGTATCCAGTGACGCTTGTAGAATGTACAGATGTCGACCATAAACTAGCTTTAGCCTTTACGATATTTTCCATAGAAAAGTTACACTTGTGCATGTTAAGCAATGCTAGTCATCGTGTTTAGCGGTGATATCACCGTTCACTCAGAGAGGCAGGTGTCCAAAAGCAAAGGGATCAATGTACTCATAGCGGTGGATCCACAAGTCGTGAGTAACCCCTGAGATTGTTTTAATATTTTGAAATGTATTTCTGTGATGTGTGCTTAGGTAGCTTGAACCCAGCCGAAATCGTCGGATCTTTTAAGAGCGTTAAAAATCCCTCAGTATGCCTTCCTTAGAAGGGGAAGTAAAGCCGGCAGGCCCATGTCATAGATTTATGGCAGGAAAAAGAACTTTCCATTAACTACACTTGTGTGAAGCCAAAATTTGTAAGTTGGATTATTGATAACGCTATATTAACGTTCGCCGCCAGGTGCTGGCTGCGACACACTAATACAGCCATCACAATTAACACCGGTTGTCAGACAAATTCTACACACACCTAAAGTACAAGGAGCTACATGACCGCGTTGACACAGCCTCTAAACTAAGGAACCAGCCAACCAATCTTCCAAAACGATGGATGATGGATTTTATACTAGACCGAGTTGTCTATAAAACTGTTAAGCGAAATAATTTTGCAAAAATTCATTTACCTGTCCGAGTAAAAACAATTTTGCCAACATTGTACACTGGCGTTCATCTTTGACGGATCACCTCGAGGTGCAGTGACTAGCATTCTTGACATTCACCTCTCAGGTCTGGGTTTGATTCCCGGCTGTGTCAAGAAATTTAATTCTGGTCCTAAGAAGAAAATTTTCACGTAATTTTTTCCCCGCAAGAAACGGTGTAAAATTGTGAGAAAACTGGGTTGAATTACGTAAAAGATGATTTTCCATTAAAATATGCCTATATCATAAAATCCATATATATATACAGAGTGTCTCAAAAATGTACTAACACTTTGAATGACTATAAAATGATTATTTATGAACATAGAGACAAGTTTAAGGGCTTCAATTATAGAAGAGACATGTAATTAAAGACTTATGTTCGCAAATGTTCAAATTGATCACCGTCAGTGTCCGGGAGTTCGAAAAACTGCCACCAACCCACCGGATCATTGTTCACATCAGAGATAAATTTGAAGCAGATGGAACCGTTCACAACGTCAACAAGAAACGTTCTGGACGACCACGGACATCCACCAGTCCTAGAAATGAAGAACAGGTCCGGGAAGCCTTCACTCGATCCCCTCCGAAATCACTACGACAAACGGCTCGAGAGACACACATCTCAAAGGATAGCGTCCATCGCATCATGAAGCGTCTGCGCTAGAAATCCTACATTCCAACACGAAATTGGAAATTGACAGACAATGTCACAAAATTCCAAATGAACTAGCGGCTTCGGTGGCGTAGTTGGTAGCATGCTGAGCTTCTATGCCCAAGATAGCGGGTTCAAACCCGGCCGAAGCCGTCGGATTTTTTAAGAGCGTTAAAAATCCCTCAGTATGTCTTCCTTCGGAGGGGAAGTAAAGCCGGCGGTCCCATGTCATAGATTTATGGCATGTTAAAGATCTTTCCACTAATTACACCTGTGTGAAACTAAATTGGATAGGTTAAGAATGTAAACAACGCTCTTAGGTTGCTACGTTCGTTGCCAAGAGCCGACTGCGGTGGCGTCTAGTAGCTAGTTCTGAACTAGGCCTAGTAGTCGTTGACGGTGGCGCTTGGCGGTTGCAGTCCCTACTTGAATTTAAAAAAACAGATACACACACTAATACAGTCATCACAATTAACACCGGTTATCAGACAGATTCTACACACACCCAAAGTACACGGGGCTACATGACCGCGTTGTCGCAGCCCCTAAACTAAGGAACCAACCAACCAAGAACTTTGTCGTAATGTTTGCGAATCCATTGTTTCGAGTTATCAGCTTTGTCTGGACACTGACAGTCATCAATTTGAACATGTGCGAACATGATCTTTAATTACATGTCTCCTCTGTAATTGAAGCCCTTAAACCTCTCTCTATGTTCATAAATAATCATTTTATAGTCATTCGAAGTGTTAGTACATTTTTTGAGACACCCTGTATATATATATATATATATATAATTATCGCGATTATGCCATCGCCTCAAAGTAGCAAAGTAGCCCCTTGATCGTTGAAGGAGGTTGTAGAAGCAGATGATTTTACTGAAAATTACATGGACATGTTGGTTCCAGAAGTGACTCTTGAGATCATACATACATGAGTCTCCGTGGACTGAATTAGAATGAATATTGTTTTACGAATTTTAGTATTTCATACTTAAGTATTTTATTGTTCAATTTTCTCACTGTGATTCTAGACTACGTTCTTAGAAGTCTTTAATACTAGTCTTATCTAGTCTCAAATAACATAAAAAAGTTAAATTTGTAGGTTAGATTTGATTAACGCTTTATGAGTGCCAACGTTCGTCACCAGGTGCCAGTTACGGTGGCATCTAATAGCCAAGTTCATAGCTAGATGTCGTTGACGGAAGCATTTGGCAGCAAAAGTAGGAAGTACTTGAAATTGATCATCTGCAGTCCTTAGCTGAATTACAGATAACCACACTAATAAAGCCATCACAGATAACACCAGTTATCAGACAGATTCTACACACACCCAAAGTACACGGGGCTACATGACCGCGTTGCCGCAGTCCCTAAGCTGAGGAACCAACCGTTATTTTATGTTTATTTCCGTTTCACCCTTACTCCACTAGTTATTTCCTTTATGTGCTAATATTGATTTCTTGCTATACATTCCAATGTTAGTAGTCCTATATACTTACTTCACGAACATCGAGATATTAACGATTTAGAAGGCAAGGCTGTTCTCTATGTTTCTGTCAGTACTTTTCTCTTTTGACTTCGGTGACGAGAATATGACCTAGAAGTTATCGTCCTAACTTGCCTTCCTTTACTCCATGATCCCGTCAACGACGGGTAAACTACTGAAATCAGTTTTTACTGTTGGTTGGTTCTTCAATTTAGGGGCTGCGTCAACGCGGTCATGTAGCCCCGTGTACTTTGGGTGTGTGTAGAATCTGTCTGATAAACGGTGTTAATTGTGATGACTGTATTGGTATGTGTTATCTGTTTTCAATTCAAGTAAGGACTGCAGACATTGAATTTTTTCATGTAGTTCCTACTTTTGCCGCCAAACACCACCGTCAACGACTACTAGTTCAGAACTTGGTTACCAGATGCCACCACAGTCTGCTCCTGGCAACGAACGTTGGAACCTAAGAGCGTTTTTCAAATGTTTGGTTGGTTGGTTCTTAAGTTTAGGGGCTGCGACAACGCGGTCATGTAGCCCCATGTACTTTGGGTGTGTGTAAAATCTGTCTGATAACCGGTGTTAATTGTGAAGACTGTATTAGTGTATGTTATCTGTTTATTTTTTATTTTTTTATTTAAGTACAGACTGGAACTTAGAATTTTTCAAATAGCTCCTACTTTTGCCGCCAAGCGCCACCGTCAACGACTACTAGGCCAAGTTCAGAACTTAGCTACTAGACGCCACCGCAGTCGGCTATTGGCAACGAACGTAGAAACCTAAGAGCGTTGTTTACATTCTTAACCTATCCAATTTAGCTTCACACAGGTGTAATCAGTGGAAGGTTCTTTAACATGCCATAAATCTATGACATGGGACCGCCGGCTTTACTCCCCCCAAGGAAGGCATACTGAGGGATTTTTAACGCTCTTAAAAAATCCGACGGCTTCGGCCGGGTTTGAACCCGCTATCTTAGGCATAGAAGCTCAGCATGCTACCGACTACGCCACCGAAGCCACCTGTCAAATGTTTAACCTATAATTTAGCTTCACACAGGTGTAATTAGTGGAAGGTTCTTTAACATGCCATAAATTAATGACATGGGACCACCCACCGGTTTTACTTCCCCTCCGAATGAAGGCATACTGAGGGATTTTTAACGCAGTTTTTACTGTAAAACGGACTTTCCTTGGAAATATTCCCCTCACAACACGGATAAGATTTTGAAGATGAGCGTGTTTACCGGCTCTGCATGTTTGCACAATCCTTCAAGTCAATGATAAGTGATAACTGATGATACCAACAGTACTTGACACTCCATGAATCACTGGGCACTGTGTTATCTTATCGTCGAGAACTTCACGTAAGGAGAGCTTCTTCCAGTCCAGGTCAACATGTTATTGTTTATGTTGAAAGCAGTGACGGATCCAGGCCTTGCGGGGCCCTGGGCGATATGATAAGGTGGGGCACACAACGATAGGAAATTTAAAAAAATAGCAAATCAAATGGAAAGTAGTTTTGTAGTAATAATAATAAAATAAAGAATAGTTACAATATTTTGAATACACTACAGTACATTTTTAGCCTACTTTTCACATTTTGCAAAAATGAGGAAAAAGTAGTCTTATGAGATCGATCCGGGAAAATGTCTGTCTGTCTGTCCTTCTGTCTGTCCTTCTGTCTGTCTGTCTGTCTGTCTGTCCTTCTGTCTGTCTGGCTGTGTGTGTGTTCCCCCCTATCAACTCCTAAACGGCTGCAGCAATCAAAACCAAATTTAGTATGAGTAAAGATGTGCACCGGAATAGCTCACGTCCATATTTTAAAATGATGTCAGTGCTACCAACTGCTGAAAAAACGCACTAGAAATTTGAGCTCCATGTTGGATATTTTGCAAGGTATGTATGGGAGCTATTCCAAAATTGGCACACAAGTAGATAATACTATTTCAGTTTTATTTCCAGGAGGCCCACCATGACAGTGTTGCCAAAATAATTTTAAGCCTTCTGATAGGTCCAATGTTTAAATGCATATAACTTCTACACTATTAACTGGATTTCAACCAAATTTTGTATGTAATATCTGTACATAAACAGATATGACTGAGCGTATTATTAAGAGCCACCAGGGCTGCCAACTGTAAAAAATTGTTCTCTCTATTTTTTAAAATCCAAATACCAATATATCAGAAAGTATGCAAGCCAACAGCTTTAAACTATGCACACGTATATTCCGACATTTTAGATTAATTTGGAGTAACGTATATACGTCAGTTCTACCAACATGATTATAAGCCTGCTGATAGTACCAATTTATAAATACATGTAACTTCTATACTATCAGTTGGATTTCAACCAAATTTCGTGTGTGCAATGTGTACCATAACAGATATGACTATAAGTATTGTTAAGAGCAATCAGGGCTGCCACCTGTTAATAAATGCTGTCTATATTATTTTTACCCTAATATCAATATATCAGAAAGTATGCAAGCCAACAGCTCTATACTTTGCACACGTATAGCACCTGACATTCTAGATTAATTTGGAGTAATTAATACAAGGCAGTGCTGCCAACATGATTCTATGCCTGATGATAGCTCCAATTTTAAAATACATTTACCTTCTATACTAACAAATGGATTTCATCCAAAATTGGCACAACAAGATATCATAATATTTCAGATTATTTCTGACCAGCACACGCATGGTATTGTTGGCAACATGCTTTTACGCGTGCTGATAGATCCAGTGTCTAACTGCATGTAACGTCCATTGGACTTCAACCAAATGTTGTATTCTGTACCTTAAGAGATGGAACTAAGAATATATTCAGTCACCAGGGCTGCCAACTGTAGTGCTCTATTAGGCTACATTATACCACGTATATTTTGAACTAATTAGATATTTCGATATTACCAACTTAATTTCGTCATTATTCTAGATAGGTTCATATACTGTAGAATAATCATTGGCATGAAAAGTAGGCTGTATAGTTCTTCACGGAACTTCTTGTTTTTAATAATATGAAAGAAACCTATGAAACATTAAAATATTACTTTGCGACTTTTTTACGGCTGAAGTCTTCTGTTATTTCACTGAAATCTAAACTTGTCACGAGAGGTCATAGCTGCACTAAAAATAAGATGAATCATAAATTAGTTTGAGAAGTATAATTAACAAAGGTTAGGTGCTTTTCAGTCGGTCAACACGAATGTACCCAAATAGAGCTGGGTTATGCCCTAATCCATGTAATTTATTTCAGATACATTTGGGTACATTCGTGTTAACCGACTGAAAAGCACCAAACTTTTGTTTACTTAGGCAACACTAAAAGATGGCTTCAAACCTCACAAAGTATAATTAATTACTGTAATTATTATTTTTTAAATCCATGGCACGGGGCCCCCGAACCGCGGGGCCCTGGGCGGTCGCCCTCCTCGCCCTCCCCTAGATCCGCCCCTGGTTGAAGTATCGCAAAGAATAAGGAGATACATTATGTGTATCGGCATGCTTCCTCATCATCATCATCATCATCATCATCATCATCATCACCCTCATTCAGGGCCGGATTTTGGTTCTTAGGTACCCTCAAGCACAAAATAGTACTGCTCCCCTCCCCGAAAAAAATATCTCCATATTTACTAAAAAATATTAACTATAACACAATGACTTTATCTACAAATACAAATAAAAATTAACAAATTGCTTATAGAATTGAACATATAATATAAGGTGCGTTCAAAAAGTAACGAGCCGGAGGCATAATTACAGAAACCAGTACCTGTATGTTAGAAGTATTGGCCCTGGCTGTTGAGGCACTTGTCCCACTGTGACACGAGGCGGTGAATGGCTGTCTCATAAAATTCCCTGGGCTGCGATGTGAACCAGTTCCGCACGTACAGCTGGACGTCGGCGTCCGAGGTGAATCATTGGCCCCGCAGAGCCCTTTCCAGGGGACCAAACATGGCGTAATCACAGGGAGAGAGGTCTGGACTGTATGGAGGGTGGCCGAGAACCTCCCATTTGAATTTCTGCAGGAGTGCCGCGACTGTGTTGGCCGTATGAGGTCGTGCATTGTCGTGGAGCGACCACGGCGGCTATGGCGTTCACTGTCACTCGGCGGTCCTGGGTAATGAGTGCATCAACCAGCTGGACGTTGTCATCGGTAATGCAGGGGGGTGCCCCAAACCGGGCAGCATCGGCTAACGACACCCGTCCTTCCCTGAAGCGCTTGTGCCACGCCTTGACCCTTGCAAGGGACATGCAGTGTTCGCTGTACACTTGTGACATTTGGCGATGAATATCCGTTCCCCCTACTCCTTCCGCTGTCAGAAACCAAACAACACCTCTGTACTCTTCGGTTGACGCCTCCATGTCACTGTTTTCAATGCGACTGGCAGCGTTGGTAGCGACGGGCTGTGACCTTCCACGCTCTGGTCGGAACCACACCTCGTTTCACACGCCACGATTAGCCGATGTCGTCACCGGTTTGCGCATTCCAGCCTCCGGCTCGTTACTTTTAGAACGCACCTTATGAAGGGCTCGTGAAATCTCTCACCCACTCGTCGCCACACTCGAATGCCCCTATTGTATGAGTGCAAGCAGTCCTTGATTTGTACTTATTCTAAACGAATGAAGATAATTGGTTAGGTCTAACTTACCATTAGAATTGTACCTATTACAAGCAACTTCCGGGAAGAGCAACTGGTACAAGAACCGGATACATTTCCCTCATTATGGAATATTGAAATATAGAGTTCTAAAAACGATATTTTTACGCATTGCTGAACACCTTTAAAAATTAATGAGTGGACAAAATAGCAAACTAGTTATGATTGCAATTTTAAATTAAATTGAGACTGCTGTAGCAACATTTTTCTTACCATAGCCGTTGGCCCATATTACATTTAAATATACATTATTTCAATTATTTTTTTACGTAATTTAATAGTACATTATGCAACGAGCCTATAATGGCAATAATTAAGACACGAGTATGTTTATAAAACGAGGGAAGAGAGTTTTATAATTTCCATTATAGGCGAGTTGCATACGACTGTTTATGTTCGACGATAATTATAACTATTTTATGTTCGAACATAAATATTCATAAATATCTGTACAGATTTCATCAGTTTTATGTACTGAACAAAGCGCATGGGACGCAGAGAATACCTTGTATTTGGCCATGGCCTCATGGAATACCTCACTATGACACTCGCCACGCAGTGGAATTTAAAATAGGGGGCCATGGAGGTGAGCGCAGGTGCGATGCTATCCTCACCTAATAGGGATGTAGCCGGAGAAAGTTCGCGCCAGATAGCGCCCGTGTAGTACTGGGTAAGCTCAAGGCGATCGTCCTATAATTCTCCCAGTAAGCCGCGAGGAATCTATAGATTGTGACCGAGTTTCTAAGCTGAAGTAAATTATATCTTCTGTAATTTTACTCAAGACTATATTAATTAATTCTATAGGTATATCCCCTACTATATTATGGACGATTTTCAGCGTTTAAGCGTTAAACAGCTGCAAAATGAGCCACGGACTAGATGCGCTAAAACTAGTGGGAGGAAGAAAGAATTAATAGGCATCAGCGGTAATAACTGAATTCTAACACTCTTTATTATTCAAATAATGAATAGGAGTCAGCATGCTTTCTCCTAAAGATTACAATTACTTCAGTATTGTAGGCCTGTATTGATAAATATATCTCCATAAGACTTAAATCAAAAAATAGAGATTTAAATATTCCCTTGCTCCCCTTGCTTATAGACTTCGATTCATGTCTTTTTTCTTTTTAGGTTTATAGCTTACACGAAACTGTCATGTTTTAAGGTTAACATAATCAATACAAGTAGTTCCGTCGAGAACTATACAGCCTATTTTCGTATATCCTATTATGTTAATTGCTCTAGCAACATACCGAATTTCAGTTTGATTGCTGTAATAGATTCGTAGATAATGAGAACCGACTAAATATTGCGAATGGTCACCATGTTCGATTTTTATATATGTAGGTCCTAGATTTATGTACTGTTACATGAAGATTATTGTGTACGTGTAGCATTCAAACTTCAATCGCATGATTAGGACACAAGAAGTAACAACTAGATTTTAAAATTTCGCACAGCTGCCATCATGTGGTTATGGAAACAATTGAAATAAATTAGATGCCAGTTGATCAACATTCATATAAGGATTTACTGTACCAAGTTTCACTGCACTCGGATGGTTAAATTGCGAGAAACGTCCATGTGAATATTTATATTTCGCGTCGCCGCCATGTTGGATTTGTGATCACCAGGTTATTGAAAGTCCTATAGGAAAACTTATGTTCATAGCCCCTATGAACATAAAAATATTCAGTTTGATTGCTATAATAGATTCGTAGATATTCATAGCCGTCTAAATATTTCGGATGGTTGCCATGTTGGATTGTTAAATGTATAGGCCGTAGAGTCATGTACCATTAAAGGAAAATTTTTGCGTAGGTTCATTATTCAAACTTCCACTTCGATCGCATGATTACGACACAAGAAATAAAAACTTAATTTTAAAATTCGCACAGCCGCCATCTTGAGGTTATGTAAATAATTGAAATAAATTAGATACCAGTGCATTACAATGTGTATAAACATTTCCTGTACCAAGTTTCATTGCGTTTGGATCATTAAATCGCGAGAAAGGTCTATTTAAATTTTCAAATTCGCTTGGCCGCCATGTTCGTTTTGTAGTTAACTGGTTTTTGAAAATATTATAGATGGACTTCCAGTAGCGCCCTTTATCTCCGTAAAAAATTTTAGGGTGATAACGCTAATAGTTTCAGAGATATAGAATGCCGGTGAAATATTTCGTACATCCGCCATCTTGTGGTTATGTAAACAGTTGAACGAAGTTAGATGTCGGTGCATTACATTGTGTATAAACATATACTGTACCAAGTTTTATTGCGTTTGGTTGGTTAAATCGCTAGATACGTCTATTAAAACGTCGCAACTTCGCTTGACCGCCATGTTGATTTTGTAGTTATCAGTTTTTCAAGAGTCACATATGTGAACTTCTAGTAGTTCCCTTTATCACCTTAAAAAAATCCAGGGTGATATCGGTAATAGTTTCGGTGATATTGAATTCTGGTGAAATATTTTGCACAGCCGCCATGTTGGATTGGTGAGACGTAACAAAATTGGTAGGGCACGGCCGGGGTCGCCCGGAATAGTGCTATGATCTTACCGAGTTTCATTGAAATCGCTCCAGCTGTTTAGAATTTATTAGGGACACACGCACACACACACACCTCACACACACACACACACACACACACACACACACACACGCACACACACACGGACAAAAGGTGATCTCATAAGCCTATTTTTAAAAAATTGAAAATAGGCTAAAAATGGTATATTGGCTTTCATGGCCAATATACCATCCTTTTGGAAGCCTTCATAGGGAGGTTATTGCTGCTTGAAGTTTTAGTTCTCGCAGGTAAGAAGTGCAGTAGCACTCTACTGTATATAAAGGGAGGTCGTGTGCAGTTCGCTACTTCTGTGGGGGTCCGGGTGGGGCCACCAAGAGCCCGCTGATGAGCCAGCTTGGTGTCCTAGGCGAAACCTCACACAAGACACAGCACAAACCTAGAACAATTGCTGAGTTTTAATCAAAAAAAGTTGATACCGGTATTGTATTGCTTGAAAATTCATCTCAATGTTTTGTTCTTATGTCATTTTGTCAATTTCTCAATAAGAATCGTTCCCATACCCCTTGGAAACGACTTAAGGATACAATTTTTTAAAAGTTTGAAAATTCCTGCTTTAGGGCCACGAACTGTTTCCATTCATCTATGTCGCAAGAATGTAGAAGTCAGTCGCTACCACATTCTCCGTCGGGCAGATGGAAGTTGACGATTAATTCTGATTTCAAGAAACCAACCATAATACGTTTGTGACTGTTAATGCTGCGACATTTATTCTTGAAGTATTTGTCCGAGTACTGCAATAGCTCGCCATAGTCATGAAAATAACAATTTAAACAACTTAAATTCGTGGACATCAGCTGCATGAGAACACAGGAGACAAATGAAGAGCGCCTTGCGCTTATCCAGTACAACACCAGTGCGCTCTATCGGTGCTAGTTCTATACATCCTTATTGGTCACACAACTGTTTCTTGAGCTCTGATTGGTGGGAGAAACTGTATCATAATGAAAACTTGTACTATAATGAGCCTCATTATAGTACAGTTTTCTGACATATAATATTTACATTTCGCCAGGGTCGAACATAAAAAATTAAATACATTTGGTTTGAAAATACACACATGTTCACCAACACTCTTTATTTCTTGTTTTATAATTTTGTCTTTAGAGTTTTCTGAAATAATTATCCAGTCAAAGACCAAGTTGACCTTGACTACAACTAACGTTCCACAGTTCTAAAAATTATGTTATATATTCGACTTTTCCCCCGATCAGAGGTTTCGGTACGGCGTACCGGACGGAGCGTACCGTCACAAATCTGGCCCTGGGTGCGAGCCAATGGAGACCTCATCCAGGAACGCCACCAACAGCAAGGAGGTTCAGTCATGTTTTGGGGTGGAATCATGTTTGGTCGACGTACGCCTCTAATTCCTATCCATGGTAACATGACTGGTCTTGAACCTATCGTTGCAGGAATCACTGCCACAATGGGTGAGGGCTTCACACTACTGTCGACCTAAGTATTGTGTGCACTCGAGTTTGAAGGTTGTTTGTGAAGTAACCAATAGACCTACATAAAATCCAAGAACATCATCATTTTCATCGTTCTATTTTACGTTAGTTCATGTAGGTTTGGAATTTTTATATTTTAATATTTTTTTTTATCGCAGTTGGAACACAAAAAGTACACCTTTTAAGCGTGTTTCAACCATGCGTCACATTAAAGAATTATTATCTCAAAACCCCGTCATCAGATCGAATCCAAATTTTAACACAATGGTTTATTAATTTCAAAATTTGGGTGTCCAAGGGACAAAGTTGTTATCATTTTTGTAAGGTAACTTTTTCTCGGCTCGGGGTGGTTGGAAAATGTAGTTCTTGGACGCGTTGTAATCCTTATACATCAAAACGTTATGCTGTATGACTGTGAAATACGTAAATTAATTCACTTATTTTATATCAGTTTGTATTTGTAGGTGGAAATAAGACATGGTTCACCAGCTAGCCGCTCCGATAAAAGCTGTACAGCGTTGCCGAAATGGAGACCATCACGCATCTTGGCGCGCCTCGCTCGGAAGTGATGGGCTCCATCTCAACAACGCTGTACAGCTTTTCCCGGAGTGGCTAGCTGGTGAACCATGTCTTATTTCCCCCTACAAATACAAACTGATATAAAATAAGTGAATTAATTTACGTATTTCACAGTCATACAGCATAACCTTTTGATGTATAAGGATTCCAACACGATCAAGAACTACATTTTCCAACCAGCCCGAGTTGAGAAAAAGTTACCTTACAAAAATTATAACAACTTTGTTTCTTGGACACACAAAATTTTAAAATGAATAAACCAGTTATACAAGATTCCAGTGTATATTGTGTTAAAATTTGGATTCGATCTGATGACAGGTTTTTGAGATAATAACTCTTAAATGTGACGCATGGTTAAAACACGTTTAAAACGTGCACTTTTTGTGTTCCAACTACGATAAAATATATTGAAATATAAATTAAACATTCCAAACCTACATGAACTAACCTAAAATAGAACGACGAAAATGATGCTGTTATTGGATTTTATGTAGGTCTATTGGTTACTTCACAAACGACCTTCAACTCGAGTGCACATAATACTTTGGTCGACACTAGTGCACGATAATGCTGTGCCCATCGAGCTAGAGTGGTCAATCAGTTTCTTCAGATCAGTGGTTCTGAACCCGTAGAAGTCTGCGGACCACTCAGTCTGAAATTATATCATGTACGGACCCCAACCCCCCCTCCCAATACACATTATCAGTTGTAACCCTTCCTCAAAAACACGTATTTTAAAGATATTTCAATTCAAAACCAGATAGTCATCGCCGCGAATACATTGGGACAATTTTCGTTCAACGCACATCGTTTTCGAAATCCACATTTATTGGCCGCTTTTTATACGTGCTGGTGGACCCTTTTGTCCCGAGGCCACTCACGGACCAGCTGTGGTCCGCGGACCATCGGTTAAGAACCAGTGCTTCAGATGCATGGCATACAGAGAATGGAGTGGCCTGCATATTCTGCGGATATGAACTGTATTGGACATGCATGGAAAGAGCTCAATAGGGCAATTTCAACCAGTCCAAGTCCTCTAACAAACAAACAGCAACTGATTGAAGCTGATGTCCAAGAGTGGGATAATCTGCCCCAAACCACGTTGGATTCGTTGGTGCTCAGTATTCCTCATACAGTTTACAATCAAATTTCTTTTCTACTCTTCACTGCAGAAATCTGGTCGATGATGTCCTCAAAGCGAAGAGTTCGCATGTTATCATGCTTCATACTCATGATATTAAAGTCGGCTAACTTTCCTTGAGACATACTCGTAAGTAAGTTAAATCATCTTTTATCCTCATTCACGGATGACACACACGAGCATTTAAATATACCCCCGCATTATAAAGGTGTAAAGAGTTTCTCAGTCACAACACAACCGGGAACAATAGCGCATGCATTTTTAGCCTACTTTTCACATTCTGTAAAAATGAGGAAAAAGTAGACTTATGAGATCGGGCAAATGTGTGTCTGTCTGTCTGTCCTTCTGTCTGTCTGTCTGTCTGGCTGTGTGTGCCCCCCCCCCTATCAACTCCTAAACGGCTGCAGCAATCGAAACAAAATTTGGTAGGAGTAAAGATCTATACCTGAATATCTCACGGCCATATTTGAAAATGATTTCAGTGCTACCAACTGCTGAAAAATCGCAATTGAAATTTGAGCTCCATGTTGGATATCTTGGAAGGTATGAATGGGAGCTATTTCAAAATTGGCACACGTATAGATAATAATATTGCAGATTAATTTCCAGGAGGCCATACATCGCAGTGTTGCCAAAATGATTATAAGCCTGCTGATAGGTCCAAATTTTAAATGCATATAACTTCTACACTATCAATTGGATGACAACCAAATTTCGTATGTGCTATGTGTACATAAACAGATATGACTGAACGTATTCTTAAGATCCACCAGGGCTGCCAACTGTTAATAAATGTTCTCAATGTATTTTATCCAAATACCAATATATCAGAAAGTATGCAAGCCGACAGCTTTAAACTATGCGCACGTATAGTACCTGATATTCTATATTAATTTGGAGTAACTTACAGTATATACGTCAGTGCTACCAACATGATTCTAAGCCTGCTGAGAAGACCAACTTTAAATACATGTAACTTCTATACTATCATTTGGATTGAAACCAAATTTCGTATGTGCTATGTGTACCATAACAGATATGCCTATGACGATTCTTAAGATAACCAGGGCTGCCAACTGTTAATAAATGCTGTCTCTATTTTTGTTACCCTAATATCAATATATCAGAAAATATGCAAGCCAATAGCTCTAAACTTTGTACACGTATAGTACCTGGCATTCTAGATCAATTTGGAGTAACTAATATACGTCAGTGCTGCCAACATGATTCTAAGCCTGCTGATAGGTCCAATTTTAAAATGCATGTAACTTCTATGCTAACTAATGGATTTCATTAAAAATGGACACAACAATATTTCATATTATTTCAGATTATTTCTGACCAATACATGTATGTCATTGTTGCCAACATGATTTTACGCGCGGTTTTAGATCCAATGTTTAACTGCATGTAACGTCCATGCTATCCATTGGACTTCAACCAAATTTTGTATTCTGTACCTTAAGAGATGGAACTAAGAATATATTCAGTCACCAGGGCTGCCAACTTTAGTTCTCTATTAGGCTACATTATGCCAGGTATACAGTATTTCGAACTAATTAGAAATTTCGATATTACCAACTTAATTTCGTCATTATTCTAGATAGATCCATATAGATTAATCATTGGCACGAATCTTAAATTTTAAGAAAAGTAGGCTCTTTAGTTCGTCACGGAACGTCTTGTTATTATTTTTAAATTCTAGGTGCAGGGCCCCCAAGCAACTGCTTGTTATGTTTGTAGGTCAATCCGGCTCTATCCTCATTAATAACAACAACAACAACAACAACAACAATCAATCCACTGCTGGATGAAGGTCTCTCCTATCCTCGTCCACAGTCCACGATCCTTAGCCAGCTATATCCACTTGCTACCTGCAAATCGACACATCTCTAATGAGGTCTGCTTCTAGGACGTCCCATCAAGGGCACACAATTAGTGGGACGTGGGTTGGCAACCACGGGACCCCAGCTGAGTCCAGCATTGCTTCCAGTTACTTGTGCTGGGTTTCTGTCATCTTTCCTTTCGACCTCCCTTGATCAATTCTTGTTCTTTTCTTATCCCGATGATATAAGGGTGCCTGAGGTCTAGGGAATCGTTCATTATCCCGCCTGAATTGGCCCGGGTCTTATCTTCCCTGATGCCTTCATTTTTTCTAGGGGTTTGACCTATTCATTTCTATCTCGCGGTACCTTCTGCCTACTGTAAGAGGCCCTAAAGGAGACAAGGTGTGTGTAGCCCCACCATGCATGGTGCACTTTGGATAGCACTACATCCTCAGGGGTTCGCTTTTCCCCTTCCACTTGGGACTTTGAGGTGGACCCTCTCCGCTTTCTCCTTCCCATCTGCCTTTCATGTCCCCTTCCAAGTCTCTGAAGCATTTTTGTTTGAGGACTGGGGGCATTTCTTCCTGTCTTTTATTTCCCTTATCACTTCCCCTCCCACTTTCTTGTGATTATCATTTTCACTATACCCAAACCAGTAGAGACCAATGCCCTAGATTTTTCACTCCTTAAAACAACAGTAACCTCCACCACGTCTGGGACATTTCAGGTCCAAAGGAACCCAGTGAAAGACCGCATGCGTCCATCGTCCATCTGTCTATCTTGCAATATGACATGCTCAGCTCCACTTCCTCTTCTTCACAGTTGCAATGCCGTCTATCACGCAGGTTTGAGATCTAATCCAGACATTTGTCTTCATAAATTCGCGAATTATTCCCAATACGGTCCTCATCATTCCTGTTGTTGATTCATTTAGGGGCTTTTCGACATCGTGGTCATATAGCCACGTGTATTGGGTGTGTGTAGAATTTGTCTGATAACCTGTGTTATTGTGATAGCTATATTGGTGTGTAGTAATTCAGATGAGGATTGGAAAGGAGGCGGCAGTGGCCTTAATTTAGGAACCATGCCGGCATTCACCTGGAGTAGAAGTGGGAACCCACTTCCAGGATGGCTTAGGTAGGAATCGAACCCGCCTCTTTTCAGTTTTGCCTCATGAGGCTGAGTGTATCCCGTTCCATCCTTCAGACCTGGTCGTCATTCCCCTCTGGATTATTAGTCGCAAATTAAACATAATGCTTTGAGTTTTTGAGTAGTTTTAATATCCAGACTCCAAGTCTCACATCCATCTCATTGTATGATGGACGCACTGATCAACACAGGTCAAAAACTTTTCTTTTTAAGCAGAGCGTTAGAAATATTTTTAGTTTTCTACATGTGCGACAATAGCAAATTCCCAAAACATTATACGCAATATATCTCCTTAACAGAAGCGGCTTGGTAGCATGCTGAGCTTCTATGCCCAAGATAGCGGGTTCAAACCCGACCGAAGCCGCCGGATTTTTAAGAGCGTTAAAATCCCTCAGTATGCCTTCCTTCGGAGGGGAAGTAAAGCCGGTGGTCCCATGTCATGTTTTTTTAATTTAATGTTAAAGAACCTTCCACTAATTACACCTGTGTGAAGCTAAATTGGATAGGTTAAGAATGTAAACAACGCTCTTAGGTTTCTACGTTCGTTGCCGAGAGCCGACTGTGGTGGCGTCTAGTATCTAAGTTCTGAACTTGGCCTAGTAGTCGTTGACGGTGGCGCTTGGCGGTAAAATTAGGAACTATTTGAAAAATTCTAAGTTGCAGTCTGTACTTAAATTAAAAAACAGATAACACACACTAATACAGTCATCACAATTAACACCGGTTATCAGACAGATTCTACACACACCCAAAGTACACGGGGCTACATGACCGCGTTGTCGCAGCCCCTAAACTTAAGAACCAACCAACCTCTCTTTAACAGAGGCGATGTTCTTAGAATAAGTTACAATCCGTATTTTGTTTAACATCACTACTAGATGATGATAATTGTTGTTTTAAGGGGGCCTAACATCGAGGTTATCGGCCCCTAATGGTTTGGGTGATCGTGAAAGTGATAATGAAATGTGAACTATAACTAAAACTAACTTACTAACTTATATACTATAAGAAGAAATGGAAAACAAAAGGAGAATAAGGCAAATAAAGGACAGGAAGAAAACAAATGCCCTTAACCCTCGAAGAATGCGGATTGAGGGACTTGGAAGGAAGGAGAGCCATGAAAGGCAGAAAGGAAAGGGGAGAGAGGAGAAGGCCCGCCCCAAGGTCAGAGGAAAAAGCGGGCAAAATGGACCCAGCTCAGGAATCCCTCGGGGTCGCCAAATCCCGAACTCACCAGCCGTGAGCCCCTGAGGGTGTAGCATTATCCAGGGTGCACCAGAAGTGGTGGGGCTACATACACTCTTCCTCCTTGAGGGCCTTGAACAGAAGGCAGGAGACAACAAGAAAAGAAAAAGAAGGCTGACCCCTCGCAGAAGGAGGGTATCAGGGCCAATTAAGGCGGGAAAGGAAGAGACTCCCTAGGCCTCGGATACCCTAATACCGTCGGGGTCGGAAGAGAACAAGAGTTGACCAAGTGAGGTCGACAGGAAAGAGGACGGAGAGGAGCCCGGCACAAGTAAGTGGAAGCAATGCCGGACTCAGCTGGGGCCCCGTGGTCGCCAACCCACGTCCCACCATATGTGAGCCCCTGGGGGGATCACTACTAGAACTCGGATGTTTATGACATAACATACTTTTCCATTATGTTTTTGTCATGACAAATGTAAGATGATGATTTAAGCTAATCTCATTCAAATTATGTCATTAAGCATAATTAACACTCCGAACTGAAAAGGGTTGCTCTGTAACATAGCACATGACATATAATAACCGAGGGGAACGGCTTTCTCCTCAGATGTCAACATTTGTTGATTTAATATTTTGTGCTTTATATTGTGATATGAAAAGATACCTTAAGTCAATAAAATCCAATATGTGTGTACATTGTACCGGTTCCGGTTATATTATACTTGTAATAAACTTCTTCAGCAGCGGCTTGGTAGCATGCTGAACTGCTGTGCCCAAGATAGCGGGTTCAAACCCGGCCGAAGTCGTCGGATTTTTTAAGAGAGTTAAAAGTCCTTCAGTATGCCTTCCTCCGGAGGGGAAGTAAATCCGGCGGTCCCATGTCATAGATTTATTGCATGTAAAAGATCCCTCCACATACTAAACTTGTGTGATGCTAAATTGTTAGGTTAGATTTCGTCGAAACGCTCTATCCAAGTTCCAACGTTCACCACTAGGTATAATTGATATCTGGTGGCGAAAGTTGGAACTACTTGAAATTGAACGGAACTTGTAGCTCACCCTAAGGGTGTCCGCTGGAAGCAGCTACAGACTCAGGCGAACCGAACATGTCCTCGGACACTCCCGGCACTAAAAGCCATACGATAAATAAAATAAACCTTCTTCAGCAGAATACGATACGAATGAAGTTGCATGGTTAAATATAATTTTATAACAAGTATGAGTTCAAAAATATTTCCTAAGACGTTAACTATCTAAAAGATAAGAATACTCTAAACATTTTAAAACCGACAGTAGTGGCTACGCTGGCTAACGCGCAGCATTAGGTCATGGGGCCAAGCTCTCTGCTGACTCGGTAGACGCGTGGGTTCGAGCCCCACCGTCGGCCGTCCTTGAAATGGTTTTCCGTGGATTCCCCATTTTCAACACCAGGCAAATGCTGGGACGGTACCTTCTGACAGGCCACGGCCGCTTCCTTCCACATCCTTGCCCAGTTTCATTCACCATCATTCATTTCATCTCTCATTAACTCCTCTCATGAGGTTGACGTCAGGAAGGGCATCCGGCCGTAAAAACCATCGCCACATAGACTTCCATCGCATCTCATCCCCGACCCCGTTGGAAAACGGTAATATTAAGGAGTAGACATACATACTCTAAACATTTGACAATCAGATCTGTTACAATTTGCTTTAAGTTAATAATGAGTGAACAAATTCTATAGCCTATAATGTATCATAAAACCTTTTATTACAACGTATGCATAAGTTCACAATAAATCCTAACCTCTAAATTTCACAATGAACAACATTTATTTACTTATTTATTTTCCGTGTCCGAATCAAATTAGATTTTGCCATTAAGTATCAACAGTTACATCATTAGTATTTGTAGCCATAAGACCGTCTTTTGAACATATGTCCTCCAACAAGGGGCAGAACAGCAGGTGTTCTGGATCTTGTAACATGCTGCATTCGCAGAACTCATCCTTGTTGACGAGCATGTTCCATTTCTTTAGATTGTTCTTGCAGGGTGAAACTCACGTCATCAGCCCGTTCAATGATTTCCAAGTTCCATATGGCGAGTTGTGATCAAGTGCCATTTTTCTGATAGAGGAATAGTTGGGTCTGTGATTTCTGTCTTCCATATCTTCACACGGGCAGCTTCTTGTGAGCCTTCGAGGGTTGTTACTCCCCTCAAAAAGCAGTTTCTGGACTTAAGTCTCTGTCGGGCTGGTTGTTGACCGAAAAGTGGATGCCTTGAATCGGTTTCTTGCCGTTTCTTCTCAGATGCTGCAGCTACCATTCTTCGGACGTGAGGTGGGGAAATTCCAATAAGAGGGTAGATCTTCTGAAGTGATGTTGGTCTAAGACATCCAGACACAATCCTGGAAGTCTCATTCAGAGCTATATCCACCTCTTTGGAATGTGGAAAAGAAAGCCAAACTGGTGCTGCATATTCAGCAGCTGAGAAGCTCAGTCCAAGGGCTGAAGTTCTGTGAGTGGTGGAGTGAGCACCCCATGTCCTTCCTGTTAGGCATCTTAGTATGTTATTTCGTGCAGATACTTTACTTTTAGTGTTCAAGCAATGTCGCTTGAACGACCGAGTTCGATTGAGGGTGATACCAAGATATTTTGGCGTAAAACAATGAAGGATTGCTTCACCTTGCCATTTAATTTTCAGTGTCCTCTTGGCTTCTTTATTTCGCAGTTTTTGCGTTTTGGCTGGATTTGGCTTCAAATTATTTCTGTGATAGTATGGACCAAGTTCTTCTAAAGCACAGGACAAAGAATGTTCTACTTCTTCAAATCTACGACCTTGCACGGCTACTGCAGTATCATCTGCATAGATAAATCGCCTAGTGCCTTCGGTTCTGGGCTGGTCATTGGTAAAGCATTGGTGATAAGACGCTACCTTGAGGTAGTCCAACGACTATTTTTCCCAAGGAGAGACACGTAAAATCTTCTGTTTTCAAGGAAAGTTCTTAGCAGTGAGGTCAGCCTGTAGTCCTTTGTCAGTTCATAAATCTTAAGAAGTAGTGTGTTATGATTAACAGTGTCGTAAGCAGCAGTTAAATCTATAAATTCTACACCAGTAATGCAATTTTCCTCAAAGCCATTGTCTATGTACTGAGTAAGGTTCAGAAATTTTCCACAGCATGACCTGCCTGGTCTAAAGCCTGCCTGTTCAGAAATCAGTTTGCTATCGATAGAATCAGATATTCTATTGAGAATCATTCTCTCCAGCAACTTATAGGTGTGATACAAGAAGTGTTTTTTTTTTGTCGTGTAGCCTCCTGAGAGGCCGAGTGCAAGTCTTTCTAGTCGACGCCCGTGGGCGACCTGCGCGTCGGGATGAGATATGGAATGGATGATGATGAATGAAACTGGGCAAGAATGTGGAAGGAAGCGGCCGTGGCCTGTCAGAAGGTACTGTCCCAGCATTTGCCTGGTGTTGAAAATGGGAAACCACGGAAAACCATTTCAAGGACAGCCGACGGTGGGGCTCGAACCCACGCGTCTACCGAGTCAGCAGAGAGCTTGGCCCCATGACCTAACGCTGCGCTTTAGCCCGCGTAGCCACTACTGTCGGTGATACAGAAGTGAAACTGGCCGAAAGTTCTTTGGGCTATCAGGAGTCTTCCCAGGTTTTAGGATCGCAACTATGCGAGCTTTTCTCCATACCTTAGGAATCTTCAGTCTGGATGTGCAGTTGTTCATCAATGAAAGCAACCATTGCAGTGTTGCTGGTCCAAACTGTTTTATTTGCTCCGCTCTGAGATCATCCAACCCAGCTGCCTTGTTCGATTTCAGACCGTCGATTGCTTTCATAAGTTGTTCCCTCGTAAACACGTCCTTAAAGAAATCAGTCTCTTCTTCAATACATCGTTCAATTTTCTCTGTATTTGACTTATATTTTGAGGTCTTTCCATTTAAGATCAATTGGTGTGCTACCTGATTAGCAGTTACTTGAGTAAAGTTGAAAGGCGGGCTAGTTGGATCTCCACTGAGAGTCTTAAGAAGACGCCATGCTTGTCTACTATTCTGTTTCATATCGATATTAGAAACCATGCTATTCCATCTGTCTGCACGTGTCTGACCGAGAGAAATCATCAGTGCATGTCCAGCTTCCATTGTTTCCTCGCAGAAGGGGTCCATATCATAAAAGTTGCGGTATTTATCCAAAAGAGATATATTCTGATCAGAAAGACCTGGGATATATTCTGTTCTGCATCCTATTGGTATGTTCTTTCGCGAGACTTTTTTCACTACGGAAATAAAGGTGTCATAATTTTCTGGTCGTGGTTCCACTTCCCCTATGGCTACATCAAGTTCACAACTGAACTTAGGCCAGTTCGCCTTCTTGAAGTTGAACCTACGTTGGAAAGGTACATTTTCTGGTTTAAGAATTGGTTCGATTCTGCACAGTAAGGAGCGATGCTGTGAGCGGGGAACAGCCTTACCAACAATGTTGGTGCACTGCTCAGCTAATTTGTTGGTAGTAAAAATTAGATCAGGATTATATCCACTTCTCCATCGGCCGCTGTCAAACGATGGTGGTTGTTTTGGGTCATAAATCAGACTGAGTCCATTATTTTCAGACCACTTCTCTAGCTCTGCACCATTTACAACTGTAGATGTATACCACCATGTAGTTTCATGACAGTTGAAATCACCATTATTAAGTTGATGTTACTTTATTTGAAATTGGTTGGTTCCTTAAACACAAATCTCTCTTCAGGTGGCTTGTAAACAGATGTTACAGAGAATCGTGCTGTTTCGACAGTGAGGATTTCGATGTTGTTTTCCTCTGACAAAGCGACAGACGTGACGTTTAATCCGCTCTTACAGAATATTGCACTACCATAATTACCGTGTGGCCGTTCCAGAATAAGTCTCATACCTTTGATTCTCGGTCTTCGTCCCGATGGTCCTCTGTGGGTTTCTTGTACAGCAATGACATCACAGTTGCATTGACTACACAGATCTGCTAGTAGATATTCTTTCTGGCTGGATAGTCCCTCGATGTTTATGGACATGACTACGAGTGCTGGCCTTGATAAAGGCCCACTGGTTTTAATTGATTCGGTAGTGAAAGGATCAGCCATCAGATTTTCATTTTCTGACGTTGCCCAGGGTACGCCCGATTGCTCTTCTGTCACAATCTCCGGGGAGGCTCCTTTCGTGCCCTTCGCCATTATCTATCAAAACCAACTAATAGAGTTCCCTGACAATGCCCTGTTTTCCCAGGATGAATCAGAAAATTCCCTGAGTAACAGTAGCGCCCATAATAAATATATAAAACAGAGTTCGTACTTAAAGAGCATTTCAAAAAGTGCCTGAACAATGAAGGGTTGCATGACAAAGTTGGAAAAGAAAAAAAAAAAAAACAGAAAAATAGATTTTTCAATATTTTGCAAATTTCTAAATTTTTCATCTAGAAATCTATTGTACCTGTGAGTATTGAAATTAGTTTGTCAATAGTAATGCTCTCAAACATCATACAGTTGCACATTTATATACAAATACAGTCTACACATGTAATTTGTGTGCTCTATCTTGCAAGAAATGAGAGCTTAGTGATTTAATGTCAATAAGAACAATCATCACCAGAATATTAGTACTTGAATGCGTAATTTTAAGGTAAAACTAAAAATCCCTGAGTGTCAATAAAATACCCCGATAATTCCCTGAATTTTTCCAGTTTTAAAAATTCCCTGAGAATTCCCTGTTTTCCATGATTTCCAGAGTAGTAGACACCTCGAATTTACGGGCTGTATTTTTTGAAGAATTTGTTCATATATTATTCACTTAAAACAAATTGTAACAGATCTGATTTAAACATTTTTAGAGTATTTTAAAGAATTTAAATAATTAACGATTTTGGAAATATCCTTGAATCATACTTTTTATAAAATATATGTAATCTTGCAACTTCATTCGTATCCTATTCTTCTGAAGAAGGTTATAATATAAGCGAAACCGGTACAGTGTACTCAGGGCCGGATTTAGATTGTATGCGCTCCTAGGGCCGTGGTTTTTTGCCGCCCCCTCTTCATACCTTCGTGAAGAAGGGAGAATTTATACCTCAGAAAGGTCTTTGTGAAGGTAATTTTTATCTTTATTCTTATGTATCGTGAAGTAAAATCAATTAAATAAAGTGAAATAATGAGAGAATCAACTGTTTCTAAACTTGTATACAATTATAAACTATAAATAAATAGGCCAACGAAATATTAAAATAAGTTTAAACAACTTAAGACTCATTGTACACTTACAGATATTCAGATATACACTTCATCATACAACCTACAACTATGAATAATGAATTATTTAAATTAAACTGATATTAATATTCAAGATATAAATTCTTTCCTAATAAATCATTAAAAAAATCCGGTTCTAAAGCTGAAGTCGAAAATTCTGCTGTTGCAAAACATTTGTTGGAAAATAATGGCCACAGTATAAATTGGGAAAATGTGTCAACATTTTGGAAAGTTTAATCTAAATCATAAAATTACACGAAATCGGTTTTGAAAAAAAAATTATAAGTAGTAAAAGTCTATTTAGTCTATTTTTGAACTGTAAAAAGAAGTTTTTGAAGTGGAGCGAGATTAAAAAGGAGCGTACAACAAAATAATAATGGAAAATCACTTGATAAAAAAGTAGGACTACAGTTCTTTTTATAACTGATGTGAGACAATTTTCCTTCAAAGTCAGTTTATAAAACCTTCCTTCTTGCTTTTGCGCCCCTCAGCATGGTGCGCCCCTAGGCTGAGGCCTACGGGGCCTATTGGTAAATCAAGCCCTGAGTGTACACAAATATTGGATTTTATTGACGTAAGGTATCTTTTCTTCTCACAATTGCTTTCCACGGTGGGTGCGTGGTTAACATGTCGGTCTACTAACCCCCAAGCTTGCAGGTTCGCTCCTGGCCGTGGTAAGTGTTTTTTTTTTTGAAAGGCGGCAAAAATTGCGACACCATGTCATGCGATGTTGGCATGTCAAAGAACGCATTGGAATTCAGTAGGCCGGGTTCATAATGGCAAAATTAATCTCGGGAGTTTCCGCGAACACAAAGTTACTCATTTCTCTACTAGAAAGCGCTATAGTGTTCAAGGAGTTTAGATATCTAACCTCCTTGAATTTCATAGTGCTTCAAGGAACAACGAAATTCGATATGCAAGCTACCCTTTGGGTGTCAAATAACAAAGCTTGCACCCGGCACCGAGGCCATACGATATTATTATTATATCACAATTAAACTTTGTCAATAAGGATTTGGGCAGACATGTAATTTCGTACTTTATGGTTTATCTATATAAAAATATGATTGTATGCCAGTAGATTCGGACAACAAATGTGCGGATGCGGGGCGTATGCGGATAACATTCATGAGGATGCCGATATCGGTCATGCGGATGAGGGGCAGATCCGGATAACAGTCATGCGGATGCGGGGAGGACGCGGATAACAGTCATGCGGATGAGGGGCAGATCCGGATAACAGTCATGCGGATGCGGGGAGGACGCGGATAACAGTCATGCGGATGCGGGGCGTATGCGGATAACAGTCATGCGGATGCGGGGAGGACGCGGATAACAGTCATGCGGATCCGGGGCGGATACGGATAACAGTCATGCGGATGCGGGGCGGATGCGGATAACAGTCATGCGGATGCGGGGAGGATGCGGATAACAGTCATGCGGATGCGGGGCGTATGCGGATAACAGTCATGCGGATGCGGGGCGGATGCTGATAACAGTCATGCGGATGCGGGGAGGATGCGGATAACAGTCATGCGGATGCGGGGCGTATGTGGATAACAGTCATGCGGATGCGGGGCGGATGCGGATAACATTCATGAGGATGCCGATATCGGTCATGCGGATGCGGGGAGGACGCGGATAACAGTCATGCGGATGCGGGGAGGACGCGGATAACAGTCATGCGGATGCGGGGCGGATACGGATAACAGTCATGCGGATGCGGGGCGGATGCGGATAACAGTCATGCGGATGCGGGGAGGATGCGGATAACAGTCATGCGGATGCGGGGAGGATGCGGATAACAGTCATGCGGATGCGGGGAGGACGCGGATAACAGTCATGCGGATGCGGGGAGGACGCGGATAACAGTCATGCGGATCCGGGGCGGATACGGATAACAGTCATGCGGATGCGGGGCGGATGCGGATAACAGTCATGCGGATGCGGGGAGGATGCGGATAACAGTCATGCGGATGCGGGGCGTATGCGGATAACAGTCATGCGGATGCGGGGCGGATGCTGATAACAGTCATGCGGATGCGGGGAGGATGCGGATAACAGTCATGCGGATGCGGGGCGTATGTGGATAACAGTCATGCGGATGCGGGGCGGATGCGGATAACAGTCATGCGGATGCGGGGCGTATGCGGATAACATTCATGAGGATGCCGATATCGGTCATGCGGATGAGGGGCGGATGCGCATAACAGTCGTGCGGATGCGGATAACGTTTTGTTCGTCCGCGCAGGGTTCTATCGATAGCCTGAACGCGTTGCGCAGAGCCAACTGGGCAAGGCTTCATAACTTAACATAACGAAAATGGTTGTTTGGGTAGATTATGTAACAAAATGGGTCTTGGTCACATTGTGGTCGTTACGTTTCATATCCGGAAGTCATTTGTATCGCATGGTAACGTTATTCGGCCATATAACGTTATTCTGATATTGGTTATCGTAGAAACGAAAGAGTATTGTCCGACAGAAATAACGTTATTTGAATAAGTCTCTCGAAAAATATCCCCTAATACCGTTATTCGGACTAATAACGTTCAACGGATATCGGTTATCGTAGAAACGAAATACTAGTGCCCACCTGAAATAACGTTATCGGAATACATATCTCGAAAAAAATCTCCTAATATCGTTATTTGGACTGATGACGTTATTCGAATATCAGTTAACCAAGGAACGAAATGGTAGTGCCCGCCTGAAATAACGTTATCGGAATACATATCTCGAAAAACATTCCCCCAATACCGTTATTACGATTAATAACGTTATTCGGATATTGGTTATCTCAGGGACGAAATGGTAGTGCTCACTAGAAATAACGTTATTTGAATAGATCTCTCCAAAAAAATCCCCCAATATCGTTATTCGGACTAATAACTTTATTCGGATATCGGATATCGCGGGAATGAAATGGTAGTGCTCACTATAAATAACGTTATTTGAATACATCTCTCGAACATTATTCCCCCAATACCGTTATTCGGACTAATAACGTTATTCGGATATCGGTTATCGCAGGAACGAAATGGTAGTGCTCACTAGAAATAACGTTATTTGAATATGTCTATCGAAAAATATTCCCTCAATACCGTTATTCGGACTAATAACGTTATTCGCATATCGTTTATATATTACAAACGGCATCATCGATTGAGAATGGCACCATTTTGTTACATTTTGCGTTGGAGAACTCCATAGAGTAGAAAGAGTGGATGTGTCACTTTGCGACCTTCGTCGTGTTAGGTTCTGAGTTTAGCCGCGAGGTTAATAAATACAGTACTCGGAAGTGCTTACCGTGATAGGGTATTGTATTTTTAGCCTACTTTTCACATTTTGCAAAAATGAGGAAAAAGTAGACATGAGATCGATCTGGGCAAATGTCTGTCTGTCTGTGCATGTCCCCCCCCCCCCTTATCAACTCCTAAACGGCTGAAGCAATCAAAACCAAATTTGGTATGAGTAAAGATCTATATCTGAATATCTCAAGGCCATGAAAATGAAGTCAGTGCTACCAACTGCTGAAAAACCGCAATTGAAATTTGAGCTCCATGTTGGATATCTTGGAAGGTATGCATGGGAGCTATTCCAAAATTGGCACATAATTTTCAATTTAATTTCCAGGAGGCCATACATGACGGTTTTGGCAAAATGATTCTAAGCATGCTGATAGGTCAAATTTTTAAATTAATAGAACTTCTACACTATCAATTGGATTTCAACCAAATTTCGTATGTAGTCTACTATGTGTACATAACCAGATATCACTATGCGTATTCTTAAGAGCAACCAGCTGCTGACAACTGTTGATAATTGCTGTCTCTACTTTTTTACCCTTATATTAATATATCAGAATGTATGCAAGCCAACAACTCTAAACTTTGCACACGTATAGTACCTGACATTCTAGATTAATTTGGAGTAACTAATATTATGCCAATGCCGCTAACATGATTCTAAGCCTGATGATAGGTTCAATTCTAAAATGCATGTTACTTCTATACATACAAATGGATTTCGTCCAAAATTGGCACAACAATAGATGTCAGATTATTTCTGATCATGACATTGCTGCCAACATGATTTACGCGCACTGATAGATCCAATATCTAACTGCATGTAACGTCCACGTTATCCATTGAACTTCAATCAAATTTTGTATTCTGTACCTTAAGAGATGGAACTAAGAATATATTAAGTCACCAGGGCTTCCAACTGTAGTGCAGGTATATTTCGAATTAATTAGAAATTTTGATATTACCAACTTAATTTCGTCATTAACTTAGATAGATTAAACATTGGCATGAATCTTTAAGTTTAAGAAAAGTAGGCTCCTTAGTTTGTCACGGAACTGCTTGTTGAACTTGCGAAAGTGGCGAATGTCCGGAAAAACACTCTTAAATGCGCTTTTGAAGAAAGGAACAACAGACCGACACCACTTGAAATACATAGGCCTAGGTGGATAGCAAACGACCTGAAGCTTAATAGAGATCAAGTACTAGCGAATCAACTAGACAACGGGGAAAATTCAGTGTACATTAAATTAGTGTACACCTTACATTATGAAAACATATTATCTCGACATGAAGGTGTGAAATCTTTCCGGCTAGCTAGCGGTAACACCACAAAGATAACTATCACTGCTTCAGACTCTTTAACAAAACGTGTGAGTGTCTGTTTAATCTCCTCCCGAAGTCAACAATGAAAGGCTCTCCCGCGTGCTTTCTACGCATGGAGTTCTCAAGGACATACGGAACGAGTGCTGGAATGAAGTATACGAATTTTCTGCTGTAAGTAATGGCATACGTATTGTAACAATTGAACTTAAATACCCCATTCCATCATATTTGACGGTCAATGATTGTAAAGTTCTGTTAACATATGAAGGACAAGCTAAGTATTGCTTTTATTGTAAAGAAACCTCCCACTTACAAATAGACTGTCCGAACAGAAGGAATCGCCCGGTATTCATGTCAGACAACAAACCTACCGCACGGTGCTGGGCGAGTCAGATGGGAGTAGTAAGCTAAGCAACAGTACCGACATGGAAACTGCAGTACCTTCCCCTGAATATCCAGCCATATCAGAGGCCTTTCATAACAGGCCCCATTCTACAAACACATATAGCATTGCGGAAGTAACTCAACCATCAGATAACGTAGCTGAAACATCCCTGACTACTTTACATAGCAATGAAGAGGGAACTGTGACGTCACGATCGGACAGCACGGGGAAGGGACACACCAGCAGGCAACACAGCAGTCTGTGCAGCAGCCAGATACTATTAAGACTAAATGTCCCGATTTTTAGTTTGTAATTCTGACACCACGTAGCAGCACCAAAGTGAGGCAATTTCTCGTATTTGCGATGTCAAAACCACTATGAATACTAGAGTGCAATAGAATTGATATCGTTGTTGTTTGAGTCTTCAGTCTTTTGACTGGTTTGATGCAGCTCTCCATGCCTCCCTGTCCTGAGCTATTCGTTTCATCTCTACATAGCTCCGACACCCTATATCCGAGGCAATCTGTTTAACATATTCTAACCTTGGTCTACCCCTACAGTTTTTGTCCTCGACCCTTCCTTCCATAACTAAGCTTGCTATTCCTGGGTGTCTTAGTATGTGTCCTACCAACCTATCTCTTCTCTTCATTAGCAGTCGCCAGAAACATCTCTCCTCTCCCACTCGTCTTAATACCTCTTTGTTTGTAACCCTATCTACCCATCTGATCTTCATCATTCTCCTGTAACACCACATTTCAAATGCTTCAATTCTCCTCTTTTCTGCTGCACCAATAGTCCAAGTTTCAATGCATTTTCCAAAATGTGAAAAACAAAGACGTTACTAGCAGTTTTTTATATTTCTGCTTAAAATATGAACAAAAAACTGGTAATACGAAAACGGAGATTTATTTCCTGATTCCAATGAATTTTTAGCCTATTTTCAATTTTGAAAAAATAGGATTATGAGATCACCTTTTGTCCGTGTGTGTGTGTGTGTGTGTGTGTGTGTGTGTGTGTGTGTGTGTCCCTAATAAAATCTAAACGGCTGTATCGATTTCAATGAAACTCGGTAAGTTCATAGCACTATTCCGGGCGACCTCGACCGTTTCCTTCAAATTTTGTTACATCTCACCAATCCAACATGGCGGCTGTGCGAAATATTTCACCAGCATTCAATATCTCCGAAACTATTTCCGATATCACCCTGGAATTTATTACGGTGATAAAGGGGAACTACTATAAGTTCATCCATGTGACTTTTGAAAACCTGGTAACAACAAAACCAACATGGCGGCCACGCGAATTTGCGACTTTTAAATAGACGTTTCTCGCGATGTAACCAACCAAACGCAATAAAACTTTGTACAGTATATATTTCTATACATTGTAATGCACCGACATCTAGCTTGGTTCAATTGTTTACATTACCACAAGATGGCGGATGTGCGAAATATTTCACTGGCATTCTATATCTCTGAAACTATTAGCGGTATCACCCTGAAATTTTGTACGAAGATAAAGGGCACTACTGGAAGTTAATCGATAAGACTTTCAAAACCAGTTAACTACAAAACGAACATGGCGGCCAAGCGAATTATACCATTTTAAATAGACCTGTCTCGCGATTTAATGTTCCAAACGCAATGAAATCTGGTACAGGAAATGTTTATACACATTGTAATGCACTGGTATCTAATTTAGTTCAATTGTTTACATAACCTCAAGATGGCGGCTGTGCGAATTTTAAAATTAAGTTCTTATTCCTTGTGTCGTAATCATGCGATCGAAGTGAAAGTTTGAATAATGAACCTACGCAATAATTCTTCTCTAATGGTACATAACTCTATGGCCTATACATTTAACAATCCAACATGGCGACCATCCGAAATATTTAGACGGCTCTGAATATCTACGAATCTATTATAGCAATCAAACTGAATTTTTTAATATTCATAGGTGCTATGAACTTAAGTTGACCTATAATACTTTAAATAACATGGTGATCACAAATCCAACATGGCGGTGACGCGAATTATAAATATTCACATGGACGTTTCTCCCAATTTAAGCATCCAAGTGCAGTGAAACTTGGTACAGTAAATCCGTATGCAAATGTTTATCCCTGGCATCGTAATTTATTTCAATTGTTTCCATAACCACAAGATGGCAGCTGTGCGAAATTTTAAAATCCCCTTGTTACTTCTTGTCTCCTAATCATGCGATTGAAGTTTGAATGCTACACGTATACATTAATCTTCATGTAAAAGTACATAACTCTAGGACCTACATATATAAAATCCAACATGGCGACCATCCGAAATATTTAGTCGGTTCTCAATATCTACGAATCTATTACAGCAATCAAACTGAAATTTTGTGTGTTGATAGTGGCAATTAACATAAATAGGATATATGAAAATAGGCTGTATAGTTCTTCACGGAACTACTCGTTCATAAATAAAATCGGGTGAATGGAATCGTCGGCATTAGTTTGGGAATTGTTTTGAAATGGGTGGTAGGAGTAGCGGCGCGGCTATACAAGATCTCTAGCGCAAGGAAAATGATGAACACGCCGAGTTGACGAATATTGTAGTTCGGCGAGTTACATGTACAAGTGCCTAGGCGTGGAACAATATCTGAGCAATAAAATTATAGTAATGTCACGCTTATGTAACGTTGACACAATGTGTTTATACAGATACTTTCTTACTTCCTCAAACATTCTTGTTCTTGTTCTTTTTGATAATAATACATTGTAGGGGCTTGGGACATCTTGGTCATCAGTCCCATGTAGTTGACTATGTGTGTTACTGTATTAGAGCCAGGGATGGGGCAGGTGCCCTGAGTCTTCAAGTAAGGTACTATCTCGGCATTTACCTGGAGGGAGTGTGGAAAACCCTGCGAAACACAAGACACAACTGAACTTCCGGTGCAATCACAATGGTAGGTTGATTGACAGGTGAACTAGTCAATGAGAGATGTTGGACTGATGACAGTTTCCTAGGAAAAAAATCATAAAATAAGAAGGAATTTCTGAATGGCAATAATCATCTGCAGTAAGAAACATTGTTTCAGTTCCTTACCGTTTATTTCGTTCAATACGCCAATACACAAGCTCTGCTGGGACTTTTCTTCGTTTTCTGTGAGCGTACAAAGGAAGTGGATATTTATGCAGGACGCTTGCACCTAGAGAACATGCGCTTGAATGTCGTCAGTATCTATGGAGACCAATTTTCCATTTTCACAATGGCTACGTCTTACTTTTCCACACATCGCATTGTTTCCGTTTGAATACGAACTCTCTTCTCTGAAAAAAGTTGTCACTGAATAGTTCGTGATCTTGTACTCTTACAATTATATATTAGAAGTTCAAAAAAAGACAAAACCCGTGGCGCGACAGCCATTGAAGGGCTTAGTTCTACCAAGCAACCGCTGTTCAGCCATGTAGCTTGCAGATTGTGGGGTGACGTTTAGTCATCCAACTTGTACAAATAAATTTAAAGTGAAATCAAAACTGCTCAGTACTTTACACATTCTCTAATGCAAGCGTAATTTCAAATATAAACTAGGGAAAAAATCTTATGTAGGCCTATGTGTAGAGGTTTTTCTTAGGGCCTGGCTTCCTTTTCTTGGTACAGTACTTACTGTCGACCAAAATATTATGTGCACTCGACTTTGAAGGTTGTTTGTGAAGTAACCAATAGACCTATATAAAATCCACTAACATAATCATTTTCGTCGTTCTATTTTACGTTAGTTCATGTAGGTTTGGAATTTTTAATTTATATTTTAATTTTTATCGCAGTTGAAACACAAATGGTGACCGTTTTTAAGCGTGTTTCAACCATGCGTCACATTTAATAATTATTATCTCACAAACCCTTCATCAGATCGAATCCAAATTTTAGCACGATATACATTGGAATGTTGTATAACAGGTTTATTAGTTTCAACATTTTGTGTGTTCAAGAACGAATTTTGTTATCATTTTTGTAAGGTAACTATTTCTAGGCTCGGGGTCGTTGTAAAATGTAGTTCTTGGTTGCGTTGTAATCCTTATACATCAAAAAGTTATGTTGTATGACTGTGAAATACGTAAATTAATTCACTTATTTTATATCGGTTTGTATTTATACGGGGAATTAAGACATGGTTCACCAGCTAGACGCTCCGGGATATTCTGTATAGCGTTGCTGATATGGAGCCCATTACTTCCGAGCGAAGCGTGCCTTGACGCGTGATGGAGCCCATCTTGGCAACGCTATACAGCTTTTACAGGAGCGGCCAACTGGTGAACCATGTCTTAATTCCCCATACAAATACAAACCGATATAAAATAAGTGAATTAATTTACGTATTTCACAATCATACAGCATACCTTTTTGATGTATAAGGATTACAAATCGACCAAGAACTACATTTTCAAACCAACCCGAGCCGAGAAAAAGTTACCTTACCAAAATGATAACAACTTTGTTTCTTTGCCATACAAAATTTTAAAATTAATGAACCAGTTATACAACATTACAATGTATATTGTGTTCAAATTTGGATTCGATCTGTTGACGGGTTTGTGAGATAATAATTCTTAAATGTGTCACATGGTTGAAACACGCTTAAAAACGGGCACTTTTTGTGTTCCAACTGCGATAAGAAATATTAAAATATATTTTAAAAAATCCAAACCAACATGAACTAACGTAAAACAGAACGACGAAAATGATGATTTTATTGGATTTTACGTAGGTCAATAGGTTACTTCACAAACAACCTTCAAACACATAATATTTTGGTCAATGGTAGTCGCAATTCCCCCTGGGATTTAGTGGTATGCCCTTGAATCAGGGCTGGCATGCGAAACGAAATGTATGACTGTGGGGGCGAATATATTTGAATTTCGCCATGAGCGCGATACTCGGGAGCGAAATGACAATGATTGTCGGCGGGAAATTAAATCGAATTGAAACTTAATTCGAAGCGAAATGACATAGCGAAATCAACGCGAAACTTAAGAGCAACGCGAAATTACATTGTACAATTGAATAAAATTTCACTCACGGCACGAAAAAAAATCGTTACAATCTTTTAATTTCGCTCCCGGCGCGAAATACAATTCGTTACAGACTTTTAATTTCACTCGCGGCGCAGAATAAAATTCGAAACAGACTTTTAACTTCGCTTCCGGTGCGAAATAAAGTTCGTTGCAGTCTTTTAATTTCACTCCCGGCACGAAATACAATTCATTACAGACTTTTAATTTTACTCGCGGCTTAAAATAAAATTCAATACAGACTTTTAATTTCGCTTCCGGTGCGAAATAAAATTCGTTACAGACTTTTAATTTCGCTGCCGGCGCGAAATAAAACTCGGTTACAGACTTTTAATTTCGCTTCCTGCGCGAAATAAAATTCGTTACAGACTTTTAATTTCGCACCCGGCGTGAAATAAAATTCCCAAAACGGTATTTAGTTTCGCCCTCCGATGTGAATTTAAAATGAATGGAACATTTCATTTCGTTGTTGAAATTAAAATGTATTCGTTTCGAGAGTGAAATTATGTTCGGAGCGATGTTCAAAGTCCTGACGTTGGCAGCAGTAGCAGTCTTATTACCGTTCACCGCCTGCACAATCTGCAGGGCTGCAACAGCAACGTGAGTCATTCAATGGTCATCACTCCAGTAGAGGAGAAAGTCAGTGCTATGGCATCAACATCATCGTCGTTGACTGCACCTCGGACTCGTGGCTTGCCCTCCCTAACGTTCATAACGCAATGGGGCAACAAGTACCTTAACTTGTTCTATAGCGAACAAGAAGACGAATGTGCTGTGTGGACAGACATTCAAGATAAGTGACGAACTCCAACTACAATACAAATTGTCATTTGTAACTCTTCAGTCAGTCAACACTAATTTGCCCAATAACTGGGAGGGGTACAATGTATATACAGTAATATGTAAATAACAATATATGTATTAGTTTATGGTCACGATTATAATGCAACAATTTTAGTGATCTTAAATCTAATACATTTTTTTCAGGAGTGTTACTTACATCTTATATACGTTGTACCCCACCCAGTTATCGGGTAAATTAATGTTGACTGACTGAAGAGTTACAAATAACATGGAAATCGTCTGAGGTAGTACCGCGGCGTATATGGAGTTATGTTGCGGAGGCGGGTTACTCGAACAACAGGGTTGAGGGGTCATTCCTCTCATTTCTACATTCTTTATTCTTACACTTCCGGAAATTTCGGGGGGGGGGGCTTGGCATTCCTTACTACTTCCTTCTTACCCTCAGTGCATTTATACTGACCATGGCACGAAAGCAAACCCCTGTGCCACGTACAGTATTTCGTTTCGCACTACAATTAGTTTTGCGTCGCCTTTCACTATGTTATTGTGCTTAGAATTACATTTTGCTGCCATTTTAATCTTCGCGCTTACAATCAATATCATTTCGCACCCGAATATCACGCTCATGGCGAAATTAAAATGTTAACGCGTCCACAACCATTTTGTTTCGCATGCCAGACCAGATTTAATTTCAGACATGAAATGATATGTTCCATGCATTTTAAATTCACGCCGGGGGCGAAACTAAATGCTGTTTGGGAATTTTGTGTCATTAAAATAAACCGTGGCACTACATCCATGAAAGGCCTAGGCCTACCAAGCGACCGCTGCCCAGGCATCTGCAGATATTGGTCAGCGCATCGGGTTCCCTGGGCCGTTAATCTTGGTTTTCGTGACTTTCAGACAGCTACTCCCGAGGCTGAGTGTACCCCGTTCCAACCCACACGTCCGTTTCTAAAATCACTAACGGAGCCGGGAATCGAACCCGGGGCCTCCAAGTGAGAAGCAGGCACGCTATCCCCAACACCATGGGGCCAGCAATTTTTGTCATACCAGGAGCAAAATTAACAGTCGTTAAAAATGTTATTTCGCGCCGGGAGCAAAATTAAGAGACTGTAGCGATTTTCATTTCGTGCCAGGAGCGAAATGAAAAGTCTTGTATCGAATTTTATTTCAGGCCAGGAGCAAAATTAAAAGTCTGTAATGAATTTTATTTCGTGCCGGGAGCGAAATTGAAAGTCTGTAACGAATTTTATTTCGTGCCCGGAGTGAAATTGAAAGTCTGTATTTTTTTTATTTCGCGGCGGAAGCGAATTTAAAAGACTAACGGATTTATTTTACGCCAAGAGTGAAATGAAAAGTCTTGAATGAATTTTATTTCACGCCAGGAGCAAAGTTAAAAGTCTGTTAAGAATTCTGTTTGTAGCCGGGAGCGAAATTAAAAGTCTGTATCGAATTTTATTTCACGCTGGGAGCGAAATTTAAAGTCTGGTACGAATTTTATTTCGCACCGGGAGCGAAATTAAAAGTCAGTAATGCATTTTATTTTGCGCCGGAAGCGAAATAAAAAGACTAATGAATTTATTTCGCCTCTGCAGCAAAATTAAAATTCTGTTACTAATTTTATTTTTCGCCAGGAGTGAAATTTTATTCCTTTGAACAATTTAATTTCGGGACGCTAATTTAAATTGATGATACATTTCGTTTTGCATGCCAGTCCTCCCTTGAATCGGTTTTGGTGGTGGCTCCATTTTTCACCTCAAATGTAAAACTAACTGCACTTGATGACCGTAATGCTCTCCGTCAGTCGTACCTATATGTACATCGTACATGTATATGATCTACCAGAGATACTGTCCAAAAATAAATTGCCGAAAATAGAACACCTAACGAACACTAAAAATAATGGTGTTGCAGGTAAAATAAACTAAGTAAAAAGTAATTAAAGGGATCGATGAACTAAAAACAGGAAAAACAACATGGAAAATTCGAAGTCGTAAGTACAAACTGGTAAACTTTCAAAGGATCACTCAGAAATATCCAGAACTGAACAATAATTCAGAACTAGCCATCACAGTCACAGTCAATCGCAACATCGGACTAGATGCTCAGGAATCCCATACCGTCAGGTAAGGGGTAAGGTCATCACTCTCTCACTTGACTTTCGCTCCCCTTTCCTGCTGCTGCGGTGGCCTTGGTCAAGCTTGTGGTGCACCGTGGCCGCCTGCTTTAAGCGTGTATACAATCCTGTATGAAATATTACCTTATAAAAGATGCTGGAAGTGTCGTCCTTCCTGGGTTATACAGGCATTGTATCCGGTAACCACATTTTGGCTCACGCGAGTGAGTTCTGCCACTGTAATGTTTCTGATTTTGTATTTTATGTTCTTTATTGAGCACTGAGTCAGTAGGCCTAGTGGAAAGCTTATTTACAATTACGTGAATCTGTGCTAGTGAAGGTGACACTTCATCAGGAAATTGCTGAACTTACCCACCGGGCCGACTCGTACTTAAAATAAGTTTTACATACAAAAATACTTTGTTGCAATGATAACTGTCTGATGTTACCATCTGAGGTTCAGACTGGCGACTGACAACACCTGCACGCTTATTCCAAGGTCAAGTTAGTACTATGCGCGCGCTTTCAATACTACAGCAGGGGGCCGTGGGGCGCCAGAAACTCGGCCAAGTCCGCTGCAGTAGCGAATAACAAAACCGCCGCTCGTCGTTCTTACTTAATATGAAAGTCCCTATATGTAGACCATAGAGTTATGTACTATTAGATGACTATTATTGCGTAGGTTCATTATTCAAACGTTGACTTCTATCGCATGATTGGGACACAAGAAATAAAAAAATAATTTAAAAATTTTGCACAGCTGCCATCTTGAGTGTATGTAAACAATTTAACAAAATTAGATATCAGTTCATTACAATGTATTTAAACAATTGCTGTACCAAATTTCACTGCGTTCGGGTGGTTAAATCGCCAGAAAAGTCTATTTAAATGTTCAAATTCACTTGGCCGCCATGTTCGTTTTGTAGTTAACAGGTTTATGAAAGTTACTTAAGTGACTTTCATCACCGTACAAAATTTCAGGATGATATCGGTGACAGTTTCGGAGATATAGAATGCCAGTGAGATATTTCGCACAGCCACCATGTTGAATTGGTGAAACTTAATAAGCTTTGAAGGGCACGATCGGGGTCGGCCAAAATAGTAGACCTACTATGACCTTACCGAATTTCATTGAAATCGCTCCAGCCGCTTAGAATTTATTAGGTGGGGTGTGGGGAAGAGGGGGGAGGGGTCGGGATGCACACCAAGGCCCGGCGTAGGTGCGTGACGTCATGTCATGTCAGTAGGTAATCTGTGTCCTTGACTCTCCCCGCCTGCCGCTAGCTACGTGTGCGAGTGAGCTGTGTATAGTATGTCGTGGTACCCTACAAGCCAGGCAAGTGCTTTTAGGACCATATGACCCAGGCGCACACTGTCTACGCTGGAACTCTCAGTTCAGGGGCGCGTGGCCAGCCTGTCGCGGCTGGATTTCTCGAAGTCGTTCTTCTCTTCTCTTCATATTATTATTATTATTATTATTATTATTATTATTATTATTATTATTATTATTATTGGCAATAAAATGTTATTGGATACCAATAGACTACGTCTCATACTGTTCCCGAGTACATTGTAGATCAATTCTCTATTATTGAATGGATTCATTTGATAGCAAAATTATGCCATTTACACCTAAGTTAGGCATACCCAAACACGATAAGTTATTAAAACATGTTGATGTTGTTTCTTTCCCTTATTCGAAACGTACCACAAGCTTTCAATTCTCTTTGAAGCCTATCGTTAGCTCTAAACGACCTGTCTTGTTATGCCGATGGTTACTTCACATCTGATGGTGGGGTCCAGCATAAATCTTGTATCCTTCTTACGGCCAATAACAATTATTATTCTATTGTACTTTTGCTTCTAACTCGAGGAAGACATGAAAACATGGATCGCGTAACATTTCTGAAATGTTACAGATGCATCTTAGATCTAAGTCGGTGATTCCCTTCTTAATTTTGGTGTTTGAACGGAGCTAGGTTATCAGACACTCCACAGTGGTTGCAGCATACAGTCTCACACAAGAGCAACCTTTGCTTCCACCTATTTGTGCTTGACTACTCCCTTTCATGTGTACTTCTGGATAAGTTGTTCTCCATAAAATATGGTGATTAGACACTTTCGCAATCAACCAGCAAGTTCATTTTGTTTTTTCCATACATCCGCTTCAGGCTTAATTCTCAAGTATTCCTTTGGTTCCTAACTAGTAAATCACCGTCTTCATCGTTACCACCATCTTCATCATCATCACCGTAATGAAAACCTCATTCGTTGTACAAACACAAATTACGCACCATGTCACCTTGCCTTCAAGCAATTCTTGCACTCTCTGTATATATGTGGCACGGTGTCCCTACATGATGATTACTATACTTTGGATGTTCATTCACTGAAAATTGCGAAATTAGCTTCGAGGTTTTCCTATGCCCAGAACATAGAATGCTATGAAAATCAAATGTTCTTAAATACGATGTGTGGATTACATATAAATATGCAATTGGATTAACTCACGACGGCTACTTGTAGCATTGGCCTTTGAGAATATTTTACGGAAGCTATTCTAACAACTCTACGAGGTGAGTTTCTCTCCGAGTTCCCATATGAATGTTCGAATTGCAGAATAAGAATGTAGAAAAAAAAGGAAAACTTGTGCTCACTGACCTGGTGCAAGTCCTCAAAATGAACACCCATTTGGTGACTTAGGTATCATCGATACCATTTCAGTACCTCAAACCGAAATTAAATTTCTTGGCAGGCCAGGGAATTAAATCCGGACCACCGGGGCAACATCCAAGAATGTTTGCCGCTACACCACAAGGGGATCTCTTTCATTGTCAGCGCAATCTATTGCACGATGCCATGTAATTTCAGCAGAAACTATAATAGTACACCTTTCTTCGTATTTTTGGCATTACTTTGCCCCTGGTAAGTTAGAGAGATGGTTCGTATACCATAACCAAAGAGCCGAATAGTTCCAAAATCCAACAAACAACCGAAAGAAATACCGACAAGCTGGTAGAAAGACAGACAACAGATTTTGTAATTTTCAGAGCAAAATTGTTTTACAATGAAGAGCACTCTTGGTCTCCATACTGTTGAAATAATGAAAATTGTCCTAAAACTTCAAAAGTTAGAAGGATTTCATGTCAACTTGCTTATTTTGCCGTATATCTTATGTGTAGGTAAATTCCAAGAGTTATTGTTTCAGGCGATGTTGAAAATACGAATAAAAGACATAAATTACCTCAGATTGCGACGGAATATTGTTCAGTTTAAAAACCGGATATCATTACTAACGCTCGTTTCTCGAATTCACATATCCTGAACAGCACCAATCTAATCAGTTGGTGAATTCAGAATCTTGTTTTTGAAATACTGTAGACTATAGCTTTATAGTCCTAATGTAGTTTTTTTGTTCTATCCGTAATTATTTAGGTGGCTATGAGGAAGGGGATATGGTGAGACAGTTTCCTTGTGGGAATGATATTACGGATAGATGCCCTTCATGACGTCAATCTAATGAGAGGATTTAATGACAAATGAAATTAATGAGGCAAGGTATGAAATGGTTGTGTGTGGAATTTTGAGTTCGGTGTAGTCTGACCATGCACGTTAGCGTGTATAGCCACGTCGGCTGGATTGTGACATTATGTCAACAAATTTAAAAAATATATTTTAACACTCCTGATTCCATACCGGCCCTGTTACTGTCACATGTATGATTACCAATATGCTTGATTCCATTTTTAGGATTATTATATCTCGCTGCACCTGCTACATCAGCCAAAAAGTAGGGGCAGATGACCTCGTAGTTCCTCCCCTTAAAACAACAATAACTAACCTAACAAGTAGTTCCGTGAAGAATTATACAGCCTATTTTCATATATCCTACTTATGTTAATTGCCTCTATCAACATACAAAATTTCAGTTTGATTGCTGTAATAGATTCGCAGATATTGAGAACCGGCTAAATATTGCGCATGGTCGCCATGTTGGATTTTTATATCTGTAGGTCTTAGAGTTATGTACTGTTACGTGAAGTGTATTGTGTACGTGTAGTATTCAAACTTCAATCGTATGATTAGGACACAAAAACGAGATTTTAAAATTTCACACAGCTGCCATCTTGTGGTTATGGAAACAAATGAAAAAATTAGATGCCAATGGATTAACATTTGTAGAAGGATTTACTGTACCAAGTGTCACTGCACTCGGATGGTTAAATTGCGAGAAACGACCATGTGAATACTTATAATTCGCGTCGCTGCCATGTTGGATTTGTGATCACCAGGTTATTGAAAGTCCAATAGGTGAACTTATGTTCATAGCCCCAATGAAGATTAAAACATTTAGTTTGATTGCTGTAATAGATTCGTAGATATTGAGATCCATCTAAATATTTCGGATGGTCGCCATGTTGGATTGTTATATATATAGGCCATAGAGTCACGTACCATTAAAGGAAAATTATTGCAAGGGTTCATTATTCAAACTCTCACTTCGATCGCATGATTACGACACAAGAAATAAAAACTTAATTTTATAATTCGCACATTCGCCATCTTGAGTTTATGTAAACAATTGAACTAATATAGATACCAGTGCATTACAATGTGTATAAACATTTCCTGTACCAAGTTTCATTGCGTTTGGATCATTAAATCGCGAGAAAGGTCTATTTAAAATTTTCAAATTCGCTTGGCTGCCATATTCGTTTTTCAGTTAACCGGTTTTTGAAAGTATTATAGATGAAATTCCAGTAGTGCCCTTTATCTCTGTACAAAATTTCAGGGTGATATCGCTAATAGTTTCAGAGATATAGAATGCCGGTGAAATATTTCGCACAGCCACCTTCTTGAGGTTATGTAAACAATTGAATGAAATTAGATGTCGGTACATTACAATGTGTATAAACATATACTGTACCAAGTTGCATTGCGTTTGGTTGGTTAAATCGTGAGAAACGTCTATTTAAAAGTCGCAAATTTGCATGGCCGCCATGTTGGTTCTGTAGTTATCAGGTTTTCAAAAATCACATTGGTGAACTTCTATTAGTTCCCTTTATCACCGTGAAATATTCCAGGGTGATATCGGGAATAGTTTCGGAGGTATTGAATGCTGGTGAAATATTTCGCACAGCCGCCATGTTGGATTGGTGAGATGTAACAAAATTTGAAGGGCACGGTGGGGGTCGCCCGGAATAGTGCTATGAACTTACCGAGTTTCATTGCAATCGCTCCAGCGGTTTAGAAGTTATTAGGGGGGAGGGCACACACCATATCACACACACACGCGCACACAGAGACAGACACACTGACAAAAGGTGATCTCATTAGCTTATTTTTCCATAAATGAAAATAGGCTAAAAAGTAAGCAACTTCTTGTATCCTTGTTTCAGATCTGGTTCATGTACGTCCAAATATCATGTTTTATACGTCTTCGGTGTGTTTCTTTAAGGTGTAACTTTCCCACTATGGTATGTTTGTGCTCCCCAGGCACAAAAGATGTTATGAGCACGGCAGACCACAAGCATATGACGAAATGTTGGCTCCAGTGCGCCTAGTGTCCAGGCTCTGCGCTCAGTTTTAAACGTACTGCATCACCCCGTCAAATGGACAGTGCTGTGCGACTAAGCGCTGCAGTGCTAGTGTGATGTCGTGCTGCACTGCTCAGAAATACTTGACGTTACAGACAGTTAGGAACGGGGCTCCGAGTGAAAGCCGAAGTTAAACGATTGACTTCGCGTCACCACATGGTAGCTTTACGATTGGTTACAAAGTGAGAAGCTTATTATCCTCTCTGTTTCCAAATAAATCATGTGATTGTGCCAGAACTTATCTATATTTACGACACTTTACTAAATGTAAATTACTGTAGTGTAATATTCAACATATCATATTCTCAGAATACATTACATTGAAGTACCTCCATTTTCTGCACAATGTACATCGCTCTGTTGGTCTAGGGTATGATTCCTGCTTTGAGTGCGAAAGGTCAAGGGTTCAAACCCCGGAAGATCCTAGCAATTTTATTACTTTTGTTTTTATCACTTGAAAAGATTCAAAAAGTATGTAAAAGAACCTTACGAACGTTCTTTTTTTCGGGCGAGACTTCCGGTAATTTAAATACATAGGTTGAGGTAAACGCTTCTTTTTTTCCCCGTCGGTTTACCCTCCAGGTTGGCTTTTCCCTCGGACTTAGGTTGGTTGGTTGGTTGGTTGCTTCCTCAGTTTAGGGGCTGTGACAACGCGGTCATGTAGCCCCGTGTACTTTGGGTGGGTGTAGAATCTGTCTGATAACCGGTGTTAATTGTGATGGCTGTATAAGTGTGTGTTATCTGTTTTTAATTCAAGTAAGGACTGCAGACATTGATTTTTTGAAGTAGTTCCTACTTTTGCCGCCAAACGCCACCATCAACAATTACTAGTTCAGAACTTGGTTACTAGACGCCACCGCAGTCGGCTCCTGGCAACGAACGTTCTTCGTTAAAGAACGAAGGTTCTTTAACATGCCATAAATCTATGACATGGGACTGCCGGCTTTACTTCCCCTCCGAAGAAAGGCATACTGAGGGATTTTAACGACGGCTTCGGCCGGGTTTGAACCCGCGATCTTGGGCATAGAAGAACAGCATGTACCAACTACACCACCAAAGCCGCTACCCTTCCTTGGACTCAGCGAGGGATCCCACCATAACCACCGTAAGGGCAGTGTCCTGGAGCTTGAAACACCTGGTTGGGGGATACCACTGGGGAGGTGGGGCCACCCTCCTTGCCTCTTCCTTGCCTATCCCTCCCAATCTTCCCCTCACTTTTCATCCCTCATGAGGCCCGTGTTCGCTTTGCAGGTGAGGCCGCTTGGGCGAGGTGCTGGTCCCACCTCCCCAGTTTTATCCTTCGTCCAGGTGTTTCAAGCTCCAGGACACCGCCCTGGTGGCGGTAATGGTGGGATCCCCGCAGAATCCGAGGGAAAAGCCAACCTGTAGGGTAAAGCGACTAATATAAAAAATTGCGTTTGACCTCAAACTATGTATTTATATTACTGGCACACAGTAAGTACAAGTCTCGCACGAAAAAAAAAAGTTCGTAAGGTTCTTTTATATACTTTTTGAATATTTTCAAGAGATAAAACAATAGTAAAAATGCTGGGCAATTCCGGGATTTGAACCCGGGACTTCCGGCACTCAAAGCAGGAATCATACCCCTAGACCAACAGTGCGATGTGAAACGTGCAGAAAATGGAGGTACTTCAATGTACTGTATTCTGAGAATATGATATGTTGAATATTACACTACAGTATTTTACATTTAGTAAAGTGTCGTAAATATAGATAAGTTCTGGCACAATCACATGATTTATTTTGAAACAGAGAGGATAATAAGCTTCTCACTTTGTAACCAATCGTAAAGCTACCATGTGGTGACGCGAAATCAATCGTTTAACTTCGGCTTTCACTCGAAGCCCCGTTCCTAACTGTCTGTAACGTCAAGTCTCAGAAATAGGCAGAGTAGGGCTGCGCTTCACCTGCTAGCACTGCTTCACCTTGCCCATTGCACGGCCCTGGTGCACACACACGGACAAAAGGTGATCTCATAAGCCTATTTTTTCATAAATGAAAATAGGCTAAATACGAGATTTTAAAATTTCGCACAGGCGCCATCTTGTGGTTATGAAAACAATTCAGTTTGATTGCTGTCATTGATTAGTTGACATTGAGAATCGTCTAAATACTTCTTAATATGTGTAGACCATTGACCTATGTACTATTAGATGACGATTATTGCGTAAGGTAGGTTCATTGATCAAACGTTGGTTACGATCGCATGATTGGGACACAAGAAATTAAAACTTATTTTTTAAATTTCACACAGGCACCATCTTCCGGTTATGTAAACAATTGAGCTGAATAAGATATCAGTGCATTACAAGGTGTATAACATTTGCTATACCATTTGACGACGCTCGAATGGTTTAATCGCGAAAAAAAGATCTATTTTAATGTATCAACTTCGCTTGGCCCCCATGTTCGTTTGTTACTTAACAGGAATTTTGAGAGTCCCATCTAGTAGTTCATTTTATCACCGTACAAAATGTCAGGGTGATATCTGTAATAGTTTCGGAGATATGGAATGCCAGTGAAATATTTCGCACAGTCGCCATGTTGGATTGGTGAGCTGTAATAAAATTTGAAGATCACGGTCGGGGTAGGAAATAATAGTACTATGACTTTACCGAGTTTCATTGAAATCGCTCCAGCCGTTTATATTTTATTAGGGGACACACACACATACGCACACACACGGACTAAATGTGATGTCATAAGCCTGTTTTTTTTTTTCATAAATGAAAATAATAAAGAAAGCTTTTCTTTCGGTCTACGCGAATTTCGTGTTGAATGACTGAATAGCTTTCTTCATTAGAAATAACCATCACTGAAAAATGCCTTCTATCACTACTAAATGAAAATAGGATACCAAGTAAACGAAAAGCAAGAACGGGAGGTTTCATTTAGGAAAGAAATACTCTTATTGGTCACAAAGGAGTGAAAGTTTGGTGTATAGGTTACACTCTGCCTTATATGGCAACACTGCGAGAAGGTGAGTTCGATTCCCATCTTAGCTATCATAGAGTGTTTTTCTGGGGTGTCCCACTTCCACTCCAGGAAAATGCGTGGATAGCTCCTAAGTCAAGGCCATTGCCAACTCCAAAAATAACAAAGTTTATCAGACGTCAACTACATGGGACTGATGAACAATAGGCTATGTTCCAAACCCCTATATGAAGCAACAAGAAATATTTCGAATCAATGGGATCCATCGTATTGATTTTAGGAAACATGTTTCTAACGTAGGCTACAATATGACCGCGATCGAAACGAGCAAGGTGCCTTGCCCTGTCTGATGGGGCACGCGCACAGATTGAAATTATTATGTTGATTATTATTGATATTTCAAGAAGTAATTATCCTATGTTTGAATAAATAATTGGCCTGGAATTACATATGGCCCAGCATCGTCAGTTCATGGTCACCCTCCATGCTTGTCCGGGAAGCGGGCAAATAGACACTTCCATAACGTTATTGACGAGATTCTTTTCTGAAATAACGGAAACAATTTCTCCGCTTAGAATAATGTTACTGATACCGCAGAGCTGGTAAAAATCGCATGTATACCGTTATTAGACTTATAACGTTGTTGGTGGGTTCGCATTTCAAAATAACTGAATTATTTTTTCTGCCCTGAATAACGTTATTGATAGCGTATGGCTGGTAAAATTCGCTCGTATACCGTTACTAGACTTAAAACGTTATTGGTGGGTTCGCATTTCTAAATATCGGAATTATTTTTCTGCCATGAATAACGTTATTGACAGCGCAAAGCTCGTAAATATCGCTCGTATACCGTTACAAAGCTTATAACGTTATTGGTGGGTTCCCATTTCTAAGTAACGGAATTAATTTTTCTGCCCTGAATAACGTTATTGATAGCGTATAACAGGTTAAAATCTCTCGTATACCGTTACTAGGCTTATAACGTTATTAGTAGGTCTGCATTTTGAAATACCCGAATCGATCACTCTGCCTGAATAACGTTATGGATGGCGCGCAGCGGGTCAAAATCGTTGTCATACCGTTACTAGACTTATAACGTTAATAACGGGAGCGCATTTTAAAATAACGGAATCTTTTCCTCTGCTGGTTATAACGTTCATAGCACAAACCAGGGAAAATTATAACCCCTTATTTCGTTGCCGCACTAAAAACGTTATTCATATACCATTTGCTTTGGGTACGGAAGCAGTAACGTAACAAAAGTTAATTCGTTATTTCTGACAATTCTGTTACGTTATGAAGCCTTGCAACTGGGCTCGCAGTCTGTCCAGACAGAAGTGACACTGTTTCCAGGGGCTCACAACTAATGGCGCGTTGGTAGGCGACCAAGAGACTCCAGCTGAGCCCGGCATTTCTTCCATTGACTTGTGGCGGGCTCCTCTCTACACTATAATCTATCCTGTCGACTTGCCTTCGTTAAATCTAGTTCTCTTCCAGTCTCGACAGTATATCCGAGGCCTAGAGTTATTTTCATTTTTCTGCCTTAATTTCCAGATGCCCTCAGATTTCGAGGGGACAGACCTCATCTGTTTTTCACGGTATCCTTGCCTATAATCAAAGGCGTAGGGTAGGGTGTGTGTAACCCGCCCTACTCATGGTACACCTTCGATAACGCTAAATGGTCTACCGTCACCCTCAAGGGTGATCACATTCCTCTTAAATTTGGACGGCACTACACTTGTCTCATACATGCTATCTACTAAGTGGAATAACCTACAGACCTTCATCCCCTATGCAATGTAATCAACTCAGTCGACACATCCTCTACGTCTGGTGCTGTGTTCCTGCTTCCTACACAGGTCTTCTATTCCTCTATCAAGTTCTGAACTTGGCCTAGTAGTCGTTGACGGTGGAGCTTGGCGGCAAAAGTAGGAACTATTTGAAAAATTCTAAGTTGCAGTACCGTACTTAAATTAAAAAACAGATAACACACACTAATACAATTATCACAATTAACACCGGTTATCAGACAGATTCTACACACACCCAAAGCACACAGGGCTACATGACCGCGTTGTCGCAGCCCCTAAACTTAAGAACCAACCAACCAAAACCTTAAAGCAACCCCCGTGAAAAAATAAATGCTACGTCCAGAGTTACCGAGATATGGTGACGAGTGCGTAACATTTGCCTTTTATATACACTTTGTATTCGCCCCAGTCCTACGTGAGTGTGCAAGTGTACACAGATGTAGGCCTACTGAATGGACTTATATCAAAACAACGAAAAGTGACTTGTTATCTTACTTGGCTCTTAAACCTAACGATTATAAGAAATAAGACCTCATTTTTGCTTGGATTCCGAACCTCTGAACGTGACTTCTTAATTCAATTAACTAACATAACCTGAAATCGACATTAAATTAGTACATCAGCTGATCTCTCTCGTCCTCTCTAAACGCGAGTGGTGCGCTATCTGTAGACGAGAGTCTGCATCAGATCTAGCTCATTTTTCCACCAATCATAATCATTTATTTTATTAGGGACTATGCTTGCTATACGAAGTAGAATCGGTGAACATGCTCCCTGCCTTAGAATCTAGTTAATCGCTCCAAATAGCTAATACGATGGCTATTTGATCGCTCTGTTAGTGTTATCTCAGTGGGCCATGAAACGAACGCAACAAACCATGTGTTTAACAGTAAGCCCATAACCATAGTGATTCTACATTATCATTTAACTAATTCCATTGCGGTAGATTTGTTATGACTGGAGAATTATGTGCTCTTCAACATGGCTTTCTCTGCGCACGTCGGCATAAATTCAGCATCATAATGGATTTGATCTTCCGTAAAACGACCGTCTCGGCGTTCCTGCCCCTGGTTATAGGATGCGGTCTTCACACAGGTGCTTCTCTAGTGCTCTTCATCAATTGATCTCATTTGGAAGAGGGAGGATCATTCTGCCTCATACTTGCACTCCTGGGTCTGCTCAACGCAGTCATCATGTCTATGGACATATTATTATCCTTCTGTAGATAAGCTCTCGATATTGTACAAGTAGTAGTTCATTAAAATAGCCTACAGAAGTGAAAGAAAAATAAAACAACGATGGTTACCCTGTGAGACTATCAATGCCGTCCAACCTCTATCCAAAAAGCAATGCCTGTTCTTGCGGTCAATGGTCAGAGGAGAACTTCAAACCAGTCGCATGGCCGTTCCGATATGTTTTCGTGTCATTTGGAATATTTTATTGGTCTACAAGAACCAGCTGGCCTATGTGACTGTCAGATTCAATATTTCAGTGAACAACATCGCCATCTGCAAGCATCAAGAAAGCGAGTTTAGTTAGTTATTATTGCTTTAAGGGGTGTAACAGCGAGGACATCTGCCCCTATAAGAAAGCGAGTCATAAGTATTTTTTGTGAGGTTATTTTTCAACAAAGGACCAGCAAGTGTTTTGAGAATCGGTAAGTGTAGTTTATCAACAGATATCATGTGTGTGTGACATACAGTAGTCTCGGTATCTCGCTATACGGCGCCATGTTAGTGAGGAGGTTATGTTCCCGTAACTGGTCCTCCGTTGGCTGATAGACTACTGGAACCCTCCAAATCCTCCCTTATCATGTGTGTCTGGTGGTGATGGCGAGAGCACATCATCACAGAGCAGTCTCGGTCACTGGTATCAGGAGCACAGCCATGTCAGTGAGTAGGTTACGTTCACATAACTGGACCCCCATTGGCTGTGAGACTGCTGTATCCTTCAATACCCTAATGGGGAGTATGTGTGGTTTGAAGTCTCTTTTGACCATTGGGCGCAAGAACAGGCATTGTTTTTGGAAAGAGGTTGGACGGCATCGATAGTCCCTCAGGGTAACCATCGTTCATAACAAATCTACCGCAATGGAATTAGTTAAATGATACTGTACAATCAGAATGGTTATGGGCTTACTGTGTGTATATTACTGTAAAACAAATACCCTAGTGCACAATAGCTCGAGCTCTAGTGAATGGGTTCAGGTTGAATGAATATACAGGAGAATTCTCACATGTTTCTGCTAGCAGTTAAGCATCAACTGTGAGACACATCTAAATAAGAACAAGCAGACGGAGGGAGAGAAAGAGAGAGAGAGAGAAATATAAACACAAGCAGAAATTGCAGGAAGAGGGATTACTAATGTTGAGGTGTTAGCACTGTGTCAGTCCAGAAGACACACAAGAGTGAAGAATAAATACACACAACTGAATTATTTAGGAAATAAAGTAACAACGGACGTGATTATAACTTCTATGTTTAAAGGAAGCTTGGACGACTCCTCATCACCGACAAACAGAATAATCAAACGTTACGAGCAGTTTACAGCGGAACGTACGCAGTTTCTGAAAGAAGTCTACTGACACTGAAACGTACCTGAATTTCAATGTGGACAACCTCCAATGCCACAGTAACCGTGGACTAGGCCTATTGGGGAGACCACGTTAAAAAAAACGCGCCATGTACTCTACCTCATGGTGGTGTGGAAATGAGTATTCCTGTGCGGTGCAGACCGAAAATGCAGTAGTATCATTCTCAACACTTGGCCTACGTCTCGACCGTATGACGGCCCTGAGAAACTCTCAACTTTATGGTAGAGTTTATCAGCCAGTGATGCAAGACATGTTTTCCGGTGGCACTTGATGAGTTGTCTGGCCGGTGGCACTTGATGAGTTGTCTGGTGGTACTTGACGGGTCTGGTGGTACTTGAGGTGTCTGGGTAAAACTCAGCAATTTTTCGGACACAGCACAAACCTAGAAAAATTACTTGACGTTACAGACAGAGAGGAATATGGCTTCGAGTAGCGGAGAAAGCCGAAGCGTTACGATTGGTTACGAAGTACATCATGGCTCCGAGTCACCACATGGTAGCGGAGAAAGCCGTAGATTTACAATCGGGTGGCTTCTCCTTATTTCGCTTCGTAAGCCGACAGTTTCTTAGGGACCTGGTGGCGCAACGGTTACGCTATTGGTATCTCACCACGGCGGACCGGGTTCGATTCCCGGTCAATACAAGTGCGATTTTTTTAAATATATATTTGCAGCCAATGATCATAGCGGGGTATTTTCAAAGTGAAATGCCATGTTCTGTGGTTCAGATTCTACGTAAAATGGAGGTCCCGTCGCCCATAATCATGAGATTAACGGTCACGTGAAACTGCAAACTTCCTTCCAACAGTTTCTCGCTTAGCTTGCTACGCATGACCTATGTCGTGTATTTTGTGTACCATACATTGGCAACAACATGTGTGCGTCTCGGTAACAGTTGAAGACACCTTATGCGCCTCTTTCAGTAACAGTTGAGCAATGACAATTGCCGTCTTTGAATGAACAAGAAATAACGACTCAAGTCACATATTTATGTAATTCAGCACATATATCCTATGCAGTAGTGATAATGGACAGTAATTGCAATACCATATACCGGTACCAAAATCAGCTTACACAACCATTGATTACATCATTGATAAATTAATGGTGTTGTTTGACAGCGAAATACTGGAAATCGAGTAAGTAACTGAGTCTTGCTAGCTGTTCGAATATGCGGAAGGACTTATTAAAAATAGTTTGATGAAATCCTACGAGGTGAAAATGTATAACTATACCCGGTATCAAAATGGCGGTCAAAGCGAAAGCCATTCGACTGTCTCCGTTGCTGTTCGCTGACTCGAAGACATGTTCCCCTCTATCTGTAACGTCAAGTGAAAAATTGCTGAGTTTTAATTCACTGGCCGTGAAACCCAATATACCATCTTTCTGGGTAAAATTTAAAAGTACGAATACGATGGTCGTCTTATACTAATACCCGTGGCTCATGATCTCGCGATTAACGGTCACGTTAAACTACAAGCTTCCTTCCTTTTCTTATACTAATAGAAAGGTTTTTAGGTAGATTTCATTAGAAAGCTAACTATTGCAATGGGTACCATGTTTTGACTTCCGGAAAATTTCGACATATCTTCGCGTTTCACATCCCCAGACCGCAAAACCACCGTCAGTTCAAACGTTTATATCAGTGTCGAAACCTTGCATAAGGACAATGTGACCACAAGTATAAATAAAAATGAACCCCAAATGACAAGAAGGTTACCGTCCCCATAAGACAATAAATTGTTTAAAAAAATACATAGAAAGACGAAAAACAATGTTAATTAAGCTCCAATTGTAAAATACTTTCTCGCAATAAATGAGGTCTGATCCTTCTACGAAAACCTGCATATTTTGCCTATTATAGTCTATCCCCTAGTTTGCTCGGTGAAATCTACCTCTGCTTTCCGGCGTGGCGAGAGGAATTTTTGTAATTGTTGTTGTTTTTGCGTAATCAGTTAAGGGTTTTGCAACATAGTGATCATGTAGCCCCGTGTACTTGGGTGTGTGTGTGAAATTTGTCTGATAACCTGTGTTATTGTGATGGCAGTACTAGTGAGTGTTATCTGTAATTCAGATAAGGACTGCAGACGATCAATTGCAAGTAGTTCCTACTTTTGCTACCAAATGCTACCGTCAATGACACCTAGCTGAGAACCTGGCTACTAGATGCAACCGCAACTGGCACCTGGCGGCAAAGTTTGGAACTTAATAGAGCGTTAATCAAATCTAATCTATAAATTTAGCTTCACACAATTAAATTTATAGGCCTACGGCATGGGCCCGCTTGACTTCCTCTCCAAAGGAAGGCATAGTGAGGGATTTTAACGCTCTTAAAAATCCGGCGACTTCAGCCGGGTTTGAACCCGTGATCTTGTGCCTTGAAGCTCAGCATGCACCAACTACGCAACCGAAGCCGCTAGAAATGAGGAAACCAGAGAAAAACATTTTTACAACGACGGAGGAAGAAATTGAACCCACCTCTTCTCTGTTCTGTCTCACGAGACTGAATAAACTCCGTTCCAGCCCTCAGACTAGAGCTACATTTCTTGGCAAGAGTCAGAGTCAGGAATCGAACCCAGACCTTCACAGTGACATCCCACCATTTTATTGTGTTAAGTTTACTATTGAGGACGTGGAGGTGATCCAGGTGCTCACAGCTAGTAGGACGTCGGACCTCATCTCAGCCTGCATTGATTTTATTTACTCGTGCCATGCTGATCTGTCATTGTTCCGGCTGACCCCTCTTAGTGAGATTTAGTTCTCTTTCGACTCCTACGCCATTGGAGGAGCTCTAAGGGGTGTTGAAGTGAGCACTCCTCTGGTTACGTCACTGACCTTCGCCCTTAGAGTATCCGAGGAGTAGAGTATTTCGTCTGCCCTTTTCTTTTCTCTCCTGACACCCTATGTTTTCTAGTGGCCAGACTTATTTTTATTCCACGATATTCCCCACCTATTATAAGAGGCGACCAAATGGTGTATGTAGTACCTTACGTGACTAGGGTTGCCATACGTCCTGAAAAAGAGGGACTAGTCCCAACTTCAGGCAAAGAAAATTACAGTCGGTCTGAAAGACTAGACGTTATATCATTTCAAATGACGCATGCTACAAATACTACACATGTTAGAAAGGCTCAGGAGGGCTTCGCTCGAAGCCCCAGGACTCTTTCAACAGACTCCATTACCCATTAACTTAGGCTTCCCGCGCGGGCACCTCTCTAAGAGTCACCCTGTATTTGAGTCTGACATCTTTTACAACTCTTTAAGAGTCACCCATTATTTGAATCTGATATCTTGCAAACCTCTTTAAGGGTATTTGAATTGAATCGAACATACTGTACACCTAGTTAAGTGTCACCCTGTAATTTGCTCTGACATCCTGCACACCTCTTTAGGATGCACCCTGTATTCTTATCTGGCATCTTGTATATCTCTTTAGAAGTCACCCTGTATTCTTGTGTGACATCTTGTACACATCTTTAGGGGTCAGCCTGTATTCTTATATGCCATCTTGTACACCTCTTTAAGAGTCACTTGTATTCTTATCTGGCATCTTGTATATCTCTTTAGGAGTCACCCTGTATTCTTATCTGGCATCTTGTACTGTATTTTGCTCTGACATCCTGCACACCTCTTTAGGAGGCACCCTATATTCTTATATGGCATCTTGTATATATCTTTAGAAGTCACCCTGTATTCTTGTGTGACATTTTGTACACCTCTTTAGGAGTCACCCTGTATTCTTGTCTGACATCTTGTGCACCTCTTTAGGAATCACCTTGTATTCTCATCTGGCGTCTTGTATATCTCTTAAGGAGTCACTCTGTATTCTTATCTGGCATCTTGCACACCTCTTTAGGAGTCACCCTGTATTCTTTTCGCTTCGCTCAAAGCCCCAGGTCGCTCGACGCCCCAGGACTCTTTCAACAGACTCCATTAACCATTAACTTCGGCTTCCCGCGTGGCTGCATGACGTCACGCTCTCGCCATCCTTTACCCATTAACTTAGGCTTCCCGCGCGGCTGCATGACGTCACTTCCATCTACATAACGCAACCGTCTCCGTCCCGCATAACTTTGGACTCAAGCATAACGACGAAGTCGACAAGATCATTTGAAATTATAAAAACGCTCTTCCCTATTTTTCAACCTATTTTCATTTATGAAAATGTGCATGTGTGTGTGCATCCGTGTGTGTGTCCCCGCCTAATAACTTCTAAACGACTAGACCGATTTCAATGAAACTTGGTAAGGTCCGTAGTACTATTTCGGCGGACCCCGACCGTGCCCTTCAAATTGTATTACGTCTCACCACGTCTCACGTTTCACCGGCATTCTGTGTCCGAAACGATCACTCATACGGTGGTAAAGCGCACTACTAGAAGTTCACCTATGTGACATTCAGAAACCTGTTAACTACAACACGAACATGGCGGCCAAGCGAAGTTGAAATATTTAAATAGACTTTTCTCGCGATTTAGCCATCCGAGCGCAATGAAACTTGGTACAACAAATGACTATACAAATTGCAATGCACTGACATCTAATTTAGTTCAATTGTGTACATAACCTTAAGATGGCGGCTGTGGACAATTTTAAAATTAAGTTTTTATTTCTTGTGTTCTAATCTTGCGATCGAAGTCAGTTTGAATAATGAACCTACACAATAATCTACATCTAATAGTAAATAACTCTATGGCCTACATATACAAAAATCCAACATGGCGACATCTATGAATCTATTACAGCAATCAAACTGAAAATGTGTATGTTGAAAGTGGCAATTAATATAAGTAGGATATATGAAAATAAGCTATACGGTATAGTTCTTCACGGAACTACTTGTTTAAATGTACTTAATGCCCTGAATTTTAAAAGTCTCATCTTGAAAGCATATTTTTGCTGAAATGTTTCTACATTTTGGTTACGTTGGCGGCACTGTTCCTCCGATTTTGGAGAATCAAAGCGATACTGAAAGTTAAGGAACTTATTAATTACTGATTTATTAGGCTATCCACAGCCTGCTTCCAGTCTCCGACCGGGTCAGGAATGGAATGAATGAAGCCCCCATCTAGCGGCGAGGATATGGACTGTGCCGGCTGCCGTGGCCTGGCGCACTCCAGAGGGTCAATGATTAAATGAATGACAGATGAAATGAAATGATAGTGGAGAGTGTTGCTGGAATGAAGTGTTGACAGGGAAAACCGGAGTACCCGGAGAAAAACCTGTCTGCCTCCGTTTTGTCCAGCACAGATCTCACATGGAGTGACTGGGATTTGAACCACGAACCCAGCGGTGAGAGGCCGGCGTGCTGCCGCCTAAGCCACGGAGGCTTCGCTTTAATAGGCTATCATTGAACACAAACAAAGATACAGTATACGCCTCAGTTTCTGTCCGATCAGTCCCTTTAGTCCCATTTATAATAGGCGGGGAATATCGTGGAATAAAAAGAAGAAACAAAGATACAGTTTATGCCACAGTTTCTGGTCGGTCAGCCCAGGTTGCGCAGTCATACAGAGGCCAGTCGGCGAACCATCCTCAGGCATGTGCAATTATTGATACGTAGGTTGCTTCCCGCGCAACTGACAACTCTCATATCAATTGCACATGCCTGAGGCTTGCCAATTGGCCTCTGTACGACTATGCAACTGGTGCTGACCGGCCAAAAACTGTGGCGTTTGAAATGTGGTGTTACAGGAGAATGATGAAGATCAGATGGGTAGATAGGGTTACAAACGAACAGGTATTAAGACTAGTGGGAGACGAGAGATGTTTCTGGCGATTGCTAATGAAGAGAAGAGATAGGTTGGTAGGACACATACTAAGACACCCAGGAATGGCAAGCTTAGTTATGGAAGGAAGGATCGAGGACAAGAACTGTAGGGGTAGACCAAGGTTAGAATATGTTGAACAGATTGTCTCGGATGTAGGGTGTGGTAGCTATGTAGAGATGGAATGATTAGCTCAGGACAGGGAGGCATGGACGGCTGCATCAAACCAGTCAAATGACTGAAGACTCAAACAACAACAAGCATTCAGAACTACGCGTTTTAGTAACACTGCCTACGTAATAAACTAAACCTTTAAGAAAGCAATAAAAATGAATTGCAGAAACGTAATTCGAGTCGCAGAGTCGCACACAATGTACAGTAGGTCCTTCTCTACATAACGGAACCTCACAAGCGCCGTGTGGCTAGCCGCAAGGTACTGGCGCTAGCAGCAGCGCAGTGCCCAACTAGTTTAACACATGTACACTTTTTATCGTATTTAATGATCATCATTACTTACATGGATTTCAGAGTAGTTGCTGGAAATGCTGTCCTTCATTTTCTAAACACACATTGCACCAACGTAGGGAGTTTTGGTACACTCGCTGTAATTCATCCTCACTGATATTTCGTATCGGTGTAGTTATTTCGTTTTCGAGAGCCCCCCGAGTACGCGGATTGTTTCTGTATATCTTTTGTTTGAGGTTCTCCCACAAGAAAAAATAGCACGGCGCTGAAACTTACGAACGAATTTACTTTTCTTGAGAAGATAAGTTTCCACCAGGAATATTCGATGTTTGTTCTATACCTAACCATGGTCACAGGATACGAGATAGTCTACAGTACTTCACCACAAATCTTAATTCTCTCAACTAAGGTATCTTGCCAGCTCCGTATGTAACCAATGCTATGACAGCAGCCGTTGCTTCCCGACCTGATGTTGTGTAATCGGTAGATGCTAGTCATCTGGCCGTAACGTATCGCTCTTCGTCCGTCACACGGATCCGGCGAGGTTCCATTCTTTAGAGAAGGACCTCACTTAGTGATGAGAAAATATTCATTAGAAACAGCATACTGTAACTGCATTCAAATATGCACTGAAATTTCGAACTATACGGTATAACTTAGACGTTTGACAGTTAATTTTCTTTTCTCTTCTTATCTTCCACGTCTCTTTTTCACAAGAGGGTCCAAATAAAAATCCTAATGTGCATTCAAAAACCCTCTAACGATGCTGCAGGTTTTCAGAATTGCAGCCTTTTGTGCAATAGTGTGGGTGTATATGGGAAGATTTAGTGTGGCTAGATTTACTGAAAAGGATTTAGGTGTCAGGCCAGTGGGAGAAAGGAGGAATGGAAGGATCGTCACATTCTTTTGTCTCCAGATTCTGGCCACCTCCATAGCTAGAGGAGTATATTTATCGGAATTTATGTTGGATATTATGGCCATTCGGAACAGATATGTCAATCAAGTACGTGTGATGGTTCTTCTTATCAGCTAAAGTTATGTCTGGTCTATTATGAGGAGTTGTTTTGTCTGTTTGAATAGTGCGATCCCAATACAGCTTGTAATCTTCGTTTCCAGCACACTTTCTGGAGAGTATTTGTAATAAGGCGTCCTGTCGTGTATGAGAGATCGGGTTAGGGCGAGTTCTTGATGAATGACTTTGGCAACATCGTTATGCCTCTCACTCAGAAGGTTTCTATGGAACACGAAGATCCCGCTCCGATCTCACAAAATGCCTCCACTGAACTCTGTTTTGGGCGAGTTCTTGCCAGTTGCCCACGCTCTGGTGTCTACAAAGTTTAGAGATTTCGTTTTTTCAGGAACTTCGTGGTCTTCCTACTGGCCTTTCTCATCTTTATTACTTTTTTGTATTATTAGACTCATCATCATCACAAAATGCCTCCACTGAACTCTGTTCTCTGCTGTCATAGCATTGGTTACATACGGAGCTGGCAAGATACCTTAGTTGAGAGAATTAAGATTTGTGGTGAAGTATTAATCCTACAACAACTAGTCATTTTAAACTCAGCAATTCTTCTAGGACACCAAGAGCTCGCCGATGAGCCAGCTTGGTGTCCTAGGCGAAACCCCACACTAGACACGGCACAAACCTAGAAGAATTGCTGAGTTTTAATTCACTGGCCGTGAAAGCCAATATACCATCAACTAGTAATTCCAATAGTTTTATATGTAAGTTTAATTTTAATACCCACCCGTTATGCCGTGAAACTCAACACCCTCTTAGTCCACTATACAATTACCGACAGTTAGCTCTGCACTTCCCCTTCCCACTCCCCTGGCGTACTACTGCAGCGTAAAACAATTGCCACACTGAGTGTGTCTGTGTTTAATTGTGACAACCTACTGTCACCCACGTCAATGTTCTCAGATAGGGAAGTATTCGGCACGCTCCCCGCACCGCTCTACACCCCTCTCCTACCGCTGAGCTCTCAAGGTCAAGTGCACAGCTAAACGCCGATAACTGTCCATTGAGTTTATGGGATTCGATTGTATCAGCTTTTGCATAATAACCACCAGTGGCGTAACTAGGGGATTGGGGTGATTAGGGGGATTAATCCCTCCCAGAGGGAAGCCCCTGTGGCTTAGGCGGCAGCACGCCGGCCTCTCACCGCTGGGTCCGTGGTTCAAATCCCGGTCACTCCATGTGTGATTTGTGCTGCACAAAGCGGAGGCAGACAGGTTTTTCTCCGGGTACTCCGGTTTTCCCTGTCACAATTTCATTCCAGCAACATTTCATTTCATCATTGCCCCTAGGGGAGTGCGACAGTCTTCGGCAGGCGACACAGTTCATATCCTAGCCGCTAGATGGGGGCTTCAATCATTCCATTCCCTGACCCGGTCGGTCGACTGGAAGCAGGCTGTGGATTTTCAATCCCTCCCAGAGCAAAATGATAAAAATTTGGAATTTATTAAGGTTCTTAATTTTTATTAAAATCAATCTTCAGATTGACGAAGTTTACAGGCTACTTACTAACTTGAAAGTATTGCTTTTCACTGTTGTAAAATGTTTAATGATAACCTACTTAAGTTAATACTTACTGATTGAGAAAAGGGAGTCATTAGATAGGCGCGGCACGTTTTTTCCTCGTCCCCTTCCTAATAAGCACACTTGTCAGTTGCCACTCCGTTAGTATCCGAGTACTTGGAAAGTGAATAACATTGTTCGGTTGGAAACGGTGGTTAATTAATAATTATACGATGTTGGGGAAAAGAAGGGGCCAGATGGTTATCGCGAAGAACTTCATAATTTAATATCTTGCAATAATGCTTTATATATAGTTAGTTTTTAGGCCAGTCGATGCCAGAAGAGAGCAACATCTTAGTCTTGAATTATATTTTTTAAATACAGGTGAGCAAAAGAATCATTTTAACGTTAACAATATACCGTATGTCTTATAATTTCTTTTAATTGTGATACAGTTACTTAGTGTATGTTCAACTTCACAACATCGCATAAAGCAAATCCTCGCATAACCCGCATTGTTCCTTGCTTCGACAAAATTGTTCATATTTGAGCTTTTGCAAAGATCCTATCAAAATCAAACACGAAAAGAGTATAGATACAAAGTTTTCAACTTTCGGTATCGTATATTTGCTATCAGTCGCCTCCGTTGCACAGTGGTCAGCGTGATTAGCTGCCAGCCCGGCTCTGTCACGAAATTTGAAAAGTGGTATGAGGACTGGTACGGGATCTACTCAGCCTCGGGTGGTCCAAATGGGTAGAGGGGGTTCGATTCCCACCTCTGCCATCCTCGAAGTTGTTTTCCGTGGTTTACCACTTCGTCTTCGGGCAAATGCCGGGATGGTTCCTACTGTAAGGCCACGGCCGCCTCCTTCCCACTTCCTTGGCTAACCCACCCACTCTTCGCATCCCTTCATCAGGCCCCTGTTCGCTTTGCAGGTGAGGCCGCCTGGGCGTAGTGCTGGTCACACACCCTAGCAGGAGCGGATCTAGAGTTTGGCTTTGAGGGGGTCACAGAATCGAAATTGTTAAGAAAAATGGTATCACTAACAACGCAATCACAAAATAACCAAACGTACAAAACCAGAACAATTTTTTTGCAAGCTACATGGATAGAAATTTGATGCGTTTAGCGCACCAAAAATATTCGTACAAATTGCAACGGCGTGTTTTGCGACTTTTACATCGATCTTCGAGAAAAGTATCAAGGTACGTTACAGTTTCGGCAAGTCGAGTTGGTACCGACAAAGGGAGAAAGTCACAGCTTAAATTGCCAACCAAGCTTGCAGTTTGGACGTCGGCAAAATTTTTTGGTGCGAAAAAAGCCCCAAATTCCTATCCGTGCATTGCTTCATCGTGACATCACTATAGACATCGATGCGGTAATCACAAGGTTTGCTAAACAAAATAGACGAGTTGATTTTGTTATATAAATAATCATTTTTATATAACAGGTATGACGTTGTAAATATGTACAGTTGTAACAGAACATAATAATTGCAATAAAGATATTTTCAGTATTGATTAAAATAAAATAAAAAACACCAGTTTTTCTGTTAAAATTTGTTAAGTTTTATTTGTCTGGTTATTGTCTTTTCGTTTTTTGAGTTTGCAAAAAAATGGTCTCCGTTGTGGGGGTCATGAACCCCGTGACACCCCCACCCCCACCCCCTTGAATCCGCGCCTTCACCCTAGTTGTATCCCCGACTCAGAGTCTCAAGCTACAGGACACTGCCCTCAGTAGCGGTAGAGGTGGGATCCTTTGCTTAGTCCGTGGGAAAAGCCAACCCTGGAGGGTAAAACGAAAATATTTGCTATCGTTGATTTTGTCTCATTTTGCCCGAGACAATGTACCGGTAATATTGACACCACTAATCTCCCTACAGAAGCAAATCCTAGCTACTCCTCTGATAACCACACAGTTATAATAATAATAATCTGATTGTAAGAAATTACTGTACTTACGCGCAAGGATGGTGACCATCAAGAAGGTACCCAGTAACATGGTTGAGAAGAGGATTGCAACCTGCATGATGACGAGACTTAGGAGCCAATCTCTTCCGTTCCTCACCAGACGGCACAGTCCCAGCACTAACTGCACTGCCAGGTTATTCGCGCCGTCTGTGTTATTATAGACCAGGGACCAAGGCCGGCACAGTGCTGCTCCAGCGGCATAAAGCCGCGCTAGCCATTTCCGTGCACCGCAGGGGCAGGTAGCATGACGAGACGGCCTAAAGAAGACAAAAAAAAATCAAAATTACAGTCCAACTGATAGTTACCGAATAATTAACAAGTGCTTTAAAACGATATCCTAAGGCAGGGGTTCTCAACCTTCTAGGCACTGCAACCAGGCGCGGATTCAGGGGGGGGGGGGGGAGGGGGTCACGGGGGGTCACGGACCCCCCCAAACGGAGACCAATTTTTTTTCAAACTCAAAAAACGAAAACACAATAACCAGAAAAAATAAAACTTAACGAATTTTAACTGAAAAACAGTTTTTTTTTTCATTTTATTCAATACTGAAAATATCTTTATCGCAAATATTATGTTCTATTACAACTGTACATATTTACAACTTCATACCTGTTATATGTGGCCTGTTTGCCATCTCTTGATGAATACAATACATTTGAATTTGTCAGTTGGCACAGGCTAGAGTAAAAGGTGGCTTTTCACCGATGTCTCAGTCTCACTCATGGCTGTGATTATATGGAAGCTACTGAGGTATGGGTGGTGCTTAGTAATGACATTCGGGGCACAATCAGTGCCTGTGGATGTTGTGAAAGGTTCTACTCATAGGGTTAGGACTACTGTTCTGACTCAGTGAGGAAAGCAATGGCAAACTACCTCACTCCTCTTCTTGCCTAGAACACCTCAATATAGCGCTGCCTTGGGTTTTTGTGGGTATCTACTCACATAACGTAACGGTGGTGCTTTTTGAGGATCCAACCAGCCTTCGGGCTGACTACCTAACACACCTGTTATATAAAAACGATTATTTATGTAACAAAATCAACTCGTCTATTTTGTTTAGCAAACCTTGTGATTGCCGAATCGATGTTTATAGCGATGTCACGATGAATGTGCAGCAATGCACGGATAGGAATTTGGGGCTTTTTACGCACCAAAAAATTTTGCCGACGTCCAAACTGGAAGCTTGGTTGGCAATTTAAGCCGTGACTTTCTCCCTTTGTCGGTACCAACTCGACTTGCCGAAACTGTAACGTACCTTGATACTTTTCTCGAAGCTCAATGTAAAAGTCGCAAAACACGCCGTTGCAATTTGTACGAATATTTTTGGTGCGCTAAACGCATCAAATTTCTATCCATGTAGCTTGCAAAAAAATTGGTCTGGTTTTGCACGTTTGGTTATTTTGTGATTGCGTTGTTAGTGATACCATTTTTCTTAACAATTTCAATTCTGTGACCCCCCAAGCCAAACTCTAGATCCGCGCCTGACTGCGACCACCCTTTTAGGCTGAGTATTTTGGCGACCCTCCGCCCAAGTTTTAACGTTAGAGATTTCAAGTGACCAGTCAGTGAAGCTAACTTTTAACAATGCTTGTGCCGACAAATTTTGGATAAGTATTAAAAAGAAATACCCAGAACTGTCCACAACAGCGTTAAAAACGTTGATGCCATTTTCTACATATTACAACTGTGAACAAGGATTCTCCATAGGCATAATGGTGAATTTAAAAACCAAATCAAAAAATTGTTTGACACTGGAAAATGACATTGTTTTGTGTGTTACAAAAATCATTCCAAACATTCAAAAATTGGGTAATTCCAAACAAGCTCAAGTTTCTCATTAATAGAATTAAAAATCGTAAAAACTAAGTACTATGTGAGTATATTCTTTTTTAAAATTAAAAACTACAGCAATATCTACTTTTTTTAAAACTCTTTCTGCGTATCTCGCGACCCTCCTCCCCAAGACACATCCTGCCCCCCCCACACACACACAGGGGATCGCGACCCGCCGGTTGAGAACCCCTGTCCTAAGGGAATGAAACGAGGTGGATGGCCGGTATATTCTGAGGAACATCGATGCTTCGATTTTTTTGGATCGATAATTCTTTCTCTGTTGCGGTATATGTTCTGAATTGTAGTGAATCCCCCAACGTACAGGGTTGTCAACTGTGCCACTCGATGCATTGCCACCATTAATTATGGCGTGTGGCCTCTGGAGAGGTCTGGTGCAGCTCTTTCAACCTTACACCCGTGGACGACCTGTTCGGATTTTTAGGTAAATAAATATGTTTTTATGTAAATACATATTTTAAACATTGTGTCTATAAATACATAAATTTCTGCTTTTCACTTATTAGCACATTTACATTTTTTAAAATCAGTTTATTGCATTTTTGTTCTGTGTTAATTTAACGGGGAAGAACCTGTGAGCTATCTAATCTTCATGTAGAGCGTATGTCAGCTAGCAGCTGTGTTTTACTTATCTTGTCGCTCCGTCCCACTCACTGTGGAGGCCGGGGAAGCCTCAAGTAAAAGCAACTACAAGTTATCGTCTGCAGCAGTATGTTGCATAATTTAAGGATAATGTTACTTCTGATGGGGGCGTTCTGTTCTGTCAACCATGTGGGAAAGCAATCAAGGCTGAACAGCGATCTCAAGTTACGCCACACCTCGAGGGCAAGAAACATATTGCCGCAGTTTCGCGCCTCCAGAAGAAGTGTTTCACGATAATCGTTGGTCATTTGGAATGGACAACCTGAAGATGTATCTCGTTGTGTATTGTAATTCAACAGTAGTCAGTGAGGCATAGCATAAATTGCATTCGTGAGTACTGCATATTGTTTATATTGTCATTAATAAACTAAATTATAATTAAATATTTTTACTGTTTTGTCACATATATCAGAAATATTTAATACATAAAAATAAATTCTTCCCGATTTTTAGCACCTAATAATCCGAGCCCTGATTGGTGTAATCAGGGTTGTAAGACTCGTGCAACTCGTGGCTGCACGAACCTCCACGTTTGTAGAAACAGGTGTTTCGTATGGGTATTCGACAACATGGTCATCAGCCCCATGTACTTGGCTGTATGTAAGTTATACATATATTAATAAAATGTGTCTGATAACGAGTGTTTTTGTAGTGTCTGCAGTTGTATGTCCACTTGAAATTAAGACTAGGATAGGGAAGAGGACGGGCGTGGACTCAAGTGGCCCAGCATTTCTAGAGTTGAGGAGCAAAACCACCGAAAATCACTTCTAGGGCGACTGAGGAAGAAATCAAACCCTCCTCTTCATAGTTTTGCCTCTCGAGGCTAGGTGTAGGCCTACCCCGTTCCAACCCTCAGGCCAGAATTAAATTTCTTGGTAGAATCCGAAATCCGAGGAGAAACCCAAGAATGCTACTCACGACACCACGTGGTGATTCAGATGGAGGTGAATATTTTATAATAATAATAATAATAATAATAATAATAATAATAGAAATAAATGCCTCTCACCACGGCGAACCGGGTTCAATTCCCGGTTAATGCATGTGATAATTTCGAAGTGAAATATCACGTCCTGTGGTTCGGATTCCAATGGAGGTCCCGTGGCCTTTTATCGCGAGATAAACGATCACGTAAAACGACAAGCTTTCTTCCTTTTAATATCACCCGTAGACATTATCTGTTCATCTTAGCCTGCAATTCTCTGTGTGTGTGTGAACTCCTAAACGGCTGTAGCTATCGAGTGAAGATCTATGCCATTTTAAGATGACGTTATTGCAACCAATTGTTGAAAAACCATTACTGAAATACGAACTCAATCTTGAAACTCTCAAATAGTATGAAAGAAAACTGTTCCAAAATTGCTATAGGCCCTACATGTAAATCACAATATTGCAGATTAATTTTGAGCAACCCATGCATGACAGTGTTGCCAACGATTCTACGTGTGCTCATAGGTTCAATGTTTAGCCGCATGCAATTGGATCTCAACCAAATATAACTATATAACAAATATAACTATGAATATTTTCAGAATCACCAGGATTGTCCACTGTTGATAAATACCCTCCTGGAATTTTGAACCTAGTCTCAATATCTCCGAAAGTATGTAGGCAAACAGTTTAAAACTTAGCACACTTAGAGTTGCACGTTTATGTAACTTCGATAAAATTTAATGGATTTTTACCTATCTTTAGATAGCCTACAGTGCATGCATAAAAAATATGATTGTGAACATTTTCAAATGCAGCAGTCCATTCAACTACATACCTAGTAATTTTCTTTTGGCATTTGAACCGTATTCTCTCTATATCTCAGGATCCATGCAAGGAAATAATTTCAAACATACTGCAGAAGTCTATACACATCAATTTCGAGCAATCCATATATGATAGTGTTGCTAATATTTTCTACGTAATATGCACGCTTATAAGTTAAAGTTCAACGACATCTGACTATTTCTTCATCAGTTTTCAAGAGTGGGGATTATCCTAGAAATATCTCTGAAACGGTTGGCTCTAAGGCCTTAAAATGTGGTCTTGTAAAATGAGCTGTGTCTGGTCCTTCTACGACAAATTCGATATCTATCCTATTTTAGTCCATATCGAGTATTAATTGGCTGAAACCAGAATATATTATACAGCGAAACGGCAATAGTCCTATGTTTCTTTCCAGGTAGACAAATGTTTATGGGATTACACTGAAGACCAGTAGAGATGTAGTGGTTTTACAATAAATTGTTTGGTATAGACGCATATGTGGCGTTACTTTCTTTCAAGTGGCGTGATGGCGCAATAATCAAGCTGCGTGCCAGGTCAAACCGGGTTCGATTCCCGGTTAGTTTTCGAAGTGAAAAATCCTGTTCTGTGGTTCGGAGTCCACGTAAAAAATAAGCCCCATGACTCATGATAGCGAGATTAACGGTCATATAAAACTACAAGGGTATGCTGTCACGAAGACTGAAAGATCTTGAAGAAGGGTTGGGACGGTTAGAAAAAGAATCAGAAGAAGTAGGATTACGAGTGAACTACAACAAAACTCAATATTTATTATTATCTAGGAGAAATACTGTGGAGAGAGATAAATATATAAATTTATTTATAAACCTAAATGGGGTGAATTTTGAGAGGTGTAAAAATTTCAAGTATTTGGGAGTACTGGTTACTGAAGATAATAGCACAAGAGAAGAAATAAAAGCAAGAATTGCAGCCGGTAATAGAGCTTATTGGGCATTGATAAAAATCCTCAAAGCGCTCATCCTCAGTAGAAGATCAAAGGAGACAGTGTACCGAACAGTTATAAGACCAGTGGTAATGTACAGCTCGGAAACATGGACTATGACTGCGGCAGAAGAGGAGATTTTGAGAAGATGGGAAAGGAAAATACTGAGGATTTATGGAGCAGTGAATGAGGCAGGAAGATGGAGAATACGGGAAAACAAAGAATTGGAGGAATTATATGGGCATCCTGATCTAGTTTCGGAAGTAAAGAGCAATAGGCTAAGATGGCTGGGACATGTGGAGAGAATGGCAGGTGATAGAGTGGTTAAAACGACCTTTAGAGGAAATCCAGGTGGAAGAAGATGCAAAGGAAGACCTAGGAAACGATGGTTGAATGACGTGGAGGACGACTTACGCAAGATGGGAGTAAGAAGATGGAGGAAACGTGCAGAAGATCGACAGGATTGGGCAAGGTCCTACATGGACTGTAGCGCCGAGGAGTAGTAGTAGTAAAACTACAAGAGTCGTTTCTACTTTTTTCCAACCCTCGAATGTTGCTGATTTCCTTCGTGGATCCACACTGTTGACACGTGAGCTGCGATGAATACGACTTCACAGTTGCAAAATGTTGTTATTAATTCGGTTGAAGGGCTCGGGACATCGTGGTCATCAACCCTGTGTAGGTCTGGTTGGTTCCTCAGTTTAGGGGCTGCGACAATGCGGTCATGTAGCCCCGTGAATTTTGGGTGTGTGTAGAATCTGTCTGATAACCGGTGTGAATTGTAATGGCTGTATTAGTGTGTATTATCTGTTTTCAATTCAAGTAAGGACTGCAGACATTCAATTTTCAAGTAGGCCTACTTCCTACTTTTTTTACCAAAGCCACCATCAACGACTAATAGTTCAGAACGTGGTTACTAGATGCCACCACAGCCGGCTCCTGGCGACGAACGTAGGAGACTAAGAGCGTTAGTCAAATATAACCTATAATTTAGCTTCACATAAGTGTAATTAGTGGAAGGTTCTTTTACATGCCATAAATCTATGACATGGGACCGCCAGCTTTACTGCATACTGAGGGATTTTTAATGCTCTTAAAAATCCGACGATTTCGGCCCGGTTCGAACCCGCGATCTTGGGCATAAAAGCTCAGCATGCTGCCATCTACTTGGGTGTGTGTCAATTAGACCGATAACCTGTGGTAACTGTAATAGTGTGTCATTATTAGGGACAGGAAGGTGGAAGGTTCTGTCGTTTACCTGAAGGGAGTGCGGAAAAACCCGGAGGAAACACACTCAAGTTAGTCGCTGTCTGGCAGGTATTCAAACCTCCGCAGCTGTAATACTAGTAGAAGAGAAATACTAGTAGAAGAAGATTCTTGCAAATATTTGGGCGTTAACGTAAGGAATGATATAAAATAGAGTACTCGTGTAGCATGTGTAGTTTCTAAGGCTTACAAATTCCTGCACTTCGTAATGAGAGTATTAAAAGGAAGTAGTACCTCTGGTAAAGAATTAGGATATTTGTCACTTGTAAGACCTATTCTGGAATACGCCTCGGCGGTTTGGGATCCATATCAAGTAGGGCTCATCAATGAGTTGGAAATGGTGCAAAGAAAGGCCGCTAGATTTGTGCTCAGTGACTTTAATCCCAGGAGCAGTGTGGGCTGTATGTTAAAGAAACTTGGGTGGCAATCACTGGAGGCTAGGATGATTAAATCTAGACTCTGCGCTATGTACAACACGTATACAAATCAACCAGCATGGGGTGGGCTTAGCAAACGTATGGAAAAGCCCACTTGCATGAGTAGGAGTGATCATCCTTTCAAAGTTAAGGGCCGACCACGGCGTACAAATTATGGTAAATATTCTTTCGTTAACCGTGCCATTGATAACTGGAACTCTCTACCTGCCGCAGTCTTTGGTGTGTTTAACAAAAGAGTAACGATTTGTGTAAATACTTCGGTTTAATTGTTAATTGTTATTGAATTATGTATAATTATGTATTTGTTATGTATGCCCAATTTGCCACCGGGGGACACACCCGCAATTGCAAATGAATGAATGAATGAATGAATGAATGTAGCTCCCCATTGCGGTCGTAGTGAACTATAAGGTGCATTCAAAAAGTAACGAACCGGAGGCATAATTACAGAAACCAGTACCTGTATGTTAGAAGTATTGGCCCTGGCTGTTGAGGCACTTGTCCCACTGTGACACGAGACGGGAATGGCTGTCTCATAAAATTCCCTGGGATACGATGTGAACCAGTTCCGCACATACAGCTGGACGTCGGCGTCCGAGGTGAATCGTTGGCCCCGCAGAGCCCTTTTCAGGGGACCAAACATGGCGTAATCACAGGGAGAGAGTTCTGGACTGTATGGTGGGATGGCCGAGAACCTCCCATTTGAATTTCTGCAGGAGTGCCGCGACTGTGTTGGCCGTATGAGGTCGTGCATTGTCGTGGAGCGACCACGGCGGCTATGGCGTTCACTGTCACTCGGCGGTCCTGGATAATGAGTGCATCAACCACCTGGACGTTGTCATCGGTAAGTCAGGGGGGTGCCCCAGACCAGGCATCATCGGCTAATGACACCCGTCCTTCCCTGAAGCGATTGTGCCACGCCTTGACCCTTGCAAGGGACAAACAGTGTTCGCCGTACACTTGTGACATTCGGCGATTAATGTCCGTTCCCCCTACTCCTTCCGCTGTCAGAAACCGAACAACACCTCTTTACTCTTCGGTTGACGCCTCCATGTCACTGTTTGCAATGCGACTGGCAGCGTTGGACGATTGAGGCATGCTGCCGCTCGCTTTGTATCGGCACGTGACGTGCACGCGTGCCCTCTAGCGACGGGCTGTGACCTTCTACGCTCTGGTCGGAACCACAGCTCGTTACACACGCCACGATTAGCCGATGTAGTCACCGGTTTGCGCATTCCAGCCCCCGGCGCGTTACTTTTTGAACGCACCTTATATTTAGGCCTAACGCGTACGGCTACACCGCGGGGTACAGTTGCAATTACTAGACGGGGAGAAAAGTATAGATACTCTAGTTTAAACGTCAATAAAGACGTTACCCATAGTTTTACATAAAAACAAGCTACACCAAACTTTTCCTTATTTTATTTTGCGTTTAGCTATGAAAATCAGTATAGAGTATAGAGGAAAGCAAGACCTTGGTGATGACAAGAGGGGAAAGACAAGGAAAGGGCACTGTGAAAATTGGAAGTCAGAGTTCGCAAATTGTGGACATGTTCAAATACCTAGGAAGTGAGTTAATGCAAAGTGGTAGGTTGGACATGGAGATTAACAGGAGGGTACAGCAGAGCAATGCATTCTATCAAAGCTTGTTTGTGATAAGGAAGTACCAAGGAAAAGCAAAGAGATAATGTATAAAGTGTATTAGTATGTACCCATATTGACTTATGCAGCTGAGACTTGGACCTTCACAAGCAGGCAAGAGAGTAGAATTCAAGCCAGTGAAATGAAATTCCTAAGAAGTATTGTTACATGCCACCCCCTAGAGACACTTTTGTTAACTGGATTACGGTGGGTAGAAAGCACAACACAGGATGTTCCTTTAAAGAAATAATTAATTTTATTGTGGCCAGAAAGTTACACTACTCATCAGCAAATACAAGCAATTATTACCTTACTCCAGTTTCCTCACGGCGAGAACACTTCCCCTTTCACTTGTCAGTAAGCCGCAGAAGTTAATCCCTCGTAATGAGGTGGCCCCGTGCGTTGGCTAGAAATAACTGCACTCAGCCTGTCACCGTACTACACACTGTTTCACAATGCACCACAATCACTCCTGTCGCACTGGAAAAGCACACTCGTTCAAGACACAGTTCCTCTGAAGGCTTCTCGCTGTCAAGAGAATCGGCTTCACTAGGGGTTTCGCAAGTCACCACACTTCTGTCGCTCAGGATAAACGCTCGCACTAGCTCGTAAAACAACACACACACTGGCTGAGAGGTCGCTCTTATATAGCAGGCCGGTGACTCAATAAATGCTTCTAGACCCATCCAGGGTTCACGGCTTCTCGAGGCTTCCTTCACTGGCTGAGTCACGAATATTCTGGACCATCCCTTTGTCCTAGTAGTCCTGTTGCATAAGGTGCACGCAATACACTGAGGCAGAGCAGCCCAGCCCTGGGGCAGTTGTGACTCATGCCGCGAGCGATGAAACGAACTCACAGCCGTAACACCACCCCCTTCCTAAAAGGCTGATCGTCCCGATCAATCATTGGTCCATCTGTGTCCCTCCGTAGGCTGCCAGGCGATCTCGATGCACGATCTTCATCTTCGCCCTCGGGCTCCGCTGGATCCTGTAGACGACATCGTTGATCCGTTTCACGACTCGGTAAGGGCCCTCCCAGGACTTCTGCAGTTTGGGTGACAGGCCTTTCTTCCGTAATGGGTTGAAGAGCCAGACCAGGTCGTCCTCGTGGAATCCGCCGGCATCCGTCTGCTGGTCGTATCGGGTCTTCATTCTGTCGGTCTCGATCCGCAGTTTTCTCCTCGCGAACGCGTGCACGTCCTCCAATTGGTCGACCAGTTCTTGACAATACTGGCTTACTGGGACCGGACCATTCCCAGGTCGGCCGAAGGCAAGATCGACTGGTAGACTGATTTCCCTCCCAAACATGGCCCGGGCTGGTGTGCACCCGGTGGCTTCATGCACGGCGGCGCGGTAGGCCAGGAGAAATAGAGGAAGTTGTCTGTCCCAATCCCTCTGGTGCTCGCTGACGACTATTCGGAGAAGGTTCTCGATGGTGCGATTGAATCGCTCTACCATCCCGTCGGACTGAGGGTGTAGCGGCGTCGTCCTTGTCTTCCGGATTCCCAGCAGCTGGCATAGGTTCTGGAACACCTGCGACTCGAAGTTCCTCCCTTGGTCGGAGTGCAGCTCCAGGGGTACTCCGTACCGGCTGACGAATTCCTTCACCAGGGTCTCTGCGATCGTCGCGGCTTCTTGGTTAGGGAGCGCATACGCCTCCGGCCATTTGGTGAAGTAGTCGCTGACGACCAATATGTAGCGGTTCCCTGCCTCGCTTAACGGGAAATGCCCAGCAACATCGATGGCCACTCTCTCCATGGGGCCGCCCACGTTGTAGGTCTTCAGTGGACCCCGTCGTCTTCGTCCTGGGCCCTTGCTGGCTGCGCAATCGTGGCACCTCGCGCAGTGGTTCTCCACGTCAGTTCGGCATCCGATCCAGTAGAACCGCTCTCTCAGCTTCTCCAGGGTCTTTTTTTTTTATCCCTAGGTGTCCACCAGATGATCCTCCATGGATTTCCTTTAGGACTTCCTCCGTCATAGCCTTTGGAACGACGACTTGCTCCCGAGATGTCTTCCCGTCGGTGCTCTCCCAGGCGCGGCAGATGAGGCCATCCCTTACAATCAGCGAGTCCCACTGCGCCCAGTAGGTCTTAAACTTTGGGCTGCAGTCACTCACAATGTTCCACCCAGGTCTGGGGACACAGGCCCTCTTCCATTCGGCTATCAGTCCCAGGTCATCACCTTCTGCTTGTGCCCGCGTGAAAGATTCGCGGCTCCAGTTCCCTTGAAGTTCCACAGTAGTCCGTCGGCACTGTATCCCGGTGTTCTCCTCCCTCCTAGTACAGAAGGTGCAGTCTTCGGGGCACGGTCTTCGTGACAGGGCGTCGGCATTAGAATGCAGTTGGCCTTTCCTGTGCTGGATCTCGAAGTTGTACTGTTGAAGCCTCTCTAACCACCGCGCGAGTTGACCCTCGGGCTGCTTGAAGTTTAGGAGCCACCGCAGGGATGCATGGTCGGTCCTGATGAGAAATTCTTGCCCGTACAGGTAATTGTGGAAGTGTTCGATGGTCTTCACGATGGCGAGCAGTTCCTTCTTGGTGACACTGTAGTTCCTCTCTGGCTTTGACAAGGCTTTGCTGAAGTAGGCCACTACTCTCTCCTCGCCGTCCACTATTTGCGACAGGATTCCCCCTATACCAAAGTCGCTGGCATCGGTATTGACGATGAACATTGTTCCAGGTCTAGGGTAGGCCAGAATAGGCGCGGTGCACAGAGCCTGCTTGAGTTGTTCGAAGGCACTGTGGCATTCTGCTGTCCATGTGAAGAGTTGGTCCTTCTCAGTTAGTCGATGCAGTTGTTTGGCGATGTCGGCGAATCCTCTCACGAAGCGACGGTAATAAGTGCAGAGTCCCAGGAAGCTTCATAGTTGGGACTTGTCCTTCGGAATTGGCCACTCCCTCACAGCTGCGGTATTTTCTGGGTCGGTGCGCACCCCTTCCTCGGAGACAATATGCCCAAGGTACTGGATCTGCTTCTGGAAGAGCTGACACTTCTTGGGGCTCAACTTCAGCTGGGCAGCCCGTAGCTTCACCAAGATCTCCTTCAGGTTGCTGTAGTGCTCCTCGAAGCTTTTTCCCAGAACGATGACGTCGTCTAGGTAGACCAGGCAGGTCTTCCAGTGTAGTCCCCTCAGAATGGACTACATTAGCCTTTCGAAGATCGCAGGGGCGTTGCACAGACCAAATGGCATGACGGTGAACTGCCAGAGCCCACTGCCCACAGAGAACGCCGTTTTCTCGCGGTCCTTAGGGTGGACCTCCAACTGCCAGTAGCCACTCTTCAAATCCAAGGTGGAGAACCATCTTGATCCTGATATGGTGTCCAGCATGTCGTCGATCCGGGGTAGAGGGTAGCTGTCCTTCTTCGTGACGTCGTTCACCCGCCTGTAGTCCACGCAGAACCTGGTGGAACCGTCCTTCTTCTTCACAAGCACGACCGGAGAACTCCAAGGACTATGTGATGGCTCGATCACCCCTTGCTCCTTCATCTCTTCTTCCATCCGGTAGACTTCGGCTTGCTTGGCGAGCGGGACACGTCGGAATGGGGCCCTAATCGGTGCGCTGTCCCCAACGTCGATTCTGTGCTGGACCAAGCTTGTCCTGCCGAAGTCTTTGCTCCCCACGGAGAAGACGTCCTGGAATTCGCGTAGCAGGTCCTGAAGTTGGCGTGATTGTTCCTTGTCTAAATGGTCCTGGGATCCTTGGTACAGCTTCTGTAGTTCTTCTGGCAGTGCGCGTCTTCATCGGTTGTCCGTCTGCAGGTGTCCGTCCGTCGTATCTATGATGCGGGCCATCCAGATAACGGGCTCACAGATTCCTAGGTTGGTGTCCCGGTGAACCGTAATATCGTGGTCGTTCAGGTTGGACAGGCGGACGTACGGCCGAGACGTCGTGTTGATGAGAGTCTTGGCAACTAGCAATCCTTTTGACTGGATGTCCTCATATTTTGGCTCGATGACAGCCGCCACTCCCTCAGCTTCTCCGTCGACAATTACGGCAGCGCTGACTTCCGTCCTGGCGGGAACGATGACGTCCTCTCTCAGCCTTACTCGTCGTGCGGGGACGGTCTCGTGTGCTGGTTGCAAAGCAAGTTCCTCACTTCCGAAATGCAGAGTGTTGGTACTCAGATCCAAGATGATGTTGTTCTGGTCCAGGAAGTCCAGTCCGATGATCACTTCATTTGATACGTCAGCCACAAGCACTGGATGCTTTATCGCCCGTCGACCAATGACGAACTCCAGTGATGCTTCGCCATGTACCGGTGCGGTCTCTCCGGTCGCGGTTATTAGCTGGAGTTTCCTTTGTGTGGGTTGCACTCTCCACTTCGGGATCACGGTGGGACTGACGATGGTCCTCGATGCTCCCGTGTCGATTAGCATTGGCCAGCTCTCTCCGTTGATGACTCCGTCGACCATCAGGCTGCAATTATCCCTCCGTAACTTCGTCACGCGAACTTGGACTGCCGGGGCTTGACGACTGTCACAAGCCAACCTTTGCCCCCCAAGGCTGGCTGATACTTGCTTTCCTGGGCCGCGTGGTTTCCCTACGACTGACTGTCCCGACGGAAACCCTTGGCGGCGGCGATCACCGCAGTCCATGCTCAGGTGGGCTCTCTTACGTCAGGTCCAGCAGGTCGGTAGTCATCTTCCGGGCCGCCTTTCCGGATGTCCTTCGGCAACGTTTATGTTGGTGGTACAGCGACTTGAAGAAACGGCTTAGCGCCTCCATCAATTCGTCGGCCACGGGCTTGGTCTCGTTGGTTTTTACTGGTTCGTCGACGTCCACTTGACGCACCCGCGCGTGCATTCTAGATGCCTGTTTTGCCGTCTCGAACTCAAGTGCGTGGCTCAGCGCATCTGCCAGGGTCTTATTGCGCGCGAGTCGCAGCGCCTGTTGAGTGTCCGAGTCCCGTAGCCCGTCGGTGAAGGTCTGCGTCGCAATCTGTTCCAGAAAGTCGGCCGGCGCTGTTGGATAGGCGAGCCTTACGAGGCGTGCGATGTCCATCTCGAACTCCTGCAGGGTTTCCGCGTTCTTCTGTACCCGGGTCCGGAGCTGCATCTGGTAGGGCTGCTGAAGATGGCTATTTCCATATCGGGACTCCATATGGGCGATCAGTGAAGCGTAGTCCTGGGATCCAGTCGGGATGGCCTGAAGGACGTTAAGGGCGTCACCTCTCAGCGCTACAATGAGAGCTGTAGCCTTTTCTGTGTTGTTCCAGTTATTTATGGAACAGGCCGCCTCGAACTGACGTAAGTAGGTGCTCCACGGGACCTTTCCGTCGAAGGTTGGGGGCGTCACTCTGCTATGTCCCGTTCCTGATATTCCCGGTGTAACGGTGGGCGGGCGTTGGCGCAGCTCGGGAACTTCCTCTTGTAGGGCGTTGAATCTCGCTTCCATCCCCGTCGGCGGGCGTTGGCTCAGCTCAGCAATTTCCTTTTGTAAAGCGTTGAATTTCTCTTCCACCCCCGTCAGTGGGCGTTGGCGCAGCTCGGCAACTTCCTTTTGTAAGGCGTTGAATTTCTCCTCCACCCCCATCAGCGGGCGTTGGCGCAGCTCGGCAACTTCCACTTGTAAGGCGTCGAACTTCTTTTCCACTGCCGTGACTTCCTCACGCAGACCCAGTTCTAATTTCTGCTGAAGATGGCTATCCTCTATCTTCTTCTGGACGTCTTCCATCTTCTTCAGGTCATCCTTCAGGTCCTTGGCTAATTTCTTCTGGCCGTCTTCCATCTTCTTCTGGCCGTCTTCCATCTTGGTTTCCATGCCATTTAACTTTTCTAGCAATGCTGCCAATTGCGCCTCCATTTTAGTTGTTTGTCTTGTAAAGGGCATGCACTCACAGGAAAATTAGAGAAAATGACCTGCTCGGGTTTTGAAACCAGGACCGTCAGGTGTTGTGCTTGTGCTTGAGTTCGTAATCCGGCTTCTGACACCAGTTGTTACATGCCACCCCCTAGAGACACTTTTGTTAACTGGATTACGGTGGGTAGAAAGCACAACACAGGATGTTCCTTTAAAGAAATAATTAATTTTATTGCGGCCAGAAAGTTACACTACTCATCAGCAAATACAAGCAATTATTACCTTACTCCAGTTTCCTCACTGCGAGAACACTTCCCCTTTCACTTGTCAGTAAGCCGCAGAAGTTAATCCCTCGTAATGAGGTGGCCCCGTGCGTTGGCTGGAAATATCTGCACGCAGCCTGTCACCGTACTACACACTGTTTCACAATGCACCACAATCACTCCTGTCGCACTGGAAAAGCACACTCGTTCAAGACACAGTTCCTCTGAAGGCTTCTCGCTGTCAAGAGAATCGGCTTCACTAGGGGTTTCGCAAGTCACCACACTTCTGTCGCTCAGGATAAACGCTCGCACTAGCTCGTAAAACAACACACACACTGGCTGAGAGGTCGCTATTATATAGCAGGCCGGTGACTCAATAAATGCTTCTAGACCCATCCAGGGTTCACGGCTTCTCGAGGCTTCCTTCACTGGCTGAGTCACGAATATTCTGGACCATCCCTTTGTCCTAGTAGTCCTGTTGCATAAGGTGCACGCAATACACTGAGGCAGAGCAGCCCAGCCCTGGGGCAGTTGTGACTCATGCGGCGAGCGATGAAACGAACTCACAGCCGTAACAGTATGATAGGAAAGACAAGGAAAGGCAGAGTGAGAAATGAAGATGTTAGGACGGACTTGGGATGAGAAAACTAAATGAGAGAATTGAGAAGAATAAACTAAGGTGGTTTGGACATGTAAAGAGGATGGAGGAAAATAGAATACCAAGACAGATGCTGGAGGTAACGTGCAAGGGTAAGAGAGCAAGAGGAAGACCTAGAACAAGGTGGATTGATTCAGTGAAGAACAGCATATGAAAAATAAATTTGGACTGGGCAAGATCGTGGAAGAGGAAGGTAGAGAAGTGCCATAAATACCCCGACCCGGTAGGAGCTGGTTAAGGGGAAATGATGATGATGATGATGATGATGATATTTAGAGTAAACATTTGTATTGTAACCCACTAAATTTCATAGCTGTTTGAACAAAAATTGTGCCATTATTTTTACCAAGACAAACGGAGCGCTCACTTAGAAAGATCATTACATTAAAAGAATTAACCAGATCGTAATGAAACTTTAATATGTCTTGAAGGAACATATTGTTAACGTGTATAGCCTACGGAGTGTTAATCTTATCTGACGGTTTTGAAAATCGTTGTTGTTAATTTTGTAAACCCAAATTTTCCTCGGCTTGGGTGGTCGTAGCAGTATGGAATATGACTTGTTATGAGGTTCATAGCAATGCAAGGCTAAACGAAAAACTACGTTTTATTTGCACGTGATTGGTGATTTTATATGGATTGATATTTTATCGGGTGGTTAGTGGTGGTTTAGTAGAGTATACCGTAGCCTATGTCAGGTGGCAACATTAAGCTAAGAGCACACTGTCGTGAATTTAGTCAGTGACATTAGCCAGTCTACCATATCATTAGGCGAGCCTCTGAGTCATGACGTGCCCACGTTTATAAAACCTCATTCGTGACAGGTTATTAAAGAGGAATGCGTCTTCACTCCTAAACCCCTTTACGGTGATAGTAATAATAATAATAATAATAATAATAATAATAGTCATACTAATAATAATAATGAAGCCTCCGTGGCTTAGGCGGCAGCACGCCGGTCTCTCACCGCTGGGTCCATGGTTCAAATCCCGGTAACTCCATGTGAGATCTGTGCTGGACAAAACGGAGGCAGACAGGTTTTTCTCCGGGTACTCCGGTTTTCCCTGTCAAAATTTCATTCCAGCAACACTCTCCACTACCATTTCATTGCATCTGTCATTCATTTAATCATTGCCCCAGAGGAGTGCGTTAGGCCTCGGCAGCCGGCACAATCCATATCCTCGCCGCTAGATATGGCTAGATATTCATTCCATTCCTGACCCGGTCGGAGACTGGAAGCAGGCTGTGGATTTTCATTTCATTTCAATAATAATAATATCGTAAGTTCTCGGGTGCCGGGTGCAAGCTTTATTATTTAATGCCTAGAGGGCAGCTTGCATGTCAAATTATGTCGTTCCTTGAAGCACTATGAAAGTCAAGGAGGTTAGATATCTAAGCTCCTTGACTCTATAACCGTATAACGCTTTCTAGTAGAGAAGTAGTGTTGGCGGAGAAAAACCCAAGATTAATTTTGCCATTATGAACACGGCCTACTGAATTAAAATGGGTTCTTTAACATGCCAACAACGTATAACATGCGTGCCGAAATTTTTGTCGCCTTTCACAAATCACTTACCACGGCCAGGAGCGAACCTGCAAGCTTGGGGGTTGGTAGTCCGACACGATAACCACTCACCCACCGTGGCAAGCCATCGCAATGACTCACCGTCACATTTATAGCATGTGCCGATTACAACCAGGCGCCTTGAAGCCATGGATGCTGTCATAGCATTTATTACATACGCAGCTGGCAACCTTAGTCGTGATAATTAAGACTTTCTGTGATGTTCTGTAGCCTACCTCGTATCCCACGATCATCTATACTAATATAATAAAGCTGAAGAGTTCGTTTGTGTGTTTATGTGTTTAAACGCGCTAATCTCTGGTACTACCAGTGGGATTCGAAAAATGCTTTTTGTATATGATAGCCTGATTCAAGAGGAATAGTTTAGGCTATGTAGCATTAGACTACACCTCTCAGGTAACCTTAGAGACTGATTTTTGTTCAGTAAGTCGGAAGAACAAGCGCCCCAGAACGGCTTCAATAATACCGAAGTCTATTGTTGCCATGTAATGCGGGCTGCATCACGTCGCCCCTACCAATGTTCTGGTGCAGAATTGCGAGCTGCTTATAAATTGCAGTCACGGGGAGTAATTAGTGCAAAAAGATTTCTTAGGCCCCTTAAAACAGTTATCAACATGACAATAGTATGCCTCTGTATAAGGGCGATGGGGTTGGTGCAGTATACTGAGGTTATCAGCTGCAATAAGCGTTGGTGCTTTCAAATTTACTTTCATTTATTCCGATCCTAATCCTTGAGCGCTCCAGTTCTGTAAAACAAATAAATCCACCGGGCGAAGCCGGGCACTACTACTAGTGGTTAGATATAGAACAAAACATCGAATTTTCTTAGTGGAAACGTATCTTCTCAGTAAATTTGTTCGCAAGTTACAGCGCCGTGCTAGCGTAGTTGGTAGAATGCTGAACTGCTGTGCCCAAGATAGCGGGTTCAAACCCGGCCGAAGTCGTCGGATTTTTAAGAGCGTTAAAAATCCTTCAGTATGCCTTCCTTCGGAGGGGAAGTAAATCCGGTGGTCCCATGTCATAGATTTATGGCATGTAAAAGATCCCTCCACATACTAAACTTGTGTGAAGCTAAATTGTTAGGTTAGATTTCGTCGGAACGCTCCATCAAAGTTCAAACGTTCACCACTAGGTATCATTGATATCTGGTAGTAAAAGTTTGAACTACTGTACTTGAATTGGAACGGAACTTGTAGCTCACCCTACGGGTGTCCGCTGGAAGTAGCTACAGACTCAGGCGAGCCGAACATGTCCTCGGACACTCCCGGCACTAAAAGCCATACGATAGATATATAGATAGAGAGCGCCGTGCTATTTTTACTTGTGGAGGAACCTCAAACAAAAGGTGTACAGAAACAATCCGCGTACTCTGGAGGCTCGCGAGAACGAGGTAACTGCCATGATACGAAATTTCAGTGAGGATGAATCACAGCGAGTATACCAAATCTTCCTACGTTGGTGCAACGTGTGTTTAGAAACTGAAGGATAGCTTATCAGCAACTACTCTGAAATTCATGTAAGTAATTATGATTATTAAATACCGGTACGTTAAAATGTGTAAATGTGTTAAACTAGTTGGGCGCCACGCTGCTGCTAGCGCCAATGTCTTGCTCGACACGCGGCTAGTCCCAGTGCCCCGGCCGCCAAGGGCCGTTTTTATAAATGCGGCAACCCCTTAAGGAAGTGCCCTAACAATACCATCTCGCAAACCATAGGGGAAAACCGCAGGAGACTTCAAGGCACAAGTTGGTTGGTTGGTTGGTTGGTTCCTTAGTTTAGGGGCTGCGACAACGCGGTCATGTAGCCCCGTGTACTTTGGGTGTGTGTAGAATCTGTCTGATAACCGGTGTAAATTGTGATGGCTGTATTAGTGTGTGTTATCTGTGTTCAATTCAAGTGAGGACTGCAGACTTTTAATTTCAAGTAATTCCTACTTTTGCCGCCAAACGCCACCGTCAACGACTACTAGTTCAGAACTTAGCTACCAGACGCCACCGCAGTCGGCTCTTGGCAACGAACATAGGAACCTAAGAGCGTTGTTTACATTCTTAACCTGTGCAATTTAGCTTCACAAAGGTGTAATTAGTGGAAGGTTCTTTAACATGCCATAAATCTATGACATGGGACCGCCGGCTTTACTTCCCCACCGAAGGAAAGCACACTGAGGGATTTTTAACGCTCCTAAAAATCCGACGACTTCGGCCGGATTTTCAAGGCACAAGGTACACCAAACAGCTTCCACCACCACCAAGCGACGAGCGACAGAGCTACTAATCTCGTACACACCCAAGTACACACCTCACAAATAGCGACACATCAACCACCAAACTAATACAAAAACGCAGGCAGTGCGGGACCGAATTCAAAGGACCGGCACTGCCCAACACACATAGCTCCATCCTACGGATGACCTCCAGCCCGAGATTAGTAGCCAGGCCTCGGTTCTACTGTATACTCAGAAATACTTTTACAAACTTTGGCAATTGGTTCCTTACACCAAAACAAGAAAAACAGTTCATATACACATATGTTCCAAAATCTTTCCTTTTCGATTTATTAATGAAAGAACGTTGGACAGTGACTCATTAATTTACAGCCGCTTGGAAGTATTTAACACATGAACTCATATCAATAAAGGTTCCTGACACCGACAGAATGAGAAACTTCAAATGCACAGGTGTTTCAGACAGGCTCGCTATCAGCACCAGTTTAGGATTAATGTGTGGGCTGGCATTGTAGGTCCATACGTTCTACCAGCACGTCTTACAGGTGCTGTCTCCAGAGACTTTATCCAGAATACCCTTTCAGACTTACTGCATGACAATGTGCCCTTGCAAATACGACAACGTATGTGGTGGATGCTTGATGGGGCTCCTGCGCACTTTAGTCACCTTGTTCGCACTGCACTGACGGAGAGATCTTCCAGGACAGATGGTTGGGCAGAGGAGGACCCGTTCCATGGCTTGCACGGTCCGTTAGACTTTTATCTGTGGTGCCAGGAACCTTTTTTGATATGAGTTCATGTGTTAAACACTTCCAAATAGGCTGTTAATTAATGTGTCACTGTACAATGTTCTTTCATTAAAAAATCGAAAACTAATGATTTTGGGACATATGTGTATATGAACTTTTTTTCTTGTTTTGGTGTAAGGAACCAATCCTCAAAGTTTGTAAAAGTATTTCTGAAACACCCTGTATAGTTAGTTATTGGAGATTTATGAGGCGAAAAAGCGATGTCATCTACCCCTTTTTAAATACACACATCAAAAAAAGTTTTGCATCACCTCGGTTCCAAGAGTTCCGGAACCTTTAAATACAAAGGGAATAGAGATCAACACAAACAACATTTCAGCTCGTTTTATTGCTCATGAGACCCACACATTGCATGTTGTACCATCATACAGCTAGACTTTCAGCATTTGTGGTCCAGATTGCAGTACACACCACTACCTCTAATACCCAGTAGCACGTCCTCTTGCATTGATGCATGCCTGTATTCGTCGTGGCATACTATCCACAAGTTCATCAAGACACTGTTGGTCCAAATTGTCCCACTCCTCAACGACAATTCGGCGTAAATCTCTCAGAGTGGTTGGTGGGTCAAGACGTCCATAAACAGCCCTTTTCAACATATCCCAGGCATGTTCGATAGGGTTCATGTCTGGCGAACATGCTGGCCACTGTAGTCGAGCGATGTCGTTATCTTGAAGGAACGCATTCACAAGATGTGCACGATGAGGTCGAGAATTGTCGTCCATGAAGACAAATGCCTCTCCAATATTCTGCCGATATGGTTGCACTATGGGTCGGAGGATGTCATTCAGGTATCGTAAAGCCGTTTCGGAGCCTTCCATGACCACCAGTGGCGTACGTCGGCCCCACATAATGCCACCCCAAAACATCAGGGAACCACCACCTTGCTGCACTCGCTGGACAGTGTGTCTAAGACGTTCAGCCTGACCAGGGTGCCTCCAAACACGTCTCCGACGATTGTCTGGTTGAAGGCATATGCGACACTCATCGGTGAAGAGAACGTGATGCCAATTCCGTGGGGTCCATTCAGCATGTTGTTGGGCCCATCTGTACCGCGCTGCATGGTGTCGGGGTTGCAAAGCTGGACCTCGCCATGGACGTCGGGAGTGAAGTTGCGCATCATGCAGCCTATTGCGCACAGTTTGAGTTGAAACACGACGTCCTGTGGCTGAACGAAACGCATTATTCAACATGGTGGCATTGCTGTCAGGGTTCCTCCGAGCGGCAATCCGTAAGTAGCGGTCATCCACTACAGTAGTAGCCCTTGGGCGGCCTGAGCGAGGCCTGTCATCGACAGTTCCTGTATCTCTGTACCTCCTCCATGTCCGAACAACATCGCTTTGGTTCACTCTGAGACGCCTGGAAACTTCCCTTGTTGAGAGCCCTTCTTGACACAAAGTAACAATGCGGACGCGATCGAACTGCGGTATTGACCTTCTAGGCATGGTAGAACTACAGACAACATGAGCAGCGTACCTTCGTCCTGGTGGAATGACTGGTTCTGATCGGCTGTCGTACCCCCTCCGTCTATTAGGCCCTGCTCATGCATGGTTGTTTACATCTTTGAGCAGTTTTAGTGACATCTATGAACAGTCAAAGGGACTGTATCTTGGATACAATATACACAGTCAACGTCTATATGCCGGAGATCTGGGAACCGAGGTGATGCAAAACTTTTTTTGATGTGTGTACATATAAGATAACTGAGAAATTATTTAGTCGTGAATAAAATTAGCGAGTTGCCTTGTGGTCGCTAGAGTAGATCCAATATATTGGAGTCCCGAGGTCTACCGGAAACATTGTCTGTGAGTATGACATTACTGACATGAACAAGGACAACAGTTCATTAGTATTGATATGTACCTGGCATTCGTGTCATCTGGTAGAGAATTTTCCGGTAATTAATTTAGTGTGATCATTTTCAAAATTCAATCGTGAGGTATTTAAATAATAATTAATAGACGTTACCTTCAAGTCACGAGATGATTACGGACTTCCCCTTACGTCTATCTTCTAACTGGTTAACCTTGAATGATAGTGTTATGTCCTGAAATGCGACTAAGAGATTTACACATAGCTTGGTTTTTTAAAAATATTCCTACCATATTTAAAAGAAAAATCGCTTATTCCACAAGCTCGGCTTCACCCACGGACTCTGCGAGCGATCATTCCTTCTACCACCACAAGGACAGTGTATTGGAGCTGGTCACACTTGTCATCGGATACAACTGGTGATGGTAGCAGGCCGATCACCCAGACGACCGCTAACTTGGGTCTAATGAAGGAAAGGTCAGGGAAGGGATGGTTGTTTGGTTCCTTAGTTTAGGGACTGCGACAACGCGGTCATGTAGCCCCGTGTACTTTGGGTGTGTGTAGAATCTGTCTGATAACCGGTGTTAATTGTGATGGCTGTATTAGTGTGTGTTATTATAATTCTGGTAAGGACTGCAGACGATCAATTTTCAAGTAGTTCCCACTTTTGTTACCAAATGCTACCGTCCACGACACCTAGTTGCAAACTTGGCTACTAGATGCCATCGCAACCAGCGACGAACGTTGGAACTTAGAGCATATCAAATCTAACCTACAAATTTTAGCTTCACACAGATGTAAGATAGTGGAAGGTTCTTTTGCATGCCATAAATCTATGACATGGGACCCCCGGCTTTAATTCCCCTCCAAAGGAAGGCATACTGGGGAGTGGGAAAGAAGTCAGCCGTGGACCTGTTGAAAGGAACCGTCCCGGCGTGGGGTGAAAATGGGAAACCACGGAAATCCATTTTCAGAACAGCCGATACCAGCGAGGCACGCCCTCGGCCACCGCGACCGGTCCTACCATAAATAATAACGACATTTTCTATTTCCCAAGTTTGTCTTTTGCATTACTTACTTTACTTTCCGTGTCCGAGAGACACACTCAATACTTCTTTTCCAGAACTCTGCAGCTCTTATCCCTCGGTCTGTGTCCAACATAAGGTCTTCCTGGCTGCAGGTGTCATTAAGATCTTGGCACGTGAGCAGGTGTTGTGGAGTCTGGATTTCTCCACAGTCACATCTTGGATCTTCTGCATAACCCCACTTCACAAGGTTGCTATGACACTTAGACACTCCTGTTCACATCCGGTTTTAAGGACCTCAAGGTGGTATAAGGCAAATGACTACCACTGCTCAGTTCTTATTTAGGGGTAAACCCCTCGGGTACTATTTGTTTCCAGAGTGACACACGCCGGACGTCTGGCATTAATTTCCCTCGACAGGTTCTGGAGATATCATATAAAATGGGAGCGATACTGTTTCTATCTCGTACAGCTTTCGCCACGGTTTTTGGCCGGTCAGCCCCGGTTGCGCAGTCGTACAGAGGTCAGTCGGCGAGCCTCAGACATGTACGCTAAAAGCTAGGCTGTGTCATCGTGCTGTGAATGCTCTGCCCAGGGGCGTATACAAGGGGGGAGCTGAGGGGGCTCCAGCCCCCCCCCCTCCTCACCGAAAAGAGACAATAGAAATTAAGAAAGTGTTGCTTTGGTAAAAGCATGAAATAATTGTAAAATTGGTTGTACTGGAATCTTAACTTATTGGCTAAGTTATAAACAATATTAAGATTGAAATTAGACTACCTCGTGGTGTAGTGGCTAGCATTCTTAGCTGCCACCCCGGAGGTCCAAATTTCCCGTTTCTACCACAAAATTTTAATTCTTGTCTGAGGGCTGGAACGGGGTACACTCAGCCTTGTAACGTGTTTTTCGAGGGGATTTTATGCCACTGACATAAGTCAGTAGGAAGCCATTCTATATTTATTTACGCGGCAAATTGTTCAGCCAAGAGAAGTTTTTATGTAACTTATTATTATTATTAACTTATTATTATTATTAAGGTATTTTTTGGTGCATTTTTATAAAATTATAAGCATACAGATAGGTTTTCTATGTCATAGAAAACACTATCAAGCAAATTATTACGAACAACATTATCATAGAAAATTATATGATTACGGAATTTTACGAAGTTTTGTCAGTTAGGGTATTATGAGAGAGGTGAGTCACTGGGAATTCGGCTACAGGCTTATTCTTGTCAAGAAGCATGACGCAAGCCTGGGTTGCTACTTCAAGAAAAGGCGAAATAGTCTGGAACGGTAATCGACATCATCCTCGCGTCGAGTGTAATGACCCTGAGGAGGGGGGTAGCGCGTGGTGGCTCAGCCAATCAGAGGAGAGCGGGCGACTTGAAGCCGGGTCAAGAGAGGGGAGGCGTGGAGTGCATATATGGTTTGCGCGCCGTGGAGGCAAAGCGACTATCTGTGTAAAACTTAACCAGTGTGGCTATACGTGTGGTTGGTTCCGATATTCCGACCATAAGTTATCATATCTACAAGTATCTCATCAACTAACGAAGAAGATGACGACGACCAGGAGGCTGTGGGAAGCTCTCTACAACATCCAGTACGAGGGAAATGCTACGGCAATTTCCAGTGGTAAGCGCGAATGACTCAGAACTACGCAATCTCTAGTCTCTTTGTTTAATATTCAGTATTTCAGTAACTTCATAGCTTGGGAATAAGAGTAAAATCAGTAATTTATCCGAATCCGTTTTCACGTAATTTTCTAGCGGTAATATTCAAATAGCAACGCTCCAATTTAAATTCAAACTTTTTATTATTATTATTAATTTATTTTGCAATACTTGTTTTATATAATAAATTCATTTCTTTTAACCATGCAATCTTTGCTTTCAGTAGGTAGCATTAGATATAGACCAATTCCTTCTCCTGATACAATTGTTTGTTGGGTTAATGATGAAATCATACCACGATCTGAGTGAAAAGATTCTTGAAGGTGTTCTACCAGAGCTAGGTGTTGTTAAATATAAATTTAGATTTCAAAATAGCGTTGAGGTCTTGGCGCCCATTAAAACAACATATCTTAGTCAGAGTAAATATTTCAAAGTGCAAGACAGGGCCAGTAGAAGAATTACATTTGTCACGCAAAAGTGAGGGCTAAAGAAACCGTTTCACTTGTACGCTCAACGTGGAGCAAAGGAAAACCGTTACAGCCTTGTGAGGCAAAACTGAGAATTCCACAGTACGGTACTTTTAAGAAATAAATTGCCAATTTGTAACAAACAAACAAAAAACTAAAAAGAAAACTCTTTACCTTTCTTCTTAATAATTTGAAAAAATTTAGATATTTGCCATTCATACTTCATAGGCCAGAATAGAAAATTCATTAAGTATAAAATTTTATTTGTGTGTTGTGTTGTATTTTACAACTTTTTTTGTATTGTCACTAATTTTAGGTTATATAAACTGAGAATTTTACAATTAACTCTTATCTAAAATAATTACACAAAGTTATATGCTCTAAGATATTGGTTGATATTTCTGGGTATTTTGCGGTGACAATTCCCTGAGAATACTCACAATTTTCCAGGATAGTCAGCCCCCCACTCCCCGAAAAAAAATTGTATATATGCCCCTGGCTCTGCCGGTGATGAATAAATGAAATAATGGACTGTTATAGTAGTTGCAGTTCCTTCATGTGCGTATTGTGGGCTGAGCGAAATGACACCTGAAGAACGCCGGTCTAAAACTTATGAAGCAGCCTACAGTATGTCTCGTACCACTTGCAACATCATTATTATGTGACGAAGCACTTGGTTATGCATTCAACTACACAAGATGCATGACACGTCACCTGTTCGCATATTTCAGCGGCTGATTGCTCCGCCTGTCAAACTCCGGTCTGAAAATCCACAGCCTGCTTCCAGTCTCCGACCGCGTCAGGAATGGAATGAATGAAACCCCCATCTAGCGGCGAGGATATGAACTGTGCCGGCAGCCGAGGCCTGACGCACTCCTCTCGGGCAATGATTAAATGAATGACAGATGGAATGAAATGATAGTGGAGTGTGTTGCTGGAATGAAATTTTGACAGGGAAAACCGGAGTACCCGGAGAAAAACCTGTCTGCCTCCGTTTTGTCCAGCACAGATCTCACATAGAGTGACCGGGATTTGAACCACGGACCCAGCGGTGAGAGGCCGGCGTGCTGCCGCCTAAGCCACGGAGGCTTTTGTCAAACTCCGGTCTAATTTGTGAAACTCCGGTCTAACTTGTGAAATAAGAAGTTCATTTTAAGGGTTTTATTACACAGGTCAACTGAATTACCGTACATTCGTATCGTTTGCTGGATATGGTGACTATTTCACTTTTAGCAGTGGTCGAAATGATGGACTGAAGATAAAAATTCCAACCAGCGGCGGGACTCCACAAACTACGAGAGGAGCACGTGCTCTCATATCACCTGTTAGCTGGTACTACTAAGGCTGTGTCCCAAAGCTCAAGTTGTCTGCTATTGACTAGTTGCTAGCTACTACTCACTAGGTACTACGGACTACGGAGCTTTGGGACGTGTGCTTGATCACAGCCTCCTTTATAGACTTGTGATCTGAAACGCACTGGGCTTACATGCTGGTACCAAACCCACGATCAAGATGGCGGTGATCTGCTACTCCTTGTAAGCTCTTTGCGCTTTCATGACGAGTGCGGAGTGTTCAAATCTCGACCGAAGGTTCAAATTTAAGATATCAGCTGTTTTAAAATAACGATACAACACTTTGGATTGCTTTGGATGCCATCATGGATGCGCCTGGCATATCTCTTTTTATCCAAGCCTTAATTATGGTTTATGTTTGGCTGATTAAGCGAATCCAGTTCAAGAGGAACTGAAGAAGGGCAATCATGTTGATAGATAGATAGATAGATTTTTATTAATTCCATTTGATCAAATACATGTATACAATACATTTTTGTTATAGGACACGTCAGAATTTACATCTATAAAATAAAAGTACTAATAGGTATATAATACTAATACTAAAACTATTTATAACTTATTATAATAACAGATCTTAAGAGATACAATCTTATTGGACAACTATTTACACCTTACTCTATTATCATAATATGAAAACTTAATTCTATAAATACAACAACTTACAGCTAGGTATTACAATTAAAATACAAAAGTAAAATATAATTATAGATTTCATCGCTCCTATACACTAAGATATTCAACTACAGAGTAAAAACAATGGCACTTCAGATAAGCTTTCAACATTCTATCAAATGTTTTTATTTTTGGGGCAAGTTTTATATACTGGGGTAGTTTATTGTATAATTTAACTCCTGTGTGCAAAGTTCCTTTTTGATATATGCTTGTGTGTGTGTGTGTGTGTGAAATATGAATGTTTTGATTTTGTCTTGTGTTATGCCTATGGACATCATTGTTTGTTTTAAGAAAAACATCCTTATTCATTAAATTCTTTTTAAAAAACATAATACTTTCAAAGATATATATGCAGGGCAGTGGGAGAATGTTTAAATCTTTAAACAGAGGCCTACATGCTTCTCTAGTGCTTACATTTGCCATAATTCTAATCGCCCTCTTTTGTATCCTAAACGTGCTTAGTACATCTGGCGATATACCCCAAAATATGACCTCATATCTTAAGTATGAATGGGAATAAGCAAAATAAGTATTTCTTAATGTGTGTATGCTAGTGCAGGTTTTCAAAATACGTAACGCAAAGCACATCGAGTTCAGTTTAGTATTCAGATATTGTATATGTTTATTCCATTTCAAGTCATGTTGTATCCATAGTCCTAAAAAATTTGTTTCTGATTTATTTTCTATTTGATGACCATTTAATGTTATATTGGGCTTCGCAGGATTCCTATTCTGTATAGTTTGGAAATTTAGACATACTGTTTTTTTATAGTTTATTCCGAGGCGATTATCTTGTGACCGTTGTTAACTCTCCTGTATCGGAGTCAGCAGACTGCTGTATGACCTGTTTAGTTTCACCTTTTATTACGAGTGTTGTATCGTCCGCAAACAAAATTTCCTTATGTGAATGAACGTTCTGTGTTATATCATTGATATATAGAAGAAAGAGTAGTGGGCCCAAAACCGATCCCTGGGGTACTCCAAATTTAATAATTCCCTCATTGGACAACGTTTCATTAAGTAATTTGGTTCCATCATCCTTGTGTCTCAATCTTACTATTTGTTTACGCCTTGTTAAGTAAGACTCTATCCATTTATTAGCTTGACCTCTAATACCATATTGATTTAGTTTTGTAAGGAGGATTTTATGGTCAACAACATCAAATGCTTTCGATAAATCCAAGAATAGACCAGTTACATGTTTCTTATTATCAATTAATTTCAGTATACTATTAATACATTCATAAATTGCTGTCTGTGTAGATTTTCCCGTTCTGAATCCATGTTGTGAGTTTGATAAATTTTTTTTTCTATAAAACTTATCAGTCTCTTATACATGATTTTCTCCACAATTTTTGCAATACCAGTTGGTAAGATAATAGGGCGATAGTTATCTAATTCATCTTTTGAACCGTTTTTGTGCACAGGAATTACTTTTGATAACTTCAAAATATCCGGGTAAGTTCCTGGGAGAATTGAACTGTTTATTAAGTGTGTAAGTGGATTTATTATATTTTCTTCACATTTCTTTAAAATTGCATCAGGGATGCCATCAATGCCAGCACAGAATTAATTTTTAGCTCTTTTATAACTATTCTTACCTCTTCACTTGTGACATGATTTATAAGTAAAGAATCACTACATATATTTATTTTATTATTAGAAAATAATGTATTTACCTGTGATTTACTTAATAATTTTTGTGGAATTTCCAGAAAATAGTCATTAAAAGTGTTTGCTATTTCCTCTGGATTATTAATCACTTTATTATTTCTGGTTAGTGTAATGTTCCTTTGTATTTTTGCTGATTTTCCAGTTTCTTCTTTATCACGGACCACATAGCCCTGTTTTTATTAGATGATTGGGAAATAAAATTATCATTATGCATTATTAATATGCTAGTGTATTTTCTGTAGTATAAATTGAATTCAGGTGTTGTGTGGTATTGTTTATATAATTTGTGTAGACATTTCTTTCTTTGACATGAATTTATAATCCCTGTTGTTATCCAATTCCTAGTTTTGTTATTTTGAACAGTTCTTTGTCTAAAGGGGAATGCTGTTTCAAAATAGTGTTTTAGGGTACTGTTAAATGCAATAAATTTATCATTTACATTTTCTAGTTTATACATTTCTGACCATGTTTCCTTATTTAATAAGTCATTGAAATATGTAACATTTGTTTCAGTGAATGACCTGCACTTTGATTTTACTCCGTTATCATTATTATTGATTGTTTCGGGTGCTTCAAAACTCATTATTTGTCCATGGTGGTCACTAAAACCCGGACAATAGACTTCTATTGAATGGTGATATTTATCTGTATTTTTAAAAAAATAGATCAGGAGTGGTTTTACTAAATTTTGTTATTCTTGTTGGGGTATTTATTTACTGTAGGTTTCAGTCCAAAGGAAATTAGTAACTGTGTTAATAATTCACAATTTCTATCACATTTTAAGAAATCCACATTTACATCCCCACAAATTATTATATCGAAATGTACTTTGCTCATGTTATTGAGTAACAATTTTAATTTATCTATAAATAAAGGAAACTTTCCTGACGGAGAACGGTATACGCATACAATTATTAACTTAAACTGCTGTATTTTTACGGCAGAGAATTCAAAATCCTGTTCCATAATTAGATAATCATAAGCTGTTAACTGTTCATGATCTAAATTATTTCTTAAGAAGGTACAAGTACCACCATGGCTAATATTAGTTCTAGAGTATTTACTAGCTTGTATAAACCCTGGGAATTGAATTAATTCGAGTTGTTCCTCCTTCAGCCAATGTTCTTAAATACATAGTGCTGAGATGTCTTTAAGTTCATTTTTAAGCGTTAGATTTATGTAATCAATTTTATTATAGAGAAACTGAACATTCTGGTGGTAAATTTTAAATTTGTTACTTTTGCAAGCTTGTGTTGGTGATTTATTTACATTATTACTATCATAATTGTTATTATTATTGTTGCTAGACAAATCCGAAATACCATTGTTGGACTCAGTTAAATTTGACATCAAAAGATCTGAATGCCAAACCTCACGTTTGGCTTCTTTTACCAGTTTCCCTGCTTCCGCTCTAAAGATATTACTGTTGAACTATTCTTACCATTTGAATTTACAATTTTGCAGATTTCTTCACTAAGATACCCTTTTCCTAACCTATTTAAGTGTAGGCCATGTCGAGTGTGGAACTTCCTGGCTAATTTACTTACATCTATAATTTGGACATTTGGAAAACTCTTACAAATTTTATGAATGTTTCCATTTGTAGCCTCTATTTCTACATTTACACATGATTTGGGAATTAAGTCGTATCTCTGCGGAATGTTTACAATGTTTACAATGATGTTTACAATGATGACATTTGTGTTATGCATGGATGGCGGCAAGTTGAAAACTTGAGACTTGTGTGCTAGAGAGCATGAATCGAGATGTCGTTTCAATCCTTGGTCGTGATTTCCGAAAAACCAAGCATTTAAATTCCGCACCATTTCTGCTTTCCGCGGGAAGTAAGTTTTCAGAAGAACTATCCATTTATAATAAATTAAATAAACAGAACAGCAGAGCACGTGGGTTGAAACACGGTTAAGACATTGGATCATCACACGGCCAACAAGAAAGACAGGCCACCCTTTGGTGACGTAGGCAATGTAGTGCTTGATGGTGCTTGTACGTTTACGTCGAGAGCAATTCTTAAGCAGCAGAAATGCGATATTTTATATCAATCTTCTTGAAATGGACCCAGTTTAGATGTTCGTGTGTTTTCAAGCACGATAAATGATACTGTATAGGTTTACAAAACTACGCCGTGGGATGACTTGTGACGTCACATCCGGAATATTAGTCGACTATCTAGTTCACTAAGGCTGAAAATGTAGTTTGGGACATAGCCTAAACTCGCTTCAATGCGCGAGCTCTCTGGGTCACCAGCCATTAATTGTATCGTAAACTGTACTGGCATCGTTCTCTCCTTGAAAATCCACAGCCTGCTTCCAGTCGACCGACCGGGTCAGGAAATGGAATGAATGGAGCCCCTATCTAGCGGCAAGGATATGAACTGTGCCGGCTGCCGAAGCCTGTCGCACTCCTCGGAGGCAATGATTAAATGAATAACGGATGAAATGAAATGAAAGTGGTGAGTGTTGCTGGAATGAAATTTTGGACAGGGAAAACCGGAGTACCCGGAGAAAAACCTGTCTGCCACCATTTTGTCCCGCACAGATCTCACATGGAGTGACCGGGATTTGAACCACGGACCCAGCGATGAGAGCCGGCGTGCTGCTGTCTAAGCCACGGGGACTCATCGTTCTCTCCTTCTTTCCCTTAAATAATGCCGTCCCATGTTTGGCTGCGCTATGAGGATTCACAAGCCTTCATGGACCGAGCACGCTATCGCTTCACTAGTGCCCAACTTCTTCTGTCTGTGGCTAGTCAGTTCAAATGTACGTAGATACGTTCCAGTTTTTTGTTTTCTTCATCACATATTTAGTGTTTTTATCCGTATTATGTAGCCACTGGTTCGAGACCAGATGGTACAGTATTTACAAGGCTAAGTTTATTTTAGCACGAAAACTGGTAGGTAGGGGAGCGTCAGCATTAACCATTTCGCCATCGGTAAATACTGTTTCCCGCTCAGAGTGGATTTGAATATACTTGATCAGAAATGGGCACGTGGTTTATTTGAAATAATATGTTCTCTTTATCTTCATTTTTAAGCTTTCATTTTAAAACTCAATAATAATGTAGACCTAACAGCAATAGCTGTCGTCACCTGGTCGTGTATGTCCTGATTAATAATTAATTCATTCATTAGATAAGATGAATCTATGAAGTAAATGGTTTAATTGGGTGTGTTGCTACGGTTCGTATATACACCACCAACCCTTCCCTGTCAATTTCCGTGGACTAGGTCCTCTTTGCTTAGTAGCTGAGAAAAATATTTAGTCATGAATAAAAATAGCGCGAGTTGCCTTGTGGTCACTAGAGTAAAGCCAAGATATTGGAGTACAGAGGTCTACTGAAAACATTATAGATGAATATGGTATTAAATTTCGTAAAGAGGAGCCAATTGTAATTTTGAAATAATAATAATAATAATAATAATAATAATTGCAAATAATAGTACATTATGCAACGATCCTATAATGGCAAGAATTAAGACACGAGTATGTTTATAAAACGAGCGTATGCGAGTTTTATAATTTGCATACGAGTGTCTTAATTACCATTATAGGCGAGTTGCATACGACTGTTTATGTTCGACGATAATTATTATAACTATTTTATGTTCGAACATAAATATTCATAAATATCTGTCGAGATTTCGCCAGTTTTGTGTACTGAACAGAGCGCATGAGTCGCAGAGAATGCCTTGTATTTGACCATGGCCTCCTCGATAACTTTACTATGATACTAGGCCACGCAGTGAAATTTAAATTAGAAGGCCGTGGTACTCAGCGCAGGCGCGATTCTATTCTTGTCTAATTGGTCAAACAACTGTTTCTTGAGCTCTGATTGGTGGGAGAAACTGTTTCATAATGAAAAATAGTGTTATAATGAGCCTCATTATAGTACAGTTTTCTGACATAAACATAAACTGTTTATTTTAATTGTGTAAGAAAGCAATATAGGAGAAGGAAGTTTTGTAATGTTACTAAAATTAAATCATTTCTTCAGTTTAATCTTTCTATAAAGCGAGGAAATTAAAAAATCTGTGTTTTTTCAAAGTCCCACCCATAATAACACCGTATTAAAATTGGTTGCGTGTTATTTTTCAATCTGCCTAAAACAGGCGACCGGTGAACGATCAACAGGCACTTTAGTTGGGAGAAAACATTACTGTGCATCCTCAGATAACATTCAACAGTAACACAGGAAAAAAATGCTATCATAGTGTGATAGCGAGAAACACTTCAACTTGGTTTAAGCTGATTCACTTCACTTGAGAAGATCGTTAGATGCGAAAGATTACAGCAAATACAATAATTCAATTATCAGCTGACGATATTTGTAGAAAAACACGTAAGGTGACCTTGGGACAGCCAGTGCCGCTTGTACAGTCTAAGTACCAATGCTCATTACGATGATGGCGATGATGATTGTTGTTTAAAGGGGCGGAACAGCGAATACAAAAATTAGAATTTCAAATTTAAAAAATCAAGTTCTTTGAGTCTCATAACACTTGGAATTTTAGATTACTGGCCCTAAACGCCGAGTTGACAAGACGTGTATCTCAGTTCGAGTCCAGAATGGGGTATTTCGTGTCTGTGACTTGGAAACATAACAGAGTTCGCGACGGGAGTGTCGGTGAGAATATTAGACGATCGGACTTCAAGTGAAGTAACTTTGAAAATAGACTGGAAAGAAACAGTAATTGAAATAAGTGATAATACAAGTGAAATTAGAGTATTGTGTTCGGTATTATAAAATAAACTACAGCAAATATACTGTACTTCGACTGTGTGAATTTAAATTACGAACTATTATGGCAGCAACTAAAATATTGTATGCCGGTATTCTGCAGAGAACGATCTTTAGAGGTGATCTACAACATTGCGCTCATCATAAAATTATTCTACATAGCTGAGACAAATAGTATTTACCAAATACAGCAGCGATATCACGCCAGGGACGTATATAAGGGGGGTGCTGAGGGGGCTCCAGTCCCCCCCCCCGAAAAAAGCCAATAAAAATTAAGAAAATGTTGCTTTGGAAAGAGTTGAAAAATCCACAGCCTGCTTCCAGTCTCCGACCGGGTCAGGAATGGAATGAATGAAGCCCCTATCTAGCGGCGAGGATATGAACTAGAGTTAAATAATTTAAATTTGGTTGTACCCTAATCTTTAACTTATTGGCTAAGTTATAAACAATATTAAGACTGAAATTAGACTAACTCGTGGTGTAGTAGCTAGCATTCTTGGCTGCCGCCCCGGAGGTCCAAATTCGATTCCCGGCTCCCCCAAGAAATTTTAACTCTAGTCTGAGGGCTGGAACGGGGTACACTCTCCCTTGTGAGGCAAATCTGTGAATTCCACAGTACGGTACTTTTGAGAAATAAATTATCAACTTGTAAAAAAAAAAGTTTACCTTTCTACTTAGTAAATTGACAAATATTTAGATATTTGCCATTCATACCCCATAGATCATAATGGAAAATTCATTAAGTATAAAATTTTATTTGTGTGTTGTGTTCTATTATTTATTTATGTTTTTGTATTGCCAGTAATTGTAGGCTATATAAACTTTGAATCTTATCTAAAATAATTACACAAAGTTATATGCTCTAAGGTATTGGTTGATATTTCTGGGTATTTTGCGGTGACAATCCCCTGAGAATACTCACAATTTTCCAGGATAGTCAGCCCCCCCGAAAAAATTGTATATACGCCCCTGTATCACGCAACTTAATTATGAAACAACGTGATCCTACAAACATTAACTACGAGAAGTATAATAGTTATTACATCTAACCAATTTCCACTATGTGAGATATTTCGAAGTTGAGATGAACGATGTATTTCTACGATAACAAGGTTGTGATGGAGGTATAACGACCATGCGCAAGGGACACCATGTATAGAGAAGGAGAGAATACTTGGAGTAACTACTACAAAGTATCTCTAGCTCGTATCTCCATTAGTCGTCTCTTTTTCAGTTTGATCCGATAATTGGTTTACCGCAATTCCCGTTGGTATGCACTGGTTTATCAACCTTACACCCTTGCACTCAGATACTCTGAAAGGGAAAGCAGAGGAGGAAACAGAAGTAGCATGCCATGCTGTAAATGTGAAAGCCAAAATCCAAAATCGGCTGCTCAATGTGTGTACTTGTAATACTGTATATTGAGGCTAGGATTGGGAAGGAGGCAGCCGTGACCTTAACTTAGGTAGGCCTACCTTCCTAGCATTTTCCACGGAAAACCACTTCTAGAATGGCTGAGGTAGTAATCAAACCTACGTTCTGCTTATTTATCCTCACGAGGCTGAGTGAAATTTGTTTCAGTCCTCAGATCTACGAGGACAAAGAAAAAAATCCCTCTCGGCACGCTGGAAGGCGGAGGTAGATTTCACCGCGCAAACTCGGGGATAGGTGAAAATAGGCAAAATATGGAGGTTTTCGTAGAAGCATCAGACATTAACTTATACACCTCATTGGGAGAAAGTATTTTACAATTTGAGCGTAATTAACTTGGTATTTCGTTCTTTTATGTATATTTTCAACATTTTACTGTCTTATGGGGAGGGTAACCTTCTCGTCATTTAGGGTCCATTTTCATACTTGTGGTCACCCAGTCCTTATGTAAGGTTTCGACACTGCTGTGTAACTATCTAACGGTCTGTTTCACGCATAATTTTATCTCCTGCAGAGATGATGGTTGTTTCCTCAGTTTAGGGGCTGCGACAACGCGGTCATGTAACCCCGTGTACTTTGGGTGTGTGTAGAATCTGTCTAATAACCGGTGTTAATTGTGATGGCTATATTAGTTTGTAATTCAGGTAAGAACTGGGGGACGGTCAATTTCAAGTAGTATTTCCTAATTTTGCTACCAAACGCTACTGTCAACGACACCTAGCTGTGAACTTTGCTACTAGATGCCACCGCAATCAGCAACGAATGTTGGAACTTCCCCTCCAAAGGAAGGCATACTGAGGAATTATTAACGCTCTTAAAAAATCCGACGACTTCGGCCGGCTTTGAATCCGCGACCTTGGGCATAGATGTTCAGCGTTACCAGTTACGCCACCGAAGCCGCTTCTCACAGAGACAGATGGAAAACTGAATGTGATCTCGTGCAGTGGCGTTGTCATGGCAACCTCTTATGGCTCTTGGCATTTTCTTATGATTACGAAATCATTTTGCTCATCCCTTGGCGTAATGGTGGGTCATATCAAAAAATTATTTATGACAAACGTTTTAGGTAATTATTAGGGGAATATTGCCCATTTTATGCGGTTTTGATATTGTGCCTACTAAGAGAGATATGATTTTTGTTTCCCGAAAAACTCACTTTTTCCCACCTCTTTGGTCAGTGGTTGGTGCTATATATCAAAAAACTTTTCAAACATTTGGCCCTTACTGACACATAGTATGAACGTTGAATGTATTCGATAGTTCACATATTAAGAGAGTTATAGCTATATTTCACTTTTTTCGAGAAAAAAAAAGTCCCACATTTTCACCCCCTTCGACCATTTTGCCTATTAACGAATTCGACCGAGATTTTAAAGGGATACATATTATGTAAAAAATCAAAGTTATTGGTGCAAAATTGTGGTAGTTATCATGAACGTCAACGGCACCTAGCTGTGAACTTGGCTGCTAGATGCCACCGAACTGGCAACGAACGTTGGAACTTCCCCTCCGAAGGAAGGCGTACTGGCTCATCCCTCATCAATTTAATAACGTTGTCCAACAGGATACAGTGACTTTTATGACACTCTTCTCGCATGGCCTAAATCAACAACAAACAATGGAGAACAGGACTGTGAATACCTGTGGACTGTAAGTAGCATTACTATTTCCATTTTCTTGTACGATAAAAATAATAATATCGTACGGCCTCGGGTACCGGGTGCAAGCTTTATTATTTGACACCCAAAAGACAACTTGCATGTCGAATTTTTGTTGTTCCTTGGAGCGCTATGAAAGTCAAGGAGGTTAGATATCAAAGCTCCTTGACACTATAGCGCTTTCTAGTAGAGAAAGGAGGAACTTTTGTGTTGGCTGAAAATCCCGAGATTAATTTTGCCATTATGAACACGGCCTACTGAAATCAAATGGGTTCTATAACATGCCAACAACGTATGGCATGCGTGTTGTGATTTTTGTTGCCTTTCAAAAATGACTTACCATGGACAGGAGCGAACCTGCAAGCTTGTGGTTGGTAGTCCGACACGATAACCACTCACCCACCGTGGCAAGCTTTCTTGCCTATTGTATTGTGCATTGCACTTCAAATATGCTCATTGCAGATAAACTGTCGTAATTTGCAAAAGGGGTGAAAGTACAAAATACAAAATAAATCCCTGAAAATTCTGTTGGTCGAGTTATTTGTCTTTCAGAATATTGTCATTTGAGACCAGTGGAAAGCAAGTGAAAAGATTCACATACACCCATTGTGTAGAAACGTAACTAAGCTGTTTTTTGTGACTCCTGAAAAAAAAAATCATTTTTGTTAGATATACCCCTTCTGCATTTTCTTTTGATATGAAATAATTACCTCGGTCACTTAAGTACCCGCTTAGCGTCTAGCAGCGTCACCATAACCGTGATGTAGACAGGATTTTATTTCGGAGGGGAGGGAAAGTTAAATTCCTCCTTTCCCCATCCACCAGCCTCATCGTCTTCCCTCTCAAAGTATAATTAACCCCCCCCCCCCTTTCCTCCACCACCGCGCTATCAATGCAAGTGCACGTTGAATTTGATAAATCAAAGGTTATAGAGTTTTATCAAACTGAGATGCCAACAATATTTTTACTGAAATTAAAACACACAAAGTCCAAAAATGAAATTAGTACAAGCTGCGTTATAAGTGAAGTGTACAAAAAACAAACTACTAAATAAGTCACATGTGTAGTAGGCTATATGCACACATCAGTTTGTAGTTGATACAAAGAAATGCAATGGTAACAAATACCGGTACAGTTATTGAGGGAAGATCGTAAAAATTACCACCGATAGAGTCGAAAATCGAATTGTAGGCCTAAATCATACAGTATGAAAAGAATAAACAAGATGGACACTATAATGCTTGTTAATGAAGTGATAACTTTAGGCTAATACTACTTTCTATTTTATTCAACGCTGATATAGGCTAAATTTAACTACGTACAAAATACGATCTTCTGAAATCACTTGTACGGTCCAGTCATCGTACGAGGTTGGCAACGCCGCGCGAGCACGAGGCAGGCAAATTTCTTTTTACCAGAGTCAGAATGGGCGCTGTTTACGCTGATGATCAAACAATCACTAACTAGAATTCTTATCCTTCCATGTACGCTACGTTTTTATTTCCAGCATGTGCTTTTGAAATACAGTATTATTTTTATTTTTATTAGTGTTTTGGACTGACGACTAATATTGAAGGCGAATACCTTCAATGTTAGTCGTCAGTCCAAAACTTTCGGGAGTGAACCAGCAACGTCACTGCCAATGGGCATCGTTTTAACATGAGAAGAAAGAAATGATGACATTTAATCAACATCCGCTCCCTAAATCATTAGATTATCATACGAGGGGCGTTTCGAATAAGTTTCGTCCTTTTAATTTTACAGGGAAGCTACGAGGGCTGTTTTTTAAGTAAGAGCATTTTTTAAGCCCGTAGTTAGTGCGCACGCCGCAAGAAGCGTGCGCGCTACCTCCCGGCATCCTTTGCGAACAAGCAGGCGTCAGTTGCAGCTGTGTAGCTAACCTGTACGCTGAACTGTGCATCTTTACAATGTTCAAGATTATTGATTCGTCCGCCGTGTGTGAGGTACGATCGGTGATACGTTTTTTGAGTGCAAGAAACATGTCGGCTGCAGACATTCATCGTCAAGTTTGTGAAGTGTATAGCGATAATGCAATGACGAAGGTAAAGTGCGAAAATGGGTACGCGAGCTCAAAAGTGGTCGTGAAAATGTTCAGATGACTTGGTGACTGCGATTGACACGAAAATTCACGAGGACCGAAGATTCACGATAAGCACTCTAATCAATGGATTTTCCTCAAGTGTCGCCGACGATGAAGAAGGGAAAACAGCCGTGAATTCTTGGTTGTCAGAGCAGGCGGCAAACTTTTATGCAGAGGGATTTCAGAACCTAGTTTTAAGGTATCACAAGTGCCTAAATAAACAAGGCAACTATGTAGAAAAATAGAGGAAGGTATGTTAAACCTAAATATAAATGTGGTTTCAAAATAAAATGTTCGGTTAATTAAAAAAAACGGCCCTTACTTAAAAAACAGCCCTCGTATATTATAAAATGAGAAAATACATTATCATAACAGAAGACAAACTTTTGGCTATATTTCCACAAAGTTGCCTCCGACGTTGATTCATGTGTCTTCCCGTGAAATCAATTTCAAGAAACCCTCCTAGTAAATTTAATGCCCAGCGATTTCAGTAAGTTCTTCACAGGTGAGCTTGGGATGTTCCCATGTCATTGAGGCAGCATTGGTCTCCGAGGTTAAGTGGTGCACCATGTCTCATCCGGTGTGATACTCCTGAACAAGTCAATACCGGTACCCTCGCACTCGTACCGCCACAAATGTTCGACGCTTATTGCCAGGGTTCAGATAATTATGCATCTTGCATATTTCAAATACAATTGCATATTTGGTGTAGTTTTATCTTAACAGTACATTTTTTGTGTTTTTCTCGTGTCAGGGCATATTTCAAAAGTATTTTTTCATCTTGAGTGTTGGTTGGTTGGTTGGTTCCTCAGTTTAGGGGCTGCGACAACGCGATCATGTAGCCCCGTGTACTTTGGGTGTGTGTAGAATCTGTCTGATAATCGGTGTTAATTGTGATGGCTGTATTAGTGTGTGTATCTGTTTTTTTAATTCAAGTAAGGACTGCAACTTGAATTTTTCAAATAGTTCCTACTTTTGCCGCCAAACGCCACCGTCTAGTTCTGAACTTAGCTACTAGACGCCACCGCAGTCGATTCTTGGCAACGAACGTAGGAACCTAAGAGCGTTGTTTACATTCTTAAACTATACAATTTAGCTTCACACAGGTGTAATTAGTGGAAGGTTCTTTAACATGCCATAAATCTATGACAAGAGACCGCCGGCTTTACTTCCCCTCCGAAGGAAGGCATACTGAGGGATTTTAACGCTCTTAAAAATCCGACGGCTTCGGCCGGGTTTGAACCCGCTATCTTGGGCATAGAAGCTTCTTTAGTGTTGACATTAAGCTTCTGCAGGACACTACTGAAACTTTTGTGATATAACTGTGTTTGAAACTTCAGAATGCCTTATGCAAGTTGAGCTGTGCTGGTTATCCCCAGATAGGCTAACTGGTGGGCAGCGTGCTTAAAATTAGCAACACCACCTCTCCATCCAGTCTTGATCCAGCCATGGCTGTGTCTACCTGCAATTAGACAAGTACTGATTCTTGGAATTTCACTTACAACAGGGCTAGCTTTCTCCCATTCCGTACAAAGTTACCTACCATGCACAATTACTTATTGTCAGTCCTACTATGCAGTGGCGTATACTGGTCTGAAGATCTGGGCTACCACTGAGCTTAATATAAAACATGCTTTTGAACTGCCGTGCGAAAAGAGTTCATATTTGAAAACCCTTCATTTGACCATGCATTAACTTCACGACTAAATGACAAACACGGACAGCAATACAATTTAGACAGTTTAGAACTGCTAGATAACCTATTCTACTTAGCATAATTATGTAGATGCTGTGAAATTACGAGTATACATTGGCCCACAATTGCAGTTCATATGTAAAATATGAACTTTCTCACTGTATGGACGACGGCTGGAAGGAACTTCTAACAAACTCTCTATTAATGATACAGTCATTGGCATTTAAAGCCCTCGCAGGTGTTCGTTCCATAATCTTCTTACAAAATCACAACTGGCACAATTAAAACAAAACACTACATAAAGATTCTTCAGCATACACACACTTAAATAAATCACACATAGAAAATTCTACAACTTCTAAAACGTATTCACATCTATGCGCGCGATAATGTACGGTACATTTATTGTAGGCTATTTGTTGCTTTAAACGCCTTTAACTTCAAAGAAACCGCTGGCTGTAGCGGCAACTCGCTCGCTATGAGCGCTTTGCCTGCACGGAACAAGGGTGGGTGCGGAGAGATGGGGAGAGCGGCGTAAGGCTGCCGCTTTCTTGGCCGGTTTCTACTGCGTTGCCACGTAGACTACCCACTAACCATTATTTATTTCGATAAAGAAGAATGTGCAAGAAAGTCACGATTGTTTGAATGCTTTGTTGAAACTGTAATAAAGTGTTACTTATTTTTAATGTAATTTTCTTGGGCTACCGCCGGTAGCCTCGGTAGCCCTAAGAATACGCCCCTGCTACTATGGGTGAGTAGAAACAGGTTGTGGTTGCACATTGTTCTCGCAGAACTTTTCTTCTTTTACGCCATCACACAATTTTATTAGAGATCGAAATATTCTTTTACCTGAACTTAAATCCATATTTTATTTCTCCGTTGATGAGGTATGCAACATGCGGTTATATTTACCTCACAATTCCGCTACTAGGCCTGGTAATATACCCGCAAGGATACTCAAAACGTGTGCTCAGGCTCCCACTCCATTCCTCTGTACAATATTTAGAATCACTTTTCAATATGAAAAATTACTTTCTGATTGGAAATTCCTGTCCTCAAATCTGGTAATAAGGTATCAACAGGCAACTTCTTCCTCATATGTTTAACATCTATATTGTGTAAGGTAATGGGACGCCTGCTATCGATGGAGAAGTTGCGTTTCCTGAAAGAAACGGGTTCTCTTAACGAACATCAACATGGGTTTCTTCTAACTGGACGTTGCTGTACAACGCTTCTCACTTCAGCTTTGGACTACTGGCAACAAGCTTTGGAGAGAATGCCTGGCTGTCAAGTGGATCTCGTTACCCTCGATTGGACCAAGGCTTTCGATCAGGTACCCCGTTCACGACTCCTTGACGAACTGCGCTCCTACAGTTTAGGAGGTAATCTAGTGATGTGGTTGACTGACTTCCTTACAAACCAGCATGAGAGATTAGTCTTCAAAGGCGCTCATTACTCTACTGTTTCGGTTCCACCACGAGTCCCATAAGGATCTGTTCTTGGAAATTTTTATTATCTTCATGTTGGATCTGCCCCAAGCAGTCGCCTCAAACATTTATCAATATGCCGACGACACAACCCTCTATCGCAAGATCAAAAATACAACAGTTACCTCGCCGCCATACATAACATCAGTGTTTGGTGCAAAATGAACGGTCTATCTGTCAACTCCTCTAATATCAAACTAATCTCCTTAAAAAACCGAAATCGAAAGTCAACGGACAACAGTAGGTAATATAAGCCGAAGCTGGGGCAGGGGCTAATGGGCAAGATGGCCGCCGCGCGCAATCACTCTATGTTATTCTTATGAAGGGGTCAGTCAGAGCTGGGGCAGGGGCTAATGGGCAAGATGGCCGCCATGTCCTGAGACCATGGATGATGTCACAGGGGGAGTTCGGCCGTGTAGTTTCTAAATGGAATATTTATTATTATTATTATTATTAGGTAATTATTAATTGATCATGTATAATCAAGACCAGCCTTATATTGTCAACCACTTGGTGTAGTGACTAGCATTCTTGGAGGTCATTCCTGAGGTTCGAATCCTGGCTCTGCCAAGAAATTTAATTTCTGGTCTCAGGAGTGGAACGGAGTACACTCAGCCTTGTGAGGCAAAACTGACAGGAGCTGGCTTTTGATTCATACCTCAACAATTCTGCCTAACCCAACTTCACCTAACCTAACCTAACCTAACCTAACCTAACATAACCTAACTTGAAAGTGAGAGCAAAAATGTAAGAGCAAATGTAAGAGCACACATAATAAACTAAGTTATAACCTAACCTAATTTCACTTAACCTAACCTCACCTAACCTATCCTAACCTAACCTAACGTAACCTACCTAATTTAAAATTGCAAGCAAAAAAAATTAGCAAAAAGTATGAGAAAAAAAGTGAGAGCAAATGTAAGAGCATAAATAATAAACTTAGTTATAACCTAACCACACCTAACCAAACCTAACCTAACCTAACATAACCAAACTTCAAAGTGAGAGCAAAAATGTAAGAGCAAATAAGAGAGCACAAATAATAAACTTATTTATAACCTAACCTAACCTAACCTAACCTAACATAACCAAACTTCAAAGTGAGAGCAAAAATGTAAGAGCAAATAAGAGAGCACAAATAATAAACTTAGTTATAACCTAACCTAACCTAACCCACAGAAACCTCATTTAAAGATTTTAGATTTTATATTTTAACATTTTAGATTTTTGATTTTTTTCATTTTACATTTTTTAGATTTTACATTTCACATTTTTGATTTTTTGTATTTTAGATGATAGTTTTTTTTTTAGATTTTACATTTTAAATTTAAGATTTTTTTGATTTTAGATTTTACATTTTCCGAAAAGAGTAAACTACAAGGCTACATACCTAACCTCAACAAACCTAACTTTACCAAACCTAACTTAAGCTAATCCAAAGGCTAATGCACATACACAAAGTATATAAGGGTACAAGCAACTATCCTTATGCTAGTTTTATAGGTTACTGTACAACATGATAACTACCCCAACCGTTTTTTTTCATTTTTTTGTTTACACATATGAAAATTTTCCAATTTTCCATTTTCAGTTTTTTTTAATGTTAGTTTTAAGTTTTTTCAATTTCATAACAAGGAAACATGGATTTTGCATTATGTTGTTTACACATTTACCAATTCACAATTTCCCATTTACAGTTCTTAAAATGTCAGTTTAAAGTTTTTCAATTTCATGATATAGAAACATGGATTTCCCAATTTGTTGTTTACACATTTGTCAATTTACCAAATTTCAATTTACAGTTTTTAAAATTTCAGTTTAATGTTTTTTTTCTATTTTGTCAATATGGAAACATGGATTTTCCAATTTGTGTTTTACATGTTCATTTTGCATTAGGAGTGGAGAGAGGTGGGTAGTAATTAAAAAATGTACAAGCAGTGTCCATACTATATTTTTTATTTTAAATACATGTACACTATTTACACATAACACATTTTATATATATTCTTTTTTGTTATAAATTGTACAGTTGTTTTTATTTTGTTTTCTATTTTATTTATTTTTTGATTATGAATACTAGTTTTTTTAATTTTTGTAGTGCTATTGTTTTATTTCCTAAATTGTTTTGTTTTATGTATTTGCTAGTTGCAGGCAGAAGATTTTGATATTCATAACTTAACTCTTTAAGCATAGTCAATGATTGAGTAATGACCATAGGCATGTGTACCTATACCATCAGCATCAATCACTCTTTTATCATCACCAGGACACAAAGCAATTTTGTTTAGTCTTATAGATGATATGTCATGTTGTTTAGAAGCGATAATGTTCATTGGTATTCTTTTTACATTGTTGTTCATGACACAATCCTTATAATCTTGAAAGCTTATACAATTTTTGACAACACCTTTGCTAATACCTTTAATCTTTTTGATTTCTTTACCATTTATGTCTAAAGCGTACATTTTAGCTCTAAGTCCAATAAATGCTTTTATAATTTGTCCACAAGCCTCGTCTTTAAATTTCCCCAACGTTTTCTTGTTTGATGTAGAGTAACATATGTGATTAGTAGGATAATCTGATGTGTCCAGGTGTTCTAGGAAATCCAACTTGTCTTGATATACATCTTAGGTGTTAACCAAATAAATGAACGAGTCGGTATCCATATACATGAGTTTAAGATTGTCCATGCCATAATAGGGTAGCAGGACATCATAGTGGTGGGAATACATGAGAGTTTTTGAAATATCCAGTATACACATTCCAATATATATAGGCTTATTGAATACAATGTTACGTTTAGCCATGTGGAAAGCAGCTAGGTTAGGACCATAAATAGTTCTGTCAATAAATGTCGGCTTTGCTATTAGCTTTTCTGCCTTTTTGCTGTCAGTCACAAGACGTATGTCTATTCTTTTACGGATATTTTCCATTGTTTTTCCAAAAATGGCATTGTTGAATAATTTGTACAGATTTTTCTCAAACTCATTTTTGGCTTGTTTTCGAAGGTTGTTATTAAAATCAACGTATGCCTTTAACCAAGGTCTTTGCTTAAACTTTAACACACGATGAATTTTTATCAATTTTATTCCATGATCTAAAGCCTGTTTTAATGCCATGTAGTGAACAACATATCGCCTTCGATTTCCAAGATGAGGAATTAGTTTTTTCAGAGACGAATCCTTAGGTTGTGTACACTCTGGTAGGAAAGGTAAATCGTTGTGTAGATCATGAAGGTCAGATGGGTAATCAACATCAACGTCTAGAATGTATCCCACAGGATCGTCTTTCTTCAGTTTTTCTAGATCAACGGTATCTGGAGAAACCCACTGAAATCCGCCATAAGGAAGAGAGTGACACATAGCCCACCCGTATTGGTTGTTGGCATCATCATAGGTTATAAACTGTGATGGTTTCTCAGAATCATAGGTTTCCATGTATTTATTGTTAGCTTCAGCATACCGATGAGACACCTGGCATATGCCTCCACGTATTCCAGACTCGATTAAAAGAATCTGATCGTAATCCTGTAGCAATTCCAGTTCAATGCCTGTGTAAAGGAGCATTGCCTCAAAACTTAAACCAGGCGAAGTGAAAAAGTGTGCAGCATCCACTCGGTGTGTTTCTAGTGTTTTGTTTCTAAACGTTTCAAAGCTGTCTGCAAGAAGGAGTACATCTGAAGTTAGGTAGAGGTCACTATATTCCCCTAGAGTTTTAATGTTGAACTGTTTCCACACATTTTTAGCATGTTCATAGTCTTTTTGACTAACATTTTCTTGACTTAATTTGTTAAAGAATACCTCTTTTGGAGGTAAACACGTTTCACTTAACTTTTCCCATGAGTCAATGTAGTCATAACAAAATACCCCTTTACGAGTCATGAGCATTGCATTTTCTTTTCCAAAGTACTTGTCTGTTTCAGGGTATGATGTTAAGTTGGAAACTAAGTTTTCCAAACTACTCGGCATTAACCGAAACGTATCCACAAATCTAAGCTTAACATTTCCTACATATTTGGTAAAGGAAATGTACTTTTCTTTGGAGTTAGCGATAACATCCACTCTCTCAGTAGTACACCCCAATTGCTTTACAATGAAATTTGCGTCGTAGCCACTCATATTATGTAGAAACACAGGAACGGGGTTTCGTGTTTTACACCTCAAATTACAGTTATTGTGAGCACTTCCACGGTATTCCCCTGTAATATGACAATGGTCTCGAACTTTCCAGTCCTCTTTGGTAAATGGTTTATGACACAAATAACAGGTTTCAGAAGATTGGAACTCTGCTTCTTGATGCTCAGTTAAAGCTTTTGAAACATTTAAGCTGTAAAGGCGATCAATTTCATTTGCTATTGAGATCAAACAGTCCATAAACTTTTCTGCAGCGTCAGGTCCACGATAAATAATAGGTTGGCTCGGAAGGTTTGTCTTTATGTGTTCCACAGCAGGTGAGGGTTTAACATATATACCAAAGCTCATAGGAACATGACTCTGGTATGGCACTGTATAACTTGCCTCAGGATTAGGTAGACATGTTTGATAGGGTAACAGTATACTTTCAAAATCAGCATAGATAACGTAAGGTATTCTCAGCATTTTTTCCACATTTACGAATTTGACAATGGGGTTTTTAATAGGCATTTCAACCCTAGCAATGTCATGCTGGACACACAAAGCTCTATGTTCTTTTAATTTTTCCATTCCTTGTTGCCCATATTGATTATCAAAGTGAGTAAAACACCGTTTACACGTATATATCTTATGTCCATGGCGGGTAATCTGATGTCCTACTAGTTTATCAAAATCTTTGATAAAGACGTAGTGGTTCTGGCCGGATGAAGAACTTAGCAGAAGGAGGTCGCGATGGTCTTGCAGCTCTTGATCCACAACCTTTAGAGGGAACAATTTGTTGTCTTGTTCCAATCCAAATACATTAATGGATATATCGTTGGCTTTTTCAAATTTGGGAATGTCAGCTAGCGATGTAGGAAATGATATTACTGAAAAATCATACTTGTTTTCCAGATCCTTGTATTTACTAACGCGTTTAGCATCAGTTTTAACCAGTTTTGCTAAAATGGCATACATAAAACACCTCTCGTCCTTAAAGTTTTGAGGATTAATGCAGGCTTTTCTTGCTTGTATAGCTGCTGGTAATGGAATATATGTGCTACCACGCAAGGGATTGTACTTATTTATTTTCAATCGTACTCCTTCCACTGCTAACAAAGCCCAATTACTGCCTTTTAGCTCAGATTCTTCCATTTCCGTAGTTAACTTTGTAAATTGTGTTTCCAAGAAACTACTTAAGTCCGTTTCCAAAAATAGGGCCTGATTTCGTGTTTTAAAAGCACGATCTGTAATTTCATTGGTAGATGTATGAATGAATCTACATTCAGCCACAAGATTAACTTTTATCGACTTGTGCATTGCTAGTTCTTTCTGCATAGCTTGTATTATTTGCTGTTTGGACTCTTTAAGGTATGAATTTAAATCCCTACACGTATCACAACGAATGAAATAGGATTTAAGTCGACCTTCAAAAGATGTCTCATATTCAATAAGTCCACTTTCGTCAGGGACCAATGACAGTAGGTAATGTTTTGTAGGCTCTGCTTTTTGTCTTTTAGCTGCCGACACAACATTACAACATTCTTCATGCCGACGTCCATTGTACACATTGTTGAATGTACTACCACAGGTCTTGCACTCATGGAATTCACCACAGGATACTTCATGTCGCTTCCTATGATAGTCTCGAAGAAAAGTCTTCCCACACTCTTTACACATATAGCTAGGAATGGCTTCTTCCATTATGAATGTTGATTTCTGCAAACAGCTGCTTACTGCGTATCACAAGGCTAGAGGTTGGTCAGTGAGACGGTCTTTCACGATGTGAACACCGTGAGAGGTAGTAGTCAACTGGTGATATTCTTGTGAAGGGTCCTCTAATATACCCCTAGTCTAGACCAACAGCTCTTTACAGCGTATGACAAGGCTGTATACTGGACAGTGAGACGGTCTTTCACGATGTGAACACTGTAACAAGTAGTAGTCAACTGATTATATACTTGCTAAGGGTTCTCTAATATACAATAGTCGAGACCAACAGCTACTTACTGAGTAGTACAAGGCTGTACAATAGTTGTTTTGACAGTCTTTCACGATGTGGTCACTGTGAATGGTAGTAGTCAACTGATGATATTCTTGATAAGGGTCCTCTAATGTACCCTGGTTAAGGGTAACAGCTGCTCACTGCTTATGACAAGGCTAAAGACTGGTTGCTTCAACGGTCTTTCACAATGTAAACACTGTGACAGGTAGTAGTCAACTGAAAATATTCTTATGGCCTACTCAAGGTTATCAGGTACTTACTGCATATCAAAAGGCTGTACACTCATGTGTGTTAGGCACTCTTTCTTGCTAAGGACCCCAATATTCCCTACACAAGGCTATACATGTTAGTTCTAAACACTTAGTGGTTAATTGTATATTCAATTTTTGTACAAAGCATATACGAGCACGTTTTTATGAGGTAAAACTTTACCAAATAGTCAAATGCGACACGCAAAGTATGTTGCCGCTATCTAGCGGTGACTATGAGAACTACTTGACCGACCAGCATTCTACCTAGCGCTCCATTTCAATACTCGCTCACTGAACGAACAGCATACTATCTAGCGGTCAATATCAATACTCACTCAACTACCAGCCTGCTACCTATCGGTCAATATAACAACTCACTCAACTACCAACATGCTACATGGCTTTTTTGGTCAGTTTTTTGTTGGCTTTTTTTTGGTCAGTTTCTGTTGGCTTATGTTGGCTTTTATTGGCTTTTGTTGGCTTTTGTTGGCTTTTGTTGGCTTTTGTATTAGCTCTTTTATATTTGCTCTTGTTTGTTGGGGCTTATTTGGTCTTGGAAAGTATGTCAGTCCTTTTTTTATGGCTGTAAAATGCTTACAGCCATGTTTGTAAGCAGCAACAACAACAACAACACACAAAATTCCAAAAAATATCGAAAGTACTCTAAGTTTTATCAATGACTCTCAACTCTTACACTTACCTCTATCCCATGCCTAGTCAAAAATTAGTGTATTTTTCAAATTTTTCAAAAAATATTTGGAAAGTAAGCTGTATCATTAAACTAAAAATCCTGAAAAGACATATGTTAACTCCAACACCTACTTCTATACCCCTCTCAGTCCAAAAATAGTGTATTTTTCAAATTTTCCAAAACATATTTCCAAATTGGGTTATATTTCCGAAATTTAAAAGTTTACAAAAACGTTTGTTTGACATAAACGAATGGCCTTTGTCCCCTCTACCGTCGTACCAAGTCCCAGGTCTCTAGGACAACAAACATAAAAATTTGAAAATGGGCTTATATTTCCAAAATTAGGAATTTTACAAAAACGTTTGTCTGACGTAAATCAGTGGTCATTACCCCCTCTATCCCCCACACTAAGTCTCATGTCTCTAGAACAACAAAAATAAATTTTTGAAAATGGGCTTATATTTCCAAAATTAGGAATTTTACAAAAACGTTTGTCTGACGTAAATCAGTGGTCATTACCCCCTCTATCCCCATACCATGTCTCAGGTCTCTAGGTCAACAAAAATAAAATTTTGAAAATGGGCTATATTTCCAAAATTAGGAATTCTACAAAAAAGTTTGTCTAACGTAAATCAATGGTCTTTACCCCCTCTATTCCCATACCAAGTCTCAGGTCTCTAGGTCAACAAAAATAAAATTTTGAAAAAATGGTCACTATTTTGGAAACTAGGAATTCTACGAAAAAGTTTGTTTAACATAAATGAAAGGTCTCTATCCCCTCTACCTGTAAACCAAGTCCCAGGTCTGTAGGACAAAAATGAAAAAAGTTCAACTGGGAAAGTAGGCGATTTTTCATAAAACCAAACATTCTAAAAAGTGTTCTATGGGTATAAAAGAATGGTCTCTATGTCCTTTATTTTTTATAATAAAACTTTTTTATTTTTTGAGTTTTTTTGAAAAAAGTTCAATTTTGAAATTTTTATATTTTGGAAACTAACAAGTTTACAAAAATGTTTGTTTGACATAAATAAATGGCCCTGACCCCCTCTACCAACAAAATAAATTTCAAGTCGCTAGGACTAAAACTGTACAGTAGTGGAGTAGTGAGAGTTCTAACCCACCCATTTTACATGCCACAGGCTTAGTAGTGGGGCAAGGAGGGTTCTGGAGTGCGTTAGAACTCTCACTACTCCACTACTGTACAGTTTTAGTCCTAGCGACTTGAAATTTATTTTGTTGGTAGAGGGGGTCAGGGCCATTTATTTATGTCAAACAAACATTTTTGTAAACTTGTTAGTTTCCAAAATATAAAAATTTCAAAATTGAACTTTTTTCAAAAAAACTCAAAAAATAAAAAAGTTTTATTATAAAAAATAAAGGACATAGAGACCATTCTTTTATACCCATAGAACACTTTTTAGAATGTTTGGTTTTATGAAAAATCGCCTACTTTCCCAGTTGAACTTTTTTCATTTTTGTCCTACAGACCTGGGACTTGGTTTACAGGTAGAGGGGATAGAGACCTTTCATTTATGTTAAACAAACTTTTTCGTAGAATTCCTAGTTTCCAAAATAGTGACCATTTTTTCAAAATTTTATTTTTGTTGACCTAGAGACCTGAGACTTGGTATGGGAATAGAGGGGGTAAAGACCATTGATTTACGTTAGACAAACTTTTTTGTAGAATTCCTAATTTTGGAAATATAGCCCATTTTCAAAATTTTATTTTTGTTGACCTAGAGACCTGAGACATGGTATGGGGATAGAGGGGGTAATGACCACTGATTTACGTCAGACAAACGTTTTTGTAAAATTCCTAATTTTGGAAATATAAGCCCATTTTCAAAAATTTATTTTTGTTGTTCTAGAGACATGAGACTTAGTGTGGGGGATAGAGGGGGTAATGACCACTGATTTACGTCAGACAAACGTTTTTGTAAAATTCCTAATTTTGGAAATATAAGCCCATTTTCAAATTTTTATGTTTGTTGTCCTAGAGACCTGGGACTTGGTACGACGGTAGAGGGGACAAAGGCCATTCGTTTATGTCAAAGAAACGTTTTTGTAAACTTTTAAATTTCGGAAATATAACCCAATTTGGAAATATGTTTTGGAAAATTTGAAAAATACACTATTTTTGGACTGAGAGGGGTATAGAAGTAGGTGTTGGAGTTAACATATGTCTTTTCAGGATTTTTAGTTTAATGATACAGCTTACTTTCCAAATATTTTTTGAAAAATTTGAAAAATACACTAATTTTTGACTAGGCATGGGATAGAGGTAAGTGTAAGAGTTGAGAGTCATTGATAAAACTTAGAGTACTTTCGATATTTTTTGGAATTTTGTGTGTTGTTGTTGTTGTTGCTGCTTACAAACATGGCTGTAAGCATTTTACAGCCATAAAAAAAGGACTGACATACTTTCCAAGACCAAATAAGCCCCAACAAACAAGAGCAAATATAAAAGAGCTAATACAAAAGCCAACAAAAGCCAACAAAAGCCAACAAAAGCCAATAAAAGCCAACATAAGCCAACAGAAACTGACCAAAAAAAAAGCCAACAAAAAACTGACCAAAAAAGCCATGTAGCATGTTGGTAGTTGAGTGAGTTGTTATATTGACCGATAGGTAGCAGGCTGGTAGTTGAGTGAGTATTGATATTGACCGCTAGATAGTATGCTGTTCGTTCAGTGAGCGAGTATTGAAATGGAGCGCTAGGTAGAATGCTGGTCGGTCAAGTAGTTCTCATAGTCACCGCTAGATAGCGGCAACATACTTTGCGTGTCGCATTTGACTATTTGGTAAAGTTTTACCTCATAAAAACGTGCTCGTATATGCTTTGTACAAAAATTGAATATACAATTAACCACTAAGTGTTTAGAACTAACATGTATAGCCTTGTGTAGGGAATATTGGGGTCCTTAGCAAGAAAGAGTGCCTAACACACATGAGTGTACAGCCTTTTGATATGCAGTAAGTACCTGATAACCTTGAGTAGGCCATAAGAATATTTTCAGTTGACTACTACCTGTCACAGTGTTTACATTGTGAAAGACCGTTGAAGCAACCAGTCTTTAGCCTTGTCATAAGCAGTGAGCAGCTGTTACCCTTAACCAGGGTACATTAGAGGACCCTTATCAAGAATATCATCAGTTGACTACTACCATTCACAGTGACCACATCGTGAAAGACTGTCAAAACAACTATTGTACAGCCTTGTACTACTCAGTAAGTAGCTGTTGGTCTCGACTATTGTATATTAGAGAACCCTTAGCAAGTATATAATCAGTTGACTACTACTTGTTACAGTGTTCACATCGTGAAAGACCGTCTCACTGTCCAGTATACAGCCTTGTCATACGCTGTAAAGAGCTGTTGGTCTAGACTAGGGGTATATTAGAGGACCCTTCACAAGAATATCACCAGTTGACTACTACCTCTCACGGTGTTCACATCGTGAAAGACCGTCTCACTGACCAACCTCTAGCCTTGTGATACGCAGTAAGCAGCTGTTTGCAGAAATCAACATTCATAATGGAAGAAGCCATTCCTAGCTATATGTGTAAAGAGTGTGGGAAGACTTTTCTTCGAGACTATCATAGGAAGCGACATGAAGTATCCTGTGGTGAATTCCATGAGTGCAAGACCTGTGGCAGTACATTCAACAATGTGTACAATGGACGTCGGCATGAAGAATGTTGTAATGTTGTGTCGGCAGCTAAAAGACAAAAAGCAGAGCCTACAAAACATTACCTACTGTCATTGGTCCCTGACGAAAGTGGACTTATTGAATATGAGACATCTTTTGAAGGTCGACTTAAATCCTATTTCATTCGTTGTGATACGTGTAGGGATTTAAATTCATACCTTAAAGAGTCCAAACAGCAAATAATACAAGCTATGCAGAAAGAACTAGCAATGCACAAGTCGATAAAAGTTAATCTTGTGGCTGAATGTAGATTCATTCATACATCTACCAATGAAATTACAGATCGTGCTTTTAAAACACGAAATCAGGCCCTATTTTTGGAAACGGACTTAAGTAGTTTCTTGGAAACACAATTTACAAAGTTAACTACGGAAATGGAAGAATCTGAGCTAAAAGGCAGTAATTGGGCTTTGTTAGCAGTGGAAGGAGTACGATTGAAAATAAATAAGTACAATCCCTTGCGTGGTAGCACATATATTCCATTACCAGCAGCTATACAAGCAAGAAAAGCCTGCATTAATCCTCAAAACTTTAAGGACGAGAGGTGTTTTATGTATGCCATTTTAGCAAAACTGGTTAAAACTGATGCTAAACGCGTTAGTAAATACAAGGATCTGGAAAACAAGTATGATTTTTCAGTAATATCATTTCCTACATCGCTAGCTGACATTCCCAAATTTGAAAAAGCCAACGATATATCCATTAATGTATTTGGATTGGAACAAGACAACAAATTGTTCCCTCTAAAGGTTGTGGATCAAGAGCTGCAAGACCATCGCGACCTCCTTCTGCTAAGTTCTTCATCCGGCCAGAACCACTACGTCTTTATCAAAGATTTTGATAAACTAGTAGGACATCAGATTACCCGCCATGGACATAAGATATATACGTGTAAACGGTGTTTTACTCACTTTGATAATCAATATGGGCAACAAGGAATGGAAAAATTAAAAGAACATAGAGCTTTGTGTGTCCAGCATGACATTGCTAGGGTTGAAATGCCTATTAAAAACCCCATTGTCAAATTCGTAAATGTGGAAAAAATGCTGAGAATACCTTACGTTATCTATGCTGATTTTGAAAGTATACTGTTACCCTATCAAACATGTCTACCTAATCCTGAGGCAAGTTATACAGTGCCATACCAGAGTCATGTTCCTATGAGCTTTGGTATATATGTTAAACCCTCACCTGCTGTGGAACACATAAAGACAAACCTTCCGAGCCAACCTATTATTTATCGTGGACCTGACGCTGCAGAAAAGTTTATGGACTGTTTGATCTCAATAGCAAATGAAATTGATCGCCTTTACAGCTTAAATGTTTCAAAAGCTTTAACTGAGCATCAAGAAGCAGAGTTCCAATCTTCTGAAACCTGTTATTTGTGTCATAAACCATTTACCAAAGAGGACTGGAAAGTTCGAGACCATTGTCATATTACAGGGGAATACCGTGGAAGTGCTCACAATAACTGTAATTTGAGGTGTAAAACACGAAACCCCGTTCCTGTGTTTCTACATAATATGAGTGGCTACGACGCAAATTTCATTGTAAAGCAATTGGGGTGTACTACTGAGAGAGTGGATGTTATCGCTAACTCCAAAGAAAAGTACATTTCCTTTACCAAATATGTAGGAAATGTTAAGCTTAGATTTGTGGATACGTTTCGGTTAATGCCGAGTAGTTTGGAAAACTTAGTTTCCAACTTAACATCATACCCTGAAACAGACAAGTACTTTGGAAAAGAAAATGCAATGCTCATGACTCGTAAAGGGGTATTTTGTTATGACTACATTGACTCATGGGAAAAGTTAAGTGAAACGTGTTTACCTCCAAAAGAGGTATTCTTTAACAAATTAAGTCAAGAAAATGTTAGTCAAGAAGACTATGAACATGCCAAAAATGTCTGGAAACAGTTCAACATTAAAACTCTAGGGGAATATAGTGACCTCTACCTAACTTCAGATGTACTCCTTCTTGCAGACAGCTTTGAAACGTTTAGAAACAAAACACTAGAAACACACCGAGTGGATGCTGCACACTTTTTCACTTCGCCTGGTTTAAGTTTTGAGGCAATGCTCCTTTACACAGGCATTGAACTGGAATTGCTACAGGATTACGATCAGATTCTTTTAATCGAGTCTGGAATACGTGGAGGCATATGCCATGTGTCTCATCGGTATGCTGAAGCTAACAATAAATACATGGAAACCTATGATTCTGAGAAACCATCACAGTTTATAACCTATGATGATGCCAACAACCAATACGGGTGGGCTATGTGTCACTCTCTTCCTTATGGCGGATTTCAGTGGGTTTCTCCAGATACCGTTGATCTAGAAAAACTGAAGAAAGACGATCCTGTGGGATACATTCTAGACGTTGATGTTGATTACCCATCTGACCTTCATGATCTACACAACGATTTACCTTTCCTACCAGAGTGTACACAACCTAAGGATTCGTCTCTGAAAAAACTAATTCCTCATCTTGGAAATCGAAGGCGATATGTTGTTCACTACATGGCATTAAAACAGGCTTTAGATCATGGAATAAAATTGATAAAAATTCATCGTGTGTTAAAGTTTAAGCAAAGACCTTGGTTAAAGGCATACGTTGATTTTAATAACAACCTTCGAAAACAAGCCAAAAATGAGTTTGAGAAAAATCTGTACAAATTATTCAACAATGCCATTTTTGGAAAAACAATGGAAAATATCCGTAAAAGAATAGACATACGTCTTGTGACTGACAGCAAAAAGGCAGAAAAGCTAATAGCAAAGCCGACATTTATTGACAGAACTATTTATGGTCCTAACCTAGCTGCTTTCCACATGGCTAAACGTAACATTGTATTCAATAAGCCTATATATATTGGAATGTGTATACTGGATATTTCAAAAACTCTCATGTATTCCCACCACTATGATGTCCTGCTACCCTATTATGGCATGGACAATCTTAAACTCATGTATATGGATACCGACTCGTTCATTTATTTGGTTAACACCCAAGATGTATATCAAGACAAGTTGGATTTCCTAGAACACCTGGACACATCAGATTATCCTACTAATCACATATGTTACTCTACATCAAACAAGAAAACGTTGGGGAAATTTAAAGACGAGGCTTGTGGACAAATTATAAAAGCATTTATTGGACTTAGAGCTAAAATGTACGCTTTAGACATAAATGGTAAAGAAATCAAAAAGATTAAAGGTATTAGCAAAGGTGTTGTCAAAAATTGTATAAGCTTTCAAGATTATAAGGATTGTGTCATGAACAACAATGTAAAAAGAATACCAATGAACATTATCGCTTCTAAACAACATGACATATCATCTATAAGACTAAACAAAATTGCTTTGTGTCCTGGTGATGATAAAAGAGTGATTGATGCTGATGGTATAGGTACACATGCCTATGGTCATTACTCAATCATTGACTATGCTTAAAGAGTTAAGTTATGAATATCAAAATCTTCTGCCTGCAACTAGCAAATACATAAAACAAAACAATTTAGGAAATAAAACAATAGCACTACAAAAATTAAAAAAACTAGTATTCATAATCAAAAAATAAATAAAATAGAAAACAAAATAAAAACAACTGTACAATTTATAACAAAAAAGAATATATATAAAATGTGTTATGTGTAAATAGTGTACATGTATTTAAAATAAAAAATATAGTATGGACACTGCTTGTACATTTTTTAATTACTACCCACCTCTCTCCACTCCTAATGCAAAATGAACATGTAAAACACAAATTGGAAAATCCATGTTTCCATATTGACAAAATAGAAAAAAAACATTAAACTGAAATTTTAAAAACTGTAAATTGAAATTTGGTAAATTGACAAATGTGTAAACAACAAATTGGGAAATCCATGTTTCTATATCATGAAATTGAAAAACTTTAAACTGACATTTTAAGAACTGTAAATGGGAAATTGTGAATTGGTAAATGTGTAAACAACATAATGCAAAATCCATGTTTCCTTGTTATGAAATTGAAAAAACTTAAAACTAACATTAAAAAAAACTGAAAATGGAAAATTGGAAAATTTTCATATGTGTAAACAAAAAAATGAAAAAAAACGGTTGGGGTAGTTATCATGTTGTACAGTAACCTATAAAACTAGCATAAGGATAGTTGCTTGTACCCTTATATACTTTGTGTATGTGCATTAGCCTTTGGATTAGCTTAAGTTAGGTTTGGTAAAGTTAGGTTTGGTGAGGTTAGGTATGTAGCCTTGTAGTTTACTCTTTTCGGAAAATGTAAAATCTAAAATCAAAAAAATCTTAAATTTAAAATGTAAAATCTAAAAAAAAAACTATCATCTAAAATACAAAAAATCAAAAATGTGAAATGTAAAATCTAAAAAATGTAAAATGAAAAAAATCAAAAATCTAAAATGTTAAAATATAAAATCTAAAATCTTTAAATGAGGTTTCTGTGGGTTAGGTTAGGTTAGGTTATAACTAAGTTTATTATTTGTGCTCTCTTATTTGCTCTTACATTTTTGCTCTCACTTTGAAGTTTGGTTATGTTAGGTTAGGTTAGGTTAGGTTAGGTTATAAATAAGTTTATTATTTGTGCTCTCTTATTTGCTCTTACATTTTTGCTCTCACTTTGAAGTTTGGTTATGTTAGGTTAGGTTAGGTTTGGTTAGGTGTGGTTAGGTTATAACTAAGTTTATTATTTATGCTCTTACATTTGCTCTCACTTTTTTTCTCATACTTTTTGCTAATTTTTTTTGCTTGCAATTTTAAATTAGGTAGGTTACGTTAGGTTAGGTTAGGATAGGTTAGGTGAGGTTAGGTTAAGTGAAATTAGGTTAGGTTATAACTTAGTTTATTATGTGTGCTCTTACATTTGCTCTTACATTTTTGCTCTCACTTTCAAGTTAGGTTATGTTAGGTTAGGTTAGGTTAGGTTAGGTTAGGTGAAGTTGGGTTAGGCAGAATTGTTGAGGTATGAATCAAAAGCCAGCTCCTGTCAGTTTTGCCTCACAAGGCTGAGTGTACTCCGTTCCACTCCTGAGACCAGAAATTAAATTTCTTGGCAGAGCCAGGATTCGAACCTCAGGAATGACCTCCAAGAATGCTAGTCACTACACCAAGTGGTTGACAATATAAGGCTGGTCTTGATTATACATGATCAATTAATAATTACCTAATAATAATAATAATAATAAATATTCCATTTAGAAACTACACGGCCGAACTCCCCCTGTGACATCATCCATGGTCTCAGGACATGGCGGCCATCTTGCCCATTAGCCCCTGCCCCAGCTCTGACTGACCCCTCCATAAGAATAACATAGAGTGATTGCGCGCGGCGGCCATCTTGCCCATTAGCCCCTGCCCCAGCTTCGGCTTATATTACCTACTGACAACCCTTACTACTTCGAGAACACTCCGATTTCACGTGTGCAGTGTGTCAAACTTCTTGGTCTCAACATCCCCACCGACCTGAAATGGAACACCAAGCTTCCCGCCAATTGGGTATGCTAAGGCTAAGCAGATGTCCACGTAGTTGTCACACCAAAGTAAAGAGGACTGCCTACCGGAGCCTACTGAGACCCCTATTAATTCACACCTGCCCTTCATTGAGCCCTGGTACCAAGGGAAATATTCTTAAGCTAGAGCAAATACAAAATCGTGCCACTAAATTCATTTTCCGTAAAAATCCGACCTAGATTCTAACATCAAAAGCCAGAAATGTAGCCTTCCATCTATAGGTAATTTACTATCCCAAATTGATTTATTATATATCCGAAAACGTTTTAATAATGCGAACTCCTCTGTTTTTCTGGACAAAATTTCCTTTATCGATTAGCTCAGAAGGACCGCGGTGTTACATTGTACGTCCCACTACCCAAGACTCTGCCATACAAAGTGGGGGTTTGTAAATAGATCTGTCTATGCATAGAACAACCTACCGTGCCACCTGAAGGCCGCCAACAATAATGCCATGCACTTCAAGAGGAAGCTGCGACATTATTTGTGTAGCAAGTAACTTAGGTAACATGTGCTCACTTGTTCATGCCTCGGTTTCTTCTTTTCGCGTAGCGTGTCTCTAAAACCAACATTTTTTTCCTTTCTTAATATCCTCTCCTCTCTTGTTTCTCCCTTATCCTGTCCAAGTCCGACTTGGCACTTCTGTGCTTTAAGGTATCGATGTACATTTAACATTCCCCAAACTTTTGCTGTAAATAATGTATCCATTGTCCAATTCTCACTATTTGCCATTTTGTGTACATGTGTAAATATGACCCAGTATATAAAGCTCGGGCTCGGACGCACTGTATCTCAAATGCGAAGTGGGGCTTTGCTCTTTTCAAAAACTCCCATTGATGAGTTATTATTTTGACCATTTAAAATATTGTGCTCTGAAAGAAGTTCAAATATGCTAAAAAAAATTGTAAATATCTTTGACTACTGTAATTTTTAGTTTTCCGTATTGAATTTATGTTTTTTTTACAAATTTTCCACTTTTCAATACAAAGTTCTTTATTGAGAACCTATGTTCCCATTCAACTGCGGTACATGTTTCAGTTTAATGTAAACCTTCTTCAGGTTTAATGGAAAACTTGTAATCATTGTAATCTTGTCTTATTAATGTTTCAGGAGCAAGATAGTCAAGTGTGAACACCTGTGCAACAACTGTGCTTGAATATGATACTCTAACGGTTAAGCACTCATAACCTTAAGTAGAAATCAGTGTGCATGCCCTAATTTTATTATATTGTTATGTAGCTCAACTATTTACACGTAGGCCTACATAATATTCATACGTAGGTCGCAAACATATAATACATCATAGATTAGACTAAACTTCTCAAAGAAACTTTTCACTGCGAATCACAAATACTAACTTTATGATGATGATGATGATGATAATGACCACGTGACGGTCGAAACGCGTAATCGTAAAAAAATCCCCTTTTTCAGAGAATAATATTAATATAGGATTTTTCAGGAAAGTGTGTTATATAGTCTACAAAGTCCGCCAAGTCTCTCCGCAGCGGTGAGCTACGCGGGTCTCGCCTTGCGGGGCGTGTTAGGTTGGCAGCACATTCATGTCGCTGTATACACAGTCTCACCGCAGCGGTTGGCATAATAAGCATGCACTTGTTCCGTGTTGACCTTCAACTGGAGTGATAGGGTGGGGAATACCGTTTCATTATTGCCGACAGTGAATGTCTGTGCGTGACAGTGTTGACGCTGTAAGTTGTGTTCTTGTCAAGTTCTTGTGTAAGCTGAGTCAAGTGGGAATGCTTACTACTGAAGAGCGTGTGTTTTAGTGGAAGAGATTTTCCGTGCTGGTGGAAACTTTACGGAGCATAGTGTGATAGTGGTGAGTACCGTACATAATAACTGCATTACTTAATTTAATGTAATTGTTTTCCTTCTAACAACACAACATGAATGTACTGTCAACCCAACCCATCCCGCAATGTGAGACACGCGCTGCGGAGAGACTTTGCGGACACAGTTACCCCGCCTAATCTAATTGGGAAAAAGCCTGTTAAACGACTGAAATGTATAAATTGATGGTGCCATGTTTTCCAAATTGTATTGTTAACTTCAGTTGCGATGTAACTATACAAATGTGAATTGTTGCTGAAGAAAGTTCACGAGGCTTGAAACACATACGACAATTAAATAAAAAAAAGAAAGATTTTGAGTATTGACTGAGCGGATTAATTCTAGCAAAACTTGTATAAGTTCTAACATGTTACCTTGTACGTTTTCAACAGAGTATGCCATTAAACCAGGTCATCCAGGCGCGGATCTAGAGTTTGGCTTGGGGGGGGGGGGGGGGTCAGAGAATAGAAATTGTTAAGAAAAATAGTATCACTAAAAACGCAATCACAAAATAAACTAACGTACAGAAGCAGACCATTTTTTTTGCAAGCTACATGGATAGAAATTCGATGCGATTAGCGCATCAAAAATATTCGTACAAATTGCAACGGCGTGTTTTGCGACGTTTACATCGAGCTTCGAGAAAATTATCAAGGTACGTTACAGTTTCGGCAAGTCGAGTTGGTACCAACAAAGGGAGAAAGTCACAGCTTAAATTGCCAACCAAGCTTGCAGTTTGGACGTCTGCAAAAATTTTTGGTGCGAAAAACGCCCCAAATTCCTATCCGTGCGTTGCTGCACATTCATCGTGACATCACTATAAACATAGATTCGGTAATCACAAGGTTTGCTAAACAAAATAGACGAGTTGATTTTGTTATATAAATAATCGTTTTTATATAACAGGTATGAAGTTGTAAATATGTACAGTTGTAAAGTTGTAAGAGAACATAACAATTGCAATAAAGATATTTTCAGTATTGAATAAAATGAAGAAGAAAAAAAGTTTTCCAGATAAAATTCGTTAAGTTTTATTTGTCTGGTTATTGTGTTTCCGTTTTTTTAGTTTTGCAAAAAAAATTTGGTCATCGTTGGGGGGGGGGGGTCATGACCCCCCGTGACCCTCCCCTTGAATCCGCGCCTGAGGTCATCTGCATAAAACAGACTGCTTACCTCGTTTCCACCTAATTGAATCCCAGCTAGCCAGTTTATGCCCTTCAGCAAATGATAATACGTAAATAAACAGTAGCGGTGAATGATTACAGCCTTGTCTCACTCCTGTAACTTTTAACCAAGAACTCATCCAACCATCAACTCTCACTGCAGCCTGATTATCAACATAAATACTTTTGATTGACTGTATCATTCATCCTTTCCTCGATACCATAATCCCTCAGGATGTACAGCATCTTTTCCTTTGGCACTCTGCAGGGGCGGTTCTAGACGTAGTGCTACCATGCCTAAGTTTAATACCGGTATCTAATTAGTTTCAAATTACTTAGTAGTTTAAATATTCCGTCGAGTATGATCATTGATTCAATCTTCGCCCCAGTGATATCTTGTGCCGCGGTCTTTGCGGCACGGTTCACGCATGCGCAGCCCAATTTACAATCTTTTCCTAGCCTCTCACGTCACTGGCTATGAAGAAATACAGATACAGTTTGACTCAAGGTAGTATAGAAAGTGAGGTGCAATGCCATCTATCGGTCATTGTGAGGTACTGGGCCATCGCTATGCCTGTCTGTCACAAAGGGAGGAAGAGAAGAGGATGTGGACCAATGGCCTGATTGGCTGGAAGTAATTTGACACTCATTGGTTATTGGTGGGGGGTTCGTTAACACAAACTGACAACTAATCGCTCTCACACAAAGAATATTAATTCTAGATTTCTCTAAAAGAGGGCTCTCCGTCCCACATTGAAATATAAACTTGCCCTAATAAATAGTAAAAATAATATGTATTTATTAATTCCTTATCTGGTAAAGAGAATAACTAAGTGAATGAATAAAAAATAAAAAAGTACGATCATGACTACATGTTAAGGCTTCACGGATTAATCTCGGTAGCTGAAAATTTATGGTTGAAAAACCATCTGCACCTGTCAGGCCTGAATGAAATCGCACGAATTTCTGTATGTTCTTCAGTTATTGTTAACGGTTCGTGGTTATTTTTTTTGTGAGTGACAAGGTGCTAAAGAGTCCGAGTTTGTGTTGTAGGCTATTCGTTAGTGAATGGTTGAGTGGTGAAAAAGTTTCTTTAACATATTTTTTTATTGTATAGTCTATATTATCGGTAAGTCCCGATGTGAAATGTTGACTATCAAGATTAGTGTAGGACCTCTGAAGTCGAACCTTTGGTGAGAAATGAGGAAGTAAATACCAATATTTTCACATTATTATTACTTGGCAATACCCTTGTGAGAAACTGGAGTCGACTCTGGTACTCTGTATAGCCATCCCTTAGATCTACAAAACATAATCACAACTATCTATTCCTCTCGTAACATTTCTCAGTAACTTCAAAAATTCACCTAAAATTCTGACATCTTAATTTCTACCGCTGAGGATTTTGCAATACGTCAAGCCTTATTATTTATTATACATCAGACAACATACTGAGATTCCCTACGTGTTTTACTGTACAATCCATATCCCACACTGAAACATCAGACAACTGGTATGTACATATTATAGTCTATTAAAACATCATATGACGTCAACAACCTAGGACATGAAATTATACTCAAATGGATCTCAGGACACTCCAATATACCAGGAAACGAAAAAGCAGATTTATTGGCTAAAGAAGCTTCAAATGGTCACGGCTTACCTTGGTAAATAGCGATTCCTCATTCCGATATATTAGTTAAAATAGAAGATCAAATCCATAGGCCTACTAACTGGTCAAATCAATGGAACGAATCTGCAAAAAACAAAGGTATATTCGTTTATAAATTGGGAAACCAAATTCCCATCCAACCCTGGTTCTTTAAGGGGACCTGCATTCGTCGACACACAACGATTATCCGTTTAAGATCCAATCATTCCCTCGTGCCCAAACACTTGGCTAGAGTTGATATAACAGTAAAATAGCATAGGTCTACGCTATTGTGGCAATGAAACTGGGAACATTAATCATATTTAACTGTATTACAATGTAGTAAGTACAAAAAGCAAAGGAAGGGTTTGAAACGTTTTTTTCTCTCTTTGTAGTCAGTTTACCTTCCAGGTAGATTTTACCCACGGACTCAGCGAGGGATCTCACCTTTACCACCTCTACTGGCAGCGTCCTGGAGCTTGACATCATGTCGGGGGATACAACTGGGGAGTCGGGACTAGCGCCTCGCCCAGGCGGCCTCACCTGCAAAGCAAACAGGAGGCCTCATGAGGGATGGGAAGGATAGACAAGGAAGAGGGAAGGAGGCAGCTGTGGCCTGACGGTAGGTACTGAACCCGATTTTAATGCTGCATTGAATGAGATATCATTTTTTTAAATCCCATGATAAATCTTAGTTCAGAAAGTGCGAACAATGGAAGTCGAGCAATAGCATGTATTACAAAACAATGAGGTAGATGATTTTGATTGCATCAGAAAGAAGAGAAGGGATATTTTTGCCAAGGATGACATTGCCTTTTGTTGACTTTTACCGCGAAAAGACCGTAGCAACAGGGAGAATTGGTGTGATAGGTCCACGCATTTTGCAGGAATGGACGTGAGAGAGGGAAAATGAAGATCTAAAAAGCTCCTCATGAAAATGTGTTGTCGCAAAATAATTACTAATGATGATGCTATTCGACATCTTTAAGCATGGAAATACGTAAAATCCGATGAAGAATATTTCTATACTGGTTGAAATGAAGATTGAATTCGAACTACTAAGATTGAAGTAAATATATAGTGCATTGTTGAGATTTGCCGCTCATTTCCAATAGCGTGTAATACTGGAAACAAAGGAGGGGAGATTCGAGCAGGCATATTGGCTCATCTTGGCTCTTTCGTTGTCAAACGCCGAGTTGACGAGACGTGTCGGATAACAGTAGCCTAGAGCGAGATTATCACGGTAGTGCGGGATTGAAGGTAGTTGACGGACGATGCCACAACAGTAGAAGCGATCTTGTATTGACGTCAGAAAAGTTGGATGGCGCAGCCACGCGGTAGAATGTTGAAGCTGTAACATTGTGACTAGTGAGGTTTATTTTCATGGTGAAGCATTGATGTCGTGATGGAAACAGAAAGGAATTTGTCAAATTCGAGGAGGTACTGCTGTATACGGTTGCAAATCGTATAAACTGGGTACGAAATCTCTTCACTACTTTCCTGTACAAAAAGTTCAGAGAGAAAGATGGGCTACGGCGCTGTCAATTGGAAAACGTGTTACATGTTACATGACAGTGTGTAGTCTGCATTTTTGTGAAGACGACTTCTCTCCACAGCGTAAGCACCGGTACTGTTGATTATTGATAGTTATTGTCTCTAATTTGTATTCACAAGGATTTAGCTACATCAAAAATACTGATAAACTTGTAGCCTAATACTTCTGTGCCGTACAAAGAACCGAATGTAGTCCGCTCTTCATAAACTTATTTTAAGGGTTCTTCCGATTGACAATAGTCGAATGGTTAGAAAACTTAAGAAAAATGCTGTTCCTAGCCTTAATTTGCCAGAGAATTTATATTCTTGCCTTTGAACAGCAAGTATATTTGCAATATTGAAGTATGATTTGGCTTAAATTGTGTTTTTGTCTATGATCTCCTTACTGTTGAATTTAACTAATTAATGTGAAAAATCTTAGTTTTAAGTACCGGTTTGGTGATCCATCATCCCAGGCAGGCTGTTAACACCTATACTACTCAGGCAGATAGGTCACTTGGCCGTAATTTAGAAGTTATAGTGATGTTAAGTATACATATGCGGTAATGTAGCAGGAGACCTGATCGGCCTAGGCTATTCTAACTTTAATTAGTTCCCATTTCAGGGTTTTTCAGTTTTGAGTGCGTATAGTTGGTTTGAAAGTTGTACAACAGTAAGGTGAGTATGTTTTGTATAGGTTTTAATTGGTTTATGTCGAGCTGAGGAGTGAATTTGATTTGGCTTAAAGTGTAGTTTTTGATCTGTTCCGTTTGCTTATGACAAGTTCAAATGGAGACTCCAGCTTTGTTAAATATCTGTATTTTAAATATTTAATTAAATATAGTGATAAAGAGGATGCCTCTATTTTAACTTGCCTGTGGCAAGAGATTAATAAATTTATATTCTTGCCTTTGAACAGTAAGTATGTTGGTCAATATTAGCAATATTGAAGTATGATTTGAGCATCCCAAGTAACGCTTCTTTGAACCCAAAACATTTATGCAAATTCAGGGTTGCTGGATTCAATTTATTATCAGGGAGTGGTTCTTTGTGTTATGAGAGATATATATATTGTGAAGTTAATAAAAACATCCATACCGCTAGGCTCCCAAGTACAGGCTTCATATATGTAACAGCAGACAGTAAATTAACTATCTACAGGTGGGTAATATTTTAAACTGGTAGTAATTAAGCACTGCACTTAAATTGATTATAAAAATATTTCTATCAATGAAAGAAAATATGTAGTATTTTGCCATCATAAATTAGAAGCCATAACAAACGCACTCCCTATCACTGTATTGCTTACTTCTCGTCACTATCTCGCCGCCATATTGCAAACAGCTGACCGTAAGCTCCTCCCCCGTTTCGGACGTCAATAGGGCCGCGCTCATCAAAGTGGAATTGAAAGTGCTTGTGTGTTTAAAAACAGCTTCAGTGCGAGATAAATGTAAAGAATTGTTTCAACATTCCAGTATACAATAGTATACATTCACTTCGACGATATATCAACGAAATTGTATAACAGTGAAGCAGTATTTGAGTGCGATAAGGCAGTTTGTAGAAAGTGATTATCTCAGTCGTGAACAGCAAGTTTTGTGTCCAGCTCAGAGCACTGTACACAGCGAAGACAAGTGAGTTTCCTAATAGCAACGGTGACGCGTATTAAATATAAACGCGAACTGGAAAACATTGACTACGAGTGTATATAGTGAGATTATTCAGTACCATTATATTTTCACTATGTTAAACATTTGGAAGTTAAGAGAAATATTATTATGCAATGATAGCGAGTGTGTGATGGCAGCTTAAGCAATAATGCGTAAGGAACGTGATATGCATTGAAGAATTGGAATATTTTGAGCAACTATCTATCTACAAAATTTCAAAATATGAAGAAACTTACGAACAAGCCTACATATTTCAAATGTACAATGAAGAAGCGGAATCATCTAAGATCAGCGCTCAGAAGAGATGAAGAAGATGAGATTTGGGCGATCCCAATCTAAAGCTTAAAAACTGGTCCGATTCGAATCCAGAGCCAAGGATGATGCAGTTCGATGCCAGGTGACGGAGTTCGAAGTTCGACGATGCAGTTCTTTTGGAGAAAGAGACGGTAGGCAGCAGGAAAGCAGAATGGAGAATACTGTTCAGTACGGTATTTTCTATTTTCAAAGATCTTCCAGATTCGGTAAATGTAGAAGAAAATTTATTATATAGATTTGTTTAGTAGTTTGATTATTTTGGAGCAACACAGTGCACTATTGTTTAAGTAATTTAATATTTCATTGAATTTCACAATCCGTAATTTATTTGACAGTTTTAAATGTTTAATAATTTCATATACGAAGTGGATTGTATTTTGATGTTTAATTTCGATTTTTGCGACCATGAATTTAAGAATGCTTTCCTAAGTGTATTAATATTTTCGTCTGCGATAATAACGTTGAGAATTTTAGCGTAAGAAGATACTTAACCAGGAAGAAGATACTACGAATATAAAACATTATTTTCGTGTTTTATATTATTTCGACGATCTATAGTAAAGCCATCATAACTTCCGACTTGACGTTTCAGTGCTAAGGTAGAGTTTCGTTCGCTAAATCTCGTCATAGCGAACGAAACTCAATTTGTCGTGATATATTTATTTGAATGACTGCCTGTGATTGTCTGGTTAAGGTGATTTTCCTTCTGACCTCTAGATAACTCTAGGGTAACACTGAAACGTCAAGTCGGAAGTTATGATGGCTTTACTATAGTCAAGAATATTTGCATTGCTTGAACTTGATGCTATACTTGATAGGACTGAAAATACAATTGAATTTATAATAATTCGGTTCTATGGACGTCATTTAAAGATTTTGTTCTTTAATAAGACTAGTTGAGTCTTAAAAATAATTCTATTATTTGGAGTTGATGCTTTGAATATGCAGTAAAAGGTGCGTTCAAAAAGTAACGAGCTGGGGGCTGGAATGCGCAAACCGGTGACGACATGGGGTAATCGTGGCGTGTGTAACGAGGTGTGGTTCCGACCAGAGCGTGGAAGGTCACAGCCCGTCGCTAGAGGGCACGCGTACACGTCACGTGACGATACAAGCGAACAGCAGCATGCATCAATCGTCCAACCAAGACCAAGACAGTCGGCCATTCGACATGCTTCCAGGTGTGGTTGAAGACTGTGGGGCACCCATTGGGCACACACTTTCCGCAAGTGCAGTCGTTCCTTCATGATGGTGTGCACACTTCCGACGCTCAATCCGACCATGGCGGCTATGGCGTTCACTGTCACTCGGCGGTCCTGGGTAATGAGTGCATCAACCTGCTGGACGTTGTCATCGGTAATGCAGGGGGTTGCCCCAGACCGGGCATCATCGGCTAACGACACCCGTCCTTCCCTGAAGCGCTTGTGCCACGCCTTGACCCTTGCAAGGAACATGCATGCAGTGTTCGCCGTACACTTGTGACATTCGGCGATGAATGTCCGTTCCCCCTACTCCTTTCGCTGTCAGAAACTGAACAACACCTCTTTGCTCTTCGTTTGACGCCTCCATGTCACTGTTTGCAATGCGACTGGCAGCGTTGGACGATTGATGCATGCTGCTACTCGCTTTGTATCGTCACGTGACGTGCACGCGTGCCCTCTAGCGACGGGCTATGACCTTCCACGCTCTGGTCGGAACCACACCTCGTTACACACGCCACGATTAGCCCATCTCGTCACCGGTTTGCGCATTCCAACCTCCGGCTCGTTACTTTTTGAACGCACCCTATAATTATCAGATTTAGGTGAATTTACATCCCTATCAATTGTGATATGTCGAACAATGAGAATTCTAGTAAACCTTTTGTAACATTAATGTTATTGTTGTTGACTTTTAAATATTGCATTAAGGCAATGAGAAACGATCAGTGATGTGTTATTTAATTGTATTCTTATTGAATATTAACAACTATTGTCTTTAACCGTAGTAATGACTAAGTAAACCAAGAAAAGTTCATGCACTGTAATTTAAGGTCAAGATAAATAAAAGTATTGCAACTAAATAATTAAAATATATTGTGAAGATCGTATTGAATTAACATTGAAATGGAGAACTAGTATGAAAGTTCTGATGTCAAGTTTTACAATGACATTTAAGTTTATATTATATGAGAAAGAAAGGCCGTGTTATGCATTTACTATTGTAATAAGAGTAGCAGCGACGATGATACGTTCCAATACGTAATGTAGGCGTATTATGGAGGAATGCAAGGTTTATTGAAAGAAGTGGTAAGGCTTTTTAGAGCATAGATGTTTTATGGTAGCTCTAATACGTAGTGCAGACGTATTATAGAGGATTGTGATGCATTATAAAATAGTACTAGTTGAAACCCGACAAAATATGACGGACAATGGGGAAAAAAAATACTGAAGAAGTTCCTTATATAAGTTACATTCTTTGTAGGATTACTTTTTGGCACTATTGCAACTTTATGTGCGTCAAAGATTGCACTTCCGACATTGCAACATACTGCTGGCCATGATTGAAAACTTGATGAGGTAAATAGAGACCTACAGTATACGTATCAGAGTTTCTCCTTGAGCTTTATTGATTATGATAAATTATGCAAAGTGAATTGGAAATTGTTGCCTCTTAAAAGAAAATGTACTGTAAGTGTTTTAATGGAAGGTGTTAAATCACGCCGTAGGATTAGAGCTCTCTGCCTAATATTAACTGCACTTATTATATCCAAATCCAAGCAATTTCTTACAATTAATATGGTTCCATATATGAGTCCATGGGAAACGTTCAGACTTGTAAGGAGCATAACTATGGCTCAAACGTTTGGAGTATGTGTAGGCGAATCTCTTAATTCCAAGGAATTGAAGAATTATATAGTAGGGAAATGAAGTAGCTGGCTTTCATCTTCAGTATCTAATCTGTTAACGCTGATGTATGTGGTTGACCTACCGGATATAAGTTCAATGACTTTTAAATTATCATTACATTGTTCATTTTTCGGTGTAAGAATGCGAACTTTAAAGTAAATTTTTATATCCTTCGCAGAAGTGAACGTTTCGCCGTAAATCTGTCACGATACCCTCATGCGTTGAAAGTCTAAAGCGGTCCTTACACGTTCAATAATATTGTCAATCATGACCTTCAATATCACTCACATCAATCTACATCAATATTCCACAATACTCCGACAAGCATTGTCGAGCATTACACGCTCAATTTTATTGTAAATACTTGCCTTCAATAAAAGCTGATCATGCACTGCGGAAGAAGATAACGCGTTATCTGTTTTATATAATTATGGATTTGCAGAGAAGGAAAGCCTGCGTGGCTATAATTCTGGCATTGCAAGCAAAAAGTCGAGTTATTCGGAAGTGTTGGGGTAAAGAAATGGTTACGAAAACGTAATAAGTATTCGCATCTCCAGCTGCTCAAAGAAGTGGAGGAGGATTATAAAAATTATTTTCGGATAAATGAAGACTTACAACATGCTACTAAGGCAAGTTGAACCGTACTTAACCAGAAAAGATACAGTTATGCGTTGTTCCTTATCGGTCACTGAACGACTGGAACAAAAACATTGGGATATCTAGCGACTGGTTGTCGCTGAACATTCATTGGTTGTTCATAGGTCCCGAGAAATTGGAGAGCATGGAACACCCACGAGTTAGGCTGATAAACTTCATCGGCACCTGTTCCATTTCTTTTAGATGTCTCTATTTTCTTAATCTCTTTCAGAAAATTAGTACGTAAGCTATTAATTTTCTTTCGTACGTCGGCACGAGTCGCCGCCTGTTTCATTTCTTTGTACACAAAAGCAGTTTATCGTGCTCAACATTCCTCTTGTGTTTATTTATATATGAAGGATTACCTGGAATCCACAGTTCAGGTAAAGTTTCATACAATTCACTGAATGAATGAATGAAGACATGTATCGGTATCAGATTGTGGTCCAACGTTGGTCTCGTCACCCACGGTGTCATCAGTTGCGTAACCCTCCACTGAACGCACTGTGGATTGATGCGATATTGAAGTGAGCGCCCTCACACGGTCAATATTATTGTCAATATCCCCTCCACTTACCAGTATTGATGCTCTGATATCCGAATTTCCAGATTTTCATCAATACGGCTTTAATCCAAACCATCAACCCATTTTTATTAACCTTACACGGTCAATCTTATTGTCAATACTTGTCAGTATTGACAATATTATTGAGCGTGTAAGGGCCGCTCAACTGGTAATTCAGTAACATTTGATTCGCCATCCAAAAAGGAGTAGTTTTTAACATGTAGCAAAAAATTAGAAAATTACATTTCATCGAGTTTCGATCGCGAATTTTTATGCAAGCGGCGCATTTTGGAGAAGGACCAGAGAGAAGAGTATTTGATACAATTGTGAATAACTGTTTGGCGAGAAGCATGCGGCACAACAGGCAAAACGTACTGTACCCATGTGAATAATTTCCATGGAAAACATGCTCCTGCCTCCAGCTAGCATCAGTCCTCAGGCGTGTACCGTTCACCCACTGAGCAGTTGCATATTTTTGATCTGAGACTAAAAGGTATCAACTCTACAATAATAAGACACAACTCTATTCTAAAGACTTTAATTGAGCTCTAAATCATGGCTTCACACAAACTAAAACACAATCCCAACAATAAAACACAAAACAATGCAAAACTTATTCATTCAATCCACTATTATTCGCATTTTATCCTCGCAAATCCAAATTATTATTGATTCATTTACCATGAGATTAACATGAAATTCATTCTCAAGTGCGCTGATGCACTGGTAAAATACACATACAACTGTTCTTACAATCTTACGTCACCTGATGTGACCACTTTAATTTCACAATCTAGTTGTTTATTATCAACATATCCTACTTTACACTATGCGCACAATTATGTTCTGTATTTCTCTTCCCACAAAAATGCTCTACCATGCATTAACCAATTTATGAGTTGCACATCAGATTTTACTTGCAACTCCACTGTTACTTGTAATTCTACCCTTTTTGTAGTTCCACTGTATGCCGTAATGAGTTCAATTTCATAATTATTCCATTACCGCTGTGTCGGGTGGGATTTTATGCTACCCTTGCGTGGGCATAGCATGTGGCATCTGGTATCCACCTTCGGAAATAGGTGACAATGTCAGTGTAAAATGCAACTTATAACCTCTCAATAGTTTGCCAAGTATTAAATTATCAGAATGATTCTTAAATGTCAATGTGTTTCAAACCACACAAATTCATTATACATTATTACAATGATTCTTTTATAACAAACAGGGTTTCAAAGTTTCTCCACTCTAAACATCATTCTACAAGCCTGGGTAGGGAATGGTCTCTCCCCCGACCCTTCTAGAATACAATGGGTCCGCGCCGGGCTTGTAACACGCCGCTCGCCCTTTTCCATTTCTTTCCAAGCAGTAGCACGTGGCCTAAAATACAATAGTGCCGTCTTAATGACCCACATAATACATATGACCAAACTCGACTGCAAGACGGAATATGGAATTGTTTAAGCATTTATTCCTATCATTAGGATATTAATAGCTGGCCTCAACAAGTCCATTTACATTTATATGAAGGAAACGAGATTCATCCACCACATGTCGATTTGGAATAGCCGGCATCTTTTTGTCAAAGAACACGGTCAGGCACAACTTCCTGCCGTCTAAATTCACTCCCAGGACCTGAATTTATTCACACAATAGCTAGTTCTCGGTCGATATCAGGTGTCATGCTGAGGTGTCCATTGTTATCCTCCCATGCACCACTGGATTCGAACCCGGAACGTTTCATAGCAATACTCAGAGCTAGGGTTTCCTTCACTAAATACGCTCGATTGCAACAATACCTCTCTGTATGCCCTTGGCTATACGAGAGTTCACACGTCGATTAGACTGCCTGGCTTCCGTGACCATTGTGAGACGATCCCGTCCTTTAATTAATTAGATAATCTCTATCAATTACTCTTATAAGCTTATTCATCAAGCTGCGATTCAATTCACTATTAAACCCTTCCAGTTCCTGTATTCTTGCATATTTCTTTACATTATCATAAGATACTCTGATATTAAATTCCTTTGCTTGGCCCACCACGTGTAATACTACTGCTTGGATACACAGTTATTCAAATTAGCATATATTTTTGCTTACAAACATTCTCCCTGTTGTGTATTCATTTATTCTCATTATTATTATTATTACTGACATAAATTTCCCCTATACCGACACAACGTAACCGTATTTATATAATCAATAACCGAACATCCGTGTTCGTTACGTTAACTTTCTATTTAACTCAATTGCCATTTTTACATTAGTGGTAACGATTTATCCACTCAATGATGTACAAAGACATCTCAACTTGACTAAAATCAACACAACATTAATATCTGAAGGTTCTACCTCCCAAATTTGACTCTTATTGGCATATTCTATAATTTTTGACATCACTCAACATACAGTGGACTACATATTCACTAGAAAATCATGGTTTTGGGTACTTACATTGGCTAATCTGGCGGCTCCGACCACACATTTTCTCCATTAATGCCTGCCATAATTTGCAAGTTAGCAAGGCATTATTTCACTTTCCACACACATTTTACATTTTTTTTTGCATTAGAAAACACATTGCACTTTGCTTCTTCACGCTTCCTTTTCCACAAAAACACTTTATATTAATTATTACACTGGTAATTTACACACATTTAAATAACCATCACTAAGAATCACACGATCACTATGTACACTTCTTATTGGTTGACCCTTCTTTGCAGAATTTCAGAAATGCAGGCGTTGAGATCTATCCTTCACGAATATCCCGCCTCTCGTTCGAAAGTCTCGATACTCTGCCTGATGATTCCTAGCGGTCCCCAATCTGTCAGTTTCTATCCTTTGATAAAATTCCCGATATAGCATAGATATGCTTCCATATCGTCCTGAACATTAATTACAATGGTATCCCTGCGAAAATACATCACCCGTATGACAAAGTTTATACCTGCGCAGTTCGACATAATACTATTATGTCTAACAAATAGCTTATATATTGCGCTCGTCCATTGTACATTGCACTTGTACAATTAACTCTTTCAATTGTCCTTCGACTGAACATACAGTCCCCCCGAATGATCTGCTTATAACAAAGCCTTGGACAGTTCCACGTACATTATTATAATACCACATAATATCTCCTCGTATGAGGTACGATTGATCTACAGTAATATGACATTATCTTAACTTGTACACCACACTGTACATTTACTGCGTACTCAATAGTAATCACTTGTACTGCCGACTATGAAAGTATGGCACGACTGTCCTTATTAATTGTTCTAATTAGTGCGTTATTCTGCATGGTTACTATGTTGAACACTAAACATTGTGGTGTTTGAAGCCATATTTTCAGTGTTGCCTTAGTAAACAAGAGTTTAGTGCTTTTCAGTCGGTCAACACGAATGTACCCAAAAGAGATGGGTTATGCCCTAATCCTGAAATAAATTACATGAGATTAATAAAACACTAGGATGACCAGTTTCGATCGTCAAGCGATCATCATCAGATCCATTACACTTAGGCTACAAAATCTATGTTTGAAATACAGGTGAAAATATTTACAATATGTACAATTATTTAGTTGCAGTATTGGTACTGAAACTGTCAGTGTATGCTAAATGCAGTATATATGTTAGGTGAAAGGCTAAATGGTGATAGCTATCCGGAGAGTGTACTTTAGAGAGATTATATGGTTGTAAACTATGGTTAAACTATAAAATTTTTTGGCTAACTACTTATCTGATTGTCTTCCGTATTACAGCTACTCGCAGTTTTCGTGCTCACTGAAACTCGCTGTGCGGTCGACTGCGGTGGTTATCTTAACGACTGGGTTTCCCCTGCCTCCTCCCCCTGTCCCTACGTGCTGTGGGGAGTGATATCGATGTGTTTATGTGAGGTGTTGCCAACCTAGATAAGATGTATGTTATTGAATGAGGTGGGTCTACAATTATTGAAGACCGTGGATTAGCCCTCGCCACGCGTGGAGCATAACCCATTCGAACTAAGCGTTGACGGTCTTATGAGGACGTCCCGGCACCTTCAATACTGCCGCGAATATGGGCCTTGGTTTATTGCAGAAGAAAAGTACATCGTACACCTGATCCAGATAACATTTGCCTATTAAAAACCCCCTAATTTCCCCCCTTTTTTTATCTAGCTTGGCTGTGTCGCTAAATTGTGTTTTGTTTCCGACAGGGTGTGTTTTTAGTAGCGTGAAGAGGGGTGAGCTCTCCATGAACGTGTGTTCATTTAGATTGTTGGGATTGTTTCGTTTGGCTAGGTGTATCTCGATTGCTTCCTTTATGTCAAGAGCTCTGCCTTTCGATTCATGATGGATTATTTTAAGGTCCGACTCTATGTTGGTAAAGCTGTGCCCTGCGTCACACATATGTTCGCACACGGCTGAATGTGTTCCGTATCTTATCGCATTCCTATGTTCATTATAACGTGTGTCTACTCGCCTTCCACTCTGCCCGATGTAATTAGCTTGACAATCGGTGTCTTGGCACGTTATAGAATATACCCCTGACCTTGAATACGGGTCACGTTTATTTAGATTACTATTTAGGAGGTGCCTAGCGGTTGTGTTTTTCGTCGTGAAAGCTATCTTTATGCCTTGTTTTTTGAATAGGTTAGTGATTTTATATGTATTCGCATTCACATAGTTGAAACGCGCAAATTTTTTCTCATTACTGTCTGGTTTGGGAATCGTTTTATCTTTATTTTTATGTTTGGCTATAATTTGATTTATTTTGCTTGGCGAGAAGTTGTTTTCCTTTGCTATTTGCATAATAGTTCTTATTTCCTTATTATAGTTGTCTTTTGACATGGGTATGTTTAAAGCTCTGTGCACCATTGAATTGAAACCCGCTAGTTTGTGCGTACTGGGGTGATTAGACTGATTGTCGATTGCATGCGAGGTTTGTGTTGCTTTCCGGAATATGGAATATGAAAGGTCGTTGTCTTTACGTTCAATAGTTATATCGAGATAATTTATTTTCCGGTCTATTTCGGATTCCTTAGTGAATTTGATAGAGTGGTGAAGGCTATTAATGGATTGGAGAATTGTTTCTTCGCTTGTTAGTTCAGTATCGTAGATGCAAATTACATCATCTACGTATCTTTTCCATATTACTATTCCCTTTGTTGAAGTGTTTTCTAAGAACGCATTTTCTAGTGCATTGATGAAGATGTCAGCGATTAACCCACTTAGTGGCGATCCCATTGCTAGGCCTTCTCTCTGTGTGTATATTTTATTGTCGAATTGAAACACGTTTTGGGTGAGAACGACCCTCAGTAATCTCACAATCTCTTCAATTTCTTTTACTGAATTGTTGGATTTTAAGTTGTTTTCGATAGTGTTGATTGCTTCAATATTCGGAATATTGGTGTACATGTTAGTTACGTCGAAGGATACTAGCCTGAAGCTAGGTTTCATTTGTAGGGTGTTCAATGCTGTTACTAGTTCTGTTGTGTTATTTACAGAGTTGTTTTTGTCGTTGGAAAGACGGCATTTTAAGATTTTTAGTAACTCTTTGCTGATTTTGTAATTAGGGGCATTCCTACAATTGACTATTGGTCTCATTGGGCATTCCTTTTTGTGTATTTTTGGTTGTCCCCTCAATGACGGTATTTTCGGGTTCATGTTTATTAGTTTTGATTTTTCGGCTTTGGTCAGTATGTATTCTGTTTCTTTTAGCGCACTTTTTATTTGTTTTTGGAATTTGTTGGTGGGGTCTTTTGTTAATTCCTTGATTTCGTTGTTGTTTAGGAATTCGACTGTTTTTTCAATGTATTCTGTTTTGTTCAAAATTACTGTAGTGTTTCCCTTATCTGCTTTTGTGATGATTAAGTCATGTTCTTTTATTTTTTGTTTCAACGACTTTATTTCTTTGAGTTGTTTGTTGTTTTGAATGTTATTGCTATCGCCCTCTCGTTTGAGGATTTTTTTGGCTTCGTTGGTGGCGAGGTTTTTGGTTAATTCCCTGTCTTCTGCTGGGAGCTTGTGACTGGCTATCTCAATATCTGTGATTAACTGTTTTATATTGTGGTTCGTGTTTGCGTCTGTGCAGTTGTATTTCAAACCTTTGTCTAACATACATTTCACCTTGAGAAAAGGTTACGTTCGTTCTGTTGTTTACTCTGCTGTGGAAATTGAATTCATTGTTATTCGTGTGTTGTTCGTTAGATTGATGGTTCTGTGTTTCTCCTTGTTTTCTTAATTTATTTTCTAGCGTTTCATGCTTCCTCGTTGCTCTGATTTTGATGTTGTCATGTAGGTGCTCGGTGAAGCTGTCCCATTGGGCCGCGTGCCAGAAATTACTTAGTTGCAATTGAATGTCGTATAATTGTTGGTTAATTTTTTGCTTTCTTATGTATGCAAATCTTAATTCGTTTTTTATCCAAAGCGCTTTGGCTTGTTTGGTTGAAATGATCGTGGCTGGTGTGTTCGGTACGGTTTTAATTGGTACGTATTTAGGGGTGAGGTTTAGTTCTATACATTTTTTGTTGAACCAAATTGACTTGTCTAAATTCATGAGTTTAATCCTGAGTGATTTGAATTTCTTGGCTTCACGATTTGCCTGACTAGCCGTGAACATTGTGGTGTTTGAAGCCATATTTTCAGTGTTGCCTTAGTAAACAAGAGTTGAAGGTGCCGGGACGTCCTCATAAGACCGTCAACGCTTAGTTCGAATGGGTTATGCTCCACGCGTGGCGAGGGCTAATCCACGGTCTTCAATAATTGTAGACCCACCTCATTCAATAACATACATCTTATCTAGGTTGGCAACACCTCACATAAACACATCGATATCACTCCCCACAGCACGTAGGGACAGGGGGAGGAGGCAGGGGAAAACCAGTCGTTAAGATAACCACCGCAGTCGACCGCACAGCGAGTTTCAGTGAGCACGAAAACTGCGAGTAGCTGTAATACGGAAGACAATCAGATAAGTAGTTAGCCAAAAAAATTTATAGTTTAACCATAGTTTACAACCATATAATCTCTCTAAAGTACAATCTCCGGATAGCTATCACCATTTAGCATTTCACCTAACATATATACTGCATTTAGCATACACTGACAGTTTCAGTACCAATACTGCAACTAAATAATTGTACATATTGTAAATATTTTCACCTGTATTTCAAACATAGATTTTGTAGCCTAAGTGTAATGGATCTGATGATGATCGCTTGACGATCGAAACTGGTCATCCTAGTGTTTTATTAATCTCATGTAATTTATTTCAGGATTAGGGCATAACCCATCTCTTTTGGGTACATTCGTGTTGACCGACTGAAAAGCACTAAACTCTTGTTTACTAAGGCAACACTGAAAATATGGCTTCAAACACCACAATGTTCACGGCTAGTCAGGCAAATCGTGAAGCCAAGAAATTCAAATCACTCAGGCTTAAACTCATGAATTTAGACAAGTCAATTTGGTTCAACAAAAAATGTATAGAACTAAACCTCACCCCTAAATACGTACCAATTAAAACCGTACCGAACACACCAGCCACGATCATTTCAACCAAACAAGCCAAAGCGCTTTGGATAAAAAACGAATTAAGATTTGCATACATAAGAAAGCAAAAAATTAACCAACAATTATACGACATTCAATTGCAACTAAGTAATTTCTGGCACGCGGCCCAATGGGACAGCTTCACCGAGCACCTACATGACAACATCAAAATCAGAGCAACGAGGAAGCATGAAACGCTAGAAAATAAATTAAGAAAACAAGGAGAAACACAGAACCATCAATCTAACGAACAACACACGAATAACAATGAATTCAATTTCCACAGCAGAGTAAACAACAGAACGAACGTAACCTTTTCTCAAGGTGAAATGAATATGTTAGACAAAGGTTTGAAATACAACTGCACAGACGCACACACGAACCACAATATAAAACAGTTAATCACAGATATTGAGATAGCCAGTCACAAGCTCCCAGCAGAAGACAGGGAATTAACCAAAAACCTCGCCACCAACGAAGCCAAAAAAATCCTCAAACGAGAGGGCGATAGCAATAACATTCAAAACAACAAACAACTCAAAGAAATAAAGTCGTTGAAACAAAAAATAAAAGAACATGACTTAATCATCACAAAAGCAGATAAGGGAAACACTACAGTAATTTTGAACAAAACAGAATACATTGAAAAAACAGTCGAATTCCTAAACAACAACGAAATCAAGGAATTAACAAAAGACCCCACCAACAAATTCCAAAAACAAATAAAAAGTGCGCTAAAAGAAACAGAATACATACTGACCAAAGCCGAAAAATCAAAACTAATAAACATGAACCCGAAAATACCGTCATTGAGGGGACAACCAAAAATACACAAAAAGGAATGCCCAATGAGACCAATAGTCAATTGTAGGAATGCCCCTAATTACAAAATCAGCAAAGAGTTACTAAAAATCTTAAAATGCCGTCTTTCCAACGACAAAAACAACTCTGTAAATAACACAACAGAACTAGTAACAGCATTGAACACCCTACAAATGAAACCTAGCTTCAGGCTAGTATCCTTCGACGTAACTAACATGTACACCAATATTCCGAATATTGAAGCAATCAACACTATCGAAAACAACTTAAAATCCAACAATTCAGTAAAAGAAATTGAAGAGATTGTGAGATTACTGAGGGTCGTTCTCACCCAAAACGTGTTTCAATTCGACAATAAAATATACACACAGAGAGAAGGCCTAGCAATGGGATCGCCACTAAGTGGGTTAATCGCTGACATCTTCATCAATGCACTAGAAAATGCGTTCTTAGAAAACACTTCAACAAAGGGAATAGTAATATGGAAAAGATACGTAGATGATGTAATTTGCATCTACGATACTGAACTAACAAGCGAAGAAACAATTCTCCAATCCATTAATAGCCTTCACCAGTCTATCAAATTCACTAAGGAATCCGAAATAGACCGGAAAATAAATTATCTCGATATAACTATTGAACGTAAAGACAACGACCTTTCATATTCCATATTCCGGAAAGCAACACAAACCTCGCATGCAATCGACAATCAGTCTAATCACCCCAGTACGCACAAACTAGCGGGTTTCAATTCAATGGTGCACAGAGCTTTAAACATACCCATGTCAAAAGACAACTATAATAAGGAAATAAGAACTATTATGCAAATAGCAAAGGAAAACAACTTCTCGCCAAGCAAAATAAATCAAATTATAGCCAAACATAAAAATAAAGATAAAACGATTCCCAAACCAGACAGTAATGAGAAAAAATTTGCGCGTTTCAACTATGTGAATGCGAATACATATAAAATCACTAACCTATTCAAAAAAACAAGGCATAAAGATAGCTTTCACGACGAAAAACACAACCGCTAGGCACCTCCTAAATAGTAATCTAAATAAACGTGACCCGTATTCAAGGTCAGGGGTATATTCTATAACGTGCCAAGACACCGATTGTCAAGCTAATTACATCGGGCAGAGTGGAAGGCGAGTAGACACACGTTATAATGAACATAGGAATGCAATAAGATACGGAACACATTCAGCCGTGTGCGAACATATGTGTGACGCAGGGCACAGCTTTACCAACATAGAGTCGGACCTTAAAATAATCCATCACGAATCGAAAGGCAGAGCTCTTGACATAAAGGAAGCAATCGAGATACACCTAGCCAAACGAAACAATCCCAACAATCTAAATGAACACACGTTCATGGAGAGCTCACCCCTCTTCACGCTACTAAAAAACACACCCTGTCGGAAACAAAACACAATTTAGCGACACAGCCAAGCTAGATAAAAAGGGGGGAAATTAGGGGGTTTTTAATAGGCAAATGTTATCTGGATCAGGTGTACGATGTACTTTTCTTCTGCAATAAACCAAGGCCCATATTCGCGGCAGTATTGAAGGTGCCGGGACGTCCTCATAAGACCGTCAACGCTTAGTTCGAATGGGTTATGCTCCACGCGTGGCGAGGGCTAATCCACGGTCTTCAATAATTGTAGATCCACCTCATTCAATAACATACATCTTATCTAGGTTGGCAACACCTCACATAAACACATCGATATCACTCCCCACAGCACGTAGGGACAGGGGGAGGAGGTAGGGGAAAACCAGTCGTTAAGATAACCACCGCAGTCGACCGCACAGCGAGTTTCAGTGAGCACGAAAACTGCGAGTAGCTGTAATACGGAAGACAATCAGATAAGTAGTTAGCCAAAAAAATTTATAGTTTAACCATAGTTTACAACCATATAATCTCTCTAAAGTACAATCTCCGGATAGCTATCACCATTTAGCATTTCACCTAACATATATACTGCATTTAGCATACACTGACAGTTTCAGTACCAATACTGCAACTAAATAATTGTACATATTGTAAATATTTTCACCTGTATTTCAAACATAGATTTTGTAGCCTAAGTGTAATGGATCTGATGATGATCGCTTGACGATCGAAACTGGTCATCCTAGTGTTTTATTAATCTCATGTAATTTATTTCAGGATTAGGGCATAACCCATCTCTTTTGGGTACATTCGTGTTGACCGACTGAAAAGCACTAAACTCTTGTTGAACACTAAATATGTTAAAATGCGCGCGTCCCCCTCCTGGACTCAGGCAACGTGCGCTCCGCACTAGACTATGGTTCGACTCACCTCGACTGCCCGCTCCACTGACCTTATATCTGTTTGGAAGCGAAAAGTAGGTCTAAAATTTCCTTGGAGCTTCATCTCCTCTCTCCCTGCTTCTCTGGTCTTGAAATAACCTTTTCCTGGTCCATTTTGCCTCGCTGATTACATATCCGCATGTGTGCCTGAGGATCGATCGGCCAATTAATTAATATTAATTGCCTTTGCCAGCGCGTCCCCACGCCGCGTCAGTGGTTCTTCCCCGAAGACATGGTCAGAATATTGCGCTGGACTCATCCCTTTAGTGTCCTTGCGCGTTACATTAAATCTACCTCGATTTCAATGTTTGACGGCTTGATAATTAGCCTCCTGGCAATTCATTCACGTAGGTGCAATCCTCATGTCTCTGAGTTACTCCAATCACGAGTAATCATTAAATTATTCTGGCATCTTCTCACTCCACTGGATTCCCTCTTATGTGGCGGGGATTCACTGTCCTGCCTTGTCTCAGACAGCGTAAATAGGTCCTAGTGACTGGCATGGCGCCACGAAACCACGCCTATATTCCAGGCTCATTTGCAATCTGTCAAGAGTTCCAACTCTCTGCGCTAAGTCCAGAATTGTGTGCATCTTACAGCCCAATACTGCCGTATTCTGCTAATATTTTCTACATTATGTTAACAAATAATGTCAGACTTTGTTTATATCACAACAGTGATTTACTGTGTACTTTCTCTAGGAGTTTTTATAGCTTAATCTCCCTCAAAGACCTTGTGTTCGTTTCTTGCTGGCATCTCTAGTCTGTTCTCATCTTTCCCCAGAGATCCAGGTTCGACACCAGTCAGCCTAATATCGTAGGGTTCAGTACCCGAAGTCTACTCCAAGAACAATAACTGTCCCACAAAAAGGAATAATGTTACGTATAATATCTTTTAGTAGTCGATTCCCACACATAATGAATTAATATTTGCCATTTGAGCTTCATCGCAGCCATTTGCTGGATTGCAAATTAATTTAGATGAATTTTGATTGTTGAATATAGGGGTTATGCTCTTGGAAAAATATTGTTTAAAATATGAAGTGTGCCCTCCCAGAGCAAGAATTTGCTTTATTCGCATATCTGACTTGATTACCTTCCGAGGAATCTAATAGGCTTATATAAAAACTGACCATAAGAATCGTCGCTCTTTTTCTTTTTTGGAATATAAGGAAGAAATGCGATGATGTGCAATTTCATAAATATTAATACAATATGGGCCGTATTCATGTGTCACGGTAACATTGGCACCAAAGGAAACGAAGGTTGAAGCAATGTTGTACTGCCGAATATTTTCTCTAAAATTACTTGAGATAGCATCTCCGGTGAAAATTGTTGCAGTCTGTCAAATCTGGTTGGTTCCTCAGTTTAGGGGCTGCGACATCGCGGTCATGTAGTCCCGTGTACTTTGGGTGTGTATAGAATCTGTCTGATAACCGGTATTAATTGTGATGGCGGTATTAGTGTGTGTATCTGTTTTAATTCAAGCAAGGACTTCATACATTGATTTTTTTTTTCAAGTAATTTCTACTTTTGCCGCCAAACGCCACCGTCAACGACCAAATACTTCAGAACTTAGTTACCAGATGCCACCGCAGTCGGCTCTTGACGACGAACGTAGGAACCTAAGAACGTTAGTCAAATGTTTAACCTATTATAATTTAGTTTCACACAGGTGTAATTAGTGGAAGGTTCTTTAACATGCCATAAATCTATGACATGGGACGGCCGGCTTTAATTCCCCTCCGAAGGAAGGCATACTGAGGGATTTTTAACGTTCTTAAAAATCCGATGACTTCGGCCGGGTTTAAACCCGCGATCTTGGGCATAGAAGCTCAGCATGCTACCAACTACGCCACCGAAGTCGCTTCTGTCAAATCTATGAAAATGAAAATCCACAGCCTGCTTCCAGTCTCCGACCGGGTCAGGAATGGAATGAATGAAGCCCCCATCTAGCGGCGAGGATATGAACTGTGCCGGCTGCCGAGGCCTGGCGCACTCCTCTCGGGCAATGATTAAATGAATGACAGATGAAATGAAATGATAGTGGAGAGTGTTGCTGGAATGAAATTTTGACAGGGAAAACCGGAGTACCCGGAGAAAAACCTGTCTGCCTCCGTTTTGTCCAGCACAGATCTCACATGGAGTGACCGGGATTTGAACCACGGACCCAGCGGTGAGAGGCCGGCGTGCTGCCGCCTAAGCCACGGAGGCTTTGTCAAATCTATATCTATACTAATTTAATAAAGCTGAAGAGTTTGTGTGTTTAAACGCGCTAATCTCTGAAACTACCAGTCGGATTCGAAAAATTATTTTTGTGTATGATAGCCAGATTTAAGAGGAATAGTTTAGGCTATGTAACATTAGGCTTTTGATAACGTTGATTGGACTAAATTGTTTGACATTTTGAAATCTATTGGAATAAAGTACAGGGATAGGAGGGTGATCTACAATCTATACAGAAACCAGACAGCAGTCATTCGAGCTGAAGGACATGGGAGAGAAGCTGGTATTCAGAAAGGTGTAAGGCAAGGCTGCAACTTATCACCCATACTTTTCAATCTTTACATTGAACAAGCAATGAAGGAAATCGGAGAAAAATCTAAAGTGGGAGTGAAGATTCAAGGAGAAATAATTTCTACTCTGAGATTTGCTGATGACATAGTCATCTTGGCCGACACGCCTGAGGATTTGAATGAGTATTTGAATGGTATGGACTCCGTCTTACGGAAAGAATACATGATGAAAATTTAAAAGTGTAAAACAAAAATACTGGAATGCAGCCGAAATAAATCAGAAACCTCTATGGAGATCAAATTGGCAGGTGAAAAGCTGAAGGAAGTAGGAGACTTCTGTTATTTAGGAAGCAGAATAACCAGTGATGGACGAAGCAAAGAGGATATAAAAAGTAGGTTGGCTCAGGCAAGGAAAGCATTTCTACAAAAAAGGAATCTGTTGACATCGAATATAGATTTAGGTATTAGGAAGTCATTTTTGAAAGCCTTTGTCTGGAGCGTGGCGCTCTATGGAAGTGAAACTTGGACTATTGGTGCAGCAGAAAAGAGGAGAATTGAAGCATTTGAAATGTGGTGTTACAGGAGAATGATGAAGATCACATGGGTAGATAGGGTTAGAAACGAAGAGGTATTAAGACGAATGGGAGAGGAGAGATGTTTCTGGCGACTGCTAATGAAGAGAAGAGATAGGTTAGTAGGACACATACTAAGACACCCAGGAATAGCCAGCTTAGTTATGGAAGGAAGGGTCGAGGACAAGAATTGTAGGGGTAGACCAAGGTTAGATTATGTTAAACAGATTGCCTCGGATGTAGGGTGTGGTAGCTATGTAGAGATGAAACGATTAGCTCAGGACAGGGAGGCATGGAGAGCTGCATCAAACCAGTCAAAAACTGAAGACTCAAACAACAACAACAATATTAGGCTACACCTCTCAGGTAACCTTAGATATTGATTTTTGTTCCTCAAGCGGAAGAACAAGTGCTCCCGAACAGCTTCAATAATACCTAAGTCTATTGTTGCCTGGCAATGCGGACTGCATCACGTCGCCCCTACCAGTGTTCTGGTGCAGAATTGAGAGCTGCTTATAAATTGCAGTCACGGGGAGTAATTAGTGCAAAAAAAATCCTAGACCCCTTAAAACAGTTATCATCATGACAATAGTATGCCTCTGTATAGGGGCGATGGTGTTGGTGCAGTATATTGAGGCTATCAGCTGCAATAAGCGTTGGTGCTTTCCGATCCTTATCCTTGAGCGCTCCAGTTCTGTAGTAGTATTCATTATCATCCATCATCATCATCATCTAGTACAGTTTCCAGCCCCAGGCTGGGTCTGTTTGGAACATAAGCCTCGCCACTTAGTTCTTTCTTCCCACCACCTCTCCGCTGTCACTCTGGTCCAGTCCTCGCCTCTCTTCTTGACACATTCCTCCACTCCTTTCACCCATCTATCTCTTGTTCTTCCCCTTGGTCGTTTCTTCTGCATCTGCATCTCATGTATCCTCTTGGGAATCTTCTTCTCATCCATTCTCTTTAAGTGTCCATACCACCTCAGTCTTGATGTCTCAATCCTACCTTGCAAGGGCTCCTCTTTCACCATTTCCCTGACCTTTTCATTCCTCACCCTGTCTCTTCTTGTTACTCCGATCCTACTTCGCAGGAACTTCATCTCACCTGCCTGTATTCTGCTTAAGTCTCTTTTCTTCATTGTCCACGTTTCTGAAGCATAGGTCAGTATCGGGATATAGTAGCTTCTGTATAACACTTCCTTGCTTTTTGTGGGACATCTTTATTCCACACTAAGCTCCTAATGCTTCTCAGAAATTCTTCTGCCTGTCTGCCACGTTCCGTAATCTCTTGGTCATTTCTCCCATTTTCCTCCAGTATACTTCCCAAGTACTTGAGACTTTCCACCTTCTTCAGCTGTCCACCTCCAAGTGTTATCCCACTCATTGGTCTGTCCTTTTTCCTGGTCGTTAACAGGATCTCACATTTACTGATGTTGAACTTCCATCCGTACTCTCCCACTGTTTCTTCCCAAGCCTTCAGTTGCTCCTGAATTTCCTCCTCCTTGTTTCCCCAGACCATGAGATCATCTGCAAACACCATTGCTTTCATCTTATCTTCTCCTATCTTTCCTGCTATCTGTGTCATTACCTCGTCCATCCACAATAAAGAGAAGAGGTGACAGTGCACTACCCTGTTTCAGGCCACTCATTTGTCTGAACCAGTCTGTTCTTTCCCCTCCAACTTTCCTGAATTTCCTCCTTGTTTCCCCAGACCATGAGATCATCTGTAAACACCATTACTTTCATCTTATCTTCTCCTATCTTTCCTGCTATCCGTGTCATTACCTCGTCCATAACCACAATAAAGAGAAGGGGTGACAGTGCACTACCCTGTTTCAGGCCACTCATTTGTCTGAACCAGTCTGTTCTTTCCCCTCCAACTTTCACACAACTCACACTTCCACAATACATCTCCTTCACTCTGCTTACAGTCTCTTTTTCCACTCCCATGTTTTCCATTGCTTTCCAAACCTTCTCCCTACACACACTATCATACGCCTTTTCGATGCCCAGGAAGGCCATCAACAGATCCTCTCCAAATTCGTAGTGGTGTTCCTGGAGCTGTCCCATAAAATAAATAAATAAATCCACCGGGCGAAGCCGGGCACTACTGCCAGTATTTTATATTCCAGCAGATCAATACCATCACAACAGTAAAAACCAAAGTAACCAAGCGTAGATTTCACGCAACAGAAATGCAATGTAGAACAATGTTTACATTTGATCGTCAAGGACCTTACACTGTACTGCATAATTTCTGGAAATGTTTCCGAAATGACCTATTTATATTGGATTTTAAAAGTGGCTTCGTATTTTCTCCGACTTCCCACTTTTTTTGTGCGGCCAATGGTCTTTTTCGTGGAATGGGTTTATTTATAGTAGCATTTCTCCCCCAAATTAACGTCATATTCGATAACACTATAGTGTCCTGCATCAACGGAGCCGCTAAATATTAAATGGCAAATAGTAGTTAGACTCAGTACTCTAAACATATAATCAATAAACAATTGACCTATACAATGAATTTCAACATGACCAGAGACCAGTGTATTCATCATCCAGAGACTTTCATACTCAAGTTGGTTGCTGATTAGAATGCGATGAGGCTGATCGCCTATAATAAAATTCTTATAATTATTACTGCCAGTGAAAATGTTTGCAATAGCTTTAAAACGCAGCTCAGGATGACGTTCTTCATTTTTATATAAACAGTACGAAACTGCTCTAAATAAGCAATTTCCATCACCTGTTAAGGTGCCTGCAGAGGCGGCTCGTGGGCTTTGATAAGGGTGGGGCACAGCAGGTATCAATTTTGCTAAAACACATGACCATAATTCTCGATGTTAGTTAGTTATTGTTGTTTTAAGGGAGAGGAACTACGAGGTCATCTGCCCCCTAATCCGTACCATGAGTGAACTATGAAACCACAGTTGAGTGATTTGATTATGAGCGTCATCCTCATCATGCCTTCCTTTCCCAATTGTAGGCACAGACAATTCAGTACAAACCCGGTCAAATAAACAGAAAATAACGCAGGTTACTAAGTAATTAACACACACAATAAGTTGGCTAGGGTACACGGGATTGATTACCACGAAAAAAGAAAAAAAATTGAAACAAAATCTGAGTTATACCAAGTAAGAAAAAGCTTACCTGATCGTTCACTTCTTGTAGAATAGTTCGATCCTTCTATTTTTAGCAGCAGCAAACTCCTCTATCACGCGTGTGTTGAATTCTGGGATACTGTTTATCATCCTCTTCTCCATCGACAACATTGCAAGTGCAGACAGTCTATCAGCCCCCATAGAATTTATCAGGAAAGATTTTATCCTCTTCAAATTAGAGAATGACCTTTCGGTCTCTACAGTCGTCATTGGGATAGTAACAATGATTTTTAAACGTATCACACACTCTGAAAATGTGCGCAACATATTATTGTTATAAAAGAACTGCAGAAGTGGTGCCGCGCCGGAAGCATTACGCAAATCTTCACGACAGTACAATACCTCCAATTCCGTTATCAGTTTCGGACCATTTATTGCACGGAACAATGTAACGGCTGTCTGGAAATCCCTCTCTGGAAATTCAATGGAATAGTATGGAAACTTTTCAACTAGAAATAATTTTGAAGCACACAAGTGATCCGAAAACTGAAACCTGTCATTAATGCTACTAACAATAGTATCACACACTTCTATTACGGCCAGACGATTACTCTTACTACTTCCTTGTTCAGCACAGTCTTTTGCTCGCGGGCTCACTAAAGGACACTTCACTTTCCGCATTTTCTTCGCGAACTTTGGTCACCGCTTTAGAAAACTGCTTTATAAAGTCACTGACTTTAACAGCATCAATACCACTATGCTGAATACAATCAAAGAAAATAGCTACGTGTGGCATAACTTTATGAAAGAATGTCAGCCAGTATATAAACTGGGGATCTTTCAATGTACGCACAAATCCTGCAGCTTGACTTGAGGCATTTCTGTCATTAACTTCTGAGTCTCTAATGTGCTCAAAACATTTCAAAAGATTTTCTTTGTTTTCGAACACAGTGTTGACAGTTCTATGTTGAAAGTACCATCTTGTCGGAGGGGCGTAACCTATTTTCTTTTGATCCACTTCAATCAAGCAATCCATTCTCTTTGGAGATCTTGAAAAAAATGGCCCTATCCCTTGCAAATCTTGAAAAAATATTCTGCTTTGGGAGCAAGATGAAGTGGCGTGTTGGAGAATCAAATTACCTTGATGTACGTAACAATGAATGTAATTCGCGTTTGGGTATTTCTCCTTAATTAACGACTGCACTCCACCCCTATGCCCACTCATCACAGAAGCACCGTCATACGTTTGACAAATAAGTTTCTCGGGGGATTTTTCTACTTCAATTTTGTTTAACTGTCCCAACATTGTTGCAGCCAGACCGTGCGCGCTCCTGTCGGTGACTTCAAAGAAACCCCAAAATCGCTCAACAATTCTACCTGCTATTTGATACCTAAAAATTAGGGACATTTGGGTTTTGCATGAAGCGTCCGTTGTTTCGTCAGCCTGGAGCGAGAGGAAGTCTTCCGAACTGATTTCCTCGACAACATTCTTCCGACAAACGGACAGAATCGTGTCTAAAATTTCATTTTGTATGACCTTCGATGTCCCTTTAAACACGCTTGAATTTTCCAAGTGATCCTTTAAAACATTGTCAAGCGTCGCAGTGTAATTGATGAGACCCTTAAAAACACCTGGATTAATTGATTCGTCGGTTTCGTCATGTCCACGCAAGGCCAATTCAAATTCCCCACAAAACTTAATAGCATCAATAATGTGCGACAAAATATACCTATTCTTGTCCACAAGTTCATTGTGTTTACGAAAAGAAATCCTGTAGCCATCATCCAGTTGCTGCGCTATGCTTATATTCCCTAACACTGCTAAACTCATTTGATTGTTCATATGGCATTTTGACAAACAATGTTTCTTTCCTTTTTCAGGCAAATGTTTTAAATCATTAATGCCAGTCTTGGTCCATGCGTCATCGCCACCAAATAACAGGCACGGAAAACAAAAGAATGAATTTACTACCGGACATCCACATAACCAATCCCATTTTTAGCCTATTTTCAATTTTGAAAAAATATGCTTATGAGATCACCTTTTGTCCGTGTGTGTGTGCGTGTGCGTATGTGTGCGTGTGTGTGTGAGGTGTGTGTGTGTCCCCCCCTAATAAAATCTAAACGGCTGGTGCGATTTCAATGAAACTCGGTAAGTTCGTAGCACTATTCCCGGCGACCTCGACCGTGCCCTTCAAATTTTGTTACGTCTCACCAATCCAACATGGCGGCTGTGCGAAATATTTCACTAGCATTCAATATCTCCGAAACTATTACCGATATCGCCCTGAAATTGTGTACGGTGATAAATGGCACTACTAGAAGTTCACCTATGAGACTTTCAAAAACCTGGTGACTACAAAACTAACATGGCGGTCAAGCGAAGTTGAGACATTTAAATAGACTTTTCTCGCGATTTCACTATCCAAACGTGATGAAACTTGGTACAGCAAATGTTTATACACATTGTAATGCACTGGAGTCTAATTTAGTTCAATTGTTTACATAACCTCAAAATGGCGCCTGTGCGAAATATTTGACTGACATTCTATATCTCCGAAACAATTACAGATATCACTATGCGATTTTGTACGGTGATAAAGGGTACTGATACAAGTTTACCTATGTGTATTCCATAAAACTGTAAAGTACAAAACGAACATGGCGACCAAGCGAATTTGAAATATTTTAATAGACTTTTCTCGTGATTTAACTCTCTGAGCGCAGTGAAATGTGGTACAGTAAATGATTTTGCAGATTGTAATGCACTGCCATCTAATTTAATTCAATTGTTTACATAACCTCAAGATGGCGGCTGTGCGAAATTTTAAAATTAAGTTTTTTATTTCTTGTCGTAATCATGCGATCGAAGTGAAAGTTTGAATAATGCAGCTAGGCAATGATGTGCCCAAATCTAGGAATGGGTATTCCAAGTTTCAGACACCTAGATATCAAGGGAAAGGCTGTAGCCGCTTTTGAAAGTTCAGATATTTGAATATCGCGCTACATTGCTTCTCGAAGCATTTCGAAGGATTTTACCGATAGTTGGATGTCAAGTGACGTAGCGAGTCATAGCAGAGGTGGAAGCTATTTATCGATTAAATAGTTAACCATGGAGCAGAGACTTGAGACTGGGATCAGATTACTGGCACGGCCAAATGAAAGAGAACGCAATTAGTATCAAGTAAATCGGACCAGGGATTCAAGAGATATGATGATTTCTAGATATCAGGCGATGACGCGTGACCCTGACCGTTTTGAATAAAAGCCAGCTGGGCGAGGCATGGTCAGCTCACTTCAACACAAGCACTTGGCAAGCAAGTTGCGTCTACGCTGAGCCAAGGCACATGGTTGCCGCATCTACGCAGAAGTTCTGTTCAAATCGTGATAGTCACGAGAAGTGCTGCGCAAACGAGTTGGAACTTAGTAAGTTTCTGGTGAGGAGAATCACTGAGGTGATTGTTTTTCTACAGACATTGGTGGAAATATTTATATTTCCAAAAGGACATATGCTAGACTCTGTCTAGAAAATAGTATTTTGTCACAGTCCATTAGTAACTTAATACTTGGATGTTTAAATCCATTTGCAAGTCAGTTTTCATATTTTGTAACTAGTTGACCACTTCGATCTGTCAGTACACTGAAGACTAGTCTATAACGGTGGCGTTCATTAGTCTACGCAAGGGAAACTGCAAGTTGTCTAGCGCATGGCATATGGTGATTTTAATAAACCATGCCCAGGGAACGATCTTCAGAACAGCCGTTAATTGCTTAGACTGTCAATGTTTTTCTTGTACTGATGAGATTACAGTGAGTTATGTTACAACTGACATATCTAAGAAGAGATCACTTAGATCTGACCCTATTTAAACAAACTGTTATGGCTTTGTTAGAAGCCCATATTAAAATGGAACCACAGTTTATTCAAACGTCGAAAGATACTACCACTATGTCTGACTAGACGATTTGTGGGTCTACAATGGCGGCCGATACAAGGATTATACGTGCTTGTCCGATAGGGCATGTTTATGGATAAATCTGGTACAGACCAGGTTTACTACACTTCAAGACCATCAAGAAATGTAAGCCACATTTGAATTATATTATGCTTAGCTAATTGGAACAAACTATTTTTTCTGCAGATGACCAACACATTTTTTTCGTCGTATTTAAATCTTGTAATGATTTACGCAAGACTTATTAGAGTTATTCTGAGCATTTGCAGCACTCAGAACAGTTTAGGATCGATGACCGAGCATTTCGAAGATTTATTTGAATTTTTCATATTTTTGGGAAATCACGGTAATCAGCCGATGTAACTGTAAAAGTTAAATTTATTTTTGTTGAGGAATGGATATTTTTTCCATATTCGAAGGTTCGAACATGTGGATTCTCACATAATGAGATGATAATTAAACATATTTGAAATGATATAAATAATAATAATAATAATAATAATCCACTAATAATAATAATAATAATTTTCATAATTTTTCTAAATAATTCTTGGATATTATATTTTATAATAATCATATGTATTGAGAAAGAGCCTATGAAGTAGTTTAATCATTTCTAGTCTGGAACAGGAGATTTTCCGAAGGAGAGTGGTTAGCGCAAGCCCGCATTCAACCAACATGTCAGTTCTGGTTGAACAGTTGATATTTGCATTGAGCAAAGTATATGTTTCATATAACACGGAGAGGCATGAAACAGGAAGCAATTGATATTTGTATCAAATAGGATATTTTTGTATTTATATAAAATTATGACGTAAATACACTTCGAAAGTGAAATAAAGCTTTTCATAAGTATGGCAAAGTCACGGGTTGAACTGAATGGTAAAATAAAATAAACTTGTAAGTTTATTAATCTTCCAGTGTTGATAACAAGCAGAGGCTTGATTTATTGTATAAATTTTGGGAAGATAATTTATGTGTGTGGAGTAGTTGAATGCCATTCCCAGGTGCGCATGTTTAAGTCGCAGGAATGAAGGTTTTTTCGAGCATCAATCAAATAGCAGGTTCGATGGCTCAGGTTTATAGTAGGAGTATTGGAGCCACACATTTCGTCGGATGAATGACCCGAAGGTTATTTCTTGAGACCATCAGTTCTTATTTCAACCTTGTTTACGAATTCCATTTAGACTTTGATTTTGCTAGAACCCGGATTTGTCATGATAGTAGTTTATTCTTCTTCAGAGGAAGACCTTTGCCGTTGTTGTTGTAATATTGTGTTCTGACACAAATAGTAGAATGGGCCACTGCCAATTAAAAATAATTCTTTAACCACGAATAATTTGAAGGATATTTTCAATCCTAGTGCCATGAACAAAATGAATTCATTATAAAGCTACAATTCTAATTTCCGCATTCTGTCGAAGAATTGCAAGTTGTAAAAGTTACTAGAAATGGCCATAAATATAAATATTTTTGTAATAATGATTCCAAGTGGAAAATCTAATAGTTGAATGGTTCAACCAGTTGTTGATCAAGTTAATGATTCAGAAATCATGTATTTTGTTTGGAACTTGAAGTTCATAATCGAGTCACTTCTCGAATGTTTAATGTCAGAAGAACAATTAATTGTTGTTGTGCTTCGCACAGTTCTTCGATGCTATGCTCAATGGTCAAATACTTTTCAAATGTTATTAATATGTGTTCATAATTTGTGTTGCTTCTATGATGATAATATTTTCGACGAGATATTTTTTGAAACTGGAAAACAAGTGAAAGTTTAAGAAATTCTATAAACATTTATTCTACGAGTGTTAATATCATGTAAATAGTCAAACAGTGATCTACGTTATTTCCAGTATGGACAATTCATTTTGAACTGGAATTAAATGTTAATAATTTTGGAACACAGTCCACAGGACTATCAATCGGACTTGTGTTTCCAAAGAGATTGTCAAATGTGTTTGGAAGATTTCTGTATATTGTGTGTAAATAAGAGTGTGGATCGCCACACGTGGGATGATGCTGCTTTGAGCATTCTTGCAGTCAGATTTTAACTTTAAATAAACTGAGATAATTTTACCAGATATGTTTCACCCAATTAAATCTCCTTCTATCCTTATTGTTGCATTGAGCCAAAAATCAGTAAAGCATTTTTATAAATTTGATGTCGTTTTTGCGATTTGCTTTAACCCATCTGGCGCTCCGTGATATTTTGACTCTCGTGCTGACTGATTATTGGTAAAATGCATATGTGGTCGTGCGGACTCCGGTCTAAACGGGCACAATAATTGTCCTTGAATGGTACATAACTCTATGGCCTATACATATAACAATCCTAAATGGCGAGCTTCCGAAATATTTAGACGGTTCTAAATATCTATGAATCTTTTACAGCAACCAAACTGTTTTTTTTTAATGTTCATAGAGAATATGAACATATGTTCAGCTATAGGACATTCAGTAACCTGGTGAGCACAATTCCAACATGGCAGCGACGACGAAGTATAAATATTTAAATGGACGTTTCTCGCGAATTAACTATCCGAGTGCCGTGAAATGTTGCACGTTAAATGCTTATACAAATGTTGATCCACTGGCATCTAATTTATTTCAATTGTTTGCGTAATCACAAGATGGCTGGTGTGCGTACTTTTTAAATCTTGTTTTTACTTCTTGTGTTCTAATCATGCGATTGAAGTTTGAATACCACACGTACACAATAATCCTAATGTAATAGTACAAAAATAAAAATCCAACCTGGCGACCATCTGAAATATTTAGACGGTTCTCAATATCTACGAATCTGTTATAGCAATTAAACTGAAATTTTGTATGTTGATAGAGACAATTAACATGAGCAGGATATATGTAAATAGGCTGTATAGTTCTTCACGGAACTACTTGTTTATACACAGATTTATTGAAATTCCTGTGATATGTTCTGTTTTTATCTTTAGAGACTTGATTAAAGCACAGATCTGGTTTCGGAGGGCCTAATTCCTTTGCTAATAGTCTGTCCTCATAACTTAAAGACTTATTTTGTAAGTATCTAACCTCGTTCATTGCACGGTTTTTGGTAACGACATGCACACCTTCAATGCCTGAAAACACAGTGAAAATTATAAAGTAATTTGTCGCAGCATTGAGTTACGGTCTAAAAATAAAATGCCACATAATGCATAGTTGATAAGTAGGAACTAACCACCTACCTCGTACGACGAAATACTCGTTCAGTGTATATTTTAATTATGTTTAATAACACACTGGTACGCGTTATTCACAAAACACGCTTACAATACAAATATTAGCCTATGTAAGATTAATATTACTGAGCACTGAAAAAGACCACCGCACTCGAACACAATTATACAGTAACTCAATATCGTAGGCACCAAAACTTTCGGAACCAAGTACTGAGGCAGTGCTGTCGTCACGCAGTTGTGTATTCGCCCAGATAATGAAATTTCTCAGACCTGACGTTATAACTTAATACAAGTTCGCTTACGGTACATACCCTACGGTCATAATGTTACGTTTCTCTCTCAATGCATATTATACATGTTGATTTTTCTCCGTACATATTAATAACGGGCGCTATGTTCCGTATATTATTTTGGTGGAAAATTGCTGAAGGTTGGTAAATAAGCTACCTATGAACTTGTCTGCCCTCTATCGGTACTCCTTGCTAACGGTACACTTTAACACCCCTCTACGACCCTCCTCGCCCCTACCCGCCCTCGCTACTTTCACGGCCGTATCGCCGGCTAGTCACAGGAGTCTTGTGCCCCAAGTCTAGGAAACTCCCATAGCCCCTCTCTCGCCTCTCCCCGCTGTAAAAGTAGGGGATGATGTTAAAGGGCCAGGAAGAGGAAGCATGTGGCTACACTGTGTTGGTCACACCAGGCATGTGCCCAGCAGAGCACCTCGTTGTGATGTGACATGCTCCTGCTGTCGGGGAAAGTGAACTCAAGCCGATTGAACTGCTTGGTCACGTCATAAGCGCCATTACCACGGAAGGATTATCAAGACGACTACAACCCAAGGAGAATGATTATTAATGGTAGGGCACGTGACCGTGTGCCCTTGTTCTAAAACCGCCTCTGGGTGCCTGTACATTGGAGAGTGATTTTCATAGAGCAAGTCTAGCAAGACCGCTCTAGCTAAACTAAGTGCGTGTACACTGTAGAGTAATTTTCCCTAGGTAGAGCATTCGTAGAGCGGAAATCGACAAATCTACCTAGAGCACTCTCTGATCCTGTGTACACTGTCAAACGTAAATGCACTAGGTAGAGCAGCGCTAAAACATTCTGAGAGCAGTGCGAGTCTAGGTATTTTGCACTGCGTTATGAAGTTAAAATGTCTTCAAGAGAGCTTTTAGCATCTGTGGTGGTTGTGTGTGCCTTGTCAAAAAAGAAAACTATGACGAGATAAAGAAGGTTGTGGGTAAGGAATTGGATATCAAAAAGAGAATACGAGGGAATGCACGCTAAATTATTGCAAGAGTTATGTTCAGAAGATTCTGAAGCGTACAAAAACTTTTTAAGAATGAACAAAAATGACTATGATTATATTTTGGCCAAATTTACCTCCAGGATCAGCAAAAGGGATCATCCGAAACGACTGTGCCTTCAAATTTCTGTCTCTGTATTCTTTCCGAGTACAATTCAAAATTTCTGGATGGGCTTAAATATTTTCAATTAATGTTATTGTTTTTTCGCGACTCCACACAAATTCAGCCATATTCAAACACTATAGTTAACAACAAAAAATAACCGTAGCAATCCACCACTGACTCTGCATACAGCATTTTCCAATATTCAACCGAACGAATAGAGCTAGACTGGTCTAGCTAGGGCACCCAAATACTGTTTACACCGTAGAGTCAGCCGGCCCTGGCTAGAGCTTAGAGCGGTCTCCGCTTGAGTTCTCTACCACCTGTGTACACTGGAGAGGAGCGTAGAGTGCCCTAGCCAGAGCTACTCTACGCTCTAGCTAGGGCAAAAGCTCTCCACTGTACAGGTGTTCTTATAGGTAAAGTCATTTGCGTTTCCATGGCAGTAAATTTTGCAGGGAAGCATAGAATCAATTCGCCAACTACTGGAATGAGTATAGGCCTAGACTTACTTCGGCAGTCACCCTAATGGAGGCAGTTTTAGAATTCTATGCCCCGTGCATGTCAAAAATCGTATTAACACTCATTCTTGGCTATCGCCCCGGAGAACCGGGTTCCATTCCCTGCTCTGCCAAGAAATTTAATTCTGGTCTGAGGGCAAAAACGTGACACACTCAGTCTCTTGAGGCATACGGTAACTAAGAAGAGGAAGATTCGATTCCCACCTCAACAATCTTGGATGTGGTTATCCGTGGTTTCCCACTTCCACTCCAGGCAAACACCGGGATGGTTCCTAACTTAAGGCCCCGGCCGTCTCCTTGACATTCCCCACCCTAATTACAAACACACATATTAATGCAGCCATCACAATAACACAGGTTATCAGAGACAATTTTATGCATACACACCACCGACCACGATGTCGGAGCCCTTCAAACGAATTATGTTTGCCAATTGTCTCTCATGGCGAAAGCAATAAATTGTGGACACTTTTTTCTTTAATAATTTAAAAGTATATGGCAACGTAAATCGCAAAGAATTCCTTAGTTTACGGGAATGCTAAAAGTTTTGACAATGTGATACCAATAGCAAGAAAGAAGAATACGGATATGAAAATAAAATATGTATCGGATGTGGGGTTCGAACTCCTTTGACGATGCATACTTATAACTTATGGTGTAAGACGCTACCACCTAGACCACCGAAGCAATGGGAAGGAAACGCAATATTAAGATACACAAACAACATACACATTCAACTGTCAGTTAATGTTCTTCAACATTTCCCTTCTTTTATAATTCTATTCCAGTATACATATCGTGGAAACATCATAAAAATATTCCCCTCCTTTATAATTCTCATAAATTACTATCATATGAAACCGCGCCATGTCTTGTGTTTTAAATATACCGATGCACTGGTGCTGCCATCTGTTGACAGTTACTGGAACTGATTGTAGTTCTATGAAAGTGATGTGTGGGGCCAAGAGAAACCATTGCCCGAATAACGACAAACTCCTTTAAGCTGGAATCTAGTTGAAATAAAGAAAAACGTAATGATGCGGAATGTAGAAAAATGCATGTATCTTTCTTTAATTTAAAGCAAACACCATGAAAATCGGCCTGGTAGAAGTCGCTGCTGGATTGTAGAATTTTTGTATATGGGCGAGGTACTGTCATCTGTTGACAGTTACTGGAACTGTATGGGAGAGGTTACTGGAACTGATTGCAGGTATTCAAACTGCGTTGTGGAGACAACAGGAAGTTCTTTTGATCACATGCTGGAATGCTATAGTAAAACGGAAATAAAACGTAATGATGCGGAATGTAGAAATGTGTCTTTAAAGCAAACAGCATGAAAATCGGCCTGGTAGAAGTCGCTGGCAGATTATAGATAGAAAGCATAATTGTCGTATATGGGCGAATAACATTATGAGCAAGTTAATTTCATGAAATAAAATACCGTACTAATAATGGCTGAAATAAAGAAGTTAGTTAGTTATTGTTGTTTAAGGGGCAGAACTACTAGGTCATCTGCCCCTGAAATAAAGAAAAAAATAGTTATGGCACATATACATATAGGTACCTTACATCAAAGTCACATTTCATAAAAATCGGTTCAGTGGGGAGTTGTTGGCGATTTGCAAAAGAAAACGCCTTGTGTTTTAAATATATGGATTGTTGTAAGGAGAAGGGTGAAAGATCAAGTGAAATGAAAATCCACAGCCTGCTTCCAGTCTCCCACCGGGTCAGGAATGGAATGAATGAAGCCCCCATCTAGCGGCGAGGACATGAACTGTGCCGGCTGCCGAAGCCTGACGCAATGATTAAATGAATGACAGATGAAATGAAATGATAGTGGAGAGTGTTGCTGGAATGAAATTGTGACAGGGAAAACCGGAGTACCCGGAGAAAAACCTGTCTGCCTCCGTTTTGTCCAGCACAGATCTCACATGGAGTGACCGGGATTTGAACCACGGACCCAGCGGTGAGAGGCCGGCGGGCTGCCGCCTGAGCCACGGAGGCTACGAAAGATCAAGTATTATTATTTAATTGAACCACAGTCGAAATGACAGGAGAGTTGGCGGAAAAATGTTGTGAAATGATTATAAACTATTCATCATCATCATCATCATCATCATCATCATCATCATCATCATCATCATTTATTATATTAACAGGCCATAAATACCCAAGACAGGCAATAAGAGCATAAAACAAAAATATATAAAATAACACAGGCATTCAACAGGAGGGAGGGACTGAGACTTTTCACAAGTATCGGTTGCAGATGATCTTCCACCTTTCTCTGTCCCTTGCATCAGTTGCTGTTGGTGTCACCTTTACCGGTGACATTATCGCTCGATCCTTCCATCTTGTTCTAGGGCGGCCTCTCGGGCGCCTGCCAGTTGGTGTCGAGCTGAAAACACGATTGGATATGGAATCCTCAGCTCGAATGACATGACCCAACCATTGCAGCCTTCTCCTCTCCAGAATCCGATTAATGCTCGTCTTCGCAAGGCGTTGATAAATGTCTTGGTGAGATCTTCTTCCCCACCTTTCTGTTTCTACATTATATAGTGGACCATATATTTTGCGCAAGACCTTCCTTTCAAAAACGCAAAGACGTTCCTCAAGTACAGTGAGTCCGGGAATGTTCTCCGCAGCGCCTACATGCGTCTGGGAGAGCTAGCTACAGCAGTTACGTTGGTAGCACGGCTGCCACTTGCAACATCTCCACATAGTATAAAACAAAGTCCCCGATTCTTGAATGTTACGGGTAAACTCGAGAACCACTGGATGGATTTTGATGCGGTTTTCACCATTCTGTAAAGGATATATCGAGTATGATTTCTGTAGAAAATAATTTATTTATGATCAAAGGAAGCCGAGCAGTAACAATTTTAGTGGAAAAGTCGATAAAATACCTGGCGTCGAGCGCTTTGTAAGCTTACTCTGGGCAAACCGTTAAATATATCTAAATACTATGAGTGTAAGAATTGTTCAGCATGAAAAGTTCTACAAAAAAGTTCACGAGAGCATATGTCTATCTGCCATACATCGCTCACTATAAGGGAACAACTGAAGCATGTCTCTTACAGCTCTATGTGCTGTCGACTTAGAGATTCCTGTTTGCTGAGCTAATTTTCGTGTTGATTTACTTGGACTACGCAGCATTATATCGGAGATTTCATCAAGTTCTTCGTCTGTTAAAATATTAGGCCTGCCTGTTCCCGGTACATCGTGAACTGAGCCAGTCACACGAAATTTACTTACCAAATCCCGAACGGTATCACGGTTTGGACACTTTGAATTAGGAAACCGCGCCTGAAATCTTAATTTTACATTTTCTGTAAACCGATCACCTTCGCGAAAAACGTATTCCACCAAAAAAAAAAAAACTCTCTCTTCAGTAGTAAACATTACCGCCTATATACTGTTGCACTCTTCCAATAATCGATCCGAACGCTGGCTGACTGTAATAATACACGCTGAAGACATGCAGGCTGGCGCGCTTATCGCGATACACATCGACAGCTCACACGGGGAAGTCCCGCTTTGAAGGACACAGTGCAGTGCCGCCAACTAAAACTCATGACTCAACCACTCACAGCTGCACGTACCCACTGCGGAGAACATTCTCGGGCGCCCTGTATTTAAGGCGTGGCCCAGGTCTCACAGCCATATAGGACCACAGGTCTCACCAAGGTCATGTAGGTATGTACCTTATTTTCCTGTGAAATCAAACGTGATTTGAAAAGATTGTTCAAGTTATAGAAAACACGATTCGCTGTAGTTATCATTTGCTGTACTTCCTTTGCTATCTCATTCCTGTTCGAAAAGACCGATCCTAAATATTTGAAATCCTCTACCATCTAAAAATTGTGCCCATCAATATTGATGCTATTAAGGGAACCAGGAAGTGAAAACCCATAAAAATTGTTTTTTTATTGTATTAAGTTATATCCCAGTCCTCCCTGAACACAAATATGTATGGTTTTTGTATGTTTGCCGCGTACTGGTAGGAAGAAGGGAATATTTTCTAAACAATGACATTTATGCTACACGGCTACACCCCCTTCCACTGCCATCGTAATGTACAGGCCATCATGCAGCGACTCGTAACGATTGATCAGCTAATCGGCAGGGGTTAGAGATGGCGACCATTTTGCTTTATGCTGTGTTGTTTATATCTTTTATGATTGAGTATCCGCGTGAAAAGTGATACTTGAGAACGCTTCTACTTACGTCATCTAGAATTAGGATTATTTATTTTTCTGAAACAAATTTTCATTTTGTAGGTAGGTTATTTATTGTATCTACGCAAATTTTGCGTTGCATGTTTGTCATCACACAGAAGGTTATGGTTTAGTTAGGATCTCTTTAACACTTATTATATCGACTCAAACAAGGTTTCTTAGATGGTAATACAATGTTGTTAGTTCAGGAAACCTCCTTTCCAGGTCGCAGGTATGTCAAAAGTTTGTTTATAGCAACTACCGGTATTATGAAATAAATGATAATGTGGCTTGCTTCTCCTTCCCCAACACGACAATTTAAGAAAGCAATGCATCCACAACATTCCTAGAAATTATTTGTGCATTACGGGGAATACAAGAGTGTGTGTTAACATTTCCCTGAAAGTAAGATACAATTCTTCGAGAGAGAAGAGCTAATCGCCTTGATGGTAGGTTGTTAGTTAATATGGTTTCAATTATTGTAAGAAGTTCCTGGGTAGATTATAGGGTAGGGAATAACCCACCCACCAAGGGAAGATGATTAAGAGAAGGAAGTAGATTTGGGATTGGAAAAGAAGGATAGAAGAATAGGAGGAGAGTCCCACAAAAGTTATTAATTTGACTTTTAATCCATTTAGAAGCGGTTGCCACCTCAAATATGTGCTCGGATACCTAAAGTGGCTACGAGCTTGGTCGAGGCTAACGGGAACAGCAGCTAAGGCTTGGGCAGTTTGCCAGAGAGAGGCTTTAGTGTGTTTCCTCCCAAGCACGAATGAAAGTACTATAGGGAAGGGTGATGATCTGGCCAGACAAATAGTAAAAGCTTTATTAAGTGTTAACGAGGGCATAAACCTAGGAAGAGCTAGGAAAGCCAGGATCCTGCCTAACTGTAGTATCAGAGAAATGATGAATCCAAAAACAAATATTTAATTTATTTAACAATGCAGGAAGTTTGAGGAAATTAACAATTATGCAATATAAATTTAATAAACATAGTTCATTTGAACTTTTTAACAAATAGGGTCGCAGACCTCTAAACATTAAACGGTTGCTCCAGGCAATTGACAATTTGCAAGGTTTCAAACCTTACATGTTTCTAAAATCTTTATAAGATTTAAACAAATGAACAATGAAATAATTAAAGCTTGAACGTGAATTGGAGTACAAAAAGTACACCTGAAGAAATTCAAGAGAGAATGTTCTAGAGAAAGTGACAACTTTGAAAAATAACAATAATAACAACGTGAAAAATAAGATAGAAGTTCCTACAACTTCTTATATTTATACAGAGTTAATATATGAGAATTATACAAAGAGGGCAGGTCACTTACTGTGAAACCTGGAGAAAGTGAAAAGGAAGTTTCTAGACTTCCTATGTTTAATTAGGAGTCACGAGAAAAATGGGGCAGTTTCCATTTCGTGAAACCTGAACATGACTCGCTCAAGAGTTTAGAGAATTGTTTTCCCTGATTTTGAAGGGAGGAACAATGTAAGTTTGAAACGTGTGCTAGACACGTATCACAAAGATTATACAGAGATACTTAATGATAAACCAACAAAATGGAAGGGCACTTCTTGGAATGACACCTTATTGAAACAGACCTAGATTGCAGATTGTTAGTGAAAGGTTTAGGAAAGAGAAATGGGAATTAAGGAAAATGTTCATGGCCGTATTTAATATAACCGGACGATCGCGACGCGGTAGAAACGTGGAGAAAGCACTTATTATCACTATAGTCTGTAAAGATTGATTCAAAGTTCACTATAGAAACACTAAAGTTCATGAAAAAGCAAGTTATTGCAATTATGGAAAGAACTGATTGCACTATATAGGTGAGAGTCTATTTCTTGAAAAAGTTGTAATTTACAATTAAATGCGCCATAGAATTTTCCAGAGGTTCCAGCGGTGGAAGAAAGTTAGCTATTGCAAAAATTTATAAGGAAGATTCCTCATTTTAACTAGCATTTTCACAGTGCGTGAACAATACTTGACGACAAGACTCGCAGATAGAGAACAAGGTCTAGAAGGTTCCAGAACGACCTTAGCAGAAAATGGGGTTGAGAAAATCCAACGGAGGAAATAATTTTATAATTATAGGCAGCGGGTATTAGATAATATCCCACGTAGCGAGAGGATTTCTCGTTTGAATCGCTTAAGAAAAGCTCTTTTATAGTAAGGTTGGCTTATACACGCAAAAGCTCAACATGGCAAAACCCACGAAGAATGATTATTGCCCCAAAGTAAATAATTTCACACTGCCTATAATTAAAAGCACTTTGAAGTTAAAACCATGAAGATGAGGTTAAAACTTGAATCAGGTACTTATCTTTGTTGCATGGCGAAGGTGAAGTTCCTCACTGATGCTTAAAGTTCCAACATGGCGTGGAATTTAAAAAATGCCTCGTTAGGTCAGGAGGCTGACTCTGGTTGAGCCTTAACTGATCACTACGACTGCCGACTAAGAAGTGAGAGCAGCTCAACGAAGCACGGAAGGTCCTAGGAAGGGGAGAGAGTGGGGGTAGGAAACAAAAGGTATACATATCAGCATAACCAACTTAGCAAAAAATAATAATTTTCTTCTTGATGGATGGTCTTCTAAGAGTTGATAGTAGGCGATATTAGCGCAGCATGGTGAGTGAAGAAGTAGACGTAGTCCTCTTGCTCAAGGAGAAAATAGCTGACGATGGTAACAGGATCTGGTGGCCAAATGGATAAGTAAGTCCTCTTGCACGATGAGGAATTGAGTAGCTTCAGAGGTTTGCTACTAGATGACGCTAGGTGGATCACAGAAGTTATATATCTGAAACATACTCATGAAGACATAAGAGACATACCCAACAAGGAGAAAACAGATGATCACTGTTGGTGTTTGGCAAAGAGGAAGGAAGAAATGAACATGCAAAGAGCAATAGAAATTATATCTCAGGTACCGTGTATTCAAAGAATACACCATACTGGGGGGACAAACACCAACAGAGAGCAAATAAGCAGTTACACATCTATTGGAAGCGGAGCGATCAAAGACAGTGGTCTTGTGATCGGTCCATTTGTAGTCAAGATTTTGGCCACCTTGACTCTCCCATCTCTTCCAGGGTAACAATCGGTCACCCTACCAGAAATCCATACTAGGGGGGGTGAAATATCCCTAACCAAGACCAAGTCCCCTACTTTAATGTCGGGACTGGAAAGAAACCACTTCTGCCTCCGTTGCAAGGAAGTTAAATATTCCAAGTTCCACCTTTTCCAAAAAGAATTACGGAGGGCATCAAGTTTCCGCCAAGCGATAGGTAGATTAGAATCCCTGTAAGAATTGGGAAGAGGAGGAGGGGCAGAAAGAGAAGTGCCTATAAGGAAGTGACCAGGAGTGAGTGGAAGTAGGTCATCAGGGTCATTGGAAAGTGGAGTTAAAGGGCGAGAGTTAACAACACCTTCAATCAAAACAGACAATGAATTGAATTCTTCGTAAGTCAGAATTCGATTACCTAAGACTTTTCTTAAATGACGTTTAGTGAGCTTTACGCAAGATTCCCACCTACCACCATGATGAGGAGCGTAAGGAGGTATAAAGCGCCATTTAAAACCTTTTGAATAAGAAAAATTAGAGATTTGTTCCATGGCAGGAGAGGAAGTGAGAGCTTTCTTCCACAGGGAAGCTGCGCCCTGAAAGGTGGAAGCGTTATCAGAGAACATCTCAGAAGGAACACCACGCCTAGCGGTGAAACGAGAGACAGCTGATAAAAAATAAGAAGTAGAAGCATTCGTTACTAGTTCCAAGTGGATTGCGCCGGTAACCATGCAAACAAAGAGAGAAACATAAAGCTTACCAAACAATTTGCGTTTAGCTTCAGGAGAGTTTCGTTGATATTGGAACGGACCCATATAGTCCACACCAGTTAAAGCAAATGGGCGTATAGGAGAAGAACGAAAAGAGGGCAGATCGCTCATTAATTGAGTGTTGATTTTAGGTTTCGCTTTGAAACAAGGAATGCACTTATGAATTACAGAAGAAACTTCATGAATTCCATTTATAATCCAGTACTTTTCTCTTAAAAGGCAGAGCAGAGTACGTGTACCAACATGAAGATTACGGTAATGAAAGTCACGTATAATTAAGGAAGTTACGTGATGTTTGGAAGGCAAAATAACGGGATGCTTTTTGTCTTCAGAGAGTAAAGATTGCGAGAGCCTTCCACCTACCCTAAGTAATCCATGGTCATCAAGAAACGGGGCTAAAGCACGAAGACGACTGGATTTGGGAAGATCTCTTTTAGAAGAAAGCAAAGACAACTCAGAAGAAAAGGCTTCTTGCTGTGTCAGTTGTAAAATCTTAATGGTAGCGAGATTCAATTCATGATTGGTAAGGTGTGGTTTAGGGAGAAGAGGTTGGTCAACCACAAGATATTTCCATCTAAGGAGATAGGCAACAATCCGTAGTAATTTATGGAAGGAAGAATAGCGTGACAACAAAGGATAAGAAGCATTAGAAACCAGACACGAGGCAATAGACAGAGGTACTTTAGCGTCAGGCAAGTTGGAGTTTGGAGCTGGAGGTTTAGAAGGCCATGAGGAAGATTCGTCGATTAGCCACGAGGGCCCATGCCAGTACAATTGGGAAGCTGCCAATTGAGAGGGTAAACAACCACGAGAGATGATATCAGCTGGATTATCCGCACTGGGAACATGCCTCCATTGACATCCAGAAGAAAGAGTTTGAATTTTAGAAACCCTGTTTGCGACAAAAGTTTGCCAGTGAGAGGGGTTTTTGGCGATCCAAGAAAGGGCGATCATAGAATCGCTCCAGAGATAGATTTGCGAAAATTCGACCTTTAATACTTCCCGTAATTTCTTGACAAGTTCTGCAGCCGTTAGTGCAGCGCACAGTTCGAGCCTAGGTAAAGTGATAGTTTTAAGAGGAGCGACCTTCGATTTGGCACAAACAAGGTTAGAAACTGGAGATCCATAGAGTGAATCGTGATAAACTAAATATGCACAGCAACCATAAGCTTTTTCGGAACTGTCCGCGAACACATGAAGGAAAAAAGATGCATTAGAATGAGAGCTGATTAAATTCCTGGGAATTTCAATGAGGGAAAGATCCAGCAAATTGCTGCGAAACGAGAGCCAACGATTCAGAAAAGAAAGAGGGACAGCGTCATCCCATTCACATTTAAGTGACCACAGCTCTTGCATGAAGAGTTTGGCTATGACAATAACTGGGGCAAGAAATTGAAGCGGATCAAAAATTTTTGCAATTTCAGAGAGGATTTGTCTTTTTGTATTAGGAAGCTCTTCTGCGAGCGTAACTTTATAGATAAGAGTGTCAGTGCTAGTGCACCAATGAACTCCTAAAGTTTTTATAGATTCGGAGTTTCCACAAATTTCGACAGAAGAGGGATCTACGTCTTCGATGGGAAATTGGGCGAGAAACTCAGGGGAGTTGGAGTTCCACTTATGAAGTGGGAAACCTCCATTCCTTAGTAATGCCTGAAGTTCTAAAGATACAAAAGAAGCTTCCTCCAAAGTAGAGAAGGACTGCAAGTAGTCGTCAACATAGAATGACGTAGTTAGTGCTTCAGAGGCTTTGGGGTTAAATAAATGACCATCTTGAGAGGCTAGCAAGTGTAGGGATCGGATAGCAAGGAAAGCAGAGGGTTTTAAGCCATAAGTAACCGTTTTCAAGCGAAATACCTTAATGGGCTTATTGATTTCATCACGCCACAAGATTCTTTGAAGATCTCGTTGTTCTGGTTGAATTAACACTTGACGGTACATCTGTTTTATATCGGCTATGACAGCTATGGGAAATAATCGAAAGTTTAAAAGTATAGCAGATAAATCTGATTGAATAGCAGGACCAGAATAAAGAGTGTCATTAAGGCTGTTGCCATTAACGTCGGGTGATGAACCATTGAAAACAACTCGGATTTTATCTTGTAAAAAAGGGTTTTTCCACACAGGATGATGATTTAAATAAACCATTTCGATTGGGGGGTGCAATTCATCATCGGATTTGTTAACAACCTCCATATGATCCAAGCTTTCATACTCATCCATGAACTCAGTGTACTGCTTTTTGACGAGGGGTTCCTTTTTGAATTTGCTCTCGATAGCAAAGAGAGCTTTTCGAGCTTTAGGCTGAGAGTTAATAAGTTTGGGGGGATTGTTTGATCTTGGCATTTGAACAACGAACCGGCCATCAGAAGAACGAGTGGTCGTGTTCAAAAAAAGTTGCTCACAGAATTCATTTTCTGAAGAAGTTACATTAGGAGAATCAACATTTTCAAGCCTCCAAAACTGTTCCAGATCAGTATTGGAGAAGTAACATTGCGATGCAGGTTGAGGAGAATAATGGGGAAGTTGCCCTGTGACAATCCATCCAAAATTAGTGTCTCTAGCGACCACGTTTGAGGATAGCTTGCGAACCTGTTTCCGAAGGCAGTTCCAAAAGACATTGGCACTAAAGAGTATGTCAATGGGATTTTGTGTGTTAAACGAAGGATCGGCTAACCTTAAATGCGAGGGAATGTTTAACCCCGAAATATCAACCGAGTGACTAGGAGTGTCTTCTACAATGCTATTGAGAATGAGACAATTAAGTTTAAAAAAGTTGTTTCTATGACAAATATCTCTTATGGTTAGTTTTGAGAATTGTAAAGCTTGCGATTTTGAGCTGTTGATGCCCGACACATTGATAGAAGTGGGGTTTACAGGTAGACCTAGTTTTCTAATCAGGGAATTAGATACAAAATCATGAGTTGCCGCTGAGTCTAGAAGACCGCGTGCACGGACCCAGTTGCCAAAGTTATCCTGAACTTCAATTTGAACAGTGGACAACAATACTTGAGCACTGCGAATGGACTTAGCATTTTGAATGTATGATGAAGCATTAGAACTGTTAACACTATCATTTTTAGGAGAAGTGGATGCTGTTGATGACCTTGCCTGATCATGACGATGTAGCAAAGTATGATGAGCCTTTTCACAATGGTAACAAAGTCTTGTAGACTTACAGTTAGAAGCAGAATGCGTGGGCGCTAGGCAGTTGAAACAATGTTTATTTTGAGCAACTAGTTTTCGTCTGTCGTCGACTGACATTTCTTTAAAGGATTTGCAGAGGTATAGGGCATGGGGATCTTTACAAAGTATGCACTTTACCGGTTCGTTTAAACTTTTGCGAGGTTCACCTTGCGTGTTTAAAACAATGGAGCTAGCAACACGACGTTCACTAGACCTAGTTGGGTAACCAGTAGTGTTTGATTTAAATTTGGATGAGCTGAACCCTGATTTTTGGGTATTAGACGCTGAGCGTTCGCTTTTGGGTTTGATGGACATTAATTCGAATTTGGAACTAGGAGATGAAGGTTCGCTCTGATTAGCTAGCGCGGTTAAAAGTTGGCATCTAGCGTTTATGAAAGTGACTAAATGTTCGTAAGAATAGTCGTCTTCCTTAGAAAGTTCAATTTCCCAAGCTTTGAGGGTAGCAGCATCAACTTTAGAAACTACTAAATGTATTAGGAAAGTATCCCAATGTTCAGTAGGCTGCTCTAATTGGGACAAAGCTTTAACGTGGAGTTGGGTAGTGTCAATTAAAGTACGCAAACTAGTGACGTCATTGTGCTGTGACGCAGGTAGGTTAAATAGAGCCTTAATATGGCGTTGAATACGTAAACGTGAATTTCCATATCTTTCTTTTAATAAGTTAAAGGCAATGGGGTAATTTTCGGCACGCAGAGGAAGTGCTTCAACTAACTGCAAAGCTTGACCTCGAAGGATAGATCTCAAGTAATGAAACTTGTAAATGACTTGAATGTCTTCATTGTCATGAACAAGAGAGCAAAATAATTCATAGAAAGAATCCCAAGTGGATTCATCTCCAGAAAAATGGGGTAAATCAATTTTCGGTAAAGTAGGTTTGGGCTTGTGAGTGCCCTCACGGAAAGAAGTTTGGGGTTCGTGAAGGGAACCAAGAACAGAAGCGTCCTTTTTCTGCTCCTCTTCGAGTTGGCGTATTATTCTGAAAGCAGAACCTATGCCTTCGTAATATAAGTTCTCTACTTCGACACGATCTTCTGTTTGATTGAGCATGCAAGTTTCAATTTCAGTTTGAATGTTACAGTAGTTTTCATAAGAACGTTCAAAATCCTTTACACGATGTTTCAACAAATCTAATTGCGCGTCTGAGGGATCTAATTCTTTTATGTACCTTCTGAATCGGGTAATTTGCCCTTTATAGGATGCTCGTTTAGAAGTAAGTTTTTCATCCTTATCCTTATCAGTGGGAGCCATATTAAAGAAGATAAATGAAAATGTAACTCACGAAACTGTGGAACCTTGGAAATGCTGTCAAGCTGGCAGCAGCGAATGAGTAGAAAGAATGGGACACACCATAGGAGACAGGAGCGGCCTCTTTCCCGTTCACAGGCTTTGCACGATGTGGTTATAGCTGAAATATTCAACACAGATATTAGAAATATGCAAAGTATTGTCAAATGACACTTTTTTAAAGAGAGAAAAGAAAAAATGGGCTCTCCCGGGTTTCGGCACCAAAATTTGGGTAGATTATAGGCTAGGGAATAACCCACCCACCAAGGGAAGATGATTAAGAGAAGGAAGTAGATTTGGGATTGGAAAAGAAGGATAGAAGAATAGGAGGAGAGTCCCACAAAAGTTATTAATTTGACTTTTAATCCATTTAGAAGCGGTTGCCACCTCAAATATGTGCTCGGATACCTAAAGTGGCTACGAGCTTGGTCGAGGCTAACGGGAACAGCAGCTAAGGCTTGGGCAGTTTGCCAGAGAGGGGCTTTAGTGTGTTTCCTCCCAAGCACGAATGAAAGTACTATAGGGAAGGGTGATGATCTGGCCAGACAAATAGTAAAAGCTTTATTAAGTGTTAACGAGGGCATAAACCTAGGAAGAGCTAGGAAAGCCAGGATCCTGCCTAACTGTAGTATCAGAGAAATGATGAATCCAAAAACAAATATTTAATTTATTTAACAATGCAGGAAGTTTGAGGAAATTAACAATTATGCAATATAAATTTAATAAACATAGTTCATTTGAACTTTTTAACAAATAGGGTCGCAGACCTCTAAACATTAAACGGTTGCTCCAGGCAATTGACAATTTGCAAGGTTTCAAACCTTACATGTTTCTAAAATCTTTATAAGATTTAAACAAATGAACAATGAAATAATTAAAGCTTGAACGTGAATTGGAGTACAAAAAGTACACCTGAAGAAATTCAAGAGAGAATGTTCTAGAGAAAGTGACAACTTTGAAAAATAACAATAATAACAACGTGAAAAATAAGATAGAAGTTCCTACAACTTCTTATATTTATACAGAGTTAATATATGAGAATTATACAAAGAGGGCAGGTCACTTACTGTGAAACCTGGAGAAAGTGAAAAGGAAGTTTCTAGACTTCCTATGTTTAATTAGGAGTCACGAGAAAAATGGGGCAGTTTCCATTTCGTGAAACCTGAACATGACTCGCTCAAGAGTTTAGAGAATTGTTTTCCCTGATTTTGAAGGGAGGAACAATGTAAGTTTGAAACGTGTGCTAGACACGTATCACAAAGATTATACAGAGATACTTAATGATAAACCAACAAAATGGAAGGGCACTTCTTGGAATGACACCTTATTGAAACAGACCTAGATTGCAGATTGTTAGTGAAAGGTTTAGGAAAGAGAAATGGGAATTAAGGAAAATGTTCATGGCCGTATTTAATATAACCGGACGATCGCGACGCGGTAGAAACGTGGAGAAAGCACTTATTATCACTATAGTCTGTAAAGATTGATTCAAAGTTCACTATAGAAACACTAAAGTTCATGAAAAAGCAAGTTATTGCAATTATGGAAAGAACTGATTGCACTATATAGGTGAGAGTCTATTTCTTGAAAAAGTTGTAATTTACAATTAAATGCGCCATAGAATTTTCCAGAGGTTCCAGCGGTGGAAGAAAGTTAGCTATTGCAAAAATTTATAAGGAAGATTCCTCATTTTAACTAGCATTTTCACAGTGCGTGAACAATACTTGACGACAAGACTCGCAGATAGAGAACAAGGTCTAGAAGGTTCCAGAACGACCTTAGCAGAAAATGGGGTTGAGAAAATCCAACGGAGGAAATAATTTTATAATTATAGGCAGCGGGTATTAGATAATATCCCACGTAGCGAGAGGATTTCTCGTTTGAATCGCTTAAGAAAAGCTCTTTTATAGTAAGGTTGGCTTATACACGCAAAAGCTCAACATGGCAAAACCCACGAAGAATGATTATTGCCCCAAAGTAAATAATTTCACACTGCCTATAATTAAAAGCACTTTGAAGTTAAAACCATGAAGATGAGGTTAAAACTTGAATCAGGTACTTATCTTTGTTGCATGGCGAAGGTGAAGTTCCTCACTGATGCTTAAAGTTCCAACATGGCGTGGAATTTAAAAAATGCCTCGTTAGGTCAGGAGGCTGACTCTGGTTGAGCCTTAACTGATCACTACGACTGCCGACTAAGAAGTGAGAGCAGCTCAACGAAGCACGGAAGGTCCTAGGAAGGGGAGAGAGTGGGGGTAGGAAACAAAAGGTATACATATCAGCATAACCAACTTAGCAAAAAATAATAATTTTCTTCTTGATGGATGGTCTTCTAAGAGTTGATAGTAGGCGATATTAGCGCAGCATGGTGAGTGAAGAAGTAGACGTAGTCCTCTTGCTCAAGGAGAAAATAGCTGACGATGGTAACAGGATCTGGTGGCCAAATGGATAAGTAAGTCCTCTTGCACGATGAGGAATTGAGTAGCTTCAGAGGTTTGCTACTAGATGACGCTAGGTGGATCACAGAAGTTATATATCTGAAACATACTCATGAAGACATAAGAGACATACCCAACAAGGAGAAAACAGATGATCACTGTTGGTGTTTGGCAAAGAGGAAGGAAGAAATGAACATGCAAAGAGCAATAGAAATTATATCTCAGGTACCGTGTATTCAAAGAATACACCATACTGGGGGGACAAACACCAACGGAGAGCAAATAAGCAGTTACACATCTATTGGAAGCGGAGCGATCAAAGACAGTGGTCTTGTGATCGGTCCATTTGTAGTCAAGATTTTGGCCACCTTGACTCTCCCATCTCTTCCAGGGTAACAATCGGTCACCCTACCAGAAATCCATACTAGGGGGGGTGAAATATCCCTAACCAAGACCAAGTCCCCTACTTTAATGTCGGGACTGGAAAGAAACCACTTCTGCCTCCGTTGCAAGGAAGTTAAATATTCCAAGTTCCACCTTTTCCAAAAAGAATTACGGAGGGCATCAAGTTTCCGCCAAGCGATAGGTAGATTAGAATCCCTGTAAGAATTGGGAAGAGGAGGAGGGGCAGAAAGAGAAGTGCCTATAAGGAAGTGACCAGGAGTGAGTGGAAGTAGGTCATCAGGGTCATTGGAAAGTGGAGTTAAAGGGCGAGAGTTAACAACACCTTCAATCAAAACAGACAATGAATTGAATTCTTCGTAAGTCAGAATTCGATTACCTAAGACTTTTCTTAAATGACGTTTAGTGAGCTTTACGCAAGATTCCCACCTACCACCATGATGAGGAGCGTAAGGAGGTATAAAGCGCCATTTAAAACCTTTTGAATAAGAAAAATTAGAGATTTGTTCCATGGCAGGAGAGGAAGTGAGAGCTTTCTTCCACAGGGAAGCTGCGCCCTGAAAGGTGGAAGCGTTATCAGAGAACATCTCAGAAGGAACACCACGCCTAGCGGTGAAACGAGAGACAGCTGATAAAAAATAAGAAGTAGAAGCATTCGTTACTAGTTCCAAGTGGATTGCGCCGGTAACCATGCAAACAAAGAGAGAAACATAAAGCTTACCAAACAATTTGCGTTTAGCTTCAGGAGAGTTTCGTTGATATTGGAACGGACCCATATAGTCCACACCAGTTAAAGCAAATGGGCGTATAGGAGAAGAACGAAAAGAGGGCAGATCGCTCATTAATTGAGTGTTGATTTTAGGTTTCGCTTTGAAACAAGGAATGCACTTATGAATTACAGAAGAAACTTCATGAATTCCATTTATAATCCAGTACTTTTCTCTTAAAAGGCAGAGCAGAGTACGTGTACCAACATGAAGATTACGGTAATGAAAGTCACGTATAATTAAGGAAGTTACGTGATGTTTGGAAGGCAAAATAACGGGATGCTTTTTGTCTTCAGAGAGTAAAGATTGCGAGAGCCTTCCACCTACCCTAAGTAATCCATGGTCATCAAGAAACGGGGCTAAAGCACGAAGACGACTGGATTTGGGAAGATCTCTTTTAGAAGAAAGCAAAGACAACTCAGAAGAAAAGGCTTCTTGCTGTGTCAGTTGTAAAATCTTAATGGTAGCGAGATTCAATTCATGATTGGTAAGGTGTGGTTTAGGGAGAAGAGGTTGGTCAACCACAAGATATTTCCATCTAAGGAGATAGGCAACAATCCGTAGTAATTTATGGAAGGAAGAATAGCGTGACAACAAAGGATAAGAAGCATTAGAAACCAGACACGAGGCAATAGACAGAGGTACTTTAGCGTCAGGCAAGTTGGAGTTTGGAGCTGGAGGTTTAGAAGGCCATGAGGAAGATTCGTCGATTAGCCACGAGGGCCCATGCCAGTACAATTGGGAAGCTGCCAATTGAGAGGGTAAACAACCACGAGAGATGATATCAGCTGGATTATCCGCACTGGGAACATGCCTCCATTGACATCCAGAAGAAAGAGTTTGAATTTTAGAAACCCTGTTTGCGACAAAAGTTTGCCAGTGAGAGGGGTTTTTGGCGATCCAAGAAAGGGCGATCATAGAATCGCTCCAGAGATAGATTTGCGAAAATTCGACCTTTAATACTTCCCGTAATTTCTTGACAAGTTCTGCAGCCGTTAGTGCAGCGCACAGTTCGAGCCTAGGTAAAGTGATAGTTTTAAGAGGAGCGACCTTCGATTTGGCACAAACAAGGTTAGAAACTGGAGATCCATAGAGTGAATCGTGATAAACTAAATATGCACAGCAACCATAAGCTTTTTCGGAACTGTCCGCGAACACATGAAGGAAAAAAGATGCATTAGAATGAGAGCTGATTAAATTCCTGGGAATTTCAATGAGGGAAAGATCCAGCAAATTGCTGCGAAACGAGAGCCAACGATTCAGAAAAGAAAGAGGGACAGCGTCATCCCATTCACATTTAAGTGACCACAGCTCTTGCATGAAGAGTTTGGCTATGACAATAACTGGGGCAAGAAATTGAAGCGGATCAAAAATTTTTGCAATTTCAGAGAGGATTTGTCTTTTTGTATTAGGAAGCTCTTCTGCGAGCGTAACTTTATAGATAAGAGTGTCAGTGCTAGTGCACCAATGAACTCCTAAAGTTTTTATAGATTCGGAGTTTCCACAAATTTCGACAGAAGAGGGATCTACGTCTTCGATGGGAAATTGGGCGAGAAACTCAGGGGAGTTGGAGTTCCACTTATGAAGTGGGAAACCTCCATTCCTTAGTAATGCCTGAAGTTCTAAAGATACAAAAGAAGCTTCCTCCAAAGTAGAGAAGGACTGCAAGTAGTCGTCAACATAGAATGACGTAGTTAGTGCTTCAGAGGCTTTGGGGTTAAATAAATGACCATCTTGAGAGGCTAGCAAGTGTAGGGATCGGATAGCAAGGAAAGCAGAGGGTTTTAAGCCATAAGTAACCGTTTTCAAGCGAAATACCTTAATGGGCTTATTGATTTCATCACGCCACAAGATTCTTTGAAGATCTCGTTGTTCTGGTTGAATTAACACTTGACGGTACATCTGTTTTATATCGGCTATGACAGCTATGGGAAATAATCGAAAGTTTAAAAGTATAGCAGATAAATCTGATTGAATAGCAGGACCAGAATAAAGAGTGTCATTAAGGCTGTTGCCATTAACGTCGGGTGATGAACCATTGAAAACAACTCGGATTTTATCTTGTAAAAAAGGGTTTTTCCACACAGGATGATGATTTAAATAAACCATTTCGATTGGGGGGTGCAATTCATCATCGGATTTGTTAACAACCTCCATATGATCCAAGCTTTCATACTCATCCATGAACTCAGTGTACTGCTTTTTGACGAGGGGTTCCTTTTTGAATTTGCTCTCGATAGCAAAGAGAGCTTTTCGAGCTTTAGGCTGAGAGTTAATAAGTTTGGGGGGATTGTTTGATCTTGGCATTTGAACAACGAACCGGCCATCAGAAGAACGAGTGGTCGTGTTCAAAAAAAGTTGCTCACAGAATTCATTTTCTGAAGAAGTTACATTAGGAGAATCAACATTTTCAAGCCTCCAAAACTGTTCCAGATCAGTATTGGAGAAGTAACATTGCGATGCAGGTTGAGGAGAATAATGGGGAAGTTGCCCTGTGACAATCCATCCAAAATTAGTGTCTCTAGCGACCACGTTTGAGGATAGCTTGCGAACCTGTTTCCGAAGGCAGTTCCAAAAGACATTGGCACTAAAGAGTATGTCAATGGGATTTTGTGTGTTAAACGAAGGATCGGCTAACCTTAAATGCGAGGGAATGTTTAACCCCGAAATATCAACCGAGTGACTAGGAGTGTCTTCTCCAATGCTATTGAGAATGAGACAATTAAGTTTAAAAAAGTTGTTTCTATGACAAATATCTCTTATGGTTAGTTTTGAGAATTGTAAAGCTTGCGATTTTGAGCTGTTGATGCCCGACACATTGATAGAAGTGGGGTTTACAGGTAGACCTAGTTTTCTAATCAGGGAATTAGATACAAAATCATGAGTTGCCGCTGAGTCTAGAAGACCGCGTGCACGGACCCAGTTGCCAAAGTTATCCTGAACTTCAATTTGAACAGTGGACAACAATACTTGAGCACTGCGAATGGACTTAGCATTTTGAATGTATGATGAAGCATTAGAACTGTTAACACTATCATTTTTAGGAGAAGTGGATGCTGTTGATGACCTTGCCTGATCATGACGATGTAGCAAAGTATGATGAGCCTTTTCACAATGGTAACAAAGTCTTGTAGACTTACAGTTAGAAGCAGAATGCGTGGGCGCTAGGCAGTTGAAACAATGTTTATTTTGAGCAACTAGTTTTCGTCTGTCGTCGACTGACATTTCTTTAAAGGATTTGCAGAGGTATAGGGCATGGGGATCTTTACAAAGTATGCACTTTACCGGTTCGTTTAAACTTTTGCGAGGTTCACCTTGCGTGTTTAAAACAATGGAGCTAGCAACACGACGTTCACTAGACCTAGTTGGGTAACCAGTAGTGTTTGATTTAAATTTGGATGAGCTGAACCCTGATTTTTGGGTATTAGACGCTGAGCGTTCGCTTTTGGGTTTGATGGACATTAATTCGAATTTGGAACTAGGAGATGAAGGTTCGCTCTGATTAGCTAGCGCGGTTAAAAGTTGGCATCTAGCGTTTATGAAAGTGACTAAATGTTCGTAAGAATAGTCGTCTTCCTTAGAAAGTTCAATTTCCCAAGCTTTGAGGGTAGCAGCATCAACTTTAGAAACTACTAAATGTATTAGGAAAGTATCCCAATGTTCAGTAGGCTGCTCTAATTGGGACAAAGCTTTAACGTGGAGTTGGGTAGTGTCAATTAAAGTACGCAAACTAGTGACGTCATTGTGCTGTGACGCAGGTAGGTTAAATAGAGCCTTAATATGGCGTTGAATACGTAAACGTGAATTTCCATATCTTTCTTTTAATAAGTTAAAGGCAATGGGGTAATTTTCGGCACGCAGAGGAAGTGCTTCAACTAACTGCAAAGCTTGACCTCGAAGGATAGATCTCAAGTAATGAAACTTGTAAATGACTTGAATGTCTTCATTGTCATGAACAAGAGAGCAAAATAATTCATAGAAAGAATCCCAAGTGGATTCATCTCCAGAAAAATGGGGTAAATCAATTTTCGGTAAAGTAGGTTTGGGCTTGTGAGTGCCCTCACGGAAAGAAGTTTGGGGTTCGTGAAGGGAACCAAGAACAGAAGCGTCCTTTTTCTGCTCCTCTTCGAGTTGGCGTATTATTCTGAAAGCAGAACCTATGCCTTCGTAATATAAGTTCTCTACTTCGACACGATCTTCTGTTTGATTGAGCATGCAAGTTTCAATTTCAGTTTGAATGTTACAGTAGTTTTCATAAGAACGTTCAAAATCCTTTACACGATGTTTCAACAAATCTAATTGCGCGTCTGAGGGATCTAATTCTTTTATGTACCTTCTGAATCGGGTAATTTGCCCTTTATAGGATGCTCGTTTAGAAGTAAGTTTTTCATCCTTATCCTTATCAGTGGGAGCCATATTAAAGAAGATAAATGAAAATGTAACTCACGAAACTGTGGAACCTTGGAAATGCTGTCAAGCTGGCAGCAGCGAATGAGTAGAAAGAATGGGACACACCATAGGAGACAGGAGCGGCCTCTTTCCCGTTCACAGGCTTTGCACGATGTGGTTATAGCTGAAATATTCAACACAGATATTAGAAATATGCAAAGTATTGTCAAATGACACTTTTTTAAAGAGAGAAAAGAAAAAATGGGCTCTCCCGGGTTTCGGCACCAAAATTTGGGTAGATTATAGGCTAGGGAATAACCCACCCACCAAGGGAAGATGATTAAGAGAAGGAAGTAGATTTGGGATTGGAAAAGAAGGATAGAAGAATAGGAGGAGAGTCCCACAAAAGTTATTAATTTGACTTTTAATCCATTTAGAAGCGGTTGCCACCTCAAATATGTGCTCGGATACCTAAAGTGGCTACGAGCTTGGTCGAGGCTAACGGGAACAGCAGCTAAGGCTTGGGCAGTTTGCCAGAGAGGGGCTTTAGTGTGTTTCCTCCCAAGCACGAATGAAAGTACTATAGGGAAGGGTGATGATCTGGCCAGACAAATAGTAAAAGCTTTATTAAGTGTTAACGAGGGCATAAACCTAGGAAGAGCTAGGAAAGCCAGGATCCTGCCTAACTGTAGTATCAGAGAAATGATGAATCCAAAAACAAATATTTAATTTATTTAACAATGCAGGAAGTTTGAGGAAATTAACAATTATGCAATATAAATTTAATAAACATAGTTCATTTGAACTTTTTAACAAATAGGGTCGCAGACCTCTAAACATTAAACGGTTGCTCCAGGCAATTGACAATTTGCAAGGTTTCAAACCTTACATGTTTCTAAAATCTTTATAAGATTTAAACAAATGAACAATGAAATAATTAAAGCTTGAACGTGAATTGGAGTACAAAAAGTACACCTGAAGAAATTCAAGAGAGAATGTTCTAGAGAAAGTGACAACTTTGAAAAATAACAATAATAACAACGTGAAAAATAAGATAGAAGTTCCTACAACTTCTTATATTTATACAGAGTTAATATATGAGAATTATACAAAGAGGGCAGGTCACTTACTGTGAAACCTGGAGAAAGTGAAAAGGAAGTTTCTAGACTTCCTATGTTTAATTAGGAGTCACGAGAAAAATGGGGCAGTTTCCATTTCGTGAAACCTGAACATGACTCGCTCAAGAGTTTAGAGAATTGTTTTCCCTGATTTTGAAGGGAGGAACAATGTAAGTTTGAAACGTGTGCTAGACACGTATCACAAAGATTATACAGAGATACTTAATGATAAACCAACAAAATGGAAGGGCACTTCTTGGAATGACACCTTATTGAAACAGACCTAGATTGCAGATTGTTAGTGAAAGGTTTAGGAAAGAGAAATGGGAATTAAGGAAAATGTTCATGGCCGTATTTAATATAACCGGACGATCGCGACGCGGTAGAAACGTGGAGAAAGCACTTATTATCACTATAGTCTGTAAAGATTGATTCAAAGTTCACTATAGAAACACTAAAGTTCATGAAAAAGCAAGTTATTGCAATTATGGAAAGAACTGATTGCACTATATAGGTGAGAGTCTATTTCTTGAAAAAGTTGTAATTTACAATTAAATGCGCCATAGAATTTTCCAGAGGTTCCAGCGGTGGAAGAAAGTTAGCTATTGCAAAAATTTATAAGGAAGATTCCTCATTTTAACTAGCATTTTCACAGTGCGTGAACAATACTTGACGACAAGACTCGCAGATAGAGAACAAGGTCTAGAAGGTTCCAGAACGACCTTAGCAGAAAATGGGGTTGAGAAAATCCAACGGAGGAAATAATTTTATAATTATAGGCAGCGGGTATTAGATAATATCCCACGTAGCGAGAGGATTTCTCGTTTGAATCGCTTAAGAAAAGCTCTTTTATAGTAAGGTTGGCTTATACACGCAAAAGCTCAACATGGCAAAACCCACGAAGAATGATTATTGCCCCAAAGTAAATAATTTCACACTGCCTATAATTAAAAGCACTTTGAAGTTAAAACCATGAAGATGAGGTTAAAACTTGAATCAGGTACTTATCTTTGTTGCATGGCGAAGGTGAAGTTCCTCACTGATGCTTAAAGTTCCAACATGGCGTGGAATTTAAAAAATGCCTCGTTAGGTCAGGAGGCTGACTCTGGTTGAGCCTTAACTGATCACTACGACTGCCGACTAAGAAGTGAGAGCAGCTCAACGAAGCACGGAAGGTCCTAGGAAGGGGAGAGAGTGGGGGTAGGAAACAAAAGGTATACATATCAGCATAACCAACTTAGCAAAAAAATAATAATTTTCTTCTTGATGGATGGTCTTCTAAGAGTTGATAGTAGGCGATATTAGCGCAGCATGGTGAGTGAAGAAGTAGACGTAGTCCTCTTGCTCAAGGAGAAAATAGCTGACGATGGTAACAGGATCTGGTGGCCAAATGGATAAGTAAGTCCTCTTGCACGATGAGGAATTGAGTAGCTTCAGAGGTTTGCTACTAGATGACGCTAGGTGGATCACAGAAGTTATATATCTGAAGCATACTCATGAAGACATAAGAGACATACCCAACAAGGAGAAAACAGATGATCACTGTTGGTGTTTGGCAAAGAGGAAGGAAGAAATGAACATGCAAAGAGCAATAGAAATTATATCTCAGGTACCGTGTATTCAAAGAATACACCAGTTCCCAAACTTCAGCCTATGCTAGGACTGGAAACATTTCTAATATGATAATGCTGAGGTTAAGTTACTTGCAGTACGTAAATCAGAGAAGCAATATCCAGTATTCAGTACCTACTGAAGTCAGTCCAAGTTACATTATTTGTGAGAATGGTCTCTCGAGCAAGCTCAAGTGAATATGGTAATGTTTTCGTGGCAGCATTTGTGTAGGCTACTGTATTTACATTAATGGGATTGTTAGCACCTGGTGTATGTACAGTGGGTTATTGATACCTGTTTTGAAAATTACAACCCATTGTAAATTCCTGATGCAAGAAACAAGTTAGATTGAGTCATAGAAAATAAGTGCTGTTAGGATATGCCCTGTTTAAGTCACCTTGAGGGTGGTCTGTGCATTGATTACAGTTAGAGATAGGTTACATTGTACTTTGTCATCCACGAGCAGTTTAGGACGTGATCTGTTGAATAGCCAAGAGTGATGTGGGGTTTTCTCAGGCATCTACCATAAACCTTTTCAAAGCGGTGAACAACGAGAAAATGGTCAAGAATAGATCTTATTCTCGACGTCAAAATACTGCAATTTAGCCCTGTTTGTGTGTTTCTACGTCCTAGTAAATGTACCGGCAATGTACCATTTTGTTCACTCTCAAAATACCAGCTCCATCGGCCGGATTCGAACAAGCGGAGCGATAATTAGGCGTATGTAGTGGTAACGGATGGAAGTGCCAATCAGACCTAAATAGCATTGCTATTTTTCTACGTCTTGAAGCGGGAGCGTAATTTATATTAGGTTTGAAGAGACTGCGTGTGAAGGGAGCTATCTGACTTGCTGCTGCGACTATAACGACCCTAGGCGTGACGTCACAGTAGGAGCCTTACGGCCTGTACATTACGATAGCAGTGCCCCTTCTGTCTGTTGTTCATTCACGTGTGTTTATCACGGTCGCAGTGGACTTTCTTTGACTTTGAACTCGTATATTCTTTGCCCACTGCTCTTCACCTGGTTACTCCTGTGCTTAGAGCATAAATACAATAGAGGGCGCATTGCCACACTGCGCCTGTACTGTGACGTGAAACCAACATCTCGATCAGCTGACTGAAGGGTAATGGCTCAAGACCGAATACAATTGGCTAATGGCGAATGCTAAGCAACGTTAAGGAATACAAAAGGAGCTCCATATTGGATAATTCTATTAGCACTATCCGCAGTTCCCTTCAGTCAGCTGATCGAGATGTTGGTTTCAACAATGTGACGTCATCAGCCATCTATTGAATTTATCTTAGACCATAAATTCAATAGATGGCTGATGACGTCACATTGTTGAAACCAACATCTCGATCAGCTGACTGAAGGGAACTGCGGATAGTGATAATAGAATTATCCAATATGGAGCTCCTTTTGTATTCCTTGACGTTGCTTAGCATTCGCCATTAGCCAATTGTAGTCGTTCTTGAGCCATTACCCTTCAGTCAGCTGATCGAGATGTTGGTTTCACGTCACAGTACAGGCGCAGTGTGGCAATGCGCCCTCTATTGTATTATATGCTCTAAGGAATTTATGGTCTAAGCTCCTGTGCTATACGAGTGTAGCTAACAGTTGAAGATCATTTCAGCGTTTTGTTTACGTTTTACTAGTCGTAGTTATTTGAAGAAGTTGAATTGAGGAAGCAATCTTACTGTGTTTATAGTTTTTTTAAATCTATATAGATTCTGAATATGGGCAGAACAAGGAAGTTTAATAGTAAGAATAAGTTTAAAGGTAATAGATACACCAGTGTTATAAACTCTCCTATGGATAATTGTGAGGTTATGCATCGAAATTCGCCACATGATCCTTCAAGTCCATCTTCTGCTAGTAAGAGGAAGCTGTCTTTTCTAGACTCATCTGAACGTGAGAGTTGTAGTAATTGTGATGGTATTGTTGAAGTGAAGATTATTGGGAACATTATTGTAGACTTAGGAATTATTTCTGAACTAGTAAAGAGTGCTACTAAATGCAAGTGGTGTGACAACAGTGACTGTATGGAGATATATGAAAATGCAGGGAAGAGAAGGGGACTGGCCTCCAATATTAATTTGTTATGTACAGTTTGTGGTGAAGAAACATCTGCTATGTCTTCTAAGTTAACAAGTGCACGAATGTACAGCATAAATGTGAGGTTGGTATATGGCATGAGGTGTATCGGCAAAGGCAATAAGGCTGCACAGACACTCCGTGGAATTTTAGATTTGCCACCACCAAGAAAATTCAGTTCTTATTCACAGTTATTGAATGAAACCCTTGAGAAAGTAAGCTTGACATCAATGAGAACTGCTGTGCAGGAAGCTATTGACAGTGAGGGAAAAGACATTACTGCAGCCTTTGATGGCACATGGCAAAAGAGGGGACACACTTATCTCAATGGTGTTGTCAGCTCTTGAATAACTGTGTGTGGGAACGCTTGCCTAAAACAGTATTTGTGGGCCTCACGGATGCAGTGTTGTGTTTCAACGATGGGTCAGTCAGTAGGATGAATGTTTTTAGTGATATGGGCATTGAACCTGGGGTGAACATGAAGAATGCACTTCTGACAATTGACCAGCTGAGGGTGCGGGAGGCTGAGAAAAGAGCCCTAAAAATCACAAAAGAGGCTAGAATTCAAAAGAGGGCCTCCAAACGTAAGCGGGAGGATACAGAAATCCACAATGATGATAGCTATGGACCTGGCGAGTTTTAGCTATTAATGTATGTTGAACAGATCATATCACAAACTTTAAATGCATTTTTCCGAAAGTATGAAATTTTCAACTTAGGTGCAAGTTTCTCTGAAACTAGTACGCCTATGGCAATAAAATTTGGTACACGGATTAATTATAGTATTTTCATTAAAGTGTACTAGAATTATGGTAATCAAACTAAAAATGGGACAAATAATTAACAATTTCCAAAACAAAAGGGCATTATTTTAGGTCACATGTTATTCTATGCACTTTTGCTGTTCTAACAATGCTACTGTCATAAAAGTAATACATTTTGAAGAAAACATAACAACTTATACATATATTAAGTTTGGTTCACTTTGAACGATTAGTTCTTGAGAAATGTGTAACAACGTTAGTATGGTTAAGTATAGGAAATACTCTCACTTCCTGGTCCCCTTAAGATTGTTCGTCCGACGAGTCACCCTCAGATATTTTGTTTTTGAGTCGTTGACTACCAGACCGACCTTCCCTGCTTCTGTGAGAAATCTAGTTGTGTCCTCGATTACCTGATCCAGGGTTTCTCCGATAATCACGATATCATCCGCAAATGCAAGAATCGTGTCAAAGCCTATCAACTCAATATCCCTACGAGGTCCGAATGCACGCCTCACATTCTCCAGAGCGAAGTTGAAGAGAATTGGTGCCAGGGGGTCACCTTGTCTTAGTCCATTCCGTATATTGAAGGGTGCTGATAACTGATTGGCAAATCGAACTTGACAGCTAGAGTCCGTATAACAGGCCTGTATTAACCTGATGTACTTCTATGGAATGGATATCTCTTGCATTATTTTCCACAGTGCAGCTTGGTTAATGCTATCATATGCTTGACGAAAATCAATAAATAAAAGAAGCAATTCACGATCGAATTCGTAGTATTTTTCCACTAAATGCCTTAATGTGAAAATGTGATCCGTGGTGGAGCGTCCAGGCGTGAATCCACACTGATAAGGACCCACAATTTCTCTAAGAAATGGTTTCAGCCGATTCAATAACAGGGATGTTAAGATGTTATACAGTAGTGAGATACCACGGTAATTAGTTACTTGTGTAGGATCACCTTTCTTAAAAATTGGGCAAATGGTAGCTATTCTCCACTCCGCTGGGATCTCCTCAATCAGCCAGATGTTCTTGATTAGGTCTTCTAAGATCAGCACTACTCTTTCACCGCCATGCGTAAGTAATTCAGCTGTTATACCGCTACCTCCAGGAGCTCTGTTGTGTTTGAGGGATTCCAGGGCCACCCGAATTTCTGCGGACGAAGGTACAGTTACCTCAACATGTCTAGATGGGGCCCTAAATACTACTGCGTCATTAACAATCTCCTCATTTAGGAGCTCTTCAAAATATTTCCCAAGCAGCTCTGCTTGTTCCAGGGCCGGTACTACTTCTCCTTCTTCATTTGTCAGGATTAGTGGTTGCTGTCTATAGATACCTCTTGCAAAACTTGCCAAACGGAAGAAGGAGTGTGATGCTTTCTACGATTCCTCTACCACCATGAGTAGGCTCTTACTGTAATCTGTTTTTTTACCTTCTGATTAGCCTATCTGTTTGACGCCTAGCTCCCGTATAATTTCCCCAAACTACTTCGGAAGGGTTTTCTAACCAGTGGAGTCTCCATTTCTCTCTACTTTTCACCGATGTACTGCATTCTTCATCAAACCACGGCTTGCTCTTCGGTCTTAGTTGTCTCCTAGTGTTTCACTTGCACTCTGCATTATTGCACCACGTAGAAAGGACCATTTTCCTTCCACCTCAGATGGCACCTCTGTGCCAGAAAAGAGTTCTGATGTTCTATCCTGGTACTGTGTTCTCACTAGTTCGTCCTTCAATTTGTCCTTATCAAAGAGGAACATTTTCTGCCTATCTTTTTGCCACTTTGTGGAGAGCTTGAGTCGCAACTTACAGATGACTAGGTGGTGGTCCGAGTTCATATCCGCTCCGCGATATGTTCGTACCTGCTCTACACATCGGCGATGACTATCACATGGTCAATCTGGTTCTTTGTCGCACCATCAGGCGAAATCCATGTTGCTTTATGAATCCTCTTGCGTGGATGTATGTACTGCTTATCCTTCTTGAAGCAGCAAAGTTCACCATCTTGATACCATTCTCGTTACAAATTTCATGGAGGCTATTCGGCCCTATTGTAGGACGGTAGTCTTCCTCTTGACCAACCTGTGCATTGAAGTCACCTAATACGATGTGAATTGCATGCCGTGGTAGCTTGTCTATGATGTCTTCGAGATCTGCATAAAAATTATCTTTCAACTCTTCCTCAGCATCTTCTGATGGGGCATGGCAGTTGATGAGACAAACCTTGTACGGTTTTGCTTTCAGTACCAGCGCACATAAGCGATCACTTATTGGCATCCATTTACTGACAGCAGATAGCACCCTATTGTGAACAACAAATCCTACTCCCGATGTCCATTCTGGTCTGGACTCATTGCTGTTAAAGACTCCCCTATCTTCATGTTGCCTTGTGGCAGTCGTGTTTCTTGCAGGGCTACAAATGTACACTTATATGTAGGTCCCTAACACAGTTTCCAGTTGTTTCATCCCTCCTGCCATAATCGACCTTATATTCCAAGTTCCAATCCGCAAACCAATCAGTCCAATAATCAAGCCATTGTTGTCAACAGTTATATCAGTCCTGCACATCCTCTTATCACATTCGTTAATACGTGTAATTTAAAGCTAGCAGGTTATTAGCCTGATGAGCTCGATCCAAGTGGTTGGGCTGCCAGCTAAGGCATCATAGCTGCCTGGCTTGACCTTGAAGTAACCTTCTTCTAGAAAGGTTGCCTTCACTGCGGCTCAAAGAGTCCTATCTACCCTTACCCCCACCCTGGGGGTCCACGCCCAATATTGATATCTTTCAAGTTGAACAACTACTTTTAGGAACAATTTCTCATTCCAAGGACAACGGGAGTGCCCTTAACTCTATCAGCTCATCCGCCCTCACAAAGGAAGCCGTTGGCTAGAAAGAGGTGGACTCCATATCCCGGGAGTCAATACAAAAGATAATATAAAAAGTAGGAATCACCAGCTACTTCAAGGATAAACTATTGGTTTGTTAATTCTATTAACAAAATTAACATGATTTTGACAATGTTTACGTATGAGCTTAGCTTAATTGCTTGGCCATATCGAAGGAAGGAAGGAAGGAAGCTTGTAGTTTAACGTGACCGTTAATCTTGAGATCATGAGCCACGGGACCTCCTTTAACGTGGAATCCGAACCACAGGACATGGCATTTCACTTGGTCATATCAGCTTGGAATTGAAATAAACCACCATAAAATTGTAGCGACGGTAGTAAAAATAATGCAAGTAGTAGAAATTAATATTAATAAGTATTAATAAATATAAAAATAATGCAAGTATCATTAATTTACAAAATAAATATTAACAAACATGAATATGCATTAATAAACAATTAAAAAGAATGAGTAAATATTATTGACATTCATAATAATAAACGTTTGAACAAATAATAAATTATAAAATTATTATTAACAATAATTTTGGAAATATTATTGATATCTTTAACATTAATAATTATTTTGAAGTACGAATTGATTAACGGAAGGTTAATAATTACGAGAAATGCTGTTTGAAGAACAGAAAGAAATGAGAAGTGTTTTACATTATCGATGTTCGATAATACTGACGCAAGATGTCGTTTGACAGTTCAATACTTTATTGAAAGTATGTATGTAAATAATGTAAACTATTTTGTGGATGTTTATAATAATGAGAAGGAGGAGGTAAAGTAAATGTAGTGTTTTTATAATACAGTGATTTATTAATTTCATGAATTAAGCGAATTACGTGAAGTTTGTCAGGACGACAGTAAACAGCTGATCGGTTGACGATAGTGTCAACATGAGCTGTAGCTTCTGTAGTCAGGTTACCGTATATACCGTATAGAGTAAAATAAGTTTATGTTAAAATGGAATAATATTTTAATACTATTATATATTTTATTTTAATTTCAAACTCTGAAACAGCTGATACGTTTTTATTTTTGAGAGGAGCTGTGGATAATGTCAGATGGGCATTGCAATTATTTGATTTAATTTATTTGACAAGGGGTCTATTGCCATGATTATTTAATATAATTATAGGGTTTTGAGATTATTTGCTTAAATTTAAATTGTAATTGTTTTCATTAAATAAATCTAACTAGTGGACCCGTGCGAGAACACTCGCATAATTTAATGGGTTGTGTGCGCCCCATTTTTACAGACTACCCTCCCTGCTCCAGTACTGTGCGGGCTGGACGCGACACAGTTCTGCAGGGGCTATCGTCTTGTTTATTTGTTTTTAAAAAGCACTTTATAAACAAATAAATATATTTCTGTTGACTTATCAGGAAATGCAAGATTTTTCCTGTACTATTGAGACGATTTGGAAGATTTTGGCACAAACCACACCTTCTAACTCCCTCTCGTTTAGGAGCTTGAGTTTTGTAAAGCATACACCTTAGCCTTAGCGTATTATAATAATAGACTAAGATCGTTCGTTTATAATAAACAGACTTTCGTGATTTATATGAGTTATGTAGAGAGATTGTGTTGTGGAAATGGATCTAGATTTAGGAAATCCCCTTGCCATAGCCCATTTGCCCCGAGAACCGTAAGTTCCTCGCACTTCCCATTAGATTGATTTGTTTGCCCAGCATATTATTTTCCATAACACAATCGAATGACTACTGTATCCACATGTAGTACTTGTCGGTAGGATTTTCAGGTTTATCATCTAGCCGGGGACCTTCAAGATTCTACGATCCGGCTGATCTTCGGAGACAAGTGTCTCTTCATGTTTAAAGGGATACAGTACTGTACACGATAATCCGGAAAGGATCCTGTTGGAATATCCATTGCCCCCGCTGGATTGCCTATTTCTAAGTGCTCCGGCAAATACTACATTAGAAATCGCTTCCAACATGGTCTTTAGGGATTTACAGACAGCAGTTACAAGAATATTGTGGATCAACAACCAACTACACGGGGCACTCACCTTTACTTACCTCGGGGACTGGGAACTCAGCTTCGCCTACACTACATCCACAATACTCTGCTCCTTATATTTAAAATAAATCACACTCCAACAACAATGGAAAACAATCTGAACAAATGTATTAACAAAAGGGGTAAACTAATCTACTATAAACAAAATAACAATAAACGAATTAACAATAAACATTACAATTAAATACACGCAATCATTCACACCTCCTTTCGACTCTACATCTTACTACAATGCTGTATTAAAATTATGAGTATAAATCTTGGCTTGTTCTAGGCCTACAATGCGTATAAATAAAAACGTTTAGTGAAGCCTCTAAATGACATTCCAGACACCTGATATCATTCACAAACCTGCGTTGTAGAACGCACGTGCAGAAACTTCGTTTCATCAATGAAATATCGGCACCACGCCGAACTCGAAACTGGTTTATACAAAAAATATAAGGCTGTGAGTCTACACCTGTTATATTATGTCATCGCTCTCCAATGCTAACGGTGAATCATTCTCGCTAGTCCATAGAGACTGCTTGTGTGTGCATTTATAAAACACGTAAAAATTAACATTTATATCTTACAAAAGTTCACATAACTACTTTGTTTCTTAAACAATCATAATAAAAAATTTTATACACACTTTCATTCGCACACCGTGATTGTTCTAGACCAATCCGGTTCCACATCTACTCTTAACAATGAACAGACATTCATTCCCAAAACATCCGCTCATAAAACACACACTATTCCAAAACAATTGATTAATAAATCCTACTAAATTATTTAACTAATTAAATCATTTCCACAAAAATTATTAACATGTAATATGTTTATAATAATATCCATTATCTAGTGTTGCTAACGCGACACTTTCGAGATTCTAATTTCTCGGTTACAATATAATTCTTAACTAAATATATACACTGGTTTTTCACATAACCATCCTTCTCTAATGTTCTGTAGTTTTGATATACTGCTAACACATCATCTTATATAGGTTTCATTAAACTGTTGGGATAATATAGTCGACTAATTAAAGTAAACTGTACGTAATTACATAACTTCGGGTTTAATAAAATTTAATAATTGTATTATAGACGTGAGTAGACAATCTTTCTCAAGTTGCTTTTCCGCTGAAACCCTCCTGTTAACACAGCTAAATCGTTAATTCACAAGAACTGGACTACTTGTATACAACGGCTTTTATCATGATACATGCCTTTTTTTAATCAAAGAACAACACTACTTTGACTTCCTTAAAATGCGGAATTCCCTCGCACGAGCACTCCATAGCTCTACAAATCCTCATATAACAATATATATGGCATAAACAATTATCATCTACTATGTTAAACAATAACCAAAGAGGGATTAATTGTTATTAACATATCTTATGTAGGAACTTCTCTCAAATAATGGCATGACCCTCAGTATCATTGCACATGACTACTGGACTACACTTATACATGCGTAAGTTCTTCAAACGAAACTTCCAATTGTAATGAACGATATTAGACAGTCGTGATTAACCTCCTAAAGTCTACTCCACAACAAGATAATTAACTGTTAACTCGTCTGTCGCAAATACATGTAATAAAAATTATACTCCTGTCTCATCTCACTTGTCAAGCTATAAATTGTTTATTGTTGTAATACCATGTCGACAAAATGACGTGATGTTACACAAATAGAATAAAATAACACACGTGTTATTTAAAGTGTCAGATAGAATTCAATCCTGACCGGGATAAACTAGCTTTGAATTCCTAGCCAAAGATTTGAATAATCTTGTATCAAAAGGTATTTCCTCTAACATATTAAATGAACAAAGCTCTTAGCTTTACCAATAATAAGAAAGGTTTGTCAATGTCGTAATGTTTTTCCACTCTACACAAAGAATGTTCATAGGGATAAAGACTTCGGTCTTATCAAACGACTAGTATTTCTTAGATCGTCGATAGTTTATGTACAATAATGATATAACAATATCATTCGATGTTTCTTCTTTTCTTGAAGTTATATGTCGTTACATTAAAGTGCTCAAATTAAATTTAAAAAGAATTTAATTTGAAGCTATGACACAATGTCAGAATACTTGGTTTAAATGAAATTATTAAAAATTCGAGAGTCGAAACGACTAGTCTACTATGAGGCAATATAATTCCTCAAACAACATTTTAATGTCAGTTCCACAACTGATCCGTAGAATAAAATTGAAAAATAGATGAAATGCAATCATCTTCTAAATAATCTTGCAGCATAAAAACTCAACACACATCTGAAGTGTTAACTACATAAAAGCACTGAAATACATGAAATGTGAAAATATAGAAATATGGAATAAGATCGCCGAAAATATGGAATAAGATCGCTGGCTCAGAATGTTACTAATCAAGCTCTATATAACAATTGAGATACACTAATACCTTATTTAGGCGAAAACTTGAAGATCAATGTAAGTATTGCCACAATACTTTAGGTGTTTCCTCAGCACAAGACACTGAGATGGATCTGCATTCGAACCTCGGATCTGTGACCTGAGATAAGAAAGGTCTCTCTCTGGAATTCACCAACCTTCGCCTGGGCTCGAACGACATCCTTCTGGCAAATTCTTCTGTGTTTGCTGGGCTACCCTAGCATCTTGACAAATCTCTTCTGTAAAGCCTTCACTCTCCGTCGTAAATATGTATCAGCTTCATCATTGGAATATAATTATGGAAATATTCATATAAATGGTGAATGAAATATTTCCATTGCTAATTGATGTTATATTAGTGTTCGTAGACTGACGAAAATGCACAAGATGGACCGTACACTACGTCTGTATTCAAGAATACGTTGTCTAACGAAGCTCCATCGTTGTATCTTAACTCCTGTTATCGAATATGTCTCTGGCGCATGACTATCTAGTTCATCATATCAACAATATTAATTATGCTGAATGATAATGTTTGAAGAATAATTATAGTCATTCTATTAATGTTTATGTGTTGCGCCAATATTAAAAGTCCTCCGCCACTGTTCACTTGAACTGCGTTCGTCAACTTCACGTTGCAATTTATAATGATATTCAGCTCTATTTCCAACACATTTGGAAATCTAACTTGACAGGCTGATATTGTCGAAACGGTGAATATTAAAAAGCTCGACTTTTCACAATATATAATAGGCGACCTGTTCTTAATATATATTCGCTTATTTAACTTCAAATCTCAATTATATAAGAGATATAATCAATACAATGTTCCTCGAAACTTCACGTAGAATGGAAGTGCGGTGATCTCTACCGTTCCACCTAGCTATCCTCGCGTCTCCACAAGTCGACAGTCGTCGCACTCGGACTAAGCCTTGGGATCTCCGTTAACCCAGTAAAATCACTTCCTCACTCTTCGAAGTCTGCTGGAATAAGAACCTCGATCCTTGGATCTTCCCTTCCAAGTCAAATTTTTGGCGGCCATATCAATCTCCCTCCATAATTTTAGCGCGTAGATTTCCAATGCTTATTACTGCGTAAATTAACCGATCTGTGGTTTTTAAAGTATCAGACATAATTTCTCTTAATATTCTCTTCATTACCAAATAAGAAAATTTTCTTCTAAGGGCCTAAATGCATAATTTCCTCATGTTGTGTAATTCAAGTTGATCCCGTCTTCAATAAGACCTGTTCTCATTGGCTCTGGACTGGGATCCAATAGCATAATTTATAACAATATTTATAATATTAATCTCCAAACTCGCTGTTGCTATGTTAAGAATAGCCTTCTAGAAGCGTCCATTGTGCAATATATCACGTGATCGGGCTCTCCCACAGTCTCGAGCTTGTAACACGACACTCTTGTGTCACACTTCCAGAAATTATATTTGCTAGTTAAATTTTATCATGGGGACGGAAAATACTCTCATTTTGTCCCTAAATAATTCAATTTACGGGGGCAGTTCCATCCCGGACACGAAGTGGGAAACCACGGAAAACCACTTCGAGGATGACTGAGGTGGGAATCGAACCCCCTCTACTCATTTGGACACCCGAGGTTGAGTCGACTCCGAAAGGTTTCAAACAAAAATTAAATTAGTATTTTTTTTTCTCTCTGTTTTAATTCACACACCTGCAATATCAGTGGTCAAGTGTTGTTGTTGCTTATTTTAGGGGCTGCGACATCGTGGTCATATAGCCCCATGCATTTGTGTGATAACCTGTGCTGTTGTGATGGCTGTACTAGTGTGTGTATTTGTAAATTGGGGATAAGATTGGTAAGGAGTCAGGCGTGGCCTTAAGTTAGGAACCACCCTGGCATTTTCCTGAAGTAGAAATGGGGATAAACCACATTCAGGATGGCTGAGGTGGGAATCGAATCCTCCTCTTCTCAGTTCCAGCCCCCAGACTAGAATAAAAATCTCTTGGCAGAGCCGGGAATCGAATCCGGACCTCTGGACCGAGAGCCAAGAACGCTAGCCACTACATTACGACTCGGTGGTCAGTGTGGTCAAGTGAATAGTAGAATTCTTGCATGAATGTGATCATTTAAATTATATCCCTTACTAGCAGTAGTACCCGGCTTCGCCCGGTGGATTTATTTGTTTTATGGATGATTAGGCTATGAATTCTACTACAGAACTACAGAAGGATCGGAAAGCACCAACGCTTATTGCAGCTGATAACCTCAGTATACTGCACCATTACCATCGCCCTTATACAGAGGCATACTATTGTCATGATGATAACTGTTTTAAGGGACCTAAGAAATCCTCTTGCACTATACCAGACCCAAAACAACTGTGAACATGAGGGAGGAGCCAGATTCAGTCACTCACTCGCGCCAGCCAATAGCATAGCGCGGCGTTGCCTAGTTAACTCAACTAGCTGGGCTCGCTGCGCCGTACAAAATCGTTATTTCTCTCCGCGCACGAAAATAATTAATTATTCAATTATTTTGATGACCCTATGTTACAGAGCTAAAAGTTTAGAAACTGACTGTCCAAACCCCGTGACGATACGACCAGCCATTCGGGAGATAACACCTGCCCTTGAACTGAAGGCATAATTAGAGAAGGAATGATTTACGTGTTGAAATATTTAGGTTCACTAGGGTAGATAACGAAGAGTGACGGTATTGCTGTATCAATTCAGTAGAGGAACTTTAACAAGTGCTGTGAGCTGAAGTTTTGAACTCATAACAATGTCCCTTAGCAATCCCAGTGGCAGCCGAACAGTTTTACACAGCCAGGCAAGAAATATAATTTTCAGGGTATATGGCCTTTAAAAGAAGCTTTCGAATACAGAAGTACGTGAAAACACAAAATCTGATAACCTGTGTTATTGTGGTGTCAGCAATTATGTTTTTACTTGTAATTGAGTCGAATAAAACTCACCTCTTCACAGTTTTACCTCACAAGGCACAGTGTAGTCAGTTCTAACCCAGAGACCAGAACTAAATGTCATGATTGAGCCGTGAATCGAATTCCGGACCTCACGGGTTGTTGTTGATGATTGTTTTAGGGGCTTTGCGACATCGTGGTCAAGTAGCCCCGTGCATTTGGGTGTGTGTGGAATTTGTCTGATAACCTGTGTCACTGTGATGTCTGTACTAGTGTGTGTATTTGTAAGTCAGGTAGGATTTGGGTAGGAAGCGGCCATGGCACGTTAGGTACCATCCCGGCATTTGCCTGGATTAGAAGAGCGAATCCACAGAAAAACCACTTCCAGGATGGTTTAGGTAGGAATCCAACTCACATCTTCCTAGTTTTGCTTCACGAGGCTGAGTGTACCCCGTTCCAGCCCTCAGACTAGAATTTAATTGCTTGGCAGAGCTGGGAATCGAACCTGGACCTCCTGGGCCACAGCCAAGAATGCTGGTTGCTACACCAGGTGGTGGACATGTGCACAAATAACGTTTGTGTGATATCTTATATCTGCCTCATATCACATTGTGCGCACTCCATTGTGAGCATAGATATTCGTAGGATTAGGCCCCCAGCTCGTACATGTTCTTACATTCGGAGCGCCTTGTGTTCACGGAACGGTCGTGCGTATACTGCGAGCGTAGAGCTGTGTCGTCTCCGCTGTGGCAACAGTGCTCAGCTGGACGCACGCTACTGGGCTAGCACATGTTCACAGTTGTTTTGGGTCTGGTATAATTACTCTTTTTTTCGGGGGGGGGGGGGGGGGGGGGGGGGAAGGTTTCCCACACCCCCCGCGTGGCACCCGACCTTACTACTGGTGCCTCCGACATGCAGTTAGTCTACATGGTAGAAGAGAAAGCATAGGCGATTGGAAAGAGAAGGATTGCCCTTTGAGGCTTTGCGCCTGTCCCATCGCGGTCGCGATCTACCAGGCATCATAGGTATATATTAACATTGGTATATTATCATATATGTGCACATATAAATATGTACACATATTTAACGGTAAGATTGTAGGGCCAGGTACTCCCCGTGACTGCAATTTATAAGCAGCTCGCACTTCTGCACCAGAATACTGGTAGGGGCGACGTGATGCAGCCCGCATTGCCAGGCAACAATAGACTTACGATAGGTATTATTGAAGCTGTTCGGGAGAGCTTGTTCTTCCGACTTACTGAACAAAAATCAAGCTTTAAGGTTACTTGAGAGGTGTAGCCTAATGCTACATAGCCTAAACTATTCCTCTTGAATCTGGCTATCATATGCAAAAATAATGTTTCAAATCCGACTGGTTGTTCCAGAGATTAGCGCGTTTAAATACACAAACTCTTCAGCTTTATTATATTAGTATAGATATGATCCGGTCTCTCATTTCCCTAATCCCTAGTAAGTCGAACCCGGCCGAAGTCGTCGGATTTTTTTAAGAGCGTTAAAAATCCCTCAGTATGCCTTCCTTCGGAGGGGAAGTAAAGCCGGCAGGCCCATGTCATAGATTTATGGCATGTTAAAGAACCTTCCACTAACTACAATTGTGTGAAGCTAAAATTTGAAGGTTAGATTTGATTAGCGCTCTAAGTTCCAAAGTTCATCGCCAGGTGTGGTTGCGGTGGCATCTAGTAGCCAAGTTCGCGGGTAGGTGTCGTTGACGGTACTATTTGGTAGCAAAAGTAGGAACTACTTGAAATTGTCCGGCTCTGTGGCTAAATGGTTAGCGCGCTAAGCTTTGGCCCAAAGTGCCCCGGGTTCGATTCCCGGCCGAGCCATCAGGGATTTTAATCTCCTGAGGTTAATTCCTGTGGCTCGGGGACTGGCTGTATGTGCCGTCTTCATCATCACTCCTCATTACGACGCGCAGGTCGCCCACGGGCGTCAACTAGAAAGACCTGCACTAGGCCTCTCCGGAGGCCACACGATCATTATTATCATCATTACTTGAAATTGATCGTCTGCAGCCCTTACCTTAATTACAGATTAGGCTACACACACTAATACTGCCATCACAATTAACACCGGTCATCAGACAGATTCTACACATACCCAAAGTACACTGGGCTACATGACCGCGTTGTCGCAACCCCTAAACTGAGAAACTAACCTAGTAAGTCGTTAAGATCGATCACTTTGACGTGAAGAGTAGCACATATGTGTTCCTTATCCTTCCTTAACTATTTCATATCCGTCAGTACGACAGTAAGATTGCTATAAACAACTTAATGTTTTACAAAATATAGGCCTTCTAAACTAATGTTCCTTTCTTGAATTCCTCTACATACCGTTTTTTACCAACCACCACTGACTCAATCTTAAAAGGTCGATTCAAGGGTGTAGGGCTAAGCCATGCCCAATTAATAAACCGCAAGAAGATAAAAAGAAAAATAAGAATATTTTGTCAGTATTTTCGTTCACCTTAATTCACAACTTACTACAATCTTCACATACAGTACAGTATAAAACAACATAATAGCTGTGAGGAGGTTTCATTCACCACACGGAGCAACTACTTCTCCATTCGAAGACGTAAGAAGGAGAAACATTTCTACAACCGCAAATACAACTATAGTTGCTCCACGTTGAGATTATATTGATTTACGAGGTGTACTCACAGGTATTCTACGACGAGGTAATCACACAGTTTTGGGAAGTCCTTGGTTCGTCAAGGTAAGCTGGACCCTCAAATAGCCAGAATTTACCTAATATTTCATTTTCATAGTGGTGCCTGTAAATGTAGGGGCAGGTTGTAGTACTCTGCCAGCTATCAAGTAAAGCTCGAGTCAGCTGTTAGGCAGTTTTTTTTTCTTTTTATTTTACGGGCATGGAGATATTGGATTTTGATTTATATTTTGACCTTACAACATTGTGGTCATGTAGCCCCGGATATTTTGTGTGGATTGTCTTATAACCTGTGATATTATGATGGATGTATTCTTGCATCTACACACATCAAAAAAAGTTTTGCATCACCTCGGTTCCAAGAGTTCCGGAACCTTTAAATACAAAGGGAATAGAGATCAACACAAACAACATTTCAGCTCGTTTTATTGCTCATGAGACCCACACATTGCATGTTGTACCATCATACAGCTAGACTTTCAGCGTTTGTGGTCCAGATTGCAGTACACACCACTACCTCTAATACCCAGTAGCACGTCCTCTTGCATTGATGCATGCCTGTATTCGTCGTGGCATACTATCCACAAGTTCATCAAGACACTGTTGGTCCAAATTGTCCCACTCCTCAACGACAATTCGGCGTAAATCTCTCAGAGTGGTTGGTGGGTCAAGACGTCCATAAACAGCCCTTTTCAACATATCCCAGGCATGTTCGATAGGGTTCATGTCTGGCGAACATGCTGGCCACTGTAGTCGAGCGATGTCGTTATCTTGAAGGAACGCATTCACAAGATGTGCACGATGAGGTCGAGAATTGTCGTCCATGAAGACAAATGCCTCTCCAATATTCTGCCGATATGGTTGCACTATGGGTCGGAGGATGTCATTCAGGTATCGTAAAGCCGTTTCGGAGCCTTCCATGACCACCAGTGGCGTACGTCGGCCCCACATAATGCCACCCCAAAACATCAGGGAACCACCACCTTGCTGCACTCGCTGGACAGTGTGTCTAATACGTTCAACCTGACCAGGGTGCCTCCAAACACGTCTCCGACGATTGTCTGGTTGAAGGCATATGCGACACTCATCGGTGAAGAGAACGTGATGCCAATTCCGTGGGGTCCATTCAGCATGTTGTTGGGCCCATCTGTACCGCGCTGCATGGTGTCGGGGTTGCAAAGCTGGACCTCGCCATGGACGTCGGGAGTGAAGTTGCGCATCATGCAGCCTATTGCGCACAGTTTGAGTTGAAACACGACGTCCTGTGGCTGAACGAAACGCATTATTCAACATGGTGGCATTGCTGTCAGGGTTCCTCCGAGCGGCAATCCGTAAGTAGCGGTCATCCACTACAGTAGTAGCCCTTGGGCGGCCTGAGCGAGGCCTGTCATCGACAGTTCCTGTATCTCTGTACCTCCTCCATGTCCGAACAACATCGCTTTGGTTCACTCTGAGACGCCTGGAAACTTCCCTTGTTGAGAGCCCTTCTTGACACAAAGTAACAATGCGGACGCGATCGAACTGCGGTATTGACCTTCTAGGCATGGTAGAACTACAGACAACATGAGCAGCGTACCTTCGTCCTGGTGGAATGACTGGAACTGATCGGCTGTCGTACCCCCTCCGTCTAATAGGCCCTGCTCATGCATGGTTGTTTACATCTTTGAGCAGTTTTAGTGACATCTATGAACAGTCAAAGGGACTGTATCTTGGATACAATATACACAGTCAACGTCTATATGCCGGAGATCTGTGAACCGAGGTGATGCAAAACTTTTTTTGATGTGTGTATTTGCAATTCAGACTAGGATTAGGGAAGACGGCGCCCATGGCCTGAATTTACAGAAGGAACCATTCCGGCATTCGTTAAAAGTCACTGTTATTTTAAGGTGCGGAACAACGGGGTCATCTGCTTCACGACGCTGTGGAAACTTACTGGGGGTACAGGTTGGAAACTACAGAAAACCACTTCTAGGATGGCTGAGATGGGAATCGAATCCACCTCTTCTCAGTTTTCCCCACTAAGCTGAATGTACCCCGTTCCAGCTCTCAGACCAGAATTACATTTCTTGGCAGAGCCAGGAATCGAGCACGGACCTCAGGAGTGACAGCCAAGAATGGTAGCCACTGCACCACGAGATGGTCAAGATTTGTATTGAAACGAAAGAACTGCTTAATTGCCAACATTGTCACAGTACAATCTCTGTGACTTTTTGGGTATGATCATGGCTACTCTTTGCTGGTGAGCTATTGCAGGCCTCAGCGTAAAGCTCAGAGATTCCTTGCAATGATGAACCAGTCAAGGAGAAGAGGGCCATGCTAAATTGAGTGACACATCTATATTTTATATTTCCATTTACGATGCTGTTTTTTTATATAACTTTGGTTTTTATTAGTTATCTATGACTATTCTGGTGAGAAGCCATACTGGAAGATTTTTATGAGAAGTTAGATTTAGTGTGTTCGGCTTTTGATTCAGATAAGGTTTTTAGGAAGATAAGAGAAGTATCTGTTGAGATTTTAATGAATTTGGTGATATGCATGTGAAGTGAAGATATTAAATATGAATAGTAAAACTCCCTTATGGTATAATTACCACCACCCCCCAAACAAGAGAGTGTTCGGTTACAATTATGGCGCCCAGCGTGGGGATCGAAAGAGGGATACGGACACGAATAAGGAAAAGAAGAAATAAATGCAAACTTTAACAAAGTGATTACAGTGCAGGAAAAAGGAAGTATACGGCCTTATCATGTGCAGTAACGATAGTCTGTTCCAAATGCTGCTGAGCAAGATCACAGGTATGCAAGAGTCAGTAAGCCAAGAAATAGGGTCAGTGAAAGAGTGTATGAGTAAGGAGATAAGAGAAGTGCGGCAGCAAAGAGAGTCTATGAAAGCGCAAATAGAATCTATAGGTAAGCAGGCACCAGGCAGAATCTGTGAAGGTATACGTAAACGAAGAAATAAAGAAGCAGGCTGAAGGAACTAATGTTAAGATTGAGGAGATGTGTGGAGTACGTGATGCTGGAGGGCGTGTAGAAGATGGTAATGGAGAGGAAGAAGGAATGAAAAATGGTCAAGATGTTGAGGAGATGGGTGAAGTACGTGATGCTGGAGGGCGTGTAGAAGAGGGTAATGGAAAGGAAGAAGGAATGAAAGATGGTCAAGATATCGAGGAGATGTATGAAGTACGTGATGGTAGGAGGCGTAAGGAAGAAAATGGAGGCTGGCTGCGTGGCTCAGGGGTAACGTTCTCGCTTGCTGAGCCCAAGGTTGCAGGTTCGTATCCTGGCGCAGTCAGCTGGCATTTGAGGGTGCGCAAATGCGAGGGAGCCGTGTCCGTAGATTTACTGGCACCATAGCGTTTAGAAGAGAAAGTGTGCCGACTCCCGAATTTGCCGTATCTTTAGTATGGGTAGTTGCTGCGCCCGCCGGTAGACTGCGTAGCGGTTGATAGTTGCTGGCGGGAGTCACTTTCTAAGCGCTCGCGAGTTTGAAAACACAGAAATACTGCCGTGTTTAGTCCTTATTTCTTGGTGTTGAAAGTGTATGTGATCAAGAAGCGATAGTGAAATAATACATACGTTATGACACTGGTGTGTTTAGTATTTGTGAGCCTATACATTACGGTACTTCTTTACATTTGTGCTGTCGTGTGAATTATAACCTGGTAAGATTCGTCCAACAAAACTGTGTAAGTAAATATGCCGTGTTGTTTTGTTCCCGGGTGCCGATCTGGATACGACAAGTCATCTGCAACAGGTAGGCACTTTTTTAGACCTCCAAAAGGCGAAGATGATTTATTTAAATGGGCAAAGGCCATTCCGAGGAAAGACATTAAATTGTCAAATAAGTCATATGTATGTGACAAACATTTCTCCGATAATCTCCTTATTAAAGCGGACACTTTCACAATAGATGGAAAGACAGTCAAAATGGCAAGAATGAGATGGAGTTTGAAGCCTGGTGCAGTCCCACACATTTTTCCAAACTTGCCGAAATATTTCACTACGCAACAGAAAGCACGCAAATCTCCTCTGAAGAGGACTATGAGAAAGACTGACATATCGAAATCTTGTACCAAAATTTCTACAATGGTAGTTCCTGGTACTTCTTATGGTGTAGATAGTGAGGTCGATGCCAGCAAAGTTATTGCCAGTCTCAAACGCAAAGTAAAAATTCTTAATAGAAATTTAGTGAGAACACAGAATAAGCTACTGAAAGAGAGGGAAAAGGTAACATTGTTCGAAAAGAAAGTTGCGACTGTTATTCCATCCCAATCTCGTTGTACATGTAAGCCGAATTTCCTGAGTAAGAAGCAAAAGTTAGTTATAGACACTATGTTTAAGAAGTGCCAAACAAGTCCAACAGGCATGCGATACAGTGATGAATTTATTCTGGAGAGTTTGCTTCTCAAAATTAAATCTCCCAAGGGTTACAGGCATTGCCTAAGGCACGGCTTACTACCTCTCCCTTTTGAAAGTCATTTAAGAACCCTCTGCAAGGGATTTAAGTGCTCGTATGGCGCAAACACGAATGCTATAAATGCAATTGCAGAAGCATTTAAAAATGAACAAGACGAAAATCAACGTTTAGGGGTAGTGATATTCGATGAAGTTAAGTTGAGGGAGGAAATTCGATTTAATTCTTCCTCGCTCAAATTGGATGGTTTTGTGGACTTAGGTGATTTAACTCCAGAGGATAAAAGGAATACCTTAGCCAACCATGCTTTGGTATTCATGTTTGTTCCCCTCCTCCATAATTGGATCCAGCCGGTAGCAGTTTATGCCAGCAAAAATGCAACACCTGGTGATATTTTGGCAAAAATACTAATCCAAATTATTATACAGCTGGAACAAGCTGGAGCGAGAGTGATAGGTTTCACAAGTGATGGAAGTCAGTCGAATAAGAAGGCTTGGATAAACTTAGGAATAACCGGAAAACCAGGAAATGTGAAATGTAGTATCCGAAATCCAGTTAATCAAGAGAGAAAACTGTGGGCCTTTTCAGACTTTGTACATATCTTAAAATGTGTAAGGAACTATCTCCACGATAAAAGTAAGTTGCTGTACAAAAATCAAGAAATAGATTTTAATTTCTACGGACAGGTTTATGCCATGGACACTTCCCCCGAGTTTTCAGGTCTTAAAGCTTGTCCAAAATTGACTTCCGCACACATAAACCCTACGTCTTTCCAAAGAATGAACGCGAGACTCGCTTTCCAATTATTCAGCAATGCGACCGCGAATGCCATTAAGTTCTTCCGGCAAACTAACCCCGACATTTTTAGCGGCAGTGAGAATACAGAATTATTCACGAGAGACATGAACAATCTATCAGATGCGCTTAGCTCCAGAATACCAACAAACGCACTCTACAAAGATTCTCCTTCGCACAAGACATTAATGGACTTTTATGAAACCATTAGCTCAGAAAATAACACATTTGCCTCAAATAGGACAATGGAATCTCTGAGAGTCACGCTAAAGAGTACCTTAGAAGTCGCTCATTATTTATGGTCCAAAGGCTTCAAGTACGTGTTGACAGGGAAATTCAATCAAGACCCCTTAGAACGTCATTTTGGAATTTTAAGGTCCATAAGTTGCGACGATCACCCATCAACTGTAGATTTTCTTCATTTGCATATGTTACAGTGCGTGTATGTTCCAATTAAGATGGCTATATCAGCGTCCGGGAACTGTGAACCTAAGTTAGAACCACCTCTCACGTCATTTGTTAATCAAATGCGATTATATGCGAAGCAAACCGAGGAACAAAACAAATCTGTTAAGTTGTGTGTGGAGGACAAAATTAGAGACAAAGTGGTGATAACGGACTGGGAGAATGATCCTCCCCTTCCTTATGAAGACAACATTCCGAAACAATGCTTGGTTTACTATCTAGCAGGGTACATAGTCAAACAACTAAGGAAACGAATCAGCTGTGTGAAGTGTGCAACAACCCTTCAAAGTGAAAGACCGTCATGCACAACAGCTGCAACTTTCACCAGCATAAAGGACTTGGGCACAATAAATGCCCTTACTTACCTAACTCACCCGTCCGACAGTGTCTTCAACATTCTTTTACAGGTCGAAGTAGTCGTTGAAAAGAAACTAGCTTCCCTTTCAAATTTGTGGGGTGATATATTTTATGAGTGTTTGGACAGCATAGATGAGATTGTTTTAGGGCCGTGTGATTTAGGATGTTGTATGGAACATAAACTGGACCTTATTGGAAAACTCGTTTTTCATTTCATGAAGTGCCGCTTTTTCTTTCGTACGAAAGAAATTAGGAAAGAGCAATCATCTTCTAAGTCTGGAAAATCGTCGCGTAAGCTGTCCAAAGTTTCGGACAACTGACAGCTATAATTTGCATGGGTGAGTTTATATTATACTGTATTATATTATATTTACTGTATTTGTGCGGTAGTGAATGGTCTGTAGCTTTACGATTTTTACACATTCAGTTACATTTGACTCCCGTCCGAATGTTTAATTTCCTTATTGTATGAACCTATGACGTAATCTGATGTTTCATAATTAACACAACGGACATCAGCGTTTTATATACTCAGTGCGGAGAATTTTATATTTGGATCATCTTGTCTAATACAACGTAGTGTAAGCTGATAACATTCAGTTGCTGAAAAATAACATTCAACTGCTTCTATTGATACCGTCCTCACTCAGCGCTAGCCGACGCTAGAGCTGCCTAGCGGCTGGACCATACAAACTCCACAAGTCGCGTCACTTTTCCTTCTATACGCTATGCTGGCACGTTAAAGATCCCCTTCGGGGCAAAATTCCGGCACCCCGGCGTCTCTAAAAGCCAGTGTAGTTAAAAGGGACGTAAAACCAATAACATTATTATGAAGAAAATGGACAAGAGAGAGAACAGGAGAAAGGAGAAACGGATAAGGGAGAAGGTGAAACAGAAGAGCGTGCGAAAGCAAAAGATATGGGAGAAATTGAAGAAAAGAAAGGAGAATCAGATGAGGTTGGTAATGAAGACAGTAGCAATCAAGAAAAAGAGGCTAAAGAGGAGGGTAAAAATGCAAGAGTGAGCCATGGAGAAGACAACATACTAGAAGAAGATAAGATGAAGAAGAAACAGTGGAAAACAAAGTGGAAGAAGAGAAAGGAACTGTTGAGTAAGACAAGACAGACGAGGAAGAGGTGGAAAATGTGGAAGAGAAGAAGAGAGAAGTGGTTGAGAATGAAGACAAAGAGGACCAGGAGAATGGATGAAAGGATGAGTTGGAAAGCAAAGAAAAGGAGTAGGAAGAAGATGAGATGTCAGGCAGAGGAAGAAGGAAGAATGGAGGAGAAGGAGAAACAGAAGAATAGGAAGAAAGGAAGGAGACAGGAACGGTGGAGATGGAAGAGGAGGAGTACAAGGTACGGAAGGATATGGCGAATTAAGAAACAGACGAGATGGAAGGCAGAGGAAGAAAGAATAATGGGGAAGAAGGAGAAACAGAAGAAAAGGAAGAACCAGGAAGGTGGAATGGAAGAAACTGAGGATCAGAAGAAGAAGAAGAAGAAGAAAATGAGGAAGGGAAGGAAACAGGAACTGTGGAGATGGAAGATGAGGAGTACAAGGTACGGAATGATATGGCGGATGAAGAAAAAGACGAGATGGAAGGCAGAGGAAGAAGAAAGAATGGTGAAGAAGGACAAACAGAAGAAAAGGAAGAACCAGGAAGGTGGAATGGAAGAAATTGAAGGGGACGAAGATGATGATGATCTATGATTTGTTATACTCTGTGTTTTTTAAGTGTGTGTGGAATGTATTATTTGTATATTTTTTATATATATGTGATTCTCGCGTGTTTCACACGTGAGAATTACATATATAGGAGGGCGTATTGTCACAGTACAATCTCTATGACGTTTTGGGTATGATCATGGCTACTCTTTGCTGGTGAGCTATTGCAGGCCTCAGCGTAAAGCTTAGAGATTCCTTGCAATGGTGAACCAGTCAAGGAGAAGAGGGCCATGCTAAATTGAGAGACACATCTATATTTTATATTTCCATTTACGATGCTGTTTTGTTTTTTATATATCTTCGGTTTTTATTAGTTATCTATGACTATTCTTGTGAGAAGCCATACTGGAAGATTTTTATGAGAAGTTAGATTTAGTGTGTTCGGTCTTTGATTCAGATAAGGTTTTTAGGAAGATAAGAGAAGTATCTGTTGAGATTTTAATGAATTTGGTGATATGCATGTGAAGTGAAGACATTAAATATGAATAGTAAAACTCCCTTATGGTATAATTACCCCCCCCCCCTCCCCCCGAACAAGAGAGTGTACGGTTACAACATGTACAGTATTAAGTAAAACGAACCTAAGATAAGTCAACCCACCAACTCACTCTTAAGTAGGCTACCATTTTATGGTCAATTACAGATTATCGTATGTTAATGTGGTCATGTCACTCAACAGTCACCTAAGTTCCGCTATGGCGGCTTCGGTGGCGTAGTTGATAGCATGCTGAGCTTCTATGCCCATGGTCGCGGGTTCAAACTTCAAACCCTGCTATGATCGGAAATTAGCCCGATTAACATAGGCCTATATATGTAATACCACTGCCTTCGTAATGTACAGGCCGTATTGTAGCTCCGGTGACGTCACTCAAAGAGGCGATCAGCTAGCTCCGTTAGACCCGCGCAATGCAAGTAAACATCGTAGTTATGCGATACAATTTGTATTTTAGTTAAGAAATATTGACGAATGTTGCATTATTATAACAAATGAAAACCTTAACACTGTGATCTTTTGAAATATAGTAAATAAGGCCGACATAATTTCAGGAGAAGTAGGTTTAAAACGTGATAAAAACAATCAAAGCATAATGATTGCCTTACTTGTGCGCCACCTAACAAATCTTATTATGAATTAATAAAAGCATGGAAATAACGAACGTACAAAAATAATAATAATAATAATATATGACATTACCTCCATACATTTATTTGTCCATAAATACAGCAGCTTTCCTGGTTTTCTTCTTGGAACTTCCGGCATTATCCTTCCAAGATCGTTTTGAGCCACTTTCTTCCACACAAACATTTGTTTGATTTTTAGTATAGTTATTTAGGAATACGTTCGCCCAAATGTTAACACACCGGCCAGCAAGATATGCTAATGTTTTTCCACATTCACATACAATTGCAGAGGAACTGAGTTGCATTGCTTCTAGTACCAGATGATTACACACAGATTTTGGGTCATCAGAATATAAAAATAACATTTTGTAACTATCAGAAACAAGAACTTCAAAAATTTTATATGCCTGAATTCCAATTTCAAGTGAGAAACTAGATGGATACTTCAAACCTCCACGATTTAAATGGTTTAAATAACTCACTTCAGGGGGTAATTCACACACTAAGTCTGAAGCTGTAATTAAAGTTGACTTACACATCAAACATTCACATCTGAGAGAGACTTTAAAGCTAACGTAGCCAGCTAGAAATATTATTATTTCTAAAGTAGAGGATTCCATTTCAATTTCCTCACTTTCGTTTATAACATTGTCATATTTAGCAGACAAAAGGAATTCATTGGATATGTCCTGGTCTGAAGCTGCATTAATGTCTTTGATCATCTCAGTAACATTGAAAATTGCTTGCCTGGACTTTAACTTCAGTAAATTTGTAACTTTTATTTTCCTCTCAGATTCTATTATCTGCTGAACTGAAACGTTGTAGTTGCAGCCACTCATCTGCCTATATTTTCCAAATCTTTGTTCCAAGTCATCAGTTTGAAAAGTTCCTTACAAGACATAATGCAACTTCAGATCATTCAGAAGGTATTTACATAATTCAAGCAAGGTCTCAGTGGTAGCCTATGTAACAAAGCTGAAAATGTCTCCCTACTGAGCTTTCCACAACTTTTGGGAGAGTCAATGATAACAATATCATTCCAGCTTTTGAGCCAGGAGCAAAAAGAATACAAATATCGAACACTTTCCTGATCCATGTTTCTAATAGGCTCAGCATATTTCTCTCTTAAACGAATCCCCTTCTCAGGATGTTTCACATTAACAATCATCCACCACTTCCTGATCATTTGCAACCAGTCTTTTGTACCCTCGGCACCCTGGATAGTGGACAATGCAGCAATAGTTTTATCATCAAAAAGCGCTACAGCATAATTAACATTTTGTCGTTCAAAACTGTTTGGATAGCACACTCGAAAGGAAAGTCCTGGAGCGTGTTTTACAAGATGAAGCTTCTGGTCCTGATAAATTCTTCTGACATCCTGAAATTTACACAACTGAATTGTGTTAACATCGTTCATTGATGGGTAGATGAAAGTACTATCCCTCTCGTTTAACCAATTGTTTCTTAAATTCTTCAATAGATGTACTGTATCAAAGAGTAAGAAGCACTTCTTCTGACTGTCACAAGGGTTAGTGATAAAAGGATGGATCACACTATCACTACTTAACAGTTTGTAACACTTAACATTAACCTTAGCATTGTCTGCAATAACAGCAACAACCTCATAGCCTGCTTCATGAAGTGTGTGTAAAACATTCATTACTGACTGATAGAGAAAATCAGCATCCACATTTTTTACTGGCAGTAAAGCTACTACATCTTTCTGTTTTGACAAAATATATTTAATCATGAATGTCTGAACAGTGGTTGCCGATGTCAGGTCCAATGAATTCCTTGCCATGCCAACAATTTTGTTGCCTTTGTATGTAATTTTTGGTTTAACATATATTTCATCTAACAACAGACATACCAGTTTTTCATGGGCTTCCAAGGCATCACATTTTACTTTCAGATATTTCTTAAGTGAACCATTAACATCAGAACTAATGCAAGATAAAGTGAACGTTTTGAGATAAGAGGGATGTGGCAACACAAGAATTTCCAAATTCCTCAGAAATCTGTAAGCAGCAGGAAATGAATAAAAAAAGCTGCAGGCAAAAACTAAAGTATCAACAGAATATCTCCTCTGATTGGAAATTTGTAGTGCAAGCTGTTCACTAATGAAATTCAGTGCAGCTTTCATTCTGCTTTCTTCACAAACATCAACACACTCTTTAAGAACAGCCTGGATATGTCTAATTTTATCCTTAATTGTAACATCTTTACCTTCAAGAGTGTTGACTGCTGTTAACAAATTAACCAGTTTAGAGTAAGAGTTACATAAAAGCTCTGGGCCTAAAATACATGAAAACTGCCCTACCTCAATATTTATACCATCAACAATAATGCTAACTTTTAACTCTTTATCAATGATCACAGTTCTTTTAAGGGACGCACATTCACTGAAATCTACATTCATAAAATACAATTCCTCATTTTTACCTTTGACAATCCAATCTAAATGACTATACTTTGATTCATTATTTAAAATCTGATCTAAATTTGAAATTTCATCTTCTGACAGCCACTGAGTATATTTCCTATTTTCGTTCTCAATATAAAATTTCCTTCTTTCCTATGGATCTTTACGATGAACACGATTGTCTGCAGTAAGGTACTTTGGTAAATTTGGAAATATTGATGGCACGGCATCACTTGTCAGGTCCAATTTCTTGCGTGGTACCACCAGTTCAGAACCTAAGCAAAAAAGTTTACCCATTTGTTGTTGTCTACAAGATGATCATCATTCTTACTAGCAATAGATTAATTTTTCAGTGTTAAGATAATGCCAAAATCATTTAACGAAGGTTAGGATTTATAAACTACATTTAGTTCTATATTTTAAGCTGTCTTTTAATCTTACTTAGCTTCATGGGGAAAAGGGCGGCTTATTCTCAATATTCCCTACCCAAGGAACACTACAAATTCAGGCTCAGTTACTATCCTTTTAATTACTTGTAAGCTTGTTCTGTATCACATAAGACTCACTACTATAAATCTGAATAACAACAACAACAACAAGAAAGACAAAAGCAGGACTCACCATCAGCACGGGTTGCTCTGATTTCTCTCACAATTTGATCTTCAGGAAAATGAATGATGCATACTCCCGTATTCCTAGTAACTGATAAATTTTCCCTTGGTATTTTCCTCTTCCATAGGTTAACTCTTTCCTCGTCGGAAGGAAATGAAAATATTGGTGTATATCCACCCGTGTAGTTGGATTTGCATCCTGGCACACAACAACTTCTTGGCATAGTGACACTTGCTTGTTTTCACACACACTTCTACACACAGCACATTATATTTACACAAAACGGTGCTATACAGTAAATATTGAATTATTATATACAACAATGAGCAATATATCCTCTGAATTAACTCGACTCCATACGTGGAGATAGCATACCTAACCTAAACGGCATAGCCTCACTATTTCAATATCACAGCTATTTATGTGCACCTTGATGTGATAAATTATGATAATTTAGAAAGAAAAAAAGGCATTTAACATACGGTACTTAAAAATAAATAACTGACTCTGAACAACCCCAATAATTCGCAAAAAGCTTCCAATAACTTCGCATTACACTTACAAATACAACTCGGAACATTCGCCTTAATCGATCAGCTGATTGTCTTCGCGCGCTTCCTACAGTACGGCCTGTTACATTACGAAGGCAGTGGTAATACATATCAGTAAGTCGTCTGTCATTTTTTGGCCAAGGTCGGTGTTGCCGCCATTGATACAGCTCGTGTTGCTGAAAACTTTCACCAAATGCGACTCCCGACTCGTCGCGCTCATTTGGGAATTGGGATTGTTACTGGTCGTCATGGACATTCAATCTTATCTAAATTCAATTTGCGTTAAAAGCATATTTTATGTGAACAAGTTTGACAAAATTATTCTATTCACAACACATAACATGAATTGTTTATTACGGCATATTATCTTGTTTTGTTCATAAAATATTATCTGCTCTTCTATATTAACTTATACTCAACGACACGGATATATTTAAATGAATAAATTACAGAGGGAAAGCAGCTATGTACATTGTTGCTGACATTAAAGATGGCGGTAAGAACTGATGGAGAAGGAATGAAGTTGCACGTTATCACCTCTCAGATTTTATTGCACAGGTGATAAAATAGAGGATGAGAATACTCACATGATACGTGGTGCTTACGTCCGCAATGTTTTCTTTTGATCACAATCTATTGTTCCTCCACACGTTTATGGTAATAACTCTTGATCAAAATAATATTAGTAACTCGTCCTAACAACCGATAACCTAAAACAGCTAACGAACTTCATATTAAAAATTTGAACTTGCGCTTAGAGACAACCCAGCGGATCTAACCGAACGAATCCGACACTTCACGACTAGAGCTGTGAAAAGGAACGATTTAACCGCTGATTACACTGGGTAGTAGCGAGTCCAACACCGAAGCGTAGATCTTCGGTACTACCGCCCAGGAAAGATTGGTTGATTGGTTCCTCAGTTTAGGGGCTGCGGCAACGTGGTCATGTAGCCCCGTGTACCTTGGGTGTGTGTAGAATCTGTCTGAAAAACCAGTGTTAATTGTGATGGCTGTATTAGTGTGTGTTATCTGTAATTCAGGTAAGGACTGCAGACGATCAATTTCAAGTAGTTCCTACATTTGCTACCAAATACTACCGTCAACGACACCTAACTGTGAACTTGGCTACTAGATGCCACCGCAACCGGCACCTGGTGACGAACGTTACAACTTGATAGAGCGATAATCAAATTAACCTAGACATTTAGCTTCACACAATTGTAGCTAGTGGAAGGTTCTTTTACATGTCATAAATCTATAACATGGGCCCGCCAGCTTTACTTCCCTTCCAAAGGAAGGTACACTGAGGGATTTTAACGCTCTTAAAATCCGATGACTTCGGCCGGGTTTGAACCCGCCATCTTGGGCACAGAAAAGGTTACCTACTGAAATGGAACAGGTGCAGCAGTCTTAAAGAAACATGAGAACATTTACCAAAGAACAAACTTGTTGATTCATATATAACAGGTACAGTATCCTCAACACTTCGATGCTCTGGTGCATCAGAACCAGCATACACTGAATGGGCATCCTTATAAGTTCCTCAATTTCTAGCATTGTACCTGTCTTCGTAAATATATGTTATTACAATGTTTCACTTCTGTATTTGATACATACAAGGAGGCACTCAAACCTTCTGTTATCTTAATGCAGCAACGCAGGTGTTCATTCAAGTGTTAAGTAAAATAAAATATATAGGCTGCACGATTCCTCTTTAATGTAATTCCCCTCAGGAAGAAGACTCGCACTGTTTAACTTCACTTTCAGTTCCTGAAAGTTGCTAAATGGAACTGCTTCCAGATTCTACGCCAATGTCTGCTTACTTTCAGCAAGAGCCTTTGATAAACTTTCATTTTCAATCCTACACCTCCTATCATCTGGATCTTCTCGGCCGACAAAATTGCAGTGCCAGTTAAATACTCTGGGCAGTTGTGGAACCGAGAAGGGACTGCTCCTAGGGTTAAGCTATGGAATCAAAGGTATCCTGATCATCCGGAATTTGTTGAAAAAAAAAAACACCTGGTCACGAAGATGGATGGTGTACCTGGAAGTCCTTAAACAGACTGCGCTCCGGTGTAACAAGATCTAAGGACAATCTCATGAAATGGGGAATCTTGCATGATGGGGACTCACTGTGTGAGTGTGGAGAAGAACAAACTTCTAGGCATTTCTTGAACTGTCGTATATGCCCAGACTCATGCACAGGGTTGGATCTGGCATTGGCTGGTAACAATGCTGTCAATATAGCCAAATACTGGTCACAACTCTTGTAAATATTGTATATATTATCATTCCTGTTTCATTTCTCTTGCTCGTGTTATGTTATATGCAAGTGCTCTATTATGTGTTTTATTTGTTCAATTTCTTGTTTGTATATTTTGGTACCTGATACGAATAATAATAATAATAATAATCGCCTTATATTACATTAGTTACTGTCCGGCTATGTGGCTAAATGGTTAGCGCGCTAGGCTTTGGCCCAAAGTGCCCCGGGTTCGATACCCGGCCGAGCCATCAGGGATTTTAATCTCCTGAGGTTAATTCCCGTGGCTCGAGGAATGGGTGTATGTGCCGTCTTCATCATCACTTCGTCCTCATTACGACGCGCAGGTCGCCCATGGGCGTCAACTAGAAAGACCTGCACTAGGCCTCTCCGGAGGCCACACGATCATTTCACATTAGTTACTCTATTTATTCTAAATTTATTCAATCTCAAACCTGATTCACACACCCGTCTTCCCCCACCCCAATTATAAATATAATGAATAAGATTAGGGGAATAGAAAAAAAGATTAATCAGAACCTGCTACAGGTTATCGGCCTAATGCAGTTCTTGCAATTTAAACCCCCTACGACATAACCAGTACGGTATCTCATTATTTAGGTTAGAACATTTTGAATTTTACATCTAAATAAATTTTCACGGACGGAGGGGCTATCCTATGCTACCTGTTTACTAATCTCGTAGTTCCGCCCCTTAAAACAACAATAACTAGCTAACTACCGGTAACTAATCAGTGTCGGTTTATACAACGGTGTAGTAACTATACGTTTTCCATTCTCTTCATCATACATACTAGTTGTCCACTCATGTTTGAAATGGAGTCCACACACCTACAAGAAATGAGACTTGGTTACAAGGTTTCTTCATCCCATTAAACTAAACTAGCGAGAATTGGAGCTAAAGCATTGATGTAACAAGTACCTTGGAATATTTTGTAGGAATAAACTCATTGCGGTTAATAGCTGTATCGATTTCGAATTCTTCCCTTTATTAGGAAAAGGTTCATTGGCTTAATTGCCTTTACAATTTGGCACACTGCACTTAATAGGCATAACTTAACACTGCACTGATAATCATGAAGTATAACTGGATAGGAATTCCGAGAAAATCAGTATCGGGACCGTATACACGAAACACAAAACGCGGAAACCACACCATAAACACGAATGTTATTCCTCTGTCTCCATGGCCGTGACGTCATTCGCATATCAAAACCGTATTGCACGGCCTTCTCTTTAGGAGGTGTTGATAACAACAGAAGTCCGTTTTTGAAACATTGTTGATAGTGTTTTAGTCAAAGAATTTACATTATCATACAATATGCTCGATTCTCTGCTGTAATACTGCTAAATCACAATAATTACAAGGGTTAATAAGAAAAACTAATGTTTCAAAAAGAATGTAGGCTACACTCTAAGGAATACAAATTAATTACGGTATGACAACAATTCTTATTACGTTTTAATGAAAGGGTAGGCCTATAAATTTCAAAAATCAATGTTAGTTTCAGATACCGGTACCTTATTTTATAAAAGTATTCGTGGAATGTCCCTATGAAATCTACTCTGAAAACCACTCACTACGTCTCGCCAAGCTGTACCAAAATTCTTTTGAAGAAGTTAGTCCACATCCTGCAGTTTTTGTTGTTGTTGTTGTTTTCCCACGGTGAATCCGAGAGCAATTTTAAAAGGTTGCACGTCATGGAAAGATTTTCATTTCTTAGTTACCGGTATTAGTTTTATTGTACCAGTTTCCAAGTTATATGCGAGTTCACCTTGAAAAACAATGTTCCCTTTGCTAGTCTTACAGATAATTTTGTTTGCACTGAGCGATCTGGAATTGTACGGTACACCCGCAACTGTGCAGCTGCCTTGACCGACTCTTGAGCTGTAAGTTTCCAATTCAATAGTTTCAAATCCTGTCCTACCACCTTCACTTTCCCATGTTTAGAAAAAACAGTGCGGTATTCTGGAACATTAAACATGATTCTTTTCAGCCTTTTCTCAATCATTCAGAAAACACGGTCAGCAGGAAAGAGAATGCCCAGTGACGGGAAAAACTAATTCTATTTATGTGATACCAGTAGGTGCATGATCATTGATAACACAACCACTTTCCACACATAGTAAGAACGTCAATGTTATTGTTTTGGCCGGCACACCCGTCAATAACAAGCCGTACACTCTTACAGTATTGTTACGTTTCTGAGCTCCGTAAAATAAAATTAGTAAGGCAAATACCGGTATTAAACTAGTTGCTTAAGAACTTACACTAATAAACACTAAAATAAATCACTCAAGCACACACACACTTTAATTGAGTCACACTCCAAACAATTATGTATCACTGAATTTATTTACACTTTAATGTCTCTTACAGTCCACTGAAGTCTATTTTTCTTCCACGTTTATCTTGACACCGCTGTGACGTGTGCACGCCACATTAAACTGACACGAAAATAAACCCCTAACCTAAAATATTCAATTCCTGCCAAAGTTTACCCATCACTGTACTTCCAGTTGAAGCTATGCTTCAAAATTTCCTTTACTCACCAAATCTCTAGAAGAAAACATTGTGGCATAAGCATCCAGTTGAAAATCAGGACTATGAACACCTTGTAAACGGAACCTTCCAGAATATCATATCGCTCTCGCAGTCTAAGACGCGAGGCATAACTTCAGACCTTATGTGCACTGGTTCTACAATTTAGTGTTCCCTAACCTCAAAAGAAAAACGTGTGATTATACGCACTCAAAATATCATCTTTGCCTGTTTCGATTATCGATCCCGTCATCGCGATCCGTATCGTCCGCAGCGAGATACCAGGAGAAAAGCGCCAAGTGGCCGACCAGTGTGTCCAACCTGCACGATGCGAATACGGAAATGCCTTACGGATTATGTCCAAGACGCCTGGGGATTATAGTGTGCGTGTGCTGCTACGATTGATCTATTCAATATTATTATGTCGTTTGATATATGTACTGGTTCCTGTGAGGGTAACGCTCTCTTACCTATCTAATCATCAAGAAGGACACTTGCTCGGGTGTTCGGATGGCCCGAGCATGAGTTTCAGATATCAAGCCTCAACATGGGGTTGGCTTTAGTTGTAGTTTAATTTATTTTGGTTTAATATGTAGTTGTATTTCAGGGCATTCAAGGAAGTGTGGTATTCTTGGCTTGTGTTTTCAAATTTCTCGTGCGTTGTTTGTGAGTCGTAGTTCGCCTCGTCGTTGATGCGTGGCCTTTGGCTTCACTCGGAATGGGCATTGAGATGTCCCCCACTGTTTGATATCTAAATTGTTAACCAATTTTCCTCTTTGGAGGCTTGATTTGTAGTGGGGAAACTGTTCCTGTTTTTTTAGCGAGGCTTTATCGTGTTGCGTAACCTCGTGGCGTCTGTTCGGTTTGGATCCAAATTATTAATTATTCCCGCGTTATCACGCTTCCTTGAATTCCTAGAGTGCAGCCATGCTTTGGTTTTATTTAAGTTTTAAAGAGGTCCCTGTTTTTGTTTTAGTCATCTTGCGTCTCATTTTCTTGGTCCACGTGATGTTCGTAGTTTCCGTGACACATTGCCTGGGATTTCCTTCTTTTACGCCCCATGTGCGTTTCATTTTTGGTATTTGCAACACTACGTTATTCTGTTTCACTTATGGGATTAGTTCAAATCTCAAAATTTTGGGGGTGGCGTCCTATTGTGCAACCGTACCTTAGGGTTCCGTTATCCTCCGCCATTTTAAGGGAGTCTTGTTCGTGTCGGCGCCCATGGCAGTCGAGTAATATCCTCCGCTCCGTTCTTCTGGAGCCTGTCATTACTATGTAGTCATTTCATTTTATTTTCTGGTCTTTTCCTTTTACGTGTACTCGTGATATGCTCGTTCGTGTGTTGGTTGTACGAAAATTCATTCCGTGTGTAATTTGTCCTTTGTATTGCGCAACCTCGTGGTTGCATTGCAAATTTGTTACGTAATTCTGTTCTGTGCGATTCCTAGTAATGTCGCGTTAAATTAATTTCTTCCCTTGCTGTGTAAATCGTTTGTTTGTTCTTGGGTTCCGCGTGCACGTGTCACCAAGGCCTAAACTTGTGTATGTCATTGCTTGGGGATATCTCTGTGTTGTGTAATTCTTTGCCTTTATTAAGACTGATGTAACCTGGGGTACCTTTTGGTCCCAGTTTCTGGGTGGTCCATAACCGTGTTGTGGTTTCGTACCATGTGGCTTTACCGACGCTTTGTTACCGTCCTTTGGGACCCACCTCATTCATTTTGTGACAAATTGTAAGTGCTTAAAAGTGTAGTTTTTATCTTGTCATTTATAGTTTTTATAATACATACCCCATTATATTTTAAGATTACTGCCTTATTTGGTCTTAAAGTCCCATCCCTGACTTCAAAACAGCTGCAGTGGAATGACCCTCAACAGGTAAGTCTTCCCACATATTCAAGCCTGTGGGCAAATCGACGTGCTTCCTCTCTTGTACATCTGAGAGTACTGCCCGGGTACGTCGTCAGCACCGACCGCCGAGCGAAAGCCACCAAGTCTCGTAGAGGCTGTCTTGGGGTCGCAGTTGGTAAGTCTTCCTTCGGGTTGGCAGGCCTTCAAAGGAGTTTTGCCGAGCTGGAGGTAAGGAGGAAGAAGGAGGAGGGTATAGAGGGTAAATTTGTAGCAGAGCAGTGGTTCCTCGGTTTTCCACTTGCTGCTGTCTAGGGGTGAGGGTTTGGCCGTAAAATTCCCTGTGCATAAATCTATTGTCTCTATGTTGGTGGTAAAGATGTCCAGCTTATAAACCTGTTTTAATTCCCCTGTTAAATTGTTTCATGTAAACATGTCTGCTGCGAGAAGAGTGAAGTTTGCTGCTCAGCTTACACAAGAGGAGGTGAACTTAATGAGTTAGCCATACGAAACCTGCAGTCTTCAGGCGATCTAAGCCAAGATCAGAAAATTCTGGAAGGAGCTTCGGAAATTCCAGTGTGCCCTCCGGAACTCACAGAGGAAGAGCTTGATCGGGGTAAGTCCCTGATTGCCTTAAAAGTGTCCCATCTGATTAGCATGTGTAACTAATTGCAAATACATTGCTCTAGTAAGGGTGAATTAGCCCAAGTGCGCGCCTCTGTCCAACATCTGTTTGGAAGGGTGTCCGATATGATTTTGGGCGCTGGTGACCGCAGCGTTCCAATTTTTGAAGAATTGATTAACCTTCAGACTTCTCTTTGCGGATGTACCGTGAAGGTACGAGATTGTGAGATGTACTTTGAAACCATGTCAGGGGAAAGCCTCCACTCCGTTTCTGTTCCGCTGAATAATAGCGCGTCTAACGTAACTTCTGAATCAAGTCCTGGGTCTCTGCATGTAAGCATTCCGAACGACTTGGCTCGAGGGAAACAGAGTGAGGGTGCAACGGCTATGTTAAGTTTAACTGGAGAGTATCCATCTGTTTCACGTCACCACGAGTGCTCTGACGTTAATTGTCCCCTGTGCAATCCCTTCGTCAATTTAACATTACAAGATCTGCCTGCTGTGTAATCCCATCACCTGTCGGTAACCCACCCTGATAATGGCCACGATGTCCATGAGGTGACAGATATATCTTTGGCCATACCCGGGTGTGGCGGATCAATGTCCAGCGTGTCCTTGCCTAGTGCGTTTCTAGGTGAAAATATAAGGACTTCTGTCGCGGCTTTGGTTCCCATGTGCCATCCGTCCGCACCGGTTATGCCCACTGCGCCTATGATGTCCACCGGATTCGAGCAGTATGTGGCCTCTCAGTCTCAATCGTTCAGTGCAAGTAATGTAGCCCCGTTGTCTAACCTGCCTATTTCTTCCACATTTAATGTCAATGCGACACTGAGTGGGCAACGCATGTTGAGTACCACCTCCGCGCCCTATTACTCTCATTGTATGTCTCGAGTGCCTGTCACCGTTTCGGCTTATTGCGCTTCACGCTTTGTCACTTCTGGTGATAATCCTGCTATTCACGAAAATCTCGCCATGCCTCGTTCTGAAAGGATCTTGGCGGTTCATCATAATTACAATTTAACTGCTTCTCATCCCCATGGCAACGTAGCTATTTAAGAACCTGTATCCAGGGCCAGATGCCCATCTTGTGAATGTGCGCATTCTTGTCATTCTTTGGCTTCTGCGCCAAATAACTTGATCACTTTGCCTCATAACCAAATTGTCGCTGCTCCCCGACCTGCGCCTGCCATTTCTGAGCGCTCAGTTCACCCAATTGGTGGTTTTGGCAACCTAAATCACCCATTAAGCACATCGCTCGCAAAACTGAAGGAGTTCAATACTCACAGTGTGGATGGAGTCATCCAATTTTTGAGAGAGCTAGTTAGGATTAACGAGTACGCAGCAGTGTTCGCATTATCTGAAGGCCAGGTGTTTCAGTTACTTTTCCCCCACACGTCAGGCACCATGCGCGACAAGGTGGTCGAGGCCATGTCATCCGCTGTTTCTAATCAAAGTATTCTGGGTGACGTTTTGGTCTCTTTTATTCCTGCCCGTCTCATGGGTTCGTGCACACAACGGTATTTCTACAGAGTTCAGCGTTTCGATGAGAGTCTGAACGCTTATATTCAGGACATTAGGAACTATGCGAAGGTTTTCGCGCTCGACTTCTCCGAAAATTATATTGTGTCTTCCATTGTTGATGGGATATCACCTGAATTCCGGTCCTATCTCAGTATGCAGTTGCGTCCCACCACATTTAGGGAGTTAAGTGCTCTTGCCATATCTGCTGAATCTGTCCGTCACGGGGACTTACAGCGTGTCGTTAGTGTTCCTCCCCCTGCACCTCGCTTTGTGCGCCCCGCTCGTCCTGCCGGGTCCGGCAATAGTCGCTGCTATAACTGCAACGGCGTGGGCCACGTCGCTAGGAATTGCGGCCTGCCTAAAAGTACCTCTAATTGACTGCCATTTGCCAGGAGTCGGGATGAACCCTCAGAAGGGTGCATTGAAGTTCAACCTGTGGGTGGGGTCCCACATCCTGGCCCTAGTAATTCTGTGTCCGTTGAGTGTGACCTTCCGTTGCCTGTCAATGTAGTTTGCGAAGGTGGTGAGCCTGCTGTTCCCAATTTTGTTTTTCCCATGAGTAATGTCTGTGAAAGTAACGATCTTGATGTAAAGAGTTGTTCCGAGCTTGCAGGTGATGTTCGTGATGGCGACAAACCTGATTGTGTTTCATTTGGTGTAGACCAAGACCCGTAGGAAACGTTCTGTGTATTGATTCTTGTAATAAGGTCTCTCCTGTTTCTCATTCTTCTCCGATCACTGGCGTTTTGATAAATAACGAGCCAGTCTGAGGCATTCTTGACTCTGGAAGTGTCGTGTCACTGTTGAGCGAAAGGTGGTACAATTCCATGAAAACAGTCTGTAACTTCTCTAAATTGAATCCGTTGCAAACCCACCTGGTGTCATCAAATTGCTCGCCTTTAGATGTCCTTGGTAGTATTTCCGTCAAATTTAGGATCCAAGGTTTCACTTGGAAATTCTCTGTGTGGGTAATTAGAAATCTCTCGTGTCCCCTTCTCATTGGGACCAATTTCATGTCGGCCGTTGGTTTGATCCTTGACCTCCAAGCGAGGACTTTCAAATTTAGATTTCGACCTAAACTTAAATTCAATTTCATTGAACCTTATCCCCAGCCATTGGGTAGTTCAGTCAAACAGACTTCTGACCCCGTCACCATTGATACACTCGATTTGAGTAACTTAAGCGATTCCCAGGCTGATATGATTCGGAACTTATGCCGTGAGTATCCAGAGGTGTTCACTGATGAGTTGGGCGTGACCAAACTGCTTTAGTATAAGATCGAAGTCACCGACAGTATCCCTGTCAGGCATCCTCCCTATCGCTTGGCTCCACCCAGGATGAAGGCTCTTAAGGAAATTATCGACCGAATGCTTGCTGATGGTGTCATTAGCCCTTCTACTTCTGCGTATTCATCCCCGATGTTTCTTGTACCTAAGCCTAATGGTGGTTTTCGACCAGTCTTTAACTATAGGCGACTGAATCAGGAGGTTGTACTTCAATCTATTCCCTTTCCTGACCTCCATTCTTGTTTTTCGTGGTTCCACAAGGCTAAATTCTTTACACTTCTCGATTTGAACCAGGCCGATTATCAAATTCCCTTGGCCGATGAATTTTTTTTTGTCGTGTAGCCTCCTGAGAGACCTAGTGCAGGTCTTTCTAGTCAACGCCCGTGGGCGACCTGCGCGTCGTGATGAGGGATGGAATGGATGAAGATGAATGAAACTGGGCAAGGATGTGGAAGGAAGCGGCCGTGGCCTGTCAGAAGGTACTGTCCCAGCATTTGCCTGGTGTTGAAAATGGGAAACCACGGAAAACCATTTCAAGGACAGACGACGGTGGGGCTCGAACCCACGCGTCTACCGAGTCAGCAGAGAGCTTGGCCCCTTGACCTAACGCAGCGCTTTAGCCCGCGTAGCCACAACTGTCGGTGGCCGATGAATCAAAACCCATGACTGCGTTTGCCACCGACTGGAATTTGTACCAGTTCAATCGTGTACCTTTTGGTTTGTCAACAGGTGGAGCTGTGTTGAGCCGCCTGCTTGATAATGTCTTCTCAGGTATCAAATTTGAGTTTCTTTACCATTATTTGGACGATGTTGTGATCTACAGTGAGACGTTCGATGAACATGTGAAACACATTCAGGAAGTCTTCGAAAGACTGAAGCGTGCTGGTCTTACTGTGAAACTATCCAAGGTTTCATTCGCGAAACCAGAAATTTCCTTCCTTGGTCATATTGTGTCGGCTGCCGGTGTGTCCATAGATCAGTCCAGGACTCAGGGTATCCGTGATTTCAAACCTCCCACTAATGTCAAGGGCGTAGCCCGCTTCGTCGGAATGGTTAACTTCTTCCGGAAGTTTATCCCCAATTTTGCACAGCGTGCAGCTCCGTTGAACTCACTCCGTCGTAAAGACCAGAAATTTTGTTGGGGTCCTTCTCAGAAGGCTGCTTTCGAAGACCTCAAACTTGCTTTATGTAACGCTCCTGTTCTTGCCATTCCTGATTTTTCCAAACCTTTCATTGTGCAGACCGATGCTTCGTGCTCGGGAATTGCTAGCGTCCTACTCCAAGAAGGAGAATTGGGTAGGCAGCCTATTTCTTATGCGTCTCGTTCCCCCTCTCCTGTTGAGGCCAAGTACTCTGTGTACGAGCTGGAGGGGCTCGCCGTTTTGTTCGCTCTTGAGCGCTTTAGACATTATATCGAACACATTTCATTTGAGCTGGAGACTGACAATCAGGCTCTCAGCTGGGTTCTGGCATAACTCCGTAACACTGGTCGTATTGCTCGTTTGGGCGACCAGAATCTGTTCTTTCAGTTTCACTGTTCGCCACATCCGTGGCACCGAAAATGTAATCGCAGACTCGCTGAGTCGAATGTTTGAGGAAGTTCCTAGGGATCAGTCTGGATCTGCTGAGGTAGGATCTCCCGTGTCTTCAGTTTCGGTTAATGCAGTGAAGCCTGTCCTTACCAACTCACCTTTGTTCCGTGATTTAGCTGAGTATCAGAAAGAGGACCCTGTGTTGGGACCATTAATAACCAGGATGTCAGGTGGAGAACTTGTAAAGCCGTACAAATTGAAAAGAGGTATTCTGTTTTGCGTTGCTCGCCACGACAAGAGAAGTAAAATTGTGCTGCCTGCTGTACTTGTTCCCGATATATTCAAATACTTTCACGAGTCTCCTGTTGGGGTCACCTAGGTGTTTTCAATACTCGCCAAAAGAACAGGACGAACTTTATCTGGAAGTCAATGGATGGTGATATTTGTAAAATGGTCAGATCCTGTAGGCATTGTAGTATCAGTAAACCCGCCGTCAATACTCGTGTTGGATTATTGTCTTCCGAGCCTGCCTCCCGCCCCATGGAGAGGATTTTTATCTATTTCGTTGGGCCGTTCCCTCGGTCGAAGTTGGGAAACCAGTTTGCACTGGTTTGTGTTGATGGGTTCACCCGTTTCAGCTGGATTTTCCCAACTAGATTGTCAACGACCCACACGGTCATCAGATGTCTAAATTCCATCTTCACTTCATTTGGCCCATGCCAGTTCCTGGTATCGGACAACGCTAAAACCTTTACATCTCACCAGTTCCGTAAGTTTTGTTTCGACTATGGTATCTCCCATGTGACCACGAGTCCATATTACCCCAACCCGTCGTTGGCTGAGCGCGTCAATCGGAACCTGCGTTACGCGTTGATCGCTTACCACCATGATGATCACGCCAAGTGGGATTCATCGGCCCACTGGCTAGCTTTTGCGTTTAACACTGCTGTCCACGAAACGCATAACACTACTCCGTTTCTCTGATGTTTGCTTATGTACCTTATTCTCCGTTGACTAATTTGTGGTCGATTCATGACCTGTTGCCTGATCAGCCGTCTGCCGACAAGGTGAAGCAGATCTGGTAGGAGGCACGCAAGTCCATTCAGGTTTCTCACGAGTGACTCGCTCAAAGGTACAATCAGGGACGGAAGTCCGTCAACCTCAATGTAGGCGACATGATATATGTCCAGGACCATTCGCCTAAGCTTCTAGGAAACCAAGCGTCAGGAAAGTTGAGCCCGCGATTTCGCGGGCCATTTAAAATTTTGTCCTTGGTCAGTCCTGTTTAAGTGCTGGTGAGCGACCCTGAACGGAAGAGGATCTTCAGGACTCACCTTTCACAGTGCAAGCCCGCACACGAGGCGCCCAAGCGAGTCTCGGGCTAGTCAACAACTAAACTGGTGGTATCTTTTGTTTCTCTTGCCCTTTTCTCTTCTTAACTTGTAATGTGATCTTTCGTTAAAGTTTTCCCCCAAATCTACAGAGAACTTGCGTCTCTGGAAGCGTTGCTTCCCCAAAATGTTGTGAGAAGCTTGTTGCACCTTGTTCCATGAGCAAACGGATCGTTTATCGGTCTTTCTGACGTGTAATAAGCTTTTCCCAAGATTGGTAAGACTTCGTTGATAGTCGAAATAGGTGTTGGTGTGATTTGAAGCCAAGATGACCTCGATGTGGAGGTGTTGAGTGGGCTCGTCATCGCCCTTTCTCCATCTGTAACTGGGTCATCAGGACATTTCTACCTAGACCCTTCCAGCTAACATGAGGAACGGAACTATGTTGTCGTGGCAACATGGTGTAAATTGTGTTTTGAATTGGGATTGCTTTGGGCGTGTTAACCTCATTTGTTTTGCAAAAGTAAGGTGATTTGAGGGTAACAGGGGCCCACTTAAAAAAAAGTCTGTATGTTTTAGAATGTTAGTATCTTCTTAAAATCAAATCTCTGATATACCATGACCGGTACCCGGGTGAAAACTTAAATAACCTTCGTGTAATGAACTGTACCTGCCCTTCTGGTGACTAGTAACCTTCGTGTAATGAACTGCAACTGCCCATCTGGTGTCAAGTGACTTCAGTGCCATGAACTGTATCTGTCTCTGAGGCGTGTCCCGCTACTCGTGTGTGCTTAGCATTTCAGTGCTTGGCCCGTTGGAAATGGAGCTTCCTGTGGATGTGTCGGACTGCGCTGTTTCTCCGCGGGATCCAGTGCAGCTCGGTGCGTCAAAGATACCCTTGGGTGACATGTGGATGGTGGCGTGACCGGGGAACTGCTGGCGGAGACCTGGGCTCGTCATCGCCCTTTCTCCATCTGTAACTGGGTCATCAGGACATTTCTACCTAGACCCTTCCAGCTAACATGAGGAACGGAACTATCACCGAGACAGTGCTATCTACTCGGCTTGTCGCTGTGTGATTTGAGACTCTAAACATTCTACTTGCCATTCTATGAACTTGGTGCCAAAATTGCTTCGAACATGTCTGAACATCTGTAAATCTGCAACAGTACAAAACTGATGATCTTCTGGTCTGTCACATCAACATACGCAAATGCTGTTCACCCCGCAGTTTGCTCTCGGGGGGAGAGGATGTGACGTGTGCACGCCACATTAAACTGACATGAAAATAAACCCCTAACCTAAAATATTCAATTCCTGCCAAAGTTTACCCATCACTGTACTTCCAGTTGAAGTTATGCTCACCAAATCTCTAGAAGAAAACATTGTGGCATAAGCCTCCAGTTGAAATTCAGGACTATGAATACCATATAAACGGAACCTTCCAGAATATCATATCGCTCTAGCAGTCTAAGACGCGAGGCATAACTTCAGACCTTATGTGCACTGGTTCTACAATTTAGTGTTCCCTAACCTCAAAAGAAAAACGTGTTATTATACGCACTCAAAATATCATCTTTGCCTGTATCGATTATCGATCCCGTCATCGCGATCTGTATCGTCCGCAACGAGATGACAGGAGAAAAGCGCCAAGCGGCTGGCCAGTGTGTCCAACTTGCACGATGCGAATACGGAAATGCCTTACAGACTATGTCCAAGAAGCCTGGGGATTTTAGTGTGCGTGTGTTGCTACGATCGATCTATTCAATATTATTATGTCGTTTGATATATGTACTGGTTCCGGCGTGGGTAACGCTCTCTTACCTATCTGATCATCAAGAAGGACACTTGCTCGGGTGTTCGGATGGCCCGAGCCTGAGTTTCAGGTATCAAGCCTCCTCATGGGGATGGCTTTAGTTGTAGTTTAATTTATTTTGGTTTAATATGTAGTTGTATTTCAGGGCATTCAAGGAAGTGTGGTATTTTTGGCTTGTGTTTTCAAATTTCTCATGCGTTGTTTGTGAGTCGTAGTTCGCCTCGTGGTTAATGCGTGGCGTTTGGCTTCACTCGGAATGGGCATTGAGATGTCCCCCACTGTTTGATATCTAAATTGTTAACCAATTTTCCTCTTTGGAGGCTTGATTTGTAGTGGGGAAACTTTTCCTGTTTTTTAGCGAGGCTTTATCTTGTTGCGTAACCTCGAGGCGTCTGTTCGGTTTGGATCCAAATTATTAATTATTCCCGCGTTATCACGCTTCCTTGAATTCCTAGAGTGCAGCCATGCTTTGGTTTTATTAAAGTTTTAAAGAGGTACCTGTGTTCGTTTTAGTCATCTTGCGTCTCATTTTCTTGGTCCACGTGATGTTCGTAGTTTCCGTGACACATTGCCTTGGATTTCCTTCTTTTACGCCCCATGTGCGTTTCATTTTTGGTTTTTGCAACACTACGATATTCTGTTTCACTTATGGGATTAGTTCAAATCTCAAAATTTTGGGGGTGGCGTCCTATTGTGCAACCGTACCTTAGGGTTCCGTTATCCTCCGCCATTTTAAGGGAGTCTTGTTCGTGTCGGCGCCCATGGCAGTCGAGTAATATCCTCCGCTCCGTTCTTCTGGAGCCTGTCATTACTATGTAGTCATTTCATTTTATTTTCTGGTCTTTTCCTTTTACGTGTACTCGTGATATGCTCGTGCGTGTGTTGGTTGTATGAATTTCATTCCGTGTGTAATTTGTCCCTTGTATTGCGCAACCTCGTGGTTGCATTGCAAATTTGTTATGTAATTATGTTCTGTGCGATTCCTAGTAATGTCGCATTAAATTAATTTCTTCCCTTGCTGTGTAAATCGTTTGTGTTTGTTCTTGGGTTCCGCGTGCACGTGTCATCAAGGCCTAAACTTGTGTATGTCATTGCTTGGGGATATCTCTGTGTTGTGTAATTCTTTGCCTTTGTTAAGACTGATGTAACCTGGGGTACCTTTTGGTCCCAGCTTCTAGGTGGTCCATAATCGTGTTGTGGTTTCGTACCATGTGACTTGACCGACGCTTAGTTACCGTCCTTTGGGACCCACCTCATTCATTTTGTGATAAATTGTAAGTGCTTAAAAGTGTAGTTCCTATCTTGTCATTTATAGTTTTTATAATACATACCCCATTATATTTTAAGATTACTGCCTTATTTGGCCTTAAAATCCCATCCCTGACTTCAAAACAGCTGCAGTGGAATGACCCTCAACAGGTAAGTCTTCCCACATATTCAAGCCTGTGGGCAAATCGACGTGCTTCCTCTCTTGTACATCTGAGAGTACTGCCCGGGTACGTCATCAGCACCGACCGCCGAGCGAAAGCCACCAAGTCCCGTAGAGGCTGTCTTGGGGTCGCAGTTGGTAAGTCTTCCTTCGGGTTGGCAGGCCCTGAAAGGAGTTTTGCCAAGCTGGAGGTAAGGAGGAAGAAGGAGGAGGGTATAGAGGGCACAACCGCAATTACCTTAGCGCGGCACTACACTGCACTCAACTGAACTGAACAACGAACTCCCCGACGTCGTTCCTCCGCTGTTCCATTCTTCCGAAAATTTTCGGTGGTTCTATTTCTGGAAACATCGATTCCTACTCGTCGGGTTCGAGTCCTTTCTAGTTGACTCTGGGTCACTGCAAGGGAAGGGGCCTAGCCTATTCTGCCCTGGTCGGATTGGCTGTCAGGCATCTTAAGGACCGCCCACCTTCCCGAGAGTCTATCTGGAACATAATGGCCGCCAATCGAACGGCAAACCTTCTACACTGTCCCCTCCTTAAGACTGTTCCGTCCCGGAGCAGACATGTCCAACAGGGTGGCGGTAGGAACAGCTTGGTCCTTTGCGGCATCGTGAGTAGATGAAGAAGTAACAGTTCATGATCTTCTGAGACACCCCGTCTATTTACGGCCAACAGCACACCCGAATTTCAAACTGTCATTTGTAGCTCGTTTGTATAGACAACACTGAGAGAATGGCTTCAAATCTTTAGAATTTCAATCCCTGTGCGTCGGAAGACTTCCTCTAGCATACTTCTTACGATTCTCCATCCTGCAGCCCAACTTGAGCACAGCTAATCTGGATATGATCCGCTGCAGCAGGTGCTCCCGCATTGTGACTAGACTACGGTATCCCAGACGGCACGATAACTCGGCATAAGATGGGGAAGTTCTTTCGTGGCCAGATTGTATAGCAATCATTCATTCCTGGGTAAGTACAACACGCCTCCGACACGAGGCTCTTGGTGCTGTAGCTCCTTGATCCCGCTGTACTTCCACCGGAATACCTGGGGGGATTCCCCGGCTCAGTCTCAGATACTTAGCCACACAGTGAGCCAAAGCATACGCTTCGTAAGATTGTTCCGGTTCCGGGGCTTGACAGATGCGGGCGTGCTGATCGCGCCCCTCGTTATTGTTGTCGTCCAGGAACGGTCCCAGCCAATTGAAATGCACCACTCGAGGTTTGCCGTTCGGTCTCGTCCATTTCGTTGATCCTCTTCAGTCCGGTCCGTCCCAAGAGCGTTGCAGCTTTGGAGAGAATCTTCGCCGCTTTTTTGGGTCGAAGAGCCAGACTAAATCTCATGCTTCGGCTCTTACTACGTCGTATCGCTCCTTCATCCGGTCGCTCGCATTCTGGATGTTTATGCAAACGCGGTCATTCATGTCATCCATCCTTCAACAAATGCCAAAGATGCCATCCTCTCCGATGACATCATCCTTAGGTTTGCAGCTGAACGCCAGGTCGCACAGCAACCGCAATTCTCGACCAGAAAGCACATTAGCTGGTGTCTGGTCTGTGGCATCATGGATAGAAGAGCGATGGATCAGTGGAGAAACGTCTCCCAATCCCGCTGGTGGTAGGAGACAATCTTCGACATCAATTTCTTTACTGTCCTGTTCGTGCGCTCCACAATTTAGTCAGTCTGTGAGTGCAGGGTAGTCGTTATCATTTTTCGGATTCTGAGGACCTGGCACATTTCCTAGAACACCGACGACCTGAAGCTTCGCCCCTATTGCTACCAAGATTAATATTTATTTTCACTCTTGGTCGTAGGAAAGGGGCCTGCTACATCGATGGTGATACGTTCAAACGGGGCACCGTTGTATTGCCTCATCGCTGCTCTTCTCTTCTGTGGCCCGATCACAGTGGCGCAAATCAGGCACTTCCTGCACCATTCAAGGACGTCATCTAAGGAATTGGCTCTCAGACGTTTTCCACGGTTTTCCGAAATTCACGTTGCCCTCAGGACGTTCCATCATGTAGCAACTGTAGTACTTCGGGTACTCTGTTTCGTGGAACAATAACCTGTAGCATCTTCCGAGTCACATTCTCACTCCTTTCTTTGGTACCCCATTTTCCAAGATCACGGAATTCCACTGAGCCCAGTAGGCTTTTACAGTTTGCGAGGAGGAAGAAGCCTCTTCCCAGGCTAGCCGTTGCTCAGACTTCTTCCACCGCATTAGGTGTTTTAAGTCCGGGTCGTTGATCCTTCTGGAGTCACAGTGCTTATTCTCACCACTGCAACGCTTTCTTCAATCCGATTACATTGCATATATTATTGCGCTCACTGTCTCGTTGGCAGAGCATCAGTATTTCGGTGTTTACGGCCAGTCGAAGTCGTATTCCTCGACCCTTTCGATCCACCTGACTACCTGTACCTCCTGGTTCTTGAAGCTCGGAACCATGTCAGTGCTGCATGATTAGTCCGTAGAAGGAACTTCCTCAGAGGTTCTTGTGGAATTGCTCCACTGACTTCACTATGGCGAGCAATTCCCTTCTTGTTACGCAGTAGTTCCTCTCTGGCTTAGATAGAACCTTGCTGAAGTAAACTATCACCCTTTCCTGCCCGCCTTATTACAGTTGGGAAAGCAGGCTACCGACGTCCACATTGCTAGCATCGGTTTCCAAAACGAATCGTCCTTCCGGTTGTGGGTAACTCAGGATAGGAGCATTGGTCAATATCTCCTCCGGCTGTTCGAAGGCTTGTTGGAAGGTCGTGTCCCACGCAAAACTGCGACCTTCTTCAGCAAGTCTGGTCAGAGACTCAGCAATTTTAGCAATTCCTGGTACGAATCGATGGTAGTAGATAAAGCCCTACGCGGATGCGGATATCCGCAAAATATTTTGGCATGCGGATATAGTTTGCATGGCTGTGCTGATAAGCAGTGGATAATGTTTGGAGAAAATTTGCGGACAGTTTTTAGAATAAAATCTGAACTAGGACCCAGATGTTTATTATGACATATCATATTTTTCCATTATGTTTTTTCATGACAAATGTAAAATGATGATTTAAGCTAATCTCATTCAAATTATGTCATTAAGCATAAGTAACACTCGGAACAGGAAATGGTTGCAATTCTGGCTGTATAACACTCATTTTAAACATATCACATGACGTACAAAGCCTAAGGGAACGCCTTTTTCCTCAAATGTCTAAATATGTTGCTTTAGTAATTTACGCTTTATCTAATTAAACATATTATTGTAATGCCAATAGATTCGGATAACAAACGTGGGAATGCGGAAAAAAGTCGTGTTGATGCAGATAACGGTGTGTTTATCCGCGCAGGGCTCTAGTAATAGGTTATTGCTACCTGTAACCAGACCTTGCCCATAGCAGAGCGGCAACACCGGGCTCAGGTCTGAAGTATGTGCGACGAGCAGTAGGCTTGGTGATGAATGGTGCTGAACGTGCGAGTCCGCATAAAATAGCATATAATCTTTTACCACTCGCAGTTTTTTCAACAGTGTTTAAGGTAGACCCGAGAGCGAAAGCTAATCATCTAGGACAGGGGCGTATATAGGGGGGGGGGGGTGCTGAGGGGGCTCCAGCCCCCCCCCCCCTGCGAAAAAAAAGCCAATAAAAATTAAGAAAGTGCTGCTTTGGTAAGAGCATAAAATAATTGTAAATTTGGTTGTACCCTAATCTTAACTTATCGGCTAAGTTATAAACAATATTAAAATTGAAATTATACTAACTCGTGGTATAGTGGGTAGCATTCTTCGCTGCCGCCCCGGAGATCTGAATTCGATTCCCGGCTCTGCCAAGAAATTTTAATTCTAGTCTGAGGGCTGGAGCGGGGTGCACTCAGCCTTGTAAGGTAAAGCTGTGAATTCCACAGTATGTTTTTTGAGAAATACATGTAAAACAACTGTTTACCTTTCTGCTTAGTAAATTGACAAATATTTAGATATATGCCATTCATACTCCATAGATCATAATAGAAAGTTCATTAAGTATAACATTTTATTTGTGAGTTGTGATGTATTTTACATTTTTTTTGGTATTGCCAGTAATAATTGTAGGCTATATAAACTTTGAATCTTATCTAAAATAATTACACAAAGTTATATGCTCTAAGGTATTGGTTGATATTTCTGGGTATTTTGCGGTGACAATCCCCTGAGAATACTCACAATTTTCCAGGATAGTCAGCCCCCCCCCCCCGAAATGTTTTTCTATATACGCCCCTGATCTGGGAAACGTAAGTACAGCTCCTAACACAACGTCGTTATTCTATAATATTAAATGATAGTAAGCTCTCGAATTCTATCACACGTGGTTGCTTTTCTGCATTGATCTAAAGCTTCATGCCTTATGATTTTTAAAATTTAAATGTCTTGTCTATTGTAACTTAACCCTGGAACAACAATCGTACGTTGATACTAGAGGAGTCTGACAATTCTCGTCAATATTCAGTAATTTCCATCTACCATGACCTACGATAGCTACTTTTCTCATGTCTTGGTTGGCATTTAAGCAGTGTACGAAAGACAGATAGTTACGGTACTAAAACATACGACAGCGATTTATTGCACGAGGAAGTTATTTTCGTCTATTTCTGTTTCGTTTGATGTCTGAATAAGAATGCCTGCTGGAAATGACATATATGAATGACAGAGAGGCAACCTACTTCGTGCTTGTCCTTCGGCACTGGCCATTCCATCACCGTGTTGATCTTCTGTGGATCCGCAGCGACTCTCTTTCCGGAAACAACATGGCCGAGGTAATTAACTTGCTTCCAACACAGGAATCAATTCTTGAGGTTGAGCTTCAGGTTAGCTTAGGCGTAAGAACACCTGCTCCAAATTTTTCAGGTGGTCTTCAAATGTTCTTCTGAGAACGATGATGTCTTTCAAGTAGACAAAGCAGCTTTCCCAAGACAGTCCTTTCAAGACACGCTCGATCAGACATTCAAACGTTGCAGGGACCAACTCTTGAGATCCGACGTGAAGAAGATCATGCTTCCACCCAAGATGTCTAGGGTGTCATCGATGCATGGTTGAGTGTACGGTAACTGTCTTTTCTCGTCACATTGTTCAGCTGACGGTAATCGACGCAAAACCGCGTGGATTCATCTTTCTTATTCACCAGGACCATTGGCGAAGCCCATTGGCCGCTTGAAGGTTCAATCAACCCATCGCGTGCCATATCACTTATTATCTGCTCGGCTAGTGGCAATCTCCTACAATGACGACACAGCCTAGAGGAATTTCACCATCCGGCTTCCCTTCTACCATTACTTCACTAGGCCCAGTTAGTACCACGTTTTTCACTGCGATCACCCGTACCGTCGGGCATTATGAGACTTTTCAAGATTTCCCGGATCAAATGCAAAACTCCCGTATTTTTCTCGGGTCACCAAAATTCCCGTAAATCCCGTATCGCCCAAACCCCTGATTATCTTCATGGCCAATTTCATTGTAGTCAACAAGTCTTCCAGCAAGTTTTTTGAAGCTAATGCTTGGCGATTGCGCAGTGAATTGTAATTGTTGAGAAGTTCTTCTCTTTCATCACCGTTGCTAAGCCTGAACGTGATCTTAGCTTAGGAGTGGCCCCGTCGTGCGTCGGTACAAAATCCAGCCAGTCTCTTCCACTCTATGCCATGCTTCTCGAAGTAATCACAAATGATTTTCATGACATCTTCTCCTTTCGATGTTGTTTACAACTCTTGGGACAATAACAGTTCTTCCTTAATTGCATTGTTGTCTCCTAAATATCGAACAAAAACTAGCAACTGGTAGCATTGAGCAAGGCGAGTACTTTCATAATTCTGCAAACTGAAATATGGAGACTTTAATTTCACAAAATAGCTGTTCTTCAATGTCATTAGATATTTTATACATGCCTTCACAGTATCGTTCAATAGGGGGATTTCTTAAAAGCTTCAACCCCTAAAACTTGCTCGACTTTTCTAATCAAACATGGCTCCAATGGGATTTCACCAATAGTATGCGGTTTCTTTGCCTTGGAGATTAACTGTGAAACCTGAAATGAATCTGCGAGGGCTTTTTCAGACGATTTAATTCTGTACCAGTTTTTCCTAAAAGGTTTCTAGCAAAGAATTCAGGTGGCCATACACACAATTTAGAATGAACTGTCTTTAAATGACATAGTATTGCAGGTTCTGAGGGTTCATTGCGGAGAACAGCAGCACAAATCACACACTGGAGTCTAATCTCCTTTCAGATGATCTCACTGTTCTGCCCCTTGAAACAACATTAACGAATCTCCTTTTTGATGCTAATGCTTGGCGATGAGTTACACAGTGGTTCTTTTATTTCACCAACATTGCTAAGCCTGAACGTGATCGTAGCATAGCATAGCGGTAAATCCAAACTTGATATAATCAGTCTTCGCTTTGGAGCTATTTTCAACAGAAAAAGTACAAACACGCACATTAATATCCCGAAATATCAGTAAACACAGCAAAAACTACCAAAATGGATTGCAGTGCTCTGCAAGGCTCACTGCTAGAGACCAGGGAGCATATAATAGGAGAGACAGAACAGCTCTCTGTATTATTCTGAGACTCCTATGTGGCTCAATGTTTGGGCTCGAAATGCTACCAATCTCGCATATAAAGTAATTATGGCCGACTGGATCATTACGAATGGACATTATTGTCTAAACCAGGGGTTTTCAAACCTTTTCTGTCACCACCCCCCTTCTGAAACATGAAATATCTAGCGCACCCCCCCCCCCCCACCCCCCTATTCTTCTTTCCGAAGGAGGGCAAGCACAATCACTTTCATGGGTCTACTTTTAACAATGCTAATAAGCCACTTATCCATGGGTAATGGCGTTACTTGTATCAGTTTATTGTAAATCGGGCTAACCACTTACACTGAATACGCACAAGAATTCACCTGTTCACTTAATGTCTTTGAACTGATTACAAAGGACTGGCTGAATTCGAGTCGACAATGGCAGAAATAGAAGAATATTCTTGTAAGGAAGTGGCGGTCACATTACCAAGAGGCTTATTGTCATTAGTGGTTGTTAAGTGGTTGGTAAGGAGATATCACTGCTGGAGGCAGGTGAAAGGGTGCTGTGTGGAAATGTTACTCTACACCTTTTCTCAGAATTCCTGCTGACAGGATCTAGTGGTCAGTTCTTGTGAAATAAAACAACAAAAGTATGAGTTTATTAGTCTTGGGAGCTTCCTGCCTATGATAGGTTCATGGATATGACAGCAATATTTGTTAGAGAATATAAACATTTCAATCATAGCCGGCACCCCCTATTTTGTTGACCTCTGGTCTAAACTCAATGTCTTATGTTAAATCTAAAACATGCATTATTCCACTTCAGAAGAAAATGTTGTTCTGAAAATGAAATAATGATGATTAGTTTTGGTCTCACAGGTTTGTATGATTTCCAAACCTACAAAATCTTGTATCGGACGATACACTATGTTTTGACGTGCAACAGCTGACTGGCCTGCCTTGGCCTTGCTGGTCTGGCTTGAGCCGTGGCCAACTACTGACTTGCTAAGTGTATGTGAGCCTAACATTACATACCTACCCTTTTGTTGTAATTTATTAATAAATAGTAGCTAATTGACGTGTTGCGTGTTACTGTCGCAGGTGTTAGCTGAGGTCCCTCCATCACTTCGTCACTGTGACTTCAATATTGATAAGATTTTTTTATTTTATTTAGTCAATTTACCCTCTAGGTTGGTGGTTCCCATGGACTCAGCGAGGGAACTCACCACTACCGCCTCTATGGGCAGTGTCCTGGAGCCTGGAACATCTGGTCGGGATGGATACAACTGGGGAGGTGTAATCAGCACTTCGCCCAGGCGGCCTCACCTGCAAAGCGAACAGGGGCCTCATGAGGGATGGGAAGGGATGGAAGATTGGGATGGATAGGCGAGGAAGAGGTAAGGAGGCAGCCGTGGCCTTACAGTAGGTACTGCCCCCGTAAATTGAATTATATTGAGACCATGATGGCTGTATTGGCAAAAATGAATAAAGTTATGAATGTCATAGTTGTGACGTGTATATTCATGACGTAGGCGCGGATGACGTAGACTTCATGCAAGTAGGCTGGTGGAGCTGAGATTCTTGGTGACGTCATGATTTTGTTCGAGAAAGATCTGAGATTTACGACGCAGTCGCAGGAAACAAGGTATTGTGCTAAGGAAGAAGTTACGCTATTGGAGGAAAGGCTCGAACCAATGAACGATAGTTTGGAAGGAAGACGGAGATTGCTGAAACTACGATATTTAATTACTTTTGGCATGCAGAATTGCGGAAAACTATTTTCAGTTATGGCATTGATTTGGAATTTTGAAGAAATTAATTTTGAGTTTTTGAAAATCCGTCAAGTATAGCCAAAGTTAAAACTTCTAGCAAAGACGGAGCAACATGCTATGGAAGGGATGGATACGCCCCTTAAGAAGTTGATAAAAGGTCGTGCACAGGATAGAGGAGCTTTCATACCGCTCATACCGCATATATATTTCTGATGTCATATAGTCATTTTCGAGTGAATAAGTGAAGCAAGTCATCTTTAGCGTGTGGTTAAAGCCCGGCGCATCGAACGAACACGGAGCAGTTCCATTTTACGGTGTTCGAAACTAGGCGAAGTTGAAACGCTCACATTAACGTTTCTACCAGATAATATATAAAGAGTTAACTTCTGCCTTTATTATAATTCAATTGGGCAGTGCAACATTGAGGTGTGTAGAAGATTTGAACAATTTCACGAGTATACTTCGAAAGATATTGACATTTTAAGACTGCAGACAAAAGTGATTTTCTCGCCACCTGAGAAGCACTTTTAAAATTCCACATTATACACTACGGCTGACACGTGTTTGGCAACCGTGATATTGGAGAATACGTTTGGTGTTACAACGATACAGTCTACTATGGAACATTATAATCTTGCAGTGCTTTCAATGATTATCACAGAAGTTGAGATGGAAGGCTAAGGCTTTAATGCAATTGGGACATATATCGATGGAGTGAAATAACAGCATGGAACTTCGTTAATCGTCTTTCTACAAAAGCGAGCATGTAGTGAACATCCAACTACACGCATGCATCGTGAATCCATCGCTGAATTATATCAAATGGCAGTGGAAATATTATCATACTCCACGATTATGAATATTTCTGCGGAAATAACTGCAATAAACTTCATGGCGAATTGCGACCAGAACTTCAGGGAACTTTCAAGAGAGGCCAGGGTGGACCCGGCTCACAAAGAAGAGTTTTGCCAGAAGGATGTCTTTCGTATACATGGAGCAGTGCAATTTCCGGAGGAGGAAGCAGTTCGATTCTCCGAGGGCGCTGATTCCAGGTTCGAGGTCGGAGCACATCTTCACGCTGGTGAAATGGAACCAACAGCAGTTTTCTTTGAAAACTTTCCTCTAGAACTTCAATCAACAGATAAGGTAGTCGTGAACGTTTCTTGTATTATTTGAGTCATGTAGCGATATCTGAGCAACCATTTTTTTCATATTTTCTGTCCCATATTTTTTGCCCCATTTTCTTGCTTGAGGCCGGCCCCGTGGTGTTGGGGTAGCGTGCCTGCCTCTCGCCCGGAGGCCCCGGGTTCGATCCCCGGCTCCGTCAGGGATTTTAAAACTGACGTGAGGGTTGGAACGGGGTGCACTCAGCCTCGTGAGGACAATTGAGTAGCTGTCTGACAGTGAGACAGCGCCCCGATCACGAATACCAAGATTAACGGCCGAGGGGACCCGACGCGCTGATCACGCGTCACCCCAATATCTGCAGGCCAAATGGCTGGGCAGCGGTCGCTTGGTCGGCCTTAGCCCGTCATGGGCTGGATAGTGCCAGGGGTTGACTTTTTTTTTTTCTTGCTTGATATTTTTGTACTCAGTACACTTCGATGATTTATGCCTTTTTCTACGATTTGTTGAGACATTGTTATGTCATTGGCATACTTAAATAATTTTGGATTAGTTGAGACTGATAATTAATATTCTTTCAATAATTTGCATATTTTTGTAGTCACGATTTGACTGTAAAGTTAACGATTTTCTATGGCAGATTTGAATTAAGACAGCGTGTCATTTTATTAAAGTAATTCTATTCAGTAAATTACTTTGACCAATTTTCTGTCATCCTCAAGAAAGAAGAATAATTAAATGATTTTAGAGCGTTAAAATCTATTACGTTATCGACGATCTTTGAAATACTAGTCGTCTTATGAACATGATTGCAACATAGACATTTATCATTGCATTATAGACAATTTTATGAAATATGAACTTTGATTACGATTTATTGAATACACTATAGTAATGAACATTTGATAGGAGTTTTTATCAATTCTAGATTGGAACAATAATGTTTGCATTCCACAATCTAATTGTATTCTATTCGACTATTCATGCAGTTTAGATGAACTTTGATTGAAGATAGTATTTTTATACTGCGTTACTTTGAAGATATTAATCTCAATTTTGATAGACCAGGGAGGAGTGTCTAATCGTATTTGCTATTAAATTTATTTGTGATTGGCAAATTTTTACTTCATATCGATTCATGAATGGAACCCACGAAGGTTAAATAATAACAGTCATTATTACAATTGATGAATGTAAGAATTTTTAAAGAGGAACAATGGATGTATAATCGTTAGTTCAGTGGACGTGTAAAAGTCGCTGATGAATAATGCCCTTGAATAGTGAAGGAGGTTCCCACAGTAAGATGAATGAAGTTGATGAATTTATAAGTGGAGGTTTTTGTATGTAGTGTGGAAGATTTTGATGCCATATATATGAAGATATATGATGAATTCTGGGCCAATTGTTGTGCAATTTTGTGCGTTTTGAGCGAAGTATTTTTCCGCTGAATGTATTGTCCTGGTTCTTTGAAAGTTATTCATATGAAGATACTGTTAAAATTAACAAGAGTGTTAAATAATTTGAGATGAAGATTTTGAATGGAGGTTACCGTCACAAATAATAATAATAATTATTAAACCTTATTAAACCTGAATTTGACATCTAAATATAACTAACCTTCATTGGTCGATTATATCACCACGATTTGAGTAATCATCAACCGGATAAACGTGTGGTTTAATGTATTTCTTGTATAAATAATATAAACAATATTAATATTGTAAATATCTTTGTTAAATAATTTGAAATGAAAGGGATTAATAGAGGCGTGTATAAAAATTTTCAATTGTCGTTTGACATTGTTATAAACAATTTATTATTGTTATAAATAATTAATGAACTTTTGTTATTAACATTAAGAGTTTTGTTATTATACTCAAAACAACGCTAATTAAACAAGTGGATTGAACAATGAAACATGATTTGGGATTATTAGAGTATTCCACTGGTGTTTGAATGGAGCATTTAAAACATTTGCGTGATAATATTTGAGTTGAGATGTGGACATTTAACGTGTTTTGAAGGAGAGCTAGGCTCTGATGTAACTCGCATATGCTGGGGTTGAACGGACAGGTGAGCTCCACTTGACGATGCAGGTGTATCGCAGCTGACCGGACAACTGTATGATAGAGGCCAAGGACGTTTACATAATAGCCTTGTGGCTATAAATAAAATGTGATGTGTATAAACACGCAAAACAATTGATATATGTCTCGTCCCAAATCCCGTTTCCATTCCAAGTGCATTATTATTTTTACGTTATCTTTGAGCTTGAGAAAGCTGAAACATTGTATGTAGAGTATACAAGTCCTACAGGAGGACATGGTTATGTGGTCGATGGCTTCTGATTGCCACGTGGATTTTGTTGTTTATTTTTGTTAAATTCATTCTTTATGTGAAATAAATTATTGTGCAGTTTAAAGTTTCTCGTCTTCGTTATGGTTCATTTTAAATATCATGGTGGAGGTTATTGTGAGGGCATACTTTAAGTGATCCAGTTGACAACCCAGTCCCCGAGATAAATTTAAAAGGTAAGTATGAACCCCCGTATATTTTGGTGTGTTCCACAATAATTTCTTGTTAACTATTATGCTCAAATCTCGATAGTATCTGTCAGTGCCATTTTCATTGATGTAGCTGTGCCGGTGCGATTGATTATTGGCAATCCGATTGAGGGGGCGGATATCTGACAGCCTACTATCCGGATATCGGGGACAGTAGGATTGGCGACCCTAAAACGTGGGGCTCGATTGACAACACTGGATTACCAGGTTGAACGCCAGTAGAATTGGCACAATCGAAGTTCGGAGTGCTTGAATAACATTGGATTACCAAGTTATTGCAGTAGAATTGGCACCGCAATTTTTGTGGAGTGTTCGAATAACATTGGATTACCAAGTTATCGATGTCAAAGGGATTGTGAAGACTCAAATAAAGAGGTTGATTCTTTGTTAGATGTCTAGGCCAATTGTAGTATTTGAGTGTGTGATTATATAGGAATAAAATGTTGTGTTGTATTAGGAAAATTACACTCAGAAAAGATCAGATCTTATATAACTTGAGCGAGGTTAAATAGGCTGGAAACTTAGAAAAATCGCCTATGATCTGGAATCTTATTTTATTTGACCGGCTTATGACATGTTTAGTCATATTAAAGATAAAATTAAACTATTTGGATTGTAAATGTAAATTATTTGTGTTAGGATATTTTAAAATGAACCAAAGAAACTTGAACATGTGCTTGAGTTTATTTCAACATGAAGTGTCTACGAAGGTTAATTATAAGGTAATTATAAGTTAGATTTAAGACAGAAAATTGCTCAAACTTATATATGGTGAAAAATGTTGCTCAGATGTTGTTATTTTGCTCTGTTTGATGTATGTCCCTAAAGCAGTTTATTATTGAAATATTATTGAAATGGCAGATGAGAGTCTGAGAATGATGTTGGAAGAGATGTCTGCTAACTTGAAAGCTAGCATGAACGAAAGTGTGAGGGAAATGGAAGCTAGGAATACTAGTCGAATGGAGGAGAATGCTAGTAACATGTCTGCTAATTTGAAAGCTAGCATGAATAGCAGTATGAAGCAGATGATGGAGGAGAATTCTAGTAATATGTCTATTAGGCTGGATGAAAGTGCGAGGGAGATGAAAGCTAGCATGAATGAAAGTGTAAAGCAGATGCTGGATGAAAATTTGAAAGTTCTTCAGACCAGTTCTGCAAACCTAGAAAATAATGTGTCGCGTTTACAGATCAATACCCAGGGAATCGAGAATGCTGTAACTGACATGCGCACAGACGTGTCCAATGTGCATAAAGATGTTTCTGAGGTTAAAATTGATGTTTCTAAGGTACAGAAAGATCTTACTATGTTGAATCTTGATGTTGCTAATGTCCGGGGTGATATTTCATGTGCTAGAGCTGAGGTAATTGTTGTTAGGAATGATGTTGCTACTGTACAAGACAAAGTAGAGGAAGTTCAAAAAGAGGTTAGAAATGTTCGAACTGATGTGTCAAATGTTCAAGTTGACATCAATAATATTCATTCAGATGTTAATGATATGCAAAGCGATATCAATAAAATACAAGTAGAAGTGAATACTGTTTTTGTAGACATTGCTAAAGTTCAGACTGATGTTAACAAAGTTAGAGAGGAAATTGAAACTTCAAAAACGCTTTGTACTCGTAACATTAGTGCATTAACAACTCGATTAGTTGATGAGTCTGTTAGGACAACAGCTTCTTTAGCTGGCTTAAAATACGATGTAGAGGTCATGAGAACCCAAGTCTTAGATCATAATCGTTTACTTAAGGAAGACATTGAAGTAGATATCGCGGAAATGTTAACTGCAAATGTAACGGTTTGGAAAGATGAATGGAACAGGTCAAGTGGGGAACATGTTGATCAGATTCAGGAGCGAATTGAAAGAAAACTTGCCAGTACACAAGTAGACATTAATAATGAAGTAGTTCAGATTAGGAAAGACTTGAATGTAAGGATGGATTCGCTATCCGAAAAGCAGGTAGAGGATAGAACTCAAATAGGTCAGGACGTGCAAGCATTAAAAACTGCGTTAGAGGAACAGATTCATAAGGTTGTCTCTGATGTTAATGAAACTACGAGCAAACTGCAGAATTTGAAACTAGGAGAAGCTAGCATGATGGAAACCTATAAGGAAGAGTTGATTAGGAAAGTCATCACGGAAATCACAGACAAGGATACTGAAGGATTGACTGGTGAAGAGGATAGAAATTACGTGAGAAGATGTAATCTCGCTACAGAAGAGAGAGATATTAGTCCTGAGGAACGTATATCCAGATTCAGGGAAGAAGAAGAGGATAGGAATATTGAACCCGAATGGAAGTATCGTGATAGTGGGAAAAATTATATGGATTCATATCCGAGAAATGTGACAGTCATCCGGAACTTTGAAGACAAACCTCAAAAATTTAGCAACACTGATAGTCTCACACCGATAGAATATATCAGGAACCTTAAAGACTATTTCATAGAAGCCCACATTCCTAGCGAGAGAGAGATGAGAATCGTAGAAAGATTTCTAGCTGGAGGACCCCTTGAATGGTTTAGAGCATTTCGGTACACTTTTAGCAATTTTGACGAATTCGCAGAGGCACTGATAAAACGATTCTGGTCAATAGAAGCTCAGAATTCATTAAGAGCTGAGGTATACTCGAGGAAGTATTCAGGTACTCTTCCAACACGGTACGCTGATTTCTTCACGAGCCAGTTATCACGCTTGAGATTTTTGCAACCCCCATTGTCAACAGAGCAGTTGATAGATGCGATTTCACGTATGCTGCCTGTGGAGGTAAGAAGACTGATCATATCGTCAAATATCAGAGATTTGACCAGTATGGACGAATTATTGAGAAGGCTTGACTACACGAGTCCAATGCCAAATTTGGTACAAAAAGGTCAGAGGCACGAATTCAAAGACGTTAATACGGTCTACATGGATCAAGTGCAGCAAACTGATAAGCCTGATGTAGAAAAAACTGAAAATTTAGGTCCTCACAGGAATAATTATTTCCGCAACAACAGATCACAAGGTTACCGTCCATATCAGCAAAGACGAGGCTGGAGTAATAATAGAGGGAATTATAACAACGGAAGAGGTAGATACTATAACAATGGTTATAATAGAACTACAATAGAAATAACCAGTACCAGAATCAGAATTCTCAAGGTCAGGTTATGACACCCGACAAGTATCAAGAAAGAGAGAAAGAAAGTCAGCAGTATCTGAAGGAATTACGAGAGAAGGAAGCTGAAAACCAAAAGAAAAGACAGGATGTAGTAATCGATCCTGGTCCTTCTACAAGTCAGCAGGGGAACTTTGAGATTGGTAACACAAAAAAAAACGCCGATTTCTCAACGACAGTGAGAAACTATGAATACATTGCCACACCACACATAATTACCATTAATGAAATTTACGAAGTAACTGATGAGGATTTATTAGAAGAGAGGGGAATCGTCAAAGAGGAAAGACCATGTGCCTTACCTATTATTTCTGTACTGTTAGATGGCCAACAGTATAAAGCTCTTATGGATACCGGCGCAATTATTTCTATCATTTCTGATGAATGCTATCAAAGTCTATTAAAAGGAGAAAACATGACAGTTTTACCTGTTTCTACCGTCAAAGTGAGAGGAATTTTCCAAGACAAGGCAGTGAAATGCAAGATCCAAGTGCTGTTGAACTTTGAAATTAATGGAAGGAATTATGAACAGATCTTTATTGTGGTGAACAAGATCCATTTCGATATTGTGCTAGGAATCGATTTTATATCGAAAGTTGGAGCCATTATTGATATGAAGAATAGGCGTATTAGCTTTAATGATGGGTACATGATCACAGAAGAGATCGAAGAACAGGACGTGAAAAACAGTCTGGAGATAGACCTTAGGGAAGAGATTTTAAATACCATTATCAATGAAGTGGAGAATATAACAGAAATACCCAGTAGAAAAACTGAAGGATTTGAAGAAATTCAGGGGGAATTTGAGGATTTGATAAAGGAATTCCAAGATATTTTTGATGAAAAGCCTGGATTGATTAAAGACTATAAGTATAAGATAAGGCTGACCGATGAAACCCCTTACCAAAAGAGAATATACCCCATACCTGAGAAATACTACCAAGAAGTACGAGGGTTGATCAGAAAAATGGAGGTAGACGGGATTATTAAAAAACAGGCGTCGTCTTACATAAACCCCATCACTGTAGTGAAGAAAAGTAATGGTCAGATACGTCTTTGTCTCGATGCTCGGACCATCAACTTGAAGATTCTTCCAGAAAAGGACCGACCACCTAAGATCAGAGATCTGCTTAGAAAGTTCAAAGGGAGAGCATGTTTCAGTGTTCTTGACTTGACATCTTCGTTTTACCAAGTTCAACTGGAGGAAGAAAGTATGCAGTACACTGGATTCTTATTTGACCAGACGTCATGGGTCTTTGTGAGAATGCCTTTTGGAATGGTCAACAGTGGACCAGCACTTATTCGAGCACTTGATAGCAAGCTCACTGACGAGGTAAAGGAGAATGTAATCTGCTACATTGACGATTTAATTGTATCTTCACTCAACGCCGCAGAACATTTAGTGCATTTGAGAAAGTTATTTGAAAATTTAAGGGAGGCCAATATCAAGGTCAATTTTGGAAAATGTCAATTCTTGAAGAAGGAGATCAATTACTTGGGGCATACCATTGATAAAGATGGATATCATCCAAACATGCAGAAAGTAGATGCGATCACAAGATTCCCAAAGCCAACTAAGGTGAAACAAGTCAGAGAATTTGTAGGCGCATGCCAATTCATTAGCAGCCACTGTCCGAGATACTCTGAAATTATGGCTCCTCTGTATGATTTACTCAAGAAGAATAATAGATGGAAATGGAGTACCGCAGCAGACGAGGCTTTTGAGAAAGCAAAGGAGATGCTCAGAAACAACGTTAAACTGGAGTACCCAGACTTTGAGAAGGTGTTCTATATAGAGTCTGATGCATCAAGAATACGCATTAGTGCAGTCTTATACCAAAAAGACGAGGCAGGCAACAAGCACTACATTGCGTTCACTAGTCGAAAATTAAAGAAACACGAGGAAAACTACTTTACGACAGAACTAGAAGCGTTAGCTTTTGTAACAGCTTTGCAAGCTTGGAAAAAAATGTTGCTGGGACACAAGGTTATCATTATTACAGATCACAAAGCACTTCAGTTTATGCTGCAAACTGACATGTCTAGTGATAGATTGACACGTTGGGCTTTGTTCACCCAACAGTTTAACGCCACTATCGTCCATCAGCCTGGGAAAGATAACTTACTGGCTGATGCTTTATCACGTAACCCTATCAAAAATGTGCAGATACACCATGTACAATTGGAGCAGCAAGATCAAGAGACCGTTAGGAGGTTAGCCCGAATCGGTGTGTCACAGAAGAGACACGCTCCAATCAGGAAAATGTACAGGTTCCTTAAGGGTTACATGGACAATACTGATGTTGACTATGCAGCTACACAGAGAGATTCACGACACTTTGTCTTGAGTGGAGACATCGTATGTAAGTATGCTGACTCTGCGCATACAAAGCTTCGAATAGTCGTGCCACCTAAACTTGTTGTCAATTTAGTGTGGGTAGCTCATCACGCAACTGGACATGCGGGTTTAGATAAAACTCTTGATACTCTTAAAGAGAGGTTTATTTGGACTAACATGCGTTCCAGCATTGCTAATGTCATTCGTTCATGTGATAAATGTCAAAGAGCAAAGTATGCTTCCGCTCTATTAAAAGGAAAACCTAAGGCTATGATTCCCTCTAAACCAAATGAACTCATGGCGACAGACATATTTGGTCCTTGTCCGAAGGGATACCAGGGTAATCAGTTCCTGTTGGTTACCGTGGATGTCTTCTCAAAATTTGTTACAATGAGTCCCATGCAAAAAGTTAACACGAGGAACGTTGTAAGCAGACTGGAACATGCTGTATTTCCAAAAGCCGGTAAACCAGAATATCTACTTTCGGATCATGGAGCTCAGTTTACATCCTTAGAATTTGCTGCAGATATGGAAAGGCTTGGTATTAAGCACATATTTTCAAGCGTGCGCTATCCGGAATCGAATTCTTCAGAAAGATATATGGCTGAATTTTCGAAATTCTGTCGAATTTTCTGTCCAAACGATCATTCTGGTTGGGTGAGATTTGTACCCCCTATTGAGGAATGTCTAAATTCTACAGTGCAGGAGAGCACAGGAGAGGTGCCAATGAGACTTCATCTAGGAAGAAACCCAGAAAGGCCGTGGGACAATCTTTTTAACCACGTTCCTCGAGATCCCGACCTAGGAAGGCAGCAGAGAATAGACAGAGCGAAAGAACAACTCCAGAAAGCAGCACAAAAACGACTGAAAAGAGTAGCTGGAAAACGTTTTGTGGCTCCCTTAGAAATTGGAAATCTGGTATTATTACGCAGACCTGTTAAGGCTGACGTGAGTAAGAAAATCTATCCCAAGTTTGGAATAGTGTTCATGGGTCCGTTCAGAATTACGAATGCCTATGGAAACAACTGTTATGAACTATACGATGATGAGAATAATGTCGTTTATGGCAAGTTCAATGCTGGGAACTTGAAGAAATATTATCCAAGAGTAAGCCAATAATAATTCAATTTCGTGTTCAAGTGAATTGAGATATTTATAACACAGAGTTTTAAAACAATTTGCAACTGTTTTTAAAACGTGGTGAAGGGAGAATGCCCCCGTAAATTGAATTATATTGAGACCATGATGGCTGTATTGGCAAAAATGAATAAAGTTATGAATGTCATAGTTGTGACGTGTATATTCATGACGTAGGCGCGGATGACGTAGATTTCATGCAAGTAGGCTGGTGGAGCTGAGATTCTTGGTGACGTCATGATTTTGTTCGAGAAAGATCTGAGATTTACGACGCAGTCGCAGGAAACAAGGTATTGTGCTAAGGAAGAAGTTACGCTATTGGAGGAAAGGCTCGAACCAATGAACGATAGTTTGGAAGGAAGACGGAGATTGCTGAAACTACGATATTTAATTACTTTTGGCATGCAGAATTGCGGAAAACTATTTTCAGTTATGGCATTGATTTGGAATTTTGAAGAAATTAATTTTGAGTTTTTGAAAATCCGTCAAGTATAGCCAAAGTTAAAACTTCTAGCAAAGACGGAGCAACATGCTATGGAAGGGATGGATACGCCCCTTAAGAAGTTGATAAAAGGTCGTGCACAGGATAGAGGAGCTTTCATACCGCTCATACCGCATATATATTTCTGATGTCATATAGTCATTTTCGAGTGAATAAGTGAAGCAAGTCATCTTTAGCGTGTGGTTAAAGCCCGGCGCATCGAACGAACACGGAGCAGTTCCATTTTACGGTGTTCGAAACTAGGCGAAGTTGAAACGCTCACATTAACGTTTCTACCAGATAATATATAAAGAGTTAACTTCTGCCTTTATTATAATTCAATTGGGCAGTGCAACATTGAGGTGTGTAGAAGATTTGAACAATTTCACGAGTATACTTCGAAAGATATTGACATTTTAAGACTGCAGACAAAAGTGATTTTCTCGCCACCTGAGAAGCACTTTTAAAATTCCACATTATACACTACGGCTGACACGTGTTTGGCAACCGTGATATTGGAGAATACGTTTGGTGTTACAACGATACAGTCTACTATGGAACATTATAATCTTGCAGTGCTTTCAATGATTATCACAGAAGTTGAGATGGAAGGCTAAGGCTTTAATGCAATTGGGACATATATCGATGGAGTGAAATAACAGCATGGAACTTCGTTAATCGTCTTTCTACAAAAGCGAGCATGTAGTGAACATCCAACTACACGCATGCATCGTGAATCCATCGCTGAATTATATCAAATGGCAGTGGAAATATTATCATACTCCACGATTATGAATATTTCTGCGGAAATAACTGCAATAAACTTCATGGCGAATTGCGACCAGAACTTCAGGGAACTTTCAAGAGAGGCCAGGGTGGACCCGGCTCACAAAGAAGAGTTTTGCCAGAAGGATGTCTTTCGTATACATGGAGCAGTGCAATTTCCGGAGGAGGAAGCAGTTCGATTCTCCGAGGGCGCTGATTCCAGGTTCGAGGTCGGAGCACATCTTCACGCTGGTGAAATGGAACCAACAGCAGTTTTCTTTGAAAACTTTCCTCTAGAACTTCAATCAACAGATAAGGTAGTCGTGAACGTTTCTTGTATTATTTGAGTCATGTAGCGATATCTGAGCAACCATTTTTTTCATATTTTCTGTCCCATATTTTTTGCCCCATTTTCTTGCTTGAGGCCGGCCCCGTGGTGTTGGGGTAGCGTGCCTGCCTCTCGCCCGGAGGCCCCGGGTTCGATCCCCGGCTCCGTCAGGGATTTTAAAACTGACGTGAGGGTTGGAACGGGGTGCACTCAGCCTCGTGAGGACAATTGAGTAGCTGTCTGACAGTGAGACAGCGCCCCGATCACGAATACCAAGATTAACGGCCGAGGGGACCCGACGCGCTGATCACGCGTCACCCCAATATCTGCAGGCCAAATGGCTGGGCAGCGGTCGCTTGGTCGGCCTTAGCCCGTCATGGGCTGGATAGTGCCAGGGGTTGACTTTTTTTTTATTTTCTTGCTTGATATTTTTGTACTCAGTACACTTCGATGATTTATGCCTTTTTCTACGATTTGTTGAGACATTGTTATGTCATTGGCATACTTAAATAATTTTGGATCAGTTGAGACTGATAATTAATATTCTTTCAATAATTTGCATATTTTTGTAGTCACGATTTGACTGTAAAGTTAACGATTTTCTCTGGCAGATTTGAATTAAGACAGCGTGTCATTTTATTAAAGTAATTCTATTCAGTAAATTACTTTGACCAATTTTCTGTCATCCTCAAGAAAGAAGAATAATTAAATGATTTTAGAGCGTTAAAATCTATTACGTTATCGACGATCTTTGAAATACTAGTCGTCTTATGAACATGATTGCAACATAGACATTTATCATTGCATTATAGACAATTTTATGAAATATGAACTTTGATTACGATTTATTGAATACACTATAGTAATGAACATTTGATAGGAGTTTTTATCAATTCTAGATTGGAACAATAATGTTTGCATTCCACAATCTAATTGTATTCTATTCGACTATTCATGCAGTTTAGATGAACTTTGATTGAAGATAGTATTTTTATACTGCGTTACTTTGAAGATATTAATCTCAATTTTGATAGACCAGGGAGGAGTGTCTAATCGTATTTGCTATTAAATTTATTTGTGATTGGCAAATTTTTACTTCATATCGATTCATGAATGGAACCCACGAAGGTTAAATAATAACAGTCATTATTACAATTGATGAATGTAAGAATTTTTAAAGAGGAACAATGGATGTATAATCGTTAGTTCAGTGGACGTGTAAAAGTCGCTGATGAATAATGCCCTTGAATAGTGAAGGAGGTTCCCACAGTAAGATGAATGAAGTTGATGAATTTATAAGTGGAGGTTTTTGTATGTAGTGTGGAAGATTTTGATGCCATATATATGAAGATATATGATGAATTCTGGGCCAATTGTTGTGCAATTTTGTGCGTTTTGAGCGAAGTATTTTTCCGCTGAATGTATTGTCCTGGTTCTTTGAAAGTTATTCATATGAAGATACTGTTAAAATTAACAAGAGTGTTAAATAATTTGAGATGAAGATTTTGAATGGAGGTTACCGTCACAAATAATAATAATAATTATTAAACCTTATTAAACCTGAATTTGACATCTAAATATAACTAACCTTCATTGGTCGATTATATCACCACGATTTGAGTAATCATCAACCGGATAAACGTGTGGTTTAATGTATTTCTTGTATAAATAATATAAACAATATTAATATTGTAAATATCTTTGTTAAATAATTTGAAATGAAAGGGATTAATAGAGGCGTGTATAAAAATTTTCAATTGTCGTTTGACATTGTTATAAACAATTTATTATTGTTATAAATAATTAATGAACTTTTGTTATTAACATTAAGAGTTTTGTTATTATACTCAAAACAACGCTAATTAAACAAGTGGATTGAACAATGAAACATGATTTGGGATTATTAGAGTATTCCACTGGTGTTTGAATGGAGCATTTAAAACATTTGCGTGATAATATTTGAGTTGAGATGTGGACATTTAACGTGTTTTGAAGGAGAGCTAGGCTCTGATGTAACTCGCATATGCTGGGGTTGAACGGACAGGTGAGCTCCACTTGACGATGCAGGTGTATCGCAGCTGACCGGACAACTGTATGATAGAGGCCAAGGACGTTTACATAATAGCCTTGTGGCTATAAATAAAATGTGATGTGTATAAACACGCAAAACAATTGATATATGTCTCGTCCCAAATCCCGTTTCCATTCCAAGTGCATTATTATTTTTACGTTATCTTTGAGCTTGAGAAAGCTGAAACATTGTATGTAGAGTATACAAGTCCTACAGGAGGACATGGTTATGTGGTCGATGGCTTCTGATTGCTACGTGGATTTTGTTGTTTATTTTTGTTAAATTCATTCTTTATGTGAAATAAATTATTGTGCAGTTTAAAGTTTCTCGTCTTCGTTATGGTTCATTTTAAATATCATGGTGGAGGTTATTGTGAGGGCATACTTTAAGTGATCCAGTTGACAACCCAGTCCCCGAGATAAATTTAAAAGGTAAGTATGAACCCCCGTATATTTTGGTGTGTTCCACAATAATTTCTTGTTAACTATTGTGCTCAAATCTCGATAGTATCTGTCAGTGCCATTTTCATTGATGTAGCTGTGCCGGTGCGATTGATTATTGGCAATCCGATTGAGGGGGCGGATATCTGACAGCCTACTATCCGGATATCGGGGACAGTACCATCCCGGCATTTGCCCGAAGACGAAGTGGGAAACCACGGAAAACCACTTCGAGGATGGCTGAGGAGGGAATCGAACCCCCTCTACTCATTTGGACCACCCGAGGCTGAGTAGACCCCGTTCCAGTTCCCATACCACTTTTCAAATTTCGCGGCAGAGCCGGGAATCGAACCCAGGACCTCCAGGGCGGCAGCTAACCATGCTGACCGCTACGCTACGGAGGCGACATTGATAAGAAATTACTCATTTTTATTAATAATTGTATTCAATTTCATTTTGCATGATAAACAATTTTCCACTGATTGATTATCCTTTAAAAATGTCCTACAATTCGTCAAAATATGTGACATTAATAGATAACTGTGCAATATTGATAACTATTTACATACGAAGCTCTATTTCTTGAAAAATCAGATTTCCTTATTTCTTCTTACTTGATAACATGAGAACTACTGGTCCGAAAGCATTTTTCTTATGCTTAACTTAAAGCTAAATAGCTGCTCTATAACTTTATTTCTCATGACTTTCCTCGTAGAATGAGTATTTTAGACGGTATTTTGTTCGAAAGACTAGCTTACTACAAATTTCTAACTTTTTAGAAAAAAATGGCCTATTTTTGAAATGTTGTATCTCGAGATCTAGACATACAGAGCTGGGGTTACGCTAAATTGTCGCTAATTTTGTCTTCTTTAAAAGTGTCATGGATGACCTTTCCGTAGAATGCATGTTTTAGAAGTTGTAAGCCAATCGCTGAAGAAAGTCTGAACATTTGGAGGTTTTTCGAGCTCCACGAAGTTAGCACAGGTCTTTCGAAGTTGCAAACTTGGTTTTACACTTTTGGTATCTATCCTAACAACATCCCAAGAAATCAGAACCTTGCAATATTTTGCGACCTAACGCGATTTTTGTGTCTACGGTGACTGGCCTACTAATGAATGGGGACAATATATGTGTGTAGTTTCATACAGCGAGTTGAAGAGGAAGGCAAAGAGGCATGATGAATGGAGAGCTGCTGCCAACCAGCATAACGGCTGTTAACTAGAGAGATATACATGTTGACCAACTACTGTAAGTTCCCATTCAATTCTTAAATTAGGCAGGGGTTTTGAATTATTCTGTTTCCATCGAGTTTTTTGGTTAATACAATGCAAAAATGACGCAGTTAAATTGACGCAAGATAATAGCACATTTTAGTCACTAAGTTTAGAAAGCGTGTTAATCACTTAGGATTAAATGGAAGAGAAAAATGTTGCTGATATATTGTGGATTTTGATAATCCGTGAAGTGCATGCATTAATTACTGGGAATTGTTGGGTATGCACTGCAAAAGGACCTATAAAAAAATAAAACCGCAGGTTAGTTCTGCAACTCCGTCAATGTTTAGAGGCAAGTGACATTTAGAAGCCCAATATTAGCCGTATCTGACATGTAACCATTGTATGAAATATGTCTGCCATTAATACTTTACAGTACATACTGAGGGAGGAAACATTTTCTGAAACACCCATAGGAGATTGAACTGATTATTTTTTAGAAATGTGATTTTACTTGCATTTGATTCTCCTTGGAGTAATTGCGATGATTGTAATTTCTTCGAATTGCTTTATGATACTTCACCCCTCACTACCTAAAATAAAATCAGATTAAACAATTAAGTGTCAACTATTATTTTAATGCCTTTTGCTGGATGGACATTGTTTTGTAGCTTATACAGGTATTGTAAAAGATCCCAAGAAATAGTCTAATTTTAAAAACGGTTGTATATGATTTTTACCACCAGTCAAATTTGGCTATTAGATAATTACGGACACATTTCGCAGATTGGCCCTTCCTAGTGGACAAACACAGACACAATGGCTGGAATTGATAAAGAAACAAGTTGGAAGGGAAGAGTGCATATTTTGTCCAATTAGTCCCTCTTATTAATGTAGTTCCTACCACAACTTATGCCAGCTAAGAAGATGGTATTGAAAGAGTTCCTTTAGTATGATAAGTGTGCAATGATATCAGTTTTCAAATTACAACATTGAGAGAGAAAACAGGAACTGTGGAAGAGGAATGGGAAAGGCTGAAAACAACACTAGTGGAAGCAGCAGAAATGGTATGCGGGAGGACCAGCGATAAGAAACGATGGAAGGAGACACCATGGTGGAACAACAGAGTGAAGGAAGTAGTGGGAAACAAAAACAAAGCTTTCCGGATGTGGTTCCAACTTAGAACAGCAGATGCAAGGGAGGAATATATAGCCAGAACGAAGGAAGCCATAACGGTGATAACAGAGGAAAGGAGGAAGAGGATGGAGGATTGGACAAGGATGATGGAAGAGGACAGTAAAGGTAATAGAAAACTGTTGTATGCGATGGTGAAGAATAAAAGGAAAAATGAGAAGATTACCACAGAGAGAATGGAAGACAAAAATGGCAATATTATTGAGAGAAAAGAAGAGAATAAATCACTTTGGAAAGGATACTCTTGAATGTGACAGCACCAAGTAAGTAGGAAGAGTATACTGGAAGGGTTGATGTCAGTAACCAAGTGCAAGTGGAAGACCTAACCTGGGCAGAAGTGGAAGAAACAATTAAGAGGATGAAAATGGGAAAAGCACCAGGTATAGATGAGGTAAGCGTGGAGATGATAAAAACTGCAGGGGAAGTGGGAACACAGTGGTTGTATAGGGTGATACGAGCTATATGGAAGGAGAACAAAGTCCCAGAAGATTGGAGAAGGGGTGATAGTGCCCATCTTCAAGAAGGGAGGCAGGAAGAAATGCCAAAACTACCGGGGAATTACACTGATGTGCCACTGTGCTAAGATTTATGAAAAGGTATTGGAGAAACAGATACATAAGGTAACGGAACAGCAACTGAGGGGAGGAGCAATATGCATTCAGGCAGGGGAGGTCCACTACTGACCTTATATTTGCAGTGAGACAGTTACAGGAGCATCACTACGAGTATGGGGAAGATTTGGTATTGGCCTTTATGGACATTGAGAAGGCATACGGCAGTGTCGTAAGAAACAGGGTATGGGAAGCGATGAGAGCCAAAGCAATAATGGAAGAAATAGTGATGAGAGTGAAAGATATGTATGAAGGAAGCAGAAATGTGTGAAAGTCGGTATAGAAAGAACAGAATGGTTTGAGTTGACAAATGGTCTAAAGCAGGGAAGTGCCCTCTCGCCCTTGCTCTTTGTAATGGTGATGGATGAAGTGATGCAAAAGGTAGCACAGCATATTGGGGAGGAAGAAATGAAGGCACTGGTGTTTGCAGATGACCTGATGATCTGGGGAAACAAGGAGAGGGATGTACTGCTCTAGTCCAAGCTCTATGAACTTGCGGGGAGAGGAGAAAGAGCAGGGAAGGGTCAGGCGTGAAGAGAAGGATCTGTCAACAGCCCGCCGTGATATATGGTATCCCTTTCTATTTCAATACTGCTAACATTCGGCCGTTGCTCAAACCACTGTGGTGTTAGGAATGACTGAGTGAGTCACCGACCAATGTATTTGGTTCTGTACTATGCACGGACCGAGAAACCTCATCACTCGTCAACACCACTACTCATAGTCCGCGATGCACATTCCTCTCAGGTTCACGCAGCTTAGACTCCGGCAGTACAGGAGCAACTCAATGCATGGGAGGAAGTAGTGTCATCCTATGGAATGAAGTTTTCGACGCAAAAGAGTGAAGTGGTGATAACAACACGTGAGAAGGACAGAGTATACTCTGGGATAAAGTTAGGCGGAGAGCAGTTGAAGAGAGTGCAGAGCTTCAAGTATCTGGGAAGTGTCATTGAAGAAAATGGGGGAAATGCCTTGGAATTAGATGAGAGAGGAAGGTGTGCTGAGGATTCTTCAAGAGTGTTAGAGGCCTGATATGGAGCAAGGATGTGCCACAGAAATGTAAAGGGATCATGTACCAGACTTACTTTGTGCCGATCCTATCGTATGGATCAGAAACTTGGGTGATGAGGGAGAGAGATAAAAGCAGTGGAAATGAAGTTTCAGAGGAGTTGTATAGGTGTTACGAGAATGGACTGAGTCAGAAATGATAGTCAGAGAAATATTAAACGAAGAACCCCTATAGGATAGGATTGAAAAATCAAGGCTGCAGTGGTATGGGCACGTGAAAAGAATGGGAGAAGAGAGAATACCACGGAAAATATTGGAAATGGAGTGGAAGAAAAAGAGACCTAGAGGAAGACCAAGGGATAGGTGGATAAAGGGTGTGAAGAAAAGTGTCGAGAGAAAAGGAGTTAATTGGACAACAGTGACAGAAGAGAAGTGGTGGATGGACAGAAAACGATGGAGAGGCTTGTGCTCAAAGCAGACCCAACCTGCGGTTGAAAACTGCTCTAGTTGATGATGATGAATCCTCAGAGTTCCAACTACCAGTATCTAAGAATATGAATGAGATAATTAGAGAACAAAAATTCACTTCAGAAAACAAATTAAATAACATTTTATTTTCAATATACCGTACTGTAGTAATAATAAAACATTTACAGCACATTAAATATATTTTGTAAAATATATCTTATAAGTCTTTATCATTTCATTACACATACTCGTATATACATACAAAAATAATTTATATCAAGCAGAGTATTATTGGAAGGGATGATGAAATGTCAAATTAGTAAATGGCACTAGCACTAATCAATACAAACACACTAATTGCCAGCTTGGAATTATAAATCTCACCAAACAATAAGAATAATCATGAATTAAGATCACAAGAAACTTAAGAAAATAATCTTAAAGATTTCAATGGCTGTTTTTTATAGAATTCTGTCAGACTAAGAGGGAATGCATTTTCCCTCCCAGCCTTTATGTTGTCACATAAACAGTGCATGCGTCGCATTAGCCTCCAATCTCCCTGCCATTTAGATGAGGGTGAGGTCATTCTTGTTTCAGTGCCCTTCGCTAATTCGTAGTAAACCGATTCATTCACGCGATTATTTGCACCCAATCTCGTAATAGGAATTTCAATTTCTTTCCATTTTGTTACCATATCTGATTTGGAATATGTATTATTGCTCATATGTCAGTTACAGTGGGATTCTCTCATCAATTAGTGCTTTTATAAGAAATGACAGATGAATTGTGCCTGATCACCTACGAAAATGATTTTTCCTGGTTCTTTCAGTAATAAAATGCCTCACGCAAAGCATACCGGTAGCTTCATCTGCTTTTACATGTTGCTGATCAATATATTAAACAAGAAAATGAAGATGAATCTGATGGGAAAGATTGTATAGAAGAAAGGGGAGATTCGGGTACTTAACAAGATGCATCCAGCTCTGAAAAAGAGGAAATTGATCTACTTGCATGTGTAGGTACGGATAAAGTAAACAAGATAAAGCCACAATGTCTTGGTACATTTACCTGGCATACTTGGAGATGTACATTATACTGCCTCCCCACCAGCATGTTGAAATGCATTGTCAGAAATTTCAAGTTGCATCTGAAATGGACAACCAACCTCCTACTTGTTATGACGGTCAAAGGAAGAGATGCCACAAGTGCTGGGAAATTAGGAGAAAGTTTGTTATTCAAAATATGCTTGCAAAAAAAGTGTTTCTGTCGTTTTCTACTTAGAACAGGCACGTCATATGGTACAGTTGGTGAATAATGTTACAACAGTGTTTTTAATGAAAATATTGTCAATGCTCTTGTTGACTAATCACAAATGGAAATTTAATAGTTCAGAGTTTGTTGGACAGTTGTTTTTTAAATGGTAATATTAAGTTTTGTTATTGTTTAGTTATTCTTTTGTTCTCACATTTGTAGCCTACCTATATTTTCTATTATTAATGAAATAACTTATTTTGTGATAGTTAATTCAATCTGTGGCTTCTTTATATTTCATGTAATTAATTTCCTAATTTTGGTAAAAATAAAGCATTTTATAATTTAAATGGGATATTTTCCTTTCTTCAAGTTAAAAATACAACACTTAAATGAGATGCCAAATTTTAGTACTATTTCTAGTTGGTATAATGTAGACTAGCATACGTTTGAATGGTTAATCTGGCAGATTAGTTGTGCTCAACAGTGAAGTACTGCACCTGATGGAAGGTTCAAAAGGAAAACTTAAGAAAATATCCATTAATGCTTGTTTTGGCAAAGATCAGCATTGTTGAACTGGTAGAAAATAAGTCCACTAAGTTACAACTAATAAAAATAATTACACTTGACTTAAGAAAAGGAAGAAATTTATGTCATAGCTTTTGGGCAAAGATGCTACATTAAGATTGTCATTTGCGCGGGCTAAAGCGCTGCGTTAGGTCAAGGGGCCAAGCTCTCTGCTGACTCGGTAGACGCGTGGGTTCGAGCCCCACCGTCGGCTGTCCTTGAAATGGTTTTCCGTGGTTTCCCATTTTCAACACCAGGCAAATGCTGGGACAGTACCTTCTGACAGGCCACGGCCGCTTCCTTCCACATCCTTGCCCAGTTTCATTCATCTTCATCAATTCCATCTCTCATCCCGACGCGCAGGTCGCCCATGGGCGTCGACTAGAAAGACCTGCACTCGGCCTCTCAGGAGGCTACACGAAAAAAAAAAAAAAAAAAAAAAAAATTTTTTTTTTTCACTGTTGTAAAATTAACTGTCATGGCATCCAGAAGTATCAATAAATTGTTGTTTTGAATTGATATATTTTCCTTATATAAAAGAAGAAAGAATCTGCGATACGCCGGTGAGCGTAAAAATAAAATAAGTGGCGACCCATATTTTAATTATGGAGACAACCCAACGTCAAATGGATTGAACTTTGTGGGCACTTCAAACGATTTGAAATCCGTTGACTGGAATAAGATCGTGCAATACAGCAGCTTGAAGAAAATAAGAGTGGAAATTAATTTCACCTACAGCCCCCTGGTGGGGTGGATTCTGGGAAAGACTCGTTGGAATAATGAAGCAGATTCTTCGGAAAGTTTTAGGTAAAGCCCCTCTTACCTAAGAAGAGATGAACACTGTCCTGTGTGATACAGAGTCACTTATTAATTCTCGACCTCTGACTTACATTTCTGACTCGGACATTGAGCTGCTTCCTTTGTCACCAGCATTATTTTTACATGATATAAATGAAACTGGAGTATCTGATTGTGATGCTGTCGATGAGCATTCGCTCAATAAGAGACTGAGATATCGACAGAAACTAATGACTGACTTGAGAAACAGGTTCAGATCAGAATATCTAGGACTATTAGTTCAAACACCTGATCCCAAGAAGGCTGAGGCTCATATAAAAATAGGAGATGCATTGATTGGCCATTGGGCCATGTTATGGAGATCATTCCAGGGATGGATAATGTGACTCGTCTTGTACGCTTGAAAACAGCTACTACATCACTACTCCGTCCCATTCAGAGAGTTTATCCTTTGGAGGTATCATCAAATTGGACTGACAATAGAAAGGTCCAACCAAGATGTATATCTAAATCCCCTAATCCTCTGAGAGAAGGGATGTCAAGAGTAACCACTTTAAGTGGTAGAGCTGTAAATATACCAAACAGATTAGATTTATAATTATTGTGTTTTGAGGTAATTATAATTATTTATGTATGGTTGAGTTGTTCTTCTACCAACTCAAGGTGGGAGTATGTCATATCTTTTAGGCAAAGATGCTACATTAAGATTGTCATTTTTTTTGTTTTGTTGTTGTTGTTGTTGTAAAATTAACTGTCATGGCATCCAGAAGTATCAATAAATTGTAATTTTGAATTGATATATTTTCCTTATATAAAAGAAGAAAGAATCTGTGATACGCCGGTGAGCATAAAAATAAAAATTTACTTTATGGAGACAGATAAAAAGTAAATTTCAGACACATTTAAGGATGATGAAAATTTTGTAAACAGGTTTACCACCATGCATTTCTCCAGCATAAATGACAATGTTTATATCAACAAAATTTCCCTATGTAACTTACTTTCTGCACAATGCTCCAACACTGTGGTATTGGATTGATGCATAAGTTTGTAGCAATTTCCATGCTAGGCAACAATATGCTCCCAAGGGTTATTTGTCAGTTAATCCATTGTTACTGCTTGTTGTGTATTGATCAAAATGCAGTGTAACTAATTCTGCAAACATTCTGGATATTTTGGTGTTGAAACATGATAGTGTCAAGTGAATACACAGTAGGTTGAACATTTCTGTCAACCAAGGATCGAATGCAACAATAGCAGTTAAAACAATTTGTACTGTGTACGGAGTTGGAAGAACAGCAAGTAAATGCTTTTCTTGTTTCTAGAGTGAAGCAAACAAAAACTAGTGTGTGACTGTATGCGCATCATTGCTTGCTTGTCACCAGGCAACTTGTAATCATATACATTAAAGATTCCTAAAATATGCATTTTATGCTTGTAATATCTTAGAAATATACTCAGAAAATCTAAGAATATGAACTAAAATGTAATGACTAGACATGCTAAATTTGCATTTATGGTAATGCAAATTTTGTTTTTTCATGAATAACTTAATTTTTGCACATGTTTGGGAATATCCCGAATTTATGCATAGCTTGGAAAATATTACAAATTTTAACTGATTAATCAAATTTTGCAGTTGTCTGTAATAGGACAGTTTTGACATTATTTCCCAATTTATCAGGAGACCCACAGTATGTGCTCTGGTAATTTCATGTTTTGGTTCATTTTAAGCTCTAAGAATGTTTCTCTAGCAGTTCTTGTCAAATACACTGCCTGTACAATACTTGGAAAAGCTTGTTACAAAACTTGCAGATCCAGAATATTACTCTACTGCTCATTTAACATGTTTTAAATGGAGAATGGGAGAATTTAAAATCTCACTTTGAGAAAGTTCAGCATTTTTTAAATGTATTTATTTATTTATTTATTTTCAGTGGACAAAAGATGCAAGAGATGGACTTAAGAAACAAAAATACTATTGTTAGGAGTTGCTTGCAGACAATACAAAGTTCTCGACTTCCTGATATAAAAAAAACTTGCAAGTTGGATTCCAAAGCTGTTGAGCTAAGTGAAATTAATTCATCGCTGAATACTTCTTGTTGACTATGTAGTGCAATGGAATGGGTGCTCGGTTATTGTAGATACTAGAGGAGGCAGGATTGAAACCTGGCAGTCAGTTGGTATTTGTGTTTATGTTTATCTTATGTCAAATTTACCGACACGTTAAAAATCTTTAAAAAGAAACAGAAAAAGAAACCTTTGCATCTATAATTGCATAAATCATGATCAATTTGCTGATTTTGGGTAGTTGGCTACTATTGAGGGGATGGAACAAGCACAAGTAGCTGGGATTTACTAGTTAACAGATAGTGTGATATGTGACTAACAAAGCCAATTCACAATGTTAAAATTTTAAAAGGAAGTGTTTAGAACTGACCCATGCTGAGCAAATGTATCCTCAAGAAGGTATCTATGCGCAGGAATATTATTACAAAGAAAATAACAAGATTGACGTAAGAAAAAACCTTGTCGACAATTGATGCTTTTTAGAGTTCTCACTTATAGACAAAAACAGCTGAAAAATAATCTTGCCTTTGCATATCCCCGATTATGACTGGAAAACTTATTCATGTTACATGACCAATTGTTTATACGTAAGTTATGATGCCTGTAATTTATTTTAGGATCCGATAATGATTACCTTCAAATGGTCATGAGTGAATTTTTTATTATGACCACTTACTATGGGTAAGCCAATTTTCTTGCATACTGCTTCATGCTTACAAAAAAGGAAAGATCAGACTGGGAAATGATCTCAAAAGAGAACAGAAAAACTGAAAATTGCATGATTAATGTTGAAAGAAGACATAGAGCTCAGATACAGTATGTATAATGCATTCAAGTACAGGGTCTCCCAGGTAAAGTCACACCGTCAGGCGGCGTTTTCACTCTCCACTACGGCAGCTGCCCCAGCCTAGCTTACATCGTGGCCTCGGCCAGGCTAATGTCACGCATTTACGGTCTTACTTACAGCTCTTACTGAAACTGAGCTACCGTAGATTATTCAAGCGTAGGAAACAATGCTGTGTTACGGAATAACAATTTCAACACCAAAACAAAAGTTTGCATTGTTGTCATTAAATGCCACCAGTTTCTCTCACAGGCTGTATTGTTGCTGTGTTCTTGCCAGTCTGAATTGCAAGCCACTAAACTTTCATCAACAAGTGTATGAAGTGTCAACACACAGATAAGAAGGTAACAAACAACAGCTTCCTGCAAGCTTTAATTAAAGAAGCACAGATGTTTCTTTATTTCTTGTGTGTCTAGATGACCTCACGTCACCAGTTAAAAGGTTTTAACCCTCTGTCGGGTGCAATGCATCTGAGAGATGCACACGCTTTGTGATCTTCTGCTGTTTCATATTGGGGGGAGCAGAAAGCTTCACCGTCCATGTGTCTTACTAGCTCCCTTCTCCCCGCTAGGCAGTGTGCTGATCAGCAAGAATAGGTGAAGTTGTGTTCCATTGTTGAGTGATTGCATCTCTCAGATGTATTGCGCCCTATTGTGTTACATTCCAATCCGAGTGGGGGCGAAGATTTCATAGAATTTTGTCAAGCTAGGAGTCCCGTTTAGACTTCTCAAACCCAGCAGTTATTGCTGAAGTTCAGCAGTTGTTACTGACGGAAATGTTCATGATTAATCTCGTCTATTTTTTTTTCAGGATTAGTAACCCATCTCATTTGGGTACAATCGTGTTGACCGACTGAAAAGCATCAAACTTTCGCTTAGTGTCATAAATACCATAATTGTTATTACAAATAGTCATATTATGATTGGTTTTCACTTAATGTCTCTTACTTTCTGTAACTTTCAAATTACGGTACTGTGATTAAATGATCAGTGACAAGTTTGTGTGTATTTCAATTTAAATTGTATTTAAACAATGACTATAGTTGTTAAATATAAATAAAATATTCAAAAACATCAAACTCAACAAAAATATAACAAAAACGAAAGAAATAACATTTCAAAACGGCTGAATGGTCATCACAAATTTCTGCATCTCACAGATGCATTGCGCCCGGTCGTGTATCGAAACACATCGCGCCTGACGGAGGATTAAACATGGCAGAACTTACTCGCGTCAGCCAGAATGGGGTTACCAGATACAACGCCTGTATAACCCAGGAAGGACGACACTTCCAGCATCTTTTATAAGGTAAGATTTCTTATAAGATTGTATGCGTGCGACACAAGCCCGGCCGAGGTCGCGACATGAGCTCGGCTGGGAAAGCTGCCATAGCGGAGAAAGAAAACGCCGCCTGACGGTCTGACTTTACCTGGAAGACGCTGTATGTGAAGAACAGTCTACCTGAAACACAGTCTACCTAAAACTGTATTTCAACCCTTTATATTCCCATTTCTTTGAGGCTGGGACGAGATGGGATTTTATGTAATTACACCCAACAATAAAATGCCATATCATATTCAACATTTCCTAGGAGTAAAAATTAAAAAAAAAAAAAAATTACACCAGTCAACAGCCAAAAAATATACCAATTAATAATTTTGATAATATTCAAGGGAAACTTGTTAGAAATATAGGTAATCTATTTATATAAAAAACACAGCTAACAGGTTATTTTAACAAATATTTAAGAATGTCATTTAGCTTCTTTATGCCAATGAAACTTGTATATGAAAAGGAATGTCAGATTCTGGAGATTCATGGAATCTGAAACACAGTAAATGTTATCTTTCAAGTAAAAATGTCATGGCAATGATGAGGAAAATACACTATAACAATTTTTCTGAGAGATATACCACTGAGTCACTTTTACAAAAGACATTTACTAGAAATTTTAAAGCTTAACAATAAAGGAAGATGGCAGCATGGCTAGAAGAATTCTTATACTAAAAATAGCTTAGTATTGTAGTTAAATATGAAAATCTCTAGCAAGTTTTAATAGAAAGTATGGAAGACAATACTGGCAGCTAATGTCATTTTGCAAGCACAGTCATGTTGCCAACTGAATCAACTTTTCAATAAATCTGGCTCATTTAATTTCATGTTAGCCAGAATATACCGTGATCAGTGGACAACTGAAAACGGAACTAGTTCTAAATGAAGACATTACAAGACCCTCCTCTGAAAAATACTAGTACTGAGAATACATAACCAACTTTATGACCAGTCTCAGTCTTAATAAGGCTTACTTAAAAATTATATTCACAATTCCTTGAACTGATATGTAAAATTGTTTTTTTTTTAAACAAATGTAGGCTATATCTTTTATATTAGGATCATCTTTTGAGGAAGCACATTTTTAATATTTTTGTTAAATATTGGAATTAAACACACTGAATATAACATAAAATAACGATTAACAATAGTCTGGGGTCGACTTTTGAGTACAGTATTCCCAAATATTGACAGCAAGGCTTATGTTTACATAAAAATTAACCATTCACACTTGTAAGGAAAACAAACGACATTCTTCCATCTCACAGATGTAAATTCTATTTTACATTTTTAGATCAGTAAATGAAATGTATTTAGTCACAATCATTTGTATAAGCAAGGTACTGGCACAACCTACATTTTTTCCCATTTACCACTGAGTAAGGAGAAATCTAGCCAATAACTGATGTCAAGAATTGACAATGTTGGAATATGAAATAATACTTTAATCTTCTCTCGTTGAAAAGTCGAACATTACAAAGCAGTTTAAAAAATATGGCCGATATAAGCTCTCCAATAGGAAGGAAATTCAATATCAGATCTTGATATAATTGTTGTTTTAAGGGGCCTAACATCTAGGTTATTGATTTCAGAAGAGATCTCTCATTATGAGATTAATTTTAATTTAATATAGCTTTCCACAAGGGAGGAATATTAATCCACAAGAGAAAAATTTCATGCAAAAGCCAGATCAAAAAAGAGCACTGACTGATTTTCTCTATTATTCTATCATGAAACACAGTTTCTCTCATTGCACATACAATAATGCCCGATGTGTTAACTGTTTTCCTCTATTATCACATGATAAGGCACAGCTTCTTACAAAGCACACACAACAATACATAGTACATAGAGCACTATTCAGCATAAAGATCTCTAGGAACAGTAATTGTCACTTCCAAGGAGGTTTACTTGAACGACCATCTCTTGAAGACACTTGGCTGCTTTTCGAAGCGTCAAATGCAGGAGTGGATGTATCACTTGAATAGTTACTGCTGCTCAGTTTACTAAGTGGCTTTTCCTATACGAAATAGAAAAGAAAAGGGTTTAATTATACACAAGAAATAAGATTCCTTAAAAAGTAAAGGTTATCCATTGAGGACTGCCTGTTTACCATCTCTTGATGAATGCAGTACATTAGCATTTGTCTGTTGGCAAAGGCTAGAGTAAAATGTGGCTTTTCACCGATGTCTAAGTCTCACTCATGGCTGTGATTATATGGAAGCTACTGAGGTATGGGTGGTACTGAGTAATGGCCTTAGAACACAGTCAGTGCCTGTGGATGTTGTGAAAGGTTCTGCTCATAGGGTTAGTACAGCTGTACTGACTCAGTGAGGAAAGCAATCACAAACTATCTCATTACTCACCTTGCCTAGTACGCCTCATTATAGTGCTGCCTCGGTTTTGTGGGTTTCTACCACATAACCTATGGTGTTGCTTTTTGAGGATCCAACCAGCTCCAGACTGAGTACCTAACAAGACATCCATTGAGGTGTATCTCGCTTCAAAAAGTAGCCCTTGGTGGAAGAGCAATTCACTTTTGTTTTTGAGAGAGTGAAAGAGGAACCTAGTTTTAATATTGTGAATAAAAGACTGTTTTACTTTTTCTTATATTGGTGAATGTTGGTGTAAAAGTTTACCAACAACAAAACACGTGATGTTCATTTTAATGTAAAATTTATTGTAGAGAAACTTACATAGATACACCACACTAGTTTTTGACATAGTCACTCAGTCTCAACAGTCCTGGCGTTCTACTAATGTGAGAAGAGTGGAAAGCATCATATAGTGTAATATGATGTTAACTTGCATTGGTCGCCTATTGTCGATATTGAAGAAATGATCAGGAGTCCAATTGAAAACAATGTTTATAACCTAACTGTTTCATGATCAACTGAAGGTTATGTGTTTCTGTATTGTATGTAGGCTATGTTTCCTAAATGGGTAATATTGTACTTATGTAACGTAATAAGTGATATTCTTCATACAGATTTATATACGATTATTCGTATAATAATATAAATCTCTGCAAGCAAAGCTAAAATATTATAAACACTGTTACAGTAGGAAGGATAGTTTAGAAGGAAGGAAGGAAGGAAGGAAGGAAGGAAGGAAGGAAGGAAGGAAGGAAGGAAGAAAGCTTTATCTCGCAATCATGAGCCACGGTACCTCCTTTATACGTGGAATTTGAACCACAGGATGTGACACTTCACTTCAAAAATCAAACATGCATTAACCGGGCGGTCTGGGTGAAAGGCAAGCAGCTTCAGTGATACCGGTACCATAAGAATTAGTAATTGGTTGCAAACAACACACTTTCAAATTAGTTGTTTTAAAGCACTATTTTTAAGCCCTTCATCATCTATACTAATATAATAAAGCTGAAGAGTTTGAGTGTTTATGTGTTTAAACGTGCTAATCTCTGGAACTACCAGTCTGATTCGAAAAATTCTTTTTGTATATGATAGCCTGATTCAAGAGGAATAGTTTGGGCTATGTAGCATTGGGCTACACCTCTCAGGTAACCTTAAAGATTGATTTTTGTTCAGTAAGTCGGAAGAACAAGTGCTCCAGAACGGCTTCAATAATACCGAAGTCTATTGTTGCCATGTAATGCGGGCTGCATCACGTCGCCCCTACCAATGTCTGGTGCAGAAATGCGAGCTGCTTATAAATTGCAGTCATGGGGAGTAATTAGTGCAAAAAGATTTCTTTGGCCCGTTAAAACAGTTATCATCATGACAATAGTATGCCTCTATTATGGGTGATGGTGTTGGTGCAGTATACTGAGGTTATCAGCTGCAATAAGAGTTGGTGCTTTCAAATTTACTTTCATTTATTCCGATCCGTATCCTTGAGAGCTCCAGTTCTGGAAAACAAATAAATCCACCGGGTGAAGCCGGGCACTACTGCTAGTATGTAATAATCCATCAGTTATTCTTTATCACAGACAGTTTAATAGAGGATCTTAAACAATCATGCTTGTTTACATCTTATAATTTGACCTTGGCTGCCAGTAATGTCTTCTTGGCTTAAGATTTCTTTTCATGCTTTGGAATACGTTCCTCTTTCTTCTACTGGAGGGGTGCATTTTGTTCCCATTTATAATGTATTGAACTAGGCAATTCGGGAGAAAGTACAGGATTCGCAAGTCTAATCCTTCAAGCTAGCGTTTAAACAGACTGCAGCTTACTTGTCAGGTGGTACTTTAAGTAACACTTGCTGCAGCATGCCAAAACAGACTTGGACATGATCAGCCCCAGAAACACCAATATTTCCTCTGTCCCTCCCACTCACAACCTCATGTGTGACCTTCGCTATAGTAAAAAACACTACATGCTTTCTTCTGCACATCTTGTTGGTTAGCTGGTCAATAGCCCTGCTATCAAAGAACAACATATACAGTAGGACCAAAACATTACCAGAAGGCCATCTTATAACATGTAAACATGCAGGAGTTGGTAACCCTACTTTCATAAAGTGATAGTGAGACTTTAATCACTGTGTACCAGTATACAGATACAGTAAAACGCCGTTGCTACACACCCTCCTATTACGCAATCCCATCTATTACGCTCTTTTTGTAATAACCCTGGACGGTTCGTGTATAATACTGCATAATTTTACCCTATTATAACGTGTCAAAATCCCTCTTATAGCGCTTTTAACATGTAAAAAATGAGGAAAAATTCCATATGAATTGTAAAAAAAAAGAGCACGGTATTTGAGTTGTTTTAATATTATTATTATTATTATTATTATTAATCTTGATTGGTCACATTGAACCACTTGAGTCGTTCCACAATCACTTCTTCTTTGAAGGTAGTACTGCTTGGTTCTTGCGCTCTTTGCAGTACTTTTGCAATCTTTCAGATCGGGATTTTCTCAACTCATCTGAAATCTCCATAGGCTTTCTATGTGTCATTTCTGCAGAAAATTTGTGAGTTTCGTTTTAATAATAATAATAATAATAATAATAATAATAATAATAATAATAATAATAATAATAAAATAAAATACAGTAATAATAAATTACTGTATATTACTGAAATATTGTTTTCAAAGTGTTGTCCCACCACACACACCATTTCCCGTCTATAGCCCTGTCCCGCTTATTACGCTCTTAAACCACAGTCCCTTGAAGAACGTAATAACGGCGTTTTAATGTATTTTTGACTCATTTCGAGATAAAAGGCGAGTCGAAAATGATCAGATGAATGGCATACTGGCAGAAGGCTTCATCATGATAATGTTCCATGTCACAGTGCTTGTTTATGCTGAAATTCTTATCTGATATATATATATTTCCTGAAGGACATCCGCCCGGCATTCCGGGAGACCATAAAGATCCAGAATACAGTGTAGGTACATTGTTTGCTCTACAGTACATAAGTCATTACGATATACCATATAAATGGTTATGTAGCATGTTGAGTGAAGCTCTCAATACGCCCAAGCAGATCTTCTCAAGATCATCCTCGATGATGCCAAGCTTCTTGAGGATATCCACGACGAACTTATAAGATGTTCCACGAGCTCCGAATAGAAGGCCATTCACTTTCCATGCATTTTTAGGTAAGTTATATCTCTCACTCAAGTGAGGTATGCATGGTCGGTAAATAGCCTCTTTCTCCTCGTTGACTCGTACGGCTTGCGGAATGTCCACTTCCATTCGTACCGTGGGGTCCAGGACCAAACCCCTTCCATTCTTCCTGTCAATGGCAACGATATCTGCTCTACGGTGACTACCATTTTCCGAAATGCAGTGCACTTCCTCATAAACTTTCCATTTTAATTTCCTCAGGGAAGTGGCAATTGATGATCGAACTCGGTGATGGCGGTAATTTCGTAACAGTTCTCCTTTAGAACATTGGACCAGGACATGTCCTAGCGTCTCTGATTGGTCACATCCTGGTTGTCGGCATAGGGTTGTGTGCTGACTTCTCCCCGGCACAGCTCTCACCGCTGAGATGTTGCAAGACATTTTGATGGCATTCGTCCATTCAGAGCACGATAAGCCTTTTCTGTTATTTATCCACGAGTTGTTCTTAGGATGTTGTTCATAAACTTCCACTCCTTTACCTTTATGAGGAAGTTTACACCAAGCTTCAAATGACCGTTTCCGAAGCTCATTTCGTACCCAACATCCTGATTTTGATTCTGTGCAATCACTAGTCGGAAAATTAAAATATTGAAGAATTTCTTTCTTTTCCACGTCAAGATTTCGACAAATATCTAAATGAACATCTTCCACTCTGAGTAACTTTTGAACTATATTAAAATGCTGTATATAAGCTTCCCATTCAACCTTAACTAAACCCAGCCCCCGAACATTCCTGGATGCATACAACATATCATTGGGACAGTCATGTGGTAACCCAATGATTTCTTTGATAGTTGATCGCAAAATTTTATCAACATCGACCAGAAAACTTGATGGAATTTTATTTAACGGTGTACTCTGTATTGTATAAATCAGACTTGGCCAAATGTATTGATTAATTATGTTTAACTTTTGGTCTGGTTTTAGTAAACAAGAAACTGTGAGAGAATTCAAGTCTTTTTCTAAACTATTTATCAACTTGCTCTTGTCAAACACAATTTCATCTTCAAACGTTATTCCCAGATATTTTATGGTTTCCCCAGATTTTACACATGTCAAAGCAGTATTTCCTAGTGTCACAGCACTTCTCTGACAAAGGTTCCCTTCTTTAATATTGATCATTCTGCATTTTGAAGGATTCATGGAAAGACCTATAGCAGATAAACTATTAACGGCGGTATTTAAGAGTTCCTGCGCCGAAGCTTCATCTTTCGCCACTAATACAATATCATCCGCAAACGCTAAGGCTGAAACATTTTCAACGTCAGATGACAGCTGATACCCATACTCTTGAATGATCTCCTGATCTGCGAGTTCTTTGATAGTATCATCTATTGCCAGGTTGAATAAAGCAGGTGAGATTGGAGATCCCTGAGTGATGCCTTCCCTAAGCTCTATGCTCACTGTTTTATTAATACCACATTCAACTTTGATACTATTTCCTAAAATAAGGTCGATTACTAAATCTCGCAAGTTGTTTGGCATATTTACTCGATTAATGCACCGCTTAAGATGTTCATGGCCAATATTATCATATGCCTTTGCAACATCCAGGAACACCACGCAGCAGCTAGTTTTCTTTGTCTTAGCATTCCTGAGGCAACCATTAATAATTGAGGTATTAACATGTGTACCAGGGAGATTAATGAATCCCCTTTGATGTACGGAGAACTCTACGAATGAACGTAGTCGCCTGTCAATCACTTTTTCTATAATACGTCTGATTACTGAATATATGGTGATAGGCCTCCAGTTACTTATTTCTTCAGCACATCCTCCTTTGTGGAGAAGTACTGTTCTTCCTGTTTTGAATATCCACTGGACTTTCCCGATTCAGCGAATGAAGACTTCTGACTCTTTCCAACATTCAAAATGGATCTTAGTGGCCAGAGTTTTCCAACAGTTGTCATCAAAGCCAATTTGTCACCTCAAGCAACTCACATTTCTAAGTAACTGTTTTTGATGTGTGGATTGAGGCTTTCACGGCCCAGATTACTGTTCACATTATTCATGTTTTTAGGGCTAATGACGTGTGAAAATAAAATTAAATACCACCAGACGTTTCGAAGGAACCTTGCCTCCTTTTTGATGTGTAACATCTTTCCTCTCTGTTGCTGGATATTTTTTTGTGGGAGTGATTTTGGAAAAGGGACGGAAATGTGTAACAGGAAACCGGGGAAGCGCGCGCTGTTTGATTTGACCAATGAGCGCGTGTGGTGGCTGTGAGATGGTGCCAACCCATTTTGCGTGAGGTGACTCCTCCTCTTTTCCTATAGCTCCCTTAATTTAACCAAAGGACCCAAAACTAATAGGTCATAGGCTTTTTAATATCTCGCGAACCAATAAGGCTAGGGACTTTTATGAGGTGTCCTAGGAGTCGGGGCGACGCCCCACGTTTTTCTATCCCCCTCTTAATTTAACCAAAGGACCCAAAACTAAAGGGTCATCGGCTTTTTAATATTTTGCGAACTAATAATGCTAGGGACTTGTATGAGGTGTTGTAGGACTAGGATGCCCCCTTTTTTCATGATTTTGTGATTTGCAGAAATGGGTAAATCCAGAGCAGAATATATGCGAAATTATCGACAAAAGAAACGTGAGAAAAAAATTTAAAACTGGAGGAGTAGGCTACAACCGAAAAGAATTGACTTCACACATATTTCATCTCAATTTCATAGTAGGATAACATTTCAGATGTTACACATCATATGCCACTACTGTAAGGCTCGTTTTATATTTTTATTTTGATGTGATAACTTCCCCACACCCGGGAAACTGGAGTGGAAACTTGATGGTGATGAACTTAGTAAATTTTAAGGCTAGTTTCTAAACTTATTATTCTGTTGTGGAGGTTTATGAAGGACAAGAGTTAGCCCAAAAGATGTACAAGGTGTTGACAGGCAGAAGATTGGTGTTATTAAATTCAATACATATTAAATAACATCAGAAGCTAAGACATAGCAAACCCAGATACAATTAACCCTCTTAGTGCCAGAGTCGCTGTGAGCGATCCTCATAAAATGAACGAAACTTGCCAGCGTCGCTCTGAGAGACGCTTCGTTTTTTATTCTTAGAGGGGCTTATAGACCGAAAATGGCGTCTAAACTTGAAGTGACTATTAAAGAGAGTTCTAGCAACCATTTCCTGGCAAACATCTTTTGCTTTCTGTCTATCGAAATACTCGAGCGATATTTGAAATTCATTGACTTGTTTACGCGCGACTCGTAAAAGAATGGCGCCCAAGGGATGGAAGCATTGTTTGAGAGAGGAAGAAATTGAAGAATTAATGATTGATGAGTCAAGTGGTGAACTCTTGGACTTCGTGGACAGTGATTGCGATCTTGTGTGTGATGAATCAAGTGCCGATTCCGCTTCGGACAATGAATTACCTGCGCTGAATGCGATCGTACATAACCAAACAAGTGATAGTGATGGTAATGATGTTGATAGTAATAGTGAGTGGGAAGAAAGGAATGTTGACCAGGACAATCCTCCACAGGCTACACAACCACAAATGTGAAAGATAAAACTACAGGGTGTCCTTCTGTTTATTTATTTATTTATTTATTTTCACTGTAATTATTTTTATTTTATTTATATCAACAATGCCTTTGTTGGTGTATACGGTATTTTATGAATATGCTAGATTTTAGAATTTCGGATTTTTGACACCCCTGCTGATATTTTTTAAACTAAAAACTGCATTCCCTGGTTCTTTTGTTATGTATGTGTGCTCTCCAGTGTTCATTTTTACTCCATTTATAAGTGTGGGGTAATAGGAATAATCAAACTTTCTAATATTTATTTTACAGAAGAAATTATTTTAATTAAATAATTAATAAAGAAAGAAAAAAGTTTCATAATGATTTGAAAATTTTCCTCAATTTAGATAGCTATGTTTTGCACTCCCTGACTAAATTTCGCCTTCGTATCTTTCAAAACAGGGGATATACATATTTTTTTCTGAAAGCCTACATTTTCCATTAAAACAGCCTGGCACTTTTAGACTTCACCTTTACCTTTTCGCCTGGCACTAAGAGGGTTAACACGCAAAAGGTTGTGCATGGTAGCTCTTGCCAGAGCAAGTAAATATTTGTTTCAACAATCAATATGAATCGATTATGAATGCTTAATAGACAGCATCAAGGACAGTATTCGTAGAGTGGAACCAACTCGCACTGGACATAAATATCATGTTGAACTACCGATGAAACGAGTCGGTGCTGGGAGTGAATATAATGTTACACAAACCGCACTGTTCCACCTCTTAAAACAACAATCATCTTCAATCTATTTGGTGCGCTTTCCTCAGAGATTCTTTTCAAATTTGGCATGCAGGTGAATAAAGTAATATACATTACAAAAGCATGTAATGCCGTATTTTTCAACATTCAAATTTGTAAATTTGTGTGAATTCATCACGAGCAAGCAGCCAGGTGAATCAAAGATAGTACACATAATGCAAACAAAACATCAACCAGACTTCACCAAGAATATTTTCAGGATTCTATGGAAGCACCAACAAAAAGCCATACATTAAGTTTCTGCATTTCCAGATAATATCTGTCATATTCAATAAAACTTTCTTTTCGATAGGATAAAGTTGTTATATCACAAATAAAAATGATCACAAGGACAATCTTTGCAGATAATATCACAGCCTTAAAATCATTAGAGAGAGCTCAAATGACCATAATGTTGCAGAGCAGACAGAATATACAGGGTCTTTCATATAAAATAAGAGCGCCAAGCGGCGGCTTGGTTAACCGCGGCTGCGGTCACCTTGGCCGAGCTTTTAGCGCGCAAAAGCGTGTGTACAATCCTATATGATGCAGCGGCCTTGCTAGCGTGTGTACAATGCTGAAATCTTACTTTAGTTAGTTAGTTGTTGTTGATGAAACCGACACCCCTACTTGTGCTAATTTTGTGAGTAATTTATTCGGAGACAGTTCAAGATTCTCGCCAATGTCCATCTAGCTCATCCTCTGTTAAAACTGTTCGTGTGCGGGCATGTTTTTTTATTGAGCACCGAGCCAGTAGTGTCAAACATTTTTGCAATTACGTGAATCTGTGCTAGTGAAGGTGGCACTTCATCAGGAAATTGCTGAACAAATGCATCACCTACCCGCCGAGCCGACTCGTACTTAAAATAAGTTTTACATAAAAAATACGATGTTGCAATGATAACTGTCTCACCATGTTAGCACTTGAGGTTTAGACTAGCGACTGAGCACCTGCACGCTTATTGCAAGGTCAAGTTTGGTAATGTCAATCTGTTATTTTTATACAGTCCATCGGAAAAAAAAAAAAGCACAACACAAACAGTCCTCATATGTACTATGCGCGCGCTTTCATTACTACAGCAGGAGGCCGTGGCGCGTCACAAGCTCGGCCAAGGTGAGCGCAGCTGCGGTTAACAAAACCGCCGCTTGGCGCTCTTATTTTATATGAAAGACCCTGTATACTTCCTCTTCTATATTCTATGGTAATACCATACACTGTACAGTACCAAATGAAGGAAGTATATTTACCTCCAAATGGCAATATAGAAGGGAAAGATAAGAGGGGTTCTGCACCTCAGTCTTCGATGCCTCGGATGATAAACAACAGTGGCCTGCATTAAAAAGCACAACTATCATTATTATTTCTTAACATCTATTTGTACAGTGGGAAATGTAGGAATATAAAATCTATCTTTATCTTAATATAGGATCTATCTTCTTCCATCATCATCATCATCATCATCATCATTTCCCCTTATCCAGCTCCTGCTGGGTCGGGGTATTTATGGCACTTCTCCACTTTCCTCTTTCCTTCCACAATTCTTCTTCCACGATCTTGTCCCAGTCCAGATTTCTTTTTCTCATGCTGTTCTTCACTGAATCGATCCACCTTGTTCTAGGTCTTCCCCTTGCTCTCTTACCCTTGCACTTGGCCTCCAGCATCTGTCTTGGTATTCTATTTTCCTCCATCCTCTTTACATGTCCAAACCACCTTAGTTTATTCTTCTCAATTCTCTCATTTAGTTTTCCCATCCCAACTTCCTTCCAAACATCTTCATTCCTCACTCTGTCTTTCCTTGTCTTACCTATCATACTTCTTAGGAATTTCATTTCACTGGCTTGGATTCTACTCTCTTGCCTTTTCAATACAATTAAATTGAAAATTATATATTAAACACTTGGTTTATGAAAAACTAGGATACATGTTTCGGGAGCATATAGTCCCTTCTTCAGTCCACCTGGTGACCTAAATTTAACATTTTGACATCATACAGAGAAAGAGAGCGAGGGTAAGAGAGCAAGAGGAAGACCTAGAACAAGGTGGATTGATTCAGTGAAGAACAGCGTAAGAAAAAGAAATCTGGACTGGGACAAGATCGTGGAAGAAGAATGGTGGAAGGAAAGAGGAAAGTGGAGAAGTGCCATAAATACCCCGACCCGGCAGGAGCTGGATAAGGGGAAATGATGATGATGATGATGATGATGATGACAGAGAAATCGATATACTGTAATCGTGGATAGAGTAACAATTATATTAGCATTCTAAATGTTTTGGTACTAATCTGTTGTTCCTACATTTCTTCAGGAAATCGATGGATGTTTAGAAAGCCGCTTCCCTTAGAAACATGCACACAATTGATTGTTGTTGTTGTTGTTGTTTTAAGGGGCAGAACAGTGAGGTTATCTGCCCGTATACCAGTACTGTAATCGGATTAGTCTCAACACAAAAAGATGGAATGTTTCGACTTTCACAGCCAGTTCTAGGTGTTATGCTGTGTCTGAGGGGGGAATTTGTCTAGATGCAACTATGGTATTTAGCTCATCAGTACACCCTGTCTGGACACGCTCTAGGATAGCAGCTACTTGTGATCGTCCAGTCAGTACATCTGGACAAACCCTCCACAAAGACATGGCATAACACCTAGAAGAACTGGCTGTAGTTAATTTCCTCACCATAAAAATCAAATTATTTCATCTTTTCAATGCCTCCATGGCGAGTTATAAATTATAAATGGGATGTACAAATCATCTGCTGATGAACCCAATCTGTGTACTTGGGCAAAATGCCCTCATAGACATGCATAACACATGGAAGAACTAAGTAACATACATTATATAAATATCAATTTTTGAATTCAACTCTCCTGCCAAATCCCTGTCCGCCATGATACTAAGCGTATTCTTTTCTCTTGTTGATCTGATATGCTCATTTAGATCTCCACCAATGAGCAGGTGTTCTTTCAAGTAAATGGGCTTTCCCAGAATTGATCATTTTCCTCATCCAGGCACCCAGGATGGGGGAGGCATAACATGAGTCTATCTTCACAATGCTAGCACATAACTTCTTAAGGATGACAATAGCCATACCATTTTGGTTTTTGCTGCAACCACCATAAAAGATCTTGAATGCATTGTTATCACAGGCTTTGGCATCAGTCAATTCGGTCTTTTCAAGGTATGCTATATCAACATGTAATTTCTTCAGGGCCAATTGGAGTCCTATGTTTAACTCGCTTCTTTAGCCAGACTCGTTCACAGGCAAGTAGTTGTCGCCCAATTCTCACGCTGGTCTGGCGAGTGGCATGCGTTGCTTATGAGGACGCCTAGCCTTGGTGCCAAGTTCTAGAAATGGTACTACTATATATGTGAATGTGACTATTTGTTTTTATGGCCAACTTGTCTCACAGCCCGTCACCAAGCATTTTAGAGCTGCTGCCATCCGCTCCTAACTTGGAGGACAGACACTGTTTGTAACCATCCCACTGTAATACAAACACTATGTGCTGGAGTATTTTCAGTAGCATTTCCCTCTGAAGGACCCCTTCCCCTCCCACAGGATTAATCTGCCAGTGTAACTGTAACTATAGTATAGTAAATAAGATCAAGAATTGGGGGTAAATGCCCTGAAATTTGAATAAGACACCATCTCAACATTTGAGAGGGAGGAAGGGAGGAGGGAAGGCCACATCAATGTGACCAACACAAACCTCAGATATCTGAACTTCCAGCTCTCCATTACAGTTGTAGAGAGTGACTTAACATTGTAGTCGGCTACACAGCTGGATTAAGATTTTTTACAAGTACAGTGCTGTTCTGCATTTCCAAATACACTTTATTTATTCGCATATAACTCACTTCTTTGACTGAAAATAAGAGTGAAAATTTGCAATGTGTCATATGTCGGGATTTGTGTTGGAAAGACTGCTGTCAATCTCCGAGCCACGCTCGCATGCATCATTCTGGTCATCATATCATACTGCATTATCCTGACTTCCGTCCAGTGCATTAGTGATGCCCGTCTTCAAGATGCTCTTCACAACAATGTGCATCGACAGTATAACCCATGCCCGTATAAACTAATCACATAAGAGTTCAACTAACAGGCTCTTTATTTTGCCTGCTCGTGCCCCCTCCTGCCATCCATTCGGTGTACAATTTACAAATGTTGTCCTTGAAGGGCTTGTTGATAGAAACATTCAAGGACTGTAGACAATGTCTACCAGGAATTTCAACCAGATCGGTTTTAATTTCTTGAAGATTTTTCTTGGCGTCTTTCCCCATGGCAACTGTCCCATACAAGCATTACCAGGCGTTGAAGCAGTACTCCTGAAGGGGCCGCTGACTTATTTGAAAATAACATATGGAGGGAAATTTTTTCCATCTGCAGTTATTGCTAGCATGATGGTGCAAGCCGTGTGTACAAGTACGCTAGATTCTCCCTCCTTGTGAGTTGTGGTGTTAGTTAGTTATTGTTGTTTTAAGGGGCGGAACTACGAGGTCATCTGCCCCTCTTAACACAGATTAAAGAATACAAATTTTGAATTGAATTTAAAATTTTGAAGTGGACATCTAAATTTAAAATGAAATCTACCTAAAAGACCAAAAATTAATAAAACAAAAACAAAAAATTAAAAAAAAAATTATAAAAATAAACAAAATTTGCGGAAAAACAAAACATTATCATTCAAAAACGAACAAGTCGTTGAGTCAATGTTCACTGGAAATTTAGATTGCTGGCCTTAACCCACTCTCACTTATAAAGCGGATAACGCGATCAGCAGCCACCGCGTCATCGGCTAATATAAGTTTGAGTGTCATCTGCAAACCAAGGTTTCTTCGTAAGTCTGCAAGATCCACACACTCGGTGAAAATGTGGGCCACGGTGAAAACGGCTCCACAGGTACAAAGTGGGGGGTCTTCCCTTCTCATTAGGTACGAGTGGGTGGATCTTGTATGACCTATCCTTAGCCTACACAAAATGACGGACTCTCTCCGGGCCCGGAAGGAGCTCCGCCAAACGCGAGTAGTTCCCTTGATCGCTCTCAGTTTACTGGGCAGTGGGTCAGCTAGCCACTGACTCTCCCAAAAAGCCAGAACTTGTAGGCGTAACTGAGAGCGAATATCTCTAGCGGGTACCTCCATTGGTCGAAGTGGTAGTGATATCGCCTCTTTTGCAGCTTGATCAGCTAACTCATTTCCCGCAATTCCCATGTGGCTTGGAAGCCACAGAAAGGTGATTCGAGTGTCAGCTTGGCACAGCCCGGCTAGTAGGTCGTGGATTCGCTGCACTAGGGGGTGTTGCGGGAAGCATGTAGCAATTGACTGCAACGAACTCAATGAGTCGGTACACACGAGAAAGTGGATTCGTGCATCCTGTAGTGCAAACTGCAGAGCTTCATAGATGGCAACGAGCTCCGCAGTAAACACACTACAGGCCTCAGGCAAAGAGATCTTGGTATTTGCACCATCAATAACGTAAGCACAACCCACCTTCTCGTCTACCTTTGAACCATCCATGTATAGAATGCCAGCGTCAGGAAATTGGTGAACTATGCTGTGGAACTGCTTCCGGTAAACGGAGGCATCCGTGTTCACCTTAGGACCTCGATGAAGATCTAACCGAATTTCCGGACGCGAAACTTGCCACGGAGGCACCTCGCTAGATGTCCGGATCATACAGGGACCTACATCCACTCCTATTTCAGTACACGAGCTATCAAGTCTAATACCAACTGGCCGAGTGGCACGAGGCCGGTTGGCGTACCCCTGGTGGTTTTGGGTACCGAAGAGAGCTTGATAGGTCGGGTGTTGCGGCATTTGACGCACATTGGCAGCATATGCTAAAAGCATATGTTGGCGTCTATAATTTAAAGGTGAAACACCCGATTCGGCGAGTAGGCTGGGTATGGGGCTGGTCCGGAAGGCACCGGTAGCCAGCTTAACGCCACTATGGTGGATACTGTCCAGCATTTTCAAGGTTGCCGGCCTTGCTGAACCGTATGCCGCAGAACCATAGTCTAGCCGGGACAGGACGAGGGCTTGGTAGAACCGTAGCAGCACCGCACGGTCAGCCCCCCACGTAGTACCACTAAGAAACTTGAGCATATTCAGTTTCCTGAGACATGTCATTTTTAATTGCCTTTTATGGGGCTGCCACGTTAATTTGCTATCAAAATGGAGCCCCAGGAAGCAATAAGTGTCAACCAACGGCAACGCAGCATCCCTGAGATGTAGTTCAGGGTGTAAATATAGCCTCCGGAGCCGACAAAAATGGACGACGGAGGTTTTCGCTGCTGAAAAACGAAAACCCCGGTCGTGAACCCACCTGTCGACCCGGTTGATAGCTAGCTGCAATTGCCATTCCACGACTGCCATACTTCCAGAGCTGTAATGCAGAGCTAAATCGTCTACATACAGCGATGGAACTACCGCGGAACCGGCGGCGACAACAATGCCATTTATGGCAATCGCGAACAAGGTGACACTCAGCACTGAACCCTGAGGAACTCCATTTTCCTGAGTATAGTATTGCGATAATGTCCTACCGACCCTTACACGGAAGAGTCGGACGGACATGAAATTCGCAATGAAAGTCGGTAGGATACCACTGAGTCCCCACTTGTGAAGGGTGGAAAGGATCCCGTAGCGCCATGTGGTATCGTAGGCATTCTCGAGGTCAAAGAAGACCGTGACTAGGTGCTGCTTTCGGAAAAATGCCCCCTGAATGGCGCTCTCAAGTCGCACCAGATGGTCAGTGGTGGACCTATGGGAGCGAAATCCACACTGGTACTCAGACAGGAGACCTTTCTCCTCCAAGAGCCACACCAGTCGACGGTTCACCATCTTTTCGAGCAGCTTACATAGGCCATTTGTCAAACAAATGGGAATATAGCTGCTTACAAACTTGGGATCCTTTCCAGCCTTAGAAATCGGTATCACGATCCCCTCTCGCCATTGAGATGGAAACGCCCCTTCAATCCATATACGATTGAAGAGGATCAACAGTTTTTTAATACTGGATTCGCACAGATGTTTTAACATTTGATTATGTATGTTATCCGGTCCAGGAGCCGTATCCCTGCACAATGCAAGCGCACTGCGCAGTTCCCATTCAGAGAATGGTACATTATAGGACTCCGAAGCAGCAGTGGCAAAGGACAAGGGGTGAGTCTCTGCCTCCCACTTCAGTCAGAAATGTAGGATCGTAACTCCCGGAGCAGGATACATCGGAGAAGTGCGAGCCAATGCTGTTGGCAATGGCGAGATGGTCCGTGATGATGACTCCATTGATGGACACTCCGGGTATCGACAGTGATGTCGGGAGTCCGGAGATCCGACGAAGCTTAGTCCACACTTGAGATGAAGGAGTATGCGCCGTCATAGACGACACATACTTTTCCCACGTCGTTTTTTTACTCTCCCGAATCAGATATCGGGCTCTAGCACGCATCCTTCTGAAGGTGATAAGGTTGGCCATAGTGTTTTGCCTCCGATAGCATTTGAAAGCACGTCGACGATCTTTAATGGCTGCTGCAATCTCGGCTGTCCACCAAGGGACAAGCTTCCGGCGTGAGTTGCCGGATGAGGAAGGTATTGTTTCCTCAGCAGCAGCCAAAATACCATTCGTTATGTGAATGATATGATCGTCGACACTCTCAAAGGTATCTTCGGCAAACACCGCACGTGCCGTGAAAGTTGGCCAATCAGCCCGACGGAGAAGCCATCGACTTGGTAACTCGATGGCTCTCTGGTTCGGAAGAGTAACGATAATTGGAAAATGGTCACTATTACAAAGGTCATCGTGCACACCCCACTGTAGCAGGGGAATCAACGCACGACTGCACAAGGTAATATCGATACTTGAATAAGTACCGTGTGCAATAGAGAAGTGCGTAGGTTCCCCTGTGTTCAACAGACACAGGTCCAGCCGCCTGATCAGCCTCTCAAAATCTCTCCCTTTACCGCTAGTGGTAGCGGAGCCCCAGATGGTGTTGTGGGCATTAACATCTCCTAGAAGGAGAAAAGGAGGGGGGAGCTGAGATACTAGATCCACCAGCTGGTCGTAATCCGGCTGAGAATCAGGCGGGATGTACACGTTACATACTGTTGCCATTACTGGCAACGAAGTACGAACTTCAACTGCCTCTAGCTGAGTACGCAACGGCACCTCTTCACTAAAGAGGCTAGAGTGGACGAGAGTGCAGATGCCACTAGCGGCCACAGCTCCGTGCACCCGGTCTTTAGAGAAGAGTTTGAAGTGACGCATTGTTGTCTCATGTCCAGGACGAAACCTGGATTCCTAAAGACAGACAATGGTTGCCGAAAAAGAAGATATTAACTGTCGTAACTCAGCGAGATGAACAGAATAGCTATTACAGTTCCATTGTGATAGTGCCATGGTGTGGACTTAGTAGAAGTGGGTCTTCTACTTATGCTTGACCGTTTGCCACCCTTCCCCATCTCTAGTTGGAGATAATGGGGCAGGAGAGCACACCTCAATCTCCACATCTCCTTCCGAAGACGAAGAAAATGGAGCGGGCGCTCTCTTGGGTTGCGCGCGGTCGTCATCGGACCTCACGAGTCTCGCTCTTGGGGAAGAGCGAGAGCGGTGTCGAGGGACTTTCTCCCGGTCCGAAGACTGGGTGTCTGTCCCCGACATGCCCCGAAGAGATTTCTTTCTGGATCGGCGCCGACGTGTGTTTGGGGAAGTAGATGGTCCCTTCCCCACAGACGCCGGGACCTTACAAAACAAGGTCGCTCCTGCTGGCACCGCTCCACTGGTAGTGGTGGGAGCGGGATGGCCAGCAGATACGTGAGCAGCCCTGCCTTTAGGAGAGGAAGAGAAACGGCGCTGAACCGTTCCCCTCTCCTCCGCCGATCTATTTTCTTTTCTATAGGGGAGTTCCTCCATATGGACGGGCTTGGCTTCAGCAGGCTTCGCTCCCTTGGTGGTCGTGGGAACGGAAAGGCCAGCAGAGACAGTAGCCACCCCGTCAGCAGGAGGGCGAGAGAGACGGCGACGAACCGTCTCCCTCTTCTCCCCTATATTTTTTGTATTAGGTGGGCTGGAAGAAGGACCAGCCCTGGTCGGCAAAGTCTTCTTTCCCCCTTTAGCTGGGGAAGACTTGTTCGCCGACCGTTTCGGAGAAGAAGAGGACTTCTCCGAATTCGCCGGTTTAGGTGTTTTGAGCTAGCCGGACCATTGTATCAAATTTCTTTGTGAATTTGTTAGGTGTTAAAACCGGCGCCTTCTTAACCGTGGCCGAAGAAGGTTTTGGGACCACCTTCGGGCTGACAGTGCTCGCTGGTACAGCGAGGGCAGATTTCAAACTCGTACTAAAAGAGGACATCGAGGGTACTGCACTGGAAACTTTAACGGCAGGGGTGATTAAGGGCGTCGCTGCAGCTGCAAACGATACCCGAAATTTGGGGGCATTCACATCACGGTACCTCTTGCGAGCGTCGTGATATGAAAGCCTGTCAAGAGTCCTGATTTCCTGGATCTTGGCTTCCATAATGAATTCAGGGCACTGTTTTGACCGTGGAGAGTGACTTCCTTGGCAGTTGGGACATATCGGGGGAGGCGTACACCTCTCGTCACCCTCATGTGTCCCCTTGCCACACTCTCTACATACGGCCTTCACAGTACACCTGGCGGAAACATGCCCGAATCTCTGGCACTGGTAGCAGCGCATAGGTGGAGGGATGTACGGTCGCACATCGCAGTGGTACGATGTGACCTTCACCTGCTTAGGTACAACATCACCCTCAAAATGGAGAATAAAAGCGCCGGTATCGACGCTCCTTTCCCCAATCTTTCGGGTGATGCGCCTAATCTTTGTGACGCCTCTCTTCCCCAGATCCCGCAACAGTTCAGCATCGCTATTCAAAATGAGGTCACGATGGAAAATAACTCCACGGACCTCATTCAGCGTTTCGTGCTTTGTGATCTTAACGGGGATTTCGCCGAATTGCGTGCATTCCAACAACGCTTCGGTTTGCTGCCGGCTAACGGTATGCAGCAAGAGCTGCCCGTTCCGGAGCTTGGAAATCCCGCTAAGATCACCAAATTTCCCCTCGATTTCCTCAGCAAAAATGATCGATTTTACGAGCTTGAAATCATCCCCGTCTGTCCTGGTAGCTACCAGGTAGCGAGGTGATCTATCTGCCGCAAATCGTTTGTTAAAGGCTTCATCCCAAGGCGTATACACCTTGGGATTAGCTCGACACTCCAGAGACGGCTTTTTAAGGGTGCCACCCTGTACAGGTGTCCGTGATCGCTTTGATGGCATCCCGGACGAAATCCTCCCCGAATACTGCCCACTCCGAACGGGGGCTATCACTGTGGGCGCCACCCAGCCAAGGCAATACCTACCTGGCATAGCAGATATTGCCCGGGGTCCCAGTGCCTCGAACAGGCACTTCCCCCTCGGCATGCACAGGATTTATGCAGCTCCAGTATTCGGCCATGCAGGGACCTTCGTTGTAAGGCGGATACTACTGTAGGGTACATGGCGCACCCACCTGACGGGATGGGGCATACCGTCTAGGCTTTCTGGCCAGATGGCCAAGCTGGTGGCCCTTCCCCTAACAGCATGCATGTTTATTTCTATTGGTCAAACCAGAGCTGGGACCAGAAAACCAAAATCGACCTTTATAAGGCCTTTTACGACAGGAGGGGGATATACCGTGGATGAATTCTGCCCTCCCCATCCACAGGGGGTCTGAACAAATCAAAAACTGGCAAGTTATTCGGCCATGTCGGCCCTATTAGTCGCCTCCTACGACAGGCAGGGCATACCGTGGGTGTATTCTAACCCGCACCCACACGGGGGAGTTGTGGTGTTGCGTGGCATGTTGAAGTTTATCGGGGTTTGATTTGCATTGCCAATTTGAGATAAGAGGTTTTTTTTTCTTTTTTTCGCACTGCTACCACGTGGCGATGAAAATCTATGATTTTATCATTGAAATCGCTTGGCGTTCTCTGGCAGAGAGATTGTTCACCTTGCAGACACAATCTCTCTCATTTCATTAATCTACAGATCCAACCACGGCTCACTTTCAAATCCGAATAGCCGACACCATGCTAAATCGCTAGTTTACACACTTTGAAATGTAGCATCTCATGTGAGATACCAAAGCCATCATTTCGCAACTCTGTGACTACTGAAGCAACTCTTCTTCCAGCTCAGGAAACTTGCCAGTATTCTGCCTTCTAAATGCATTATGTGTTTGGTTAGTGGTTTCTAGCGCATCTCACTGAATTCTCGACTGGCAGCTCCAATATCATGTTCTTCTGCGTATTTTATCACTAGCTGTATAACTTCTCCATAACTTAAAGATTGACCTACACAAGAAAACAATCACACAACAACAAAACGTGAAGACCGACACTTGTCGACAATGCAACAGTACCGTGAAAGAAAGGAAGGCACCGCCGCCAAAACAATAATATCGCAGGCAAGATTTGTGATATCCAGTGGGTGGGGGTTTGAACTTAAAATTTCTATGATCTTTATGACGGCATCAGAAATTAAGGCAAGATCTGTGCGAGAATGTTATCCCCCTGCAATTTCAAATTTAAAAAATGGGGTACGAAATATACTCTATGGCGAGTTACATGCAAGTATATGCAGTAGCCTATGTTCTAATTTCTCTAACTACAAGAGTCAGGCTTCCCCTTGACATTTTCATGCAATAACATCCGGGTCATCTACCAAGACATTCACAATGACTACAGGGTCTTTCATATAAAATAAGAGCGCCGAGCGGCGGCTTTGTTAACCGCAGCTGCGATCACCTTGGCCGAGGTTGTGACGCGACACGGCCCCCTGCTGTAGTATTGAAAGCGCGCGCATACTACATATGAGGGCTGTTTTTTTTTTAAGTTACGATGGACTGTATAAAAATAACAGATTGACATAAGTTTGACACTACTGGCTCGGTGCTCAATAAAAAACATGCCCGTACACGAACAGTTTTAACAGAGGATGAGCTAGAGGACATTGGTGAGAATCTTGAACGGTCTCCGAATAAATCACTCACAAAATTAGCACAAGTAGAGGTTTCTGTTTCATCAACAATAACTAACTAAAGTAAGATTTCAGCATTGTACACACGCTAGCAAGGCCGCTGCATCATATAGGATTGTACACACGCTTAAAGCAGGGGGCCTTGGCGCACCACAAGCTCGGCCAAGGTGACCGCAGCTGCGGTTAACAAAGCCGCCGCTTGGCGCTCTTATTTTATATGAAAGACCCTGTATACAATGAAATTACAGATGTACTGGTTTAACTAGACTTATTGTCTTGTATTTTATTTACCTCAGGTTTATCCCAGGAAGGGTGAAGGCCTAATTTTCTCTCACTTGTGCTGTCAGTGCTTGCAGCTATGCTACTATCTACTAGATAGCTAGGCGAATGGTTAAGTAACTGTAACACACATGCATTACATAAAAATATACACATCCACAACTAAGGGCAACATTATCATGCTGGGAAAGAAAAAATACCAATTTCAGATGGTCACACTGCCATCTCCCCGCACTCATGTATAATTAACCACACAAGCATATACAAGGTCTTTATTTTTGCTTGGCAAGGACATTCTCGCTCAAGCGCTCCGCCAGTGACAGCTCAGTTCCCGGCGACTGCGTGCGCATATGTACGACAGGATACGGCGCTTAAAATCAGTATCATGCATTTTTACTCACCATGCTTACAGTAGATGCTGAAAATGTTCCCCATCCGCTTCCAAACATAATCGGCATCTCCTTATGAAGTTTACGGTTACTCTGGTTAATTTAGCTTCAGTAAGGAAATAATGACATTTTCGTCTATTTTTATTGTTTACTGAACCTGTACATTTGTATCTCTTAGCCAGTTGATTTATTGTCCGATTTATAAGAATGGGTCTCCCTGGAAATGTCATTCGAAACTTTTGTCTTGTTCTAGCGCAAGATTTCCGGCACTTTATGTACGTATCGTGCAGATATACTCGTTCACGTAACGAATATTTCACATAAGGCATTACAGCACTATACACTATCAAAATAAAACACTACACAATAAGATATCCGGTACCGGTACACAGTAGCTTTATAAAACACTGAAAGACTGAAACACCCAATTAGCTCGGAGCTCACTCGTCTACAGAAGAGCGAGTGAATACCCGGGCAATACGGCTGGAGACCACGCGCCGGAGACCGGCGACCAAGGTCGAGCGAAGGTCTGCATAATAGGCCTACGTGCCGTTCATAACGTGCGCTAGAACAAGACAAAAGTTTCGAATGACATTTCCAAGGAGACCCATTCCTATAAATCAGACAATAAATCAACTGGCTAAGAGATTCAAACGTACAGGTTCAGTCATCATCATCATCATCATCATCTTGCACAGTTTCCAGCCACTGGCCGGGTCTGTTTGGAACACAAGCCTCTCCAACGTCTTCTGTCTTCCCACCATCTCTCAGCCTCCACCCTTGCCCAGTCTTCTCCTCTCTTCTTCACGCTTTCTTCCACCCCCTTCAGCCACCTGTCTCTCGGTCTTCCTCTCGGTCTCTTTCCTTCCCACTTCATCTCGTGTACCCTCCTGGGTATCCTCTTCTCCGCCATTCGTTTAACATGTCCATACCATCTAAGTCTAGATTTCTCTATACCATCCTGTAATGGTTCCTTCTTCATTAATTCTCTGGTCTTCTCATTTCATATTCTGTCCATCTTTGTGGCTCCAATGCTGCTTCTCAAGAAACTCATCTTACTGACCTGTATTTTGCTCTTCTCCCTTCCTTTCATAACCCAGGTCTCCGAGGCATACGTCAGGATAGGGACATAGTAAGTACAGGTTCAGTAAACAATACAAATAGACGAAACAGTCGTTATTTCCTTACTGAAGCTAAATTAACCGGAGTGACCGAAAACTTCATAAGGAGGTGCCGATTATGTTTGACAGCGGATGGGGAACATTTTCAGCATCTGCTGTAAGCATGGTGAGTAAAAATGCATGATACTGATTTTAAGCACGGTATTCTGTCATACATATGCACATGCGGTCGCCGGGAACTGAGCTGTCACTGGCAGAGCGCGTGAGCGAGAATGTCCTTGCCAAGCAAAAAATAAAGACCCTGTACAAGCAGTACACTCTTGCTCGATTCCATACTGCTGCCTTCAACAAGGGTTTCATGGTCAATATCACCAACTGGCTCCTCTACACAGAGACGCCAGTTCATTCTCAATTCGAGAGCAGAGCTTGACCTACACATTAGGCAGCTTTTGTTGTTTCTTCAATCAGGTGCTTGCGACACCTTTGGTTATCAGCCCTGTATTTGTATCATCTTCTTCTTCCCCTTCGGCTTTTCCCAATTAATTGGGGTCGCCGGAGCCAACCAGGCTCATTTTGGTTTTGGCCGGGGATTTAAGGCCGGATGCCCTTCCTGACACCACGTGATTTTCCAGGTGAAAATTCCACCCCGCTGTCACCGGGATTCGAACCCCGGCCGTCCGGGTGAAAGGCGAGAAGCTAAGCCACTGCGCCATCACGCTCCCCAGCCCTGTATTTGTATCATAACCTTTGTTATTCTGCCGAATGTGTTGGTGTGTGCAGCTGTAATTATTAGGGTCTAGGATTGAAGTAAGAGCTCTGAAAATTGAATGGGTATCATCCCACCATTTGCCTGGAGTATGGAAAGCCCTGGGGGAGAAATCACATTCAAGATGGCCACTGTCAATGTTAGGATTCAAAACACGGATCTCCAAATTGCAGTTCCCCATTGCAATTGTGGTGTGTGGCAAGGCTAGGTTAGGTAGCCTTCACCAGTTACATGTACTTTCCCAACCCATCTGGCTATACTTTATGGAGTGCATTCCTGTGTGTAGATTCATTCTTTTTCCTGTTACTCTGACCCTGTGTACCACCTAGATGGCCACTCCTCACTATTTTTCCTTTTCCAGCTAGATAATGTTGTCTGTATCAAGCTAAGAGTAGGCTACTGTCAATCATTTCATCATCATCATTTATTGTAGCTAGCAGGCCATTTAGGCCCATGGCACAAAGCAAAGAAACATAACACACACTGCTGGATCATCTGTCTTTAGGGAAGATTTCTCATCCCAAGGACATAGGCTACTGTCAATGGATAATAAAATATCTTATATACCATTTTGCACCTAACTGAAGTCATGGAGAAAATTAGCTGAAACATTTTCAGAATTAAATTACCAAGCCTTATTACAAATCTTAACACTAGAACCACTGGAAAACATTATATACCTAGAACTGTTGAAATTATTATTCTTTAGTTTTCAATATGCATAGTTACTCATTATTATTGTTTCAAATATGTACAGAGGGTGCCAATAAAAAGTATACACAGTTCAAGCAAAGAAAACACTGTGTTAACATAACAAAGCTGAATTCACACAAACAGAAAATTATGAACACAAATCACCTTAGACTTTTCCAGTTACAACAGGTGCTCAAAATACCCACAATCGGCGTCAGTACACTTCCGAGTATGTTGAACTACTGATCGAGCAACGTTTGCAAAAGTGTCCTCAGCGACTGCAGCACATGTTGTTTCAATTTCCTCCCCAAGTGCTGCCAGTGTAGCTGGTTTTCTACGGTATACAACATCCTTTAGAGTTCCCCACAGGTAGAAGTCCAACAGAGTTAGATCTGGAGAACGTGGAGGAAACTCAGACGTCTTCGTACTATCCAGTGCCCTGGAAGATGGTCATCAACATGTACATCTTGGTGGTAATGTGGTGTGCACCATCCTGCTGGAACTAAGATTCCTAATTTCCATAGAATGTATGAATGGCGGGTAAGATAGATGGGCATATCTTGTTCATGTACACTTAGCCATTTACTGTTCCTTCAAAAAAGAATGGTTCAATTAGACCCCTAAATTACCAAACATTAATTCCAGGGAAATTAACAGCCTTTTCCACAAAAACGTGTGGATTGTTTGTGCACCAGTAGACACAGTTAAGCCGGTTAACAGTTCCATTCAACTTAAATTGTGCCTCATCAGACCAAACAACTTTCCGTAGGAAGGACTCATCCTCTTGCACCATATTCCGAAACCACTCACAGTACTTCATTCTCCGATCAGGGTCATCTTCATTTTATGCATGCATAAGTCTTGCGATGAAAACAATCAACTTTGCTGTTTGAGTAATATGGAGTACGCTGGTTTTGCTAATCTCAGTCCTACGTGCACATTGCTTTGTAGATTACTTCGGTGAGGGCTCAAAACGTTCCAAAACCATAGTCAAGGATGTGGGATTTGTTGCTGTACAAGGTCTCCCAGATCTGCCCTAGTGAACATCGCATACGGTACCATGAGTGTCAAATTTGTCTCGAATGTGAGCAATCGATTTTGCCGTTGAACTTCCAACAACACACTCGGTTTATCAATACCACTTCAAAATTGCTTTCCGCTGTTCAAACGATAATCTTTGCTCCATTTTGTTGGCACCGTTATGTGAGTCACATCTGTTTGCAGAACATCATATGATAATCTTGGCTTCATTTGTTCATTGTTGATTTACCAGTCACGTAGCAACACTAGCATAACGTGCCCGCGCTTTTTGCTCAATCTTTGTTTAGCACTGACATGCTACTACAGTACAGTACACAAAACACAACACAATCTTCTGTTTGAGTGCAATAGAGTGAGCTGGCGCGGTCACCATGCGAAAAAGTGACCCCCCCTACCACGCAGCACCCAGAAGGGAAAATACATGCGCGCTTTGAATATTTGAACATCATACTACACGTACGAATAGGCAATGGAGAGAGCAATTGGTTCACGACAAGAAGAGGAGTACAACAGGGCAGCTTTTTATCACCCTTACTGTTCATTGTTGTAATGGATGACATCTTGAAGATACATAAAGAAGAATTGCATGGAAATGACACCAAAGCCCTGGTATGTTATAATTTGGGATGAAAGTGCAGAAGAGGTGCAAAAAATCTAGAGATTTGGAACAAGTTGTTTGAGGAATATGGGCTTAAAATTAGTCAGAATAAGACTGTGGCTATGGCAAAAGGATCAGGGTGTACTAGTACAAGCATCTACCTGAACAACCATCAACTTCAAAATGTTGACCAATTCAAATATCTTGGCAGCACTTTGAGTTTGGACAATAGCAGTAAATGTGAGATAACCAACAGAACAAATAATGCAGCAATCTTCTACAACCAAGTCAGAATACTACTGTGGGATGACAAAGTACCTATACGGTGTAAACATATATTATTTAAAACATACTACATACCCATACTGACTTACACACTTGAAACATGTACCCTTTCTAAAAGAGATAACAGTAGACTTCAGGTATCCGAAATGAAGTTTGTGCGTACCATGCTTCAGAGGACAAGAAAGGATAAAGTAAGAAAAGAAATAAATTGTGCAGAAGCAGGTATTAACACCACTGTAATGGAGACCTTACAGCGGTCTGACGTGGTATGGACATATCCAACGGCTGAAAGATGAACAAAAGGCAAAGGCATACTTCAATCTGAACATCAAAGGAAGAAGATGTGTTGGAAGTCCTAAAAGGAAATGGATAGACCAGATTAAGGGTGACTTGGCAGACAAAGGGCTGGATTGGGAGAGCACTCATGAAGACCAACTATTCATGGTTAGAAAGAAATGGAGAGGACTCATCCACAGCACCCGGGTGACTGGAGCTGTTTAAGATGATGATGATGACTACACATTACTGTTGTTTTTCGGTCCAGCTTTGCAATATATTAAATAGATATCTCCTGTCAACGTGTGTATACATTCTATTGGCAGCCTCTGTATTACCAAGTTTAGAATACACTAATTATAGGGACAGATGACCTCACTGTTCCACAATCATCATCATACATTACTGATGATCCTGACTATTTAACAGTAAAAATTCTAAATTCTAGGATAAAATCTATAGTCAATATAGAGAAGTATATGGAAGACGGGTAGTGTCATTTTGACCGTTCCAGTGGTTCTATTGTTAAGATGATAAAACTGAATTAAACTACATCTTATGATTCACCACAAACATCTGTCAATTACTCAGATTGCAACACAGGAAAAGGAGGATGAGGATGAACTGAATTAAATATTGACTCGAAGGGGTATGAAACACTCACATACATGCAAACTACAGGAAACATTACTCTGGCTACATGAAAACTCCAGGTTACCTCTAGGATCAAAGAATCTTTTTATTTTTTTCTAGGTATTGAGCCACCTTCAGGTTTGTCATTACATTTCACTAAATTCTCAGTATCTGTATCTTTCCTATTCTTATATTGTATGTTTAAGCCCTTCTCATCATTAAGGTGCCAACTTAAATTCCCATAAAAAGACTTGCAGTTCACTGCAATAATTGCTAGATACATTAGTATTCCTACAAGGAATCTAAAAACTTGCTAAAACCATGTTAAATAATAGAAATGCTAAAGTATTTTCGTACTAAAAGATATAGATATACTCTATAGGATAGGTTGGCTGCTGTGAAATGCTTCTCCCAGTGTACGGTAGTGAGTGCAGTGAAGCATGACATGCGTAGAGTTCCAGTATTTGGCTAACTGCTGGTTTTCAAATCTTATCCATATAGAGTACCACCATTTTTCTATTAAAATTTTGTGGATGTTCATGAATTTTGATTGATTCTCTGAAAAGTCTGATGTGGTATTTCAATGTTAAGATGAAGATGAAATAGAAGCTAAGTGTACTTGAAAAAAACTTTGAAGGATTTTTAAAAGTTAAAAAGGAGGAAGAGTATTTTCCTGCCATTGAAATAGATTACGTGATCTCATTCCAATGCATGTTTGGGTACAGCAGATTAATCTATTTGTTGGAGTCTGCAGTGGCCAACACAAAAAATCAGAGATATTATCAGGAGTCCCAAAGATCCCATTGAACCACTGGCCTTTGCAGATGTAAAAAAAAAAAAAAACATGTTCATGTGGCCAAGTATATATACGGTATTAGCGAGGTGTAAAAACAAGAATTAAATAACTGCAGGCTCCAACAAATAGATAAATCCTTGTAGCAGAACATGCAAGGGAAAGAGATCACATAATCCATTTCAAACACACAGAAATACTTGAAAAGCTGTCTTATATAATATATATGTAGACCTATTTATTTTTTCAAAACAATGCAGTGTTGAAAATATAAAAGGCATTAATAGCATAATTCTAGGAGATTCTCCAGCCTTACCAGGGGAGGGGATATTGCAGTAGATTCGGGGAGTCTCCTGGCCATTTTGGGAAGGTTGGCAAGGCTCCTGCTTTTGACTACCAAAGAGTAGGATCGGATCTTTTGCTCGTGGCTCTCTTCAAATTGGCCTTACCCACATAGATACATCATACACAAACTAACTCAGCTGTATGTACAGTTAAATGCTATATTTATCAAAATGTAATGGGGAAGGCAGTTGTCAATAGAAATTCCCATTTAAAGGAGCAACATATCAATAAAGAAAGTATCGTATGGCATAACATTCATGCAAAAACACAATAGGTCATGTATGTAGAATGCAAATTTCACTGAAACTGAAATTTATTTCAATTACATGTTCCAAGTATCATCCTCACCAATAGACTGATCTACATAGTACACTGTGAGCTATTCGCTTCAACAAAACGAGTGAAGCTAACCCAACAAGCATTGCCAGAAGTTTTCAAAAAATTGTCAAGCAGCAGAAAAAAATTGCTCAATTCCAATGTTATCAATAGAGATAATTTATTTTTGCTCATAACTAGTCACTAAATCCCTATCTAAATAATAATAACCCCTGGCACTACCGCCCTTGAAAGGCCTAGGCCTGCCAAGCGACCGCTGCCCAGCCATTTGGCCTGCAGATATTGGGTGACGCGTGGTTAGCACATCGGGTCCCCTCGTCCGTTAATCTTAGTTTTTGTGACTGGGTCGCTGCCTGTCAGACAGCTACTCAATTGTCCTCACGAGGCTGAGTGCATCCTGTTCCAGCCCTCACGTCAGTTTCTAAAATCCCTGACGGAGCCGGGAATCGAACCCGGGACCACCGGGTGAGAGGCAGGCGTGCTACCCCAACACCACGGGGCCGGGCTTATCTAAATAATACTAAAGTTAAAATATTTTGTAGTCAAAATTTTTGGAAAAGTTTCTATATCTCGCAACTAAGTCTCTAAATTGGCAAAATTGAGTCCAACTATACTCCGTCCAAGCAATCTGCGAAGTACCAGTGTGAAAACACATAGTCTACGCACAAGAGTGATTCGGCTGACTGGCCAATGAGGCGCGATGCCACTGAATAATTAGCGCAGGAGGGTGCAGTGACCTTGGCTTCAACCAACTCTCGCAATGGCTGGGCTGCCAAGCTCAAACTGATGCAATAATAGATCTGTCGCATCAACACAAACCTACTTCACAGATTCCGTGGATGAGATGTAGACAGACGATGTAATCCTATGGGAGTCTAAACCAAGCTAGCAGCGGCTCAATGCACAGTACAGTGAAACACTCAAACTGATGCAATAATAGATCTGTCGCATCAACACAGCATAAGCCATCTTTCTCTCTCCTTCACTCCCCCCGTGCCCACTGTGGTAGAGCAATACGTCCCCCCGTGCCCACTGCGGTAGAGCAATACGTGTTAAATCAAGCACCACAACCGTGATGGGGATCTGTAACAAGTCCAGAGATCAAAGGTTCAAATCCCGGTGTGGCTGGAATAGCACCTTGTTTCAAGTCCCATGGCACCTACCCCATCCCTGTCCATAATATAGCTACACACACTGGTGTATTCTTTGAATACACGGTACCTGAGATATAAATTTTATTGCTTCTTGCATGTTCATTTCTTCCTTTCTCTTTGTCAAACACCAACAGTGATCATCTGTTTTCTCCTTGTTGGGCATATCTCTTATGTCTTCATAAGTCTGTTTCAGATATATAACTTCTGTGACCCACCTAGCGTCATCTCGCAGCGAATCTCTGAAGCTCCTCAATTCTTCCTGGTGCTAGAGGACTTACTTATCCATTTGGCCACCAGATCCTGTTACCATCGCCAGCTATTTTCTCCTTGAGCAAGAGGACTACGTCTACCTCTTTACTCACCATGCTGCGCTAGTATCATCTGTTATCAACTCTTTGAAGACCAGCTCAGCAAGAGAAGATTATTTTTTTGTTATAATATTGGCAATGCTTATATGTTCTCCTTTTGTCTCCTCCCCCCACTCTTTTCCCCTTCCTTGGTCCCTCCGTGCTCCGTTGAGCAGGTCTCACTTCTCAGTCGGCAGTTGACTCGATCAGTTAAAGCTCCCCTCGAGCTAGCTTCCTCAAACCAAGAGGCACACACTTTTCTACGCCATGTTGGCTAGGTAGTCATCAAAGGAAACTTCGACTTCAACATGAAATCAAGATAAGTACCATTTCAAAGGTTTTAACCTCATCTTCATCATTTTATCTACATGCTTTTATAGATTATTTTATAGACAGCGTGAGATTACTTGTGGGGCGGTAATCATTCTTCGTGGGATTTGCAATGTTGAGCTTTTGCTTGTATAAGCCAACCTTACTAAAAAAGAGCTTTTCTTAGGCTATTCAAATGAGAAATCCTCTCACTACGTGGGATATTATCTAATACCCGCTGTCTATAAATCATAAAGTTAGTTCCTCCGTTGGATTTTCTCAACCCCATTTTTTCTACTAAGGTCGTTCTGGAACCTTCTAGATTCTGTATTTCATCTACAAGTCCTGCCGTTTTGAAATCTTCACTCATTTGTGAGAATGCTATTTAAAATTGAAGAATTTCGTTTCTGAATTAAAAGCTTAATAGCTAACTTTCTTCCACCGCTGGAACCGCTGGAATGTTCTATGGCGCATTTAACTGTAATCCACCATTTTCTCAAGCAATAGACTTTCGTTCATTTAGTGCAACCAGTCATTTTGTTCAAATTGAAATAACTTTCTCTGCCAAAAACTTTAGTGTTTCTATAGTGAACTTTGCATCCATCTTTATAGACTACAGTGATATCAGTGCTTGTTCAACTTTCTACCGCGTCGCGATCGTCCGTTTATATTTGAATACGGCCATGAACATTGATCCTATATCCCAATGATCTTTCCTCAACCTTCTACTAACCACCCATATTAATAAAATTGTAACTTTCCTATAAGGTGTCACTCACGAAGTGCCCTTCCAACTTTGCTAGTTTAACATTAATTAAATTCTGCATAATTGCTTGTGTGATACAAGTTTCAAATTCACATGGTTCCTTTCCTATAATCAGGGAAAACAATTCTTTAAACTCTTGAGTGAGTCATGTTCAGGTTTCACGAAATGGAAACTGTCCCATTTGGCCAGTGATTCCTGCTCAAACTTGGGAAGTCTAGAACCTTCCTTTTGATTACTTACTTAGGTTTCACAGTAAGTGACCTGCCCTCCTTTGTATAATTCTCATAAAGTAATCCTGTTTAAATATAAGAAGTTGTATGAACTTCTATTTTATGCTTTATGTTTTCCTTATAGTTAGCTTTAAAGTTGTTATTCTCTCTAGAATATTCTTTCAGAAATTTCTTATAGTACACTCCTTGTACTCTTGTAAATGTTTAAACTTTAATCATTTCATTTGGTCCTTTTTCAAATCTTAAAAAGATTTTAATACCAGGTTTAAAACCTTAAGAATTGTTATTTGCCTGGAGCAATTTCTGAATGTTGTCGGAGGTCTGCGACCTCAAATTGTTAATAAGATTGGAAAATATTTATTTGTTAAAAATATTAATTTCTCCTGAATTGTTAAATAAATTAAGCGTTCGTTTTCTCTTTTTCATTTTTCTAATACAAAGGTTAAACAAGGTCCTGTCCTCCTTGGCTCTCCCTACTCGATGCCCTTTAATCTATTGATAGGGATTTTACCACTTGTTGCATTTGAGCAAGAACTCTTAGTGGCAACCTTTTCAAAGCTTCTGTTAGCTTTAATAGCTAATTCTAATTGGCCAGTAAGGCAAGTAAAGCTCGCTAAGCCAGCTACCTGCTTGTGGAGATTTTCTCCGAAAACTTATGGTCAATTTTCCTAAAGATAAGTGTTTCCTTTTTGTCTAAGCTTTTAGCCGGCCTTTCGCTGAGTAAAGGCTTAGCCATTTCCAAAGGCAACCATTGGTTCACTTACAAAGATTACTTTCCAAGTTATAATTTTTCGTCACTATCCTTCCTGGAAGCACTGGGTCTCTTTTTCTAGAAACTCTATAATTTCGAAAATTGGAAATTCCGAACTTGATTTGAATTATTGGCATTCTTCGAATAATTTCACAAAACCTAATTTCTTTGAGAAGACATACCATAAATCGTTTGCTCTCAGCCTTGCCAGACCATCACCCTTCCCCATAGTACTTTTATACATGCTTGGGAGGAAATATACTAAAGCCTCTCTCTTGCAAACCGCCCAAGTCCTAGCTGCGGTTCCCGTCAGCTTCGACCAAGCTCGTACCCACTTTAGGTATCCGAGCACGGATTTTCGGTGGCAACCACCTTTAAGTGTGTTTAAAGCTAAACTTATTAATTTTGTGGGACTCTCCTCCTATTTTTACATCCTTCTTTTCCAATCCCAAATCTACTTCCTTCTCTTATTCATCTTCCCTTGGTGGGTGGGTTATTCCTCAGCCAATCAACTACCCACACACTACTACATTCATCACCGAAACACAGGTTATCAGACAAGTTCAACACACACCCAACTACTCAGGGCTGATAACCAACATGTCCCAAGTCTCTAAAATTAATTAACAACTCACTACCATCTATTGTATACACACAGTCTGCAGGTCCCGTCTTTTATCGAAAGCATTTCTTTTTCATTTTCTTTCTCTTTTCTTTATGTGAAAAGCCACTTATCTGTGCTTAGCCTATATATTTTCCATACTTCAAGTTCCTTGTGTTTCCACCATTCTCCCTGAAATCTGACACACTGATACGTCACATGATCAAAACTTTAGCAGGTCAAAGTCACTATCTTGCATTGACAAGAATGCTTTAAGAACATACTGTTGATGATGACTGCAGGCAGGCAAACATTAATGCTTTAAAAAATCAGCATTTATGTTATCTAAAGTTCACTACTATTCTCTCTAAGGTAACTTAGGTGCAAGATGGTATAAAAGCATTACTAACCACGTCTACTAGTGTCATACCATCCTGATGTACTTCTGTAGGTCATGATCCTGACTCGGATGAGCAGGCTGAGACGTTCCAGGCTGACCCACACGGTACGTGAGCTGACCTTCCTTGCCGAATGGCATCTCATCTGCCGTAGATGACCCCTCGCTGCTTTGAGAAACATGCAGCAGGGGAACTTGCTCACTTTTAGAGTCTCTCACAGGTACCTCAAAGGGAGCAGCCAGGTCCGTTTTCTGTAGGCAAGATACATTCCTTAACATAGGTTCAGCCTAACACACCACTGTTCTGCTTTATGTCTACCCTGTATTATTCTCATTTCCATGTGGTCAGGCAAGAGATTCAATACATTTTTATGTAGAGAATGGCTATTACAGTCAGATGCCCTTCCTGATGCAACTTCATTGGAGGATTATGGTGCTTGAAGCTATTTTTCAGTGATGTTTTAGTAAACGTAGTTTGATGTTTTTCAGTCGATCAACTCAATTGTACCCAATTGTGATTGGTTATTCCCTTAATTCAGAAAATAATTTACATGAGAATAATAAATACACTTGGATGAGCAGTTTCGATCGCCAAGCGATCATCATCAGATCCATTACACTTAGGCTATAAAATCTATGTCTGAAAGTATGGGTGAAAGTATTTACAATATATACACTTATTTAGTTGCAGTATTAGTTAAGATAATGCAACTCGTCAATATTTGTTAGTTATAGTCTATGTGATGTTTTGTTACGATAGTGGAATTGGTGATTGACTTCCAAAATTTGCTTGTTTAAAGTGACTATTTGATTGTTATTAAATGGTCAGTTCAGATTGTATTGTACAGGCTACTTATCTGGATGGGTCTTGCGCGGTCCTGGAGAGAGTTGGCTGTTTTAAGGGGTGGAACTACGAGGTCATCTGCCCCTCTTAACACAGATTAAACAATACAAAATGGAGAGCGGTAATACTTACAAAAGGGAATTTAGAACAAAAATACTCACAAAAGGAATAGATTGAAAGATACGCAAAAAATGTAGGTTAGGTTCAAAATACGTACAAAATGCAATGTAGAGTTGAAATAATTACAAAATGCAATTGAGGTTCAAAATACTTACAAAATGCAATTGATATTGAAAACACACAATGCAATTCAGGTTGAAAAACTCCAATTTCAGATCCAAAATACTCACAAATTGCCATTGAAATTCAAAATGCTTACAAAATGCAATTGAAATTGAAAATGGTTACAAAATATACGGTAGATTCAAACTACTCATTTGGATGGACAATATTTACAAAATGCAATTTAAATTGAAAATACTTACAAAATGTAATTTAGATTCAAGATATCCACAAAATGCAATTGAGAATCAAAATACTTGCAAAATGCTCACCCTACAAAATGCAATTTAGATTGAAAATACTGTACTTGCAAAAAGCGGTATAGGTTGAAAATACTTACAAATTGCAATTGAAATTCAAAGCTTCGTCGGATCTCCGGACTCCCGACATTATTGAAAGACTTACTAAAAAGCAATTTAGATGTCAATCCTTACAATTGAAAACACTCGCAAAATGCAACTTAGATCGAAAAAACTTACAAAATGCAACGTAGATTGAAAATACCTACAAAATGCAAAAAAATCACTAAAGCGAATTTAGATACATGAGGAGTCAATTAACAAAAAACGGTCAAGAATCTTAAAGAGAAAAGGAAATATAATTAAAAGAAAACAAGAGGTCTGACCCCCCGAAGAATGAGGAATCAGGAAAGATGAGACAAGGGTCAACTAAGGCGGGAATGTGAAAGACTCCCTAGGCCTCGGATATCCGAATACCATTGGGGTCGGAAAAGAACAAGAATTGACCAAGGGAGGTAGACAGGAAAGAAGACAGAGAGGAGCTCGGCATAAGTGGAAGCAATGCCGGACTCAGCTGGGCTCCCGTGGTTGCTAACCCACATCCCACTAGATGTGAGCCCCTGGAGGGGGGGTCCTGGAGAGAGCAGTTAACTTCGCTACTATCTGCTCCCAACTCTAAAGCAAATTTTGGAAGTCAATCATCACATAGACTATAACTAACAAAAATATTGATGAGTTGCACTATCTTAACTAAATAAGTGTACATATTGTAAATACTTTCAGACATAGATTTTATAGTCTTGACGATCGAAACTGGTCATCCAAGTGTATTTATTAATCTCATGTATAGTACATTATGCAACTCGCCTATAATGGCAATAATTAAGACACGAGTATGTTTGTAAAACGAGCGTATGCGAGTTTTATAATTTCCATACGAGTGTCTTAATTACCATTATAGGCGAGTTGCATATGACTGTTTATGTTCGACGATAATTCGAACTATTTTATGTTCATAAATATCTGTCGAGATTTTGCTAGTTTTATGTATTGAACAGAGCGCATGAGACGCAGAGAATGCCTTGTATTTGACCATGGCCTCCTCGATTACCTTACTATGACACAAGGCCAGGCAGTGAAATTTGAATTAGAAGGCCGTGGAACTCAGCGCATCTAATTATCTAATTGGTCAAACAACTGTTTCTTGAGCTCAGATTGGTGGGAAAAAACTGTTTCATAATGAAAAATAGTGTTATAATGAGCCTCATTATAGTACAGTTTTCTGACATATAATAGTCAGGGTCGAACATAAAATTCTTTTCAGGATTAGGGAATAACCCATCATAATTGGGTACAATCGTGTTGACCGACTGAAAAAACATCAAACTACGTTCATTGGAGGAGTTAATGAGAGATGAAATGGTGAACAAAACTGTGTAAAGAGTAGGAAGAAAGCCGTCATGGGATATTAGAAGGTACTATGCTAGCATTTGTCTGGCGATGATGATGATGATGATAACTGATGTTTTAAGGGGCCTAACATCGAGGTTATTGGCCCCTAATGAAATGAAATGGCATGAAATGAAAGGATGAAGATAAAAACAGCTCACTGCCATGGATGAAACGAAAATGGTTTATATAAAATAGACAGTGAGCCCCAACAATTATGCCTCATTTGAATAAAAAGAATTAAAAAAAAGTCCTCTCGGCACGCCGGAAGGCGGAGGTAGATTTCACCGGACAAACTTGGAAATAGGCGAAAATAGGCAGAATATGCAGGTTTTCGTAGAAGGATCAGACCTCATTTATCGCGTGAAAGTATTTTATAATTGGAAATTAATTGACTTTGTTTTTCTTCATTTTAAACATATTTTTAACATTTTATTGTCTTACGGGGACGGTAACCTTCTTGTCATTTGGAGTCCATTTTTAGCCTATTTTCAATTTTGAAAAAATAGGCTTATGAGATCACCTTTTGTCCACGTGTGTGTGCGTGTGTGTGTGTGTGTGTGTGAGGTGTGAGTGTGTGTCCCCCTAATAAAATCTAAACGGCTGGAGCGATTTCAGTGAAACTCGGTAAGTTCATAGCACTATTCCCGGCGACGTCGACCGTGCCCATCGAATTTTGTTACGTCTCACCAATCCAACATGGTGGCTGTGCAAAATATTTCACTAGCATTCAGTATCACCGAAACTATAACGGATATCGCCCTGAATTTGTGTACGGTGATAAAGGGTACTACTAGAAGTTCACCTATGGAACTTTCAAAAACCTGGTTACTACATAACCAACATGGCGGCCAAGCGAAGTGGAGACTTTTAAATAGACTTTTCTCGCGATTTAACTATCCAAACGTAATGAAACTTGGTACAGCAAATATTTATACACATTGCAATGCACTGGAGTCTAATTTAGTTCAATTGTTTACATAACCTCAAAATGGCGGCTGTGCGAAATATTTCACTGACATTCTATATCCCCGAAACTATTACAGATATCACCCTGCAATTTTGTACAGTGATAAAGGGTACTGATACAAGTTTACCTATGTATAATTCATAAACCTGTAAAGTACAAAACGAACATGGTGACCAAGCGAATTTGAAATATTTTAATAGACTTTTCTCGTGAGTTAACTCTCTGAGCGCAGTGAAATGTGGTACAGTAAATGATTTTGCAGATTGTAATGTACTGCCATCTAATTTAATTCAATTGTTTACATAATCTCAAGATGGCGGCTGTGCGAAATTTTAAAATTAAGTTTTTATTTCTTGTGTCGTAATCATGCGATCGAAGTGAAAGTTTGAATAATGAACCTAGGCAATAAGTGACCTTGAATGGTACATAACTCTATGGCCTATACATATAACAATCCTAAATAGCAAGCTTCCGTAATATTTAGACGGTCCTCAATATATATGAATCTTTTACAGCAACCAAACTGAAATTTTTATGTTCATAGAGACTATGAACATATGTTCACCTATAGGACTTTCAGTAACCTGGTGAGCACGAATCCAACATGGCGGCGACGCGAAGTATAAATATTTAAATGGACGTTTCTCGCGAATTAACTATCCGAGTGCCGTGAAACGTTGCACGTTTTAAATGCTTACACAAATGTTGATCCACTGGCATCTAATTTATTTCAATTGTTTGCATAATCACAAGATGGCTGCTGTGGGTAATTTTAAAATCTCGTTTTTACTTCTTGTGTTCTAATCATGCGATTGAAGTTTGAATACCACACTTACACAATAATCTTAATATAATAGTACAAAAATAAAAATCCAACCTGGCGACCATCTGAAATATTTAGACGGTTCTCAATATCTACGAATCTGTTACAGCAATTAAACTGAAATTTTGTATGTTGATAGAGGCAATTAACATGAGCAGGATATATGAAAATAGGCTGTACAGTTCTTCACGGAACTACTTGTTATACTTGTGGTCACACTGTCCTTATGCAAGGTTTCGACACTGATGTGTAACTATGTAACGGTCTGTTACTTCTTCACGCAAAATTATATCTCCCGCAGAGATGTTGGTTGGTTCCTCAGTTTAGGGGCTGCGACAACGAGGTCATATAACCCCGTGTACTTTGGGTGAGTGTAGAATCTGTCTGATCAACGGTGTGAATTGTGATGGCTGTATTAGTCTGTAATTCAGGTAAGGAATGCAGACGCTAAATTTCAAGCAGTAGTTCCTAATGTTGCTACCAGATACTAACGTCAACGCCACCTAGCTGTGAACTTGGCTACTAGATGCCACCTCAATCAGCAACTCGCAACGAACGTTGGAACTTCCCCTCCAAAGTAAAGCTTACTGAGGGATTTTTAGCGCTCTTAGAAAATCCGACGACTTTGGCCGGCTTTGAACCCGCGACCTTGGGCATAGAAGTTCAGCATGCTACCAGTTACGTCACCGAAGCCGCTTCACACTTAGTCAGATGTCATGGCAACGTCTGATGGCTCATCCCTCATCAATTTAGTAGTGTTGCCATGTCAACCACTGATAGCTCTTGGCATTTTCTTATAATTCCGAAATCATTTTTCTCATCCCTTGGCGCAATGGTGGCTCATATCAAAAATTCTTTCAGACAAACGTTTTAGGTAATTATTAGGGGAATATTGTCCATTTTGTACGGTTTTGATATTGTGCCTATTAACAGAGATATGATTAATGTTTCCAGAAAAAAAAAAACTTTTTCCCACCCCTTTGGTCAATGGTTGGTGCTATCAAAAAACGTTTCAAACATAAATTTCTGAGCTTTATCCGACACATAGTATGAACTTTGAACGGATTCGATATTTCACATCTTAAGAGAGTTGTAGCAATATTTCATTTTTCGAAAAAAAAAAGTCCCCCATTTTCATCCCCTTCGACCGATTTAGCCCAGTAACGAACTCGTCCGAGATTTTATGGGTATACATATTAGGTAAAAAATTCAAAGTGATTGGTGCAAAATTACGGCAGTTATCGTGTCCACAAGAAACTGATATACATATATACATATATTACATAAATTATATATAAACTTTTGAACTGACGGTGGTTTTGGGGTCTGGGGGATGTGAAACGCGAAGATATGTCGAAATTTTCCGGAAATCGAAACATGGTACCCATTGCAATAGTTAGCTTTCTAATGAAATCTACCTAAAATACTGCCGTCAACGACACCTAGCTGTGAACTTGGCTACTAGATGCCACCTCAATCAGCAACTCGCAACGAACGTTGGAACTTCCCCTCCGAAGGAAAGCAAACTCAGGTTTTTTAGCGCTCTTAGTAAATCCGACTACTTCAGCCGGGTTTGAACCCGCGACCTTGGGCATAGAAGTTCAGCATGCTACCAGTTCCGATACCGAAGCCGCTTCCCACTGACATATGAAAACTGAATGTGATCTCGTGCAGTGGCGTTGTCATAGCAACTGCTGATGGTCATCCTTATCAATTAAAAGTAAAGTTGTCATGGCAACCTCTCTTGGCACATGGCATTTTCTTATAATTTAAATCATTTTGTTCTTCCCGTGGCGTAATGGTGGGTCATATCAAAAATTCTTTCAGACAAAAGTTTTAAGTAATTATTGGAGGAATATTGTCCATTTTGTGCGGTTTTGATATTGTGCCTATTAACAGAGATATGATTAATGTTTCCCGAAAAACCCACTTTTTCCCACCCCTTTGGTCAATGGTTGGTGCTATCAAAAAACTTATTTGACATAAATTTTTGGCACTTCTCCGACACATATTATGAACTTTGAAGGGATTCGATATTTCATGTATTAAGAGAGTTATAGCGATATTTCACTTTTTCGAAAAAAGCCCCCCATTTTTACCCCCTTTGACCGATTTTGCCCATTAACGAACTCGGCCGAGATTTTATAGGGATACATATTTTGTAAAAACATCAAAGTGATTGGTGCAAAATTACGGCAGTTATCGTGTCCACAAGAAACTGATATATACATATATACATAAATTATATATAAACTTTTGAACTGACGGTGGTTTTGGGGTCTGGGGGATGTGAAACGCGAAGATATGTCGAAATTTTCCGGAAGTCGAAACATGGGACCCATTGCAATAGTTAGCTTTCTAAAGAAATCTACCTAAAAGGTGGATGGTGAAAAGAAAACAATAAAACAAATAAGGCATAGTGAACAATAAAATAGATGAACACAATAAAAAACATAAAACAGACTTAACCTGAACTAAAACTTATATTAAAACTTAAAAAAGTAACCACTCTCCCTCGTGAACCGGATGATGAGGTCTAATGATGGCCCGTTATCACAGAGAAGAAGGGAGAGGGTATTAGGCAGTTTAAGGGTCCTTCTCAGATCGGCCAGATCCACACACTCCAAGAGAATGTGTGCAACGGTTATGTGGGCGCCGCAAGTACACACAGGGGGGTCTTCTCTCTTTAGCAAGTGGGAGTGCGTAGCAATCCCATGGCCGATCCGGAGTCGACAGAGTACCACAGCTTCCTTCCGGAGAGATCGGAAGGAAGATTTTCAGACCTTCATTGTCTCCTTGATGCCTCTCAGTTTGTTCGGTGCCACGCTTCCTCCCAATGCGACAGGATCGAATGTCGCAACTGAGAGCGCACATCACTAGCAGGCACCTTATACTGCCTCTCTCGCCGATCTGGGGATGAAAATGGGACCATTTCAAGGATGAGTGATGGTGGGGTTCGAACCCAATCGCCTTCCGTGTCCGGAGATAACTGGCCTCTATGGCCTTGCACTTAGAGATGAAGAGTGACTAACTGCAATAATAGATGATGATGATGATGGTCACACAGTACAGTAGGACAACACAAAAATCACAAATATTTTAATATTTTGTCAGTGATGGAGAGAAGACAAAGGAGTGACATCCACCCATGACAGTGCTCATTAAGGTGATGGTTGGGGGGGGTGGGAGGAAAAGGGAAAGGTGAAGGAGTTGCATTAGAGATGTGGAATGTGAAAGCTACCTCATGCTGAGCCAGGGTTAGTTCTAGAAGTTAGAATAAACTGCTGATCAATCTCGGAGTCTCAGAGCAGGAAAGGAGGCTAAGGAGGGATATCCCGTATATACCCGAATAATACCCGCAAACTCATTTATGTTTGGAAATTTAAAAAAAACTTTTTTTTAATTTTTCACTTTATTTTAAACAAATATATACTATTAATAAGCAGACCCGACCAGCGGTCGGAAACTGCTCAAGATGATGATGATGATATACTATTAATACTGTACTGAAAATGAAAATCCACAGCCTGCTTCCAGTCTCCGACCGGGTCAGGAATGGAATGAATGAAGCCCCTATCTAGCGGCGAGGATATGAACTGTGCCGGCTGCCGAGGCCTGACGCACTCCTCTGGGGCAATGATTAAATGAATGACAGATGAAATGAAATGATAGTGGAGAGTGTTGCTGGAATGAAATTTTTGACAGGGAAAACCGGAGTACCCGGAGAAAAACCTGTCTGCCTCCGTTTTGTCCAGCACAGATCTCACATGGAGTGACCGGTATTTGAACCACGGACCCAGCGGTGAGAGGCCGGCGTGCTGCCGCCTAAGCCACGGAGGCTTCCTATTAATACTGTACTACATATCATTAAATAAAACATAAGAGTGTACACAATCATAACTTAATAAGGTCCGCCTTAATTTTCGGCTTCAAAAAATAGGGGAGGTTATAATAGGTGAACATTTCTCCAATTGGATGTTGACACTCCAATAACAACACCACTGGAGAACATTAACCCGCCCACATTAGAAGACGTTTACATAGCACTGAATGAGATGAAGAATTTCAAAGCCCCTGGAGAAGACCAGACTTTTGCAGAGATTTGGAAGTATGCTGGAAATTCGGCAAAAATCGCTCTTCACCAACAACTAGTCAACATCTGGATTACAGGAAAATTCCCTGAACATTGGAGATCAGCTATCATCCATCCACTACATAAAAAAGGGGATAAGACAGACTCTAACAATTACCGAGGGATTTCACTCCTGGATGTTACCTATAAAATTTTTACTCGAATTATTCTCAATAGAATTAAAGTACAACTTGAAAATGAATTAGGAGAATATCAAGGAGGTTTCAGGCCCTCGAGAAGTTGCCCAGATCAAATTATGAGCCTAAAATTGATAATGGATTATAATAGAAAAAGGAATAGAGATATAGAGATAACATTTATCGACTTTAAAAAAGCATATGATTGTATTCATAGAGAATCTTTATTAAAAATTCTAAGACACATGGGATTACACCCCAAATTGACAAATCTCATAAAACTAACTCTTACAGGCACCAAATCAAAAGTTAAATTCAGAGGTGAATTCTCTGACCCATTTGAGGTCACAACCGGTTTACGACAGGGTGATGGCTTATCACCATTACTATTTAATTGTGCATTGGAAATGGTAATGCGAGAATGGTCTAAGAAATGCCCTCCAAATATAAAAATAGGGAGAAAAATTCAAACAAACTGTCTTGGTTTTGCAGACGACATGGCATTATTGGCGAAAGATTTAGAGGAAGCCAAAACACAGATATCAGAGCTTCAGACAATTGCAAATAAAATTGGCCTTAAGATATCATTCGAAAAAACAGAAATCATGCCACAAAAACCAACACCATTAAAGGAAATACAAATTAATGATACAAGAATTAAAATTGTAACACGATTCAAATATCTAGGAGAGCTAATAACAAACAATTTAAATGAGAAAGCGTCAATTCAAATAAGAACCAACAAGTTATCTAGGGCACAAAAATTAACATGGGCAACTTACAAAAAGAAATGCTTATCAATTAATGCAAAAATTAAACATTACAATACAGTCATAAAACCGGAAGCCACATATGCAGCAGAAACATTATTCCATCTAAATGAACATTCTAAAACCGACAGATTACAGAAGATCGAAAGGCAAATTGGAAGAACTTGTATCAATAAAGGATATAAAAAAGATGGGCAATGGCGAATAATACCTAACAATATGGTCTATAACAACCTAGAACCCATTACTGATACCATGCGAAAGAAAAGACTAGGATTCTTTGGGCACATCATGATAATGCCAGATTCACGTCTTCTAAAACAACTAGTGCAGTACAATCTTGCTTCAAAAAACACAACAACTGGATGCCGATGGTTAAAAGAAATCAGAGAGGACTTAAAAGAAATTGGCCTAACAACAGAAGATGCTGCAAATAAGAAAAGTTTAACTACAGCACTTAAAAATATGACGTTTCATTTTCCACTCACAAAGAAGAAAATTCCTACAAGAATATTTTCCGCCGAAGAATGGGCAAGACGATCAATACGCATGAAGAAGTACTGGGAGGACCGCAAGGCTCGTACAGTTCCTACAAGTCGACGAACTAATGGTTGGGTAAAGTGATCCTTTGAGGTCTCAAAAGAAGAAGAAGGTGAACATTTCCCTTAATATAGGTTAGGATGGCGTGGTACATGGAGTCCTTTTAAAATCTTCTTGATGTAGTACCGAGATTTAGGAGCCTGTTAGTGAACGCACAGGTTAGGCTTTGTTAATTTGATTTGTTTTCAAACAAATGCGGCGTTGCGGTAAACACACAAATTGTATTGAAATGCAGTCTTTGTTTCTTCTAACGCCATTGTTGAGATTTGGCCTAAACTCTCATGCAAAATATTTTAAACTGTTTCCTTATGCATTGATAGACCCTAAGTTCATTTTATTCGTCACTTAATGGTAGGGCCTACGGTTCTATATTTTCCGTAGTATTGATCATTCATACGGGACGTGATTCACAATATCCAGAAATGTTATATTTTCGTGTTTTCACTTAATTTAAGTTAAATATCATAGGCCACATCTCTACCACCTATGCTCAAAGACGTAATGTGCATCTCGTACGCAATATTTTACAACTTTATTGGACAACTATGTTAAATTACAGTGGAAAATATACTTTTCTAAGCTTTCTTGCTTCTGAACATCCATGCATGTACAGTTTTATATAATACAAATAGGAAATAATAACGGCCCAAAGACGAAGCAAGCTACAAGGGAACCATATAGTATTGCTCCAGTTACTTAGCAACGGAGCGGAAGTGACGTCGACTTCGGCAGCGTATTGAGCAATTGCTTCCGTCTGCAGCTGTCACCAGTCAGTGGCCTGCTATCGACACACGACATAAGGTCTCACATGGCGAATCCCGTGGACCGCAAATGGGGTTCCCGCGGGTCGCGGCCTGAAAAGTGAAGTCTTGAAAAGAACTCCCTGTATAAAGGCACACAAAGGAGCACCTAGCATCCTTAAATCAACACACAAAATAGATATTTTAACCTATACTTAATTTAAGGGAAAAAACAAAACAAATAATAGCCCATTTAAATAGCCACACTCTTGCATCACAGCTGACTGGTTACAGGACAAAGGCAGCGCTGCAGCCACACAGCAGTGCGTGTGCTGAGTTCAAGATTACGCAGTATTGCAATGTTACGCGGCGACAACCTGAAATACGAAAGATTTGTTTCTAATACCGACTTTTATAAAGTACTTTGTAGTATATGACCTATAGCGAGATTTCATGTTAGCTATTTCAGACACTCGTTTTAAGTTTACTGATGCCATGTTATCACGCAACTCACTGAACTGACGCTTGTACTAGACTTGCGCGACCGGTCAAGCCACTAGCTGGAAATAAACAAGTACACCCGAACAAGCATTAGCACCATATAGCGGATACTCACGTGTGGCGGGCAATTTAAATCTTTAAAATTTGAATGGCTCAATTAATACCCGCACCCCAATTTTTCAAGTCCGATTTTGTATAAAACAAGATGTTCAGTAAAGAACATATAGCCTACTTTCTCCTAAATGCATGGGTATTGTTATAACTCTTTGTCCTTTTCAAGGAGTATGATCGAATGTTGGTTGTAGTAGCTTGTTGAAATACAACGTGCTATAGGGATATTAAACATGAATATGAGGTGCCCCTTGCTAGTGCTACCTCTGTACCAAATTTCGTTCAATTCGGTTTCACCGTGTTTGAATTGATAGGGGGAATCGATTTGCACACATACTTGGCCACCATCTGCCAACTATTGGGCTGATGTTCTTGCAGTTTGGTCTGAATATGTTTCCCACATAAAGATATGGTGTTGCAAAATTTGGTAGAGACTAGATTATTAGGTTGGTCGTAATTACATTTTAGCTTTTAACATTTGGGGGCCACGATTACGTTTCCGTCAAGATAGCGGTGATATAAAACATGACACTGAGGTGCCCTTTGCTAGTGCTACCTCTGTACCAAATGTCGTTCCATTCGGTTTCACCGTGTTCGAATTGATAAGGGGAATCGATTTTCACACAAAGATGGCCGCCATCCGCAAAATATCAGGCTGATGACCTATTAGTTTGGTCAAAGGATGCTCCCTCCATAAAGGTATGTTGTTGCTAAATTTGCTAGAGATCGGATGATTAGGCGAATCGTAATTTGATTTAAGCTTTGAACATTTGTGTGGCCGCCATTACGTTTCCGTCAAGATGGCGGCGATATAAAACATGACACTGAGGTGCCCTTTGCTAGTGCTACCTCAGTACCAAATTTCGTTCATTCGGTTCCACCGTGTTCGAATTAATAGGGGGAATCAATTTTGACATAAAGATGGCCGCCATCCGCAAACTATTAGGCTAATGGCCTATTAGATTGGTCACAGGATGCTCCCTCCATAAAGGTATATTGTTGCAAAGTTTGGTAGAGATCGGATGGTTATGTTAGTCGTAATTTAGTTTAAGCTTTAAACATTTGTGTGGCCGCCATTACGTTTCTGTCAATATGGCGGCGATATAAATCATGACACTGAGATGCCCTTTGCTAGTGCTATCTCTGTACCAAATTTCGTTCCATTCTGTTTCACCGTGTTTGAATTAATAGGGGGAATCGATTTTTACACAAAGATGGCCGCCATCCGCAAACTATTAGGCGAATGACCTATTAGATTGGTCAAAGGATGTTCCCTCCATAAAGGTATGTAGTTGCAAAATTTGGTAGAGATCGGATGATTAGGTTAATCGTAATTTGATTTAAGCTTTGAACATTCGTGTGGCCGCCATTACGTTTCAGTCAAGATGGCGGCGATATAAAACATGACACTGAGGTGCCCTTTGCTAGTGCTACCTCTGTACCAAATTTCGTTCCATTCTGTTCCACCGTGATCGAATTAATAGGGGGAATCAATTTTGACATAAAGATGGCCGCCTGCCGCGAACTATTAGGCTAATAACCTATTAGATTGGTCAAAGCATGCTCCCTCCATAAAGGAATGTTGTTGCAAAGTTTGGTAGAGATCGGATGGTTATGTTAGTCGTAATTTAACTTAAACTTTGAACATTTGTGTGGCCGCCATTACGTTTCTGTCAATACGGCGGTGATATGAAACATGACACTGGGATGCCCTTTGCTAGTGCTACCTCTGTACCAAATTGCGTTCCATTCAGTTTCACCGTGTTTGAATTAATAGGGGGAATTGATTTTCACACAAAGATGGCCGCCATCTGCAAACTATTAGGCTGATGACCTAGCCATTTGGTCAAAGGATGCTTCCTCTAAAAGGTATGTTGTTGCAAAATTTGGTAGAGATTGGATGATTAGGTTAATCGTAATTTGATTTAAGCTTTGAACATTTATGTGGCCGCCATTACGTTTCCGTCAAGATGGCGGCGATATAAAACATGACAGTGAGGTGCCTTTTGTTAGTACTACCTCTGTACCCAATTTCGTTCCATTCGGTTGCACCGTGTTTGAATTAATAGGGGGAATCGATTTTCACACAAAGATGGCCGCCATCCGCAAACTATTACGCTGATGACCTATTAGTTTGGTCAAAGGATGCTCCCCCTATAAAGGTATGTTGTTGCAAAATTTGGTAGAGATCGGATGATTAGGTTAGTCGTAATTTGATTTAAGCTTTGAACATTTGTGTGGCCGCCATTACGTTTCCGTCAAGATGGCGGCGATATAAAACATGACACTGAGGTGCCTTTTGTTAGTACTACCTCTGTACCAAATTTCGTTCCATTCGGTTGCACCGTGTTCGAATTAATAGGGGGAATCGATTTTCACACAAAGATGGCCGCCATCCGCAAACTATTACGCTTATGGCCTATTGGTTTGGTCAAAGGATGCTCCCCCCATAAAGGTATGTTGTTGCAAAATTTGGTAGAGATCGGATGATTAGGTTAGTCGTAATTTGATTTAAGCTTTGAACATTTGTGTGGCCGCCATTACGTTTCCGTCAAGATGGCGGCGATATAAAATATGACACTGAGGTGTCCTTTGCTAGTGCTACCTTTGTACCAAATTTCGTTCAATTCGCATTCACCGTGTTCGAATTGATAGGGGGGGACAGACATTCAGAGTACACACACTCACACACACACAGACACACACACACACAGACTCACACACACACATACACACACACAGACAGACACACTTTTTTCGCCCTGTGTTGATCTCATAAGTCTACTTTCATTTTTTGCAAAAATCGAAAGTAGGCTAAAATGTGCGGGTGGTATTCGAGTATAGGCCTATACGGTGATGGCCATGGCTGTGAACACTTATCAATTGGATAGGATGATGTTCTGTTTACCAGTATAATTTCTGGTGCTCACTTGCACAAACGAAATCAGTGAAGAGGAACAGTTTGTGATAGATAAGGGATTTATAAGATGAAAATGTTGGCAAAATATGAAACCAATGTACTAAAATGGAGAATATTTTAAAGCAAAGGAAAATTCAATGAATTGTTCTATACCTAACCCTGTTCACGGGATAAAGTACTTCACAAGTCTTAACTCTCTCAACTAAGGTATCTTGCCAGCTGAGAATGTAATCAAGCTATGACCGCAGGAGTGGCTTCCCGACGCACTGTTGTGTAATGGTAGATGCTAGTCAACTGGCGCTGACTCAACGCACTTCGCCCGTCACACGGCGCAGGCGAAGTTCCATTCTATATGGAAGGCTCTCACTGTATAATCATCTTTCTTAGTAACTCCTCATAAGGTGACATGAAAATGTAGTTTCTCTTTCATATGCCTCACATTTTTGTATCGCTAACAAACGAGTCAGAAATATACAAACAATCCCAAGCATACCACTGACGTTTTCTTGAACTAACTTACATGCAAACTGGATGATTCATATGGTTGGCTAATTTTGCTGGCTGGCTGACCGACGATATTTGGCTGCAAAGAACTATGGAACTGTGATGAAGGCCACTTGGGAACAAAGTCTCCTCTCTCTTTATCGCCAGGCTGTAAAAATAAAAATAAATTTAGAAACGTACAGCAACAGAATGAAAGAATGATAAACCATTAGGGACTCATTTGTTCCTTGTTTTGAATTGAAATGTATTTATTGATTAATTCACAAACTGTGTTACCTGCCGAAAGTGATTTGGATAGTAGAGAAATGTCCACTTAAGCAAAAATAATTACAAAGGACAAAACTGTTAAACCTGCAATTCAGAAAAGCAATACTTCCAGAGATTTGGCGATTGTCGTTTTCAACGGGACATAGAGGTCATCTGCCCCTAGAATGCCCGAAATATCATCAAATAATATAGAAGTTCTGTCTGTACATTGCTTACAATCAAGATTTTATCATTTTCCTTTGTCTTTCATGCCAAAAGAATGTAATAGATTACAGTGGTTCAAAATCCTGTCTGTATGTTTGCACATCACATGAGATCAAATGAACATGATTTCATGTAATATTAGAAGCTTTTCAGTCGGTCAACATGAGTGTGCCCAATTAGATTGAGCGGGGAGTAACAAATAATTTCTTAGTGCCTGAAATAAATTATATGAATTATTGATGTGTAACATCTTTCCGCTCGGTTGCTGGATAGTTTTGTGGGAGTGATTTTGAAAATTGGGGACGGAAGTGGAACGAACGGAAGAGGATCGGACGGAAGTGAAGACGGACTGCCAGAAAAATGGGACGGAAGTGAATCGGGCGGAAGTGGATCGGACGGAAGTGAAGATGCACTGCCAGCTGGATGTACAATTGAAAATGTGTGTATTGGAAACAAGGCAGTTTGTGCTCTGTAGCGCGAGAATGTTATGGCAATACAGTAGGCAGTGCATTTAGCAGGCACTGGTTTGACGAGCACAGTGGCAAATAGGAATCTCTGTTTCGCGGGCTTATGGGCCATGTTCTAAGGACATTTTGTCGTCCTGACGTTTCGCTGAATACTGAGTTCAGCATGTTCACAGGTTACATTAGCGAGGTAAAACAAGTAAACAGAAGATAAATAAATAGTCAACAATCCACACATAGAAGCTACCATAGCAACGGCGTACTGCCCCCGTAAAATGAATTATAAGGGATGAAAATGGGAATATTACATTTTATTTCGAAGCCCATGATAAAATTTCACCAAGGAATATGATGGCTGGAACTTGGCAGAAACCAGTCGTGAGGCGACGTCGAGCAAGGAGGGAAATTCCGCCACGTGATTGTATTGCGCAATGGAAGTTTCTAGAAGCTTGGAATCGACCTAGCAACAGCGAATATTCCCAGGATTTGTTTAAATTTTGTTATAAATTATCCCATTGGACATGAGCTTACAGCCAATAGGAAGAAGTTTTAGAGAAGACGGGAGTTCCAGCAACTAAACTTTTATGGATATTGAATTCACTTAAGCCCTTAGAGAATGAATTTATATATTGGAAAAGAGAAGAATATAAGTCAATAGCAGGTCGCTATTGGAAGAAATAAGCGATTTGCTAGAGCCCGCGCGAATTCGAGAGGGAACTCGAAAAGGCGGTTAAGATCGGTAGACTTGGAGGGGAGACGCCAAGTACCGGGGCTCTTGTGTATCTGAACGTCGAGGAGGTCAGACGTGTGCGTTTGGGAGAGAAAGGAGTTCCGAGTGTTTCACCGGTCTTGTAGAAGGTGACTCGTGGAGACAAGGCTTAAGAAAGGACGGAATTAGGAGACGGCCGCGCCTTGATCTAGGTGAAGTTGCGAGGTTCATATATACCGCAATCACTTCGGTCTGATCGGCTTCAGAGAACTTATTTCAACTACATATTGTAGCTGACTAGCAGATATTGTATATTACAAACGTTCAGAAGTTTGAGAGAAGTATTTCAGCAATTATAAGCAGTTTTGTGAAGAGCGAGGAAAGTGTTTCTTTCCAGCGCGATACGACACTTTATCCGAGCGACTGCAGCTCAGGCAACAGCCACAAGTGAGTACGAGTGCGTATTAATATTGCTTGTGTGGAACTGTATTACAACACTTAGAATGGAGATGTATTCCATAGTGAAGAACAATATTCAGTCTAGTATTATGAAGATTATTATGGACTAAATTATTATGTGCGCCAGGAGTATAAGCAGATAGAAGCGATATAGTCAACGATGGAGCTTCGTTAGAGGTGAATGTCGTCTTAGTGAGCGATCATGAGACTTGATGCACAACTCTATTCTAGTGCATTCTTGTCAAACATGAGCTCAACATTAACATCAGTGAACACAGAACGATATTCAGATTCCATCAACATGAATGTTCGTTATACGAGTGAGGTCCAAGACTTTCTCTTCAAATGCCTTTTGAAGTGGAAAGCAGAACTTTCGACGCTACTCACTGATGAGCCTGTGCTGTGACGGAGATAGAAGAAACATCAAGATTACCAAGAGGTCCAGGATTATCCCGGTCATAAGGAAGATGATGATTGGAGGCCCGCAGTTCGATTCCGGTCGGAGCTTGCTGTTTCCAGTGGGGGAATTCGTTCCTTTCCTGAGGTCACGAGTTCGTGGAGACGAGCTAGGATCCAGCCCAGATCTTTGGGAGATGTAACATCCGAGTATTTTGTTATACTCTATCTTGATCTTCTAGACTTCGAGACCAGGTAGCAGTGTTCACTAACCTTGTAGTTAGAGCTTGTAGTGACATTTTCTGAGCAAATCCTTTATCCATATTTCGATACAGTATTTATGTACTCCATGTATAGCTTTTTTTCCCTTCGAAATTTATTATAGTGATCGTCTTGCGACCCTATTATCTTCGTTTGTTAGGAATCCAGTTTCTGAACTGAGATTATTTACTTGTCATTTCGCTCATATTGGCCCGTATTGACGCAAATTGAATTCACTGAATTATTTACTTGTTCGAGGAACAAGCTTTTGTCATTTCCTTTAAGGAACAGTAATTTATTTTCGACGTTTTTGTATTCATTCTGAATGCAGGTGATGGACATTTTCGTCTATGTTACCCATTAAATTAATTTTTATTAGTTTAATTTGGGCATTTTATCCGTCGAGAAGAAACGTCAAGAAAGAAGATCTTGGTAGTGATACATTGTGAAATATCATGTCACATTGTGGAAAAGAAACATTTAACGTGGACACGATTATTATTCATAGACATTCGTTCTGAATGAAGAGATTACGAATGTGACTAACTGCATGTTTTTATTGAAGAAAGCTTTGAACTTTCAATTTATTTGAAGCTAGAATCTTCTTGGAAGATTAATTATCATCCGACGTTAGGGTAGTTATCGTTCGATATCCTCGTCGTGATAGATTCTTGTTGGACACAAACACATAGATATGATGTTGTGATTAAATATTTACGAGGAGTAATATCATGTCACGTTGTAGACATAATATTCCTTCCTCAATTAAAGTCGAACCCAGATGTGTGAAGATGAGATGTAGTATTTTTATTAAATTTATGCACGACAGTTTATACTTATCAGAGTATAGTTTCAAGAGTATTAAGTGAGGAGGTCAGTATCGTGAATTCCAGAGGTCGTTAAGATGTATAAATTAATAATTTAACAATTGTTGTTATTGTTCATCAGACCAGCGATTGTGGTGACAACGCTGAGAAATTATGCCCTTTTGTAAGGAATGCCAGGTAGAAAGAAGTGGAGTTGATAACCCTTTGATAGTGTTTTTTTATGTATTTCCGTATGTAGTTGGCATACGAGGTTATTGCGAAGGAGTGTTCCGCATTTTAAAGTACAGTCATTGCGTGGGCATGACTAGTGTTGGCAAGGCATTAAAGTGTGAGTAGAGAGTACTCATTATTTTGTTATACACGACCTGGGATTTAGAGAGGACAGGAAGGGTCACGGTTGAAATTGGAACAGGAAATTAATGATGATAGCAGTTATGCTATACTTTTATCGAGATTATAAACCCAAACATGTAACAGCATATGTTTCACCTTAAGTGGTCGAATGTATTTAAACTATTTTGACACCAGATCAGTATTTCTGGTGATGTAGAAGATTTTAAGGATCACAATTCACTGTATTTGACATAACTGCTAGATCAGAGCGCAGGCTCGAGTGTATTGAGACGCTATTACTTTGAAAGGACTATAGCTGATGCTATAAGCGTCATTATAAATTCATTTAGTGTTCACCTTTATTATTTGCCAATCGAGTGTATAACATGTTAGGCATAGGAAGTTTATAGTTTGTTTAAAGTAGAGGTTAGAGTATGAATGAGTATGTGACAGTATGTGGTTTGTTTCTTGTTCAGTGCGAATGAAATGAACTCCATTGGGACGTCACAATGCGAGAGTATGAATGTTAGCATGTATAGAAGTTTTATGTCAGTAGCATGTAGGATTTGAGTACAGTTCACGGTTTTGTCTGACGTGAATCTGTTTCATTGTAACACAGCTTTTATTGTTATGGAGAGCTCATTTGTGGACCAGGCGGGAATAGCGAGGACTTCTTAAAACTAGTTTCTAGCCAAGGCCATAGCTCGGCCAAGCCACACAAATGGGGAGTGATGTTGCGAACCGCACGACTCGCGCTCTTTCTTTTTTAAACCAGCTAGACTGGGAATTCAACAGTGAATGTTATGTCATCGGACATGTGGCGAGGGTCGCGTGTGCCGAGCGCCCATATGTTCTTGGGAGTGTGCCAGAAGAATGTAAATACACAGAGATGTGTTACTATTGTACAGCTTGATGTATGGACACAAGCTACACCAAATTTTGTCATTATGTTGATAGAACGCAGTTCTTTCAGTGGCGTGAGTGTAGAGATGAGCGAATGGGAGTGTGTATTTTATTTTGTTGTGTGAATGTTTAGCCCTAGTTTACATTTTGTTATTAAATCGTTTAGTTTTATTAGAAGCCGTGTCGTCATGAATTATTTTAGATATAAGGAGATGCAACTGTGAAATCCATTTTAGGTCCAGAGAGGCTGACTACGAGATCCCCAAGATTAAGGTAGGTGTTTTACCGCGAGCTAAGTGTATTTTTCTTGTAATTCACAGTTGTATTGTAATTTCCGCCACGTATATTCGCGAGGGTCTAGTTGGAGATAGATCCTTGACTTGTATTTTGCGACGGAGCAGTCAGGGTCTACGAATCCAGTTGTTGCTTCGGATATCCAACAGACCGCCTCTAGAATATACGGGAACAGTACCACATAAAAGTAATGCATCAAGGACAGGGCTGCTCGTCTGTTGCATCTTTTCGTCTACGACGGTCAATGAGGGCAGGCTTGAGGGGATTAAGGACTGGAAGTCAAGCTCTGTTCACACGTTCTGCTTCCTCCTTAAGATTGAAGCTGTTAGTATGCTTCAGGATTTCAATGGCCTCCCTTTGTAGCCTGGCATGATAAGACGCCGTGGTGGACAGAACTTCGGTGTCTCCATATCTTATATCGTGACCTGCGAGTAGCGAGTGTGCTGCTACAGTGGATTTATCTGTTTGTCCCAGCCGGCTGTGTCGTTCGTGCTCCTTGAGGCGAGTAGCAATACTTCTTTTCGTTGTTCCAATATATACTTGGCCACAATCACACGGGATTTTATAAACCCCTGCCGAGGTATGAGGATGTCGCTTATCTTTAGCGGACCTACACATGTCCTTAATTTTTCGTGTAGGCCTGTATATGGTCTTTATATCATGGGACTTGAGTAGCCTCCCTATTCTGTCCGTGACCTTTTTTATATATGGAAGGAAAGCTCTAGCCAGGGACTGCTGTCTCCAATTACCCTTGTAGTTGGACGCCTCGGATGGAGTGCTCGCTGGATATCTTTCTGGCTGTACCCATTGGCGCGTAAGGCCTCGTTGAGGTGTTCAATTTCTTGTTTTAGGCACTGCTTTTCATAAATTCTTTTCGCGCGGTCAGCCAGTGTTTTTATCACTCCGTATTTCTGTCGTGGGTGGTGGTTGGACATCTTATGTAAATATCGGTCAGTATGGGTCGGCTTACGGTAAACTGTATGTCCCAAGGTTAGATCAGCGGTCTTCGTTACCATAACGTCGAGAAAAGCGATTTTCTGTTGATTTTCTAACTCCATGGTAAACTGAATGTTAGAGTTCTGGCTGTTAAGATGTTGTAAAAACAGATTTAATTGATCTTTACCATGGCCCCATATTACAAAAGTATTGTCCACATATCGTAGCCACACTTTAGGTTTCAAAGGTGCGGTCTCGAGTGCTATTTGTTCAAATTGTTCCATGAAGAAATTCGCGATCACCGGACTCGGGGGACTGCCCATGGTGACCCCATCAATTTGTTCATAGAAATCACCCTTCCACAGGCAACCCTGGAGTACATCGCACGGATTTTTCCTGATGATATCACCGCCTTATTCCGCCACTGCCTCTCCGCTAGCTACTTCCTGTGGAAGTGCAATATGCAGATGACAATGCTTCTCCAGCCCACACACCAGAAGAGCTTCAGCAGTCTGCCAACTGTTTCAACAGAGCTTATGAACATTTTGGCCTGACTGTCAACATTCAGAAAACCAATGTGCTAACTCAGCCTGCCCCAGATTTTGATATCACCATATCTGGCTCAGCTCTGGAAAAGGTGGAACACTTCTCGTACCTTGGGAGTATTCTATCAGCAAACTGTACCTCTGAGAAGGATGTGGAAAACAGAATTCAGGCTGCCCATGTGGCTTTTGGACGTCTCTCACATCGTGTGTTTCTGAACAAAGATCTAAGTATCTGCACGAAAGTATTGGTGTACCAAGCTGTTGTTATTTCTACGCTACTCTACGGTTGTGAAACCTGGACCCTATATCGCCGGGACATCAAGAAACTAGAACGCTTTCATCAACAAAAACTTAGATCAATCATGAACATCAAATGGGATGACTATGTAACTAATATAGCAGTCCTTGAGAAAGCAATGATAAACAGTATTGAAGCCTCCATTGTTGGTCATCGGCTTAGATGGGCAGGCCATATCCATCGTATGAGTGACAGCAGACTACCTCGGCAAATCCTGTATAGTGAACTCAACACTGGCAAGAGGCCATGTGGTGCTCCTTTAAAACGATATAAAGACCAACTCAAGCAGACCATAAGGAGAGTAGAGATAAACCCAAATACTTGGCATACTCTTGCACTGGATCGCCCTCGCTGGCGAGCTACCATCTCAGCTGCAGTTGCACAGTTTGAGCAGGAACGTCGTAGACAGGAAGAGGAAATTCGCCAGAGGAAGAAGATACGTCAAACACTACCACGTCCTCCACCCTCCATCGGTTGCAACATATGTGGTCGCATGTTCTATGCGAGAATTGGCCTGATAAGCCATCAGCGCCATCTTCATCGTCTGGACTAAAGATTATGGAACTGCAGGCGAGAAGCGTAAACTCGGATACGAGTATCGGCCGACGCCTTGTTTTACCTCGCTTAATGTAACCTGTGAACATGCTGAACACAGTATTCAGCGAAACGTCAGGACGACAAAATGTCCTTAGAAGACGGCCCATAAGCCCGCGAAACGGAGATTCCTATTTCAACGCCGGTCGTGAAAGTCTAAATTTTTACAGTGGCAAATGTTTCACCGACTTTCATTTGTCTTTGAGCAGTTTATGAAGCTTCACGTTCAAGGTTGAATATCACATGGGGTAGGACAAAGACGACAAATGACATTTAAGTAAGCGGCATTATAGTCAAGCTGTGGGTGAGTAGTCAAATATTAAATGCATAACAGAATTTTGTTATATGAGTGGAAAAAAAGCTGTATTTTCATCATATGTGAGACTAGGTCATTTCATGATTGTAGGAAGCCATGTTTTGATTGTTTTCGACCAACTGTATGAGAGCCTTGAGAATAATGAATGTTATAGTTACTGAGGAATGTGCTCACTTTGTTATTATGAATTATTAATGTAAAAGGAAGGAAGCTTGTAGTTTTGCGTGTCCATTAATCTCACGATCATGATCCACTGTACCTCCCTTTTAGGTGGAATGCGAACCACAGAACATGGCATTTCAATTCGAAAATCTCACATGTATTGACCGGGAATCAAACCCGGTCTACCTTGGTGAGAGACTAGCAGCTTGACCGCTGCGCCACAAATGTGACAGTAGCATCATCACCAATTCAATCTATACATTCATCATACTACCAGTATGAAAATGGAGTGTAAATTAACATTTTAAGAATGTCCAAGCTGTGTAGTATATGAGTAGGATAACATGTCAGATGTTACACATCATATGCGACTACTGTAAGGCTCGTATCTTTTTTTAATATATTTTAATTAAAAAATTCTCACATACTGTAAATGGGGGGCTGAATTGAATGATGAGTTTAGTCTTTTTTACTATTCAACTACATGGATTTAGCATTTTGTGTTTGTTATAATAATTTTCTTTAATACTATCTTGTCTTATGTGGACAGAAACTATTAACATTACTTTGAGTCAGTTTTTATCCTAAGAGTTTTTAACACTGTAAGTCCAATTCATAACTGTAACACTCCAATAATTTATGTTTTAATGCCTGTTTGAAATCATTGTGACAGTGTTGTCTATTTTATTTTTGTTTCTTTTTATTTTTCCACCATGTTGGATTTCAGCCCAAACAACTGTGAGGTTTTCCACTTCATTCCATAAATAGAGTTCGTTGGTTGCCCAGATGTAATATTTAATTATCAGTTGTCATTTCTTTAAAGAGACTATGAATCACCAAGTTTTACCATTTTACTAGCAAATTAACGTGATGTGATCTTTATCGTGGGGCACCCGCTTTTCCATCACTGGAGTGTGTCGATTTGTAGCCTCTAAAAATTCTGAGTTACCGATTAGGCAGAGCAATTGGAATAAAGGAGCAGAAAGCACATGGTGCTAATGATATGCTATAGCTCATAGTTGAAAGTAATTCTTTGTAATGACGAATAGAATAGTTCTTTTGCAGGGCTCACTCACTTACTCTTTCTCCCTATTAGAGTACAATCAAATTGTGGCAATGCTGATTTCTGCATTTCATCCACTGTTTCAAATAGTTCCACACATTTTCTATGGGATAAAGACCAGGTCATTTTGTGGGCCAGGAAAGTTATTTCATGTGAGAAGCTTGGACAACATGGTCTTAGCCTCATGTACTTGGGTGTGTGTAATTGTGTGACAACCTGTGTTAATGTGTGTATTTGGAAGTCAGGTCGTGGCCTTACGTTAGGAACCATTCCGGCATTTGCCTGGAGTAGAAGTGGGGAAACCACCGAAAACCACTTCCAGGATGGCTGAGGTGGGAAACAAACCCTCCTTTCTCAGTTATGCCTCAAAAGGCTTAGTGCACCCCGCTCCAACCCTCACACCTGAATTAAAATTTCTTGGCAGAGCAGGTAATTGAACCTGGACAGCCAAGAGTGCTAGACGCTACTTATCACACTTGATTGTTTAGCATGTCCATGTACAGGGTCATTATGTGTGTGCGCGCCAGTAATCACGGCAAGCTAAGCCAACTGAGACTAGCGCAGATCGCGGCCGCGCGCACCTAGTTCAGCCGACGGTTGGCGCCTCGCTGACTCATATTGATAGTTCACACGTGTTTTGTCATTCATATGGGCGTGTATTTGTAAAGCTTAGACGTTAGTGTTTTACGTTTAGTGAGTATTGTGATTACTGTGATTGTTGGTCATTCCTACACACCAATTCACATTGCGCAAACTTGTGTCCAGGCGGGGACGCCAAGAGTCTGCTGATGAGCCAGCTTGGTGTCCTAGGCGAAACCCCACATGAGATACGGCACAAACCTAGAAGAATTGCTGAGTTTTCATTCACTAGCCGTGTAAGCCAATATACCATCTTTTTGGAAGCCTTCATAGGGAGATTATGGCTGCTTGAGCTTCTAGTTCTCGCAGTAAAGTGGTGCAGTTGCACTCTATATAAAGGGAGGTAGCGCACAGTTCGTTACTCCTGTGGGGGTCTGGGCGGGGACACCAAGAGCCCGCCGATGAGCCAGCTTGGTGTCCTAGGCGAAACCCCACACAAGACACGGCACAAACCTAGAAGAATTCCTGAGTTTTATGGATATGAAGTTTCTCCGCAGTATGGTAAGGAAGACGAATTGAGATAAATTAAGGAATGAAATAATAAGAACGCAGGCTGAAATAGAAGAACCCTTATGAGAAAAAGTTGTTTGTTAGTTAATGTTGTGCCAGATCAAGGATGAAAGGGTTTGGACATGTTATGAGAAAGTGGATAAGCTACACTTGGAGGCAGTATCTGGAAGTTACTGTAGCCTATCACACTTGACATATGGAGATAATAACACGCCAGTTCTCTGTATCACGTATGAATAAGCTACACTCGGATGCAGTAGCTGGAAGTTATTGTAAGTATCATACTTTGAACCAAAGCAAACTACCCAGTCTAGCCATAAATACTGTTACAACTTAAAAAGTGAAAAACACAAATATTATGAGAAGTATTTTAATGTGCTGTTAGTATGTTGTTCTTACAGGCATTCTTTACACAAATCACCAATCACTTTTCGAAATGGTCACCTTTGGCACTGATACAGGCTCTGAGTCTTTGTGGCCACTCGTCTATGGCAGAATGGAGGACATCCAGGGGGAAATCCGCCACTGCTGACAATAAGGAACGCTTTAAACTTCCAATGGTGGGGTGTCTCTTCTTGCAGACAATGCCCTCAAGCATTGACCACAGTCAGTAGTCCAAAGGGTTCAGGTCCGGACTGCTACTGGGCCAATCTTCAGTTGAAATGAAGTCGGGGACATGACGCTAAAGCCACCCTTGAGTTGACCTAGCCTGTGGGCTGGAGCAGAATCCTGCTGGAAAGTCCAGGGTTGGTTTTGAAACAATGTGCCACTTAAGTTCTTCACAATAGGCTCCAAAACGGTGCTTTCGTACACTCTGGCGCTGGTTTTAACACCCTTTTTGCAGAAATGCAGCTGGGTGGTGCCAGAATAACTCACCCCCCACAATACTAACACAGAGGAGGGATGATGGGCCCTCTGAACTTTCGGAACCTTTTTACTGGCTTCCCGAGATGATGATGCATAAACCCTGTTGTTTTGCACATCGAATGATTCTTCAATAGTGAATACCTTTTCATCGGTGAAGAGGAAGTTTTGATGGCCATTTTGCGCATAACGCTGCAGGAGACGTCGACATTTAAGCACTCTCAGCTTCTTTAGACGCGCGTCAAGGTAATGTCCTGTTCGTCGGCGATAAGCCCGTAGTCCAAGATCCTCTGACAGAAGCCTTGATAATGAACTTTTTGAAATGTTCATTTCACGGGCCATGATAACCTGCTTCCGCACCGCATTTCTCCGAATACGAGTCGCCACTGCCTTTTTTGCTGCTCGAGTCCTGACACTGCGTGGGAGACCCTCCCTCGGACGATCCTTTACAGTCCCGGTTGCAGTGAATCGCTCAATGGTCCGGTACACAAACATACGACTGATTTTCAGCTTTTGCAGCGTTTTGAAAATGTCACTTGGAGATTTTCCAACTTTATGTAATGCTATCACTGCAACATGTTTTCATAATCACCCCATTCCATGTTGAAACCTGGAGCTAGATGCTTCCACTTTCACAGACAAGTTAACAATGGTTCAAGGTTAACGTGTGCACATTGGTAGTTCTTTACCTGCCAAACCGGTTGTACAGTTTGTGTCAAAACTTTGAAACAGTATTTATGGCTAGACTAGGTACACTTGCCATCGGGTGGTAGTCTCACTGTCCAAATTTCTCATGAAACTTTGACACTGTTCTCGGACCATTTAGCAAGAATCTCACAGTCCTGAGTTCACAAGGATGTTGGGACTGCTCACGTGCCAGTAAGCAACAATTTGAGTTCTATATAATGAAGGGTTTAGGTGTCTATCATTTACCTGGTACAATTACTTCTTGTTCTGTTGTACCAATGAGGACAATGTACATAGCCCCATATTCAGTAATCTCTAGGATAATAAAATTTGTAGATCAACAGTGCTAAAAAGATTCTCATAAATAACTGGAAAGCCATCACTCAAGATTGTATGGCATGGAGGAGACTACATACCCTGGTGTTCAGCACTTTGGAATAGGTTGCCACGGTGGGTGAATGTTCAACATGTTGGTCTACTAACCCCAAGCTTGCAGGTTCGCTCCTGGCCATGGTAAGTGATTTTTGAAAGGCGCCAAAAATTACGACACGCATGTCATACGATGTTAGCAAGTCAAAGAACCCTTTTGAATTCAGTAAGCCGTGTTCGTCATGGCAAAAATAATCTCGGGAGTTTCCACCAACACAAAGTTCCTCATTTCTCTACTAGAAAGCGCTATAGTGTTCAAGGAGCTTAGATATCTAACCTCCTTGACTTTCATAGTGCTTCAAGGAACAACGAAATTCGACATGCAAGCTACCCTCTGGGTGTCAAATAACAAAGCTTGCACCCGGCACCCGAGGCCATACGATATTATATTAAAATTTTTAGCACTTTGGAATGGCCTGTTGTCATTTCAAAGAAGGAACAATCCATGAGAAAGGTACCATATTGAAGCATGTATGCCTTGCACCTTTCTATTTTTCCCAAAAATTCAAGTCTAAAATGTGGGATGTGGAAATTGTACAATGACCAAAACCATGTTTGCGTTACTGTGTATATGACTTACCATTTGACTACTGTTATTTAAATGATGCGGCAAACGGAAGTCAACACAACTTCTTTTTCTTCAGCGTTTGTCCCGCCTGGTGGCAGGGTCCGCTACATGGATTCGATGTCTCCATTTAGTTCAGTCCTGGGCCATGTCAGGGTGGAGATTGACGCTCTTCGGATCTTTGTGAAGGGTATCGGCCCAGCGCTGTTTTGGTCGTCCTTTTGGTCTATTACCAGCGACTTCCAACATGTAACCCATCTTTGCTAGAGTGTCAGCCCCTGTCCTCAGCATATGTCCAAACCATCTTAAATGACTCTCGCGGATTTTGTCAGGAATGGGTGGATTGCCAAATCTCTCCCTGATGCATTATTTAAATAATAATTAAATCAATTTTCCTCACGTATCATTTGCTCGTCTATTTATTCTCCTGATAAAATTGAAGTGCAAATTATATATATAAATGATGTAAAATGCAAACAATAATAATATTATGAGATTACAGTATACACATCCAGTAGAAAATCATTGCTGTTTTGCCTTGCATTGTTAGTGGAGACTACGGCGTGGGTTTGTGACGCATGGTTGGAGTCAATCGGTCTTGTGTTTACCGTGTGCTAGGTTGGTGTTCAGTGTGTGCTGATGATCAGATGAAGCAATGTTAGCCTTTGACAGTTTCCATGGGCATCTAACAGAAGATGTTAAGAAACGACTTGCTAGTGGCAATACAGACTTGGTAGCGATTCCTACTGGTTGTACATCTCTACTACAAACTTTAGATGTTTGTATTAATCAGCCCATCAAACAGGACTTATGGCGACTATACGGAGTGGATGGCGACAGCAGTTCATGAAACTTCGCCAGTCGGCAGATTGAAGAAACCAGCGCATCCCCTCAATTGTGTGTGAATCATCCATTCCAGATCATACGCAGTTTCCAGAAATGCTGCTCTATCTTTAATGCCAGCGATGGCAACAAAACTTCAACGGGGAGTGTTAGCCCTCGTAACATGTCCCTGTAAGTAATTAGCAATAAATAGTATTGAAAGGCGGAAATTTTATTATTCTTTCAAAGTTATAGTTACGTCAATACGGACCTGAATAATCGACATTATGGAACAAAGATTTCGTAAGATTTCGACACAAGTACTTTGGGGACAACACAGACGACGAAAACAAGGAAATATAGGTAAGAAATGTACAATTTTATTTTAATGATAATTTCGCACTGCACATTCAGTTCATGCGTTGTGTAATAATTGTGTTCTTGCATCGCAGGTACCAATACAAATTGTCTCGCCATCTTGAATCGACAATTGCTAAATTGTCTAACAGGATATAGGGTATAGGGTTCAGGATATAATGGATTATATTGAGCCCGACATCACTTCCGGGATGTGACATCGATGGCTCATGAAAAGTCAATATTCCATGGATGAACCGAGGACTCCAAAGCAGCAGTATTTTCTCTTTGGGAGTAACCTTCATTTAATGCACCACAAGTTGCCGCGCCACTAATATTAATTTTTGCCATTTTATTTGGAGACTGTATTTATTAAGTCCAACTCCTCGTCCACGTCGTGGGAGACGGGCAACGGCATAAAGTAGGGGATTGCCTGAATTGGGCGAAGTACAGTGTGGACTTTGTGTGCCCAGGGACCATTACGGTAGCTGTGAAGCTCCTACAGGAACCCTGAAAAGTTACGGCTAACGGGGCTCTGGTGAAGCTACGATAGGCCCAGCAAGCCAGTAGTGGATAAGACATTTGCTTTCAAGAAGGGAACAGGCATCGGACAGGACGGATACAATGGACGACGACTTAGCTGTGTTCATGGACTAAGATTTGGAACTTAAAACATAAGAACGCTGACGGGGAAGGTGGAGGAGATAGTAGATATGATGGAAAGAAGGAAGTTGGATTTATTGGGATTGGCAGAAACAAAGTGGAAAGGGGAAGGAAGGAGAGAAGTGAGAAAAGGCTATAGACTGTACTGGAGTGGGAATGAAGAGGGAAAGAGGAATGGAGTGGGAGGAGTAGTAGTAGTAGATGGTTTAAAAGAAGAAGTGAAGAGACTAAGTGATAGGATGATGAAAGTGAAAGTAGCACTGTGGGGAGGGACCGTAGAAATAGTGCAAGTTTATGCTCCACAAGTAGGCTGCGCCTCTGAAGAGGAGGAGGAGTTTGAAGAAGCTGGTAGGAAGGAATATGATTGTTATGGGGGATCTGAATGCCCATGTAGGAAGAGAAAGACAAGGGTATGCGAGTGTGCTTGGACCAGAAGAAATGAGGAAGGAAAGAGACTGTTGGACTTCTGCCAAAGGAACAGCCTGCTAGTAGGGAACTCCTGGTTCAAGAAAAGAGAGAGCCACACAATCACATGGTACAGTGATGACTTGACCAGGAAGTCTGTGGTCGACTATATACTGTATGAAAAAGAATTAAATAAGAACAACAGGAAATCAAGGTTATACCATTGGAGAACCTGGATAGCGACCATCGATTGCTGGTAATGAACCAGAGAGGGACTAAGGAGAAGAAAGGGACTGAGAACCAGGAAAGACGTATAAGGATATGGAAACTGAAAGAAGGGGATAGAAGGGTCGAGTACTTCAAAATGGTAAAGGAAGGAATTCCAAAAGATGAAGAAAGAGGGGTGGAAGAGGAATGGGCTAGATTTAAGAAGACACTAGTAGGTGCAGCAGAAGCAGTATGTGGGAGGACAAGTATTAAGAAGAGGTGGAAGGAAACACCATGGTGGAATGAGAAGACAAAAGATATAGTAAGGGAAAAGAATAGAGCCTTTAGGAGGTGATATCAAAATAGGATGGTAGAGACAAGGGAAGAGTACCAGGAAAGAAAGAAGGAGGCAATGAGAGTAGTGGCTGAGGAGAGAAGAAAGTGGATGGAAGAGGGGACAAAGATGATGGAGGATAGTGAAGGTACAAAAAGGGTCCTGTATGGGATGTTAAAAAAATAAGAGGCGGAAGGATCCTACAGATTATGTTAGAATGGTGAACAAAAGGGGACAAGAGATAGAAAATGGGGAAGAACTGAAGAAAATGTGGAAAGAATATTTTGAAGAACTACTGAACCCAAACGGAAACCACGGCGAGGAGGAAGAAATTGGGGAAGAGGAAGATGGACTGCAAACAGAAAAGGACTTAACATGGAAAGAAGTGGAAGATGCAGTGGGGAAGATGAAAGGAGGGAAGGCACCGGGTGTGGATGAGTTGAGTGTGGAGATGGTGAGAACAGCAGGAGAGGTGGGGATACAATGGTTGTACCGAGTGATGAAGACAGCATGGAAGGAAAGGAAGACCCCAGAGGACTGGAAAAAGGGAATAATTGTCCCGATCTTCAAGAAAGGTAGTAGAACAGAACGCAGAAACTATCGGGGAATAACACTGATGAGTCATTGTGCAAAGATGCTTGAGAAAGTCTTGGAAAGGAAAATTAGGACAAGGATAGAAGGAGGGATGAGGGAAGAACAACATGGCTTCAGAGCAGGAATGTCCACAGTGGATTTGATTTTGGCTGTAAGGCAGTTTCAAGAACAGCACTATGAGTATGGAACAGATCTACTGATGGCCTTCCTGGACATTGAGAAAGCATATGACAGTGTATGCAGAAACAAATTATGGAAGTCCCTGGAGGATAGAGGAGTAGAGAAATGGACTATAAGGAGGATAAAAGAGATGTACAAGGGAAGCGTGAGCTGTGTGAAAGTGGGAGGAGAGAGATCAGACTAGTTGGAACAGAGAAACGGCCTGAAACAAGGAAGTGCACTGTCACCGTTACTTTTCATTGTGGTGATGGATGACATAATGACCCGAGTGGCACAACTAATTGGGGAAGGAAAGATGAAAGCAATGGTGTTTGCAGATGATTTGATGATTTGGGGAAACAAGGAAGAGGAGGTACAGGAACAGTTGGACGTGTGGGAAGGAATAATACAAGGATATGGAATGAAATTTAGCATAAATAAGAGTAAGATGGTGATCACAACAAGGAAGAAGGAAAGAACCACAACGGGAATAACAATTGGTGGGGAACAGCTGAAGAAAGTGGAGAGTTTCAAGTATCTGGGAAGCCTGATACAAGATAATGGAGGAAACGATAGAGAAATAAATGAGCGGGGGAGAAGCATTCCGGAGGAGTGTGAGAAGCATGATATGGAGCAAGGATATCCCTCAGAACAGCAAAAAGATCATATATCGGACATACTATGTCCCTATCCTGACGTATGCCTGGGAGACCTGGGTTATGAAAGGAAGGGAGGAGAGCAGAATACAGGCAGGTGAGATGAAGTTCTTGAGAAGCAGTATTGGAGCTACAAAGATGGATAGAATAAGAAATGAGAGGACCAGAGAATTAATGATGGAGGAACCATTACAGGATGGTATAGAGAAATCTAGACTTAGATGGCATGGACATGTAAAACGAATGGAGGAGAAGAGAATACCCAGGAGAGTACACGAGACGAAGTGGGAAGGAAAGAGACCGAGAGGAAGACCGAGAGACAGGTGGCTGAAGGGGGTGGAAGAAAGCGTGAAGAAGTGAGGAGAAGACTGGACAAGCGAGGAGGCTGAGAGATGGTGGGAAGACAGAAGACGTTGGAGAGGCTTGTGTTCCAAACAGACCCAGCCAGTGGCTGGAAACTGTGCAAGATGACGATGATGATGATGATGATCATCATCATCATCGAAGTGTGAATATTTAAATGTGTGCAGTAAAGCTGTCATTATCATTTGGAACTGTGATTTGCCTTAATAAGTGACATTCGTAAAATTGGGTAAAAACTTGTGAACCCAGGACTGAACAACGTGGGGAGCACATGGTTGCAGGCCGAAGTGAAAAATTGCTAAAGTTTAAACAATTCGTAGTTTGCAGCTAAATGAGAATCTATATCTCGTTGAGTAACACTCACCAGTGTATAAAGGTGAATTTCTAGTGAGCGGATGGCTCCAGCGTAAATTAATAGGAGTGTTTAAGTAACATAAAAGTTTGGAGTGAGTATAGTTGCACAAGCAACCATTCTAGAGTCTGTGAGCGGAGAAACACATGGTCATTTTTGCAGTAAGCCGCTATTTGAGTAGATGCAGTGTATTTGAAAAACAAAACCACGATAAGCGTAAACTCAGTGAAAACGCTGAATATTTGATCAAGATGGAGCTCACATTATTAGTCCAACACCACATGGACACGATTATTCCTATTCTGATGGAAGCCGTTATGGAGTAGAACCCAGTATGGAGGAGAGTAGCGATGGTTGATACTCACTGAGGGAAGGAAGATGATATGGCTACTCCAACCATGCCATCGCATTTGCCAATGGTATCAGGCAAACTGCACACGCTGGAAATACTTAAGATGGTCACGTGAGTCCGACTGTAAAGTCGCAATCATTTTATGTACGATCATGACACAGGAGGATTAATTATGGAGACCTTACTACAGCACATTCTTTAGGTAGGTTTCATGCTTTTATTTCCACGATTTATTATGGTTATACGACAACGTATCATTTGCCAGAGCCTGGGGGATAAAACTCTTGCCACAATTTTTGTAAATACATTTTCAATGGTTATAAAACAGTGCTTCAAACTAAGCCCAGTTACGCAGTACGATTATGTCATATACTGTCAGAACCGCATTCCACTGGATACCGTTAGTCCAGTAAGCAGGTGTTTTAAAGGCCTGGCATGTTATTTCATTGATTCAGTTATTGTGAGTGCAAGGCGCTGTCTGTATGAATAAATCTAGAAGGCTGTGAACTGCACTGCCAGCAGGCACCGTATAAACATTTTTGTGACGTTGCAGAAACATATGGGAGTGTTCTTTTGTTTTATTTTGTATAAATTGACATTCAGACGACTATGTAGGAACGCTATGATAGTTAAGATGAGCCGAGCAGGCAGTCTTAGGTTCGATGTGAGGGGTCATATCATAACAATTAGGGAGCCCCAGAATTATTGTAATACATGTTTTTGACTGCACAATTCACTGAATGAGATATAAGGTAACTGTACCAGTTTCCGTCACTGAGCCAATAGTCGTCACTCTCGTATATAAGTACAGTAAAACTTCACTTATACGATTTTCAAGGGACCAAATGAAAAAAACGTATAAGCGTGAAAAACGCGTAAATGAAAGTCGCTAAATAAAAACTGCAAAATGTATGTGACATTATGGGTTATACAGGGACTTGTGTTATATGCGACGCGGACCCTCGCTCGCGCCCGCCGCATTACTTGGCCGTAATGCGCTTCTTGGCGCCACAAGTTTCCCTCCTTTGCAGTGTGCTTTGGCAGTGTGGGGTTCAGTTTAGTCAATTGTTCACGTCTTTAGTGCTCAGTGTGATGTTCAAATGCGATTTTCATTACGTGAACGTATGTAAGTACCTTCATAAAGTACAGGAAATCTTTTGCGAAAATGAGCTTAAAGACTATATTACAGTTGAAATACAGTCAATCGGTGGTGAGGAACTTCAGAACGTAAATGACAATTTCATAAAGGGGTGAGCGATGTGTAGCAGTGAATGGCGAACATTTTCAGCACCAGCTGTGAACTACAGTATAGGCTATAGGCTGCGCGAGCTACGCATTACGGCAAAGTGCCTGGCGGGAGACAGGCCCGCAGCGCGGGCGAGCGGCGAGCGATGGCCCCCGTTAAGAAGTGAACAACAGCAATCGTAATGCACTTCCTCTTCCTTTCACCCATGTTCACTGCTATCAAGGTTAACCACAACTGAAGCACCGAACAAGGCAGAACAATGACTGCAGCAAGTGATGTATTTCGCAACACACGCAACTCGGGCAGAACATCGCTTCAAGGTCGCTCTCGCCACAACATAGCGCCGCGCGAGGTATGGTTTCCGAGAAACGTACAGTGCGTGTCATAAGTTTCTGGCTCCAATATTTTTAGAGATTTTAGGTAGGGAAACCGTTGTAAACGTATAAACGACGCATTTTTCTCTCAGGGACGTAAGATATGATCGTATAAGCGTGAAAAACGAATAAATGTAAAACGTATATCGGAAATAAATTAACATGGAAAGTATAGGGATTTTGCCGGGACCAAGAAAAAAATCGTATAAGTGTGAATCGTATAAAAGAAGTTTTACTGTACATATAATAAGGATGTCAACGGGTCTTTCTCAACGCACAAACTCTTATGAGATTCGTCATACCGTCGTTGCCGATAAGGAGCAACTTTGCGAAATCATGCGTGCGATGTAATAGGTGATTTCCAGCGTCAAATATCTCATGTAAGTTGAGCTGTCTTGACGCGGCGTATTACTTCTCGCATGTGCTAAGCAGGCACGCGAGTTAATTATATGCATATGTGTTATGTTCCGACATTTAAAAACGTTACACAAGTGTGTGATATAGTTGGTAATTGTTTAGCTGTAACATATGCAATTTGCTATTTCGTGCTCGCGTTCCTAGTTTGGTTAGAAATGCTCGTGACGAACACTGGATTTAAAAGCACGCACTTTACCAATGCTCGTCATTTGTGACGAAAACTGGCACATTGTCATATCTCCTTGTAAGACGTAACTAACAGCAGCAATATATTTATAATGTACTTCTGAAGCACCCTGCATTAATTAAATTGTCGTTTGATCATCGTATCCAATAGTCGTCATAGCTGACGATCTTAAGAGCACATGCGCGACGAACATTAGTGCATGATAATGTTAAAGTTTGCGTTAACGTTTCAGAACCAATAAACATTTACAGTGTGCTGTTATTATGTAGATCTGTCTCTTTGACAGACGTAGGTCTACGCTGTCTTCGTGGCTCAGCGATAACGTTCTCGCCTGCTGTTGCAGGATCGAATCCTGGCGCAGTCATCTGGAATTTTAGGGTGCGCATATGCGAGGGAGCCGTGTCGGTAGATTTACTGGCACGTTATAGATCCCCGAGGTCTCTAAAAGCCGCAGCAGTTAAAAGGGACGTAAAACAAATAACATTATTATTATCAGTAGGTCTAGGCCTAGGGATTGTAGGTGAGCTAAAGGGGATTCTTTTTAAGTTGAGATGAAAAATATATTCTAAGACTAAATCTTTGCTTTCAAGTAATATTTCGAAACTCACATTTCTCAATTAGCCTACGATATTCAGCAAATGGAAGCTGCTATTAAGGTCGTTGAGGAGGACGGCATGAATATTACAACGGCCGCAGAGAGGAATGGTGTTCCGAAAAACGCCCTCTTAGACAAAATTAAAGGGAAAACTGAAGCTAGGTAGATGGGGCCAAGTTCCTTTTTAACAAAGGGTGTTAGTTCAATAGGTTATCTCACTAGGAAAAGCGGGGTTCCCAATAACAAAGGACGATTTGCAAAATAGCGTCCAGTGAATCACAAAAGAATTGAAGAGGGACTCAACTTTCAAAGATGGGCGGCCAGGGAGGAAATAGTGTGGATCTTTCCTAAAAAGAAATCCAAGCCTGTCTTTACGAACCCCTCAAAATTTGACAGTAAACCGTGCTGCAATATTACAGAACATAAAATTAAACCTACTGTTATTTGGTGGAAAACTACTTAGTCTATCTTGTCAGACCCTCGGCGATTGTTCAACGCAGACGTTGTGTTATGCCATGGTCTAATCTCACTTGTCATGTGACTACGCCTCCCATCGCCCGTCAAAAAAAAAAAATCACGGCATAACAGCCTGGAAAATGACCATTCGCTCTTGAACACCGGTCGGGAAAGCCTACATCAATACACGTTCTGGTGGTTATATTGCTCGAATTTCAATCATTATTAATAATATTATTACTGTATTTCTAATGCACTTTAAGTTAATACAAGAATAACTTATAATAAATGTCTTTAGAGCAGAATTACAATATTTTCATGCCTGTATGTCCTCTACCCACCATTCCCGCTTCCCAATGCCGTGTTTTTTAATATTTCTTTTTTTTTTATAAAATACATAATTACTGGTACTGTTTTATTCGTAAATGTTAGCCTCCAAGTCGATAAATCGGTGTCTTACGCAACAATTGACAGAAATGCATTATAAACAGCAGACAAGGAAAACTAACAATGTGACGGCAATTGGTGCTAACGGGTGACGAATATAGGAAAAATCCAAAGACATCGTGCCGAGGACTAGAGCAAATACACACTTTTAAAAAAATAAGTTATTTTTCCTAAAACGAATATTTTTGATATTGAGAGTTTCCTACAGTTTGAGGTTAGGTACAGTGCTTTTGTTGATTAAATTTACCAAAATGTATAAGGTGTATATATTTTCTTGACTAAATCTGTCTTAACATGACGACCATTGGTGCATTTACCTTAATCGCAGTCCATCATCACTTTAGGAGTACATTTAAAATCCACAGCTGATTGTACAGCTTATGAACCACAGGCTGAAAATTGAATAAAACTAGTAAACATCATTGTAATATTTTGAGGTTTACCACAATGGTAGGGTGCTATCCCAGTTGTGAGGTACGATTGTGTACTACCTAAGCTAGCGACGTGTACGTGTTTGTCTCGTTGACTAAGCAAACGGCTGACGGATGGAGTGTTATTGAGAGCACTGATGAAAGTTTGGAAAGAGTGTTTCTTCCCATTTGTTGGAGGTGATGTTGGTAGTCAATTTACACCAATTTTCACACTTTACGAGTTTAAGATGGTCACTAAAGAAATACAGAGAAACTGGTAGGACTAAAAATGATAATAATAAAACCTAATTATAATAATCAAGTGATAGGATTTTCTCTCTAAACGCAAACCTAAACAAAGTGATAGGCAGTATCTTTAAACATGATTAAAACCCTAAACGTAATGAAACCTGTTGCGACTTCTTTGATACAATTATAGGTATTCCCTATTTGGTGAGACGACGGTCGGTTAACTCCGTGTTTAAACACGGTAGTTAACCTGACAAAGCAACCTTAGTCATGAACTTCCTCATGCCGTTGCCGACATAACTTTTTCTCTCCCACACACTTATGAGCATACTTCACAAAGAGTGGAGATGTGTGCAGGCAGGTCAGTAGCGCCAATTGCGCAATTTTGAAGGGTAATAGTGTAACATATTTGTGTTGTATAATAGTTTAGCTTTTCCATTTAATAAAATAGGAACAGAATGTGCTTAGCTTTGTTTTTGAAATAAATTTTGGATTAAAAGCTTCTCGTTTACATCTTTGCCAAACTTAACGTCAGATAGGAATTAGCTTAAATTACTGTAACGTTAAATGATAGAGATGGCACCATCATAGCGTAGTCTGTAAACTTATTGTGCAGTAAATGTAACGAAAGCTTTGCATTGTAAGCAAGTAAATATCTTTCCTTGCCGTAAATTCGTGACAGTGATATTATTATTATTGCAATCTCCGAAGTAATTGTGAAAGGATGAACTACGTGTCATTCTCTTAGCCTTGCTTGTTGAATTCATAATCACTTAGTAGGACTTCGAGAGGCTTAATTTTTAGAATATTTCGTATGGAGATGAGTAAATTCATATTAGGACAGAGTAGCACGGACTAGCCGTTTTTCACCTCATTGAAGTAGGCTAGGGGTCTGCCACTTTTTGAATAAAATGAGTGGGATTTAAATGTAAGCCTGGCCTCTTTATTGTATTTTGTGTTTGTATTCCTCTGGACTGGTAGTTTTGATCTCTCATTATACCCGACATCCCCGAGTTAAGTTTCCTTGTGTATTCCCAGTCCAAGAATGCATTCCTCCCCGTCCTATATGTCTTCTCGTTGGAGGGGGGTTTTGGAAGGGTCATTTAAGGTCTGTGGCTCCCCGAAATCCTCGTCAAACGGGCACAATATACAGTAATTAAAAATTATTATGAAAAACACATGCCATTTTATTTGCTTCATTCTTCTTCATTTTACCCCTGAAATTGACTTAGCAAATTCAGAGTGCGTGGCGCACATAATGGTGTAGCATACACGTGAAAATATAATACACCAAGATCTAGACTTGAAGGGAATCTTCCCAACTGGAAAAACCTTCCTAAATGTTTATGTGCATCAAGGATCAACCTTTTCAACCACTTGAGGACACACAGAGGAACAAAAAAGTGTGTACGCCAAATGGCCATAGTGTTAATTTACCGTGTATAGGATGAATCCTGCTTACAGCTGCCTTCCAAAATACTTTTGAGCCATTTTCTCTTCACTCTAAGGAAATACCACAATGATAACTTGTACAATGTCCCAAGATATTTTTTCATGCAATCACACTATATTTACTCAACTAAAACTAGGCTTCTGGAAATGAGTGTGTAAACTGTCTCACTAATGATCTTAAAACGATAAGACCAAGTTTGAGATTGAAATACTTCTATCAAGAAAGAAAGGGGGGGGGGGGGGGGGGCAAACATACATAAAAAGAACAGAGGAACTCACCACGAAGTATGGATGAGAATAATTGGATTGCACAACTGGACTATTTCCACTAATTATACGCAAGGCTTCCTTCCATTGTGCTTCCATAACACCATGCAATTTCTCAACAATCTCAGTTTTTCTATTGCTGTAGCTTTGCAATCGGACCTGTAGTTGAGAGATTTGGTGTGTAGACTGCGTTAGCTGAAGTTTGTACAGTTGGAGCTCCTCTCGATGCTTTTCTTCTAAAAGACGCACCTCCAACTGATGCCTAACAAACACAAAAGATGATTGCAAGATATAATTACATTTAAAGATGTGATTCACAATTAAATGGTATGTGAAGGATATGATTCAGAATGGTTTTGGATTAAACACGAAGATCAGTACCATAAAAATCAGGCACAAAACAACTGGTATAAAACTTGCTCTGGTATCAATTCTCTTAGAGCCAAGCCATTTCCTGAAATACTTCTTAAAAGTGCCAAGTCATTATCATTGCTTGTGCAGGCTAGAAAGAATATTCATAAAGCAAATTTTCAAAGATAGAGGCATTATTAATTTAGAGCAAATTTTCTAAGTTTTGCCATGTTGGTTGCAGGGTTTTGCCTAGGTGTACCAAGTTAGGCTCACCTCCAATGGGCAAGATACATAAAGCAACTTGGGGAAGATGACCTCTCAATGTTCCAGTCCTTGAAACAAAAATCACCTGGGTACGGATTTTGATAACATGTCATCTTTTTTTTCTCGTCCTATGCAATGCCCGTAAACATATAAATCCCATATATGAGTTTCTGATTACAGAAATACAATGTCTTTAAGTCATATTTTGTGATTATCTCCATTCTAAAAGTTTTAGTCATTTGTTGTTTTTTTTTTTTTTTTTTTTTTTACATTTCAGGCCTTTTTAGGTAATTTTCTTTACATTTTACAAAATTTTCAGGTCTTGTTTTCTACATTTGTGGCAATTTTTAATGACTCATAGCACAATAAATTACATCACCTCTTCCCATCGCATGGTCTCTGGATTGCATGACAACATAAGGGAATTCCCTTTCTGGGCAAGGGACATGGCTTGCGTCATAGCTCTGCTAAGTCGGCAGACGTCCTCTCACTACAGTTCGTTGAACTAGTCGATCTCAACGAGTTCAGTAGTGCAAGTTTGTTTCCTATTTTAGTTAACTTCCTGTTACCTACTGCCTACAATAACGCTGAAAGTGAAGCCTGGTGAAGCTCCTAGATTAAAAAGCATAGCGAGTTTATCAACCGTTGGTTCTGTATTATCTCTAAGCTTTGTGAAATAAGGTAGTGGCCGAGAAACGATTCACAGTGCAACAGCATATCAAGGTGCAAGAAAGATAAGCAGGTTGTTGAAAATTCCAACAAATTCAAAAAGTCGGAATTGCTACATTCTCAGACTCATCATCATCGTTTTCCGTCTCCAGTTTCCCGGGTGCGGTAGACAAGCGCTCGCCACTGCTTTCCGTCATTGTACAACTTTTGTTTTACAACTTCTTCCCATTTCAGCCCTTTTTTCTCCACTTCTGATTTCACGGTCTCAATCCATCGTTTTCTGGGTCTTCCCCTCAGTCTTTTCCCTTTCAGTTCTCTATTGAAGTAGTCCCTTGCTGTTCTAGTGTTATTCATTCGCATCATATGTCCATACCACTGGAGTCTACGCTTCCCTATAACATTTGCAACAGTTTCCCCTATCCCAGCTTCTTTCCTATTTGTTTCGTTTCTGATCTTTTGATTCATGATTCTAATGAATTTAATTTCTGTTGCTTGGATATTGTTAAGGTCTTTATCTAGTAAAGTACATGTTTCCAGTCCATACACCAGAATTGGTACAAAGTAAGTATAGAACATGGTTAATTTTGCTTTCGGGGGTATGTTGCTGTCCCATAGTAGGTTTCTAACTTGACTGTAAAAATGTGACGCTTTCTGCGTCCTGTTGAATACTTCTTGTTAACCTTTGAGATGGTGCTTCCGAGATATTTGAAGTTGAAGACAGAGTCTAATTTAGTTCCTTCCAAAAAGATGTTAGAATTGGTACAGTCTGTGTTGATAGTCATTTCTACAGTCATGGTTTTGCTGATGTTTAGCTGGAACTCCTTAAACTTGTTGTTCCAGGAATTTAGCTTCTTTTGTACTTCAGCTTCCGTTTCTCCCCATGTCAGAATGTCATCTGCAAATACAAGGGCGTTTGGTTCACTGTCAGCTTCCTTAAGAGATTTAAGGATCCGATCCATTAATATGATGAATAAAAGTGGTGATATGGCACTTCCTTGTTGGACTCCTCTCTGTGTTTCAACCACTCTGATCTTCCATTTCCTATCTGGACACAACTATAGCACTTTTGATATAGCATCTTCACTTTGTCAATACAAAATAATCAAAAATATGTATAATACAATTACTTTTAATAAAAAATCGAAGGCAATACTACGTTCCATAGCAATAATTATACGGAAAGCGCCATCTTTTAATGCCACGCGAGAATTTGCTGAAGATAAGAGCCAGATACCTGAAATTAATGGTCGAGGGGACACGATGCGTTGATCATGCGTCACCCCAATATCTGCAGGCCAAATGGTTGGGCAGCGGTCGCTTGGTAGGCCTAGGCCCTTCACGGGCTGTAGCGCCAGGGGTTATTAGTTATTATTTATTATCTGGCTCCTACTGGGTGAGTTAGCCGTGGTCGTTACGGCATGACTGCTGGCAGTCGCTCACATCCGGGAGGCGAGGAGGTTCGAATCCCCCCACCGGCAACCTTGAAGATGGTCTTCTGTGGTTTCCCATCTTCCTTCCAGGCAAATGCCGGGGTTGGTCCGTAACTATAGGCCACAGCCACTACCTTCCAACTCCTCGTCCTTACATTCAAACTTTCCTCCGCAGACAACTCTCCACACAGTACGTGTAGCTCACCCATTGGGTGTCCGCCTCGAAGCAGCTACAAAACTGGCGAGCCGAACATGTCCTCGGACACTCCCGGCACTAAAAGCCATACGCTTAAAAAAAAAAAAACTGGCTCCTATCTTCAGCGAATTCTTAGAATTAGAAAACTGTATTAGGGTAAAATCTGTAAAATTGCCTATACAACACGCAATCTTTTCATTTCAAAGAAATATACTTGTCATGTCATTCATCGTCGCTTTCTTCCGAAGTCGTCTGCAATGAATCACTCCCATTATCTTCCATCTCCTAGATGCAGTCATCTTCAGTTCCATCTAGTTCGTTGGAAATGCATGTTTTCTTGAAACTTTTCACAATACTGTCTGGTGAAATCAGCCCCCATGCACTAACAATCCACTCACATGTTAATTCTAGTGAAGGCCTCTTGATCTTTCCGGTAGGCGTCCGAGTATGAGAACCTCCCGCCATCCATTCAGAATATATCTGCTGCACGTTGTCTTTGAATGGCTTGTTGACGCTTACATCAAGAGGCTGCAAGGCTGACGTCAAGCCACCAAGAATTATTGCAGCATCAGTCTTCTGGTTGCCCATTTCTTGGAGAACACATCAACAAGATTGCCACGGAAACTGTCCAAAACCCGAAGAGACCTCTGGTTTAAGAGATCACCAGGCCATCTACCCCACACAACATGCAACCCATCCTTCATGAGATCCGTCACCTTCCAACCTTTCTCCTGGACACGAATGTGCACACCGGAGGAAATTTCCCTTTAGGAATTGTTTTTTGCTTCAAAACTACATAGGAAGGAAGTTTTCACCTGTCCGCAGTAACAGCCAGCATAACTATACAACGAAGCTTCACTGCCCCAGTAGTCCTCATGACTACGCTGGACGCTCCATTTCGGTAATTGTAGTGTTTCTCTGCATATCAAAGAAAATCGGAGTTTGATCTGCATTTCCGACTTTTGATAGCAGGTAATTGTCTTCGCACCGCTTCAAAGCATCCAGTAAATATTTGTGCTTCAATTGAAAGTAATGTCGCCACATCAATTTTGAAAAATTGGAAGTCTGAATTTGTCCAGCCATCTCAAGCCTGCATCAGCTTAGTTGATGATGATGATAATTGTTGTTTTAAGGGGCCTAACATCGAGGTTATCGGCCCCTAATGAAATGAAATGGAGTGAAATGAAAGGATGTAGATAAAAACAACTCACTGCCATGGATGAAGCGAAAATGGTGTTTATAAAACAGACAGTGAGCCCCAAGAATTATGCCTTATTTGAATAAAAAGAATAAAAGGCGGATGGTGAAAAAGGATAAAACAAATAAGGCATAGTGAACAATACAATACATAACACAATAAAAAACATAAAACAGATTTAACCAGAATTAAAAGTCGTAACTACACATTAAAACTTAAAAAAGTAACCACTCTCCCTCATGAACCGGATGACGAGGTCAGCTGACGGCCCGTCATCACGGAGAATAAGGGAGAGGGTATTAGGCAGTTTAAGAGTCCCTCGCAGATCGGCCAGATACACACACTCCAAGAGAAGGTGTGCCACGGTTAGGTGGGCGCCGCAAGTACACACAGGAGGATCTTCTCTCTTTAGCAAGTGGGAGTGCGTAGCAATCCCATGGCCGATCCGGAGTCGACAGAGTACCACAGCTTCCTTCCGGAGAGATCGGAAGGAAGATTTCCACACCTTCGTTGTCTCCTTGATGCCTCTCAGTTTGTTGGGTGGAGGCGTGGCACGCCATGCCTCCTCCCAATGCGACAGGATCGTATGCCGCAACTGAGAGCGCACATCACTAGCAGGCACCTTATACGATAGCGAGGGCAGTGCGACTGCCTCTCTCGCCGCCTGATCAGCAAGCTCGTTTCCCACAATACCCATGTGGCTAGGAAGCCACACAAAGGTCACCCCGGTTCCAGCGTTACGCGAACTGACGAGCTGGTCGTGCACACGCTGGACCAACGGGTGCTTCGGGAAACACACATCGATCGCCTGCAGCGCACTCAGAGAGTCAGTACACACAAGAAAGTGCTGGTGATCATCTGATAACGTGTACCGCAGAGCCTCTAAGATGGCATAGAGCTCCGCAGTGTACACGCTACAGGCCTCGGGAAGTGAAAAAAGAAACCGACGATCCTCAACCACAAATGCACAGCCTACTTTCTCGTTTACCCTCGAACCGTCCGTGAATACAAGCCCTGATCCCGGATACCGTGTCACCACGGACTGGAACAGCCTCCGATGGACGGAGGAGTCCGTGTCCGACTTGGGGCCGGTGTGCAGATCCAGGATGATATCAGGGCGAGAGACCATCCACGGAGGGGCCTTGCTAGGTACTCGGACGATACAGGAGACAGAAGGAAATCGGAACTGACGGTATAAGTCATCCAAGCGAATCCCCGCCGGCCGAGTGGCTCGGGCGAGCACATCATACAGCCGGCGATTCGGATTGTAAAACAAACATGGATAGCTTGGATGAAGTGGCATCTGTCGAATAGTTGCAGCATAGGTCAGCAGTACTTGTTGGCGCCGCAGGTGTAAAGGAGGTACGCCAGCCTCGGCGAGCAAGCTGACGACTGGGCTTGTCCGAAAGGCACCAGTCGCCATCCCCACACCGCCGTGGTGGACACTGTCCAGTTTAACAAGCACTGACTTACGGGCCGAACCATATGCTACACTGCCATAATCTAACCTAGATAAAATCAGTGACTTATAAAAACGCAGGAACACCGCGCGGTCCGCCCCCCATGATATGCCGCTAAGAAACCGCAACATGTTGAGTTTCTTAGCGCAGGCAGTTTTCAAACACCGCACGTGTGGTTCCCACGTCAATTTCTGATCGAAAAGGAGCCCAAGGAACCGGTACGCAGCAACAACAGGCAAAGCTACATTGCCCAGATAAAGCTCAGGATCTGGATGGAGGGTGCGCTTTTGGCAGAAATGGACAACCGAGGACTTAGTGGTTGAGAATCGAAAGCCATGCTCCAGTGTCCAGCGTTCCACTCTCCGAATAGCTTGTTGTAGCTGTCATTCAGCGACCGCCATATTTTGCGCACTATAATGTAGAGCGAAGTCGTCTACATATAGCGACGGTACCACTGCTGGACCAGCAGCAGCGACTATACCGTTTATGGCAATCGCAAATAATGTTACGCTAAGCACCGATCCCTGTGGGACTCCGTTTTCCTGTATATGATATTGCGAATATGTCCCCCCTATTCGGACATGGAACAGGCGAAGGGACAGAAAATTCGCAATAAAAACCGGCAAGTTACCTCGGAATTTCCATTGATGCAGGGTAGAGAGGATGCCGTAACGCCAAGTGGTGTCATAGGCCTTCTCGAGGTCAAAGAAAACAGCGACTAGGTGCTGTCTCCGGAAAAAAGCGTCCTGTATGGCAGTCTCCAGGCGTACCAGATGGTCGTTGGTACACCGAGACGCCCTGAAACCACACTGGTATTCAGACAGGAGTCCCCGTTTCTCCAGGACCCACACCAGGCGCCGATTGACCATCCTCTCAAAGAGCTTGCACAAACCGTTAGTGAGACAAATAGGTCTGTAACTCCCTGTCAATTTGGGATCCTTATCGGGCTTCAGGATAGGTATAATGATACCTTCCTGCCATTGCGCTGGAAACACACCTTCCAACCAGATACGATTAAACACCCTGAGCAAATAGCGAATGCTCTCATCGTTAAGGTGTTTAAGCATCTGGTTGTGAATATTATCCGGGCCAGGAGACGTGTCCCTGCAGAGCGCCAGCGCTCCGCGGAGTTCCCACTCCATAAAGGGCACGTTGTACTCCTCCGAAGCGCGGGAAGCAAAACTAAGCTGGAAACGTTCCGCTTCGCGCTTCAGGGCCACGAAGGCAGGGTCATAGTTATCGGAACCGGATATATCCGCAAAATACGAGGCGAGATGGTTTGCAACGCGATAAGGATCTGTGACCAGTTCATTAGCAATGGAAATTCCCGGTACAGTAGAAGATGTCTGAATTCCCGAAATGCGTCGTAGTTTAGTCCACACTTGAGAGGAGGGGGTATGTGCCGTAATAGAAGACACATACCGTTTCCAGGATTGTTTCTTACTCTGGCGGATAAGAATCCGTGCCTTGGCACGAAATTTCTTAAACGCCACCAAATTGGCCATGGTTGGACACCGACGGTAGTGCTTGTGAGCTCGACGACGGTCTCTTATTGCCGCTGCAATATCCTCTGTCCACCAAGGGACGAGTTTGCGACGAGGAGTCCCAGAAAAGGATGGGATGGACTCTTCGGCGGCAGCAAGAAGCACGTCGGTGATGTGCTATGTGCTGTACCTCGTCATCGACGCTCCGGCAACCAAGATCAACGAACACAGCTCGTTCTTGAAACGAGGGCCAATTTGCCCGCTTAAGAATCCAACGACTGGGGAACTCCACGGGCGTCTGGGTCAGAAGGGTAAGAACGATCGGGAAATGGTCACTGTCACAGAGGTCCTCGTGTACATACCAACCAAATAGGGGGACCAGCGCACGGCTACACATACTCAAGTCAATGTGTGAGTACGTGCTGTGCGCTAAGCTAAAATGTGTAGCTTCCCCTGTATTTAATAGAGATAAATCCAACCCTTGAATTAAGCCCTCCACGTCCCTTCCTCTGGGGCAGGAAGATGGTGATCCCCACTGGGGGTGATGAGAGTTGAAATCACCCACGATTAGGAAAGGGACTGGAAGTTGATCAACAAGATCAAAGACGTCATTAATATCAAGGGGCTGGTTCGGTGGAAGGTACACGTTACAAACAGTTGTCATAGCAGGCAAGGACACGCGAACTGCAATAGCTTCCAGAGGAGTGGCGAGTGGAAACTCCTCACTATAGCAGTCAGAGCGAACGAAGGTACAAACGCCCCCGGAAGCCCGGGCGACGTCTTGTCGCTCTTTAGAGTATAGTCGGAAACCTCTCAGAACAGTCTCGTGATCAGGTCTGAGGTTTGTTTCCTGTAGGCAGACTATACTCGCTGCGTATTGGGCAATAAGCTGACGGAGTTCTGTCAAATGCCTGTCATAACTGTTACAATTCCACTGTAACAGTGCCATTGTGTGAACTTAGGGAATAATGTGGAGCAGCAAGCTGCTCCAACTTTGACTCTGGAGGATCTACAGTCACTACGTCGACTAGAATCTCCATGTCCTCAGGCGAGGTCATGGAGTGAATCGACTCGGTGGAAGATTTCATAGACGCCATCAGCTTAGTGTCAGTAATGGTGTTCTTTATATCAAGATTCTCAACATGTTGGTAGGCCCTGTGATTTGAAATCATTGTTTGTGATGATATTGTCTATTATTTCCTTCTTGGTCATTACATCACACATTGACACATTTTCTTTCGTAGCAATATACCGTATTTCCTCGCATAATCGTCGCACATTTTTAGCCTAAAATTCGTGGAAAAAAGCAGGGTGCGACGATTATGCGAAGAATATTTAAGTTCAAAGAATATACTGTATCATTATTTGCTGCACGGGCCAGTCATTCGCGTAGCGCGAGTCTGGCGTGAGTCATAGCCTGCAGTCATAGACAGGCTTCTTTCTTCTGACAAGGTCACGACAGGTTAAAGCTCGCGGAATGTGCTGACGAAGCTGGCCGTTCGCGTCGTCGCGGTTCATAGACCGCAGGCATAAAGGCAAGATTACTTTCTCCTGACAAGATCACACCAGATTAGGCCTATAAGCATGCAGAATGTGCACTGGCCGTTCGCGTTGCAGTTCACAGCCCGCAAGCACAAAGACGAGATTACTTTCTGCTGACAAGATCACGCTAGATTAGGCCTATAAGCTCGCAGAATGTGCGCTGGCCGTTCGTGTCGCAGTTCATAGCCCGCATTCATAAAGACGAGATTACTTTCTCCTGACAAGATCACGCCAGATTAGGCCTATAAGCTCTCGGAATGTGCTAAGTGATGAAGCTGGCCGCTCGCGTTACAGTTCAGAGCCCGCAGGCATAAAGACAAGATTACTTTCTGCTGACAAGATCACGCCAGATTAGGCCTATAAGCTCGTGGAATGTGCGCTGGCCGCTCGCGTCACAGTTCATAGCCCGCAGGCATAAAGACAAGATTACTTTCTCCTGACAAGATCACGCCAGATTACACGCTCGCGGAATGTGCTAAGTGAAGAAGCTTGCCGCTCGCGTCACAGTTCATAGCCCGCAAGCATAAAGACGAGATATTTTTCTTCTGTTAAAGTCGCGGCAGCATGTGCAACTGACTGGCGCACAAATACGAATGTGCTATGCGATGAAATTTTATAAACCTATTTTAGAGTTTGAAAAGTGGGGTACGACGATTAAGCGGTGGTAACGATTATGCAAGAAAATACGGTAGTCCTCAAAATGACCCGCAACATCAAGTTTATCAGCAACTAGATTTCATCTATCCGGCACATCAATAATGGGAATATCACTCTCACTTTCTGTGCAGTTGTTGAGATTCCCTTCGAAACAGCCTCTTTAGTTTTCTCCTTGCTTTCCAGAAAAGCGAAAGAGTTGAAGAGATTAAACTGTAGCTAGCACCTACTAATTTTATTCTTATTGACGTTGCTTTGTTCACAGGCCTGTGTAATTTCAAACTTCAGAATCAAATGGAAAAATTTTCTTTTGCCACTATTGCCACTAGTAAACATTTAGAACTTAGGTAAAAGAGAAATTTAAAATCCACGGACCACTTTAAAAGAAGACTTGCAAATACACAACCTAGACTTCACAGTGAAAAAAAAAGGCACCAGAATCAGAGTTGCTATCCAAGTTTTACAGTGAATAGTGAGGTCCACTTGAAAGTCGAGGCGAGCACTCTAAACTATTATTCTACTCCACCCAAGCTTACTAACTTTAGAAATTCCTTCATAAATAAAATTTTAAACAAACATGAATGTAACACGTACTTCTCAGTAATATGTTGGACTTGTTTAGCAGCCAACTCTGCTGCAGTCTTATCACGCTCTTCCATTTCATGCTGCAATGAAGTCTCAGCATTATCTAGTTGTGTTTGGAACTCCTGTAATTTCTCATGGACGACAGCTTCCACTTGCGCCTGATAGTAATCTCTTAATTCCAATTTCACTTTCTCAACCAGTTCGACTTTCTCCTTTAGCTCCTCACGCAGCAATTTCTGAAACGATGAAAATTAATCACAAGAGTGTTTACCAGAAATCGCTAGTCACAGTGAATTTATTTAATTTTAATGAGTCCGGCCAGTCAATACATATAATCTTTTAAATATACTGTATTATCATAACACTTACGGCAAGCCTGCTCTGTCTTTCTAAGGGTGTTCAATTTCTCCAGAAGTTCGTCAACAACTCAGAACATACTCAGTTCCTAAATTATTAAGACAAGGATCTATTCAACTATTTCAAGATATAGGATTTCACGCCCTTAAGAGGAACTGCACAACACCTTATTTCCATACCCATTCAAATGTGACCCCTTCATAGACGAATAAAATCGTAATGACAGTTCCTTTTTTTTTTTTCAAGAAGTCCAGCTAATACACTAACACTGGAAAATTAGATTGTCTTTCTAACAACTTTTAGACCTCAATTTACTAGTTTTAATAAATGAATCATTGCTTTCACATGAAATATGTTTATAAAGGAAAACCACAAGCACAGAAGTCTTAACTACTATCGTAAGAATTAGTGATTTATAAGAAAAATTTTTAGAAGGAAAATTCATACCAACGATTCTAGTATCATAATATTTTACATGTTTTTAGAAGGAAAATATTTGTTATTTTGGTGCAACGTGCTTTTAATTTGACATTGATGCTGGAAAAGGGCCCAAGACATGTACAGTTGTAACAAAGTGTTATAATAATATATTAAAAAATAGGTATTGACTAGGCAGACCTATTAAGATTAAAAAATAACTTTGTAAGTCAATACAGCACCCTTTATTTGCCTAGGTCATGCACTGGTAATTGAAGCAATATGCACTTTATAAAGCAGAAGATTTAATATCATTTGAATTAAATTTGAGAAAATTATGATTGTGTTTCAAGTGAGTCTCGGCAAACTTCAAATGTCACAGCTAGAGAGAAAAGGTTTTCATATTTTAAATCAGAGACGGCAAACTAAAAGTCAAAGAAATATCGTAAATTCATTAGTGAAGGTTGCCATAAAAATAAACAAACCAGAGTTGAAAATCCTGTCAATCACTGAGAGGGAAGTGGGTAGTTTGACAAGTTGGCACGTGCATATAATCATGCACGTGTAATAAAAATTATAAGCGTGGCAATTATAAAGGAGCACGTGACTGAACCAACCAATAGGAATGCAGAGAAATGCCTCAAAATAATTCAACACTCGGATATTTTAAGAGATTTTTTATTTATTTAGCGTATGGCTTTTAGTGCCGGGAGTGTCCGAGGACATGTTCGGCTCGCCAGAGACTGTAGCTGCTTCAAGCGGACACCCATAGGGTGAGCTACAAGTTCAGTTCAATTTTAAGTAGTTCCAACTTTCGCTACCAGATATCACTGACACCTTGTGGTGAACGTTGGAACTTTGATAGAGCGTTACAACGAAATCTAACCTAGAAATTTAGCTACACACAAGTTTAGTTAGTGGAAGGATCTTTTACATGCCATAAATCTATGACATGGGACCCCCGGCTTTACTTCCCCTTCGAAGGAAGGCATACTGAAGGATTTTAACACTCTTAAAAATTCCCACGACTTCAGCCGGGTTTGAACCCGTGATCTTGGGCACAGCAATTCAGCATGCTACCAACTACGCCACCGAAGCAGCTGTTTTAAGAGATAAAATGTCATGAATAAATAGAAGAAATTATAAGTAAAATATTAATGTTTTCACATTTACAAAAGAATTCTTAATAGCCATGTAAAATGCAGTACAAAATATTTGCACATACTTTTCCTGCTTTTTAGAAGAAAGGACGCTATCCGACATGAACAAATGTTTTCAATTTAATAGGAATTGGCTGTCTGGGAAGACATTTAATGTTAACCCACTCTTTTTATTTCAGGTTATCTCAGGCCCCGGGCTAAGGTGATAGACGCCCTGGGCAAATGGTCTACTGGTGCCCTTTTTTCTTATTTATGTGTTATAAAAATAGCATAATAGTTTTTTTTTTTCAAACAACTACGTTACTAATATTGTATCACATCAAATAATAAGAAAAGTAAGTCGTTCATACAATTTTGTAGCCATTTATTGATACATTAATCACAATAAAACCCAGGATTGAAAGTTCAAAAGTTAAATTTTAAAAGTACAATATACAGAAACATTTCAAATCAAAGTTTTTTCTTTTCTGGATTTTAACTTTGCAAATTTATTTATGATGTCAGAAAAGTCTGTGCTAAGGGTTACGTCTTTTTCGCAACACAACAACAATAGAGAATTTAGTTTGCTGTCTGAAAGAGTTATAATACTGTATTATAATATAATCATGATTAAACATATATACTACAAATGTATGTGATATATAATATTACTTTTATTTTATATTCGCGTAAATTTTATCCTACTTTTTAAAGAGTTCCATGTCATACTTACTTTTAATGTTGGGATTGTTGGGTCAACCTTTTTCTGCGTCCAGCGTCACCTAAATTTCGGCGCCCTGGGCAAATGCCCAGTATGCCCGTTTATAGCCCGGGGCCTGGGTTGTCTAATGGGATTGTTTTACCACATACACATACACCATCTATGCTCTACTGGAGCCACTGAAATTCCTACCAAAATATCCTGCACATTTGTTAAGCAGCCGTGGCATAAACTGAGGGAGAAATGCATAGACCCTGAACCAGTGATGAATATGGTATTCTCAAAACCTGTCAATTTTCAAATTCCACATGCCAATATCTTGTACAGACACTGTCAAGTATTAGTCCCCAGAGTCCCAGTAATAATTTAATTTCAGCATCAGCCAGTGCAACTTTTACATGCACAGTCCTTGGAGAGGTACCAGAAGACAGTATTATTTCATATCAGCTATCTCATGTTAACACATTGGTGACCGGATGCTTGAGCTTGTCACATACCCTGTGGACCGGACATTTTTCTACTGAGCATACTTGAGTGCACTTGATTATAAAAATGTACATAAATATTAAACTAGTCAAGATTTTATCATCAAATTTGGTATGAGTACTCACCAATGCTCCTAGTAGCACTTGAGTGTGTGGTGACTGTTTATACTTGAGAATGTTTTGATCACGGTAGAGGTTAGATTGGTCCACAAGAAAGGTGAAGAACTTGCTTCTAAAAAACCTGTCAAGAACTTCACTCACACTTTCATTATCTTGTGGAACATATGTTAGTCCTTGCCTGCCTTGAAACTGTTCTAAATATCTCAGTGGATCCGTCTTTATAAAACCATCTTCCGCGTCAATTCCTAATACATCGTCAATGTTTACATCGTAATCGTCATCAGAGTCACTTGAATAAATAGGCACATTAGGTAAATTACGGCGTTTAGGGGCTTGAATATCACTTCCACTATCACTCTCACATTCACTTTTCACTAATTCAATATCACTATTTCCATTCGAACGATCGTAAGCATACAATTCTTCTAAAATATCGTCGTCAGCTAACACTGAATTACGGGAACACTCCATCTTACCATTGACTAAGCCGGTAGAAAGAAAGTCGACGTTCGAAACTAAATCAAAGCCATGAATAAAAGAAAAGTGGCAGATATACATCTACGATTTATACTAATCAATGTGCAGTCCGAAATAGTTCAATACATGGTCAAGAGATGTCGCAGGAAGACCGAAAACAATGACGTGTATAAAACCAAGATTTCTCTGGGCCTGTCACCTACGGCTGGCGAGCGTACTACGAGATTTCTCGGGGCCCCTTCTTCCATGTGTTAAGTCTAGATAGAAACAACTTATAGGAGAAACACATGTATTCCCCAAGTTACCATTACAAACAGTGGAAGGCCCAGAATTAAGTGGCTCTGTATTAGTGGGGGTTAAATTAACTATGGACGAATGTCATGACATGGAGAAGCTAACTGGTAAAACAAATGTGAACTCTAGTTCACTGAAACGGAAAAACGACTCACAGCTTCTCAGTTTGGAATAATTTTTAACAGGAAAAAATATGTTCAGAACACAAGCTACATTAAATATGGTTTGTAAAATGAGGGCAGAGCAAGGGAGAAAATTTTCATGTCATTTTCAAACTGATGTGACTCGCTTTTAAAATTCTCATTAAATAATAGTCTAAAGTAATTTTCGTTTACACATTCAGCCACAAAAAATAATTGTGAAAGATTACATGTGAACATGTACATACAGCACACACATGCCTTTACCTTCAATCTACCTGTACTGTGAATTTAAGAAAGGGTTGTTTTAACCGTAGGATTTTTACAAATGGATATTCACCGAGGTAGCTGAGATTATTCAGTGATTTTTTCTCTAAAAATAACGGAAGCACTGCATGTTAGGAATTTAACTTATTTCCAAATGTAATATTGTTATACTTTGAGGTTCCTACAGGGTATACCTACCCCATATCAGCCTCCTCTACTACACTTCACCCTCATCTTATGACTAAACCAAAGAACCAACAACAACTACACCATCTAACCATCTGGCCATTACACTCTAAGCCTAGCCAGCTACTTCCTACTTCCTCATACGGGCTATAACCCCTAAGTGGCACAAGGAATTTGTTGATTCCTGACACAGCACTGCCTCTTACAATAAATACAAGCCTACACCAGAAGACGTTGCTCCATAAGAGAAGCTATTAAAGACTGGATCAAAAAAGAACATAGGGATAGATGGAAAACTAACCCTGGTATGAAACATGGGAAAATGTTCATCAATGAACCATGTAAGAAAACAGCTGGAAAATTACTCAAATGTAAAAAAATTCAGGTAAGATACATAGTGGCTCTTCTCACGGGCCATGCTCCCGTGAAAAAGCACCTAAACAAAATGGGCATAATCAAAGGAAACCTAGACTGCAGACTTTGTGGGAAGGAAACGGAGACAGCCCATCACATAATCTGCTCTTGCGAAGCTCTAGATCGCAGAAGATTCAATCTTTTTGGGAGACCGACAATTGAACCAAAAGAAATCAAAACAGAGTCCATCATGGGACTGTACCATCTTATCAAAGACACAGGGATAATGGACTGGTGCTGAGTACACAGGGCAGTACAATAAGCCTTTAGGCTGCAGTACATCCGGAGCTTAGCTGACGGGCCCTTGGTATATTAAAAAAAAAAAAAACACACCAGAAGACGGGGTCTGTGTCTATTCGTCATCCGTCATCAGACGGAGGCCCTGCCCGAGTGACCAGCCATTGAGGTGAGTGTACTTCTTCAAGGGTTAACCAAATACAATTCCTTCCCATACCGAACCCATAATTTGTAATCATCCATCATTGTACTTTTACTTCGCCATAGTTAAAACTAGCGAAGCAGCACACGTTTTCACTACAAATTTACAATTAAATCTCTTAAAAGTTATTTTGTAGCATTTATCACATTCCCTAAACACCTATTTCAAACAACTGTTCTTATCCAGCACGACACGGTTTCGCTGTGTCAGCTCTATTGTTACCTCGCCTGCCATTGTAACCTCGTACGACAGCTGCCAACATTTAGTTCAGCAAACCCACTTAGACAGCAGTCTTTTAGTTCTCTCTCTCTCTCTCCGCACTTTCTTTCGTTCCTGCCTTGTAAGCCACCCTTCCGTTTAGCGAACACCCTCAATAAATTAACACCCAAACACTTGGTGGTCAAGCACCAAATTAACCCCTTAATTATCGAGGCGTCAGACACACCTCACCAGACACCTAATTAGGAAACTTAACACCTAAAAATTGGTGGTTAGGCACCAAGTTAAACAAAACCCTAAGAATATGCTCTTTGAGCAGAAAAAATCCCTCTCAGCACACCGGATGGCGGAGGTAGATTTCACCGGGCAAAGAAAAATATTTAGAATTGACTAAATTTGCCAATTGTTGTATACCTTCCCACATGTTAAGCATATGAGAAGCAGCACCTTCATACAATTCCGAAAACATTTTGCTCATCCCTTGGCGTAACATTGGATCATATCAAAAATCCTTTCAGGACTATTGACCAATTTAAATGGCTTTGATATTGTGTCTATTAACCTTCATCCGGACACGCCCACGGTAGATTACTGTCCTATTGAAAGAAACGCGCGTAGAGCTCCTCTGATCATTACAAAGGATGCTAAAGGCACATGAATTCTCAAGGTACGACTAGATGCTAGATGACAGAGGAATAGTGGTTCTTGACGGCGACGTTTTCGCTCAGTTGTACATCAAAGAGCCAAGGATGCAGTCGAGCGGAAGGCTACCGTCGCGCGCGACCGGAAGTGCATATTATTTTGCCGACCACTCAAAACAAAATGTGAGTATTTATCATAATTTTTCCTGATTTCTAACACATTTCATTCACTATTGATAGCCCAGTTGCTCATTCTCCCCCCAACATCCACACACATGCATGCACACTGTACCGTGATTTTCACGTTACAATGCCTGATGTTTCTACAACTTGCCTATGTACATGAACTTAACCTAGAAATCCAACCTACATCAATAAGATTCATCTCTCCATGTATTTCCCACAAATCTTTCAAATTTTATCAGCTGTGGCCAATGAGATCGCGTTCCTGAAACTTTCGAATATTATCAGCTGTGGCCAATGAGATCGCGTTCCTGTCGAAAGGTGGTTGGCTATTGCCATTTTGCAAGTGCCGACAACTGTTAAGCAATTATAATTGTGACCTTCTAATTGTCAGGTTTTGGCCTAGTCTGAGGTTGTGTTGGCAGTTCCGAATCAACACTGAATTAAGGTCAAAAATTTAAACAAAAAAACTTCGACACTCCATCTTAGAAGAGTTTGCAAGTCTGATGTAAAAATTTTTAAGGATTTATCGGGGGCGAGTTTTACTTGTATCGGAACCCCGAAGAGTTTGTATTGTACTCATTACACTAAACAAACAACACCATCTTTGAAGCTGTCATAGAAGTGCTTTTTCATTTTTGCCACCACCATTGTCGCTCTTATTATTCTTAGTTTATGATCAACTCAAAACTCCCATGTTTCTGCGACATATAATTATAAAATACTAGCAGGTACCCGCGGCTTCGCTCGCGTCATAGTCGTGTCATATTGTTATTCAATGAAATGCAGGAGTACCCCCTTAACACCCCTTTAGAAACTGAATATCCAAAAACCCTTCCTTAGTGGGCGTTTTCGACTTACAACGAACATATTCCCAAAATTTCATGTTTCTAGCTTTAATAGTTTTGGCTGGGCGATGATGAGTCAGTCAGTCAGTCAGTCAGGACACTTAGTTTTATATAATAGATAAGCATCGGTCCTAGTGGAAAATAATTCTATCACCTGAAACCAAAAATGCATGGGACGAAAAAAAACCATCAAAATATCATGTTGGTTTCGGACCCTAAAAGACGTGAAAAATATAATAAAAGTATTAAAAAAACTATTTTTCGAAATTTCATTCGAATCAATTTTTATGTCATTCCTGGGACTTAGAAAATTCCGGCCAAAAAGTACAAAATCATTGATAACTCCCTAAGTATTCGTCGTATGATGAAATAGCAAGAGACAAAAAAGATGTAATGTGTTATTGTCTACAACATAGGCCATGAATAATTTTACACTCAGACATATTACGTTTCCCCCCCCCCCATATTTTCACCCCTCCCCATGGGCCCCTTATATTGGATTTATGAAAAAACGGTCAAACACCTATTTTGTTATTTTTTATGCTGATTTTTTCCCGCTGAGTTCCAAACTCCTCGCCTATGTCGTTTAAGAGATACTCGCTCGGTTAGGAAACCTTCAACCCCCACTTTTCACCCCTTTCACCTCATAATATACACCACATCGAAAAACCCTCAGACACGTATCTTTTTATTTTTAATGATGAGTTTATATGCCGAGTATCAAATCCCCCAATGAAAGCAATCCGGAGATATTGTTATTCAATGAAATGCAGGTGTACCCCCTTAACACCCCTTTAGAAACTGAATATCCAAAAACCCTTCCTTAGTGGGCGTTTTCGACTTACAACGAACATATTCCCAAAATTTCATGTTTCTAACTTTAATAGTCTTGGCTGGGCGATGATGAGTCAGTCAGTCAGTCAGTCAGTCAGGACACTTAGTTTTATATAATAGATATTGGTTCTACGTACCTATTTATATAGGTTTTACACTATTTCCTAAAATAGTAATTTTTGAATACTTTCTTTTTTTGCATGTTGCCAAAATTTGAGCTTTTTATTGAATAAATGTTTTTATATTTACACCTATGTAATCAATCTCAAAGCCAGTCATATTGCCATTGAAAGTGAAAACAAAACTCACAATAGAAAAAAACTGGACGTCGCGCGACCGCGTGTGTTACATGAAGGGGCGCGAGCGACCTCAGGAAGGTTAAGGGGGGTATGATTTTTTTCTCTCTAAAAACTCTTTTCACACCTCTTTGGTCAATGGTTGGTGCTAACAAAAAACTTGACTGACATAAGTTTCTGGCCCTTATCCATTGAATAGTATGAACTTTGAATGGATTCGGATTTTACACATATTAAGAAAGTTATAGCATTATTTCACTTTTTCGAAAAATAGTTTTTAAAATATTATTTATTAAAAATTTCCTTCCAGACAATACTGGCTTGTAGTCTGAAGGTAAGAAATAGGCTGAACATACAATACTCTCATGTGGACTAATATGTGCGATTTCCTTACATCATGACGAATTTTTACAAGTCACTGTTTCCTTAAATTAGGATTCAATGGCAAGGAATGAAGTGTTACTTTGGACATGTTTTTTGCACTGAGGAAGTTCACAATGTTGAACCATTATTCTAAAATGGTATAAAACAATGAATATTCAAAACTAATTTGAAACTCTAGCGCACACAACCCAACCCATGGTTGCCCACTATATCGGTTTGTAAACAAAGTTATGTGATAGTGTGATGTCAGAGGGAAGGACTGGCTTAGTCGTCCATTATGTTATGGGAAAATTGTAATCGTTCTTATGGTTTATTTAACACATATTTCCGATGTTTGTCGTATTGTCGATGATATTGTTTTTCTTGAAGCACCTTTGCCTCCTTGATTAAAAGTAATAACATTCTTTATAATTTTATTAATGCAGCCAATGGCCATGTATTTTCTTTTCAGGACGGGTCAGGGAAGGGATATTGGAAGGAAATCGGCCGTGGACCTATTGAAAGGAACCGTACCGGCATTTGCCTGGCGGTGAAAATGGGAAACCACGAAAACCATTTTCAGGACGGCCGAGGTGGGAATCGAACCCACGCTCTCCCGATGCCAGTGAGGCACGAGGTAGCGCGTTAACGCTCTCGGCCACATTCTTTATAATCTACAGTAGTTTGTAAGATCATAGTTGTTTGAAGATTAACTGGGTTCACTCTCCTCTGATTTAATGTCACAAAATGCTATCAAATACAAAGAAAAAAGCTGACATCTGGAAGGATTTCTACACCACTGTTGCAATGGCGACAAATGAGTGGATGCGGCCGAACTACAAACTACGGCACTTGGTCACTCGAATGGCAGTGCACGGGTTTCATTTCAAACACTGCAAAACCAAGGCCTACCACCAGCCGACATCTAGTTGCGTGTGCGTTCGTTGTAGCGCCACATGTGGCAGATATCACGCCATTGATTGTCCAGATAGGCAAGAATCTTTATTACAATTCTGTGCTGAAGAGTAATACCATATGTACAGGGTCTTTCATATAAAATAAGAGTGCCAAGCGGCGGCTTTGTTAACCGCTGCTGCGGTCACCTTGGCCGAGCTTTTGGCGCGCCAAGGTCCCCTGCTTTAAGCGTGTGTACAATCCTATATGATGCAGCGGCCTTGCTAGCGTGTGTACAATGCTGAACTCTTACTTTTGTTAGTTAGTTACTGTTGATGAAACCGAAACCCCTATAGTATTGAAAGCACGCGCATAGTACATATGATAGATTTTTTTTTTTTCAAGTTCCGGTGGACTTTATAAAAATAACAGATTGACATTACCAAACTTGACCTTGCAATAAGCGTGCAGTTGCTCAGTCGCCAGTCTAAACCTCAAGTGCTAACATGGTGAGACAGTTATCATTGCAACATCGTATTTTTTTTATGTAAAACTTATGTAAAATTGGTACACTGGGGCGAAACGCTGGCAACTGTTTTGAGTTAGCCGGACCATTTTATCAAATTTCTTTGTGAATTTGTTAATGTACATAGCTCAATCGGACAATTTTACATCCTGTTTCCTTCGGGAACAGATATTTCCAATCAGTAGGAGAACTAGCTTGGCCTTGAATTTGACAACTAGGCTTGCTTCACCGCTTGCTGTTGCAATCGCTGCTTCACTCACATCATGATTCTTGTTTCTTGTCCACTTGATGTTGCCTTCATTCTGTTTCCCACTGGGTGCCTTTCGCGATTTTGCCTCAGTGGATAGATACTTCGGCGAACATGGAAAAATATGAGATACTGTTCCTGGTTTTAATTTCCACTTCACATGAGGAAGTACCACGTCCTCACCGTTTAATACAATGCAGTCTGGCTTCATAACTAAATCTTCCGAAAAATGTACAGCTTCTTCTTTCGGCCGACAATTGCTTATCTTTCCACGGAATAACTCGCGCCCATTTCACAAGCTGATTATTTTTTTTGTCTGTGTGAAAAAAAAAGTGTCTACCATCATGCTTTCTTTGGTAAAACGATTTACATCTTACATTTTCTCAAAACAATAAAAAACTAGTTGATTGCACATACAAAGCACTGCACAAATACTAACACAGACCTTCTTAAAATATATATTTTTTAAATTCCCTCGCATATGCTATAAGATTATGACCAAGACGTCAACCATGCACACTATTACTACCGTCATGGGCTCCTTGGTGCGACTGCAGCACCACACACTGGTGTGGCCACCAATGGCAATGCTTAGAGAGTGGAGTGATGACACTATTCCATTTGTCATGCCTCAACCTTCAAAGTCGTACTCATTTATAGCATTGTAACTGATACCATGCAAGGAAAGTGCACAACTGAAAAAAATGATAATGACTGAAGAAGAGGATACAACATCAAATTTAAAAGAACTATCTAAGATCAATAAAAAAAAGTGAACATTTGCATGGGAGAGAACGAGATAGCTCACATACCTCTTTCTTCTTGCACTCTTCCACAGATGCCTGTGCAGACTTTTTCTGCTGGTCCAGAAGATTAACTCTTGATTTCTCTTCCTTCAAGCGCAACTGGAGAGAGGTATTCTCTTCACGAACAGCTGTTATATCGGCATCCAGAATTATCAACCTTTTGGTAGACTCTCTAGCCTCATTTTGAAATTTTAACAGCATTTTCTTTTCCTGAAAACACAATGGATAAAATGTATATACACATCGGCAGGTGCCACATTTCTTTATTAACAAACAGCTACCATTTCATGTTATGAACATAAAATAAGCAGATGCCATCCACGTAATAAAAAATTACCATCAACTGGGCTCGAGTCAGAGTTGGCCACTTTGTCATAATTATAATAAAACATTTTTATTATTCCTTTAATCAGGACATTTTTTCAGGGGGAACGTGGGGGTATGCGTACCCCTTAAACATTCGAAAACTTTTTAAGAAAAAATATTGGTACATTTGTATCTAGTCCGGCAAATGTAACTTCCGACTTGAAAGTTCATCGATCAGCTGGCGACAACGCACTGTTCACAACAGCTGGAGGAGATTTCGAGTAATCCTCGATTTAAATCAATCTATCGGATCAGTTCCTTTTGGTCGGCAACTTGGCACTCAGCAGCATAATCGAAACAATAGGCCATATTATTTTCTGCTCGACAAAAGCTTTGTGTAATTGCTGCCTTATTCACAGAAATTTACTTGTTTAGGCAAAAATAAGTAATAGTAAGTAATAGTTAATTGTTTCATTAGCCTGTGGTGTGTGAGGGTCCATGTGAGTGTGTCTGGTGACAGTTATATTGTTTATTAGATATAGTTCATTGTTTCATTAGCCTGTGGTGTGTGAGGGTCCATGTGAGTGTGTCTGGTGACAGTTATATTGTTTATTAGATATAGTTCATTGTTTCATTACACTGTGGTGTGTGAGGGCCCATGTGAGTGTGTCTGGTGACAGTTATATTGTTTATTAGATATAGTTCATTGTTTCATTAGACTGTGATGTGGGAGGGTCCATGTGAGTGTGCCTGGTGGCAGACTGTTTTAGTGGTAGTATTTTGTTGTTGGTAGTTTTTTTCATTAGTCGAATTTGGTATTTAGTTGTTAGTAGAAGGTTAGTATTTTTGTTAGTAGAATTGCTCTATTACTTCATTCTGAAAGGGAGTAGCAGCCTTTCAGAATAAATCATATCAATTCATCTTATAGACGGTTAAGACATTGATGCCATTAGCCAACTAATGGCTACACTGTATTCTGCTGCACGGCTGAAAGCAACGGGAAACTAAAGCCGTGATGCTATTCCCGAGGATATGCACCTCTCTATGTATAATTATATGCGATGATGGCCTCCTCCCTTGTAAAATTCCAATCCAGAGGTAAACTAGTTCCCCCTTTGTAGCACTGGGTGGAGACTACTCGAAAGGGGGTTAACATCACAGAGGTGACAAAGAGGAAATCTAACATTCTACGGATCGGAGCGTGGAATGTTAGAAGTCGGCTAGGAAGAGGAAGGTTAGAAAAATTAGAAAGGGAAATGAATAGGTTGAGGTTGGATTTGGTTGGGATTAGTGAAATGCGCTAGCAAGAAGAACAGGACTTTTGGTCAGGAGACTAAAGGATCATTAGCACTAAATCAAACAAAGGCTATGCGGGGGTAGGTCTCATATTAAGTAGGCAACTTGGACACCGGGTGGAATATTATGAGCAATATAGTGAACGGATTATTGTAGGAAAACTCAATACAAAACCTACGTGCACCACAGTGGTACAAGTCTATATGCCTACCAGTCAAGCTGATGATGAAGATGTTGAAAAGGCCTATGAAGAAATAGATGAACTTCTGAGGTATATCAAGGGTGATGAAAATCTTATATAAGGCATCCAACGTTTAGAATGAAGCATTGGTCTTATGGCGCGTTACGACAGGGTTGCCACTCCATGAGAGGAGGCAGTACAAAGCGCTTCGCGTACACTTTCCGCACATTCAGCGATTGTTCAGTGATGAAGACTTGAATTAAGTACTGTATAATAATACTAATAGTAGGTTAACATAACCATACCTGCCAACCTCTCAAAGTGAAAAATCGGGAGATTCGACGCGGCGCCGGGGGGGGGGGGGGGGGCGGCGGCGAGGGGGGATGCAACATAATACATACACAGGCTAAGACATTGCAGCAAATATATAAGTATATTAGTTACACTATTTATTAAACTGTACATGACTAACATGATATGACATCCCAGTTTACAAATGTACTTAAGACTGAGTAATTTTAAATTCTCACTAGTCTATCAAACAAGCATGCCTTTCTTTCGACCACACTCAGGCATACAAAACTACTGACGTATCGAAGATCATATTATTGGTCGTAGTTGTAGGTGACTGAGGCTGATTTTGCCCTCTTCAAAAAGGTCTTGCTATATTCTTGCTCAAAACACTTCCCTTTCTGAATCGACTTCCGAGTTATAAGTTTGTCCAAAGTCTTGTCAGAGAGAGATGACCTGAACATCCTCTCACACTCTGCATTACTATGCGGAATGGTCAGAATGGAAAGCATAACTTGAGTACCCCACCACTACATATCATTTGGCCTACCAGTGCCCACTTCACATCAATTCTCTCTTCTTCTTCAATAGATGTCAAGTTGGAAGTTACAGAATTGGGAATGTAAAGCATCCATTTCCTCATTAAAATTGTCTTGAGTGTCTGTTAACATGCTAGGAAATTTATTTACAAAAAACTTAATTTTGGAAAATGAAATGTCCCCCTTTCCACTATGCGAGATACTGAAATCACACCTACAGACACTACAAAATGCAAATGTTGCGCCTATTCTTGACTCGTTATATGTGGAATCATGGTGTCTACTGTAAGGATGAAGTAAAAATTAGTTACTTTTTAGCTACCTTTTAGTTAACTTTTAGTTAATTTTAGTTACCTTTGAATTCAAGATACATCTGCGGTCTGCAAGCAAATGGGCTCATCATGCGGTGGAGAAAGACAGCAATGAACTGTGTTTAAAGCGGTAAATACAATTCACTTAGGGAGTTACAAAAAAAAAAAAATACTAGATATTTATTATCAAATGAGTTGTTTCAGCTAATATGTCGTCTTGTGCACAAGGCGTTTTTATAATTGCCAAGAGGTTGCTCTGCTCTTGACCGTGGCGAGATTTCCTTTGTCCCCGCGGTAGATCACGAAGAAATTTATGGGACGTTACGTGATTGTAACCGAATTCTGTCTTCACAGTCAAGTACGGCGAACTTTCGAGATGTTACACGATCGGCGCTGGTCTCACCCGTTTGTCGAGATTCCTGTTGTTTTCGCGATAGAACACTGATAAATATCGCGATTTAATAATCGGTGTCACTTTTAGTCGTTCGACGAGATTTCCATTGTCCTTGAGGTCGGGCGCGAGGAAATATAGCATTATTATGCAATCGGCGCCACTTGCTGTCCGTTTGACAAGAATACAGTTGTCCTCGTCATTGAATGTGGAGAAATATCGCGATGTATCGCAATCGCTGCCGCTCTCGGCCGTTTTACGAGATTCAAGTTGTCCTCGTGATATTATGCATACCGCGCCGCAACCGGCCGTTGAACGATTGTCTATTCGTCCTGACAGAATGGTGGATGCAAGCTCAGGGTTGGGCATGGTTAAAATTCACGAGTAGTTATGGACAAGTTGTATGGCCGGCGCCGTGATTCCCGCTGTCCCTATGTTGTGGTTGGGAGCTCATCAGTTCAGGGTAGATCACGAGGAGAAATTAGTATCGCGACGCTACTTAGGCTGTCATTTCAAAGTGGGTAGATGCACTTCTCGCTCCCCGTACGCTTGTAAGTATACAGTCATGGGAAAAGTAGCGAGTAGGTTTCGGAATGTTTCGAGATTGGTGCCCAATCATCTTTGACGGGATTCCCGCAGACCTCGTGGTCACAAGTTCACGATAGGGGACGGGTTTTATGATTTTACGCTACTGACGTCGATCTCGGTCCATTTGACGAGATTCCCGCAGGCAAGTCGTGCGGTCATCCGGCCATCTTGAGTATGAATGTTCGAAGTAGGTATCAAATATTAAGAATTATTTGGAGAAGATTGCACGAATAATACGACTAGGGGACACGTTTTCTTTCAAATGCGAATCACGAATTATACAAGTTTTCGAAATAACCGGTTAGATTATAATATATCCGATGGAACCAAAATTCGAAGGAAAAATCGACATATAACGGAATTTCGAATTAACCATACTGGATGTCGCAAATTTACGAGACATATTTTTAAAATAAGTTACAGCCTACGTATTTCGAATCTTTTTCAAAACGGTAACATTTCGCAAGATCGCGACATTAAATTATTTAGCGTTATTTCTGGACTTCAATTTGACAAGTCTTTAAATAAATGCGAGGTTTCTGAATAATTTCAGAAGTTTTCGCGAATAAACGTCTCGCGAAAAGTCAGGCTTCCTAATATAACACATAAATATTTCACACAAAACTAAAAAGTAATCTTGATGTCGAAAATATACGCTGAACGATGTATACCACTCAGGGTATCCTCAGTATGCATTTCCTCGAGGTCGGGCACGGGGAAATATAGCTTAGGGCAATCTCTGAGCCTAGAGGCGCGAGTTTAAATGATTCAATCCCCTTCGGAAAATTTTCGTTACCCGTATGTAAAATTCGTTACTTTTTCGTTACTCATTTGTAAAATTCGTTACTTCCGTTACCGGTCGACACCCTGTGAATGTTATCTTTGTACACACTTTTAAATGTCACATCATATCTCTTCGCCATATTACAGAGGAACCGACGCAATCACTCAGATCGAAAAATCACAATAACCTACCGGCATATTAACGCCAACAACATCAAACTAAGTTAAACACAAATCATATAATTTCACGTGTGAAACAAATACAATATTCCGCAGCGTACAACTACCTCTCACCCACTGGTCATTATGAAACACATCTAGGAACAAGCGCTGAATTAACCTTCGCCGATTTTAAACGAAGACTTATTCGAAGCCAACTTTTTATAACAGCAGGACGCGACGCGGGAGTTAGTTCGCAGTTGTCGATTATCGATACAGAGCGAAACTGCGGTATCGAGATATAACTTCAAAACACGTCAAGTCGATCCGTTCGATAGACGACACATTAAATCCGAAATTACACGTGGGGTTTTTGAAAAATCGGGAGATTTAATACGTTAAGCGGGAGGGCGGGAGAAATGGTCTGAAATCGGGAGTCTCCCGCCTAAATCGGGAGAGTTGGCAGGTATGCATAACACATGCAACGAATTTAAATTAAATTAACTATAACGTATACTGAATGTGACATAAAGAAAACAATCAAAATAAAAAAAATAAAGTACAATCACAAGGAAATGTGTGAAGTTTCGACTGCAGTTAAAGTTGAAGTACGTTATTAAAGAAAATACTCCTCATTGGCTTACCTTTCATGATTTATATTTTCGTTGGGTTTAAGATTCTTAAAATAACTGAACACATTAATTATGACCTGTTTTCAACTCCTTCTGAGCACTTGACCACGCTCTCTTTTCACAAAGCTATCCATTGTTGTACGTAAAATACAACACGTTAAATCTAACAGAACTGCTGCACACACACTCAAGACAGAGACAGCCGAACTACTGAAATACAAGCTCGAAGGGCACAGTAATAAAGCTGTGAGTAGCAAGCTGCACCCCACTGTCCTTCGAAACTTCATTTTCATAATCCGCGGTCAATGAACAGCCCGGCCTGTGTAAACAATTAAACCTACACTCTGGGTAAGCAGGTAGAAAACTTATTCCAACATTCCTCTACAACTCTCAAACTGACATGACATGGTTATCTTTAAAAATAGAAAAGTTGGCAGCATACAAACTTTTTCAATGCTGCTATGCGGTTATGAGAGAATATTCAGAAGTTTTACCTACATGAAAATTGTTATATTGCCAGTATAAAATATTTCAATAATCCATCATCAAGACGGCACATTTAGCTACACGTATGTGAAAAATAGGCATCACAAAGTCAATGCAACATGATATAAGATCGATTTTACTAAAAGGGGACTCAGTTTATAGTTTTGTTTTTTTAATATGGATATCTAATTTTTCTAGCATTTCTATCAAGTTTACGTAGTTCTAATATAGGACAAAAAAGATTGGCAAAACATAGTTCTACCCGAATATGCTGTTTTTTCGACAAAGAAAAATTTTCGACTGATATGGCAACAGTGGAGTGCTAGAAAATGACAGCGTCATACATGTCTCGCGTGCAACAGAAAGAGAGAAGAATATCCCTATCTAACCAGTGCTTCATTCTAAACGTTGGATGCCTTATAGTAATGGGAGATTGGAATGCTGTGGTAAGAAAAAGAATAGAAGGGAGAATAGTAGGATATTTCGGATTACGAGAAAGGATTGATCGAGGAAGCAGGCTGATGGAATTCTGCACGAGCATGAGTTGGTCATAGCTAACACGTTATTCAATAACCAAAATAGAAGAATATACACATGGATGAGACCAGGAGATACAGGGCGTTACCAAATCGACTTCATTATGGTCAAGCAGAGATTTCGAAACCAGATTTTGGATTGTAAAACATATCCCGGTGCAGACAAGCTCTGACCACAATCTGGTTGTTATGAAATGCAGATTAAAGTTGAAGAAACTGAAGAAAAGTCAAAAGCCAAAAAGGTGGGCAATAGACAGACTGAGAGAGGATGTAAACGAAAGAATCAAGAAGAGTATAACGGAAGGACTAATGAAAAACCCTAAACAAACTTCAATTGCAGACGAATGGGCTTTTTTGAAGAATGAAATAACAAAATCCGCAAAAGAAAACATAGGTAGGAAAGAAAGAATAGGTAGAAAACCATGGATCACTCAGGATATACTAGATTTAATAGATGAAAGGCGGAGACACAAGAACGTATGAGATGAAAAGGGGAAAGCAGAATACAGACGTCTGAGAAATGAGGTTAACAAGAAGTGCAAGGAAGAAAAAGAAGAATGGTTTGAAGAGAAATGTACAGGTATAGAAAATTGTCTGAACTTAGGAAAAGTAGACCCAGCCTATCGAAGGATTAAGAATACTCTTGGGGAAAAGAAGACGAAGTGTGGTAATATTAAGGACACAGATGGAAAGCCTCTAACAGATAGGGAAGAGAAGGTTGAGAGATGGAAAGCTTACATAGAATGTTTGTATAAGGGGAAGGAGAAAGAGAATCATGTAATGGAAATTGATGAGGATGCAAAAGGGGATTTAATATTGAGATCAGAATTTGACAGAGCATTGGAAGACTTAAGCAGGAACAAAGCACCAGGCATAGATGATATACCGATTGAGTTGCTACGCTGCATAGGTGATGAAGGTCTGGTCAGGTTATTTCACTTAGTGTGTAGGATTTATGAGACAGGTGAGGTACCGCCTGATTTCAAAAAGAATGTTATCATCCCTATACCGAAGAAAGTAGGAACTGACAGATGTGAAGATTACCATACAATCAGCTTGATTACACGTGCTTCGAAGATCCTGTCTAGAGTAATTTACAAGAGGATGGAAAGCCAGATAGAAGTGGAGTTGGGTGAAGACCAGTTTGGTTTCAGGAGAAACGTAGGAACAAGAGAAGCTGTAGTAAGTCTTAGGCTGATTTTGGAAGGTAGAATAAGGAAAGATAAGAGAACGTTCATGGCATTTGTAGACTTAGAAAAGGCTTATGATAACGTTGATTGAGCTAAATTGTTTGACATTTTGAAAATGATTGGAATAAAGTACAGGGATAGGAGGGTGATCTACAATCGATACAGAAACCGGACAGCAGTCATTCGAGCTGAAGGATATGAGAGAGAAACTGGTATTCATAAAGGTGTAAGGCAAGGTTGCAACATATTACCCATACTTTTCAATCTTTACATTGAACAAGCAATGAAGGAAAAAAAAAAGATATGGGCCTTACAGTAGTCGCATATGATGTGTAACATCTGACATGTTATCCTACTATGAAATTGAGATGAAATGTATGTGAAGTCATCTGACATGTTATCCTACTCGTATAGGCTACTACACAGCTTGGACAATCTTAAAATGTTAATTTACGCTCCGTTTTCATACAGGTACTATGATGAATGAATAGATTGAATAGGAGATATGCTACAGTCACACTTGTTTGAACAAACAGCACATACAGTATAACCTGTCATATCCGGACTAATGTGGCGACCGGCCGATCCGGATATGGAAAAATCCGGATATCACAAGGCTATTTTTACAAATAGCTAGGTGACCAGAAATAATTCACGAGTTTGTTGTTGATTAATTTTAATGTTTTTAACGGTTTAGTATCATTTTGTTAACTGTATACTGTACATAGGCTAAGAAATAGAATTGCTTTAAACTAAATTAAAATAATTAAATTATAATAATATGCTTTACAGTACAAGTACTTACATGACGATTTTTCCAGCTTTCCAACCACCCCTCACTTGCTTTAAACTGTTCATCCCCTCCAATTTCCTTATTAAAGTGTAGTGCCTTTTCTTTTAGTAAAGGACCTGAGATAGGTAACCCTTGCTCTCTTCTTTGGGTAAACCAAAGAAACAATGCCTCATTAACTTGGTTGTTAGCTGCCTTTTTCATCATTTTAAGTTTTTAACACCACTTGTTGACGCTTGTGACGAGCACCACTTTTCAATATCACTCCGAGTCTTTTACCAGTCACTCACAGTGCTTGTTCCTACTCCCATATCCGCAGCAATCTTCTTGGCGGTTTCACCAGCATCTAACCTTTTTAGAGCACGGAACTTTTCTTCCATTGTAACAACAGTTTTTTTTTTCCTTTTTTCGGACATTTTAGCAAAAAAAAACAAGGTTAAAAGATAACAACAACGATAACAACGGTAAACAATAACAGTAACAACAGAAACACACTCGCAAAACAAACTGTCGCTTCAAGACTCACGCACAGACTGAAGGGTAGAAAGAGAGGCAGCCTCGTGTTGACGTTGGTGGCAGGCAGGCAGAAGCCGAGAATGGAATATCGCTTATTCACACAAAGGGATGAGTTTCCGGGAAGATGTCGTTGACCGAGTCAGGCCACAACCCCTCGCGGTCAAGCACGCACACAGCCTTCCAGCGCTGCAACTTTCACTCGTCCTCCCTGGCTAGCACACTAATGTATCCACGCTCTCAACTACGACTTAAAAATTCATTCGGAGATGTGTCCGGATATGGGAGGGTTCGGATATCACAAGTCCGGATGTGACAGGTTGAACTGTATTATATTGTAAATTAAGAGGAGGAATGAAACCATAGTCTCTATCCTATCTATAGACTACTAGAAATAATGTTCAATACAATCAAATTTCCCAACTCCTGCTTGGTGCAAACTATTGTAATTAAAATTAGATAAATCGTAATTTCATGTAGATTCTGTTAAAATGATGCATAATGTTATGATCTCTTCTTCTTCTATGGCTCTACAGTTCGTTGTAAACCTTGGCCTCTTCAACAACCTACCGCCATTTATCTCGTTCCAGCGCTAAAGCTTTCCAATTCCTATAACCCATTTCCCCAAGATCTTCGATAAGTCCGTCCATCCATCTGGTTCTCGGTCGACCTCGTCCTCTCTGTCCCCCTGGCTTTCCATTTAATACCTTTTTAGGTACTTCCGTATCACTCATCCGTGCTACATGACCGACCCACCTCAATCTGGTTGATTTCACTATTCTTCTAATAGGTGGGTCTTTATAAATGTTGAACAATTCATGATTGTACCTCCTCCTCCAGGTTTCTCTTTCGCACACTGGGCCGATGATTCTTCGAAGTATCATTCTTTCGAAGGCATCCAGCATTCCAGTATCTCTTGCAGTTAGTGGCCAAGTTACCGAGGCATATGTAAGCACAGGTCTCCTCGTACCACTAAATTGACCATAATGTTATGATAGATATCGTTTAAACCTGAGACCTCATGATTCGCAGACCAAGACTCTATCCACGCAGCCATTACAACCACAGAAATTTCGAGTACAAGACAGTTACTTATTTTCACGTGATGGTAAAAATATGGAAGTAATTTTTTATGCTCCATTAATACTTTGCTTTCTTTCGATAATATTCCCGCGCGGAATTGAGTTTTAAATTAGTTATGAATACGTCTACTTGACAGTAAAGGGAATTCCTATAGTGGTCCATGAAAGGCTAGCCCAGTTCCCGTACAAAAACATAGATATACATTATATTGATCACTGCATTACCGCAATGTGGGTTAATATCAGAATAGCCATTGTGCAGAAACATAATACCGGCTTTGCCGACTAGTTGCAATTTTTCGTATTAAAGCATATCTTCGTTTAATTACTGATACGAAGACTTTGAACAAGTGGTTTGTGTTTCCATCAGTTGACACCAGAGTTCGCATGAGCGTTTACCGTTCAGTATGAAAGTGTTGAGCAAAGTTACTCGGAGAGTGGATGCCCATCACTTTTATGAAGAGATTGAAAAACAGACTCTTGAAAAACAGACTCTTAATAAATCATGCTTGATTTCAGCAATTATGATATAATGAATATTTTTACACCAAAGAACGACAACTTGAAGATGATTTATTGTAGGAATATTTGTAATGGCGCCTCCAAACCTTGAAGTAATCCATATGTGATATACATTCCACATGGCCGACAGTGAGTCATGGTACCAATCTCCGACACTACGCGCTAATCGTTTCCTCTTACCACTGCCAGCTGGATCGCATCCCTCCTGGCTGCTAAGGATGCGATCCACTTCCGTCCCATTTCTCAAAATCACTCCTACAAAAATATCCAGCAACCGAGTGGAAAGATGTTACACATCAATTAGAGAAAAATTTAAAGTGGGAGTGAGGATTCAAGGAAAAATAATTTCAACTCTGAAATTCGCTGATGACATCGTAATCTTGGCCGACACGCCTAAGGATTTGAATGAGTTTTTGAATGATATGGACTCTGTCTTGAGGAAAGAATTCATGATACTAGGTGAGTTAGCCGTGGTCGTTACGGCGTGCTGCAGGCATTCGCTCACATCAGGGAGGCGAGGAGGTTCGAATTTCCCCGCCGGCAACCTTGAAGATGGTCTTCTGTGGTTTCCCCATCTTCCTTCCAGGCAACACTCCACATGTGACGGTACTTGTAGCTCACCCCATGGGTGTCCGAATAGAAGCAGCTACAAACTCTGGCGAGCCGAACATGTCCTCGGACATTCCCGGCACTAAAAGCCATACACTATGTAAAATTTTAAAAAACATGATGAAAATTAATAAATCTAAAACAAAAATATTGGAATGCAGACGAAATAAATCAGAAACCTCCATGGACATCAAATTGGCAGGTGAAAGACTGAAGGATGGTAAATTTCACGAGCAGACTGATGGTGTGGCCATGGGAAGTCCACTCTCGCCTGTCGTGGCAAATTTTTTCATGGAACATTTTGAGGGGGGGGGCTATATCCTCGGCGTCTTTCTGTTACTTGGGAAGCAAAATAACCAGTGATGGACGAAGCAAAGAGGATATAAAAAGTAGGTTGACTCAGGCAAGGAAAGCATTTCTAAAGAAAAGGAATCTGTTGACATCGAATATAGATTTAGGTATTAGGAAGTTATTTTTGAAAGCCTTTGTCTGGAGTGTGGCACTCTATGGAAGTGAAACTTGGACTATTGGTGCAGCAGAAAAGAGGAGAATTGAGAAAAGAGGAGAATTGAAGCATTTGAAATGTGGTGTTACAAGCCATTGCTTGTGTTCCAGTTATTTCTTGTGGGATGGTAAATTTCACGAGCAGACTGATGGTGTGGCCATGGGAAGTCCACTCTCGCCTGTCGTGGCAAATTTTTTCATGGAACATTTTGAGGGGGAGGCTATATCCTCGGCGTCTTTCAAACCTGTGATTTGGTGGAGGTATGCGGATGCATGGCCGACTGAATGCAAGCTGCGCTCTCCACAACCGGCCTAGACAATGAGACCTTTTACATGAAATCTTGTTAGTTACTCAACTGCTCACACAGCGCTGTTGACCAAGCATTGCACGACCAAGACTTATTTCTTCTCAGGGTAAAACAAAGTCCCCGATTCTTGGATGTCACGGCTAATCTCGAGAACCACCGGATGGATTTTGATGCGGATTTCACCATTCTGTAAAGCTAATATAGAGGAAGATTTCTGTAGAAAATAATTTATTTATGATCAAAGAGAGCCAAGCGTAACGATTTCAGATTTCAGTGAATAGGTCGAAAAAAGAACTTGACATCCGTGCGCTTTTTAAGCTTACGCTGGAAAAACCGTTAAAGATATCAATATACTATGAGTGTAAGAATTGTTCAGCATGAAAAATTCTACAAAAAGTCCGCGAGAGCATATCTCTATCTTCGATACATCGCCCACTATAAGTGTTTTTAGATTGGACGGGAGGGGGATTTCTGTCTCATGCACCTCGCCATCCTTAAATTATGTCTGACAGGAATTCCTTGCACATTCATAACTGTTCCCGGGCGAAGCCGGGGCGGGTTGCTATGACACTTTATATTATCATTATAATTCCCGCAATATCAAAATGCAAATTATATCACAAAATAAAATAGCGTGATAATAAATCTAAGAGAAATTAGACATACCTTGCACCTCGTTACAGTTGAATTCGATCAGAATCACTAAGTTTTCATTAAAGTTTATGCATTTTCCTGTTGAGCGGTTTGGAAGTTCGGCAACAGGCAACTAGGAATGTTATTAACTTAAAATGTTCATTTTTGTATTTTTGTACTATTTATGTTCATGATTTCATTACATTGTCAGAATTAATGCTTCAATTAGTAGGGTATATTATTCAGTGTACCTATTATACACTGCTCACAAAAATTAGGGGATATTGTAAACTCAGCTATGTATGCTAAGTGTTTCATACCGAATTAGATGCAATCGCTTTCCTTTACTCCCAGAAAAGATAAACATGTGTTTGTGTCACCTCTGCACATACACCACATAACGGAGGGTACTGTCTGTACTGTTCCTGTCAAAGGTCACACGGCAGTGGTTTGTTGCTGAGGTCAGAGCCATTCCATTCCCGTTGTCAGTTAGTGAATGACGTGACTTAGGGACAGCAATGCCTCCACAACTTGATTTACCTGAATCAATGGCCCTCTAGGCCATAGGACGGATGGATGCTGGACAGACACAACAAGTTGTGGCTCGAGCCCTTGGGGTGTCTCAAAGTGTGATCTCAAGACTGTGGAATCGTTTTCAAACAAAAGCTACTGTTCATAGAAGGGCAGGACAAGGTCGCCCACGGGCAACAACAGCAAGGGATGACCGTTACCTTGTGTTAACAGCCCGCCGGAATAGACGGCAGAATGCAACTCAACTGAGAAGTGCCCTTCTTACAGCAACAGGACGCAGAGTATCAACCCAAACTGTCCGTAACAGACTTCATGCACATAGCCTCTATGCCCGTAGGCCCATGGTGTGTTACCAGGTTAACTCCACAACACCGTAGAGATCGCAGAAACTGGGCGGAGGAGCATCGTGGGTGGAGGCACGCCGAATGGAGCACAGTTCTGTTTTCTGATGAGTCGCGATTCAACGTGGAATCGGATAGTCGACGTGTTCGCATCTAGAGGGAACGAGGGACACGAAACAACCCATCTTTTGTACAAGAAAGATCCCGATATGGCGGTGGTGGGTTACTGGTGTGGGCTGGAATTAGCCTGGGTGGACGTACGGACCTCTACATCATCCCACGTGGTACTGTGACCGCTGTAAGGTATAGAGACGACTTTCTTCGATCTTTTGTCTTGCCCTATGCTGGTGCCATAGGTGCTTCGTCTGTGTTTATGGACGATAATGCACGTCTCCACAGAGCTGGGTTGGTGGACGACATGCTGGAGGAGGAGGGTATCCAGCGTATGCAGTGACCAGCTTCCTCGCCGGACTTAAATCCGATAGAGCAGGTGTGGGATGCATTAGGCAGGCACATTGCAGGCAGACCAGCACCTCCTACAACTGTTCCACAGCTGCAGATTGCTCTTATAGGCGAGTGGCCACGTATTCCCCAAGAACTCATTGATCATCTCATTGCATCAATGGCACACAGGTGTGCAGCATTGCTAGCCGTTCGAGGAGACAATACACCATACTGAAGAACAATATTTACTCATGGCCCACGAGTACGGTAGTGTTAATATTGCTTTGTTTGTTAGCCATATTCTCTCATCATTCATGTCATTTGATTCAAACACTCATCAGGAGCTCTCTGGAATAATGGGCTGCTTTATCTGTCAGTATAGCATTATGTAAGTAATAAATGGTTGAAAAACTAAATGATCTCGTATATTATTGCACCATTATGAGCTGACCTTACAATATCCTCTAATTTTTGTGAGCAGTGGAAATAAAAACCGTGAGGTTTCTCACCTCCCCATATTACGAAACCCGGTTGCCTAATATGGGGAAAGTGCACTTTTAAAATTAACAATAATATCAGACGGTATTACAACATCAAACGTGCCCATATTTGTAATATACATAGTATATCGCCTGAGGTTTACATTTGTTATAAAACCAAAATTATTCCGTTCCTTCTTATGACTAATGTGAGCCCTATAAAAAAAAAACTCCCTGTATTTGGCGACCTTCCTCTTCCCATTTTTTAAAAGATACCTTATGAACTGGACAGTTGAATCCGTGATTAATTGTATAGCTTCGTTTAGTCTCAGAAGTCAGGAAGTCCTTTCTAGCAGCGTTACTAGCAGCTTTCAAAGTTTCAAGTTAAGAAAGAAAATATTCCTCTAGCCAGTTTAGGCGACTGTCATTTAATGAGAAAAAATGCCCTTTATCTGGATTTGTAGACTGAATATGCATGCATAGCGAACCATTTATTAACGTTTTTCATAAAAATTATGGTTGCTTCTGCGTCCATGAGTGTGTACGCTTCCGGGTGCATGCCTACATTTTCTTTCAGTGTACTAATGGCACCAATAACTTCTGATGAGAACACTTCCTTGGCACGCCGAACATTCGTTTTTTTTTCAAATTTAGTGGGTTCGATGTGTTTTTTAGTGAGGTGTCAGACAGGTTTAACGATCTCATCATTTTGCATTTTGTATAGTAATGACAAGTATTTCCCTGAAATTATTCCAGTACCATCAGTCATCTCTCATTACAGAAATTGCGTTCTAATGTTTTCTTTTAGAATGTGACACTGATCAAAACGAAGGAATAACTTCCTACACTCGTCGTATGGGTGATTGACCATTGGTTGCAAATTCTCTCCCCCTAAATGCCTCATCATTGTAGTGTTAGTTTTGTGATTATCAGAGACAATTCTTATAATTATGAAACCGCATTGTTCAACCTCGAGAATAACGTCCAGCAGGAGTTTATGTAAGTCCCATCCTGACAGCGGCTACGTGAAAAAGAAGGCACACGCCACACGGTATCTGATAATTTGTCGAAAGACCTCTTAGCACAAAACAAAACACTCGATTGGCTGCTACTTGTTCCCGGCTATAATTTTCATCCTCTCTTTCCTTTTGATGAGACGGTGCTGGAATTGTGTCCTTGTACCCGAAGAAGGTGCAAGGTATGTCTAAGTTCTCTTAGGTTTATTAGAACGCTATTTTATTTTGTGATATAATATTAATTTTGATATTGCAGAAATTATAATGATAATAATTATATGGTGTCACTAGCAACCCGCCCCGGCTTCACCCGGGAACAGTTATGAATGTGCAATGAATTCCTGTCAGACGTAATTTAAGAATGGCGAGATGCATGCGACACTAAAATCACTTATAGTGGGCGATGTATAGAAGATAGAGATATGCTCTCCTGGACTTTTTTGTAGAATTTCTCACGCTCCAACTTGAGGGGAACTGCTTACTTCCCTTATATTCACAACACCACTGACCGAGTTGCTAAGATTCTCCGCAAGTATATTGATATTTTTAACGGTTTGCCCAGCGTAAGCTTAAAAAGCGCACGGGCGCCAGGCTATTTTTTCGACCTTTTCACTGAAATCGTTACTGCTTGGCTCCCATTGATCATAAATAAATTGTTTTCGACAGAAATCTTCCCCGAGATTACCTTTACAGAGTGGTGAAAGCCGCATCAAAATCCATTCAGTGGTTCTCGAGATCACACATTTAATAAACGTACTGTACAGCTGTTTATTAAACGCGCCTATAATGGGATGGGAGTGCGCTCTATCGACGACGAGTAGAAATTTTCCAATTACACGTTATGCATGGGCTCTAACTGGGATTGTCAAGGCCGGTATAGAGCGCAGCTCGCATTCAGTCGGCCGTGGTGGATGATATATTCGTGGTGTAGGAGGAGGGTTTTGAGAAACGGAACCACTTTCTGAACCACCTAAATCAGCTGCATCCTTCAATCCACTTCACAATGGAGCTAGAGTTGGGTGGATGCTTACCCTTTTTGGATGTTCTTGTGAGGAGGAAGGTGGATGGTTCTATGGGGCACAGAGTCTACCGTAAGTCAACTCACACTAACCGTTATTTGCATGCAGACTCCCACCACCACCCAGCACAAAAACAAGGAATTATAACAACTCTAGCCAAAAGAGCGGAACGTATTTGTGAGGCATCAACTCTTCAGGAAGAGTTACATGGGTTACAAACCATGTTTAAGGTTATTGGCTATAATGAATCCACTATCTATAGGTCCCTACATCTCAGAAGGAGGGATAGACAACCTTCTCAGAGCTCCAACTTGAGGGGAACTGCTTACTTCCCTTATATTCACAACACCACTGACCGAGTTGCTAAGATTCTCCGCAAGCACAAGATAAAAACAGTTTTTGGCACTATGACGAAAATTGATCAACGTTTAGCATTAAACAAAGACAAATTGTCCCCCATACTACAACCTGGGATGTATGAAGTCTCCTGTACTTGCAGAAAAGTCTACATTGGACAAACAAAACGGTCCATTGCAACTCGCATCAAAGAGCATCAAAGGAGCATCCGTCTAAACAAGTGGTTCGCGGACCACAGGTGGTCCGCGGGAGAAAAGGGTCCACCAGCACGTATAAAAAAAATTGGCCAATAAATGAGGATTTCGAAAACAGTGGGTGTTGAATGAGAATCGTCCAAATGTATTCGCGGCGATGACTATCAGATTTTGAATTGAAGTAGCTTTAAAATAAGTGTTATTGAGGGAGGGTTACAACTGATTAGGTGTATTGGGGGGAAGGGGAGGAGGTGGTCCGTACATGATTCAATTTCAGGCTGAGTGGTCCGCAGACTTCTACGGGTTCAGAACCACTAGTCTAAATCAACCGGACAAATCATCTATAGCTGAACATGCCCTGTCTTCAGGACACGATGTAAGTTTCAAGGATGCCCTTGTTAAGCACAACTGGTCTAGAATTATAAGGGAGGCAGTTTAAATTCTTAAACAAAAACAACAACTTAAACAGAGACACTGGATATCAGCTAAGTGACACTTGGCTACCAATTATTAAAGATCTAGGAAGATAGTTCCTCTCAGTTTCTCTAGTTCTTCACCTATTTCAAATTGTATGGTTTCCTCTACGGCTACAGAGCCGGGATTTGATCTCCTTTGTTCGTCACTGGAGGAGTTTCCATCTGTTTTTTCGCCGTTGCTTGTATGACGTTGGGTATCGTACAGATACACTTCTCTTTTGTTTCCGTTTCCTTATATTCCATCAAACCCTCTCTCCCCCCCTCTTTTATTCGGACATCCTCATTCTTCGAGGTGTCTCTATATTTTTCCCCCGCCCCCTTTACCTTCTCCTTCCTTACTACTCTGTCCGCCGTTCTTATTAACACATTGGTGACCGGATGCTTGAGCTTGTCACATACCCCGTGGACCGGACATTTTTCTACTGAGCATACTAGAGTGCACTTGATTATACAAATGTACATAAATATTAAACTAGTCAAGATTTTATCTTCAAATTTGTTATGAGTACTCACCAATGCTCCTAGTAGCACTTGAATGTGTGGTGACTGTTTACACTTATGAATGTTTTGATCATGGTAGAGGTTAGATTGGTCTACAAGCAAGGTCACTTGAATAAATAGGCACATTAGGTAAATTACACCGTGTAGGGGCTTGAATATCACTTCCACTATCACTCTCACATTCACTTTCCACTAATTCAATATCACTATTTCCATTCCAACGATCGTCGGCATACAATTCTTCTAAAATATCGTCGTCAGCTAACACTGAATTAAGCGAGCGCTCCATCTTACATGGACTGAACCGGCAGAAAGAAAGTCGACGTTCGAAACTAAATCAAAGAATAAAAGAAGGCCGTGAATAAAAGAAAAGTGCCAGATATACATCTACAATTTATTCTAATCAATGTGCAGTCCGAAATAGTTCAACACATGGTCGAGAGATGTTGCAGAAAGACCGAAAACAATGAAGTGTATAAAACCGAGATTTCTCGGGGCCCGTCATCTACCGCTGGCGAGCGTACTATGAGATTTCTCGGGGTCCGTCTTCCATGTGTTAATATGGTACGTTTTTCTACCATGGTCCATACAGTAATTTCTGGCAGCTGCTCTCTGGTGACGAACAGAGGAATTTATCTAGTTTTTTTGTAATCTCATTGATATACTTTCTTTGGCGACATTGTTTAATTCCATTGAAAAAGAAGGCAAGGTTCCTTCAAAACGTCTGGTGGTATTTAATTTTATTTTCACACGGTATTAGCCCAAAAACTATGAATCATTTGAATATAAAATAGTTGAATATATTGAATATTAAAATATCCACCTTTTCAATACAAGAAACGATAGAGAAATAAATGAGCGGGGGAGGCAGGCAGAAGCATTTCGGAGGAGTGTGAGAAGCATGTTATGGAGCAAGGATATCCCTCAGATCAGAAAAAAGATCATATATCGGACGTACTATGTCCCTATCCTGACGTATGCCTCAGAGACCTGGGTTATGAAAGGAAGGGAGAAGAGCAAAATACAGGCCAGTGAGATGAGGTTCTTGAGAAGCAGTATTGGAGCTACAAAGATGGACAGAATAAGAAATGAGAGGACCAGAGAATTAATGAAGGAGGAACCATTACAGGATGGTATAGAGAAATCTAGACTTAGATGGTATGGACATGTAAAGTGAATGGAGGAGAAGAGGATACCCAGGAGAGTACACGAGACGAAGTGGGAAGGAAAGAGACGGAGAGACAGGTGGCTGAAGGGGGTGGAAGAAAGCGTGAAGAAGAGAGGAGAAGACTGGACAAGGGTGGAAGCTGAGAGATGGTGGGAAGACAGAAGACGTTGGAGAGGCTTGTGTTACAAACAGACCCGGCCAGTGGCTGGAAACTGTGCAAGATGATGATGATGATGTATTAAATACTACTCACAGGTACATGTTTCGGAGGCTTTTACACTCCCCCTTCATCAGCCTGCTTGACAAACCTTTTAAGAACGTTCCTTGTTCCCATGCACATGTAATTCACATGAAGATAAAAACTTGATAGTAAAAACACTTGTTATTGTTAAGCAATAACAATGACAACAACCAGTGTAATATGTGTGTTTTTATTATCAAGTTTTTCTCTTCATGTGATTTATATGTGCATGGGAACAAGGAACGTTCTTAAAAGGTTTGTCAAGCAGGCTGATGAAGGGGGAGTGTAAAAGCCTCCAAAACATGTACCTGCGAGTACTATTTAATACATTGTATTGAAAAGGCGGATATGTTGATATTCATTCAATACAGGGTCATCGAAAAATAATGCCAACATTTAAAAAAATTATAGCACCAAAACCCTTTATGTTAAACGTGTAATTCTTTCACTGAACGCCAGCTGGTTAAAGTAAGTTTTGTTTTGGAGGGGACGTGACCTTGCCGTGCGCACCCTAGATGCGCAGTAGCCAAGGTCGGCCGGGCGCATGCGCGCCAATGACTGCACCGCCCGACAAACTGCACCTGATTACAAAGCTGTCATTCGATGGTTTAATCAGTTTAAGGAAACAGAAAAAACAGAGAAAATTCTAGGCCAGCCCGACCACCAACATCAGCATTGAACGCACGCTTTCCCAATGGCTGGATTGGTACGTGTAATCATTTCAGGAGTAACTATCAAGATTACGGCAGAAATTCGCTCCCGCATGTGCTCCAAATCCCAAATTTTTTCTGCATACACAATGTTTTTAATGTACCCCCAGAAAAAAAATCCAAAGGGGTGAGATCAGGACTTCATTGGCGCGCGCGCCCCCGTCCGACCTTGGCTACTGCGCATCTAGTGTGCGCATAGCAAGGTCACATCCCCTCCAAAACAAAACTTACTTTAACCAGCTAGCGTTCAGTGAAAGAATTACACGTTTAACATAGAGGGTTTCGGTGCAATCATTTTTTAAAATGCTGGCATTATTTTTTGATGACCCTGTATATTAACGTCAGTACGGACCAAAATAAGTGACATGTATAAAATAGTTGCCATGACTTCTTAAATGCCCTCATATACATTTTAAATTTTGCTTTGTCGCCATGTTGGTTTTGTACTCATCAGGTTGAAAGTCCCATATGTGAACTTATTTTAATGGCCTCTATGAACAAATAAAATTTCAGTTTGATTGCTGTTATAGATATTGAGAACTGGCGAAATATTTTGGATGATCACCATGTTGAATTGCTCTATATGTAGGTCAATGTATTATTGGATGAAGATTGCATTGGTTCATTATACAAATGTTCACTTCAATTGCATTGTGACGTTATTCACGCCACTTAGCTGACATAAAAATATACCTAACCTAAGATATTCTTTCCTGCCAAATTTACCCGTCCCTGTATTTCCAGTTGGAGTGAACGCTTCATAAATTCCTTCACTTACCTAAGAATCTGAAGAACATTGTGGCCTCTGCAGACAGTCGCAAATTCGACCTGTGAAGACCTTGTAAACTAAAATCTTCATGGATATAACATCGCACTCGCAGTCCAAACACGCGAGGTATAACTCTGGACCTGATGTGCACTGGTTCTGGAATTCTGCATTTCCTAACCTCAAAGATGAAACATTGGATTTACGCATTTAAATACGTCAATATCAGCTGTATCGATTGTTCCAACCACGACCATCGCGAGATGTATCGACCGCCATAGATGACAAGAGACGTACGCATGGCGAACGACCAGGGTGGCCAACTCTCTCGGAAGTGAACACGGAAGTGTCTTATGGACTACGTTCAAGAAGCCAGGGGATTCGTGTGTGCGTGTGTGGCTACAACTATTCCTTTGTCAAAAATTATAGCGTTTTATATATGTACTGGGTGAGGCGTGGGTAACACTCTCTTATCTACCTGACCGTCAAGAAAGACACTTGCTTGGGGGTTCGGATCCCCCAAGGTTGAAAAACATAGGTATCGGCCTCCTCGTGGGGCGTTATTTTATTTTGTTGATTTAGTTTTGTTTAATATGTAGTGGCACAGGTAAGTTCCAGGAAGTGTGATATTTATTTTGATTGTTTGTCCATTTATTTTGGGGCTTTGTTTTTTCTTTTCCGTGTTACTGCGTCGTGGATTTACGTATCTCGTGGGTATGGCGCAACAGGTTGAACTTCGGCCGAATTATGGGTTGATGTCGGCCCACTGTTTAATATCTAAATTGTTTACCAATTTTTCCTTCTTCGGAAGTAGTTTTCATAGTGGGGAATCTTTCTTGTGTTCGGGCGAGGATTTTCTGTGTTGCGTAACCGTGTGCGTCCTTTAATTGGGTTCCAAATTTATTCATTATTTTCCCTGTGATCACGCTTCTTGGAATTTTCAGATGTCAGTCATGTAGAGTTTTTATTATTTTAGTCTTAAGGGGTCCCTGTTTGCTGGTTTTACACCACCTTACGTCCACGTGCTAGTTGTTACGCGACGCTTTTGCCTTGGTTGTCCTCCTTTACGCCCCTGTGCATTTCATTTTTGAATTTCCAATATTTGTTGTATTTCTGTTTAACCTATGGGATTGGTTCAAATCTCAACTTTTGGGAGCGACGCACTATGGTGCAATCATGCCTTGGTATACCGTTAGCTTCCGCCATTTTGAAGAGTAGAGTCTAGTTCCCCTCGTGGCCCATGATGGTCGTGTGATACCGTCCGCTCCGTTTTTCGGGAGTTTGCCATTTGTAATGTAGTTTTTTTAATTTAAATTCGTTCTCTTTTCCTTTTATGTTGTTTCAGGATGTGTTCGTACGTATGTTGGTAACTTATTTCCATTCCAGGTGTAACTTGTAAATTCATGCTGCATACCTGCCAACCTCTCAAAGTGAAAAATCGGGAGATTCGACGCGGCGACGGGGGGGGGGCGGCGAGGGGGGATCCAACATAATACATACACAGGCTAAGACATTGCAGCAAATATATAAGTATATAAGTTACACTATTTATTAAACTGTACATGACTAACATGATATGACATCCCAGTTTACAAATGTACTTAAGACTGAGTAATTTTAAATTCTCACTAGTCTATCAAACAAGCATGCCTTTCTTTCGACCACACTCAGGCATACAAAACCAGTGACGTATCGAAGATCATATTATTGGCCGTAGTTGCAGGTGACTGAGGCTGATTTTGCCCTCTTCAAAAAGGTCTTGCTATATTCTTGCTCAAAACACTTCCCTTTCTGAATCGACTTCCGAGTTATAAGTTTGTCCAAAGTCTTGTCAGAGAGAGATGACCTGAACATCCTCTCACACTCTGCATTACTATGCGGAATGGTCAGAATGGAAAGCATAACTTGAGTACCCCACCACTACATATCATTTGGCCTACCAGTGCCCACTTCACATCAATTCTCTCTTCTTCTTCTTCAATAGATGTCACATCCTCAAGTTGGAAGTTACAGAATTGGGAATGTAAAGCATCCATTTCCTCATTAAAATTGTCTTGAGTGTCTGTTAACACGCTAGGAAATTTATTTACAAAAAACTTAATTTTGGAAAATGAAATGTCCCCCTTTCCACTATGCGAGATACTGAAATCACACCTACAGACACTACAAAATGCAAATGTTGCGCCTCTTCTTGACTCAGTTATATGCAAAATCATGGTGTCTACTGTAAGGATGAAGTAAAGATTAGTTACTTTTTAGCTACCTTTTAGTTAACTTTTAGTTAAATTTAGTTACCTTTGAATTCAAGATACAGCTGCGGTCTGCAAGCAAATGGGCTCATCACGCGGTGGAGAAAGACAGCAATGAACTGTGTTTAAAGCGGTAAATACAATTCACTTAGGGAGTTACAAAAATTTTAAAAATAATAAATAAATACTAGATATTTATTATCAAATGAGTTGTTTCAGCTAATATGTCGTCTTGTGCACAAGACGTTTTTATAATTGCCAAGAGGTTGCTCTGCTCTTGACCATGGCGAGATTTCCTTTGTCCCCGCGGTAGATCACGAAGAAATTTATGGGACGTTACGTGATTGTAACCGAGTGATTGTAACCGAATTCTGTCTTCACAGTCAAGTACGGCGAAATTTCGAGATGTTACACGATCGGCGCTGGTCTCACCCGTTTGTCGAGATTCCCGTTGTTTTCGCGATAGAACACTGATAAATATCGCGATTTAATAATCGGTGTCACTTTTAGTCGTTCGACGAGATTTCCATTGTCCTTGAGGTCGGGCGCGAGGAAATATAGCATTATTATGCAATCGGCGCCACTTGCTGTCCGTTTGACAAGAATACAGTTGTCCTCGTCATTGAATGTGGAGAAATATCGCGATGTATCGCAATCGCTGCCGCTCTCGGCCGTTTTACGAGATTGTCCTCGTGATATTATGCATACCACGCCGCACCCGGCCGTTGAACGATTGTCTATTCGTCCTGACAGAATGGTGGATGCAAGCTCAGGGTTGGGCATGGTTAAAATTCACGAGTAGTTATGGACAAGTTGTATGGCCGGCGCCGTGATTCCCGCTGTCCCTATGTTGTGGTTGGGAGCTCATCAGTTCAGGGTAGATCACGAGGAGAAATTAGTATCGCGACGCTACGTAGGCTGTCATTTCTAAGTGGGTAGATGCACTTCTCGCTCCCCGTACGCTTTTAAGTATACGGTCATGGCAAAAGTAGCGAGTAGGTTTCGGAATGTTTCGTGATTGGTGCCCAATCATCTTTGACGGGATTCCTGCAGACCTCGTGGTCACAAGTTCACGATAGGGAACGGGTTTTATGATTTTACGCTACTGACGTCGATCTCGGTCCATTTGACGAGATTCCCGCAGGCAAGTCGTGCGGTCAGCCGGCCGTCTTGAGTATGAATGTTCGAAGTAGGTATCAAATATTAATTTCGAATTATCCATACTGGATGTCGCAAATTTACGAGACATATTTTTAAAATAAGTTACAGCCTACGTATTTCGAATCTTTTTCAAAACGGTAACATTTCGCAAGATCGCGACATTAAATTATTTAGCGTTATTTCTGGACTTCAATTTGACACGTCTTTAAATAAATGCGAGAAATGCGAGGTTTCTGAATAATTTCAGAAGTTTTCGCGAATAAACGTCTCGCGAAAAGTCAGGCTTCCTAATATAACACATAAATATTTCACACAAAACTAAAAAGTCATCTTGATGCCGAAAATATACGCTGAACGATGTATACCACTCAGGGTATCCTCAGTATGCATTTCCTCGAGGTCGGGCACGGGGAAATATAGCTTATGCAATCGGCGCCGCTTGCGTGAAACTCGCTCCATCGCAATCTCTGAGCCTAGAGGCGCGAGTTTAAATGATTCAATCCCCTTCGGAAAATTTTCGTTACACGTATGTAAAATTCGTTACTTTTTCGTTACCCATTTGTAAAATTCGTTACTTCCGTTACCGGTAGACACCCTGTGAATGTTATCTTTGTACACACTTTTAAATGTCACATCATATCTCTTCGCCATATTACCGAGGAACCGACGCAATCACTCAGATCGAAAAATCACAATAACCTACCGGCATATTAACGCCAACAACATCAAACTAAGTTATACACAAATCATATAATTTCACGTGTGAAACAGATACAATATTCCGCAGCGTACAACTACCTCTCATCCACTGGTCATTATGAAACACATCTAGTAACAAGCGCTGAATTAACCTTCGACGATTTCAAACGAAGACTTATTCGAAGCCGATTTCAAACGAACACTTATTCGAAGCCAACTTTTTATAACAGCAGGACGCGACGCGGGAGTTAGTACGCAGTTGTTGATTATCGAGATATAACTTCAAAACACATAAGTCGATCCGTTCGATAGACGACACATTAAATCCGAAATTACGCGTGGGGTTTTTGAAAAATCGGGAGATTTAATACGTTAAGCGGGAGGGCGGGAGAAATGGTCTGAAATCGGGAGTCTCCCGCCTAAATCGGGAGAGTTGGCAGGTATGAATTGCTGGTATTGCACAACCATCGCCGTGGCATTTCATGTTAGTTCTGGGGATTTGTGTGCACGCGTTTCCTAGTTAAGTGCTTATACAAATTCATTTGGCTAGGATAACTTTCCTTTGTGTACCTGATTTATAATTGTAAGATATTACCTTATGTGTACCTGTTCTTTCTTAATTCTGTTGAGGTCCTAAAAGCATGTTAAGTGGCGTGTCGTGCCACGTGACGTCAACGACATTTATCATTCTCTCAGTACCAATTTCTCATGAAATACCTGTTTGTAACCGAGTGTAGTTCCTATTTTTATATATTTTTGATATTTTATAATACAGACCCCTTTTATATTTTGATTAGGACTTTATTTGCCCTTTAACGTCCCACCCCCACCCTCAAGACAGCTGCAGTGGAATGATCCTCACCAGGTAAGTCTTCCACTTTTCAAGCTTGTGGATAAAACGACGTATTTTCCTCTCTTGTCCATCTGAGGGTGTCACCCGAATACGTCGTCAACACCGGCCGCCGAGGCAAAACCATGAAGTCCCGTAAAGGATGTCTTGGGGTCGCCGTTGGTAAGTTTCCTTCAGGTTGGCAGGCCCTCTAGGGAGTCTGTCGAGCTGAGCGAGATAGCGAGTGTGTAGGAGGGGGGTGACATTTGGTAGCAGATGCATCGTGGTTCCCGGTTTTCCACTTGCTGCTGTCTAGGGGGGAGGGTTGGCCGTAAATTTCCCTGTCAATGTAAGGATGTCTACCTTATAACCTGTCTTAATTAACCTGTTCATTTGTTTCATGCAAAAATGTCTGCTGCGAGAAGTGTGCAGTTTGCTGCTCGGCTTACACGGGATGAGGCAAATTACGAGTTGACCATACGTGGCCTGCAGTCTTCAGGCGACCTGAGCCAAGATCGGAAAATGCTGGAAGGAGCTTCGGAAATTCCAGTGTGCCCTCCGGAACTCACAGATGAAGAGCTTGATCGGGGTAAGTCCCTGATTGAACTTAAAGTGTCCCATCTAATTAATATGTGTAACTACTTGCAAATTCATTGCTCTAGTAAGGGCGAATTAGCCCAAGTGCGCGCCTCTGTCCAGCATCTGTTTGGGAGGGTATCCGATATGATTTCAGTCGCTGGTGACTGCAGCGTTACAGTTTTGGGAGAATTGATTGGCCTTCAGACTTCTCTTTGCGAATGTACCGTGAAGGTACGAGATTGTGAGATGTATTTTGAAGCCATGTCAGGGGAAGGCCCCCATATAGTTTCTGTACCGTTCAACGATAGCGCGTGTAACGTAATTGCCGAACCAAGTCCTGCGTCTCTGCATGTAAGCGTTCCGAACGACTTGGCTCGAGGGCAGCAGAGTGATGGTGCAATGGCCATGTTAAGTTTATCGGGCGAGTATCCTTCTCGTTCACGTCGCTATGAGTGCTCTGACGTTAATTGTCCTCTGTGTAATCCCTTCCAAAATTTAACATTGCAAGATCTGCCTGCAGCGCAATCCGGTAATCTGTCTGTAACCCACCCTGATAATGCCCTCGATGTCCTTCATGTGACAGATATGTCTTTGGCCATCCCTGTGTGTGGCGGATCCATGTCCGGCGTATCACTGCCTAGTGCGTATCTAGGAGGAAATATAGGGACGTCTGCCGCGGCATTGGTTCCCATGTGCCATCCATCCGCACCGGTCTTGCCCACTGCGCCTATCATGTCCACCGGTTTCGAGCAGTATGTGGCATCTCAGTGTCAACCTTTCAGTGCTAGTAACGTAGCCTCATTGTCTAACTTGCCTATTTCTACAACATTTATTATTATTATTATTATTAATCTTGATTGGTCACATTGGACCACTTGAGTCGTTCCACAATCACTTCTTCTTTGAAGGTAGTACTGCTTGGTTCTTGCGCTCTTTCCAGTACTTTTTCATTCTTTCAGATCGGGATTTTCTCAACTCATCTGAAATCTCCATAGGCTTTCTGTGTGTCATTTCTGCAGAAAATTTGTGAGTTTTAAGAATGGTGTTAATTTTATTTTTATTTTTTATTTTTCTCCTCGGCATCTGTTATCTTGAGTAACATTTAATATACAATTTTCATACGAAAATATGCATTGTCCGTTGAGCCATAATATATTTAAACACAAATAGTGCTAAATGTTCCGGCATAACTCAACAAGATGACAGTGTTTCGCCCCGGTGTGCTATTGGGCTCTTCAGTTGGTTAAAGCACACCTCACCAAGACACTGTCTAGTGCACACTGGGAAGGTCATTGCAAGACGTATTTGATACATGTGTATCCGCGTCACGAGCAAGCCAGTGCACTATGGGAGTCGAAACTCCATTCCAAAGCAATTATAACCTTACCTTGGCATTGAATATACAATTTTCATAAGAAAATATGCATTGTCCGTTGAGCCATAATATATTTAAACACAAATAGTGCTAAATGTTCCGGCATAACTCAACAAGATGACAGTGTTTCGCCCCGGTGTGCTATTGGGCTCTTCAGTTGGTTAAAGCACACCTCACCAAGACACTGTCTAGTGCACACTGGGAAGGCCATTGCAAGACGTATTTGATACATGTGTATCCGCGTCACGAGCAAGCCAGTGCACTATGGGAGTCGAAACTCCATTCCAAAGCAATTCCAAGTTATGCCGGAACATTTAGCACTATTTGTGTTTAAATATATTATGGCTCAACGGACAATGCATATTTTCTTATGAAAATTGTATATTCAATGCCAAGGTAAGGTTATAATTGCTTTGGAATGGAGTTTCGACTCCCATAGTGCACTGGCTTGCTCGTGACGCGGATACACATGTATCAAATACGTCTTGCAATGGCCTTCCCAGTGTGCACTAGACAGTGTCTTGGTGAGGTGTGCTTTAACCAACTGAAGAGCCCAATAGCACACCGGGGCGAAACACTGTCATCTTGTTGAGTTATGCCGGAACATTTAGCACTATTTGCGTTTAAATATATTATGGCTCAACGGACAATGCATATTTTCTTATGAAAATTGTATATTCAATGCCAAGGTAAGGTTATAATTGCTTTGGAATGGAGTTTCGACTCCCATAGTGCACTGGCTTGCTCGTGACGCGGATACACATGTATCAAATACGTTTTGCAATGGCCTTCCCAGTGTGCACTAGACAGTGTCTTGGTGAGGTGTGCTTTAACCAACTGAAGAGCCCAATAGCACACCGGGGCGAAACACTGTCATCTTGTTGAGTTATGCCGGAACATTTAGCACTATTTGTGTTTAAATATATTATGGCTCAACGGACAATGCATATTTTCTTATGAAAATTGTATATTCAATGCCAAGGTAAGGTTATAATTGCTTTGGAATGGAGTTTCGACTCCCATAGTGCACTGGCTTGCTCGTGACGCGGATACACATGTATCAAATACGTCTTGCAATGGCCTTCCCAGTGTGCACTAGACAGTGTCTTGGTGAGGTGTGCTTTAACCAACTGAAGAGCCCAATAGCACACCGGGGCGAAACACTGTCATCTTGTTGAGTTATGCCGGAACATTTAGCACTATTTGCGTTTAAATATATTATGGCTCAACAGACAATGCATATTTTCTTATGAAAATTGTATATTCAATGCCAAGGTAAGGTTATAATTGCTTTGGAATGGAGTTTCGACTCCCATAGTGCACTGGCTTGCTCGTGACGCGGATACACATGTATCAAATACGTCTTGCAATGGCCTTCCCAGTGTGCACTAGACAGTGTCTTGGTGAGGTGTGCTTTAACCAACTGAAGAGCCCAATAGCACACCGGGGCGAAACACTGTCATCTTGTTGAGTTATGCCGGAACATTTAGCATTATTTGTGTTTAAATATATCAACATTTAATGTCGATGCGACCCTGAGTGGGCAACGCATGTTGAGTACCAATTCCGCACCCTATTACTCGCATTGTATGTCTCGAGTGCCTGTCACCGTTTCGGCTTCCTGCGCTTCACGCTTTGTTAATTCTGCTGCAAACCCTGTTTTCATGAAACTATCGCCATGCCTCGTTCTGAAAGGAACTTGGCAGTTCAACATAATTCCAATTTAACTGCTTCTCGCCCCCATGGCCATGTGGCTATTTCAGAAACTGTATCCAGGGCCAGATGCCCATCTTGTGAATGTGCACATTCTTGTCATTCTTTGGCTGCTGCGCCAAACAACTTAAATCGCTTTGCCCGACAACCAAATTGTCGCTGCTCCCCGACCTGCGCCTGCCATTTCCGAGCGCTCAGTTCACCCAATTGGTGGTTTTGGCAACCTAAATCATCCATTGAGTGCATCGCTCGCAAAACTGAAGGAGTTCAACACTGATAGTGTGGATGGAGTCATCCAATTTTTGAGAGAGTTAGTTAGGATTAACGAGTATGCAGCAGTGTTCGCCTTATCTGAAGGCCAGGTGTTTCAGTTACTGTTCCCCCACACGTCAGGGACCATGAGCGACAAGGTGGTCGAGGCCATGTCATCCGCTGTTTCTATCCAAAGTTTTCTTTGCGACGTTTTGGTCTCTTTTATTCCTGCCCACCTCATGGGTTCACTCACTCAAAGATACTTCTACCGTGTTCAGCGCTTTGATGAGAGTCTGAACGCTTATATTCAGGATATCAGGAACTATGCGAAGGTCTTCGCCCTCGACTTCTCCGAAGGTTATATTGTGTCTTCCATTGTCGACGGAATATCACCCGAATTCCGGTCCTATCTGAGTATGCAGTTCTGTCCCACCACTTTTAGGGAGTTGGGCACTCTTGCCATATCTGCCGAATCTGTTCGTCACGGGGACTTACAGCGTGTCGTTAGTGTTCCTCCACCTGCGCCCCGCTTCGTGCGCCCCGCTCGTCCTGCCGGGTCCGGCAATAGTCGCTGCTATAATTGTAACGGCGTGGGCCACGTCGCTAGGTATTGCGGCCAGCCTAAACGTACCTCTAATTGACTGCCATTTGCCAGGAGTGGGGATGAGCCCTCAGAAGGGTGTACCGAAGGTCAACCTGTGGATGAGGTCCCGCATCCTGGCCCAAGTAATTCTGTGTCCGTTGAGTGTAACCTTCCGTTACCTGTCAATGTAGTTTGTGAAGGTGGTGAGCCTGCTGTGCCCAATTTAATTTTTCCCATGAGTAATGTCTGTGAAAGTAACGAACGTGATGAAAGGAGTTGTTCCGAGCCTGCAAATGATTTTCGGGATGGCGACAAACCTGGTTGTGTTTCATTTGGTGTAGACCAAGACCCGGTAGGAAATGTTCTGTGTATTGGTTCTTGTAACAGGGTCTCTTCAGTTTCTCATTCTTCTCCGATCATAGGTGTTTTGATAAATAACGAGCCAGTCTGTGGCATTCTTGACTCCGGAAGTGTCGTGTCACTATTGAGCGAAAAGTGGTACAATTCCATGAAGACAGTCTGTAATTTTCCTAAATTGAAATCGTTGCGAACCCGCTTGGTGTCGGCAAATTGCTCGCCTCTAGATGTCCTTGGTAGTATTTCGGTTAAATTCAGGATCCAAGGTTTCACTTGGAAATTTCCGGTGTGGGTAATTAGAAATCTCTCTTGCCCCCTTCTCATCGGGACCAATATCATGTCGTCCGTTGGCTTGATCCTTGACCTCCAAGCGAGGACTTTCAAATTCCGATTTCGACCTAAGCTTAAATTTAATTTCATTGAACCTTATCCCCAGCCGTTGGGTAGTTCAGTCAATCAGACTTCTGATCCCGTCACCATTGATACACTTGATTTGAGTAACTTAAGCGATTCCCAGGCTGATATGATACGGAACTTGTCCCGGGAGTATCCAGAGGTGTTCACTGATGAGTTGGGCGTGACCAAACTGCTTGAGTATAAGATCGAAGTCACCGACAATATCCCTGTCAAGCATCCTCCCTATCGCTTGGCTCCGCCCAGGATGAAGGCTCTTAAGGAAATTATCGACCGAATGCTTGCTGATGGTGTCATTAGCCCTTCTACTTCTGCGTATTCATCCCCGATGTTTCTTGTACCCAAGCCCAATGGTGGTTTTCGACCAGTCGTTGACTATAGGCGACTGAATCAGAAGGTTGTACTTCAATCTATTCCCTTGCCTGACCTCCATTCTTGTGTTTCATGGTTCCACAAGGCTAAATTCTTTACACTCCTCGATTTGAACCAGGCCTATTATCAAATTCCCTTGGCCGAGGAATCTAAACCCATGACTGCGTTTGCCACCGATTGGAATTTGTATCAATTCAATCGTGTACCGTTCGGTTTGTCAACAGGTGGAGCTGTGTTGAGCCGCCTGCTTGATAATGTCTTCTCGGGTATCAAATTTGAATTTCTTTACCATTATTTGGACGACGTTGTGATCTACAGCGAGACGTTCGACAAACATGTGAAGCACATTCAGGAAGTCTTGGAAAGACTGAAGCGTGCTGGTCTTACTGTGAAACTATCCAAGGTTTCATTCGCGAAACCAGAAATTTCCTTCCTTGGTCATATTGTGTCAGCTGCCGGTGTGTCCATAGATCAGTCCAGGACTCAGGGTATCCGTGATTTCAAACCTCCCACTAATGTCAAGGGCGTAGCCCGATTCGTCGGGATGGTGAACTTCTTCCGGAAATTGATCCCCAATTTTGCACAGCGTGCAGCTCCGTTGAACTCTCTCCGTCGTAAAGACCAGAAATTTAGTTGGGGTCCTTCTCAGAAGGCTGCTTTTGAAGACCTCAAACTTGCTTTATGTAACGCTCCCGTTCTTGCCATCCCTGATTTTTCAAAACCGTTCATTGTGCAGACCGATGCTTCGTGCTCGGGAATTGCTGGGGTCCTGCTCCAAGAAGGAGAATTGGGTAGGCAGCCCATTTCTTATGCGTCTCGTTCCCTCTCTCCTGTTGAGGCTAAGTACTCTGTGTACGAGCTGGAAGGTCTCGCCGTTTTGTTCGCTCGAGCGCTTTAGAAATTATATTGAACACATTTCATTTGAGCTGGAGACTGACAATCAGGCTCTCAGCTGGTTTCTGGCAAAACCCCGCAACACTGGTCGTATTGCTCGTTGGGCGACCAGGATCTCTTCATTCAGTTTCACTGTCCGCCACATCCGTGGAACCGACAATGTAATCGCAGACTCGCTGAGTCGAATGTTTGGGGAAGTTCCTGGGGATCAGTCTGGATCTGCCGAGGTAGAATCTCCCGTGTCTTCGGTTTCAGTTAATGCAGTGAAGCCTGTCTTTACCAACTCACCTTTGTTGTTCCGTGATTTAGCCGAGTATCAGAAAGAAGACCCTGTATTGGGACCATTAATTACCCGGATGTCAGGTGGAGAACTTGTAAAGCCGTATGAATTGAAAAGAGGTATTCTGTTTTGCGTTGCTCGCCACGACAAGAGAAGTAAAATTGTGTTGCCTGCCGTACTTGTTCCTGAAATTTTCAAATACTTTCATGAGTCTCCTGTTGGGGGTCACCTCGGTGTGTTTAAAACTCGCTCAAAGATCAGGACGAACTTTATTTGGAAGTCAATGGATGGTGATATTCGTAACATGGTCAGATCCTGTAGGCATTGTAGTATCAGTAAACCCGCCGTCAATACTCGTGTTGGATTATTGTCTTCCGAGCCTGCCTCCCGCCCCATGGAGAGGATTTTTATAGATTTCGTCGGGCCGTTCTCTCGGTCGAAGTTGGGAAACCGGTTTGTACTGGTTTGTGTTGATGGGTTCACCCGTTTCAGCTGGATTTTCCCAACTAGATTGTCGACGACCCACACGGTTATCAGATGTCTGAATTCTATCTTTACTTCATTTGGTCCATGCCAGTTCCTGGTATCGGACAATGCTAAAACCTTTACGTCTCACCTGTTCCGTAAGTTTTGTTTCGACTATGGTATCTCCCATGTGACCACGAGTCCATATTACCCCAACCCGTCGTTGGCCGAGCGTGTCAATCGGAACCTGCGTTCCGCGTTGATCGCTTACCACCATGATGATCACGCCAAGTGGGATTCATCGGTCCATTGGCTAGCTTTCGCGTTTAACACTGCTGTCCACAAAACACATAACACTACTCCATTCTCTCTGATGTTTGCTTATGTACCTAATTCTCCGTTGACGAACTTGTGGTCGATTCATGACCTGTTGCCTGATCAACCGTCTGCCGACAAGGTGAAGCAGATCTGGAAGGAGGCCCGCAAGTCCATTCAGGTTTCTCACGAGCGACTCGCTCAAAGGTACAATCAGGGACGGAAGCCCGTCAACCTCAACGTGGCAGACATGATATATGTCCAGGACCATTCACCTAAGCTTCTGGGAAACAAAGTGTCAGGAAAATTGCGGCCGCGTTTTCGCGGAACATTTAAAATTTTATCCTTTGTCAGTCCTGTTTCAGTGCTGGTGAGCGACCCTGAAAGGAAGAGGATCTTCAGGACTCACCTCTCGTAGTGCAAGCCCGCACACGAGGCGCCCAAGCGAGTCTCGGGCTAGTCGACAACTAAGCTGGTGGTATCTTGTTTTTTTCTTGCCCCTTTCTTAAATGGTAATGTGATCTTTTGTAAAGTTTCCCCCCAAATCTACAGAGAACTTGCGTCTCTGGAGGCATTGCTTACCCAAAATGTTGTGAGAAGTGTGTTGCACCTTGTTGTAGGAGCAAACGGATCGTTTATCGGTCCTAATGATGTGTGACAGGCTTTTCCCAGGATTGGTAAGAACTAGTTGATATGTAGACTTGGCATTGATGACCTCGATGTGGAGGTGATATGTGGTTATGCCTGCATTGTCAAGGCAATATTATGTAAACCGTAGGATTCAGAATTGCTTTAGATGTAGTAACTCCTTTGTTGCGACGTAAGGTGACCCTAGGGTAACAGGGGGGGCCCACCTTTATAGGGAATAAAATTGTATGTTCCGTTTTTTCCAAAATCAAATCTGTGATGTACCGCGACTGATACCTGATAAAAATTTAAAGAACCTTCGCAAAATAAACTGTAACTGCCCTTCTGGCAACTAGTAATTGCACCATGACCTGTGTCTGTCACTCTGGTATGTCCTGCTACTCGTGTGCTTAGCATTTCAGTGCTTGGCCCGTTGGAAATGGAGCTCCCTGTGGGTGTGTCGGACTGTGCTGTTTCTCCGCGGGATCCAGTGCAGCTCGGGGCGTCCAAGATACCCGGGTGGACATGTGGATGGTGGCGTGACTGGGAAACTGCTGGCGGGGATCTGGGCTCGTCATCGCCCGTTCTCCATCTGTAACTGGGTCATCAGGACATTTCTACCTAGACCCTTCCAGCTAACATGAGGAGCGGAACTATCACCGAGACAGTGCCATCAACTCAGCTTGTCGCTGTGTGAAATTGAATCTTGAACATCCTGCCTGCCTTTCAATGAAGTCTATGCCCAAAAATTCCTTCAAACATGTTGGGACATATGTAAACCTGCAGCCGTACAAATGAGGTGATCCACTCCAGATCTGTCACATCAACATACGCAAATGCTGTCCACCCCGAAGTTTGCTTTGGGGGGAGGAAGATGTGACGTTATTCACGCCACTTAGCTGACATAAAAATATACCTAACCTAAGATATTCTTTCCTGCCAAATTTACCCGTCCCTGTATTTCCAGTTGGAGTGAACGCTTCATAAATTCCTTCACTTACCTAAGAATCTGAAGAACATTGTGGCCTCTGCAGACAGTCGCAAATTCGACCTGTGAAGACCTTGTAAACTAAAATCTTCATGGATATAACATCGCACTCGCAGTCCAAACATGCGAGGTATAACTCTGGACCTGATGTGCACTGGTTCTGGAATTCTGCATTTCCTAACCTCAAAGATGAAACATTGGATTTACGCATTTAAATACGTCAATATCAGCTGTATCGATTGTTCCAACCACGACCATCGCGATATGTATCGACCGCCGTAGATGACAAGAGACATACGCATGGCGAACGACCAGGGTGGCCAACACTCTCGGAAGTGAACACGGAAGTGTCTTATGGACTACGTTCAAGAAGCCAGGGGATTCGTGTGTGCGTGTGTGGCTACAACTATTCCTTTGTCAAAAATTATAGCGTTTTATATATGTACTGGGTGAGGCGTGGGTAACGCTCTCTTATCTACCTGACCGTCAAGAAAGATACTTGCTTGGGGGTTCGGATCCCCCAAGGTTGAAAAACATAGGTATCGGCCTCCTCGTGGGGCGTTATTTTATTTTGTTGTTTTAGTTTTGTTTAATATGTAGTGGCACAGGTAAGTTCCAGGAAGTGTGATATTTATTTTGATTGTTTGTCCATTTATTTTGGGGCTTTGTTTTTTCTTTTCCGTGTTACTGCGTCGTGGATTTACGTATCTCGTGGGTATGGCGCAACAGGTTGAACTTCGGCCGAATTATGGGATGATGTCGCCCACTGTTTAATATCTAAATTGTTTACCAATTTTTCCTTCTTCGGAAGTAGTTTTCATAGTGGGGAATCTTTCTTGTGTTCGGGCGAGGATTTTCTGTGTTGCGTAACCGTGTGCGTCCTTTAATTGGGTTCCGAATGTATTCATTATTTTCCCTGTGATCACGCTTCTTGGAATTTTCCCAATGTCAGTCATGTAGAGTTTTTATTATTTTAGTCTTAAGGGGTCCCTGTTTCCTGGTTTTACATCACCTTACGTCCACGTGCTAGTTGTTACGCGACGCTTTTGCCTTGGTTGTCCTCCTTTACGCCCCTGTGCATTTCATTTTTGAATTTCCAATATTTGTTGTATTTCTGTTTAACCTATGGGATTGGTTCAAATCTCAACTTTTGGGAGTGGCGCACTATGGTGCAATCATGCCTTGGTATACCGTTAGCTTCCGCCATTTTGAAGAGTAGAGTCTAGTTCCCCTCGTGGCCCATGATGGTAGTGTGATACCGTCTGCTCCGTTTTTCGGGAGTTTGCCATTTGTAATGTAGTTTTTTAAATTTAAATTCGTTCTCTTTTCCTTTTATGTTGTTTCAGGATGTGTTCGTACGTATGTTGGTAACTTATTTCCATTCCGGGTGTAACTTGTAAATTCATGCTGGTATTGCACAACCATCGCCGTGGCATTTCATGTTAGTTCTGGGGATTTGTGTGCACGCGTTTCCTAGTTAAGTGCTTATACAAATTCATTTGGCTAGGATAACTTTCCTTTGTGTACCTGATTTATAATTGTAAGATATTACCTTATGTGTACCTGTTCTTTCTTAATTCTGTTGAGGTCCTAAAAGCATGTTAAGTGGCGTGTCGTGCCACGTGACGTCAACGACATTTATCATTCTCTCAGTACCAATTTCTCATGAAATACCTGTTTGTAACCGAGTGTAGTTCCTATTTTTATATATTTTTGATATTTTATAATACAGACCCCTTTTATATTTTGATTAGGACTTTATTTGCCCTTTAACGTCCCACCCCCACCCTCAAGACAGCTGCAGTGGAATGATCCTCACCAGGTAAGTCTTCCACTTTTCAAGCTTGTGGATAAAACGACGTATTTTCCTCTCTTGTCCATCTGAGGGTGTCACCCGAATACGTCGTCAACACCGGCTGCCGAGGCAAAACCATGAAGTCCCGTAAAGGATGTCTTGGGGTCGCCGTTGGTAAGTTTCCTTCAGGTTGGCAGGCCCTCTAGGGAGTCTGTCGAGCTGAGCGAGATAGCGAGTGTGTAGGAGGGGGTGACATGCATGATTAGGGCACCCCAAAAAAAAGGCACTTAATTTTAAAATTTCGCACAGCTGCCATGTTGAGTTTATGACAACAATTAAATGAAATTAAATGTCATTAGATTAAATAAAGTGTTAAGTTTCACTATGCTCACATGATTAAATCACAAGATATTCCATTTATATATTTTAACTTCGCTAAGCCGCCATGCTGGTTTTGCATGTTAAGGTTTTAAACGTTACATAGGTAGTGTCTATTCTAGTATTAGTATTCTCTATCAAAATTTCAGGGTGATATCAGTAACAGTTTCGGAGATATAGAATGCCGGTGAAATATTTTGTGCGGTCGCCATTTTGGATTGGTGAAACTAATTACAATTCGAAAGGTAGGGTTAAGGCAGTAGTATATCCTTACCAAGTTTCATTGAAAACACTCGAGCCATTTAGATTTTATTAGGGGGACACACAGATCACACACACAGACAAAAGGTGATCACATTAGCCTATATTTCATATGATGAAAATAGGCTGTAAATAAAACCCTGCAATAGCCCAATTGGCACGCTGGGGCGAAACGCTAGCAATGTGTTGAGTTATGATGGACATTTTTTCTACTTTTTGTGTTAATTATAATGGCTCAACGGACAATACTCATTTGATTCTCTTTCGAGAACATTTGATTATATTCAATGCCAAAACAAGGTTTATTGTTTTTGGAAGTGGAGTTTTTGACTCCCGTGGTGCACTGGCATGCTCGTGACGTGGCCGCACATGTGGCGAGGCGTCTTGCATGGCATTCTCAGTCTGTACCTGCTACGCGTCTTGGTAGGTGTGCCTTTACCCACTGTAGAGCCCAATTGGCACGCTGGGGCGAAACGCTAGCAATGTGTTGAGTTATGCTGGACATTTTTATCACTTTTTGTGTTAATTATAATGGCTCAACGGACAATACTCATTTGATTCTCTTTCGAGAACATTTGATTATATTCAATGCCAAAACAAGGTTTATTGTTTTTGGAAGTGGAGTTTTTGACTCCCGTGGTGCACTGGCATGCTCGTGACGTGGCCGCACATGTGGCGAGGCGTCTTGCATGGCCTTCTCAGTCTGTACCAGTTACGCGTCTTGGTAGGTGTGCCTTTACCAACTGAAGAGCCCAATTGGCATGCTGGGGCGAAACGCTAGCAATGTGTTGAGTTATGCTGGACATTTTTATCACTTTTTGTGTTGGCAGCCTTGGAGGCTGGATTTAGACAGCTCCTTAACCCGGTCCATGAGGAAATTATAATTGGCTACATGGATAATTCTTGCCAGGCATGTCCACGTCGCGGGGGTGGGCAACGGTACTGTAATATACCATGGAACTACAGTACCGGCTAAGTTCTGGTGAGGACCCAGTCCTATGGGGTATAACATAGGCCCCGTGCACAGAGTTACGTGCGAAGACCTCAACGGAATCTGCAGCGGAGAAGATGGACTTCGGAACGGTGGAGATTGCGGAAGAGGCAACCCAGTACTCAGGGAATAGTATGAGTACAGCATCAATCGGCAGCGTCTGTTTCCCAGGTTAGGGGCGGCTGCAAGGGCGCCTGTTTCCCATGTTAGGGGCGGCCTGTATAATAGCTGGCAGTAGCTTCATAAAATGCCTTTAGGAGTGGCGACCCCATCGTAATAATAGCCTAAAATGGAAATGGCACTTAAAATGATTCGGAGAAGGTTAGGGCGTACCCTGCAGGTGACGCGCAGTTCTATTGGTACTGGGGGAACTGTGAGAAATGGGCGACCAATAACCGAAATGAAAGTGGGAATCATGAATGTCATGACCCTGACAGGCAAGGTGGAGGAGGTGGTAGACTTCATGGAGAGGGAGAATGTTGTATTGATGGGGCTGAGTGAAGTGAAATGGAAAGGTAAAGGAAGGAAGAAATTGAGGAAAGGATATACATTATCATACCTGCCAACTTTTGAAAAGGGCTATCAGTAAAACTCACGCGCGTCCAAAAAAATAACGATTTTCGACATACCCCGGCTTGACGAAAATAATAATACTTCTGGGCTACAAAATACAATAATTCATGCTTTAAACAAGATACTTCAATGAAATCATATCTACTTACATGATTTGTAGATGAACATAACAATCAAGAAGAAGTCCATGTTAATCAGCAGCAGGCGTGGTGAATATTGGTTTGGAGCAGACATAACAGGACTTCCTTGATAGATTAAGCTGATATACGATAATTGAAAAAGGCTTTAAACAATAAAACTTGTTTAACGTAACACAGGCAAGAAATAATATAATACACACTGCAAATCACATGCTAGTTCGACTTTTAAGTCATGGTTGTGGCCTTTTTAGCTTCCTGCAAACAGTCTTGAGAAAATGTTTTGTCATAACAGGGACCAGAACTCCTGGTCTTCAAAATAGAAATAGACTCCAGAGATTCATTGGACATGGATGACCTGAACTGTGTTCTATTTTTCTTCACAAGGCTAAAAAAAACGTTCACATTCTGCATTGCTATGGGGTATGGTGAGAATAGAGAGCAATACTCTAGAAATTCGGTTATACTTAAGAAGTCCATCGGCTCCACGAATTCTTGATATTCGTGCCCAACTGGAATCACTTTCAGCATCTTGATGTGCAGCGAAAGTGTCATCTACCTGAAGAGCTGTGCACTGCCTCTGAAGCTCATTCACCACCTCATCTGTAGTTTCATTCTCTTCCTTGCATAACATGATAGGAAACTTTTCCAAGAAAAAACGAATGGAAGATAACTGTGCATCTTCAATTTTGTCTAACCTAGCAACTTGAGCATTCTTTAACACGTCATCCTTGAGTGGAAACTTGTTGATGATGTAGTCACAGGCAGTATAAAAGTAGTTTCTCACTGATGAAAAGAAAAGGGATTTATCTGTATCCGGTCCGTTCTGAAGGCCTTAACAACTTCAGATGATGCATCTTTTGCCATTTTATTTACAATACATGTCGTTTTCGTGCGACCACAACTATATTTCTTTGCAACTTCTGATGTGGGAAACATCTTCTTAAATAAAGCATCAGCATGATCAGCCGCACTTAAGGGCACATTGTGTTCCACCAAAAAGGAAGTAAACAGACACTCGGCCCTAATTACGTCACTGTCAACGTTTCCAGACTTAGCAAAAAAGGTGTTGATTTTCTTGCTATCTTCCTTCGATTTAACATAACTAATGTGTTTACCGCACTTCACATGATTACTTAAATCGTTTTTTCCACCATGTGCAATATTAATATCACACCCACATACCGTGCAAAAGGCAAATTTTTCTCCCTTTCTTGATTTTAGTATGCACGGAAAATCAACCGAGTATGATTCTTTAAATGTCTGGAAGTACTGTTTCTTGTTGGATTTGTTCATTCTCGATATCTACTAAAACATCGAAAGGAACCTGGATCACTGAACGTCACATAAAATTATAACATAAAACACTTAAGACTGCCAACACTTCATTAAAACATGTCAAGACACACAAAGCCATTAAATGAAAACGACGCCAACCTCGTGAAGAAAGAATATGCACATGGTAGAAAAACACATACACACACGTGGAACGAATGTAATTAGTCCAAGGAATACAGGAAACTACAAAGTTATAGCACAAAAACTCGAACGCTTCATTAAAATATGCCATAACCTTAAGAGACGAAAACATTCAAGGAACGCCAACTTCGCGAACAATGAACAACTAACGTGGTCAAAGAATATGGTTTAAATCGCAACGAGCGAACGGAGCGGAACAAAGAATATGCGAAACAGAGCCTGTCGACACATGGAAGAACGGTTATCCCGGCTTCAAATTCAATTACAAATGACGACACAACCATCACACAGTTAAAAGTACGAATCATATCAAAGAACGAGCTATCGACTATCGTGGACTTGCCTTCGACCCACGCAAACAATCGATTGTACGGAAGTGGGCGGTATTATCAAATGTAAATTATCGTTTCAAATTTTTGTCCGCAAAATCGTAAAATGACACCGTTCATCCGTAAAACCGTAAAATGCTGCAATTTCCGTAAATTTTACGGATAAACCGTAAAAGTTGGCAGGTATGCATTATACTGGAGTGGTGGCCAAGAGGCAAAAAATGGCGTGGGACTGATAACCTCGAAACAACTGGAGGAGTATGTTCATATATAATTTTCAAAAGAAAAATATGTATTGTCCGTTGAGCCATTATATATTTAAACACAAATTGTGCTAAATGTTCCGGCATAACTCAACAAAATGACAGTGTTTCGCCCCGGTGTGCAATTGGCCTCTTCAGTTGGTTAAAGCACACCTCACCAAGACACTGTCTAGTACACACTGGGAAGGCCATTGCAAGACGTATTTGATACATGTGTATCCACGTCACCTTGGCATTGAATATATAATTTTCAAAAGAAAATTTTGAAAATTATATATTCAATGCCAAGGTAAGGTTATAATTGCTTTGGAATGGAGTTTCGACTCCCGTAGTGCACTGGCTTTGCTCGTGACGCGGATACACATGTATCAAATACGTCTTGCAATGGCCTTCCCAGTGTGCACTAGACAGTGTCTTGGTGAGGTGTGCTTTAACCAACTGAAGAGCCCAATTGCACACCAGGGCGAAACACTGTCATTTTGTTGAGTTATGCCGGAACATTTAGCACAATTTGTGTTTAAATATATAATGGCTCAACGGACAATACATATTTTTCTTTTGAAAATTATATATTCAATGCCAAGGTAAGGTTATAATTGCTTTGGAGTGGAGTTTCGACTCCCGTAGTGCACTGGCTTTGCTCGTGACGCGGATACACATGTATCAAATACGTCTTGCAATGGCCTTCCCAGTGTGCACTAGACAGTGTCTTGGCGAGGTGTGCTTTAACCAACTGAAGAGCCCAATTGCACACCGGGGCGAAACACTGTCATTTTGTTGAGTTATGCCGGAACATTTAGCACAATTTGGAGTATGTTGAAGTGGTCGAGTGTGTGAGTGACAGAATAATGAAAATTAGAATGAAGATGAAAAATGACGTGATGGACTTCATACAAGTGTATGCACCACAGACTGGAAACAGAGAAGAAGATATTGAAGTATTCCTGGAGGATGTAGAAAGAGTAATTTCAGATGTAGAAGTGGTGATCATGGGAGATATGAATGCACAAGTCGGAAACGAGAGACAAGGAAAGGAAGAAGTCATTGGACCATATGGATATGGGAAAAAGAACTGGGAAGGAGAGGAACTTGTAAACTTTTGTGAAAGGAATGGACTGATAGTGGGTAATTCATGGTTTCGGAAGAAAAACAGCAGGAAAATTACGAGATATGGTTGGGGCGATAGAAGAACAAAATCAGCAATTGACTACTTTCTGGTGGAAAGGACTAATCGCAGAAAGCTGATAGATGTGACAGCTTTACCAGGAGAAGCATTTGATGGGGACCATAGAGCTGTGGTGGCAAAATTTAGATGGGAAAAATTGGAAAACCTAAAGGAGATCAGAGAAAGTAAAATAAAAGTATGGAAATTGAAAGACAAAACTGTACAGGAAGATTTTCAGGAGAGATTGAAGCAACAAATCCCAGTTACTGAAGTGGGAAATGTAGAAGAGGAATGGTCCCACTTTAAAAAGGCATTTGCTGGTGCAGCAGAGAGTGCTTGTGGTAGGACGTCAACAAGAGTTAAAGAGAAGGAGACACCGTGGTGGAATGAGGAAGTGAGGAAAGCAGTGAAAGAAAAGAAGTCTGCATGGAAAGAATGGAACCGAGATCAAACAGAAGAAAGCAAAAGGAAGTATCACGACAGCAAACGGAGGTGTAAGAAAGTGGTAGGAGAAGAAAAGAAGAAAAGTTGGGAAGAATTTACACGAAGAATGGAAACAGATGTAAGTGGCAGTAAAAGGATGCTGTATGGGCTTCTAAGAAGTAAGAGGAAAGAAAGAGTTACTACAAAGCTGGTGAAAAAGGAAGATGGAGAGTTGTTAACACACCCAGAAGAGATAAAGGGACGATGGAAGGAGTATTTCGATAAGCTATTGAATGTGAGCAATTGTACTGGTGAGATGGAAGTGACACAACCTGACGACTCTATAACAGAAGATGATATAACAATGCTGGAGGTGGAATTAGCAGTACAGAAAATGAAGATGGGAAAAGCAACAGGGGTGGATGAAGTCAGTGTAGAAATGATAAAGGCTGCTGGACCTGTTGGTATGCAATGGCTGTATCGACTGCTAAAGTGTGTGTGGAAATGGAAATGTGTACCAGAAGACTGGAAGAAAGGGCTAATAATACCAGTGTTTAAGAAGGGGGACAAGAAGGTGTGTGATAACTATAGAGGGATCACCCTCATATCACAGATAGTAAAAATACTGGAAAGGATATTAGAAAGAAGAATGAGAAGAAAGGTGGAAGGAGAGTTGCAAGAGGAACAGTATGGCTTCAGGAGTGGAAGATCCACAGTGGACCCAATCTTTAGCTTGAGGCAGGTGATGGAAAAGAACTGGGAATATGGAGAGGATTTGATCATGACTTTCATAGATCTAGAAAAGGCATATGATAGTGTCCCCAGAGGGAAGGTATGGGAAACCATGGTTAAGAAGAGAGTGGGAAGAGAAATGTTGGAAATGGTGCAAGCAGTGTACAACAACTGTGTTAGCAGGGTACTGACCCCAGTTGGAAAGACAGATTGATTTACGAACAAGACTGGACTAAGACAGGGGAGTGTGCTGTCACCTCTCTTGTTCATAATGGTGATGGATGAAATTGTAAAGGAAACAAAGGAAGCACATGGACATAAAGAAATGAAGTTACTGTTATTTGCAGATGATATTGTGATCTGGGGAAGAAACACCGAAGAAGTGCAAAAACAACTAGATACACTGAACGAAAATATTCAGAAGTATGGCCTGAAAATCAGTATAGAGAAAAGCAAGACCATGGTGATGACAAGAGGGGAAAGACAAGGAAAGGCCACTGTGAAAATTGGAAGTCAGAGTTTGGAAATTGTGGACACGTTCAAATACCTAGGAAGTGAATTGATGCAAACTGGTAGGTTGGACATGGAGATTGGCAGGAGGGTACAGCAGAGCAATGCATTCTATCAAAGTGTAAGAAAACTTGTTTGGGATAAGGAAGTACCAAGGAAAAGCCAGGAGGTAATGTATAAAGTGTACTATGTTCCCATATTAACTTATGCAGCTGAGACTTGGACCCTGACAAGCAGGCAAGAGAGTAGAATCCAAGCCAGTGAAATGAAATTCCTAAGAAGTATGATAGGAAAGACAGAGTGAGGAATGAAGATGTTAGGAAGGAAGTTGGGATGGGAAAACTAAATGAGAGAATTGAGAAGAATAAACTAAGGTTGTTTGGACATGTAAAGAGGATGGAGGAAAATAGAATACAAAGACAGATGCTGGAGGCAAAGTGCAAGGGTAAGAGAGCAAGAGGAAGATCTAGAACAAGGTGGATTGATTCAGTGAAGAACAGCGTGAGAAAAAGAAATCTGGACTGGGACAAGATCGTGGAAGAAGAATGGTGGAAGGAAAGAGTAAAGTGGAGAAGTGCCATAAATACCCCGACCTGGCAGGAGCTGGATAAGGGGAAATGATGATGATGATGATGTGTTAATTATAATGGCTCAACGGACAATACTCATTTGATTCTCTTTCGAGAACATTTGATTATAGTTTTTAGAATACAATGTTGAACTGGATATTTTAATATAATTTGAGTTTTTGCTAAGATCTGCGTCTTTCCCTGTTTGCTTTCGCTTGGATTGTATGAGAATAATAGAGAAGTGAGAGAAGCCAGTCAAGCGAATACCCTCAATTCGTGTTGACATACCAGAAAAAGAATCCTTAATACCTGCACTTGCCTCCGAGGCTATATCCGACGACTAAGTACTGTAATTAGCCACCCACCGTTACTCTGAGGGACAAAATTCGGTTAACATTTTCTTGCAATTCACACAGCCTACAGGGGAACGCATTTCTCCTCAAATGTCTAAATGTGTTGCTTTAATACTTTATGCTTTATCTAATAAATAAAAAATATTACTGTAATGTCAGCGAATTCGGATAACAGTTGTTCGGATGCGGATTACAGTCGTGTGGATGCGGATAACAGTTGTGCGGATAACGTTTTGTTTATCCGCGCAGGGCTCTAGCTATAAATGGCACATTTAAAAATTTTATATGCTAGAAACCGCAAACTATACTTCTCTTACAGTTCTATGTGGGTGTATATAAAGTTATTAGTAATCTTAAGCCATTTTTATTCCCATTCTCGGTTAACACCAACAATTCTTCAACATCTGAAATTGGGGACAAAATACTTCCTTTTGTTGCAGAAGCCTTTAATTTATTTATTTTTGTGGGAGGGAAAATTTTCAATATGCGAGCTTCATCACATAACAGATTTCGCAGTGCAGTGGCGATATGTCAATGGAACTTCTTTGAGGGATATAGATTCTAAATAGCTTTGAAGTCATTTTTCAGTGTTGCCTTATTTAACAAAAGATTGATAAACTTAGGTTGGAAATTCGTGTTCACAGACTGAAAGTTATCGATCAATAGATGTTATACATGAACATACCTTTTGAGCAGCCTCCTCCATACTCTCCAATTTTTTCTGAAGAGTCTCAGTCTCTTGACGGAACTGCTCAGTTTCGTTGCCAGCGTCTTTCAACTGCTGCTTTCCCTGTTTTATTTTAGTTTCCAAGTCGGCAATTTCTAAGGAGTGATGCTCCTCACACTCACGTCTCTTCTGCTCTGCCATATCACTTTTATCCTTGTAACCCTGAGCCAGGTCCAGCACTTTGGAGAGCTCCTGCTCACAGCGTTTCAATTTCTGCCAACAAGACAGAATAATGCACCTCAGAAACATGCTCACATAGGTTCCAATGAGCTTTCATAAGCTTGCAAATACATCATCACTGGCAAATACAAGCAAAAATAATTCACAACAAAGCAATTTCCATACCTGTACATCATTCGATAAAATCACTATGTCACATATGCTGAACTTTTGAGCTAAATAAATATTTTCCCATGCTTGCTTTAAACATTGTATAATGAAAAATTTCATAAACGTCTTTAAGATAACAGTGCAAACATTTAATGTCTTTTAATTGATTGGTTAGTGTATTTTACATTAATACCCAGCCAGCTACAGTAATTCTTTATTATTATGCATCAGTGCCTTTCACTGCTGAAAAGAGCACGAGAAATGAAGAAAAGCACCTGCAGTGCACCAACATTTATATACGGTAATGTACTTGCAAAGTACCTATACAGTGTAAACATAGATGATTTAACCCTTTTGCTTTCAAGCTCTCAGCTGATGGATGTGTCAAAACTGACAGCCATATTTACCACACTATGCACACACTTCTTTTAAAATTACATGGAAGACACACCAATGAAGATATCAACATGAAAGATGGTAAACGTATAGAGTATATATCACTTATTATTACTGTAAGTAAGTAATGTCTCTAAACTAAAAGGGTTTAATGTTAAAAAAAATAAGAAATGTGAAATCAAAATTACAAGTTTCAGATTTTGAAAGTTTGGAAGTAATTCTAGAAAATGGTATTTCCATCCCAAATTTGTTATTCATGTCAGTAGGAAGGCTATAATATTGTTTACTAACATAGTACCGTATTTACTCGAATACGACCCGCCCCCGAATAAGAATAATAATGTTATTGGTTTTACGTCCCTTTTAACTACACTGGCTTTTAGAGACGCCCCCCGAATAAGAACCGCACCCTGATTTTGAAGAACAAAATTTAAAAAAAAAAAAAATTTTTTACTCAAAATTATTTACGATCTTAACTAAATAAACAGAATAGCATTTATCCAAAATATTTTCCAACAGTTTTGAAGTCGTCGTAAAATAACACACATCAAACGATTAAAAATACAAATAAAAGTACACAAACACTTCATTCATCGTCATCAGAAGTACCAACTTCGGAACTTTTATCACCATCACTTTCCCACTAAATGTCGTCATCACTGACATCCATAGCATTCGAAATACTACATTTCTTGAAGCTCTTCCGTATGAGATCTCCAGAGATACGATTCCATGCCGTCAAAATCCACGAACACAGCAGCTGAACTACCGGGCGCTGAATACGACCAGTTGGAGTCAGTGTGTGCTTATCGGCCACCATCCGCTCTGTATACAGCTGTTTCAAGGCTGCTTTGAACGGGCGGTTCACGCAGACATCCCATGGTTGTTGCATAGACGTCATCCCTCTCAATCACGAATACATGACTTGTCAATATCATATTTCCTACCGGGCACGATTTCCAATAACTTCAGCTTCCCTCACAACTTTCAATTTCTCACTCACGGTAAATGACCGCAACGTTTCGTAGCATTCATGTTTACACTCGGAGAACATGCGCGTGACTGTATGACGCCGCGTGCTTACGGTAAAACAAAGTTATAGCCGGAAGGAGGCTAGCACCATCTAGCGGATACTCGCAACACCCGATATCGGGCGTGGCGGGCAATTTAGATCTTTCAAATTTGGATGACTCAAATAAGACCCGCACCCCAATTTTTCACGTCCGAATTTGTTTAAAAATGTGCGGGTGGTATTCGAGTATATACGGTAAATATCAAGATTCTATGTGCATTAGATCCAAGGATAAATTAAAATGTTAAAATGATGTAACATTGAAAAATGTCAGCCATTTTTGCATAAAACACAGATTTCTTATAAATAATCTGTAGCACTCACCTATGAAGATATTACTGGATCATCATTATCCTCTACACTTTCCGATTCGGACAGAGTAACATCATCATCACTTGAATAATTATCAAGATATTCAGTGATATCATCTTCAGCTAAATGAAGTCTTTCCGCAATGTCAAACACGGCAAATAACTAGGCCTAATCTAACTGAACTATATCTAACACTTCACTATCACTATGCACCTAATTACCTAAGAAAACTATATAAATAATGAACTAACACGTTAAATAAATATATTGCCTATGATATAACTTAATTTTACTATATAATCACGTACGAAAACACAAGAGAAATGAACGGAAGTTTGCCGGCGACCATGATGTAAACAAGATTCGGAACTCCAGTGAGCACATGTTTCAGACTCTAAGATTATCGATAAATACGGATAGCCGGAAGTTCCCGTGGAGTATAATGTAAGATACAACTATACCCTTCTTATTCCGTGCAAAAATGCTGCTATCTGACGCTTAAATAATGAACTAATAATAAAAAAGACGGGTATCGACGGATCGTTACCCTGTCAGTTTTCGCAGGACCCGTGGGTACCGATAGATCGTTACCTTGAAAGCCAAAGGGTTAAAACATACTACATACCCATACTGACTTACGCACTTGAAACATGTACCCTTTCTAAAAGAGATAACAGTAGACTTCAGGCATCTGAAATGAAGTTTGTGCGTACCATGCTTCAGAGGACAAGAAAGGACAAAGTAAGAAATTAAATAAATCGTGCAGAAGCAGGTATTAACACCACTGTAATGGAGACCTTACAGCGGTCTCATCTGAGTTGGTATGGACATATCCAACGGATGAAAGATGAACAAAAGGCAAAGGCATACTTCAATCTGAACATCAAAGGAAGAAGATGTGTTGGAAGACCTAAAAGGAAATGGATAGACCAGATTAAGGGTGACTTGGCAGACAAAGGGCTGGATTGGGAGAGCACTCATGAAGACCAACTACCGTATATACTCGAATACCACCCGCACATTTTTAAACAAAATCGGACGTGAAAAATTGGGGTGCGGGTCTTATTTGAGTCATCCTGATTTTAAAGATTGAAATTGCCCGCCATACGCGATATCGGGTGTTGCGAGTATCCGCTAGATGGTGCTAGCTTCTTCGGGCTATCACTTTGTTTTTCCGTAAGCAGGCGGCGTCATACTGTCTAGCGCACGTTTTCCGAGCGTAAACATGAGTTCTACGAAGCGTTTGCGGTCGTTTACTGTGAGTGAGAAGCTGAAAGTTGTGAGGGAAGCTGAAATTATTGGAAATCGTGCCGCCGGTAGGAAATATGATATTGACGAGTCATGTATTCGAGATTGGAGAAAGAAGAAAAACGTGTTGCTAACAAGTAGTGGTGCTCGTAGAGCTTTCCGCGGACTGAGTGTACAGTTTCCGGAAATTGAAAAACAACTTTATAAATACGTAACAGAAAGGCGGGAATTGGGAAATGGGGTGTCGACCGAAATGTGTCAATTAAAGGCATTACAGATCGCGAAGGAACTTTCTACGGTAGGGTTTAAAGCAAGCCGAGGATGGATTCAAAATTTTTATAAAAGAAATGGGTTGAGCATACGAAGGCGTACCTCAATTTCGCAGCGTCTTCCTGGTGCCTATGAAGAAAAGTTACTTTCCTTTCAGCGTCACATAATTAAGTTGCGGAAGGAAAATTCATATTTGCTTTCCCAAATTGGTAATGCAGATCAGACGCCAGTCTACTTTGAAATGCCACTGGACAGTACTGTGAATGTTAAGGGATCTAAAAGTGTGACTATCAGAACAGGTGGTAATGAGAAACAACGGTGCACGGTAATGTTGTGTATACTCGCTGACGGAACCAAACTTCCGCCGTACGTTGTTTTCAAGCGAAAGACTCTTCCAAAAAATATACCCGCTGGTGTTATCGTTAGAACTCAGGACTCTGGTTGGATGGACAGTTCACTGGTGGAAGACTGGTTAAAGTGTGTTTGGCAACGTCGCCCTGGTGCTTTATTACGACGAAAGAGCTTGCTTGTTCTGGACAGTTACCGCGGCCATACAACAGACGCTGTGAAGAAATTCGTCAAGGATGGGAAAACCGACCTAGCAATCATCCCGGGTGGGATGACGTCTATGCTACAGCCACTGGATGTCAGCGTGAACCGACCGTTCAAAGCAGCCTTGAAACAGCTGTATACGGAGTGGATGGCGGCCGATAAGCACACACTGACCCCAACTGGTCGTATTCAGCGCCCGGAAGTTCAGCTGCTCTGTTCGTGGATTTTGACGGCATGGAATCGTATCTCGGGAGATCTCATACGGAAGAGCTTCAAGAAATGTAGTATTTCCAATGCTATGGATGGCAGTGATGACGACATTTTGTGGGAAAGTGATGGTGAAAAAAGTTCCGAAGTTGGTACTTCTGATGACGATGAATGAAGTGTTTGTGTCTTTTATTTGTATTTTTAATTGTTTCTGTGTTATTTTAGGACGACTTCAGAACTGTTGGAAACTATTTTGTAGAAATGCTATTTTGTTTATTTAGTAAAGATTGTAAATAGTTTTGAGTATTTTTTATTTTATTTTGTTCTTCAAAATCAGGGTGCGGGTCTTATTCAAGGGCGGGTCGTATTCGAGTAAATACGGTATTCATGGATAGAAAGAAATGGAGAGGACTCCTTCACAGCACCCGGGTGAGTGGAGCTGTTTAAGATGATGATGATGAATATACTTGCAACCAATAGAAAGCACAGCCAGAACATCACTTTTAAAAATGAACTGTTCACAAAACAAGACTTTGCTAATTTTGTTTGATAGCAATTTCACACATTATCAAGGCATCCTTTGAATTCCCTTACAACATGACCATATTTAATAAAAATATACCTAAATATATGTAGCTTACTGTAGGATTTTGTTGTATTTTTTAGTTTTATCGTGGCATAATAAAGGATGCTGAATTGGATTTGCGTTGGATGTCAGACAATATTGTAACCGAACTTTATAGTAGGTTACAGAGACTGCTTTTAATTTTTTGTTGGTAGTATTTTGTTTTGTTTTTGTTTTATCTGGTTGCCAGCCATGGCCGGCTGTTGGTGGAGCGCCATGGAGAATCTTGTGTGTTCAGTGCCCATTGGATTCTTTTGTGGTGGTCTACCAATAGGTGGCTTTGGCTAATGGCAAAGTTTTGCTTAGACATGACTATGTTACTATGGTGATGATGGATAGTTTTGATGATGGCATGCAGAATGGATGGAAGCTGGCTTTTAGGAAGATCTGATAGTTTGGGTAGATGTTTTGAGGAAAGAAGAATGTCATGTTCGAGTGGAAGGTGGAATAATAATAAAGAATGGAGCAGAGGAAAATTAAGTTATGTGAGTGGTTTATTTTATTAAGAAGATAGTTGTGCATACAGTGTGATACATGCAGGTACATGGAAGTGACAAATAGGTATTGAAAGATTTTGATGGTTAGAGAACAACCAGAAAAGAAGAAAAGAAAAGAGCGGAAGAATGTTAAGCTTTGTGAGGGGTAATCTTATTATGAAGATAATTGTAGATACTGAAAAGGAGATGCTGGTAAAGGAAGATTGCGTGCATGTAGACAAAAGGGTAGTAATAGTATTGTATTTCTGTCTTCTTTATGTGTGCAACATCATCTCGACCCCGGAGATTATTATGAGAAGGAAGATAAGTTTATAAATTTTAAATACCAGTATGAGATAAAAGGTTAGATTTATTTCAATATAAAGCCATTCGTGACCAATATGGTGCCTAGAGCAAATATTGCTGGTATACTCTGTATTTCAAAAGAATGAACGTGAAGGATATGGCGGGATGGCGGGAGCTTGGAACAGCTGACCGCCGCGGGCTCCTATTGGCTGGATTTGGCAACTAATACCATATGTTGCCAGCTTATTGTCATTCATTCAGTTGCCTGTTAACTGTGTCGGAGTTTGTTTCATTGCCATCATTTCGTTTACTTTAAGCATAGAGTCAATAAGTTGTAAATAGTACCGCAGGAAGAACGTGGGAAAATGCTGGAAATACAGCTTGAAACCGCGCGCGCCAACCTGTAACGGGCGGCTATCGTTCATTTGTCCATTTCGACATCAAACTTTGTTCATGGTTAGCCTTGTTTGTTCATTTCAAATTTAAATATACTTAATTTAGAATACATGTGTGACGTACAAAATAGGCTATGTACTTTTAGTCTTAAGGTTTACGTATCCAGTAAGGTTTCATTGCATACCGTAGTGTTCAAATTAACGCTTGTCATTCAATAACCTACAAATCGACAATGTAAAATCACTGCAATAATATCTCCACAGAACAACTTGTTTGTGTGCTTATTTCAACTGTCCTAGTGGTCACATGTCCACACAATTGTGCACAGAAAGATATTGCGACGCGAATAGGTACCATGATGTTACACAATCGGCACAGTTTTCAGCCCATTTGACAATATTTCTACTGTCTTAACAGAATGGCGGTCATATTTTCGTGGTAAATGAGTTGCTTTCCGTGCAAGTGACAATTTATGTATTAATTGCAGATGCCTGAGACTCTGTGCTACTGCGCAACCGGGGCTAACTGGCCCAAAACTATAGCATGTAAACCAGTGATCTTCCTAACTTTCTCTGTCCACCTGCTCGCTGCTCTCTCCCTTAGTCTCATACCCTCAATCTTCCCTTCCCTGATTTTTTTCTTCTAAGTTTTCTCCATTTCTTCTCGCAATATGAATTAAACTGCCACAAATATCTTTGAATGAAATCAATTTCATCATCATCTTCATCTTGCACAGTTTCCAGCCACTGGCCGGGTCTGTTTGGAACACAAGCCTCGCCAATGTCTTCCCACCATCTCTCGGCTTCCACCCTTGTCCAGTCTTCTCCTCTCTTCTTCACGTTTTCTTCCACCCCCTTCAGCCACCTGTCTCTCGGTCTCTTTCCTTCCCACTTCGTCTCGTGTATCCTCCTGGGTATTCTCTTCTCCGCCTTTCGTTTTACATGTCCATATCATCTAAGTCTAGATTTCTCTATACCATCCTGTAATGGTTCCTCCTTCATTAATTCTCTGGTCCTCTCATTTCTTATTCTGTCCATCTTTGTAGCTCCAATACTGCTTCTCAAGAACCTCATCTCACTGGCCTGTATTTTGCCCTTCTCCCTTCGTACATGCACACGACCTCAAATTTGCAGCCGTCTTGATCAAGGACAAACTTGTTGGTTCTTACGTTTAGGGGCTGCGACAACGCGGTCATGTAGCCCCGTGTACTTTGGGTGTGTGTAGAATCTGTCTGATAACCGGTGTTAATTGTGATGATTGTATTAGGGTGTGTTATCTGATTTTTAATTTAAGTACAGACTGCAACTTAGAATTTTTCAAATAGTACCTACATTTTCCGCCAAGCGCCACCGTCAACGACTACTATGCCAAGTTCAGAACTTAGCTACTAGGCGCCACAGCAGTCGGCTCTTGGCAACGAACTTAGAAACCTAAGAGCGTTGTTTACATTCTTAACCTGTCCAATTTAGCTTCACACAGGTGTAATTAGTGGAAGGTTCTTTAACATACCATAAATCTATGACATGGGACCGCCAGCTTTACTTCCCCTTCGAAGGAAGGCATACTGAGGGATTTTTAACGCTCTTAAAAAATCCGACGGCTTCGGCCGGGTTTGAACCCGCTATCTTGGGCATAGAAGCTCAGCATGCTACCGACTACGCCACAGAAGCCGCCTAAAGGACAAACTAAAATGGCTATTAAACAAATCATTCATAAAATAAAATAAAAATAAAAAAGATGATAATCAACATCAAGCGACTAGGATTTAGAAGCAATTAACATAGAGCCCTGTATTCCTGATCAAAGACTGTTCGGAAATACACAAATCATAGTGATGTATTGAATATTCGCTGGTCACACACCATCCATCGGCAGCCTGTGGAACTAATCCTGGCGGGAATTTGAAAAAGAAGATATCGATATGTAAAATCATAAAATATTATAATTCATGCATAAAAAAACACTGCAATTCCATAAATTTCATGGAAAAACCATAAAAAGTTGATGGGTATGCATATGTTTAGAAAACTATTATTCAAAGTGTAGTGTTTACGAGGCACGTCATGAAAGTAAGTTCCGTTTGGTAATAAAATTAAATTGTGTACAGATACTCCTGGTTTAAGAAAAGAGAGAGCCACACAATCACATGGTACAGTGATGACTTGACCAGGAAGTCGGTGGTCGACTATATACTGTATGAAAAATGAAAATCCACAGCCTGCTTCCAGTCTCCGACCGGGTCAGGAATGGAATGAATGAAGCCCCCATCTAGCGGCGAGGATATGAACTGTGCCGGCTGCCGAGGCCTGACGCACTCCTCTGGGGCAATGATTAAATGAATGACAGATGAAATGAAATGATAGTGGAGAGTGTTGCTGGAATGAAATTTTGACAGGGAAAAGCGGAGTACCCGGAGAAAAACCTGTCTGCCTCCGTTTTGTCCAGCACAGATCTCACATGGAGTGACCGGGATTTGAACCACGGACCCAGCGGTGAGAGGCCGGCGTGCTGCCGCCTAAGCCACGGAGGCTTCATATACTGTATGAGAAAGAACTAAATAAGAACATCACGGACATCAAGGTTATACCATCGGAGAACCTGGATAGCGACCATCGATTGCTGGTAATGAACCTGAGAGGGAGTAAGGAGAAGAAAGGGACTGAGAACCAGGAAAGACGTATAAGGACATGGAAACTGAAAGAAGGGGATAGAAGGGTCGAGTACTTCAAAATGGTAAAGGAAGGAATTCCAACAGATGAAGAAAGAGGGGTGGAAGAGGAATGGGCTAGATTTAAGAAGACACTAGTAGGTGCAGCAGAAGCAGTATGTGGGAGGACAAGTAGTAAGAAGAGGTGGAAGGAAACACCATGGTGGAACGAGAAGACAAAAGATATAGTAAGGGAAAAGAATAGAGCCTTTAGGAGGTGGTATCGAAATAGGACGGTAGAGACAAGGGAAGAGTACCAGGAAAGAAAGAAGGAGGCGAAGAGAGTAGTGGCTGAGGAGAGAAGAAAGTGGATGGAAGAGTGGACAAAGATGATGAAGGAGGATAGTGAAGGTACAAAAAAGGTCCTGTATGGGATGGTAAAAAATAAGAGGCGGAAGGATCCTACGGATTATGTTAGAATGGTGAACAAAAAGGGACAAGAGATAGAAAATAGGGAAGAACTGAGGAAAATGTGGAAAGAATATTTTGAAGAACTCCTGAACCCAAATGGAAACCACGGCGAGGAGGAAGAAATCGGGGAAGAGGAAGATGAACTGCAAACAGAAAAGGACTTAACATGGAAAGAAGTGGAAGATGCAGTGAAAAAGATGAAAGGAGAGAAGGCACCGGGTGTGGATGAGTTGAGTGTGGAGATGGTGAGAGCAGCAGGAGAGGTGGGGATACAATGGTTGTACCGAGTGATGAGGACAGCATGGAAGGAAAGGAAGACCCCAAAGGACTGGAAAAAGGGAATAATTGTCCCGATCTTCAAGAAAGGTAGTAGAACAGAACGCAGAAACTATCGGGGAATAACACTGATGAGTCATTGTGCAAAAATGCTTGAGAAAGTCTTGGAAAGGAGAATTAGGACAAGGATAGAAGGAGGGATGAGGGAAGAACAACTTGGCTTCAGAGCAGGAAGGTCCACAGTGGATTTGATTTTTGTTGTAAGGCAGTTACAAGAACAGCACTATGAGTATGGAACAGATCTACTGATGGCCTTCCTGGACATTGAGAAAGCATATGACAGTGTATGCAGAAACAAAGTATGGAAGTCCCTGGAGGATAGAGGAGTAGAGAAATGGACTATAAAGAGGATAAAGAAGATGTACAAGGGAAGCGTGAGCTGTGTGAAAGTGGGAGGAGAGAGATCAGACTGGTTGGAACAGAGAAACGGCCTGAAACAAGGAAGTGCACTGTCACCGTTACTTTTCATTGTGGTGATAGATGACATAATGACCCGAGTGGCACAAGTAATTGGGGAAGGAAAGATGAAAGCAATGGTGTTTGCAGATGATTTGGGGAAACAAGGAGGAGGAGGTACAGGAACAGTTGGACGTGTGGGAAGGAATAATACAAGGATATGGGATGAAATTTAGCATAAATAAGAGTGAGATGGTGATCACAACAAGGAAGAAGGAAAGAACCACAACGGGAATAACAATTGGTGGGGAACAGCTGAAGAAAGTGGAGAGTTTCAAGTATCTGGGATGCCTGATACAAGATAATGGAGGAAACGATTGAGAAATAAATGAGCGAGGGAGGCAGGCAGAAGCATTTCGGAGTAGTGTGAGAAGCATGTTATGGAGCAACGATGTCCCTCGGAACAGCAAAAAGATCATATATCGGACGTACTATGTCCCTATCCTGACGTATGCCTCAGAGACCTGGGTTATGAAAGGAAGGGAGAAGAGCAAAATACAGGCCAGTGAGATGAGGTTCTTGAGAAGCAGTATTGGAGCTACAAAGATGGACAGAATAAGAAATGAGAGGACCAGAGAATTAATGAAGGAGGAACCATTACAGGATGGTATAGAGAAATCTAGACTTAGAAGGTATGGACATGTAAAACGAATGGAGGAGAAGAGGATACCCAGGAGAGTACACGAGACGAAGTGGGAAGGAAAGAGACCGAGAGACAGGTGGCTGAAGGGGGTGGAAGAAAGCGTGAAGAAGAGAGGAGAAGACTGGACAAGGGTGGAGGCTGAGAGATGGTGGGAAGACAGAAGACGTTGGAGAGGCTTGTGTTCCAAACAGACCCGGCCAGTGGCTGGAAACTGTGCAAGATGATGATGACAGATACAGAAAAATTATTTATTGCACAACATTCTACACCTCTTAAACTACTTTTCCACATAACTGCCGAACTTTTGCAGGCATTTGTCATAGCGTGGCACGAGTTTTTGGATACCTTCTTCATAGAAGTTTGCCGCCTGTGTCTTCAACCAGTTGAAAACATCTTTTTTCAGCTCGTCGTCATTGTTGAAGTGTTGACCGCCAAGGAAAGACTTCAGATGTGTGAACAGATGAAAGTCGCTAGGAGCGAGGTCAGGGCTGTACGGAGGGTGGTCAAACACGTCCCAGCCAAATCCTGTAGGAGGTTTTTCGTCACATTTGCAGTGTGTGGTCGTGCGTTGTCGTGAAGAAAAACAACACCTTCTGACAACAACCTTCGGCGCTTATTCTGTATTGCGCGGCGCAATTTCCTAAGTGTCTCGCAGTAAGCATCTGCGTTGATTGTTCGACCACGCGGTAAGAAATCAATGAGTAAGATGCCTTTCCAGTCCCAGAACACTGTGCACATCATTTTCCGAGGTGTCAAGATTTGTTTCGGCTTAACCTTTGCTGGGGATGAAGTGTGCCTCCATTCCATTGATTGCCGCTTACTTTCAGGGGTGTCGTAAGAAACCCAAATTTCATCTCCTGTGATTATCTGTGTCAGAAATTCTTCGCCGCTTTCATTGTAACGGGTCAAAAACTGAAGTGCACTACCCATCCGTTTTGTTTTGTGTTGCTCCGTAAGAATCTTTGGTACCCAACGTCGGCAAAGTTTACGAAAGTTCAGTTTTTCGGTAACAATTTCATGAAACAGTGATCGTGAGATTTGGGGAAATTCCATAGCGAGAGCACTAATTGTAAACCTGCGGTTTTCCCGGATCTTGTCATCAATCGCCTGAACCAGTTCTTCTGTAACCATAGATGGACGCCCACTTCGTTCTTCATCGTGCACTTCACTACGTCCTTCATTGATCTGTCGGACCCATCTTCTCACCATTGAATCACTCATCGCATTTTGTCCATACACTTCGCAAATTTGCCGATACATTTCAATTGGTTTCACTATCCTAGCATTCAGAAAACGAATCACAGATCTGATTTCACAAGCGGCGGGATTTTCAATCAACACCGACATTGTACGAGTAAACATGCACAACAACGCGTACGTGGCTGACAGCGCTCTCCAAATGGCGCACGTTTCTTCTCCTTGATACAGAGCGTCTACCGCGCATATGCGGAACTGCGCTGCAGCGGAACGTACAACTAGTTGAAGACACAGGCGGCACACGTCTATGAAGAAGATATACAAAAACTCGTGCCACGCTACGACAAATGCCTGCAACATTTCGGCAGTTACGTGGAAAAGTAGTTTAAGGGTTGTAGAATTTTGTGCAATAAATATTTTTTCTGTATCTGTACACAATTTAATGTTATTACCAAACGGAACTTACTTTCTGGACGTAATTCGTATATCAGGGATTTCTTTTTTCTCATGAATGTTCTATTGTTGAAATTCAACAAACGCACCATGAAATATTCAGAGTGCATTGTAATTAAAAAGTAATCGACTTAAAATGTTTGCCAAAAAACAGGGAAATTCTCTTTATATTCCAAGAAATATGGTCAATCTTAATTTTTAAAATAAAATTCCAGCATTTTATTTCACAAAAACTATGGATGGTTCTTAAGTTTAGGGGCTGCGACAACGCGGTCATGTAGCCCCGTGTACTTTGGGTGTGTGTAGAATCTGTCTGATAACCGGTGTTAATTGTGATGACTGTATTAGTGTGTGTTATCTGGTTTTCTTTTTTTTTTTTAAATTTAAGTACAGACTGCAACTTAGAATTTTTCAAATAGTTCCTACTTTTGCCGCCAAGTGCCACCGTCAACAACTACTAGGCCAAGTTCAGAACTTAGCTACCAGACGCCACTGCAGTCGGCTCTTGGCAACGAACAATGAAACCTAAGAGCGTTGTTTACATTCTTAACCTATCCAATTTAGCTTCACACAGGTGCAATTAGTGGAAGGTTCTTTAACATGCCATAAATCTATGACATGGGACCGCCGGCTTTACTTCCCCTCCGAAGGAAGGCATACTGAGGGATTTTTAACGCTCTTAAAAAATCCGACGGCTTCGGCCAGGTTTGAACCCGCTATCTTGGGCATAGAAGCTCAGCATGCTACCAACTACGCCACCGAAGCCGTTCACAAAAACTCTCAAACTGTAATGATGCAATTACCTCAGCCATTTCATGCATTTCGTGCTGGTGGGTGGCACGTTGAGAAGTCAACTGGTTGGCTAGATGATGGCGTTGCTCCTCCAGGTCACGCCAATGAGCTACTAACCTAGCCCAAGCATCTTGTAACTGCAGAATGGCTTGATCCTTACCACGGTCAACACGTACAGCTACTGCAAGACGTTCCTGCTCCTCCAGTAACCGACTTTGTAATTGGCGGATCAAATCTTCACAGTGCTGTTAATACCAACATTAAAATTAATATATTGAATGGTAAACATTTGGATCAAAAAGAACTGCCAGACCATTGGACTACAGCTATAATACATCCATTACACAAGAAAGGAGAAAAATCATATCCTGACAACTATCGAGGAATTTCCCTTTTGGATATCACATATAAAATCTTGTCACGAATTCTATATAATCGTTGTAAAGATCAATTAGAACTGGAAATAGGAGAATATCAAGGTGGATTTTGGCCATGGCGAAGCTGCCCTGAACCTTAAAATTAGTCATGGACTACTACAAACGTAGACAAAAACAGCAAGTCATAACCTTCGTAGACTTCAAAAAAGCTTATGATTGTATACATAGATCTTCATTGCTGAAAATACTAAGGAATTTCGTACTTCATCCCAAATTAATAAAAATTATAAAACTAACTCTAACAAACACCAAATCTAAAGTAAAATTCAGAGGAGAAATATCTGAACCGTTTACGATTAAAACAGGATTAAGACAAGGAGATGGTTTATCGCCTCTACTTTTCAATTGTGCTTTGGAATATGTAATGAGGGAATGGTACAGGGAAAATCCTAGGAGCATAAGAATTGGAACCAAGAAAGACCAAATAGACTTAAATTGCTTGGGATTCGCAGATGACTTAGCGTTACTTGCTAATAATATTCAAGAAGCCAGAAATCAAATAATAAGCCTACAAAATATAGCACAAAAAATGGACTTCAGATATCATTTGAAAAGACCGAGATAATGGTAGCAAATCCACTTGTAATCAATCACATAACAGTAAATAACAATAAAGTTAAAATAGTGAAGCAATATAAATACTTAGGAGAAATTATAACTCACAACTTGGATGAGAAACCTGCATGGCAAGAAAGAACTAATAAAATGATAAAAGCCCAAAAATTAACATGGTCTACATATAAAAGAAAATGTCTATCAATCGCAACAAAATTAAAACATTACAAGACGGTGGTTCAACCAGAGGTGACATATGGAAGTGAAACTCTTTTTAAAGTTACTCAGAAAAAACGAATCGACAAAATTTTAAAGTAGAAAGAAAAATATCTAGAACATGCATAAATAAAAAATATCAGAAAGATGGACAGTGGCGGATAGTACCAAATGAAGTGGTATACAGAGAACTGGAGCCCATCACTGATACTATTCGGAAGAAACGGATTTCTTTCTTTGGTCACATCATGAGGACACCAGAAACCAGGTTATCTAGAAAAATTGTAGTGAAACTTTGGAATATGAAACAACAAGTAGGATGGATTAAGGAAATTAGAGAAGATATGAAAGAATTAGAAATAGCCTTGGATGACTTGCAAAACAAAACAAAAAAATAAAAATAAAAAAACTGAGAGATATAAAAATAAGATTTCAGGCTAAAATAGACAAACGTAATACAGTAAAAAGGGTATTTACAGACGAGGAACGCCTGAGAAGATCAGAGCGAATGAAGAGCTATTGGGCGACTCGGAAAGGAAACTTACTGAAGAAGAGGACCAAGAAATGATTGACTGAAGTGGTCCAATGAGGCTGTAAAAGCAGAAGAAGCAGAAGAAGAAGAAGAAGAAGAATGGTAAAACTGTACGAACAAATAAAAGAAAACTAACTAGAAAAATCATAAAAATAAGAAAACTAGCTTTCATGTCTATAAAAATAATGTAATATCCTCCCAAAACAATTCACACCATTATCAAAACTGTGGCCCTACAGCCCACTGAGGGCCTTGGTCTACCAAGCGACAGCTGCTCAGCCCTAGGGCCTACAAAGTGTGGGTTGCATGTGGTCAGTGCAAAGTGTGTTAATCCTGGCTTTTTTGATCAAGCTCTCTAATCCAAGAGGCAGAGCCTGGTCAAAAAATCCACAATTGTCCTCATGAGGCTGAGTGTAGCCTATCCAACCCTATGTCAGTTTTAAAATTCCTGATGGAGCCTCCGAGGTATGAGGTAAGTATGCTAACCTTCCACCTTAGGACCAATTTACATCATTATAACCAATAAAATGTATACCAAAATTGGTGGAAACAATAATGATTAGCATCGTACACAAAATTCTGTGTTTACCTGACTGAACAGTTGTTCAAGTACTCTTCATGAATGCAGCAGATAATCACCATGTTCTGTTCCCAACTACCTGCACTTTTCACATAGTCAATTTCATGAATGTAAATTTGGATATGACAAAACACCTCAAAAAAGGGTTGATAATGGAAAATTTATTGATTATACAGTAATGATTAATAACAGGCTGTTTCATAATCCTGGTACCACCTTTTCATGCAAGAAAATATCTACAGTAAATCTTTTATTTTTTTAATTTATTTTATTTACAGCATGCCCCATTACAATGTAGTAATACTACATGCTTAATTATTACTTATTAATCATTTCAGATTAAAACTATACAATTTATATTATAAATATTTTATATCTATGGCCTGTTAAATTAAATTTGTGTCACTAAAATGATTAACAGTTAAGAAAATATAAATAAAAATTATCTATTTAGTATTTCAAATGAGTACGAGTTTGCAAAAGTAAAGAATTCCCTAAGGTAGTTTCTAACAAGTTCATCTTTCTTTATAGGCCAGTTGCCTGATCTTAAAACATGTGCCATTAATATATCTCTTTCTTTCCCTAATAAATCACACTCATATAGTAAGTGATCTACAGTCTGGTGACCGTTATTGCATATACATGTTGGACTATCTATAATTTTAAATCTGTATAAGTAAGATTTAATATTGCCGTGTCCTGTTGTCATAACTGTAAAATTGGGCGTTATGTTCATTTTCAATTTTAGTCTGTCCTGTACACTGGGGAAAAATGATTTTGTAATTTCGCCCTTGGATGTATTGCCCCATTCATTCTGCCACTTTCTCAAACTAAACACACTTAATTCTTTTAGCATATTACTTTTTTGGAATTCTATTATAGCACTCTCTTAAACCGCTTTGTGCTGCTTCTTTAGCCAGCTGGTCCGCTAATTCATTTCCCTCGTTTCCGTTATGCGCCTTAACCCAACTGAAGACAATCACCCAATTCTGTTTCTCCATTTCAATTGCTTTTCTTCTAATTTCCTCTATGAGAAATGTATGGTTTTTGTAGTTTTTAAGTGCATCTATTGTAATTTGGCTGTCTGTGAAAATGAGTGCAGTTCTCTGCTCCATGTCCATGGATTCTAGATGTTGCAATGCCTTAACGATAGCTAGCTGTTCTGCTTGATTATTAGAACATCGTTTGTCTAGTTTATATTGCAGCTGTTGAATGAACTCGTTTCCATTGTATATGGCAATTCCAGATCCTACTCCATCCTCAATTTTACTTCCATCAGTGTAAAAATTGAAAGAATGCATCTGTTCATAATTTTCGTCAATAATTTTAACATTGTCAGCAGGGTGAGACCATTGATTTACTTCCATGAAAAACTGAAATCTCGAACCTTGGTACGCATTGCTGAGTAGATAATTTACAATAGCTTGTATTAACTTCGAGGTATGGACATGGACCTAACTTTCAGAAGTCTTAAAAGTTGGGATTTGCAGGGTGAAATTAGGAATTCCTTGCAATGAGACTACACTGTTGCAATCTGGACGTCAGCTGAGAAAGTATCTTCAGCAACAAGCCTTTGACTCATGGAGCCTACTTCCCAATAAAGGTAAAGGAGTAACCGTATACGAGGATGATCCTCCAAGCAATTCCTGGATTGGTAATAGGCAAGGCATGTCCTCTTCCAAATGGACAGTTGCAATAAAGATGTCACATAACACAGCAGAGGTATGATCAGTTCCAGGAAGGACATCTACTACCAATCACTGCCTCTTCCCAGGGCGCGAAGAGGTTGAGACGCTGGGCCATGGTCTGGGATGTTGTCCAAAAGGCGAGCGGATGAAGAGCACTCGACATCACATGGTTCGGTCACAAAACACAGGAGCTCAAGGCGAAGTCTATGAAGAAGTTCATTGTTTGGCAGTGGATGGAAACACTAGACAAGCAGATCATCATCATCATCATTTCCTCTTATCCAGCTCCAGCCGGGTCGGGGTATTTATGGCAATTCTCCACTTTCCTTCCACCATTCTTCTTCCACCATCTTGTCCCAGTCCAGATTTCTTTTTCTCACGCTGTTCTTCACTGAATCAATCCACCTTGTTCTAGGTCTTCCTCTTGCTCTCTTACCCTTGCACTTTGCCTCCAGCATTTGTCTTGGTATTCTACCGTATTTCCCCGCATAATCGTCGCCACCCGCGTAATCGTCGCACCCCACTTTTCAAACACTAAAGTAGGTTTATAAAATTTCATCGCATAATCGTCGCATGGCATGTTCGTATTTGTGCGCCAGTCAGTTGCACACGCTGCCGCGACTTTGTCAGACGAAAAATATCTCGTCTTTATGCTTGCGGGCAATGAACTGTGACGCGAGCAGCAAGTTTCGTCACTTAGCACATTCCGCGAGCGTATAATCTGGCGTGATCTTGTCAGGAGAAAGTAATCTTGTATTTATGCCTGCCAGCTATGAACCGCGATGCGAACGGCCAGCGCACATTCCGCGAGCGTATAGGCCTAATCTGGCGTGGTCTTGTCAGGAGAAAGTAACCTCATCTTTAAGCCTGCCAGATATGAACCGCGACGCGAACGGCCAACGCACATTCCGCGAGCTTATAGGCCTAATCTGGCGTGATCATGTCAGCAAAAAGTAATCTCATCTTTAGACCTGCGGACTATGAACTGTGACGCGAGCGGCCAGCGCATATTCCGCGCGCGTATAGGCCTAGTCGGGCGTGATCTTGTCAGGAGAAAGTAATATCGTATTTATGCCTGCGGGCTATGAACCGCGACGCGAATGGTCAGCGCACATTTCGCGAGCTTATAGGCCTAATCTGGTGTGATCATGTCAGCAAAAAGTAATCTCATCTTTAGACCTGCGGCCTATGAACTGTGACGCGAGCGGTCAGCGCACATTCCGCGATCGTATAGGCCTAATCTGGCGTGATCTTGTCAGGAGAAAGTAATAACGTATTTATGCCTGCGGGCTATGAACCGCGACGCGAATGGTCAGCGCACATTCCGCGAGCTTATAGGCGTAATCTGGCGTGATCTTGTCAGCAGAAAGTACTCTCGTCTTTATGCCTGCCGGCTATGAACCGCGACGCGAACGGCCAGCGCACATTCCGCGAGTTTATAGGCCTAATCTGGCGTGATCTTGACAGCACAAAGTAATTCGTCTTTATGCCTGCGGGCTATGAACTGTGACGCGAACGGCCAGCGCACATTCCGCGAGTTTATAGGCCTAATCTGGCGTGATCTTGTCAGGAGAAAGTAATCTCGTCTTTATGCCTGTGGGCTATGAACCACGACGCGAATGGCCAGCTTCGTCAGCACATTCCGCGAGCGTTAACCTGTCGTGACCTCGTTAGAAGAAAGAACCCTGTCGCTGACTGCGGGCTATGACTCACGCCAGACTCACGCTACGCGAATGACTGGCCCGTGTTGGCAAATAATGATACATTATATTCTTTGAAATTAAATATTCTTCGCATAATCGTCGCACCCTGCTTTTTTCCATGAAATTTTGGCAAAAAAAGTGCGACGATTATGCGAGGAAATACGGTATTTTCCTCCATCCTCTTTACATGTCCAAACCACCATAGTTTATTCTTCTCAATTCTCTCATTTAGTTTTGCCATCCCAACTTCCTTCCTAACATCTTCATTCCTCACTCTGTCTTTCCTATCATACTTCTTAGGAATTTCATTTCACTGGCTTGGATTCTACTCCCTTGACTGCTTGTAAGGGTCCAAGTCTCAGCTGCATAAGTTAATATGGGAACATAGTACACTTTATACATTACCTCCTTGCTTTTCCTTGGTACTTACTTATCCCAAACAAGTTTTCTTACACTTTGATAGAATGCATTGCCCTGCTGTACCCTCCTGCCAATCTCCATGTCCAACCTACCAGTTTGCATCAATTCACTTCCTAGGTATTTGAACGTGTCCACAATTTCCAAACTCTGACTTCCAATTTTCACAGTGGCCTTTCCTTGTCTTTCCCCTCTTGTCATCACCATGGTCTTGCTTTTCTCTATACTGATTTACAGGCCGTACTTCTGAATATTTTCGTCCAGTGCATCTAGTTGTTTTTGCACTTCTTCGGTGTTTCTTCCCCAGATCACAATATCATCTGAAAATAACAGTAACTTCATTTCTTTATGTTCATATGCTTCCTTTGTTTCCTTTACAACTTCATCCATCACCATTATGAACAAGAGAGGTGACAGCACACTCCCCCGTCTTAGTCCAGTCTTGTTCGTAAATCAATCTGTCTTTCCAACTGGGGTCAGTACCCTGCTAACACAGTTGTTGTACATTGCTTGCACCATTTCCAACATTTCTCTTCCCAGTCTCTTCTTAACCATGGTTTCCCATACCTTCTCTCTGGGGACACTATCATATGCCTTTTCTAGATCTATGAAAGTCATGATCAAATCCTCTCCATATTCCCAGTTCTTTTCCATCACCTGCCTCAAGCTAAAGATTGGGTCCACTGTGGATCTTCCACTCCTGAAGCCGTACTGTTCCTCTTGCAACTCTCCTTCCACCTTTCTTCTCACTCTTCTTTCTAATATCCTTTCCAGTATTTTTACAATCTGTGATATGAGGGTGATCCCTCTATAGTTTTCACACACCTTCTTGTCCCCCTTCTTAAACACTGGTATAATTAGCCCTTTCTCCCAGTCTTCTGGTACACATTTCCGTTTCCACACACACTTTAGCAGTCGATACAAACATTGCATACCAACAGGTCCAGCAGCCTTTATCATTTCTACACTGATTTCATCCACCCCTGTTGCTTTTCCCATCTTCATTTTCTGTACTGCTAATTCCACCTCCAGCATTGTTATATCATCTTCTGTTATAGAGTCGTCAGGTTGTGTCACTTCCATCTCACCAGTACAATTGCTCACATTCAATAGCTTATCGAAATACTCCTTCCATCGTCCCTTTATCTCTTCTGGGTGTGTTAACAACTCTCCATCTTCCTTTTTCACTAGCTTTGTAGTAACTCTTTCTTTCCTCTTACTTCTTAGAAGCCCATACAGCATCCTTTTACTGCCACTTACATCTGTTTCCATTCTTCGTGTAAATTCTTCCCAACTTTTTTTCTTTTCTTCTCCTACCACCTTCTTACACCTCCGTTTGCTGTCGTGATACTTCCTTTTGCTTTCTTCCGTTTGATCTCGGTTCCATTCTTTCCATGCAGACTTCTTTTCTTTCACTGCTTTCCTCACTTCCTCATTCCACCACGGTGTCTCCTTCTCTTTCACTCTTGTTGACGTCCTACCACAAGCACTCTCTGCTGCACCAACAAATGCCTTTTTAAAGTGGGACCATTCCTCTTCTATGTTTTCCACTTCAGTAACTGGGATTTGTTGCTTCAATCTCTCCTGAAAATCTTCCTGTACAGTTTTGTCTTTCAATTTCCATACTTTTATTTTACTTTCTCTGATCTCCTTTAGGTTTTCCAATTTTTCCCATCTAAATTTTGCCACCACAGCTCTATGGTCCCCATCAAATGCTTCTCCTGGTAAAGCTGTCACATCTATCAGCTTTCTGCGATTAGTCCTTTCCACCAGAACGTAGTCAATTGCTGATTTTGTTCTTCTATCACCCCAACCAAATCTCGTAATTTTCCTGCTGTTTTTCTTCCGAAACCATGAATTACCCACTATCAGTCCATTCCTTTCACAAAAGTTTACAAGTTCCTCTCCTTCCCGGTTCTTTTTCCCATATCCGTATGATCCAATGACTTCTTCCTTTCCTTGTCTCTCGTTTCCGACTTGTGCATTCATATCTCCCATGATCACCACTTCTACATCTGAAATTACTCTTTCTACATCCTCCAGGAATACTTCAATATCTTCTTCTCTGTTTCCAGTCTGTGGTGCATACACTTGTATGTAGTCCATCACGTCATTTTTCATCTTCTTTCTAATTTTCATTATTCTGTCACTCACACACTCGACCACTTCCACATACTCCTCCAGTTGTTTCGAGGTTATCAGTCCCACGCCATTTTTTGCCTCTTGGCCACCACTCCAGTATAATGTATATCCTTTCCTCAATTTCTTCCTTCCTTTACCTTTCCATTTCACTTCACTCAGCCCCATCAATCCAACATTCTCCCTCTCCATGAAGTCTACCACCTCCTCCACCTTGCCTGTCAGGGTCATGACATTGATGATTCCCACTTTCATTTCGGTTACTGGTCGCCCATTTCTCACAGTTTCCCCAGTACCAAAAGAACTGCGCGTCACCTGCAGGGTACGCCCTAACCTTCTCCGAATCATTTTAAGTGCCATTTGCATTTTAGGCTATTATTACGATGGGGTCGCCACTCCCAAAGGCATTTTATGAAGCTACTGCCAGCTGTTATACAGGCGGCCCCTAACATGGGAAACAGACGCCCTTGCAGCTGCCCCTAACCTGGGAAACAGACGCTGCCGATTGATGCTGTACTCATACTATTCCCTGAGTACTGGGTTGCCTCTTCCGCAATCTCCACCGTTCCGAAGTCCATCTTCTCCGCTGCAGATTCCGTTGAGGTCTTCGCATGTAACCCTGTGCACGGGGCCTATGTTATACCCCATAGGACTGGGTCCTCACCAGAACTTAGCCGGTACTGTAGTTCCATGGTATATTACAGTACCGTTGCCCACCCCCGGGACGTGGACGCGCCTGGCAAAAATTATCCATGTAGCCAATTATAATTGCCTCATGGACCGGGTCAAGGAGCTGTCTAAATCCAGCCTCCAAGCAGATCATCATCATCATCATCTTGTACAGTTTCCAGCCCCAGGCTGGGTCTGTTTGGAACATAAGCCTCGCTACGATAGGCCTAGCAAGCCAGTAGTGGATATCATATATGCTTTCAAACCAGGAACAGGCCTCCAAGCAGATATTATAGCTAAATAGGCCAATAGGGAAAGTAATGATTCTAGACCCCACAATTCGATTTGAAAAGCACGTCCAGCAAGCTATCAAAATTGACGGCGAGAAGAAGGCTACCTATCTCCCATGTATTCCTCTAATGCTTTTGATTATACATGGGAGGTAAGAGGTCTCCTCCGGTGCATGTGGGACATTGTTTCTTTATACTAAGAAGCATCTACAACGTCTAGGTTTGCGTGCCCATCAGTACACAAAGTTGCTGTGGGAAATCATGAAGGATTCTATTCATATTTTGAATAACCACCTATATAACAATGTGTGAATTATTTTCTCATCTGTGTTATGTGTGGCTGAAATTTATACTCTTGTTGTATAATCCTGGACCTACATGGTCACCTTAGGTGTAAGGCTAATGCAGATTTCGGAAAGAAAATAAAAAGGATGTGAAATGTAATAAAAATATTTTGCAGTTTTGAAAAAGTCGCTCTTATTTCAAGAAATATTAACCAACAATACTTCAACCTTTCAAATATGTTCATAATATGCACAGATTATTATTGATAAAGTACTCAACAGTACTAACATTAATCTGCAGTCTCAATAATATGTCAGCAGATTTAAGCAACTCTCCCAATAGTGGACAATGACAATAACCTCCATCTAGGCTTCAACCTCAGAAAACTCCCCAGTATGCCTTCCTTTGGAGGGGAAGTAAAGCCGGCAGGCCCATGTCATAGATTTATAATAGTTTTAATGCAGCCAATGGCCAATGAAAAAGTACTGTATATACAATGCAGGAACTGTCAGTCGCTACAAAATTGCGTCATGGAAGTCAATCTTCTTTTACAGAATGCCGCATGATATCGGTCACAGGGCTCGCTACACAATTCACATAATATGCATGTAGCTGCATTTGGAGTGTGAAAGTCTTTTCTTCTGCATATCCTGAAGTGAAATCCATGGACTGTGAAACGCGTCACAGTGTGATGTAAATCGTAGTCTGCTCTCTTCCAGTCAGATGATAACATCGCTTCTGTCCCATAGAAGTCCAGCCATATTTCTTTCTTTTCTAAATGAAATTCCGCAAGAAGTTCCTGATAGGCAGCGCTAGATGGAAGCTGCATTTGTAGTCTGTTTTGCTCAATACAGAATGGCTCTGATGACAGCTCGTACATTAGCTGGGACGGAGTTAATTTCCATACACACAATGCTTTCTTTAGGAAGATAGACTTAACTTGTTCTATTTCCTTTGAGTTGGTTTTGGTCAGATAAGGCCAGATTAGTTCCAGATCGTAGGTTAAAATAGGTGTCAGTGTGGAAACAAAGAGCTTCATAGCAGTAACTAAAGATAGTTTACGTAAATGCTGTATGTAGTTCATAGCTATTAGTGCAGCAGTCGCTCTGTTTCTCACATGCATTGTGAAAGAAGTTCCTGTCGTTTGGAAAATTAACCCTACATAGTTAAAATTGTGACTAACAAGTACTGCATGTGGACGAAAATGAAATTACAAGGGTCAATATGACTGTACTCTGCTGAACATGGGTAAGATACTGTAACTTCATTTCTTTCTGTGTTTCTGTTCTTGCAAATCTTATACACTGCATTTGTTGTAATTAAATGGCCTGCTAGGTACCATAAATGATGATTAGGGCCCGGATGTTAAAGCCGTAAAAAAGTTTAAATAATGCACTTAAAATTTCCAAAAATGACTGTAATAAATGACCTAAAAATTCGAAAAATGCACTATAAAATGGAGAAAATGATCTTATAATAATAAACTCACTAATATTTCAAAAATGACAAGTTAAGCTCAAACTGAAAAGTCAATGAAAATGGATTTCTAAATCTTCTTTCAGCAGCTACTTTAGTTCCACACAGTTTGCAAACCAATATGCTTCCATCGGTAGAAAACACATTGTCACCAAATTCAGATACTAGTTGTTTTAAATGCTCTGACACACACTGTTTTATTTTAGACATTTTGAAAGCGGCAATGAGTGATATCTCTCGCCGTGTACTATGCGGAACTGAGACAAGAATATACACCACTTCCCCTTTCTACCCCGCCACTGCTGACCTTGGTCAACAGAGCAGGTTACATTCCATTCCGCTAATAACTGGTTTGCGACGAAAACAAGAGCATCTGTATACCTTCGGTATCGTTCTTCTGCATCCAAAATATATATTTATCCACTAATAGCAATACTCATTTTTTTTCTACAATATTTTAAATTATTTTTTATCAGCTACTAGCTTCTTCTTAACTCTGAGAGACATAACTCCCTCATATAAAGCTGTGACATGACTACATTGGAAAAAATGAGCTTAAAAGGCCGATTTCTATAAAATATGACCAAAAAAATCTACCTAACTTAAAAAAATGCACATAAAATGGAAAAATAACAAAAAAAAAATGCAAAAAGATGCAAAATAAAAATGACATATTTCAAGACGGGGTGGCCCGTCTGGAGTTTCTATTCACTTCAGCATTGTTTTAGACAGCTCAGTAAAAATATGACATGTAATCAACATCCGGACCCTAATGATGATAATGATACCTGTCTATATAATCCATAGACATGACAAAATTATGGAGTCATAGTGAAAATGCTGTAACTAATGTAAGTAATACAAAATATCAACGCATCAGCACCAACACTTAGAGAACACTAACGCACTTTTTACATTACACAACCCAAGTAACAAACAACAAAGCTGTCATCATCATCTTGCACAGTTTCCAGCCACTGGCCGGGTCTGTTTGGAACACAAGCCTCTCCAACGTCTTCTGTCTTCCCACCATCTATCAGCCTCCACCCTTGTCCAGTCTTCTCCTCTCTTCTTCACGCTTTCTTCCACCCCCTTCAGCCACCTGTCTCTCGGTCTTCCTCTCGGTCTCTTTCCTTCCCACTTCGTCTCGTGTACTCTCCTGGGTATCCTCTTCTCCTCCATTCGTTTTACATGTCCATACCTTCTAAGTCTAGATTTCTCTATACCGTCCTGTGATGGTTCCTCCTTCATTAATTCTCTGGTCCTCTCATTTCGTATTCTGTCCATCTTTGTAGCTCCAATACTGCATCTCAAGAACCTCATCTCACTGGCCTGTATTTTGCTCTTCTCCCTTCCTTTCATAACCAAGGTCTCTGAGGCATACGTCAGGATAGGAACATAGTACGTCCGATATATGATCTTTTTGCTATTCTGAGGGACATCCTTGCTCCATAACATGCTTCTCACACTCCTCCGAAATGCTTCTGCCTGCCTTCCCCGCACATTTATTTCTCTATCGTTTCTTCCATTATCTTGTATCAGGCATCCCAGATACTTGAAACTCTCCACTTTCTTCTGCTATTCCCCACCAATTGTTATTCCCGTTGTGGTTCTTTCCTTCTTCCTTGTTGTGATCACCATCTCACTCTTATTTATGCTAAATTTCATCCCATATCCTTGTATTATTCCTTCCCACACGTCCAACTGTTCCTGTACCTCCTCCTCCTTGTTTCCCCAAATCATCATATCATCTGCAAACACCATTGCTTTCATCTTTCCTTCCCCAATTACTTGTGCCATTCGGGTCATTATGTCATCCATCACCACAATGAAAATTAACGGTGACAGTGCACTTCCTTGTTTCAGGCCGTTTCTCTGTTCCAACCAGTCTGATCTCTCTCCTCCCACTTTCACACAGCTCACGCTTCCCTTGTACATCTTCTTTATCCTCTTTATAGTCCATTTCTCTACTCCTCTATCCTCCAGGGACTTCCATACTTTGTTTCTGCATACACTGTCATATGCTTTCTCAATGTCCAGGAAGGCCATCAGTAGATCTGTTCCATACTCATAGTGCTGTTCTTGTAACTGCCTTACAGCAAAAATCAAATCCACTGTGGACCTTCCTGCTCTGAAGCCAAGTTGTTCTTCCCTCATCCCTCCTTCTATCCTTGTCCTAATTCTCTTTTCCAAAACTTTCTCGAAGATCTTTGCACAATGACTCATCAGTGTTATTCCCCGATAGTTTCGGCAATCTGTTCTACTACCTTTCTTGAAGATCGGGACAATTATTCCTTTTTTCACGTCCTCTGGGGTCTTCCTTTCCTTCCATGCTGTCCTCATCACTCGGTACAACCATTGTATCCCCACCTCTCCTGCTGCTCTCACCATCTCCACACTCAACTCATCCACACCCGGTGCCTTCCCTCCTTTCATCTTCCTCACTGCATCTTCCACTTCTTTCCATGTTAAGTCCTTTTCTGTTTGCAGTTCATCTTCCTCTTCCCCGATTTCTTCCTCCTCGCCGTGGTTTCCATTTGGGTTCAGGAGTTCTTCAAAATATTCTTTCCACATTTTCTTCAGTTCTTCCCTATTTTCTATCTCTTGTCCCTTTTTGTTCACCATTCTAACATAATCCGTAGGATCCTTCCGCCTCTTATTTTTTACCATCCCATACAGGACCTTTTTTGTACCTTCACTATCCTCCTTCATCATCTTTGTCCACTCTTCCATCCACTTTCTTCTCTCCTCAGCCACTACTCTCTTTGCCTCCTTCTTTCTTTCCTTCCTGGTACTCTTCCCTTGTCTCTACCGTCCTATTTTGATACCACCTCCTAAAGGCTCTATTCTTTTCCCTTACTATATCTTTTGTCTTCTCATTCCACCATGGTGTTTCCTTCCACCTCTTCTTACTACTTGTCCTCCCACATACTGCTTCTGCTGCACCTACTAGTGTCTTCTTAAATCTAGCCCATTCCTCTTCCACCCCTCTTTCTTCATCTGTTGGAATTCCTTCCTTTACCATTTTGAAGTACTCGACCCTTCTATCCCCTTCTTTCAGTTTCCATGTCCTTATACGTCTTTCCTGGTTCTCAGTCCCTTTCTTCTCCTTACTCCCTCTCAGGTTCATTACCAGCAATCGACGGTCGCTATTCAGGTTCTCCGATGGTATAACCTTGATGTCCGTGATGTTCTTATTTAGTTCTTTCTCATACAGTATATAGTCGACCACCGACTTCCTGGTCAAGTCATCACTGTACCATGTGATTGTGTGGCTCTCTCTTTTCTTAAACCAGGAGTTCCCAACTAGCAGGCTGTTCCTCTGGCAGAAGTCCAACAGTCTCTTTCCTTCCTCATTTCTTCTGCCCCACCCCTCTGGTCCTAGAACACTCTCATAACCTTGTCTTTCTCTTCCTACATGGGCATTCAAATCCCCCATAACAATCATATTTCTTCCTACCAGCTGCTTCTGCAATTCCCCTTCAAACTCCTCCTTCTCTTCAGAGGCGCAGCCTACTTGTGGAGCATACACTTGCACTATTTCTACGGTCTCTCCCCTCAGTGCTACTTTCACTTTCATCATCCTATCACTTATTCTCCTCACTTCTTCTTTTAAACCATCTCGTACTACTACTCCCACTCCATTCCTCTTTCCCTCTTCGTTCCCACTCCAGTACAGTCTATAGCCTTTTCTCAGTTCTCTCCTTCCTTCCCCTTTCCACTTTGTTTCTAGGTCATTCCATCGTTACGGGTGTGACAAATATTTAGTTATATTGACTGTAACACTTATTACTATGTCAAATTCATATCCCATAGGCAGTTGAAAAAGTTATGGTAGATAACTCTACTTACATAGTTGTTGATTCATAATTATGAAACCCATATCTTTTGTCTAAGGAAAGAGAGAGGGTAAAGTTCGAGCGTTACGGGCGTGACAAAATTTTCTACTGGCATTGCGCATTCATATAGTTAATTTAGTAACTCTGTTAATTACTACATTCTGCAATAATGGGACATTTTTTTCTGTTCCTCTAGGCTTTTTAGGACAAGGTTACCTTCTTAAAATTTAGATTTGTTTTTATCTAAGGGCGTACAGAATTATTAATGCATGTTACGGGTGTGACAAAATATTTCTAGCATGATATTTTTTATTTTGTTATTATTTTCTCCAAACTACTGAAAATGCAACTAAGTAAAGATTTAAAAGAAAACGGGTAAGATGACAAAGTTTTACTTTTGATTTTTCTGCAAAAATAAATCACTTCGGATCAAAAACAAACTGTCCACGATTATTGATATCTCTTGGATATTTCACTTTTTGGACAATGATGGAAGTTTTCTCCATAGATACATCTTCCTTCTTAGGCCAGATCCATGAACTCCCACTAGGATGCATATATTTCAGTACAAGAGAATCATTTCCTTCATCTAAGTCGAGAACTTCAGCATAATACTGTTTTCTGGTATTTAAATTCCCACTAACATCCAGATTTACCAATACGAAACCTCTAACATCAATGTTCTTGCTTTGGGCTGAACTTTTTGCAGAGGTTCCACATCTTCTAAGGAAACTGTAGTCGACGTCTCTCCTCAGTATGTTAATGCTGCTCTTATAACACCCTGCCCGACTGAATGAAAATAGTGAAATTTGTGGAGTTGCGGTATTGGTTTCATACGGTCCCATCTTATGTTCAGACAAAGTTTTTTCTAGCCTTGCTCACTGATTTCCCTAGAGAATGATTAGAATTGTAAGGGCCCTTTTCAGGTGTAAGCCCAGTTTCTATAGGTGTTGTGGGCTTGTACTTCATTTTTTCTCTGTTTTTTCTTTGTCTATCTCTATCCCTTAATCTTTTAAGTTTTAAAGCTTTCTTGTTTACCTCCTCATCTAGATGTTTCTTTGCCCTCTCTCATCGCTTCCTATCTGTTTTTCTTGCTCCTTCAACAGGTATTTCCCTAGTTCTCGTTTGTTATGTTTTAATTTTTCACGATACTTTCTTACTCTTTAGCAGAAGACATAATGTTGCTTCGCCTTGAAAAAAGAAAACTACACTAATGAAAATATTCATTTGGCCTACTTGTTTGAAAATTTACATATTGTTAAGTTAATAAAATTGTAATGTCACGCCCGTAACACTTGTAATGTCACACCCGTAACACTATTTCCTTATGTACATAATTATTTAATTTGAAAAACTTCTTATTAAAAGTTGTAGGCTATACATTTAACCTCACTTCTGTGAATTTTTAACTTCCTCTCATAACTGTTTCAGTATATATCAGACTTAATGTATTAAAATGTGTTACGGGTGTGACTAAGTGTTTATAAACATTAATAATGAATAATAATGGTATACTATTACCTCAATTCAATTATTATGTGGTGTAAATACTCCTCTTCTATAGCTAAGCATACAACAATGGCAGTTTAGTTGACAAACATATTTTAAGAATACCAGCAAACCCAATATAGGAAACAAAATCATGGTTGAAATTTTCAATAAATTAACCAAGTATAATTATGCTGCTTATCGTAACATGTAGATTTCTATTTAAAAATCCTTTATGACCATGTCCAGTGGAATATTTTAAATAGATTAGGATAAAGAAATACACTTTTTTGGCTAAATATATTTTTTACATACAAGGTCAGTTGACATGGAATGACCCTTCTGCCAATCCCAATAAATCCAACTTCCTTCTTTCCATCATATCCACCATCTCCTCCACCTTCCCCGTCAGCGTTCTTAGGTTTAAAGTTCCAAATCTTAGTCCGTGTGTACAGCCGTGTCGTCGTCTATTAAATCCATCATGTCCGAGGTTCGTTCCATTTTTGAAAGCATTTGGTTTCATCCACTACTGGTTTGCTGGGCCTATCGTAGCTTCACCAGAGCCCCGTTAGCCGTCACTTTTCAGGGTTCCTGTAGGACCTTCACAGCTACCGTAACGGTCCCGGGGCACACGAAGTCCCCACTGTACTTCGCCCCTACAGGCGATCCCCTACTTTGTGCCTTTGCCAGTCTCCCACGACGTGGACGAGGGGTTGGACTTATGGGAGACAAAGCTGTCAGATATTAAAATTACAGACGTAAGCGGAATTGCGCGCTTGGACAGGCTCACAATCCGTTCAACCTAGCAGCACTACTGTCGGGAAGATCTTCAAGTAGGGGATGTTCGTTGCTTAACACACAACTGGCGCTGAATTGGAAGGTGTAGAGCATAGCAGACGGCAATGGTTAGGAGCAGTTGTATTGCAGTGTTGTCACAGGACAAACATCACCACACTATAGTCCAGTAGATAGCATTCATTAGCACACTAAATGGGAGAAACCCAGCAAGACTGGCAGTCATCCAGTTTCCAGAGGTTGAAGCTCAGATGGCTTATTGTCAATGTCCACTATTGGGAGAGTTGTTTAAATCTGCTGTCATATAGTCTCATAAACTTAAATTTACTTCAAATTTTCACCATAGCAGTAAATAAGCATACCTGACGTCTGTATTTTTCCTCTTCTAGTCGCTGATCCAAGGTCATTTGCTCATTCCGAACCAACCTAGTCTCACTGCCCCAAAGGTCAGATAGGCTCAGCAGATTTGCCGAACTTGAACATGTGCTGCAACAATTAGTATTTTCTATCATACCAAGAATTCTGACAGTAAAGTGAGGATCAACTCATCTATCTCCATGGTGATGGTATGGCAACTAGCAACATTGTTGGCACTAACATATAAGCAACAATATATAAACTAAAAATTTTTAAGTGATTTTATTTTATTTTAGTAAAAGTTGGCCTGATGGCTGACATAAAAATTTCCTAGCCACTGTTTGAGCTAGGACAAACACACCCTCTTAACGCCCAGGCACGGATTCAAGGGGGGGATCACAGGGGGAAATTTTTTTTGCAAACTCAAAAAACGAAAACACAATAACCAGACAAATAAAACTTAACGAATTTTAACTGAAAAACAGTTTTTTTAAATTTTATTCATTACCGAAAATATCTTTATTGCAATTATTATTTCAGTACTGTACATATTTACAAATTCATACCTATTATATAAAAACGATTATTTATATAACTAAATCAACTCGTCTATTTTGTTTAGCAAACCTTGTGATTACCGAATCGATGTCTATAGTGATGTCTCGATGAATGTGCAGCAATGCACGGATAGGAATTTGGGGCTTTTTTCGCACCAAAAAATTTTGCCGACGTCCAAACTGCAAGCTTGGTTGGCAATTTAAGCTGTGACTTTCTCCCTTTGTCGGTATCAACTCGACTTGCCGAAACTGTAACGTACCTTGATACTTTTCTGGAAGCTCGGTGTAAAAGTCGCAAAACACTCCTTTCAATGTGTATGAATATTTTTGGTGCGCTAAACGCATCAAATTTCTATCCATGTAGCTTGCAAAAAAAAATTGGTCTGGTTTTGTACGTTCGGTTATTTTGTGATTGCATTTTTAGTGATACCATTTTTCTTAACAATTTCGATTCTCTGACCCCCCCCCCCCCCCCCCAAAGCCAAACTCTAGATCCAAGCCTGTTAACGCCTATGTTGCAGAGTTTGACTGTAGTAGAATGGCAATCACATTCCATCCGCTGCTGTATTCGACTTTAGTCTACGGACTCAGAATTTTGTAACCACTTGATACAATGTCCTCCTGACGTCAAATAGGTGAAGGATTGTCTTTGTACTGCCCTGCGATGTGCTGCTGCATAATGGTAATATCAGATACTTCAGATTCAAAAGCAATGAGTCAAGCAGCCAGCATACAGGTTGTTTTGTATGTAAACTATTATTGAACTTGGATGTTATTGTATGTGACATTTAAGTTAAACTCTTGATTTATACTGCTAGGGATGCTTTTCAATATTAATTATCTCCAGGCTTACATATCTAACAGAATATCTTGGGAGAATATTATTCAAAGCCTCTCAGAAAATTATGCACGTAAGGTACCTCACAAAAGGGGAAGAAAACACTCATCTCCTAACCAGGCGTCCAGACTAACAAGAAAGGCACTTTCCAAAACAATTCGAGGACAAGAAACACAAACCCAATTGTACAGTGTGTTTCATCATGCCAGCTCAGTGCACAAAGAAAGGGAAAGGGACGTGCCGGCATAAGCAAACATCTTACTTTTGTGGCAATTGTCCAGGAAATCCATTCTGTATATTGCCATGTTTTGAAAAGTTTCATACTTTCAAGCGTTACGAAGAGTACTGCCTGTGCCATTAGCACATAACTGCCAGGGTGGTGCTGTAATTCTATTTTTTACAGTGTAAATAGTTCAACATAATGTAAACATGTTACAAATACTGTAATTGTGAAAATATTCCCATACAGCATTGTTAAGTATATACTAATAAATAAAAATTGCAATCAATTAGAATAAAAACATTCACTTTTTCATGTTTGTTTTGCCTTTATTGCAGTGTATATCAGGGCCGTGCAATGGGTGAGGCGAAGCAGTGCTAGAAATTTACTCGTGCTGGCAAAGCGCAGCCCTACCCTGCCCATTTTTGAGCAGTGCAGCACTGCAGCATTTATACTCTGTATTTCGAAAGAATGAACGTGAAGGAAATGGCGGGAGCTTGGAACAGCTGAGCTGTGTTGCCAAGTTTTTATTGTAGATGTAGATCAGCTGATTCGAATAATACACAGGGCTACACTTCGAATATTATTTCGGTACTATTATGCGCAATATAATGTAAATGTCGATCCTGAGTCAACGCTGAGGACATTCAAATAGAGAAATACGGTATAAAATGACAAACCGAAGCTATGCTACCTTTGTCAACGTTATTCAATAAATACGAGAAAGAGGCCAATCACTCGACAGCTATACAAAATACAAACACAAAGTAATATGATGATGAATATATCAACACTCACCATGCAATGATTATATCCTTCAAGATGAAACAAGAGTTTGGGTGAAGGTCGTTCACAGTTTACAGCAGTTAACACAGAACGCAGAAATAACATCATGACAATACCAAGCACACTCACTCACTGTATCACGACTCTGTAGGTTAATAATAGCCTCCATTTACGTAATGTTAAGGTAAAGTATTTAGCACCAAGCACACAAACAAGCTGTTCTGTGGCGATATTATTGCAGTGATTTTACATTGTTGATTTGTAGGTTATTGAATGACAAGCGTTAATTTGAACACTACGGTATGCAATGAAACATTACTGGATACGGAAACATTAAGACTAAATGTACATAACCTATTTTGTACGTCACGCATGTATTCTAAATTAAGTATATTTAAATTTGAATTGAACAAACAAGGCTAACCATGAAAATAGTTTGATGTCGAAATGAACGATAGCCGGCCGTTACAGGTTGGCGCGCGCGGTCTCCAGCTGTATTTCCAGCATTTTCCCACGTTCTTCCTGCGGTACTATTTACAACTTATTGACTTGATGCTTAAAGTAAACGAAACGATGGCAATGAAACAAACTCCGACACAGTTAACAGGCGACTGAATGAACGACAATAAGCTGGCAACGTATGGTATTAGTTGTCAAAATCCAGCCAATAGGAGCCCGCGGCGGTCAGCTGTTCCAAGCTCCCGCCATATCCTTCACATTCATTCTTTTGAAATACCGAGTATAGTCGCACCAGCACTGTCCATTTGACCGCATACTGCAGTGCGTTCAGTACTGAGCGCACAGCCTGGCCACTAGGTGCACTACAACATTTTGTCATATGCGTGTCGTCTACCGTGTTCATGATGTCAATTGTGCATGGGGATGACAATAATAGCATAGTGGGAGAGTCATACATTAAAGAAACACACCCAAGGCATATAAAACATGATATTTGGATGTACATGGACCGGATCTGCAACAAGGATACAGAAATTTGCACACATTTTGGGTGATGCAGCAGGTACAGCGAAATATAATCATCATAAAAATGGAATCAAGCATATTGGTAATCATGCATGTGACAGTAACAGGGGTCGGTATGGAATCAGGATAGTTAAAATACATCTTTAAATTTGTTGACGTAATGTCACAAACCAGCGACGGTAACTTACTCAAGTTAACATGGCCATGGCCATGTCTTTCGCATGCCAGATAATCGCCTTCCTAAACAAATTATGTATGCTCAACTAACAAGTGGCAAGCGGCATCTGGGAGGACAGAGGAAGAGATTCAAAGATGCTTTAAAGTCAAACATGAAGAAATGCTCGATTAACATCCCAAAGTGGGAGACTACAGCAGCTGACCGTCTGGCATGGCGTCGACTCGTCCACAATGGTCCTTTACCTTTCGAGCAGAACCGCCGGAGTTCTGAGGCTCTGAAGCGAATCGCTCGTAAAGAATGGGAGTCTATAAGAAGATACAACCCTCAGCACCTAGGTGATGATAAAACTTGCCACCAGTGTGTAAGAGTTTGTGGCTCGATGATTGGTCTCTACAGTCACCTAAGAACCCACAAATGAATGATTTGGAAAACAATTTTATACTCGTTCGCAAGTGATAGCCAAGGATGACGATGATGTCGACTAGTCAGAACTCGAAAGACCACACACAGACACTCCATACCTTATTTTATTCATTTAATTTACGTAAAGATAAGACTTTTCAATTTTTCTGCCTAGTCAATACTTTTAATTTAATTTTTCATTAACACGTCTCATGAAGGGCATCCACCCGTAATATCATTCCCACACGGAAACTGTCTCACCTCATCCTGTACCCCAGGCCAAATGGCTGTAGTGCCAGGAGTTATTATGCTATTGTTGTTATTAAGTGGTAGGTACTGAGAGTTAATATAATTAAATTTCCGGGTTTTAATCTGTTCACCAACTGACACGAGAAGGTGTTATTCCAAAATCTCTTTATACAATAACACCTCTACAACAATTTCTCTTTTTGTGTCCGTAAGGTATCGTATCGAGATTTCACTGAATTGCAAGTTTAGATAGCCTACTGTTACCATACTATTCACAAAGAAATTGCATTTTCTTTTTAATAAACAATTAATCGCTTTTATCCTGACTGCGAAAATCTGTGGTCTCTAACAGTAGGTTGTTGCCCAAAAAAATGAGGCACCATTCAAGTTTTTTCCCCATGGCGGTGCTTGTAACGCACCAAGACCATGGTGGCCACTCAAATTGGTCAACGATTTTCCAGGAGTTTTCCAGGAAATTTCCAGGAGTAATTCTCATTTTTTCAGATTTAAAAATAAGCGCAAGTGCGGGGGGCTTTATCGGTTGCCTACTTCAAGACCAAATTAAAGCAGTTGTGTTTGGTTCACTTATACAGATGTTGACAAAAATTAGTGGTGATTGCGTTATTGATACGTAAGCCTACACACAAATGATTTCATTGTTGTTTTAAGGGGCGGAACTACGAGGTCATCTGTCCCTCTTTAAAGAGAAAAGAATGCTGCCTACAATTTTTTCGCGGTGAAGTTGTCTATACTCAATATGTTTTACAAAAATACTATCACGTGTTCTCACACACAGAAACAGGTAGCCTGAGGAAATTTCTTTTGTTAACGATAGAGTGCTCACCCAAAACCGCAGCGGGAGTATGATTTAAGATGGAAAGATTTTTATAATTAATTAACAGTGGCTATTTTCCAGGAGTTTTCAAATCTTTAGTCATTTTCCAAGAGTTTTCCAGACCTATTAAAAATCCAGGAGTTTTCCAGGATTTCCAGGTTTTCCAGGAGTAGTGGCCACCATGCAAAACCCATGACATTTTATTATGTAGGCAATTCAGGAAAATCAAATTTTGGTACTACCGGAGGAGAGCAAATCCTATGAAGAAAATTCCTGACCAAAATACCTTCTATAATGATGGGAAAAAAAAAAAAAAAAAAAAAAAAAACTGGAAATGATGTAGTTATAGATGTTTACTCCTCCACTGTCTATAACTCGTCCACGGTCACCTGTTATATCGCAACTTACATACTAAAATTCCAGCCGAGACTGCCACTATACGCATGAATTATGGACAAATACAGGCTTGCCAACCACTCAATAATCTTCAACCAGACCAATGGTTTTTGCCTAGACCAATATTTACTAGGTAGCGCGACCCGCCAATAGCTAATATATACATGCCTGGGTTTTATGTCACGCCCAGTATGAGTACTCGCGCATCAATAATTATTGATTATAATCATTGACAAAAACGAATCAAAGACTTAGATGCGTAATGTCTTAATATTGTTGTTGTTGTTTCCTATGGCTAGCCCGGATTCCAATCCATCAGCTTTCTTGCGTTCCAATAGAGTTGTGTGAGGTTTCCAGAAGTTCTAGCAGTCACATAAAGTTTGTTGCAACGTAGCAGGTGCCCCTTATCCATTTTACTTCCAGGTTCGTGACAAAGTGTGCATTCTTCAGATCTCAAGATGTTGATTCGTTTCAGATGAGCTGCAAGGCAGTCATGGCCAGTGTTAAGTCTGAAGAAGGCTACAGCTTCTCTTCTTGGTGTTAATTTATATTGATCCCATTTAGCATCAATGTCCTTCCATAATTTGGTCTCTGCTGTTTTCTTTGCCATTTCTTCATACCTGTTTTTGATAGTATTTTTCAAGATCCTTTTCGCTGACATAAAATCAGTCTGACTGACAGGTTGTTATAGTGTGGTACCTTTTTTTCCTAATCTGTCTGCCTCTTCATTACCTGCTATTCCAACATGAGAAGGAATCCACTGAAATGAGATCTGTTTGTGGAGTCTTTGAAGGGTTTTTATCATACAAAAAATTTCTTTCAGTTCTTTATTTTGGGGCTTATAATTTGACGAGATGGCTTGGATGGCTGCTTTTGAATCTGTAATGATAACACATTTTTTTGTCTTAATATGTTGCCGGGAAGGCGGTGCGCAGAACACAACTCTACCATTACGTCATGCTTCACTACCATCCCGCCAATCACATTCAGTCTGTCTTGAGAATCTGAGCTAGTGTGTTCTCAGAAAAGCGAAGTGATTATATAGTAATATTTAAAGATCCAGTGGAAGCATTTGTGTACATTTTGAGTGCTATGGAAGCAGAGGGAAGTAAACGACAGGTTGTGCATAGGCAAGCCCGAGAAATAGTTTACAAAGTGAGAAGTGTAAAGCAGCGTGAAAGAGACAGGCTCGATGAGCTAAGCTGCGGTGTTGCCACACCACAGGAACTCACGGCAACAGCTTGCGGTGTGGGGACTCGGATATGTATCTCTGTCTCTCTATGCGCAGTTCCTAGAGAGCCGGCCGCCTTCCTGGGTGACCCGAGCTCTAGCAATTTGTGATTATATAATAAGGCTGATGAAGGGAGCCAAAATGTATTAAGACACCGAAACATATACCCGATTATGTATGAATATAACTACAGTTAGAAGTATTGACTAGGTGGAAAATTTTTCAATAACAACATCATACCTATTATACTGTTGTCAGTATGGATCCAATCTGAATTTAAATATTCCCACATATTATACAGCAGTGTGGTCCAACCCGCGGCCCACCTGTTCATTTTTGTTGGCCCTTGCCCTTCTTACTGCCCTTCACTCTTCGACAGTTGTAATCCGTGGCGTGCCTACTTTAATTTTCACTTTCATTCAGTAATGTTACCAAGGAGCCAGGCTGGAAAGGAAAGATCCCGAAAAATACGCCTGTAATCAGAATTGACTTTCCACGAATACGTACAGCACGAGAAGCGGCCCCGCCTCCAAGCGACAACTAGTTGGCTGCCAGTGATTGGCTGCATATTAGTTCGCGATCGTTCGTGTGCTGCGGCTGATTTCCCTATAAAAGGAAGCGCAGGGCTGTTCGAAGAGGTTGTTTTTGACGAGAGAGGTTGTTCGAGAGTTATAGTACGACGAGAGTTTGTTGTCATCGCTGTTGCGAGAGCGGTACCTAATATGGCGGGACTTAATAAACGGCGTGTTGAAGGTGAGAAACTACAATTTCAGTCAAAGTGGCAGGAAAGTACCTTTTTTGTTGAACATTATGGAAAACCACAGTGCGTTATCTGTTCTCTAGTCTTAGGTGTTTCGAAGGAGTATAACGTGAATAGACACTATACCAGCTTGCATAAATCAAAATACGATCAATACCAAGCAAGTGCCAGATGTTGTGTGTTTAATGATTTGAAGCTGAAACTAAACAAGACAGAAGAATATATTTCAGCAACCATCAAACACTGCCGGTTTGAAGGCATCTTATGAGGTATGTTTAGAGCCACCAAAGCTAAAAGTAAAACGTCTGTTAGGGATGGTGTGCTCATTAAGAGATATGCGCTGTAAAAATATCATCTTCATTCGGAGATAATAGGATGGCTAAAAATGTTGAAACAGTTTCCTTGTCTCATCAGACAGTTAGTACAAGAATTAATGATACGCCTGGTGAAGTTTCAGGTTCTCTGAAGAGCATTTTGGAAAAATATGAATTTTACTCTCTAGCTCTAGATGAGAGCACAGATATTGCTGACATCGGCCAGCTCCTTATCTTTGTCAGAACAATAAACGAAGAATTTGAAATTCATGAAGAACTGTTGGAATTTAGATCATTAGAAACCAGCAAAAAAGGTATTGACATATTCAACGCACTGGATGATGTCATTACTAAATATGGAGGTTTTGTGAAGTGCTATGGCATTGCAACAGATGGAGCTAAAGCAATGGTTGGTCCTAACATTGGTTTAGTAGGACTGTGTAAAGAAAAAGGATTGAATTGTTTGTTTTTCCACTGCATTATCCACCAGGAGGCTCTCTGTGAAAATATTATATGGCTCAGTGCGCCAATGAAAACTGTTGTAAATACTGTATATTTAATAAGAGGAGGCAATAAAGCCTGTAGACACAGAGCATTTATTGCATTCCTGGACAATTTGGAAGCTGAGAATGGTTGGCCAAGTGCTGGAAATTGCTTGCAACAGTTTTTTGGGTTGAGGAATGAAATTCTTGCTTTTCTCAAAAATGAAAACATTGGGCATGAGTATCAAGAAGAAATCCAGTTTTTAAATAATTTCTCTTTTCTGACAGATTTAACATCCAATCTAAATGCTTCAAACCTGAAACTACAAGGCAGAAAACAAAATATCTCCCAGCTTTATGGACATATTGAGGGCTTCGGCAAAAAACTTGATGTAATGCAAATTGCATTGAAGGCAAATAATATGGCACACTTCCCATCTTGTCAGCAGTTGAAAGAAAAAACAAGTGACATAAATTTTAGTATGTTTCATGAAATAATAATGGATATCAAGAAAGAGTTCCAGAAGAGGTTCCAGGATTTTGACTCCCTAAAACCAAAACTTGCACTGTTCAATAACCCCATGGATATTGAATTGAGTGAGGTGCCCTGCGACCTTCAAATGGAAATTTGTGATCCTCAGGCAGACCCATTCTACCAGAATAAAAAGTGTGATGTCCCTGAAAATGTTTGGAAACTGATTTCTAAAGAACGTTTCCCTAAACTGCTTAAATTCTCTCTGCAAGTGTTATCGCTGTTTGGCAGTACGTGAAAAAATGTTTTTTCTGCTCTCAAACAAATTAAATAAAAAACGAGAAATAGAATTGAAAGTGCTTCACTGGAATCGAGCCTGAGACTTTGCATTACTGAACTTACAGTGGACATTGATACACTTGTATCAGGAAAGCAGTGCCAATCATCACATTGATTTCTCGACTGTAAAATGAAGTGGTATAATAAACTAGTAATATTATACTTCTTTAAATATAAATTTCAATAAAAGTTTTTGAGTAATATATGTTGTACGTTTTCTTTCAGGATTGTCTCTGGCCCCCACATTCCTATACTAAAGTTTGATTGGCCCTCGGGTAACAAAAGGTTGGACCACCTTGTTATAGAGTAAAAGTCGTGATCTAAATAAGAGATGGTGGGTGGGTTATGGACTGTAGAGGAGTAACCATTTATTACTATAAGGGCGGATCAACAAAGATTGAGAATGCTTTCTTTTTCACAGATGTTTATTATTCCATTTCGATGTTTACATGATCTTTTTCAATGTAGTCCCCTCCTACTTCAAAGCACTTTTTATAGCGTCTCTGCCAGTCCTTGAACACATGTTGTCAGGTCCTTGAGAATTGCCTCACTTTTCGTGAGCAATGCTTCCGAGTTCTCAAATCGAATGCCCCTAAGCTTTGCCGTCAGTCATCATCATCACCTTGCACAGTTTCCAGCCACTGGCCGGGTCTGTTTGGAACACAAGCCTCTCCAACGTCTTCTGTCTTCCCACCATCTCTCAGCCTCCACCCTTACCCAGGCTTCTCCTCTCTTCTTCACGCTTTCTTCCACACCCTTCAGCCACCTGTCTCTCGGTCTTCCTCTCGGTCTCTTTCCTTCCCACTTCGTCTCGTGTACTCTCCTGGGTATTCTCTTCTCCTCCATTTGTTTTACATGTCCATGCCATCTAAGTCTAGATTTCTCTATACCATCCTGTAATGGTTCCTCCTTCATTAATTCTCTGGTCCTCTCATTATTTATTCTGTCCATCTTTGTAGCTCCAATACTGCTTCTCAAGAACCTCATCTCACTGGCCTGTACTTTGCTCTTCTCCCTTCCTTTCATAACCCAGGTCTCCGAGGCAGGATAGGAACATAGTACGTCTGATATATGATCTTTTTGCTGTTCTGAGGGACATCCTTGCTCCATAACATGCTTCTCACACTCCTCCGAAATGCTTCTGCCTGCCTCCCCCGCTCATTTATTTCTCTATCGTTTCTTCCATTATCTTGTATCAGTCTTCCCAGATACTTGAAACTCTCCACTTTCTTCAGCTGTTCCCCACCAATTGTTATTCCCGTTGTGGTTCTTTCCTTCTTCCTTGGTGTGATCACCATCTCACTCTTATTTATGCTAAATTTCATCCCATATCCTTGTATTATTCCTTCCCACACGTCCAACTGTTCCTGTACCTCTTCCTCCTTGTTTCCCCGTCAGTGATGAGAATTTAAAAAATCACAGGGTGCAAGATCGGGGCTATAAGGTGGCTGCGGTACACAAGTAATGTTGAATCGAGCCAGAAACGTAAGGTCGTGCATTGTCATGATGAAGTCGCCAGAGTCAACAGATGTGGCACCCAACGGGCACAATCTCGGGTCATATGGAGATGATCGAGCATAATCCTAAAGACACTGCCATATTAAATTCCCAACACTTCACTGAGGTTATGTAATGTTATCCACCGATCCTCATGGACAATCACAGCAGCTGTGTTGATGTTGACGTCAGTAACAGCAGGAGCCGAAACACCTGGCCCACCTTGCTTAACAAAGACAAGTCGGCCTTCTTTGAAGTCCTTGACTGTTGCAAGAGGTAGTGCATCTTCACCGTACGCTTGCTTCAGCTCTTCGTAAGTTTCAGTGGGTGCATGGTTTAAACGAAAACAGAATTTGATTGCACTGTACTGTTCCTCTCGCGTCACCTCCATTGTCTGGTATGCGAAATGCACGGATCGTCTACAAAATAGAGCATTACTACCAACCTACCGAAGCGAGAGTGCTGCCGCCTACGGACATTATACATAACAATCCGCTCTTTTCAAATATTTATACTACAGAATGGAAACTATCACGGAAGCTACAGGAAAAATATCAGTCTTTGTTGATCAGCCCTCGTACATCATTCCCTGATTTCTTCTTAATCATTACAAAAGGTATTTTGGCTAATTTCAGTACTTAAGAAAATTTTATCAACAAGTGATACTTCATTCAGTGTTACCAGGTTTCCAGTGCAGCAATGACATAATTTGAATTCCTAATGACTCCCAGAAAGATATGAAAATCCTTTTTTACATTTTACATGGTGCCCACAGAATTTTCAATGTCAATTATCCTGACTTTTCCTGACCATTTTTCAACAAAATTCCTGACTCGCGAAGTCATCGTAACATCGGAAAAATGGTTTATTGAGCAGACCCGTGCGAGAAATCTCGCATGTTCATAAACCACACTTTTCCCAATAGGTTTATAATGAGAGATGTAAGGAGAAAGGATATGTTTTTATTTCAACCAAATGATTATAGAACACTATTTACATTTCAGGATAAAGGAAAGACCTTAAAATGTTCATGACATGAAACAGGCGTCACAGCGGCCCGTGGACAGCAAATATGGAGCGTATTTTCCCACATCCAAGGTGTTTACAAATCGCACACTTCGTACATAATTTTGAAAGTCATTTCTTAAAGAAATTTTAGATATTTATGAAATTAGAGTGCAATTCGTCACTGCTAATGTCTATTCTCTTTCATTTGAATACTCATTGTCACGATCGGTCGCTTGTGAGCGCCGCAGGAGGGATCTATACTACTGAAATAATATATATGATTTCAGCCTCCACTATCCCCATAGCTGCCCAATGCTCGCCTCTTTTATTAATTTAAAATACAAAATAAAGTAAATTATAATGCAATAACACATAAATCAAAGTACTTAATAACCTAAACTATAGTTTTGCGGTCGCCAAATCCCTGCGCCAACACCAAAAAAGCATACAAAAAGTAGGTAAAAGAGGTTTTTACTACGATGTACTGAAAAAATGGAACCTTACCATAATGTCCAGTGAGTTATTGCTTTTTATCTTCAGAGATTAGTTGAACTAGTAACATCAAAATATGGCTGTAAAACACAAAATACTGTATGGTTAATATAAAATTCCTGACTTTCTAATACTATTCGCCATTTTTTTTCCTGACTCACGCCATTTTTTCGCACTTTTTCCTGTCTTTTCCTGACCAAAAACAAAATTCCTGACGTTTCCTGCCTGTGGACACCATGAATAATATGCCAGGTAGAAGTGTAAAAGACAGGATTTGGTCTCCTGCAGAATTAATGATTTCATTCTCAGAATATGAAACAAGGTATGAAAATCATCTATTATCGAAGTGGAAGTGTAAAACCAGAATTAACATGTAATCTGCAATGGTTTTGAATTAAGTAGATATATTTCACTCCTATATCTGGAAGTAAAAGTGACATGTAAAATGAGTTACCAAAATCTATAAAACTTACCCAACAGATAATCCATGTCCACTATCTGCCAATGTCACTTTTGATACCACTTTGGGAAGATCACCTAGTCAGAAAATAGAAACATTCATATTGCATCATTATAAAAATAATGTCTTGTGGATGTACATGGCCATTAGCCCATTATTGATATAAAGCATGTTTAAGGGTTATTCCTGTGGATTCTTTCATCTCTAGGAGACTGATCTTATTGTCTTCCCAAGAATCTACTTCCTCTTGTAGGCCCTACAATGACACCCCATTTTTCGAGAGCTGGTGAACCATTACTTTTTCTTTGCATAGATTAGACTATTACTTGCCTCCTTTCCGTATATCAATGACTTTATAAAAATGATCATTTTTTTCCCGTATTATATTGTAGATCGCTAATTCGACTTTTCAATACAATATTTCACCTCTACTACTTGACATTATACAGGGTCTTTATATTTGCTTGGCAAGGACAATCTCGCTCCGCCTGTGACGGCTCAGTTGCCAGCGACCACGCGCACATATGTACGGCAGAATACGGTGCTTAAAATCAGTAAAGAATATCTGGAGGGTTTTCCATTATTTATGTTCCGTATTGACGCTTACAGTGAAGCCTCCGTGGCTTAGGCGGCAGCACGCCAGCCTCTCACCGCTGGGTCCGTGGTTCAAATCCCGGTCACTCCATGTGAGATCTGTGCTGGACAAAACGGAGGCAGACAGGTTTTTCTCCGGGTACTCCGGTTTTCCCTGTCAAAATTTCATTCCAGCAACACTCTCCACTATCATTTCATTTCATCTGTCATTCATTTAATCATTACCCCAGAGGAGTTGGGTGAAGACCAGTTTGGTTTCAGGAGAAATGTAGGAACAAGGGAAGCTGTACTAAGTCTTGGGCTGATTTTGGAAGGTAGAATAAGGAAAGATAAGAGAACGTTCATGGCTTTTGTAGACTTAGAAAAGGCTTTTGATAACGTTGATTGGACTAAATTGTTTGACATTTTGAAATCGATTGGAATAAAGTACAGGGATAGGAGGGTGATATACAATCTATACAGAAACCAGACAGCAGTCATTCGAGTTGAAGGACATGAGAGAGAAGCTGGTATTCAGAAAGGTGTAAGGCAAGGCTGCAACTTATCACCCATACTTTTCAATCTTTACATTGAACAAGCAATGAAGGAAATTAGAGAAAAATTTAAAGTGGGAGTGAAGATTCAAGGAGAAATAATTTCAACTCTGAGATTTGCTGATGACATCGTCATCTTGGCCAACAAGCCTGAGGATCTGAATGAGTTTTTGAATGGTATGGACTCCGTCTTACGGAAAGAATTCATGATGAAAATTAATAAATGTAAAACAAAAATACTGGAATGCAGCCAAAATAAATCAGAAACCCCTATGGAGATCAAATTGGCAGGTTAAAAGCTGAAGGAAGTAGGAGACTTCTGTTACTTAGGAAGCAGAATAACCAGTGATGGACGAAGCAAAGAGGATATAAAAAGTAGGTTGGCTCAGGCAAGAAAAGCATTTCTACAAAAAAGGAATCTGCTGACATCGAATATAGATTTAGGTATTAGGAAGTCATTTTTGAAAGCCTTTGTCTGGAGCGTGGCGCTCTATGGAAGTGAAACTTGGACTATTGGTGCAGCAGAAAAGAGGAGAATTGAAGCATTTGAAATGTGGTGTTACAGGAGAATGATGAAGATCAGATGGGTAGATAGGGTTACAAAAAAAGAGGTATTAAGACGAGTGGGAGAGGAGAGATGTTTCTGGCGACTGCTAATGAAGAGAAGAGATAGGTTGGTAGGACACATACTAAGACACCCAGGAATAGCAAGCTTAGTTATGGAAGGAAGGGTCGAGGACAAGAACTGTAGGGGTAGACCAAGGTTAGAATATGTTAAACAGATTGCCTCGGATGTAGGGTGTGGTAGCTATGTAGAGATGAAACGATTAGCTCAGGACAGGGAGGCATGGAGAGCTGCATCAAACCAGTCAAAAGACTGAAGACTCAAACAACAACAGAGGAGTGCGTCAGGCCTCGGCAGCCGGCACAGCCCATATCCTCGCCGCTAGATGGGGGCTTCATTCATTCCATTCCTGACCCGGTCGGAGACTGGAAGCAGGCTGTGGATTTTCATTCATTGACGCTTACAATTCAAGTTAAAGGGAGATTACTTTACCCTTTAACTTAAAATCAGTACCATGCATTTTTACTCACCATGTTAACAGTAGATGCTGAAAATGTTCCCCATCCGCTGGCAAATATAATCGGCATCTCCTTATGAAGTTTCCGGTTACTCCAGTTAATTTAGCTTCAGTAAAGAAATAACAACGTCTATTTTTATTGTTTACTGAACCTTTTCATTCGAATCTCTTAGCCAGTTGTTTTATTGTCTGATTTATAAGAATGGGTCTCCCTGGAAATTTCACACGAAACTTTTGTCTTGTTCTAGCGCACGATTTCCTGCCCTTTATATACATATTGTGCAAATATACATGTTCACGTAACAAATATTCTACATAAGGCATTACAGCACTATACACAATCACAATATAGCACTATACAATACGATATACAGTAAAGTACATAGTAGCTTTATAATAAAACTTTATTGCAGTCGAACGACCATAGAGTATAATAGTTGGTCTCCGACCGTATTCCCACGCTCTTGATGCGGTAGACGTGTGAGCCCCGAGCTAATTGGGTGTTTTATAAAGCTACTATGTAGACCATGCGCGCCAACCTGTAACATGGCGGGGACCGCCGGCCAAGGTCGAGCAGAATCGCCTTGCCAAGCAAAAATAAAGACCCTGTAGATAAATGTAGAAATATTGTATTGAAAAGTGGAAAAATAGAATTAAAGATGCCTCAATCTCACGTATCTCATTGCTGCCTTTTCACATTCCTCCTCGCAACTCTCAGTTTTTAAGAGTTACAGATTGACATGTTGATGATAATGATGATAATTGTCGTTTAAAGGGGCCTAACATCTAAGTTATCGGCCCTTGACATGTTGAGAATCCCACAGTTATTACAAGCAAAAGAAGTTACATTTTTGGGTTCAAATTGAATATTTTATCACCTCTTCCTACAGCTGTGTTCCCCCATGTTAGGTTTGCTGTCAACATTGATTTCACCCCACTACCACATTCTTCCTTTAGGTACCATAATCATTTATATATAGCCTCAGTCACATCCTCTCCTTGTACCATATAATATGAATAATATTTTGACTTACATCCTGCTGATGAACTATATTCAATACCATCTATAGGCTAATTTGTGTTGAACTAGTTACCTAACCTTGAAAATTCCCACCACAGAAAAGAGCAAAATGTTGATCGTTTCAATAAGCATACGGCAGAATAACCCTAAAATATGATTTAATATTACAAAAATAGATGATATATTCACCTGATCTTTTAGCTGTTACATCAGACTGACTGTTTGCAGAGTCCTTCAGGTTATTAAATACAACTGTCTTCCTGCCTGGGTTATTATCAGCTGGGCCATAAATTTGCTCCTCAGGTCTACGACGATTGCTGTTCTGTGTATCTGTAGGCCTATATTCTGCAGGAAACTCTACTTGTAAATTCTGTCTGATTACAGACTGAGAGAGAGGAACAGATTGATATGCCGAGAAGCCCACATTCTTACGATCAGTTATATTTTTGGGTTCAAATTGTTTTTTATAATCAAGTCTCAAATTCTGAAAATCAATTTCTAAATCCCTACGGGAAACTGGATCTCTCTCTTGCTTCAGAATGGGCTGAGCCAAGCTATTAGTTGCCTCAAAAGAAACTTGTTTTCTTACACCATTACAGTTTTCAGTAGATGATTTTATATTGGGGTACTGCACAAAACCACGATGTACATCAGAATTCCCATCATAATTAAATTTACAGCTAGTTGCATTTTCACTTTCTGTCCTTTGTTCCGAAGCCAAAACTGTACGTGCCCGAACATCATCCAGATTTTGAAATTTGGCAAAACTCTGATTTGACAGTGGCATATTGCCAGAAAAACCTTTCAAAAACTCTTGATTAGAACTGGTATCCCCTGAATCAACAGGTGGTGGTGGCAGTGCATTTTCTACACAAGGTAAAATTACTGATGAGTTCTGACTTTCCTGTGATTGAGAAATTGGAGTGCTAATGCACTTATATAAACCACAGTTCTCGCTTGAAAATTGATTTACATCAGTGCCTTCTGCCATCTTTTGCTCATAATTTCCATCTTCATTTTGTCGAACAGATGAGCTGTGGTGATCTAACTGCCTTTCCTTGTACCGCAATTTGTATTCTATTTCTTTCTGCGTATTTTCTATCTCATGTAAGAGCTTATTAACTTCTGGCAAATCCATACTTGCAGATTTATTAAGCATGTGTTGTGTTTGCAAGGGAGAAATGGCTTTTGGCTTTATAAGAGTATTGCTTGCAGGCACGTTTCTGAAAGAATGCAAACCAAAGCTATTATGAGGAACTGTTTCAATATTTTCCATAGAAGTGGCATTGCATATTTCATTTGGAGTAATTATAGCCCGAGAAGCAGAAGTACCTTCTGACGGCTTCCTCCTACCTTCCAAAAATTCATCAATTTCACCTAGAAAATTAATATCCTGCCACTCGTACCTTAGCATACTATTCCCTATCCTATCCCTATCGTACGTATCATCACTACGAGAATGAGCACACAACTCATTTGCCTTTGGAGAATTACTCATTGGATACACATCTTGTGGAGAAACTGGATCCAAAAATATACCACGTTTTGCAGGAAATGAAGTCATGTTGTCACTGTCTCTAGTTGTAAAACACTGGGGTCCCATGCTTGGGCTTGGGGAAGATGGCAAGGATAAATGTCTCCGAGCATTGACTGGAGCACCTTGCAAATGCATATTATGGTATTGCTCGTCTCCATTGTCAGTAGCATTTCCACCAATCCTATAGCCAGTAGAAGACATAGAATAGAATCTTAGAGCCAAATCACTCCGCCCAAGATTATGAAACTTCGTAGAATCTACTGAAACAGCACAGTCAAATGACTGATTAAAATGACTATGCTTGGACAAGAATTTATCAGAACTTAAACTATCCTTGCTTTCTATTAGATTAATTCGTTCCTCCAGATCGTTCACTTGATTTATAAGTTCATCGACGCGTGACTTACTGGTTATATAACCGTGACCCTCAAACCATCCCCTGTGGTTTGAAACAGAATCTTCAGAGTCGGATGAATTAACAGCAAAAAAGTCTGGTGGAATGAGAAGCAACACATCAGTGTCATCAGAATCACTCATATCAGACACATCATTCTACTCCAGTAATTCATTTTATGAAATTCACTGAAATAACGAGAGCACTCTGGACACATTCATGAAAGTTTACGAGTTCACTATTGATCAACATGCTCATCAATAAAACCAACATCAAGGGTGTAAACAAACGTCCCAGTAGTAAACACACAACCTAGCTGATTTGCACGAAACAATGGATCCTGTGTCACAATTCAGCACAAAGTGCATTTTTCAGAGGAGTCTGTCTTGAATCGAACCTACAACTGCAGTCAATTTTTGAAAAATATGTGGTAGACCTAATATATTTCTCCAATATTACCCCAACGCTAACCATTTCACCCGGGTACATGTCTTCTTCTTCTTCTTTCTTGTAAGGGGGTTTTGGTGGGCAGAGCGAATAGCTTTTTACCCAATAACTAGGTTAAGAGCGTATTTAAGGTTGGATGGACCATCGACAAATTAAAGGAATGGGGTTAACAAAAAACGAAAAAAGGAAATTGAAACCAGGGAGACAGAGGAACTATTCTTCACGTCAATTGACCCACAATGACGACTTCCTAAAACATAAACACAACCGGGTCACACATAAAGGTACGAAATTTAAAAAGTAAGGTTACACGTATCAAGAAATGTTAGGAGAGAGGTAACGACTGGGGCGGTGGGGTCTGTAAGAAGCGTTTCAATGGTTAAGGGAAGTTGAAAGCCATAAGTAAATAAGGTGTGAAAAAATGAAGGTCGGTGAGAATCATAAAGGGAACATTGAAATACTATGTGATTGACGGAACCGAAAAACTTCCCACAATCGCACATTGGTGAAGGTCGGAAACGAAGGCGGGCTAAATGAACAGGGGATAAAGCATGATTAAATCGGAGGCGAAGAATGGTTGTGATATGACGACGAGTATATTGTCCGGTAGAGAACCAGGGCTTGAAAGGAGGTATGGGCTGCAATCGATGATAAAAGGTCGCTTTGGAGCGGGAATAGGAATGCCACCATTGTTGCCATTCTTGACGTAAATGGGTGTGAATTTCAGGGAGCAGATCAGTATACGGTATCGCTAAATCATATGTATCGCCATGTCCTTGGGCAGCATTTTTAGCCATAGTATCGACCAGTTCATTACCAGGAATGTGAGAGTGACTAGGGAGCCATAAAAAAATAACATCAAAATCAAGATTAGCAAGGTCGAAAGTTAATAGAAGAATTTGCATAAGGTACCAATTATCTGTGTTGGAGATATTCGAAAGAGCTCTGAGCACGCTTAGTGAATCGGTACAAATAAGAGACTGGCGAATGTGATGTTGCTTAATATAAAGCAAAGCCTGTCGAATGGCAAAGGCTTCAGCCGTAAAGATGGAAAGCGAAGAAGATATACAATATTGTAGTGAAAGATCTAGTTGAGGAGAATAAACAGCTGCACCAACACGAAGGGGGTTGAAAAATTTGGATCCATCAGTATAAAAGATAATGTGATGAGGGTGCGTAGATAAGAAAGTGAATACCAGGGAATTAGTAATAAGAGGATTGTGACGGAGGTCGGTAAGAGGAGAGTTGGCTAAATGCAGGTAAGAATTCGGGGAATAATAAAGAATAGGGTAGGGAACCGTATAACAGAGAGGCTTCCGTGTTTGAAGAATGGAGGAACGAGAGGGTTGTAAAAAACGATAAGCAACTAAGAGGGATGGAAGGAAATTCCGAAAACGAGGAAAAGTTTGCGTATAGGTATGTAATAATTGCAATTTAGGTATAAGTGGAAATTGGGTAATAGCCATCTTACCGAGAAGATACTTAAGCGATAAATACTGACGCCTTAAGACTAGGGGAAATTCAGCAGTTTCAATTAAAAGCGCGCCAGTGGGAGTGGAGCGAAGAGCGCCTGTAATAATACGTAAGGCGGTATATTGCATAGTGTCCAACTTTTTACAGCGGGTGGGTGACATTAAATCGAAAAAATGACATCCATAGTCGAGAGTCGCCCGAATGAAATTTCGATAGAGAAGTAATAGGATATAAGGATCAGCACCCCAATTACGACGGGTGAGGGAACGAAGAAGATTAAATTTGCGTTGGATAGTAACAGAAATATTTTGAAGATGTTGTGTCCACAGGAGTCGATCATCAATAGTTACTCCAAGATAGGTAATAGAACGTCTCAGGGAGATATGCCCAGATCGGTAGCGAATGGGAGATCGGTCATAAAGACGGCGGGGAGTAAAAATGAGAGCAGCACTCTTAGAAGGGGCAGTAGTTAACCCGGATTGGTGCAACCAATCATGACTGAGATTTAAAGCCGTAGTCATGTTCCGGCGGCATTCAGAAAGCTGGGGGTGAGAGCAATATAGAAGAATATCATCCGCAAATTGCAGAATACGTACGTGAGGATTCACTATCGTCTCAAGTTCATGGGTGTAAACATTGTATAAAAGACCACTTAATATGTCACCTTGAGGTAATCCGAGAGATGTATAGCGATCATTGAGTTCAAGGGTTGAGGAGAGAACGGATAACCTTCGATTGGTAAGAAGATTATGGATAATAGAGATAAAAACGAGAGGAAATTGTAAACGGCCCAGAATCTGTAATAAAAGAGAAATGTTGACATTATCATAAGCGCCTTGTACATCTAAAAACACTGCAAGAAGATGATGTTTTCGATATCGGTTGAGAAGAACATCCGTTAAAAATATATTGATGGCATCAATGGTGCCCTTCTTTTTGGTAAAAGCATATTGATTCACGGGGAGAAGAGAATAATATTCTAAGACCCACATAAGGCGCTGTAAGAGGATTCTTTGAAAGGTTTTGCGAAGACAAGAACCAAGACTAATACCCCGATAATTATGAGGATCCAGGGGATGTTTACCTGGTTTAAGGAGGGGTACGATTCGAAACGCATTCCACTCAGGCGGAGTAAGGCCCGTTTGAAGAATATAGTTATAAAAGTTTATTAATGTTATTTGAGCCGAAAGTGGTAAGGAAGTCAACATATTATAGGTAATGAAGTCCAGTCCCGGTTGGGTAGATTTGCGATGATGAAGTGCTTTAGTAAATTCGGAAAGAGTTATGGGACGGAGTAAACACGAAAATTTGGTACCAGTGGGAATTGGAGGTAAGGAGAGCAGTGGGGGAACAAAATCCGGCGTAAGTTGACGATAAAAGGAACGAAGAACATCATCAGATATGGAAGATGGGGAACTGGGAGAAGAATTATGAGACAAAAATTTAATTGCGGTCCAAATACGAGAAATAGGAGTGGATCGACTTATAGAAGTTGTGAAGCGTTGCCAAGCGGCTCGACGTGTCATATTAAAAGTTCTTTGAAGTTGAGCGGTAATTTTTTTATAATTTAGATAAGTAAAGGGGGTATTAAACTGCCGATATAATTTGAAAACGTGTTTGCGACGTTTAAGTAACAAGGCACATTCATTATCCCACCATGAAATATGAGAAGAAGGGGAACCAAGGGGGCGGCGAACTGTGAAGGGATGATAAATATCTAAATAAGCGCCGATCGATGATAAAAGATGGGTATAAGCAGTAGATGAGGTCACATGAGGTGAGGGAGAGGTATGTTGAATATAATCAGCAAACAAGGAAGGATCGAAGTGACGAAGCAAACGAGTGGGCGGCGAAAGAATAGAAGGAAGTAGAGAAGGACGGACAAGAGAGTAGGACATAAGAATAGGATAATGGTCACTTTGATGGAGATCAGGAATAGTTTGCCAATGAAGACGGTGTGCTATATTAATGGTGGTGAAAGCAAGATCAACGGCACTTTTTGCCTGGGTCGGTCCTGTGAGTCTGGTGGGGGAACCATCATTCAAAAGGTGAAGATGGAGTTTGGTAAACGCCGAATAAATATGACGACCCTTGGGAGTGGTTTTCTCACAACCCCATACAGAATGGTGAGCATTATAATCACCAGTAATAATGTGGGATCCCAAGCTACTGTGATGTTGTAAAAAAGAAAACCATTGACGAAAATTGCCTTTGATAGCTGGGGGACAATAAAAATTCGTGACATAGAAGGCATCTAGGCGTATAGTTAAGGAATACGTGCGGGGAATAGTAAAGTGGGTGGAGACAAGTGTATACGGAATATGATATTTAATCAAGGTCATGACTCCCCCATAGGGAGTGCCATCACTGCGTTCAATGTGGTAATTCGGGAGATAAAAAGTGAAATGTGACGGTAACCAAGTTTCCTGAATTAATATGATATCAGGATTGAATTCCTGTACAAGTAGAATAAGTTCATGCTTTTTGTGGAGCAGGCTCCGACAATTCCATTGAAGGAGACGCATCTAATGGAGAGGGATGGGGTTCAGGAGTTATCGGGGATTTAACGGGGAAAACATGCGATTGTGGGGGTAAAAAAGTTAAAAAGTTGAAAAATAATTTTTTCAATAACATTTGCCATTGAGCGTTGGTACCTAATAACGCGAGTAATTGAGTATAATCAGTATACAATTCTGTGGGCATACCGGCAGGCGGTAGCGGATCGGACGAGGTAGGGGGAGGTGGGTTCAATGAAGACGGTCCAGCAAGGGACCGAGAAGCAGAGTGGGTGGGAGGATGTAAAATCGCCTGATAGGCCTGATGGTCATACCCCGGAGGGTTGGGTAATTTGGGAGAACGTGACAGAACAGCAGTGAATTTCCGCTTTTTAGCAATCCCCTCTGTTGGTAGAGAATTGGGAAGAGCTTGGGAAGATACAAACGGAGTAGTAGTTGCCGCTAAGGAAGGGAATTGTTGCGGAGTATACAGGGGAGTGACTGTGAGCGGTTGATGTTTGGTTACTTCCTCATAAGTTTGATTATTCAGACACATTTGGCGTTTGATTGCTATTTGTTGTTGATGGAAGTCACATCTAGCAGAACCACAAGGATGATTCTGTAGACAATGAGCACAATAGGAGAGTACACTAGTGCAATCAGCCGTCAAATGGGACTGAGCGCATTTGCGGCATCTTGGCGATTTCGCTCGACAATTGAGGCCTACATGACCATAACGTTGACATCTCTGACATATGATGGGTAGAAATACAAATATTTCTACTTCGAGGTAAACGTTAAAAAGGGAAACAGCTCTAGGCAAATTTTGAGACGCAAAGGTGATTTTTACAGTCCCTGTGGGAACATATTCAGTGCGGCCGTCTCTGGTCACTCTCCTAGTCATACGTTGAAGTTTAGCAATGGGTATCGGAGTTTCAATAAATTTCATGATATCTTCAAGAGAGAGGTCTAAATCTACTCCACGGACAACCCCTACTCTCTGAATACTGGAAGAGGGTATGAAAGCTTTAAGATTGCGTTCCTTCAGAATAGAATGCGACATGAAATCATTTGCATGGGCAGCTGAATTAAATTTAATTTGTACCCGATTACGACCTTTTCGTTGAATACAGGTGATACCTGTAATTTTGCGATCGTAAAAGGTTCGGCCAAGACTCATGGGATGTAAGTTCCCCAACCTCCCTTGATTAGTAGACTCGACATGTACGATATACGGCCCCATATGATTAGGAGTGTAAACCGCAGAAATATCAGGGCAAATGAAGATGTCGGATCTGGGACGATCCGATGGAGTAATTGGAGAAGGAGCAGAATTTTCGGTATCCATTTGAGGTTGAAAAGGTGCCGTAAGAGGGACTACATCCGTAGTAAAATGCTGGAGTTCAGAATCAGGTGGTCGAGCATGCAATCCACCGTCACTAGAGGACGCCATTACAGCATGCACTAGATTACCGGGAAAGACAACGAAAGGTTTACTCGAAAGATAATAATCACACAATAAGGAAGAAAGAAATAAGTAGACTATGGTACACTCCGAACACACGCGGTACGAAACACCAAGAGCACTAACACACCACGTCCAGACGCACGGAGAATCCCAACTCGACTCTCCGGGTACATGTCAAAACACCGTCACCGTACGCTCCGCCCATTATTCCTAACGCATTCGTGACCAACATTGAAGCTAAATTATAACAATTTCTTTATTTTGGATTCCTCACAAATATCTCGAAAAAGTGAAAAATATCATTCATGTCAAGACCGACAAAGCATTTTATATAATATATTTTAATATATGAAAAATACCCCTTGACACCAGAAAACTGTCATTATAATTTTTATTTTTTAGTTTCAATTCCGAGGTTGGTTAACAGAGTAACGGTATAACAATCGATCAAGTGAATATTCCCTCCAATCGATAAGGATACTTTTATTATTCCTAGCCAACCGTTATAAACTCTAATGAGTAGAGGTGGGACTATCGACTACTTTTAACCATCGACTGACTAGTCATTCATTGGAAGAAACTGTCGACGAGATAGTCCAGTCGAAAGGTTACCTGAGTCTTGCCAAGACCGACTACAATATAACAGACCGCAATGCCACTATCGATAGTGTAGAAAATGGCGGGAATCGTAGGGGATTAGGAGAGGGGAATATGGTTTGTTTACATATGGTGATCTAAAGTTTTAAATGTGTCTACTGCCAAGATATCGCATATCTCAAATGATTTCGTGCTGCTATTAATTGTAATAGTGTACCTTACTTAGTGTAGTGCACTGTGAATAATTATAAATTACGGAAATACGTAATGACTGTACATTGTGTTATTTCAAAACATGGGTCGCTCCTGCTGTGTACCCGGCTGTAAATCTAATTATACTTCTGCGGATACTTCAACTTTTAAATTTCCTAAAGACAAATCTTTGAAAGATAAGTGGATTAGAAATATTCACCGAGATAATTTCGAAGTTAAGGCGCAAACTGTTGTATGTGTTAAACATTTTGAAACTAAATTTGTGGTTAGGGAAGATATATTCCCAGTTGAAAATGGTGAAACCATTCGTGTCCCCAGGAAAATTCCCAAACTAACCCCTGATGCCATTCCGACAATTTTCCCCCAATCAACCGTCTTACCACACAACTGCACTTCCCAAAGAGAGGAAAAATACGGAAGAGCGTTTGCAAAATGTATTACGAAGAGATGAGGAACATTTCGCTGAGTGGTGTGAACAGGATATAATTTCTAGTTTCGATATCTTTCGAAGTAAGGTTAATGAGAGGCAGGTGTCTCCTTTCACAGTGTTAATGAAAGATGATTGTGTCCTGTTTGTTAAAGTAGATGATGGTAGCTTTAATGACATCCCATCAGTGTCAGTGTGTTTTAAAGTATCAAATTCTTTGAGTGTAAATGTTTTCTATAAGAATCTGTGTGTGCCTGTGGAGAAATTTAAATGGATACTGCAGTCTGAAGGAAGCAGTGATTTGAAATGCGACAGGTGGTCGAAACTGGACAATTTGGTGAGTCATCTTTCCAATTATAATGATGAACATGTTTCTACTTCTGACAGAATTCATATGCTGGTGGATTTTTTAAGGGAAGCCATGTCTCTTGATTCCGACATTGATATAATAAGAGCTAGGAAAATTAAATTTGCTTTAGAGCAATTGGAATTGTCCATTGCAACTCAGATTCAGTATTCGCCAGAGCTATTAATATGGGCTGCCACAATTTCCTATTCGTATCCAGGGGCCTATCAGTCAATGAGAAAAACCAACATGATCACACTACCTCACCATGTATATCTTCAACAGTTTCTTTGTAGAATAGGTCCAAAAGGATGTGGAATAGGGCCATCTCAAAAATCATTCTTGTTGGAAAAATCTAAACTCCTTAATGATGATGATAAGGTTGTATCAGAAATGTTGGATGAAATACATATTAATGCCAAGCTATCGTACAAAGCGGGAAAAATCATAGGAATGGCTGAAAATGGATCAGAATCAGATGCGGCAACCACTATGCAGGTGTTTATGTCTTCATCTTTACACTCACAACATAAGGATGTTATAGGCCTCTTTCCAGTGAAAAATATGAATGCTGAAACACTGCTGAAGTTAACTGTAAACATCCTGAAACTCTTAAATGAACTCCACTATGACGTAGTTTGTTTGGTGTCAGATAACTACCGAACAAACAGGAAAATGTTTGAGATGTTGAGTGATGGTGTCTTAAAAACTCCTGTCCCTAACCCAGCTGATCCTTCAAAGCCACTCTTTCTTCTCTTCGATAATGTGCATTTATTGAAGTGCATTCGAAACAACTGGTTAAACCGACCTGGTGAAATGCTCGTCATACCAGATACTATACAAACATTTACACTTATTGAAAAAATGCTAAACATTTCTGAGGGACAAATAACATGCCAGTACAATACCGTTGAGGCTAAATTTTCAGACTTGCGAGATTTATTTCATTCTGAAAAGAGAATGTTATTCAAACTAGCTCCAAATCTGTCTAGGAAATCCATGTATCCTTCAAACATTGAAAAACAGAATGTTGCTCTAGCTATGAGTGTTTTTGATGATAAGAACATAGTGGCATTAGAGATGTTGTCGAAAGAGGGTGTGGTTATATCTGAGGGTACCATCCAATTTCTGAAATTAATTTCCAAATGGTGGACCATTGTGAATGTCCAGCATCCCATGAAGGGAACATACATTCGAAATGAGGATGCCAATCCAATCTATGGCCCAAATGACACCGAACTTATTTTTCTTGAAACCATGAAGAGTTATATCGATATCTGGCACACATCACTGGCTGAAGGAAAGCTAACAAATGATACCTACACGGCCTTTACCCACACACTTCTTGCAATTGTAGGGCTATGTAAATTTATTTTCAGTAAATATGGGTGGTCGTATATACTAACAAGTAAGTTGCAAACTGATAGCTTAGAGGGAACATTTGCAGCATATAGAAGACTTAGTGGATGCACCTACAATGTTTCTGTGGAGCAAATTCTTGAATCGGACCGAAGGCTCAAAGTTCTTGACTTGTTGAAATTGAAGTCTGCCAAGGTAGGAGAACTTGCATTGAGGGACCTGGCAGTAACATTCAGCCACGAAGAAAGCGAGGAAAATTTTTAGATATATTGGAGTCCGCTGTAGATGAGTCTCGCTGTGTAGCCGTTCCAATCGAGACGCAAAGGGTCCTGGCATTTATTGCTAGTTATACCAGCAAGACCGTCCTGGAAAAGTTAGGGAAGAAAGTGAAGTGTACCGAGTGTAAATATATGTTACAGTGTGATGAAGAGCTCCTCCTCGATTGTGACACACAGGAACTTGATTCTTATTTCAACCAGCTGAACAGAGGTGGATTAAAGCGTCCGTCAGCTTTCATATTATCTCTGAGTTGTAGTGTGTTTTGCCTCTTCCAAACATTGATCAGTGAGTTTTATGAAATTGAATTCTTGAAACTAGATAACCAGAGGGATGCTGTTGTCAAACTAGGTATGCAGATGACTGAAAACACTGTCAGTAACATTGAATACATTTGCAGATGTGGTGTCCCTTTAGTAAAAGTTTTAAAGAAGTGCATGAAAGTGTTCGCCAATATTTTTGTCAATAACTATACCAAGGTTCTACATGACAAAAATGTATCTAAAGGAATTGCTAAAAAGCTCGAGAGCAGACACATGAAGAGGAGCAACATGGATCAGCTGGGAATGAAACAGAAGATCCGCAAGGAGTCAAAACTCAGTAGCAAGTAAATCGAGTAAAGTGATATGTTTATTAACTTTGCAGTGTAGTAATTCTATCATTAATTCTGAATGAAAGTAGAACACGGCTTATACAGTTGCATCAGACATGAACGTGACGTTTACATACCTTGTATCCTTGTTTCATCTTCTGGGCGATATTACATATTGAAATTAGGAACCCTGGTCACTACTGCACCTCATATATGTGCTAAAGTACGTAAATACGTGTTTTTATTTATTGCTCTTTTAAGAACGGCTGCCATGATCTGACAGCATTTGCATCTCGTTCAACTGTCAACAAGGCACACTCTAGCGGCATACCCAGAGGCGCACACATTGTTGCCAACATGTGGGATACAAAATCACTGTTGATAAGAAACAAGTGGGATACAAAATCACTGTTGTTAAAAAATGACAGTCATCGGGTCGCGTTAGGCTGTAACCATTGTCAAAAACCATTGTTCTGGACGCGTTAGGCTGCAACCATTGTCAAAAACCATTGGATTGGACAAATTGAAGGTTAGAATGGTCGGGTGTCGTTGCGGCCTTGGCACGCGCAGCCAGTGGGGCACGGTTGACACAAAATCATTGATCTGGACACGTTAGGCTGTAATTGGATTGAACAAAACTAAGGTTAGAATGGTTGGGTGTTGGTGCATCATAGTACCGTAATGGTGAGTTTGGCAGTACTGTTTTGATGATGGTTGATGTGAATAATGGCATGCTGGCGATTTTAACTGTCGTACGGACAAAGAAGACATGAAAAGCAGAACAGTTTTAGTATTTATAGAATCGTAGGGTGTCATTCTTGTGAACAATCCTCACACACCAACCTACCGGTACGTCTGTCATAAAGGTATGAGTGCAATAGACCTGATATTTGTCAACACCTACGTTAGAGCCATTGATTTCAAGGCTCTCATAAACTCCGGTGTGGCCCCACTAAGAAAACACTCACCCGTGTACGTACAACTCGCGATAGATGAGTCACTATACAGCAGGAAAGAGTAATGACAAAACGTACTTTAAATACCAGCATCCTATCAGAAATAACCTCGCCGACAGAACACATACTAGATTAGATAAATCAGGGAGAGGTAGATTCCATGGCATCGAAGTTGGCTAACTACTTAAAAGAAGCTCAAACAAGGGAAACAGGAACAAGCGCAAGTCGCAGCCATGGTTCGACGCAACATGTTATGACAAAAGAAGAAAGGTGTTAGATCCCCTTCACACAGCTAGAACAACGAAGACCGATAATGATTTACTGGCGTACAGCACTCAAAGGCACAACTACAAAAACCTACTCAAGGAGAAGCGAGCAAAATGGGTAGAAGAAGAAGGAAAGCAATTAATAGAGAAGGCCACAGTTAACCACTTTGCAGCCCTAAAACCCAGGACAGCAAAGTTCTCCCAAATAATCACAATGGAAACTTGGAAATCGCACTTTCAAAAGTTATTTAACTTAACAGGAGAGCAACACAAAGGACAACTCATGTATCTTACCCAATCGACTCTCCGCGTATTACAGAAGAGGAGGTTTCAACCACGGTCATGGAACTGAAACGCCACAAAGCTGTCGGGCCAGATGAAATCTTTAATGCGTACCTGAAGGAGGCCTTGCCGTATTTTAAGACATTATGGACAGCACTATTTAACAAGTGCCTGGAAATACACAACGTTCCTAGCACCTGGAGGACCGCGATGCTCAAAATCCTGTATAAAGGCAAAGGTAGCCCTGACAATCCGGACTCGTACCGAGGAATCGGGTTGGAGAATGCTTTGTTCAAAGTATTCTCCAAAATTTTTTCTACAAGTTTGGAAAAGGAAGCTATCGGACACATACCGGAACAACAGTATGGTTTCAGGAGAGGCAGATCGACACTGCATGCTATAAGTAATCTGATGGAGGATATCACAGAAGCCCTTAGGCATCACCGAGGAAAATTCCACGTCATATTCATTGACTATAGGAAGGCTTTTGACCTTTCACACCACCAGATAATCATCGACAAAATGAAACATATGATCGGAGACAACTATCTGACAATCATTATAGACAACATATTACAGTTAAATGAGCTCACCATTAAAGGAAACCAAAATACAAAAGTCGACTTGCCTCAAAATCAAAGTATGTATCACGCAGTGTTCAACTATATATTTGCTTTTGCTCTATGCCACTCCGCAGGCTGGTAAACGAAGGAAACACGAGTAGCTGTGACGTCACTGCGCTATAAGCGGGGCTTGAGCTATCCGCTCCATTCAGTTGATTGTTGCAATATGCGCGCTGCTCCTCTTCCGTTTATAAGAGTTGTTTATTATAATCGAGTGTGATAGCTAGTTGCCAAAATGCCTTTGTGTAGTGTATATGGTTGTAACAACACAACGAGTAAAAACCGAAACTGTAGAGAAAAAGAAGTACATTTCCATTGATTTTCAAATCGAAGTAAGTCGCCACGTAGATTTAGCAGTTGGGTACAATTTTGCAAGAGAAAGCACTTTTTTCCTGGTAATGGGGCTACTGTGTGTTCATTGCATTTTAAAAAGACAGACTATGATGAAACGCAACTTTTGAAAATGAAGTTGATGCCTACGGAAAAGCTACAAGGTCCAAAATTGAAGCCAGGAGCTGTTCCTTCAATAAGGTGTCCGGCGCCGACAGATGGATATACTTCTCATGCAGGAATGCTAATTCATACGCAAGCCGCTTCACTAACTACACTATGGGCATAACGTATAGAATAAGAAGTGATATCACTGGCCTAGTACGCCTGGTCCACCGCAGCGCAGCGCTGGCTCCGATCTGTGATGTAAGTTAGCATTGGCGCTTACGAGACTTTTAAAACTTGCGACCTGTTTAACACTTTAAAACACTGCAAGATATCCTCATAGGCGCTAATAAGTTCAACATCTCCACTTACTTTACTGTGCCCAATTATAATTTAATAAGTCGTCTCCTGTAATAGTCCAGTTTCGACAATAAGTGAAGACAGAGAGCAAGTTCAAAATGCAATTAGCTTTGCCAGCTATCGGCAAATTTATAAAAAGAACGGAAAAATTAACCTCGCTATCAGTAAGGATTTCTTCACATTGTTACACATTTTACATTCCCTTAACAGACTTGCAACACAGAAAAAAAAAGCCGTACGAACGCAACTTTCAACTTTACCGTAGATTACTATACAATTCAATAATAACCATAAATTTCACTCCACAAACACCAAAATCAGTAAACTACCATCATTTCAGAAGAACGTAACATTAAACAGACATAGAAGGCATAGTTATGACCCCTTCATAGAGTAGGCTATTGCCTAAAACTGATCACGCCTCCTTCAGCATTACGGTACATATATGTTTTTTAACTCATTGTCTTTTTATTCTCATCCTTTTCTTCACAGAAGTAGTCTTTAATGGCATCAAGAGCATTTTTATTTACACCATACCGGACAAATACTTAGGCAAATTAAGAAATATATGTGGAACAGAATAGTCTTTCAATCGCCAGTTGGTTCTTTGGAGAAGTACTACTTCCTTCCCTTCTATCACAAATTTGTCAAATTTAACAATTAAATCTTCTGAAAAGTGAGTATCACAGATGTAGGACTTTTCAGTAAGTTCCCTATCCTTCCCTGGTATGGCCCCTTTGCACTTGATAAATCGTTCCTTATCTTCAGGAGGTTTGAAAAACCGTCTGACCTCTAAACAGTCCCCACAGCTAGATCTGCATTCTGGTACAATAGAGCAAGGCATCTTCACTACTCACATTAAGCACTCATGAAAATGTAAGGGCTAAACTGCTGTTTACTTGCATTAAATAACAATAAAATTAACACACGAAGATAACGTCAACACACGACAAGAAATTAAATTCCATTTCAGTTAATGCTTCCTACAATAGCATTTCAGGTATTAATACTATGAAGTAATAGTGTAAGCACTTGTATATCAATAAACGTTTGCACAGAACACCACCAAAACACTCCGATCGATTAAATACTTAAAATATAGCACATAAACACATAGGCTAAAAATATGTGGAAATCAACAATCTCAAATCGACTGTAGCGCTGCATAGCGGCGAGTGGCAACCCGATCCGTATTCATTACATGCTATTGAGAGAGAAGAGATCACACTTTATATTCTATTCGTTATGCTATGGGGTTACTCGTCATGAACTGAGCAGAGCAGGACGGAAAGGTATGAGACTAAAAGACGAAGGGAGTTTCTTGACACAGTATTAAGCAAAAGTGATTTAACTATAAAGATGTAAGCTACAAGATGTACAGAATGATGTGACTGAAAATATGTTGTCAGATGGTCACGTATGTAGTTTAGAAATACAGTGCGAGTTAGGAAGTGAAGTAGCTAGAAAATACTTAGACATTGCAACTCCCGGCCCTGCCCTGAACAGTGACGTAATGGAAGAACAATTGAACAACAGTTTCTATGAGCCAGATGAAAATGAAAGTGACAGTGAAAGTGATATTAGTGATACTGATTACAAACACACAAAGGACGTTGCACATATTAAGTTAAGTTAAGTTAAGTTACAGATTCATATTTCTGTGTTGTGTGGACAAGTTTACTCACACTCTTGAAATTTGCTACAGTTGTAAAAGTTAAAGTGAAAAACATTTCACATTACATTAAGAGGACTAACTTATGTTGTGCATAAAAACACTTTGCATTTGTGGTAATGAATTGGGTTGGTATTCTCAACCGATGGAAGGAAAGAAACCGGAAGGAAATGTCCTAATAGCATCAGCATTATTGTTGTCAGGCATAATTTACTGTTTGAACCAACGAGCTAGAGAAAGGTATATAGAGTGGAAATGGCGCCGCCATATTTGAAGAAGGTTGAACTGGCAGCCGCCATGATATGCTCTGTCAAGAGGGTGGGAGGCAGGGAGAGAGAGGCGTGACTAACGAGGCGTAAGATTAGGGCTACGTAAGGCCTGACAATTTAATTTGTATTTTGTTTATACATTGAACGAAAACTAACACAATCATCTTACAAGACAATAAGGTACGTTGCTTATGCACAGTACATTGCATGATTCCATTCTCCTTTAAAAATAAAACGTTTTGTGTACAACTGACGCACCTGTTGACCTCTCACGTTGAGCTGTATTTCTGCAGAAGTGTGAAGCCTGCATTTATAATACTGTTTCGCAATTCGCTCGATGAGTGAAGCATAGTGAGGCTTTTCCCCAGGTTCAGTAGCTGTAAATAGATGGTCAGATTTCAGAAACAGATAACCCGGCAGCATATCATAGACATCTGTCTGCAACTTCAGCATGAGATTATTCGTGTTCTTTCGCAACCTACACTCATTCTTCCTGATGACACTCTCAGCTGTTTTACATAATTTCACTACATCATTTGATGGATTCATAGGGCATTCTTTCACGTCTTTCTCTTTAATCACTCCTTCTTTCTGAACATCTTGACCTGATAAAAGCACTTCTAGGCATTCAATACAAGAAAATTGTTTTAGACAATTGGCGAACGACACTTCCTGCTATGTAATGAACAACATTTCCTACATTCAAGCTCGGTGAATTATAATGTGCACAGTAACCATGATCTGTCTGTCAGCATAGTATCGTCCTTCCCATTGACACCATGAATATTTGCTGTTGCAGTTGTCACAAGTAGGTCACACTCTGTAGGCTTACAGTTGGAATTCATGGATGGGCGTACCCTCGCAATTAAACACGTCCTATTAGCTGAATTAAATTGTACTGCATTTGGATTATTTCTATTCCCACTTCTGGAGCGAATAGAAGAAAAAAAATATCTCTAAGTGATCCTGACTCAATCTGCGTGTTAATAAGTATCTCAATACAGAACTTTGTCCCCACACGTATGTTTCTGCTAGTTGTATCACACTTAAGATATCAATAATCAAACCGTATATTGGCATCTTTCTGCTGGAATCGCAAATAAGCTTTCCATCTGAAATTTCTAAGAAGAAAGAAAGAAGGAAGGAAAAAATAAAAGATTAGTAAAGCCTGTTACGTTTCCCATAATTAGTTCAAAACAACGAACTAGAGAAAGTATACCTCGTTGGCTTACGAACATTGATATTTGAACAATATATTTTATTTTATAGCTTCCCACGGTCGGTGGGTGGTTATCGTGTCGGATTACTAACCCCCAAGCTTGCAGGTTCGCTCCTGGCCGTGGTAAGTGATTTTTGAAAGGCGGCAAAAATCACGATACACATGTCATACGATGTTGGCATGTTAAAGAACCCATTTGAATTCAGTAGGCCGTGTTCGTAATGGCAAAATTAATCTCGGGATTTTCCGGCAACACAAAGTTCCTCATTTCTCTACTAGAAAGCGCTATAATGTCAAGGAGCTTAGTTATCTAACCTCCTTGACTTTCATAGTGCGTCAAGGAACAATAAAATTCGACATGCAAGCTACCCTCTGGGTGTCAAATAACGAAGCTTGCACCCGGCACCGAGGCCATACGATATTATTATTACCGTAATTATTATTATGGCTCACAACTATCTTTGCTTAAATTTTAAGACAGCCTAATATATTTACCTACTGATAGCAAGGTCTTCTGCAACAATGCTACCGTATCTGAATGCGAGTGTTCTGTAGTTTCCTGGAAACTACGCTTCTTCGGCGAAGATCCACAGGCCTGCTTCTTCTGCAGATGTGCAGGAAAATTGAAAATTGTAGGTACTGCATTAGCTAGTAGACGTTGCCTTTCATTTGCGTAGAGAACAAATTAAGCTGTATCTTGTGGGGTGCCATTTATTGCTTTTCATGTTGACAACCCATTGTTTTGTTAGTTCCTGGTTCTGCAAAGGGAATCTGAAATGTAAATATCACACAAACTTAAACTGCTGCATCACGTTTTCGTAAAAGGTCTACCTCATTAATTTATGAATTTGGATGACATTTCTTACCTGAAATACAACACTGCTGTTGTCTTATAACTTCTATTCGTACAATTGAATGACGAACACACTGATGGCATGGTCAATGTATTTTTAAATAAATTTCATTCAACACATGTTCCCGCTCAACGCGAACAATCACAACAAGCTCTTGTCAGACGACGTTCTGAATCATGGCCGCCTTAACTCAAGTTGCCTCCGCCAAGAGCGCTGCTACGCGGCTCCTTGCCTCTCTATATACCTTTCTCTAGCTCGTTGGTTTGAACCCTTTCGGTCATTCTGCAAGTTCTTTAATTTACATAATTATGATGTCACGGACTGTATATGATAGAATTATTCATTGAGTAACTGGTCCTATATTGGAGGATACTTGGAATCAAGGAAGAACCAAGGTTTTTGATTGTTTGAAAAGCAGTGCCAAACCCATTTGGTTAGCCGGAGATGGCCAGTAGGATTCTCCCGGCTTTTCAGCCAAATATTTAGTGTATTCGCTCATGGATATAAATACAGGTCGTATAGCTCATTGGAACTTGTTCAGAAAGTGATGGTGAAAGGTGATCTTGAAAGGACTGCGTGTGAAACCACGTTAACAAAGATTGTACAGGAAGAAAATTGTAATATAGAACTCTTTCTTTTCGATAGACACAAAGGAGTAAGGTATCTACTGAGAACGCAGTATGCCGATATCAAAGATACATTTGACGTTTGGCACAAATCAAAAAGTTAAATTAAAAAGAAGAGAGCACTCCATAAAAAGCATACAGAAGTTCAGGCGTGGAAGGCCAGTATAAATAATAATTTATGGTGGGCAGCACAGAGATCTGTCACTGCCTAAGAACATCGCTCCAATACCTCGACTTTCCAAGGACGACCTGATGAAGAAGTACTTCTCACGATGTCACATGCAACAATAAATGATGTACCGTACCGCATATCAAAATAATATGTCTATATTTATAGTAAATTAAACAATCTCAGAACACTCCTTCATTTATTCTACTGTTCTAATTTACCAGGGCCGCGGTGGCGCAGCGGTCAAGTTGTTGGTCTCTCACCAAGGTGGACTGGGTTTCATATCCGGTCAATGCATGTGAGATTTTCGAAGTGAAATGCCATGTCCTGTGGTTCGGAATCCACGTAAAAGGGAGGTCCCTTGGCTCGTAATCGTTTTCATGATGGTACACTCATTACACCTACACCAATTTCGCATGCCGGCTCGGCCTGTAGTGTTTACTATATCCATGTTATGATCGCTATCTGAATGGACATCAGCAAATGTCGTTCTTTCTGGCTCAAACTGATCTGGATGAATGTTATTTACATCCATCATAAGTCTTTTGACTAACACTAACAATGGCAACAGAAGAACACGGCAGCAGCAGATGGAGTGCGGGAAAAGACTTACCGAGCTTATGCACAGCAACAAGTCTGCTATGTAGACTCGATAGCGCAGTGACGTCATGAGCAGTTACTACTTTTGCACATAACTTGAGAATGGTGGGACGTAGAGGCATCGGATCAACAGGATTGTTATTAAATTTCCATGTTACATATTTAGCAATAAATAACGAAATATGTGTTTTTGTGTTGTGATCTCCTTTAAGGACAACATCCAATCATCGGCCCCTTAATCACAGACAAATGGAATTTTGCCGGGTGACCCAGCGAGCCCTCTGCTGTTTAATCTTGCAACAGCAGACGTTACAGAGTGTTTTGGCAATCTCAAAGAGAAGGTCACATTTTACTTGTATGCAGACGACATGGCACAATGCTCAACAAACCTAGAAGTCCTACAGGAATGCATGTTTCGCCTAGCATTATAGGGAGAGAAGAATAAGCTGGACATAAATGAACAAAAGACATCCATATGGTATTTCGGAAGGGAGGGAGAATAATAGGAACAGAACAGCTGTACATCACACCTACCCAGGAACAGATTAAAACGGCTAAAGAAATTTACATATCTTGGAATTACTCTACAGACAACTGGAACGACATTCACTAAACACGTCAGAAATAGAACAGCAGCAGCTATATTGGCTATCAATGATATTCAGCACTTACGCAGACTTTCTGTAGACACTGCCATGAAGATTTTCATTACTAAGATAATGCCCATAGCGACATATGGGATTGAACTAATATGGACATACCTGACCAAAACAAATTTCAAGGAGATGGAACACATAAAATCAACTTATCTTAAGAGACTTCTGTGTGTTTCGACATTCACCCCATCTAGACTAACATATGAGCTTGCCGGTGAGCCTTTCTTCATAGAAAATAAGAAAAATGCTCCTTCCATTTAACTTACAAGGGCATATCAGAAAATGACTGCAGCACAAAAGAAATGATATATGGCTGGAGTTTTACTCTACTGAAGCAATGACTTCAACAGAATGGAAAGGAGCGGACTGCGATTTGCGCCATACGTTAACACGTTTTGCAGTTCACGGATTCCACCACCGCGTCTGCAGAAAGAAGACTTGTCACATACCGGACGAAGACACCTGCGAATGTGAACTGTGCGGAAAGCAGTGCACCCGTTACCATGCCCTTTGGTGTAATCAGAGACTGATAACCCTGACACAATATTCTGTAGCGAATAGAGTGATATATAGGCAGATTCTATATGCGATTTCATTATTAATGTATTTATGTAAATTTATGTATTTATGTTCTATGGCCATTGGCTGCAATAAATGTGTGTTGTAAGTCGTGATGCTATTTGGGTTGGCTGGATGGGTCACAGACAGCGGAGGAGGAAGCATCTATTAAAACATCATTCCCTGATTTATTTCTCGTCGTTTGATAAGGCATTTTGGCTAATTCATGTACTATAGAGACTACTCCCATAGTGCACTGGCATTGCTCGTGATGTAGATAGCCTACATAATGTATTGAGCGTCTTGCAATGGCCTTCTCAGTGTACACTAGCTACGCATCTTGGTGATGTGTACCGTACCAACTGAAGAGCCCAATGGTACACTGGGGCGAAACGCTAGCAACTTGTTCGAGTTAACCAGAGCCTTTTATCATAATTTGTGTTGAAATATTTAGCTCAAACGGACAAACAACATGTTTTCATTTGAGAACATTCAACTCGATTCTATATCGATGCCAAGGTTAGGTTTTATTGTTTTGAAAGAGAGCTTGGCTTCCGTAGTGCACTGGCATTGCTTGTGACATAGATACATAAGTATTGAGCGTCTTGCAATGGCCTTCTTAGTGTACACTAGCTACGCGTCTTGGTGATGTGTACCGTACCAACTGAAGAGCCCAATGGTACACTGGGGCGAAACTCTAGCAACTTGTTCGAGTTAACCAGACCCTTTTATCATCATTTGTGTTGAAATATTTAGCTCAAACGGACAAACAACATGTTTTCATTTGAGAACATTAAACTCGATTCTATATCGATGCCAAGGTTGGGTTTTATTGTTTTGAAAGAGAGCTTGGCTTCCGTAGTGCACTGGCATTGCTCGTGACATAGATACATATGTATTGAGTGTCTTGCAATGGCCTTCTCAGTGTGCACTAGTTATGCGTTTTGGTGAGCTGTGCCGTACCAACTGAAGAGCCCAATGGTACACTGGGGCGAAATGCTAGCAACTTATTTGAGTTAATTTGTGTTAAAATAGAGAATGTTATCGCTCTTTCTACTTTCATTCAGTGCTACCATTCTATTTGAGACCACCTCGTTGTGTAGTGGCTAGCATTCTAGGCTGTCGTCCTGGAGGTCCGGGTTTGATTCCCGGCTCTGCCAAGAAATTTAATTCTCGTGTGAGGGCTGGAACAGGGTGCACTCAGCCTCATGAGGCAAATGAGTAGAGGAGGGTTCGATCCCCACCTCAGCTATTCTGGAAGTGGTTTCCCCACTTCTACTCCAGACAAATGCCAGGATGGTTCCTAACTTAAGGCCATGGCCGCCTCCTTCCCTCCACAATCCCCAATCCCTAATTTGCAAACACACTAGTTCAGCCATAGCAATAACACAGGTTATCACTCAAATTTCACACACAAATATATGGGGCTACAAGACCACGATGTCGTATAAGCAACAACAATTTCTATTTGCATTCTTGTAGCTACATTCAGAAGTACTGTATTTGCATTTTTCAAATATTTTGTTTTATCACTGCTCTATTTATGTCTGTATTTTATTTACTGTCTGTTCGCGTTGCTTGTAGCGAATTACGTCAGGGTTTCATATTGAATTTGTGTCTTATTACAAAAAATCCTGTCATTTCTGCTGGTGGAATTTAATCAATTTGCCGAAAGTTTATCTTTGAATTTGCCGCTATTTCGATGGTGCCATGCCCGCCAGTGTCAACAGCTGTTCCCCTACGATTGCCGCCATCTTTGTTTTGATGTTACGTGCTGAAACAATTGACGACCTGAACGTAAACTATCCGAGCGCTTTCTACCAATTCTACATGGTAAAACAATTGGGATCAGTCGTTTGCAAACGACTTGTTTATGTTACGGTGCAGATACGGTGAGTAGTCGTTGAATTCATTCGACTGGTTTTTAAAAGCAGTCAAACAAGTCGATGGTTTTAACTTTTTACAGTCGACTACTGCCCATCTCCAGCTGAAAACAATTGACGACCAGGATCAATTTGAGCGTACACGGCCTCCGACTTGCTAATATTTTGGATCCCAATATAAAATATTTTCTGATTTAATTTCCCTGGAAAATCTATTCTATGTTTGCATCGATCATTACCATCACGCCATAGGGAGAATTTCATAATAGTTTTCTTGTAATTCATTTATCCCGTGGCAGAATAAATGAATGAAATTTAATCATAAAATAAATAGAACTCTAATTCATAATTGGTAAGCCCATGTTCTAGCCGTGTAATAATTCAGGAATGCACCCAATTCTCATTAAAAGTTTATATACTGCGTTAAGCAGCAGCAGCAGACCGTGCGACGTAAAGACTTTGCGCGAATTTCTAAAAGCCTTTCAGCCCATAAGGGCCATGATAGCTACATCAGTAAGGATTAAGCAGCACTTGTTAAAAAGGGTTTGATCAATTCCTGTACATAATTACTGGTCAGAATATGACCTGGTGCAAATAGCACATGTATAGAGGAATCAAAGAGCCAAAGAGGCGAAAAATTTATGAAAATAGGAAGTAAGAGAACAGAGTTGAGGCCTGTGAGGCAATGAGTTTAAAGCCAAGAGAGGCATAAGGTGAGGCGAAGTGTGGCAGTGCAGTGTGGCCATGCCCACGGCCCGTAGCGCACCATCCCGAGTGGGCCGGCCGTGGCCAACCCAACGAGAAGATACACCACGATGCCGCGGGGCAAGAAGGGAGTGAGGAGCGAATTCTCTGAATGCTGTTGGAGTGCATGACGGTAGTTTAGAGGGTAATCGTGCCTAGCTGCTGGAGTACTTGGAGCAAATGTGTGAGGGCTGAGTTCTGGGTTCGAGAGGGCGGGAAAAGTGTTAGTGACATGAGGGAAGGGATGGAAGAGTTAGCGTGTTGTCTGAGTTGTAACTGCCGACGATTTATAGCTGTTTTTATGTATTTACAACCTTGGTAGGATGCTGCGTGGCCCTCACCACAGTTGACGCACTTAGGGCAGTCACGTGCTACCATGCAAGCAGAATGGTGATGAGTATCACCGCATCTGTTTCAGTGGGTCTCGTGAGGGCAACTAGCAGCATTGTGGTTCAATCTCTGGCAGTTATAACATTGTATGGTAAGTGTAGAGTGTGGTTTGGGAGAGGGGTGAGAAGTCACCCGTGTATTTGGTTGAGGGACTGAATTTACAGTGTCAGGGGGAGGAGGGAGAGCAAGTGAGGGGTCGCACTCAGAGGGAAAAACGACCGGGCTTGAGTGATTTATTTTGTGATTTATGTTTCCTCCTAGGTTTACTAGGAGACTTAATAAGAGCTTTAGATGCTTGAGACCAATTGTTGGCCGAGTCAGGGACTGTTTGAGAGGCCTCATGGTGTATCTCTGGATCATCTGTCTGAGTGGACTCGAAGCCTACAAGTGTAGGAATTTCGTCAGTTCTTCTGTTAGTGTCTACGCTGTTACTTTTGTTGTTTCTTGTTGTGGCAATTTAGTTTCCTCAGTTTGAGAGATTAAGGAAGGTGAATTTGTGGTTCTGAATCTAATTAATGAAAATGGGGGAATGGCAGAGCGGCTCTTGAGAGCACTAGTGACAGAGCTGAGATGGCTATCTCAGAGGGAGTGATGCCTATGTGGTGATTACCTAATTCCTCAATGAGGGAAAAAATTGGGCTATGGGATTGAGAGCATTAATTTCTGCTTGTCTGACTGATTTACAAAGGTTAATACCAATAGGTGCGTGGATGATGACCATCGTGGTCTGAAGGTTACTGCCATTAGGTGAAGCGTACCACAGCTCTTTCTCGAAATCAAATTTCGGGAATGAGACGTAGCCCGGTGAGGGAGGAGGTGAGCCAGAGAGGGAGGAATCTGATTTTGGTGAAGCTGGTTTAAATGGAAAGAGTGTACCATCTCGTTTTTGGGTAGGCCCATGCGGAATTAGTGTCATCAGTGTCATTTAGAGTCATCAGGGTCCTGAGTTATCAGGAATGTTATGCCCTGGTACGTTAATGTGGGAGGTTTAGTGTCAGTACGCGACATGTTTGTGTACGTGAGTGTATAAGTGCGTGTAATGAGTAAGAGGTGATGAGAGATAGTGGTCAAATACCAGACCAAAGACCAGAGAATAAGGAAAGAGAAAAAACAAATTTACCAGTCACTCAAAGTTATCCAGTTTAAATACAGTTGGAGTGTGACGTTGAGTGCGTTGATAAATTTGAAGTTACTTGAATAATTAATAAATAATTAATTATTGGCTGCTTGGTAGGGTGGTAGGATGAGTTTAACTTGTGGTAAAAACTCAGGGGAGACAGGAATTGCTTGATTTGGAGAGATTGAAAGGTGCTGGAAATACGACTAGTAGTAGGATGAACTCGTCTGCAGTTCAACCCCGGCGGAGACAAATTCGGCCTATACCATTCCTAGTATAATAGCTCGTATTTCAAAGAAGCGTAGCGATAGCGAGGACTAGGCTTGGTAGAAAGGCTGGCAAGGCTGGCGGATCATCGATTTCATCAATTGGCGTTATAAGACGGAGCTTGGAGCGTTAAGGAGTTCAAACACAACCTAAATATTGAATGCTTAACATTTCCAATAACACATAGCCTTTATTTGGATAACTGGATTTAGGATATTTCATTGAAAGAACCTACGAATTGTATAAAGCTATAGGCACCTACAGGTATACTTAACTTATTAATTAAAACTCTACAATAAATTTACAACACAATAAATTGTAGCATGAAGTTATCCTGAAGAAGTCGCTTGATTCGAACGACTACTTAAATTCGAATGATTCCATTCGCTTGGAATTCCAACGATTGCTTTGGGATCAGTCGTTTGCAAACGACTTGTTTACGGGTGCGTTTTTATTTAAAGCAGAACGCGCAGCGATTCAGCAGTGCCGAACGCAGCGCGTTCTTTTATTCCTGCTGCACTCGCTGCTGTTGCCAGCGATTTACCCCCACTCTGAGCCCTCGTGCAGCGTAGTTTTACTTTGCTACTTTTCTTTGCTGCGTCGCTTCGATAATCAAAATGGCTCCAATTGAATACGTTCTTATCCTACAAGATTTTCTTGAAAGTGTGATTTTCGTTAAAGTGTTGCTGTACATGTGTGTACGACTGAATATCAAGTTTGATAAAGTAGAATCAAGCCTAGGAAGAAAGTTATAATCACACGAGTATTCAATTGATGATAAAATTTATTTGGTTATGTTCTGTGTTATGTGCTATGGAGGAAAACCCATACTAACATTCTCCATAAGAAGTCGCAGATTTGTGAATGTATCTTACTTACAGTACTTCGTTACGAAAAAATACTGCATTTTATGTCTTCAGTCTACAAACATTTTTTTGTTGGTGTACATAGGCCCTACCTCAGTATGGTAACAAATATCTGTACTTGGCTGGGTGGTGACAAATTCTATTAGGTTTCTCATGAAAAATAATATGGACACTAACCTAAGGTGCATTTTAACTAGGTATACAAATTGTTTCATTTGTCTTCCATTCCTCCCACGGTGTGTATTCATATTCACTCCAATTATACATATTTATTTTGGCCCTGGCTGTTATGTGCTGAAGTTCTTGTAATTATGGTATTATGTGATATCAACATGGATGCCTGACTACTTTGCACATTTCATTCATGCGTGGAGTGTAAATGTTTGTGAGAATGATAAAAACAAATCATACAGTATAATTATGTTGTCAGGTCACTATCGGAGTAGGCCTACTTAGTTTGTAGGGCTCAATGTTCGTAGAGCCGACACACAACCAATATATTATAAGTCTGTAAAATACTCGAATGTGCATGCGCACAGGTTGGTTATGGCTGGCCACGCCAACCCGAGCAATTAGTGCTTGCGCGCCTGGTGCTTTTCCTCTCCCACCCCTCTTTCTCCACAGTCAGACTTGGATGATGAGCAATGGATCGCTGACCTCGCATTCATGAAATACATCACGGGGTATTTAAATGACTTAAATAACTCGTTGCAAAGCAAAAATAAATTAATCAGTACTATGTGTGACCGTATTGAAAGTTTCAAATTGCAGCTTGTGCTTTTTAAAACTCAGCTTCAAGAAGGAAATTGGGACAATTCTCCTTCCCTAAAATGCTTCAATCAGTGAGTACACAAAAGCGTTACAGTCATTACATAATGAATTTGAAGATAGGTTTGAAGAGATAAAACAAGTAAAACCGGCACTCAAGTTTTTATGACACCTCTTTCGGTACGCCCATAGGATGACCCATCAAGTCTCCAAGTTGAGCAGATACTACAGTGCGATTCAATTTTGAAAGACCGCTATTACCATTATAATGGTGATTTGATTTCATTTTATAAAGGCGTTGTGGAAAAAGAATTCCCGGGGATCCATGCCCTTGCCCTGATTTTTGTTGCATGTTCAGAACAACGTTCGTTTGTGAACAAATATTTTCAATTATGAATATTAACAAAACAAAGTCAAGTTTGTCTGATGCTTCCTTGGAAGCTATACTTCGGATTGCAAATGCCAAAACGATTGTTCCAAATATCGGAGAAATTAGTGGCTTCAAAGCGATGCCAAAGATAAAGAAATAATGTTGAAAATTAGTCCAAAATCAGGAGTGCAATAAGACTATTATTTATGTCTACACAAAATTAGCATTATTATTATTATTCGTTTTCATACCGGTACGCTGCCTGACGCGCGCCGATTTGCCCAGCCCAATTCACAAATAAACAACAGTACGACTCTCGCCTCGCTAAGCGCTGCCACTACACGTTCCTCTCCTACAGCAGAGCACGGTGCTTTTCCAGGTGCCACCCGGTGCTCGCGAAGCACCTGAGTTGGCGAGGCCTGGGTTATGGAATACTCAACTGCGCGTGCGTCACAGATGCAAAATTTCGAGAATAGCAACAATATCTGAAAGCCCTCTACGAACCTTTTTCTGCTACAAAGTACTGTACATGAACTACAGGGAGAGCCTTCACTATAGACCATGGCCTCGAAGTCGCTGAGTGACTGCAGGGGTTCTGCGTGTAGCCACCTGTTGAGCAAGGCACTGGCAGCATAGCGCCCAACTAGTTCAACACATTTCAACTTTTTAATGTATTTAATAATCATCATTACATAATTATATGAATTTCAGAGTAGTTGCTGGAAATTCTGTCCTTCATTTTCTAAACACACATTGCACCAACGTAGGAAGTTTTGGTACACTCGCTGTAATTCATCCTCACTGATATGACTGCAAACAATCTCAATACATACTTCTAAACAACAACGATGGCAAGAAATTCAAACAGAATGACAGCTCAGGACAGGGAGGCATGGAGCGCTGCATCAAACCAGTCAAAAGACTGAAGACTCAAACAACGATATGACTGCAGTTATTTCGTTCTCGAGAATTCGCGGATTGTTTCTGTATACCTTTTGTTTGAGGTTCTCCACACGCAACAATCGCATGGCGCTGAAACGTACGAACACATTTACTGGAAGGCTACTTCTTGAGAAGATGAGTTTTCACTAGGAAACTTTCATGTTTTGTTCTATACTTAACCATGTTATTAAAGATCCAGAGTAGTGCATCCTCCCTTTTCATAACCTTCCACAAAGTAGATTATTGAAAATATATCATTTATAATTTACATACCTTTCTGGGAGTCGTTATAAGTTGATTTCAATTTCAATTGCCATTGCTGCACAGGAAATAATTGTGTTTTTTTTACATAAATAAAGCATTTTTTATCGTGTTCCTTTCACTCGGGACGCCATGTTGGACAGTACGTCATAAGTTACCCCATGTGACACCCAAAAGACTCATATGTGACACGTTGCCAACATGTCCGATACGAAATTCCGGGCATCTAGCGGGGCACGGTTCACACAAAACCATTGGTCTGAACGGGTTAGTTAGTAACCATTGGTCTGTGCGGGTTAGGTTATAACCATTGTCAAAACCATTGGTCTGGGTGGGTTAGGTTGTAACCATTGTCATGAACCATTGCATTGGACAAAACGAAGGTTAGAAGGAGGGGGGTAGGTCTAGCGGGACACGGTTCACACAAAACCATTGGTCTGGGCGGGTTAGGTTGTAACCATTGTCAAACCCATTGGTCGGGGTGGATTAGGTTGTAACCATTGGTCTGGGCGAAATAGTACCAAATGCGTGGGGTTGGCATTATTGACTCAGTGTGAAAGATGGCCGTCAGAGCTGTAATTTCAAACTATATAAGTCGTGATCCTATTTGGGATGGCTGGGTGCGTCTATGACAGCGGAGGAGTAAACATCTATTACTATATCATCTCCAGATACCATTAATACAGGTATTTTGGCTAATTTTAGTAGTTAAATTTTTTATAGAAAGGTTCACCTACTCTGCAGCGCCACCACCATGTTCACGGGATACGCAACAGGCTACAGTACTTCACCCAGGACCTTCTATAATACCGGACCTGACACTGGCGGCGGGACTCAGGAAAGATGGCTGTCGCTGTTGGTGATTACATGCTTTGTTTATAAGTTGAGTCGTTTTGTTTACGATGGGATAGTGGTGTGAATATCGGTTAGCAATCGTCTTCCTTGATTATCTATGCTTATTGATTATTGCTTAATGTTATTACACGTTCGTGTAAGTAAATGTCTGCATTAGTGCTTCATAAATACGAGATACCGGTGACTTCTGTTACGCTTGTGATGTCATCAATACTATTGCCAATCAGTGGGTAAGATTGGTCTATTTTTTTTTTTTTAACGGTTTATAAATTATTAGTGATGGTAATTTATTATGAGCAAGCATAGTAATAATTAACGTATTCCAATTTAAGGTCTAAGAAGATCTGAAAATTGATTACCGTACGTAGGAACATAACCTACTTTTTAAATTGTCTTCAGTGTTCTATCTTCCAATTATACGCCTGTTAGTTCAAGGATATCAATCTTATCACGTACTTGGTGTGGATCCCGTTTTAATAAATTACCAGTAGAAGTTGGTTCGCAGTAAGTTTAGCTACACCATTCAGTCAGTTTGTTCAGGTTATCTGCTTTTACTCCTCTTGTCAAATGGTCGGCTGGGTTATCCTTGCAGGGCAGTGTCTCCACTGTGATGGAGTTGTGCAGGCCTGAATCTCAGTCACTCTGTTGCAGACAAACGTTTTCCAACGATTTCGGTCATTCCTTATCCATCCTAGTGTAACTGATGAGTCGCTCCAAAGAATAGCCTCCCTGATATTGAAATGTGTTGCCTTGCAGTAGTAACGGAGAAGTCTTGCCCCCATTAACGCACCCAGAGACTCAAGTCGAGGGAGTGTGACCTTCTTCACTGGCGCAAGTCGGCTCTTACTGCAGATCAGATGGACTTGAGCGTGCTTGTGATGGGTGTTTCTCGTGTACAGAACGGCGCCGTACGATCTCTCCGACGCGTCACAGAAGACATGTATTTGTGATTTAACTTTATTTGATGTTCCTATCCACCTTGGTATGGTGATGCGTTGCAAGTCAGGTAGTGTGGACAACCAGTCTCGCCAGCGAGTTGCCAGGTCGTGAGGCAAGATGTCATCCCATGCAACTCCGCGTGTCCAGGTATCTTGGAAGATAATTTCTCCCACTACAGATACCGGTGAAATCAAACCTAAGGGGTCGCTCCAAGCTCCGTCTTATAACGCCAATTGATGAAATCGATGATCCGCCAGCCTTGCCAGCCTTTCTACCAAGCCTCGTCCTCGCTATCGCTACGCTTCTTTGAAATACGAGCTATTATACTAGGAATGGTATAGGCCGAATTTGTCTCCGCCGGGGTTGAACTGCAGACGAGTTCATCCTACTACTAGTCGTATTTCCAGCACCTTTCAATCTCTCCAAATCAAGCAATTCCTGTCTCCCCTGAGTTTTTACCACAAGTTAAACTCATCCTACCACCCTACCAAGCAGCCAATAATTAATTATTTATTAATTATTCAAGTAACTTCAAATTTATCAACGCACTCAACGTCACACTCCAACTGTATTTAAACTGGATAACTTTGAGTGACTGGTAAATTTGTTTTTTCTCTTTCCTTATTCTCTGGTCTTTGGTCTGGTATTTGACCACTATCTCTCATCACCTCTTACTCATTACACGCACTTATACACTCACGTACACAAACAGTGGCCTGTAACAGAGTCCGTTTAGTTGCTACCGCTGTTTCCAATTTGCTTGTAACTTCCTGTTGGGCGAGAGAAAACGTGTCAGTATCTGTGTGCCAGGAAATTCCCAATACATGAGCATTGTGTGAGATCTTTCATCCTTCTGTCTTCCATATGCCCGTTAGTTGAAATGAATGTGTTGCACATTTTGCCAGTGGAAGCTGGATTTGCCTCATGAGGGATACGAGCTCGTAGTACAGTGCAATTACGTCGTTGTCGTCATGTGCACCTGAAGCGAAATCATCCATGCAAGTGTTTTGATCTATGAGCGATGCGGCGATAGGAAACTGGGCTTGGTGAATAGCTGCTAGTTCTCTGATTGTAGCCGATAGTAGAAACGGACTGCACGTCAGACCAAATGGGAGCTTTGTGAACCTGTAGACGGCTCTTTCTCTAGAGGTGGTAGGGCTCTCCCTTCCATTATCAATGATGCGGTAGGCTATGCTAAAATTGTGGTGATATGCCTTGAAACTGTTGTGTGACTGGATGCAAATCCAATTATTATAAAGATAAGCCATTGGTGCCTATTTTCTAATTTCCCATTAGGGGAATTCAATCCACACCCAACTTCACGGGGCTGATGACCACGAAGTCCCAAGCCCATAAAATGAATTAACAGAAGACAAAATCACGTCATGATGTTATTTTGTGTTGGGTTGGATTCTGACACACGTCAAGCGTTTGACAGAGTGCCATTTAATCTCATGAATAGGAATAAATGAATACGACTAGCTTACTTGTTGAAGGATTTACAGGAGGCAGTCGTGACCTTATGATAGGAATTACCTAGGCATTTATATTCAGTATGTGTGGGAACCCATCGTAAACCACTTGTTGGGTGGCTAAGCGGAGAATCGAACCCAACATTTCCCGGTTTACCTCACTAGGCTGGGTGTACCCCGTTCTTACCCTCCGACTAGAATTAAGATTTCTTGACTGTGAGGAATCAAATTTGGACCCCAGAAGTGACAACCAAGAACTATACTACCTGGTTGGTCACATTTATTTTTAAGAATAATATGTCTGTCTGTTAGGTAGTCAGCCCGAAGGCTGGTTGGATCCTCAAAAGGCACTGCCGTTAGGTTATGTGGGTAGATACCCACAAAAACCAATGGCAGCGCTATATTGAGGCGTACTAGGCAAGAAGAGGAGTGAGGTAGTTTGTCATTGCTTTCCTCACTGAGTCAGTACAGAAGTACTAACCCTATGAGTAGAACCTTTCACAGCATCCACAGGCACTTACTGTGCCCTGAATGTCATTACTAAGCACCACCCATACCACAGTAGCTTCCATATAATCACAGCCATGAGTGAGACTGAGACATCGGTGAAAAGCCCCACTTTACTCTAGCCTGTGTCAACAGAAAAATGCAAATGTACTGCGTTCATCAAGAGATGGCAAACAGGCCCCGAATAATATGTAACTTACTAAAAAGAGATTGAAATTCCTACAGGAACATTTACAACTTTCCCTGTTCACTCAGCCAAGATATTCTGCAGACCTCTCCTGTGGGCCTCAACATTATTTTATTCCTTTCCTGATGGAACTCCGGTAGTACCTTATTTTAACTCCCGGAGCACCTCCCCATGCCTGTTCAATCCACACCCAACTGCACGGGGTTGATGACCAAGATGTCCCAAGCCCATAAAATGAATGAATTAACAGCAGACAAAATCGCGCCATGATGTTATTTTGTGTTGTGTTGGATTCTGACACACGTCATGCGTTTGATGTCTGACCACCAACTACGGCGGCCATCTTGGATTGCAGTGTCAGGTCCGGTAGTATAGAAGGTCCTGCTTCACCTCCAGTCTCAACAGTAATTTTCCGGGAGTGATGAACCACTTTCACTTACCTAATTATATGTCATTTTCATGATTTTCATACCTTATTTGATATTCCGGGAGTCATTAGCAATTGATATTACTGTCCTGTACAGTATTACTACTGCTCAGGAAATATGTGCTAAGTTACGTAAATATGTGACTGTGATCATTATTTATTATTTAACCAACGACGGCAACTGTCATGGCTTGTCATTGCTCAACTGCTACTGAAAGAGGCATCTGTTACCAATGTATGGTACACATTATATATAACACAGGTCATGCATAACGAGCTCAGCGAAAACCTTTTGACTTCTGTCTGGCCGAAAATTACTGCTTGTACTACAAGCAAGGGGGTCTGGGGCGTTTCCCCCAGGTTAGGTTTGAATTTGTGTAGAAAGCCTTCTTAACATAGAAACAACAAAGCAAACAGATTGAGTGGAGCAAGCATAGCATAAAACAAACACCACACGGTATCGTATGCGTGGGGTTGGCAAAATGTTATTTATCCTATAAATCACGCCCACAATGCCCGTCACAAGTGAAATTTCACCAGGTTATTTTTCCCGTACGGTTATTCCATTAATTGGAATGATTTTTGTATTGGCCAACTGAATGCTATAATATTAATGTAAGTTAGTGACGCACGGTGTCACAGACCAACGTCATAAACGATTGCGCCTCCTTCTTTGTCATTTGGAGTGAGCTAGCTGTGCATCAGGTTACCTTCATCAATTTCATTCTCGAGTATACTCACCACTGCACAAGTTCGAACGATAACCGTACAGGTCAGTGGAAGTCTTTTCGGTCTCACACACCGAGGTCACTAAGAGCGTATTCGGTCCAAGTGTCATAAGTATTTGTGCCTTGAAAACGCAAATGTTGTATGCCATGCCTGTCTTGAAGGTTAATTGTGTACTGATGCAAATTTAAAAACTTTAGATCTCAATCATGATTGATTGTTTTCTTTTCAACAGAGTTTATCATTGGATATTTCGCTAATGTTTGTTTTTATAACTCATTTATAATTTCTCCTTATTATTGCTTATAGATTACTTAAGTGAATTTTAAATAAAGGTTAAGGTGATAAAATACTTATGTATTATACCCTTCCTTAAAAATATACTTTCAAAATAATGAAAAGTATGGAATTATTTAAGGCCGGTCAACTGGACCGAAGTCACTAAAGTTGAGAGTAAAATTCAGTGAAGGTATTTCCATGACTGGCTTCTCTCACTTCTCATTCTCGTACAACCCAACCAAAAGCAAATAGGAAAATAACAAGAAATGTGAAAGACGCAGATCTTAGAAAAAAATAAAATTATTTAAATAAAAGCCTGTTCAACTTTGCAGTTCCACAGCATAGTTCACCAATTTCCGGACACTGGCATTCTCTACAAGGATGGTTCGAAGGAGGACGAGAAAGTGGGTTGTGCTTACGTTATTGATGGTGCAAATACCAAGATCTCTTTGCCTGAGTCCTGTAGTATGTTTACTGCGGAGCTCGTTGCCATCTATGAAGCTCTGCAGTTTGCACTACAGGATGCACGAATCCACTTTCTCGTGTGTACCGACTCTTTGAGTTCGTTGCAGTCAATTGCTACATGTTTCCCGCAACACCCCTTAGTGCAGCGAATCCACGACCTACTAGCTGGGCCGTGCCGCGCTTACGCTCGAATCACCTTTCTGTGGCTTCCAAGCCGCATGGGAATTGCGGGAAATGTGTTAGCGGATCAAGCTGCAAAAGAGGCGGTATCACTACCACCTCGACCAATGGAGGTACCCACTACAGATATTAGCTCTCAGTTACGCCTACAAGTTCTGGCTTTTTGGGAGAGTCAGTGGCTAGCTGACCCACTGCCAAGTAAACTGAGAGCGATCAAGGGAAGTACTCGCGTGTGGCGGAGCTCTTTCCAGTCACGGAGAGAGTCCGTCATTTTGTGTAGGCTAAGGATAGGTCATGCAAGATCCACCCACTCGGACCTAATGAGAAGGGAAGAGCCCCCTTTGTACCTGTGGAGCCGTTTTCACCGTGGCCCACATTTTAACCCAGTGTGTGGATCTTGCTGACTTTCGAAGAAACCTTGATTTGCAGATGACACTCAAACTTATATTAGCCGATGACGTGATGGTTGCTGATCGCGTTATCCGCTTTATAAGTGAGAGTAGGTTAGGGCCAGCAATCTAAATTTTCCAGTGTACATTAACTCAACGACTTGGTTCGTTTTTGAATGATAATTTTGTGTTTTCCGTAATATTTGTTTATTTTTATAATTATTATTTTTATTTAATTTTTTGTTTCATTAATTTTAGGTCTTTTCAAATTTAGGTGTCCACCTCAAAATTTTTAATTCAATCAAATTAGTATTCTTTAATCTGTGTTAAGGGGAGCAGATGACCTCGTAGTTCCGCCCCTTAAAACAACAATAACTAACTATTGTATTCTAAAATCTATCCACAAATTTACTGTAAATATTATCCCCAGCTTATCCGCTATCCACACAGTCATGCAAACTCTATCCGCAAGGCGAAAGGTATTGATATTGTGCCAGGAGATGGCAGTTGGGTTTGAACTGCAGATGTCTTCCCGCTCACTGAGTATCGCGCCTTTCTCACTGGCTGCGATAACCATTGGCTTTCGGGAAGTCGATATATTTAGGTTTGGAATAGGCGGGCCGCGCATACGTACTGCAAGACCCCCGCACCCCGTCACAGTGTGTTGAACTTCCATCTCCTGGCGCGATGACAATAGTAGAGCAGACGCAAAAAGAACTTGCCGAAACTCAACGATGCACAGAGACCAATATCAATCGGCGTATTTCAATGCTCATTGCGGAACTCCTGTGTGTCCCCCGAATGCTGATATTACTGGGCTCACTCCTTTCTTCAACAATGCGGCTCGATCCGAGACGCGGTCTACAGCTGTAAAGCGTAGAGTGCAGAAGGCATCACACATGTGTATTATTACTATTTTATGTATATTACGTAGCTGAAAGTGCGTTTGTTGAATACCTAAAGCCTTGAAAATTGTGTAAAATATTCAGTGTACTTAGCAATGCCACCGTTTAACTCTAAATTAGGGAGTGCCAAAACTTAACACAGTCAAACTAGGGAAGTTATTTATAATGTATATAAATTCATGAAAAACGAAACACATCTCGCTGGGCACATATGCGCAATTCAAAATATAGTGGCTGAAGCACCAGGTGTGTCGGAAAGGTCGGTGCGGAATATAATACAAGGTACCAAAAGAATTGAAAGTGGTGAGGTAGATTCATTTTCAACGCCTGGAAAGAGAAGACCAAAATCTGTCAAGATGTGTAAGTTAGACGATTTTGATAAATTCGTGGTAAGGTGTACAATTCATAGTTTTCACTATAGCAAAGGCAAGAGGCCAACGCTGGAAAAGATCCGTAGGAAATTGGTTGAGGTTATAAATTTTAAAGGTGGTGTACGAACATTAAGCAAGATAGTTCGAGGCCTAGGCTTTAGATGGAGGAAGACAGAAGACATGTGTAGAATACTTATGGAGAAGCCTGACATAAGGCTCCTACGTATGCAGTACTTACAGAGCATAAGGCGGTACCGACAACAGGGTAGGCCTATTGTTTACACTGATGAGACATATTTGCATAGTTCGCAAACCAAGCCAAGTGCTTGGAGTGACGGTTCTCTTCATGGACTGAAGTCGCCTATCTCGAAAGGGCAAAGCTTAATAGTGGTACATGCCGGTTTCGTTCCAAATGCTTTGTTGGTTTTCAAATCCAACAAAACAACAGGGGACTATCACGATGAGATGAACTATAGAAATTACGAAAAATATCTGACAGAGAAATTAATTCCCAATTTGCCAAAAAATCTGTAGTCGTGATTGACAATGCCTCGTACCATAATGTCCAATGTGAGCGCGTACCCACATCATCTTCCTGAAAACCGGTTATGCAGGATTGGTTGACCGATAAGGGTATTCCATTTTCTACAGAGATGATAAAACCTCAACTGTACGCTTTGATTAAATCCCATAAACCACGCTATAAGACATATCAAATCGATACACTGCTTGCTACCTATGGACACACAATCTTGCGTAATCCACCGTACCATCCTGACTTGAATCCTATTGAAATGATTTGGGCTCATGTTAAAAATTATGTAGCTGGACAGGTGGTGGTTGTGGGGATGAATGTTTTAAGGAGTGTAACACCGAGGCCCTGTTTCCTGTTGGCATACAGTTATGCTATAAAAGGGAAAATTTCGACTCTTTAAAAAAATTGGGGTAGTGAGTAAAGAGAAAGGCCATGACTGCCCTAGGCTTCGAAGGTCTGAAAAAAAAGAGAGATGACCAAGCGAGTTGTTGTTATTGTTTAAAGGGGTGGGACAGTGAGGTCTTCTGCCCCATTGACCAAAGGAGATCGACAGAAAGATGAGCCTGGCACATGTAAGTAGACGTACCATACTGCATAATTCAGAAGAGGCTATACTCTGCCCCACAAGTGACTAACCTGGGGATATCATTAGCGACATGCACAGGCTATTAGTGTAGCATATGATACTGCACAATAATAGGCCTACATTTCCATTAGCAGCGTATCAGTTGGTTAGTTAGGAAATATTTGTAAGAAGGCAAAGGAGTCAAGAGCTTTGTCGTCCCATTTTGCGATTTTTAAATCCAAGTTACCTTGCCACATAAAAGTTATGCTGATTATTATAGATAATGGTAACCTTAAGTTCTGAAATTTTTATCTATATGCTACTTCATTCGTAAAACGATCATTATTAATGCGACTTTAATGGCTAAGCCAAGGGCATTACATCGTGGAAGGAAACTCGAATGACATGGGCTAGGCCTAACCTAAAAATTACAAGCAAGGTGAAATCCTAGTGTACGGTAATTGACAAAATTGTTTATTGAGCGATATAACTATGCATTCATCATAACTTTCGTCTCCTAGTGGACGCATCGTTATATTACATTAAATTTATTTCGAAATAACGACTGAAACACGTTTTAAACGACCGCCAATTCGCGCCATCATTACCGTTTTTATTTACAGGTAGTTTGTGATGTAGCGATTTACTTCGCTTGGATGCAGCGCTGAAATTTCTCGCTTAAAAAAAACGCGGCCTATGTTACGGTGACTGGTCGTTGATTTCATTCGACTGTTTCTTAAAAGCAGTCGAATAAGTCGATGGTTTTAACTATCGACTAATTCGACTGTTTTCAGTCGATTGCTGCCCATCTCTACTAATGAGCACGTGGCGAACACTATTTTGTGTTTGGGTACGAAAGTAGTGGGGTAGTGATAAGCGTCTCGCGCTCATGTGAATGCGGTAGCACCTCAAGGAGAATATATCATGTCGTCAGAGAGAGTGTGGTACATCGTTATTTCCAGTAATCTCACATTTCTTCTTTGCTCTGTAGCCATATTTTGAATTTTTGTAACAGTCAAGAAGCACGACGTGGATGAATCAGGTATTTGCTTTTTAACTTTATGGATTAATATTGTGATTCATGTTGATACCATTTATTATCACTTCTCATGTACAGTATTTTGTTTGAATTTTCACCAGTATATCAAGAGCGTCTACAACTCCAGGGCTAGCTGCCAGGAGATAACCTCCCACACAGGTCCGAATGAAATCAAAGGAGACGAGATGAGTAATAATGCCTGTCGGAGCGTGTCTCCACTTTCTGACTGCCTCAGGTATAGTAATTATCAATTCTGAATGAAAGTAGAACGTGGCTTATACAATTGCATCAGTTATGAATTTGACCTTTACATACCGTACCTTGTGTCCTCGTTCCCTCGTTTCATCTTCTGGGCGATATTACGTATCGAAATTCGGAACCCTGGTCACTACTGCACCTCATATATGTGCTAAAAGTAATATATTTTTAATTATTGCTCTTTTAAGTCAATTTTAGGCCCATTGATTGGGCGCACTCTAGCGGCACACACCGAGGCGCACACGTTGCCAACATATAGGATACAAAATCACTTGATAAAAAAAGTGGGATACAAAACCACTGTTAATATAAAAACATTCATCGGGACGCGTTAGCCTGTAACCATTGACCAAAACGAAGGTTAGAATGGTCGGGTGTAGGTGCGGCCTTGGTCGGGCCGCGCAGCTAGCGGGGCGCGGTTGACACAAAACCATTGATCTGGGCGCGTTAGACTGTAACAATTGTCAAAAACCATTGGATTGGACAAAACTGAGGCTATAATGATCGAGTTGAAGGCCTTGACCGTGGGAAGCTAGCAGGGCACTGTTGATGAAACGTGAGACTGAAACCATTGATCTGTACAAGTTAGGCCGTAAACATTGTCAAAAACCATTGGATTGGACCAAAATAAGGTTAGAATGGTCTGGTTGAGGTGCAGCCTTGATCGGAGGGAGCTAGCGGGGCACTGTTGACGACATGCTAGGTTGTAACTCTTGGATTGAAGAAAATGAAGGGTAGAATAGTCTGGTTGAGGTGCAGCCTTGACCACGGGAAGCTAGTGGGTTTAAACGCACAGCCTACTTTCCTGGGAACATTGCTGATATCTCTCGAACGCCTGGTGGGATTTTTACAAATGAGGTGTCGTTGGACTCGAGCTGACGTCCTCTTTCCTAAGGACCACCCGCCATATTTTTGAGAAAAAAATGAAAATTTTTGTTTTTTAAAATAGACGATAGTTTGAAAACCAAACATGATAGAACGTTGTGCCATAGTTGAAACGAATGGTCTCTATGACCTTTATTTTCTATAATAAAACTTTTTTATTTTTTGTGATTTTTTGAAAACACTTAAATTTTGAATTTTTTATATTTTGGAAACTAAAGAGCTTACAAAAAATTTGTTTGACATAAATGAATGGCCCTGACCCTCTCTACCCGCAAAATAAATCTCAAGCCTCTAGGACTAAAACTGTGCAGTAGTGGGGTAAGGCCAGTTCTACCCATAATCGCGCGTGTGCTTGAATACGTATGGCTATCTTGGAAAAAGTTGGTGGTGGGGGAGGACTAGGGTCGAGTGAGGGGTCGTTTATATGGTATTATTTTTTACAATGGGTGGAATTTGGAAACGCAATTAGAGGTAAACGTGCGTTTTTGACATTTTGGTGATATTTAATGAGCTTGTAAGGCTAGAACGATGTGTTGTTTAGGAACGGGGTGACGTCCTCTTGGCTAAGAATGTGTGTTGATGTTTTTTTTATTTTGAAAATTCTTGTTTTTTTTGGATTGGCGCTATTTTGAAAACGGTGAATGTTGGAAAAAAGTTTGTTTGACGTTAATGAAAGCTGGGCATGCCCTCTAGGGTGGCAGCAAGTTTCAAAGGTGAAGGAGGGGGACAAAGATAGCCTACTTTCTAGCAAACATTGGTGATCATTGGCGAACGGATGGTCGGATTTTAACAAATGAGATGTCGTTGGACTCGAGCTGACGTCCTCTTTCCTATGGACCACTCGTTATATTTTTCATTTTTTTTGAAAAATTTTGTTTTTTTAAGTAGGCGATAGTTTGAAAACCAAACATGATAGAATGTTGTGCCATAGTTCAAACCAATGGTCTATATGACCTTTATTTTTTCATAATAAAACTTTTTTATATTTTGAGATTTTTTAAAACCCTTAAATTTAGAATTTTTACTATTTTGGAAACTAACATGTTGACAAAAAATTGTTTGACATAAATGAAAGGTCCCTACCCCCTCTACCATGAAAATAAATGTCAAGTCTCTAGGACAAAAAACTATGCATTTTTTTAAGAAAAGCGTGTTTGTAGACAGAGAGCCGGTAGCGCTTGACGTATATTACAACGAGGCTATGATTGGCCATGGTGGATACTGGAAATGGCTATTTCGACGGGGCAATGTATGGCAAAACGAGGGGTCGCATTTTGATATTTTTTTCCTATGACGAACGAATAAAGCGAATATTTTCGAAAATCCCTCATGATGATCGTTAAACAATATGGTAAACACTGACCAGTAACCAGACAAAATTACTAATGCTATGAGACGAATAAAAATAGTCGACAACAACAGAACTTGTTTTTCTTTGTATGTCTAACTGGCAGCCAGAATGGGAAAACAGAATATCTGCTCGAGAGACCCGCTTGGAGCCTGGCTAGCCAGCTAAAAGAATGGAATGTGGGTGAGAGCTGACAACATTGCTGTAAGATGATAACAGGTTGCAACCATTTGACAACTGTGTAAAAAGGTGATAACGGCTAGCCAGGCGAGCAGCAGCAGGCAGGGGGCCTCGCAGAGAGGAAAGGGGAAAGAGGGAAGGGTGAACAAAAAGAGAGAACAGGAAATCACGTGACCACTGCAGAGAGGTGAGGGGGCGGGGCCAGAGAGCCGGAGGAGAGGTGAAGGGGAGTGGGAGAACCCATGACAGCCAATAGCTGAACGAGTTGTATGTCATCATGGAGTGAAGGAGTGAGACGCGGGTGTGGAGAGAGAAAGAGAAACATGTATGGACATGCATGAAGCGCTGAGCGCCGTACACAGAGCTCTTGTACAACATGATTCAATAAAAAAGTGCACAGGTTCATACAACATGTAATTTATTGATCCAAGAATTAAACGTTGAGTTAAATCCTAACCATTTGACATAGAGTTTATTTCCATTTTGTTTCAACACTTTTTCCACGAGGTAATGTTTTGGAAATGCTGTTTTTTGAAGTTCTTGGAGATAAAAGATACCTTTTATGGGTTGATGGTTGAGGTCTTGGAGTAAATAGGTAACTGGACTGTCCAAGTTGACTTGACGAATTTGAAATAGTTCAGTCCCCCACTGAGGCGTGTAGCCCTTATTGAAGGCAGACTTAAATTTGCTCACACGAACAAAATCCCCAATTTTCAGTCGGTGACGTTTATGATCTGCTGTTTTTATGGGGTTAAACAGTTTATCCAGTCGCTGAATAGTTTTGGTTACGAGACGTGGCTTGGTCCCAATGGTTCTATGTTTGCTGTCATAGTAACGTGACACTAGCTCAGGTAATATGTCCAACCAGCGATAAGTGCCCTGAGCGGTAAAAGCTTTCCACATATGGGTTTTCAATGTTCGGTTAAACCGTTCGACCACGCTGGCTTTGAGATTGCTGTATGTGGTGAAATGGTGAATATCCTTAGATTTGAGAAAACTGGAGAAATCCTTGTTGAAAAATTCTTTCCCCTGGTCGGTTTGTAGCAACTTAGGTTGACGTTTGGAGTGTTGAATAATATGTTGAAAGGCCTTGGTGACCAGTGGACCAGAATTGCGACGCACAGGTTCAACAAAGGCCATTTTGGAATAGACATCAATGACGGTCAACATATAGCGTACACCGTCGTTAGCGCCAGCATAGGGTATCATTTCAACCAAGTCAGCCTGCCAACGTTCATCCATACCCCGTGAAATCACCTTGAGTCGAAGGTAGTGACGCCTAGCTGGGCGATGCAACTCGTGAGCAATACCCGTTTTAATGGGTGAGGGCTTAAACAATAATTTTGGCATTTCGAAGTTCTTGTTCAATTTCTTGGATTTCCCAATCGTGGCCGGCTTGACGTGAAGCATGCAACAACTGTAGCCGCTGGACGAGCTTATTGGGATTGTGCCAGTAGGTAACATCCACAAGGGGTTTTAATGTTTTAAATGTCACTCCCGAAGCGGACACTTTACGACTAGTACTTTGACTGGTGGGGAAAAAAATTGCAGTGATGGTTTTATATTTTTGAGATATATTGGCATTCACTTGTTGAGCTGGATCATACTGTCCTTTGTGGGCATGGGTTTCCAATAAAATGGATTTATGTTTGCCAAGGTCCTCTGACGTATAATCATGGAATGAGGGTGTTCGAGAAAAGAGCAGCTTTAACAGTCCTGGCGTCAATTTATAGTTGATGTTCTTAATGACAGCTTTAGTACGAGCAAATTTAATGGATGAATCCCCAATTTTAAAACTATCATCCTCATAGCGAACACCATACGTGGTATCTGTGTTTCCAATAAGTAGATCAGTGAGATAGGGTTCTTGTGTTGATCCATAATATTTTATTAAAATGTTTTTCAGTTGAGCTTTATTTTGAGGAGTGGCCAAGGCTTGTGAAAACGGAGACGATCTGGAAGGGCAAGGTGTTTCGATCATGGCCAAGGATTTCTTTTTTCTCAAAAACTCTGCAAGGGGTGCGGTCTTTTTTTTTTTGAGGCGTAAACACTTGTTCCTCGTCATCCTCAACTTCGCTAACACTAGTCAAATCTTCCTGTTCATGTTCCTCTTCCTCTTCCTCAGGGTCCTCGTGCAGCGTCTGCGTGGATTGTGAAACGGTGGGTAGCGTTTCAGATGGCTTGAAAGAGGGTTTCAACATGGCTTTTAGTGGAGGTGCTAATTGATGAATAAACAAAGCATGATCTGCACGTGATCGTTTCAATTGACGAAACTTTTGGCGAATAGTATGTCTGCTCTAATAATATGCTTTTTCAATTGACTCTCTGCTAACGCCATGGTGTCTTGACAAATGACTTGACAGGGAATGAGTCAGTGCCTTAAATAGCAATAAAATGATCAAACCCTAAGCGATATCCTCCTTGGTTGAGTTCACTTTGTTTGTCATTCACTAAACAGGCATGACGTTGAGTGTTCCAGCACTTGCCACACAATTCAGTAAATATTTGAAAGGTCATATCCGGATTCACATGTTCATTATAAATGTGACGACTGTTCCTCTCGTCCTGGCGAAATAAAACAATGACATTGGCATTGTCACGATTCAACTGTTTGGACATTTTAGAATACGTTTGTCCAAGATAAAAGCAATCGATAGGTTTGTGTCGACCCATGCTGAAATAGCTTTGAATAATGCCTTGACGTTCAGTGGATACATCATCGAAAATCATGAGTGAATCGGGCTTTACCTCATCCGGTGAAATAACATTTTCTTGCATGGAAAATGTAAAATAACCCATATTCTCTTTTTGTAATCCAGACATGACTTGATCCAGAAACACGTAGAGGGGTTGGTAGAGGGATTTTGCAAAAATATAAATATTTTGAAAACGCAGACCATTGGGTGCTGTGATGAGCGTTAGCAAAAGATTGGTTTTTCCACAGCCGGAAGGTCCCACAATGATACAACGAATGGAAGATGGAAACAGTGAACCATGGCGTTGTTCACGTGATGTGGGACAGAGATGGAAAACCATGTCCCCCACGGGGAATGACTCTTGCTGCTTAATAATCTTCATATCAACTAAGGCTTAGACGGACTAGCAGGCTGTCTATATACAGGACACCGAGCCTTGTCATAGAAACAGTAAACTCATACTACAGGTTGGCGATGGACGTCTCTGGACGTGCGTTGATGGCCAAAGCTAGGTCTGTCCCCATACATGATCCTAAACAAGACACAGATCTTGCTAATAAACACTATGTGGATAGGTCAGTAGTGCCACGCACTAAACAGGGAGATTATGACTTTAAGGGAAAACGGTTAACCCATGTAAAACATCCTCAAGTGTCTACAGACGTTACTACAAAAAATATGTGGATAACAAAGTGTATGAGTTTTATGACAAAGTGCCTCAGCTTACGGTGAATGGCTATAGCGCTAATCACCATCGGATTATTCACGTGGAAGACCCACAAGACCAAGACGATGTTTGTACTAAGCGTTACATGACCTATGAAATGAAAATGCTTTACAAATTTATCCCATCTGTATTTTTAGTGTATCTGACAAATGAAAAACCTGTGAATGACAGAAACCATTTACCGCTAGTCCATGATCAGCACTTGACCTATGTGCTTGCTTCGGGTTTAAGCCACTATCGATTACACTATGATGGAACCATTCACATCAAATACGCCATACCTGATGAGAACCATTTACAAATTCAGATAAACGATCATAGGATGTTGGTCCATAACCATGGAATGGACAATGCAGGAGACGAATTATCCTTTCATCTCATGTTGACATGGGATGAAAAGCAAGCGGGAAAAACCATAAACGATTTCCCACTTTATGTGGAATTGGAATATACAGCCATGAAATAACAATCTGACGTTAGTTGTGATTTACACTTTCTTGTGAAAGGTTGTTGGTCATTATCATCCTTGTGAAACAAAGGTATGAGGTGAGAAAGACTAAAAAAAGGACTCTGTCTTTGGCAAAGCCTGGGCTTAAGACATTCATGGACAAACCCTTAAGAAATAAAAGAATAAAAAAAATGTGTTGACCATAAGGAAAGCCCTTCGAGCAGCACAGAGACGTGTTATTCCAAAACGACAGCGACAGGGTTCAAACCAAGGGCGAGTGATTCCCGTCCCAAAACGAGCTGGATTTTTACCTGCTTTATTTGCTGGTCTGGCTGCTCTGGGTTCACTTTTGGGCGGAGCCAGTGCAGTGGCGAAAACCATTAAAGCCGCGCAGCAGGGCAAGCAACAACTAAAAGAAAGTCAGCGACATAATGAAACGATGGAAGCGATTGTTATGGGGGCTAGAAATGCCAATTTAAAGCCAGCCTTTTATCAACAAGGATTTGGGATTTCACCATTTCGAAATATTTTAAAAAAATTGAACCTTAGCCATAGCAAGACATGCCCTGACGCATCAACAAGTGGAAAGCTATGCTAAACAACTAAAGCTTCCTCATTTTCGAGGTGTGTTAATGCGAAACCAATTACCCCCACGACCCTGGAAACAGGAATGTGCTGTTGTCAATTTGGCTGATCACCGAGGACCAGGAACGCATTATGTAGCTTATGTCAAAGAGGGATCCACCGTATGGTACTTTGACAGTTTTGGGAATTTGCCTCCGCCCATGGAACTAGTGACCTATTTTGGAAACAGGATCAAGATATATTATAATGTGAAACGTGAGCAAACGTTTAACAGCCAACAGTGTGGACGTTTGTGTTTAATTTTTTATATAAGACGCAGCATAGGCAAAAACGCCAATAGTATGTCAGCAGAAAGTAAAATGTTTACACTGCATGGACGTGGACCTGAAGTCAGCCTAGACTTTTACCCGCCTATCGAATTGAGTGAAAAACCCTAAGGTTTGGGACTTGTTTCTCTTGAAACGTACAATCGAATATACAACATACGTGAAAATGTGAACAACAAGTTTTACTATGATGATTCTGTGCTCACCCTGAACTCTGGTGAATACACGATCGATGACATTTATGAACACATTTATGTGGTGTTGATCAATGAATATGGTTTAAAGTCATTTATCGATGGAACGCGCCAGTTTGAACTTGTAGGAAATACCAACACTCATCGCTGCAGTATTTTCTCCACATTCAAAATTGAATTTAAAACACGTCCCGATTCCATTGGTCCATTACTAGGATTTAAACCACGCGTGTTGGAGCCCATCAAGAAACATGAATCGGATCATGAAGTGAAATTCATTGAGGACCATCATGTGTCGGTAACGTGTAATATTATTAGCCAAGTGTACACCAATCAAGAACCATCGCATTCGCTTTATGACTTTATAGTGACATCGCCCAATGGCTATATTATTCGTGAAAACCCTCCAGTGGTGCTTTTTCATTCTGTGGCTGTCGATGGTATTAGTAATATAACATTAAGACTGATCAATAGAGAGCAACAACTCATTGATCTAGATTCTACCACACCAGTGACTTACAAGTTGGTGCTAAAGCCACTATGAAGTTTGTATATAAAGAAACAACACCGTCTAGAAATGGTGTTAGTTGTTTGCCACGTGAATACACGTTAACATCTCAGGACAAGCAGATTTTACAGCATTTGGGTTACCACGTCAACCCCCATGATGAATTCTATCCTAGAGGTAGCAAACCACATCGAGGAGCTACCAGAAGTGGTAAGAATTGATCTCAATTCCTATCAAGCTCAAACACCTGGACTCAATAACAATGATAAAATTCAATGTGTTATAAACAACCAAGATATTTACACCCTACCGCATGAAAGTGTCATTCAGATCGAAGGTCTGCTCACCAAAGCCGATGGCTCTACACCCACCACATCCAAGTTGGCCAACCATGGTTTGGCCTTTCTCTTTTCTGAGGTGCGGTATGTCATTAACGATATCGTGGTGGATAGCACTCGAAATGTGGGTATTTCCAGTGTCATGAAACTATATCCCTCTTACAGTGATGAAGAAGGTAAAACACTTTGCATGGCAGGTTGGTGCCCTGACTCGACCAATGACTGGATGGTACACACCGATGGCACCTTTACTGGATATTTACCTCTTAAACTGATTTTAGGCTATGCCGAAGACCACCAGCGCATTGTGGTCAACGCAAGGCAAGTGCTTTATCTGGTGAGAAACAGGAGTGATAATAATGCACTCAAGCGAGCTGACAATGCCCACATAGATTCAAAAATTCAACTACAACGCTTGCTATGGAAAGTGCCCCATGTGACCCTTGACGATAGCAAAAAAATGGACATACTCAAAATGGTCAAGAGAGATATGCCTCTACCCATGGAATTTAGAAGCTGGGCACTCCATGAGTACCCGCTATTGCCCACCACCAACACACACAGTTGGTCTGTAAAAACAGCTCGCTATACAGAGAGACCTCTCTACATGATCGTGGGTTTTCAAACGAATCGCAAGTATCAACAAACCAAAGATGCCACGCAATTTGATCACCTGCAATTGAGAAATGCACGTCTTTTCCTCAACGGAGCTGTGTTTCCCTATGAAGGACTGGATTTGGATTTTTCAAAAAATAAGTTTGGCCCCCTGTACGACTTGTTTTCTAAATTTCGATGGTCGTATTATCAAAAAGAGAACGGCCCCATGCTGCTACCCCAAGCGTTTAAGGCAAGGGCGCCACTGATTGTTTTTGACTGTTCTTACCTGGAAGAGTCTGTCAAGCCATCCAATATTGACATTCTACTAGATTTTGAAACGCATGACAATGTACCAGCCAATACGACAGCCTACTGTTTGATTATTCATCACAAACAAGTCAACTATTATCCACTGTCCAACCAAGTGACGAGTGTATAAATAACAGGTCAACCCACGTAAAGTCGCTCAGTCATGTTTTGCTTTAAAGCATCAAGAGAAGTCACATCCATGAATTTAAACTCTGAGGAACAACGTTTCAAGACTTTTGCAACATGGCCAGTGCCTTTCATAAACCCTCAAGCCTTGGCAGCCGCTGGATTCTACTATTTAAAAACAAGAGATGAAGTGAAATGTGCCTTTTGTCCCATCATCATAGACCAATGGCAGGAGGGCGATGAACCCATGCAGGAACATCAGCGCTGGTCACCTGCCTGCCCCTATATATGCAGAATGGAGGTCATTCAAGTTATCCCTCACTCGTGTCCCTGAGTGACGAAAAAACAAGTTACGATACGTGTGGACCGTATGGTGTCCATGGTGCTTCAGGAAGCAGCTCACCATCGAAAACGCCTAGTTTAGAGACATTGGGACATCATCGGTGTTATGGACGTTACAAACACAAGAGACTATTGTACAGCCTCCCAGGGGTATGCACCCCTTGGAGACCATCCCCCCATCATCTGCCTAAATCTCCTAACGGGCAACCCTTGGAAAGCCGGGCCAACATCCATAAACGTAGCAAGGACAGCTTGCCACTCTAGAAAGCAGCTCGGTCCTTGCATAATGGTTACACATAAGCGACATACTATTAACTGGGGCAGCAATGCCAACACATTGCTGACAGCATAGCGCCGAAGAGTATAAGAAGGCGTCTTAATGAGGTCAGAGGATCTCTCCATTATCAGTGCTTCAACGAGACGGCCGGAGGCTACGCCAGTGTCATCAGAGGTGAGTCAGTCGTGTTCAGACATCCTACTTTTGTAACCTTTAACCCACAACTTGTACTTTACATTGTGAACATAATTACATTCCCTGCAAGGGACTCATACTTCAGAATTACAGACCAATAAACACTTGGTCAACACATCACACTAGTCTTACTGTCCATACGCCTCTTTACATCCCAACGCCCTTCCTTATTCCCGTCACGGCCAGACGTGACAGACGGTAGTCCGATAACGCTAGCTCAGATACCATTGTATTTCTCGAGCCGGCCCGGCTGCTAGCAAGCAGCGCGTGCCACTTAGCTGATACGAGCAGAGTCAGTTACATAATAAGCAGTCAGCTGAGCGACCAGCACAGTGACCCTTGCATTGGGTCCCATCCCTTCAAACACTACTACATTATTTATAGGAACGCCCCCTAGTTCCTAGCACACCACAACACTCTACACTGATCAGCTTGCCCTGCCAAGGGAAGCTACCCTTTTTAGGCACAGTTTTATAAATTAGTACAATAACTCTTCCTTTTAGATCCACCCCCAAATAAGGGATCTAAAACACTGGTGGAGGCGCCGTACTACGCATAATAGACCGGGACTCAACCAACGAGCCCTCGTAGGTAAAACGGTCCTAACCGCACGCAGCCAAGCAAATAGTGAAAAAATTTTTTTGACCTTATATTACGTCACACATTTTTTATACACATATAGGAGTTTGTATTGTTACACCAACCCCCATTCGCCCTACAGTGTAAAGACGGTGGAAATTAGATGTCCACATTTAGAACTACACTAAGAGACTTTGCGCACCATTTGTCGGCTAGTACGACTCCACTCCTGCCGAAGCTAAAAATTAGGAACGGTGACTTAATAACTGACCAGACTGCAGTACAACTTCTCAGGGACCTTGAATTCAAAACAGCACAGATCCGTGCTCAACACCCTGCCGCCGCAGCACAAGTTATACATTTTACACGGTCCCAGGCCAGTGAACACACACAAGAGTCACCGGTATCCAGCGCTAGTGAAGTAGATTGCCTGCCAGCACTCCATCCCCTATTGTTGCAGCAACTGCAGATCACAGAGCAGAAAGCCAGTAACCTGCTCGAGCGCATTACAGAGCTACTAGAGACAGACACTATCAAAGCCAATAATCACACGACAGAAGCGGTTCTTGACATCCACACTATTTTGGAAACAGTAAAACAGGATTTAGACAGAACCGTACACATAGTTAGCTCCGCACAGTACGACAACACACCATCCATCAGCACAGACATATCAGGTGACGAGCCACCTGGTAACGTAACACAGGTGTCCTACACGGGAAGCGAGGCTAATTCCCCTCTAAACAGCCCAAACACCTCGACACACAGCCAACGAAACACAGCCGAGAACGAGATGAATAGACACACTGAGTACCCCATGATCCACCCCACAAAGTTCACGGGGGAAGGCCAGGATCCCGAGGAATACCTCAAGGCCTTCAATAGAACGGCTCGGATCAATGGTTGGAGCGAGGAAGTTAGGAAACGGCTCCTTCCTGCCTATCTCACAAAGGCGGCCATGACATGGTATGAGCTCCATGAGGACACACTAGAAGCTGCCACATGGGAGGAAACCGCTTTACTCTTAAAGGAGGAGTTCCAGCTCATACCAGACGATGACGATCTCTATGACCAGATTAGACAGAGGTCACAGGGACCCAAAGAGAGCGCCCAGGCATACATCAATGTTAAATTGATAATGTGCGAAAAGTACAATGCAGCAATGACAAATAAACAGAAAGTCAAGCTGTTAATGCAGGGCCTCAGACCAGCCATAGTGGAAAAGCTATGCATCATGAACAACCCCACGGTCCAACATATGTTGAATAACATAAAGACCATAGAGGAGGGGAGAAAGATCACGGAGAAAGCTACGGAAAAAGCCGTGGATCTGCACTTCAAAACTCGGAAAGACGACACTAACGACAAAATGGACGAATTAGTGGACAGGATGGAGAAACTGACCATAGCTGCCATCCAAGCGGGCGGGAGACCGCCAAGGGATGAGCAAGCAGACAAACGAGAACACTATCATACTGAGAGGGACAGGGGGTACACAGAGAAGAGACGCTACGGGAGGGAAGAAAATTACTACCCTCCACAGCGGCCAACAACACCTCCTCCACAGGATAGGCCACACTACCCTCCTCGGTACTCACCGATAGCATACACGGACACAGAGCCGACATACCCCTCAAGGCGTTCACCATCCCCGTACACACGGGAGTACTACCCTGAGGAGTACGACCACGACATCCCCCGTCGAAACAGCCCGACACCAAATAGACAGTCCTACGCTGCCCCACAATACAGGGCAGACAGGGAGTACCGGGAAAACTCGCCCCCACGCAGGCAGGGATATGCCGCCCCGCAGTACAGGGGAAATGGGGAATATCGGGAGAACCCGCCCCCACGCAGGCAAAGCTATACACCCCCACAATACAGGGGAAATAGGGACAGGCGAGAAAACCCACCCCCAATCAAACAGGAGCAAGAAAGTGATCCGTACTTGAAACAGATTCTATTGGCACTAGAAGACTTGGATAAAGTGGACTCCAAGACAGCACGGCTGTCTAGGCGATTTTTCCTAGACAAAGACGGGGTACTGAAATTTAAGCCCACAGCCATGCACGATAGCGCACCTATAGCGGTTCCGGAATCATTGAGAGAAAATATCATGATCGGACACCACAATAGCCCACTGGCAGGGGCACACTTAGGTACGCATAAAACATACCTTAGAATCCGTGACAAGTACTATTGGGTAAACATGAAGGCCGACATAGATACCTTTGTAAAGACATGTCACACTTGCCAACGATTCAAAACAAGACCTGGCAAGCCTCATGGCCTACTCAACCCAATACCCGTGGGAGAGTTATTTCACAGAGTCGGGATAGATGCGAAAGGCCCCATTACGACAAGTCAGAAAGGCAATAAATATATCCTGGTGGCCACCGAATATCTCACACGATACATGATTACAAAAGCTGTTCCCAAAGCAGACACGAACAGCATAGCCGAATTTCTATTTGATATAATTACACGATATGGCCTATTCCAAACCTTATTATCCGACAGAGGTACTATTTTCACCTCGAGAGTGCTCCAACAGTTTCTGGAGATACTCAGGATTAAGGCATACACTACCACGAGTTTTTCCCCGCAAACCAACGGACTCACGGAGAGTATGAACAAAATACTTGGAATAGCGCTGGCTAAATTTACAGAGGACGCAGGAACAGACTGGGATGAATACCTGCAAGCTATTACTTTTAGTTATAATACCTCTGTATCCACGGCTACGAAACACTCTCCACACTTCCTACTGCACGGATACACACCCAGAAGTCCCATAGACAATATATGTATCCCACAGGACGCCCACACAGACAATGCGGCTCGGCTAGAGCATTTGCAGATAGCCCGCATGGACGCTAGAAAAAACATAGCCGAGGCCCAGAAAAAGCAAAAAGAGCGGTACGATCGGAATAGAAAGACCGTGGAATACACACCCGGGCAATTGGTCATGGTCTCCAATTCTTCCCGTAAGAAGAACGTGTCCGAATTCCTCCTGCCACGATGGTCAGGTCCCTTCAAAGTCTGCAGGAAGGTATCTGACCTAAATTACATAGTGAGCGTGCGCCATGGGAGAAAACTCATAAAGGACACTATTCACGCCCGCCGGATAAAGGCATATCATACACGTAAAGCTCACACACCTACACGTACAGGCGGGCACACTACTAAGAGAAAAGGGAATGATCCCGCTGGCAGACGTGGAAAGAAAGCCAAGAAATAGCCTTCAGACCTCACTGACCGAACCGGGATACGATCCTAACGCTCACCAGAACTGTCCCGGAGACACAACCTGAATTGTGCCAGAAACAATTACTCTGGGTAAAAGACGGTCTCAAAACCCGCAACCTTCTGAATACCAGGAATATAAGGTCGGGCAGCTATCCAGTTCTAGAATAGAAAAATGAGAAAGCTAAGACAGATGCGGACAGTTCCACTAACTGCGGGTCATAAACGAAAAACAACAAAATCGCCTCTGGCATCTAGTCACCAAACACGCGACTAGCGGACCAGACACACTAGTGTATAACGACATTTGGTACAACAGATAGGAATATACCTGAACCACGTTACAGTAACACACAATTGGGGACACAAATGTAGTTAGTAAGAGGTTCTTTTCCAATACGGCCAATGCATGTGAGACTTTCGAAGTGAAAGGCCACGGCCTGTGGTTTGGATTCCACATAAAACGGAAGTCCCGTGGCGCATGATCTACAGATTAACAGTCATGTTACACCACAAGTTTTTTTTCTACAATGCGAGGGGCACTGCTCGCAATCACTACAGGCAACAATCAAGTTCACACACATACACGTGCAGAAAACAAGGACGTGGGCTGAACATAAAACAAATGAAAGCACACAACATCGTAATTCAACACCGTCGTATCAGCGATAACATACTCCTCAATGAGCAAGACTGCTCGACACAGACGGGCCGAGGCAACTCCTACTGGACAGAAGCCAACGCATCATTCACGGCCGATCTAAGGACCCTATAACTCCCAAAATTACACTACGAGGAGAATTCAAAAATACGCAAACTCCTCACAGTATTGAGTACTTTCGTTTGCGCATAGCAGATACACAGTACATGTGCCATAATATATGTGGCACAGAGAGGGTCACACCAAGTCTTTACAGGCAACCGGATTCGAACCCATGACCACACACCACACTCGTACCAAAAACTAACTATCCAATGGTATTTTTGGTACACGAAACACAAGCGAAAACCACACTGGGGAAGCCCCAAGCCCTGAAACACAACGCAGACATAAAACACAGAGAATGACATGAGGTCGCGGGTTCCAATCCCAGTAAACATTAGACACCAGGGAAGGCAATCATCCAGGCTTCCAACCGCACCAAAATTGGCCCATACCGATACATGAACAGGGAATACCACATTTCCTCACGCCAATAACCGGGCATAATATTACCAAAATACACATATATATCATACACAAGTACACTCCTCCTCAATTTTAGTTGCACCCTTAAAGGTGACAACGCCAGCGGTCAGCGGTGGACAGCATACGTGGGATGATGACCATCGCTGAACGCAAACACACTTAAGCATACGCAAATGAAGCGTTACTCCAGGCTCAAAGGGCGACACAGAGTTTGTAAGTGCCGGACCTTCGACCCTAAGGTGGGATTCCGACCCACGACGGAAAACCACGAGGTTATGTGATAAGTATAGGGAGAGAATAGTGGACTAGCCACTAAACCGCACCAGGAACGGCCGATTAGAGAACGGTCGGCGAGGTATGATAGTACGGTGCGCACCAAGTATAGAGGTATACAATAACTGGCCAGGTAACAGAGCTCTATAAGGTACATATATCTATAATAGTAATAATTGTAAAGTGTAAATTATTTTGTATTTTCTCGCCATGTCATACAGTCGCAAGGTTCCACAAGAGTGGCCAACATACTTATACGTACAGGGTACCAACATGGCAACCATTATTTTTTCTATGTTCATCTTTATTACTACGTTTACAATGTTCAATGATAACTTGTCAGGAATTTTACAAATGTAAGGATTACTATTATTATTATCGGGTCATATCTGTTACCATTATCAAGACCACCAATGTACATCATGTCTATGATTTGTTTTCTTTCATTTTTCCTTCTTCTAACTTCCCCATTTGTCAGGGTGTTCCGTTTCACCCCGAACCAATAAATACACTCTGATTATATCCCTTAAATTATACCCTGGAACACCCATTTTTTTCTATTCTCTTCTATCTTTCTCTTTGCAGGGAGCACTTTTTCCCCAAGATAAAGCCAGACGACACAAATCCTCGTCTAGCTGGGTTTTTCCTCCCTGCGCAACTATGTAACGAATCACCATCAAAGACCATGTTTTTTTTTTGAAACTAGCAATATGCCAACAATGTCAATTTTTTTTTTCAATGTCAATTTTTTTTCTCGATGGCAAAATTTTTCTCAATGTCAATTTTTTTCCAACGTCCATTTCTACTGTCACAATGCCAATGTCAATGTTATATATATATCTCTGTACATCCCATAACCCTCCCCTCTGAACACGGGCTGACCTCACGCCTACACTTCGATACGACACCACCAGGAGATACGAGGGGGCTTCAAGAACCACTACGTCAACATCCCAACTTCCAGTTCCGTTCCCGTTCGCGAGGACGCGAACAAATGAAGGAAGACGCTTGTACAGCCTCCCAGGGGTATGCACCCCTTGGAGACCATCCCCCCATCATCTGCCTAAATCTCCTAACGGGCAACCCTTGGAAAGCCGGGCCAACATCCATAAACGTAGCAAGGACAGCTTGCCACTCTAGAAAGCAGCTCGGTCCTTGCATAATGGTTACACATAAGCGACATACTATTAACTGGGGCAGCAATGCCAACACATTGCTGACAGCATAGCGCCGAAGAGTATAAGAAGGCGTCTTAATGAGGTCAGAGGATCTCTCCATTATCAGTGCTTCAACGAGACGGCCGGAGGCTACGCCAGTGTCATCAGAGGTGAGTCAGTCGTGTTCAGACATCCTACTTTTGTAACCTTTAACCCACAACTTGTACTTTACATTGTGAACATAATTACATTCCCTGCAAGGGACTCATACTTCAGAATTACAGACCAATAAACACTTGGTCAACACATCACACTAGTCTTACTGTCCATACGCCTCTTTACATCCCAACGCCCTTCCTTATTCCCGTCACGGCCAGACGTGACAGACGGTAGTCCGATAACGCTAGCTCAGATACCATTGTATTTCTCGAGCCGGCCCGGCTGCTAGCAAGCAGCGCGTGCCACTTAGCTGATACGAGCAGAGTCAGTTACATAATAAGCAGTCAGCTGAGCGACCAGCACAGTGACCCTTGCATTGGGTCCCATCCCTTCAAACACTACTACATTATTTATAGGAACGCCCCCTAGTTCCTAGCACACCACAACACTCTACACTGATCAGCTTGCCCTGCCAAGGGAAGCTACCCTTTTTAGGCACAGTTTTATAAATTAGTACAATAACTCTTCCTTTTAGATCCACCCCAAAATAAGGGATCTAAAACACTATATTGTTGTATGAGTTGGTATCGTCCTTATCCCAAAATGACAAAAGCTTGTAAGACGTGTTATGATATTAAAATGATGTAATTTAAATTTTTTTTCATGTCCTCCTGTCCTACCCTAACCTTATTTTTTTTCAAACTAGCATGGCTGGTAAGTCCATGTCATGACCACACCTTAGTCATTGATTGTCAGTCAGTCGTCAGTTGAACTTGGTCCAGGAAAGCGGCAACATGTTGCGCACACTCATTGTGGATTGCCAAGGGTTTAAAATTGGTGACAACAAATCTATATTTAAACAAGTGGCCATTATCGATTGTACCACGTTTTGGATATCGCAAGCTACGCATTTGCTATTTAAACCGCCCCATGCTTTTGATTTGTTGTGTGAAAAAGACCGCAAACAAACCCAGTCGATTGAAAATCATAAGCAACAAGCCTGGAATCAAGGAACCATTTCCTATAAATATTTGGACGTGGTCATGAAAGCACACTTGTCTTCGGCCAATGTAGTATTTGTGAAAGGTAATGAAAAACGTGAATGGTTGCAACCATTTTTGGCGTCTTACTGTCAATGTATCGACCTCATGGACCTGGGCTGCCCCTCCCTGCAAACGCTGATGGATACTTGTTCCTGTGGCAACATTATCCATACAGCCCTAGCGCATGAGTGGCATCTCTTTCATTGGTTAACCACCCATGCTTGCTGGTAGTTGTTGAACAAAATTATAACTCAAGATTTACCTGTGAATGACGCCAGTGAGATTTCTACAAGCGACGTGTAAACATCAACAACACGTGATACCATGGAGAAAGGCAATGCTACAGACAAAGCCATCGGGAAGTTCTTTGTGTGTAAAAAGAAACTAGACAGTTTTACCAAAGAGGAACTCTTAGCGCTGCCCAAGTCGTTCATTTATTATGTGGCCGCCAACGCGGTGAAAGAAATCTGGCAACATGTACCAAACTCATGGACTCAAGACCCTGGTGTTGAGTGAATTGCAACCCTGTACGGATTACGATCACCATAAGCAAGTGGGCATGGCAAAAATACCCTCTATGCGTCAGTGCGTGACTTGTCAGCTAGTGAAACTGTATCACGGTCATAAAAGTCCGTGTAAAGACTTTGTTGAATCATTCCACGGGTGTCATGGCGAGAAAAAGCAACAACAACAAACACAAACATCGTCCACAGAGGAAGAGGAAGACCAAACCTTTTCACAATCAATGGAAAAGGATATGCCAGACCTGTACTGGCAGTGGCGTCATTGAAAAAGTGATTAAATACTTACCTTTCGAAATCCATCTTCCAGGTTATCGTTTTTGTTGCCCTGGAACTCATCTTGAAAAACGTTTGCAGCGTGGTGATGTACCCATTAATCTTTTGGATCAAGCATGCAAGGAACATGACCTATCTTATCGCCATAGTCATCCTGGTTTGAGACATGTGGCATGTTATTGAAAAAAGCTAAACAACGTTTCACATCCTGTGATGCCTCAGTGGGTGAAACAATGGCAGCCCTGATTGTGATGAGTGCTATGAAAGGAAAGGAAAATTGATGATGCATGGACATGAACATTAAGGAATTGAGGAGTGAGGAATTGGGATGTGTTTGTATTCTATTTTTTCTTTTGTTAATCCCTATGGTTATGAAATAAAAAAAACAAAGGTTTACCAGAACACAGTGTTTCATTTTAATTTAAAAAATCATGATGTTGATGGGCTGATTTTTCATTTTCACATTTTCACACATTGTCATTTGCCAATTTGCAATTTACAGTTTTAAAAAAATGTCTGTTTCAAGTTTTGCGTTTTTAATGATATGATTTTTCCATTTTTGTTGATGACACTTTTTTTAAATGTCCGTTTGAAGTTTTTGAATTTTTATATTTCACACATGAGCATTTCCAGTTTTTAAAATTGTCCGTTTCAAGTTTTGCGTTTTTTGATTTTTGGTGATATCGAAACATGGATTTTGCATTTAGCTGTTTGCACATTTTTCCATTTGGTGTATGTTGAAAGATGAGATTTGTCAATGATATTAATGCGAGTGCTTGACCATGATGATGATGATTCAGTGAGTTTATGTGTGTTTGGAGAAACGTCGAGGTCTACGACTACTGCAGGTAAGACTGTTTTTACAAACCAATGTCTATTCACCGCTACATTTCAAAGAAAACAAAACTATCGACAAAACAAAATGAGTATATAAGTGAAAATTTCCCCCTCCCCACCCACCCTACCTCACCGTGGTTGCTCTGGTCATACACACACACCAGCTTTCTCTCTACTCACACAACCATACCTGTCTTTGGGAACAAACACAACCACTTTATTTATCCCAAAAAGCACATTCTACACATGCACACTCATCCCAAAAGAACTTTTTTTAGTTTTTCATTTACGATTTACATTCCAAAAAAAACAATATAAATACTAGTCATTAAAGTTACTAAAAAAATACTATTACTCATTTCATATTTACAAACACTACAACTTTGTACAGCTTTAAAAGAATCACACTATATACAATTTTCCAATACCGAACTCGGTTAAATTTAAAATTAAAATAAGGTTGCATAGAACTTTTTTAAGAGCAAAAGGTTCAAGTGGGTTGCCACTATTTACAAAATCTTCTATTTACAATGGCAAAAACCAATATTTACAAAATACAAAACACTAAATCAACGAGTTACAAAAAAGCCATGTCCCTAAACGAACAAACAGAAAAATCACACCTCCTCCTCCTTGCGGTCATAACCCCAGGGCAGGCTCGTGAGCAAGTTATTAGCCCACACACGTTTGTTATCCATAGAGGCGAGGGTGCGTTTTCTCTGTTCTACAAGATACAAATGATGGTTGCTGGATTGTATCCTGCACTGTGTATGGGACATAGCTTTACCAGTGCGTAAAACCGCTACGTAATCGTCTACACGTAGCGATTTTACCACTGCCCTACCTACACCTTTTGCTCTTTTGGCTTCCTTACAGTCTAGTGTGCGACAAGCATACATTTTCGAAGACAAACCTACGAATTCCGTCATAATGGAATCACCACATTCATCTTTTAAAACACCCATTTCCTTCTTGTTTTTTATGGGCAGCTGAAACATGTTGTCAGCACTATACGAAGAGGTGTCGAACCAGTCAGTATGCTGCCTCATGACGTCATAGGAGTTGCAGTGGCGAATGTGGTAAATGAATGAGTCCGTATCCATATACAAAAGAGATACGTCCTCAAAATGGCGTTTGGCAAACTCATAGTGGAATCGATACATGACCGATTTAGAAAATTCTAAAATGACTTGGCCCAAGTAAATGGGCTTATCCATGGTCACGCTGGTCCTACTCAATTCAATAGTGGCCAAATCCTCATCGATAATGTTGATCGATTTGAAATTTTGCTTGGCAATGTACCGCCGGGCACCCCACCGCCCTTCCCACACATTTACCAATTTAATGTCCGGTATTTGCGGACATTCTCCATGGACTTGCCAAAGATGCAGTTGTTCATTAATTTAAAAAAAATCAAACTGCTGTGTTGCCATTTGTCGGTGCTCTGTGTTGAGTTGCATGTATGGCTTGAGCCATGGTTTTTGAGCAAAAGAAATACCTCTGTGGATTTTCTTCAACGCTAAGCCTTGGACGAGGCATTGCACCAACATTTGGATATGTAGCACATACCGATTTTTGTTGTCAAGTGTGCCCATGAGTTTTTCAATTTTCACTTTACTGTCAGGGGAACCATTTGCTCAAGGCAGAATGGGAAATCGGCATGTTCATCATACAAGGATGAGGGATATTCAATATCCACTTCTAAGACATATCCACGGCCTGTTTATTGGCTAGCCATGTTTACATCAAATTCGGACACTTGTTTGTCTGTCAGCCAAGCAAACTTCCCATAGGGCAAAGGCTGACTCATGGCGTAACCATACAAATTATTCACGTCATAGTACATTAAGTACGATTCTGGTTTTGTCTGGTGAATAATCAGGCATGTAGACATTGTTCGCTTCGGCATGGAGCTGGTTAAGCGACACAAAGCCACCGCGAATGCCCTTTTCATAAAATAGAACCATGTCTACATCAGTGAGTAAATCCAATTCCACTTGAGTGTATTTTAAAGCGGCATCAAACGAGAGCCCAGGACTCGTATAATAGTGAGCCGGGCCCAGACCATAAATGTGTTGACACAAGTTACGGAATTTTTCAAACACATCGGTGAGCAGCAATGCATCCAGTTTTAGGTAATGCATAGCATATTCACTTAGCGTCTTCATGTCAAAAACTCGCCAAACTTGTAATGCATGTGCCTAGTCTTCATCGGAACGGTACTGCGGGTTAGTTTCGAGTAAAATTTATCTTGTGGTGGGAGTTTTGTTTGCTTTAACACGTCCCAGCTGTTGCAGAAATCATACGGGAATATACCTTTCCGAATGCACAATTGAAATTGCTTGGGATCATTAAAATGCATTCTGGCATTTTTTAATTCCTCCTCATTCAAGCCATTCACAAGACTGTCTAGCGAGGATGCCATAAACTTAAATGAATCCAAAAATCGAATGCTTAAGTTGCTCAACCGCCATGTCAGGGCTGTAAAACGCTCATGGTTTGGGGGGGGGGGATAATGGTAAACGAGCCCTTGTTGACATGGGCCAATTCACGAATCAAAAACTGAATGCCATAATTAGCCAGATTGTGGAAAAAGACACTGATGAAACGAGGAGCTGGAAAGTTCAAATTGCATTTACTATGCGCAGCTCCACAAACTCTCCCGTAAAGTGCGAGTGATCACGAACGGTGTCTTCAGCCTTTTCGCAAATACGGCATGTCGTGGCATGCTGATACTGCTGCTGCTGTTGTGGCGTTAGGCTCATGGGTACTGGGTGGGCCAGTAATTCCTGTACATGTTCGGTCAACTTTACAAGTTCATCCAAAAACCATCTGGCACAATCTGGCCCCTCACGGTATTTGTAAACGGATTGTGTGGGGTCATAGGCACACACCACATTAAATCCTATGGCAAAAGGTTCATGTTTCTGAATGGGTGTGGTTGAGCTCATGGTGGGATCTGGTTCACATCCCGCCATGGGTGTGGTGAGAGCTTCGAAATCTGCATACACCACATAGGGAACAGTGTCACGCTTATGAATATCCTTAAACTTTAACACAGCCTTGTCCCTTTTTGGCAATACCAGTCTCACCGCTTCCTGAGAAACACAATCTACCCTATGACGTTCTAAAAGCGTAGGGGTTTTAAAATATTGCAAGCAACGATTACAAATATGTTTTGAACGCTTGTCCTTAGACATTTGACTGCTTAGCAATCTACTTAAGCTTTTAATCAGTCAATAGTTATTCACCTCTCCCTCAGATAAATTTAAAAGATGAATGTGGTGTCGTTTCGGTTCTTTTGTGGCATATAGAGGACCCACAATCTCATTACCATCAAGGCCATACACCATGAACGAAAAGTCCTGGTAGTCTTGTTCAAACCTATGGATTTCCGTTAAGTCCATAGGGAACGATACTCGAGTTAAATTTAATGTTTGTTTTAATTCATCAAACTTGGCCTTGTACATTCCTGGTCGACAACTGTCACGTTGTGCTGGCTGCAAATATCCAGCCACACACCAGAGGAAACATTTATCATCTTTATTTTCAATATTTACCACCGCTCTCCGACAGACAATCGGTGATGGTAAAGAAATGTGTCTAGACCCAGCATTCAACGGGTTGAAATGACAAATGTTGATTTGCAGGTAATGGATTTTGTCTAACGCTAAACCTCTTGGTCCTTGTTGTAGTTTATCAAATTTTGATAGCAAGGCATTGACCACATGGGATTGATACCACTCGTTCAGATTATCGGCTATCAAAAGCTCTTGCATTTTTATGCCAATATAAAATGGTTTTTTATGCTCACCGTCCTTGTTTTTATATATGAAATCGCACACGAGTTGTGTATTGACCTTTAAAGCCGTATGCAACCTTTGCGCTGTACAAATTTGTTCTTTAAAAATTTCAAAACAAGATTCGACAAAGTCTTTTGGAATCAAACTCTCTCTAACATTCACTATGCGGCCAGCGCACACATGTGACTTGAAACAGGACTCGAGCGGCTCCCAAGTTAATGTATCTGTAGCAGTGGCAAAAGACATGATTTTTATAAAAAGAACAATCTCACCAGAGTTTTCAGCCGTAGACTGCCTGGTAAGCAATAGCCCCAAACACACACGTTGCGGGTTTTCAGCAGTAGCTGTAGTGGACAAGCCTTTTTCCAACACACACTAAAAAAAAGAAATAAAATAAATAAATCACCATGAGTATATCTATTTCAAATAGCACCTTTCATAAACAAAAATAAATAAATAAATAAAATATAAAAACAGGTTTTTTTTTATATATAACAAAAAAATATCTTACCTTGCTTTGTAAAAAGCCCTGCGTTTGCCTATCCCTAGGTTCTAGTGGAATGGGGTTTCTGTCTCCCAACACCAGGTATGCCAATTATCTAAAACAAAACAAAATAACAATACATCAATCAAATGTTAAACCAATAATCATTTAATCATTGATTAGCATAAAATAAACTAAACAGTGTTATACCAACACTTACCTCAAATATATAATGTATCCAATTTAGTAACCAACTGGAGTTGAGTACACGAATGCAATTAATTTTATACACATAAGACACAGCCTATGTTAACCCAGTAACGTGTAAAACAGTAATGACTGACTGTGTGTCATAACATGATCAAGACTCTAATACCCCCCCCCCCCCTCCCTGCCCTCCTCTGCTCGCCCAGCCCCTCGCCCTGTGTTCCTCTTACCACAGCTGTTAACATCGCTCTTGCCCTGCAATTGGCTATGGCAATGGTAGGGGAGGAGTTATACTCGCTTACTGCATTATTTCTCTGACGTCGTTGCGATATTGTTCGACCTCCAAGTGACCTCTACGTCATGGTAATTTTCCATTGGCCTGTTGTTTGCTCTGGTCACATTCCTGAAACGCGATAACATGTCACATCCTGTCACCCAGCCAGCCAAGCTTCTAGCAGGCCTCTCGAGCAGATATTCTGTGTTATCCATTCTGGCTGCTAGTCTCATTCGTCTCATAGCATTATGAATTTTATTTGGTTACTGGTCAAGTTTTTACCAACCTATTTTAAAGATCGTCATGAGGGATTTTCGAAAATATTCGCCTTTATTCGTTCGTCATAGGAAAAAAAATATCGAAAAGCGACCCCTCGTTTTGCCATACATTGCCCCGTCGAAATAGCCATTTCCAGTATCCACCATGGCCAAACATAGCCTCGTTGTAACATACGTCAAGCGCTACCGGCTCTCTGTCTACAAACACGCTTTTATTTTAAAAAAATAATAATTAAAATGCATAGTTTCTTATCCTAGAGACTTGACATTTATTTTCGTGGTAGAGGGGGTAGGGACCTTTCATTTATGTCAAACAATTTTTTTGTCAACATGTTAGTTTCCAAAAGAGTAAAAATTCAAAATTTTAGGGTTTTCAAAAACTCTCAAAATATAAAAATATATATCATGAAAAAATAGCGGTCATAGAGACCATTGGTTTGAACTATGGCACAACATTCTATCATGTTTGGTTTTCAAACTATCGCCTACTTTCAAAAACAAAATTTTTCAAAAAAATGAAAAATATAACGAGTGGTCCATAGGAAAGACGACGTCAGCTCGAGTCCAACGACACCTCATTTGTTAAAATCCGACCATCCGTTCGCCAATGATCACCAATGTTCGCTAGAAAGTAGTGTGCCCGTTTAGACCGGAGTCCGCACGACCACATATGCATTTTACCAAGAATCAGTCAGCACGAGAGTCAAAATATCCCGGGGCGCCAGATGGGTTAAAGCTAATCGCAAAAACGACATCAAATGAAAAAAATGCTTTACTGATTTTTGGCTCAATGCAACAATAAGGATAGAAGGAGATTCAACTGGGCAAAACACATCATGTAAAATTATCTCATTTTATTTTGAATTTAAAATTGAATGCAAAATAAAATGCTCAACGCAGCATCATTCATGTGTGGCGACCCACATTACTATTTACACAATGTACAGAAATTTTCCAACACATTGGACAATTATCTTTGGAGACACAAGTCTGATTATCAGTCCTGTAGACTGTGTTCCAAAATTATATCCATTATTTATGATTAAATCCAGTTCAAATTTAATTGTCTTTACTGGAAATACTGTAGTTCACTGGTTGAATTTTTACATAATATTAACACTCGTAGAATAATTGTTCATAGAATTTTTACTTTCACTTATTTTTCCCAGTTTCAAAAAAATATTGTCAAAAAATATTATTATCTCTGAATCAACACAAATTATGTACACATATTAATAACAACATCTGAAAAGTATCTGACCCTTGAGCATAGCATCGAAGAACTGTGCGAAGCACAACAAAATTAATTGTTCTTCTGACATTAAACGTTTCGAGAAGTGACTCGATTATGAACTTCAATTTCCCAACAAAATATATGATTTCTGAATCATCAACTTGATCAATAAATTGTTCGACCATTCAACTATTCGATTTTCCACTTGGAATCATTATTAAGAAAAATATTTATATTTGTTGCTATTTTAGTAACTTTCACAACTTGCAATTCTTGAACAGAATGCGGAAATAAGAATTGTAGCTTCATAATAAATTCATTTAGTTCATGACACTAGGATTGAAAACATCCTTCAAATTATTCGTGGTTATAGAATTATTTTTAATTGGCAGTGGCCCATTCTATTATTTTTATAAGAACACAATATCCCAACAACAACGGCAAAGGTCTTCCTCTGAAGAAGAAGAAAATACTATCATGACAAATCCGGGTTCTAGCAAAATCAAAGTCTTAATGGAATCCGTAAACAAGGTTGAAATAAGAACTGATGGTTTTTAAGAAATAACCTTTGGGTCATTCATACGACGCAAAGTGTAGTTCCAATACTCCTTCTTTAACACTGAGTCATCGAACCTGCTATTTGATTGATGCTCAAATAAAAACCTCCTCATTCCTGCGACTTAAACATGCGCACCTGGGAATGGCATTTTAACTACTCCACACACATAAATTTTCTTCCCAAAATTTATACAATAAATCAAGCCTCTGCTTATTATCAACACTGGAAGATTTATAAACTTACAAGTTTATTTTATTTTACCATTCAGTTCAAATCGTGAAGTTACCACACTTATGATACTCTCTATTTCACTTTCGAATGTGTATCTACGTCATGATTTTATACAAAAATATCTTAATTGATACAAAATATCATTCGCTTCCCGTTTCATGCCTCTCCGTGTTATCTGAAAAATATACTTTTCTCATTGCAAATATTAACTGTTCAACCAGAACTGTAATGTTGGTTGAATGCGGGCTTGCGCTAACCACTATCCTTCGGAAAATCACCTGTTCCAAACTAGAAATGATTAAACTACTTCATAAGCTCTCTCTCAATGAATGTGATTATTAGAAAATATAAGATCCAAGAATTATTTAGAAAAGTTATGAAAATCATTATTATTATTATTATTAGTTATATTATTGTAAATGTGTTTAATTATTATTTCATTATGTGAGAATCCACATGTTCGATTCTTCGAATATGGATAAAATATCCATTTCTCAACAAAAATAATTATTAACTTTTACAGTTACCTCGGCTGATTACCGTGATTATGAAAAAATATGAAACATTCAAATAAATGCTCGTTATGCTCGGTCATCGAGTGCTGAAAATACTCAGAATAACTCTAATATGTCTTGCGTAAATCATTGCAAGATTTAAATACGAAGAAAAATAAATGTGTTGGTCATCTGCAGAAAATGAGTTTGTTCCAATTAACTAGGCATAATATAAAAGTCAAATGTGGCTTACATTTCTCGTTGGTCTTGAAGCGTAGTGAACCTGGTCTGTACCAGATTTATCCAGATACATGCCCTACTGGACACGCACGTCTAATCCTTGTATCGGCCGCCATTATATACCCACAATCTGTCTAACACGACAGTGGAAATATGTCTTGAAGTTCGAAGTAACTGCTGATCCATTTTAATATTGACTTCAATTAAATCCATAGCAGTTTGCTTAAATGGGGTCAGATCCAAATGATCTCTTCTCAAAAGCGTTAGTTGTAACATAACTCACGGTAATCTTTTCAGTACAGGAAAACACTGACAGTCTAAATCAATCAACGGCTGTTCTGAAGATCGTTCCCTGGGCATGGTTTATCACCATCTATCATGCGCGAAGCAACTTATAGTTTCCCTTTGTCGGCTAATGAACAACACCGTGATAGACTGGCCTTCAATATACTGAAAGATCGGAGTGGTTATCAAGTTACAATTTATGAAACTGACTAATTGGATTAAAATATCCAAGTATTGAATTATTATTATTGGACTGTGACAAAGTACTTTCTAGACAAAGTCAAGCATGTGTCCATATAGAAATAAAGTATTTCACCAGTGTCCGTAGAAAAATAACAATCACCTTAGTGATTCCCTCTGCCGGAAACTTACTATGTTCCACGTGTAACGCAGCACTTTTGTGACTATCACAATTTAAAGATATCTTCTGCGTAGATCCGGCAACCATGTGCCTTGGCTCAACGTAGCAGCAGCACCTTGTCATGCAAGAGCTTGGTTCGAAGTGAGCTAATGATGCTTGGGCCGGTCGGCTTTTATTCAAAACGGTCGGGTCCACGCTGGATCACGCTGAAATCTGGAAATCCTCATATCTCCGGTGTCTCTGGTCCGATTCACTTAAGACTAAGTGCATTCTCTTTCATTTGGCCGTGCCAGTAATCTTATCCAAGTCTCAAGTCTCTACTCCATGGCTAACTATTTAATCAAAAAATAGTCTCGACCTCTGCTACTACTCGCTACGTCACTTAACATGCTCTTGGCTGCACAAAGTTTCCATTCCATTCTAGAAGAAATGGAGCGCGATATTCAAATATCTAAACTTTCAAAAGCGGCTGTAGCCTTTCCCTTGATATCTAGGTGTCTGAATCTTGGAATACCCATTCCTAGAATTGGGCACAGTAGGCTATCATTTTTCCCCTCCTACACCTTTGAAACTTGCTGCCACCCTAGAGGGCATGCCCACCTTTCATTAACGTCAAACAAACGTTTTTCCAACATTCACCGTTTTCAAGATAGCGCCAATCCAAAAAAAAAAAACAAGAATTTTCAAAATAAAATAAAAAATCAACACACATTCTTAGCCAAGAGGACGTCACCCCGTTCCTAAACAACACATCGTTATAGCCTTACAAACTCATTAAATATCACCAAAATGTCAAAAACGCACGTTTACCTCAAATTGCGTTTCCAAATTCCACCAATTGTAAAAATAACCTCACCATCAAATAGAGCGGAAAAATACCATCTAAACGACCCCTCACTCGACCCTAGTCCTCCCCCACCACCAGCTTTTTCCAAGATAGCCATACATATTCAAGCACACGCGCGATTATGGGTAGAACCGGCCTTACCCCACTACTGCACAGTTTTAGCCCTAGAGGCTTGAAATATATTTTGCGAGTAGAGAGGGTCAGGACTTCTCATTTATGTCACACAAAATGTTTTGTAAACTCTTTAGTTTCCAAAATATAAAAAATTCAAAATTTAGGTGTTTTCAAAAAATCTCTAAAAATAAAAAAGTTTTATTATAAAAAATAAAGGTCATAGAGACCATTTGTTTCAACTATGGCACAACGTCTATCATGTTCGGTTTTCAAACTATTATCCATTTTCTAAAACAAAAATTTTCGATTTTTTTTTTCAAAAATATGGCGAGTGGTCCGTAGGAAAGAGGACGTCAGCTCCTCATTTGTAAAAATCCCACCAGGTGTTCGAGAGATATCAGCAATGTTCCCAGGAAAGTAGGCTGTGCGTTTAAACCCGCCTTACCCCCTACTAACGGGGCACTATTGACGACACGCTAGGCTGAAACCATTGATCTGTACAAGTTAACAATCATTGTCTAAAACCATCGGATTGGTCAAACTGAAGGTCTTACAAGGAGATATGACAATGTGCCAGTTTTCGTCACAAATGGCGAGCATGGGTAATGTGCGTGTATTTAAATCCAGTGTTCGTCACCAGCATTTCTAACCAAACTAGGAAAGAGCACGAAATAGCAAATCGCATATGTTAGAGAAACAATTACCAACTATATCACACACTTGTAACTTTTTTAAATGTCGGAACATAAGACGTATTGAACCCAACGGTGTTAGGCTGACTGGTGTCGAACGTGGATCTCTGAGATAAATGTGTACAGACTAGAGATACCAACAAGGAACGAACACAAGATCCTTTGAGGGATTTTAAGCTATAAAAAACCCTAGAGAAAATACATATTAAATCACTGTTGTGATATGAACTAATTCTGACATTATTTGTTAAAATAAGGCAGGGAATAATAGCAGAATACTGCATTATTGGGCTGTATGGTGTATACAATTCTGGATTGAGTGCAGAAAGTTAGAGCGCTTGACAGTTTGTAAATGACTCTAGAATTTAGGCGTGGTTTCGTGGAGCCGTGTCACTCACTGTGACCTACTTATGCCGTCTGGAGCAGGTCAGGAGGGTAATATATGGTCAAGTTATTCCCCGTTACAGAATAGAAAGGCCAGGGGGATGAGAAGATACCAGAGTAATTTAATGATTACTCGTGATTGGAGTAACTCAGAGACATGAGGATTGCCCCTATGTGAATGTATGGCCGGGAGACTAATTATCAAGCCGTTAAACATTGAAATCGAGGCAGATTTAATGGAACGCGCAGTAACACAGTAGAACTGAGGTTAGCGACAAGATCTGACCATGTCTTCGGGGATGTACCGGTGACGCCGCGTGGGTAAGCGCTGGCAAAAGCAATGAATATTAATTAATTGGCCGATCGATCCTCGAGCACGCAGACAGATCTGTGATCAGTGAGGAAAATTGAACCATAAAAACGTTATTTCAAGACCAGAAACATACTGAGAGAGAAGATGACGCTACAGGGAAATTTTCGGTCTACCATACTTGAGCGCAGAGAGCACATTACCCGAGTTCAGTGGGGAGCGCGCGGACTTTAACAGTTTAAGTGCAGCAACATAATAATCATGCATTAAGGCATGAATTAATAACGATTAATGTAGTCAGTTGAACCGCAGTCTAGTGCGAAGTGCACGTTACCGTGTCCAGGAAGGGACGCTCGGACTTCAACATGAAGAGCCATGCAGTAAGGCATTTATTAATAACAATTATTAAGGACAGTCGTGTCATACTTTTATAGTCGGCATTACGAGGGACTACTATCGAGCACGCAGGAAAGGTACCGTGTGATATACGAGGTAGGACAATTGAGAGTGGTAATATGTACAAGTACAATGTACAATGGTTGAGCGCAGTATGTAAACTATTGGTTAGACATATCATAGGATGTCGGATTGCGCAGATATAAACTTTGTTATGCAAGTGGTGAAATTTCGCAGGAATACCACTGTAATTAATGCTCAGGACGATGTGCAAGCATATTTATGCGATATCAGGAAATTTATCTAAGGATAGAAATTGATAGACAGATTGGAGGGACCGCTAGGAATCCTTAGGCAGAGAATCGAGACTTTTGGACGAGATGCGGGACAAAATTGGAGGAGAGATCTTCAACGCCTGCATTTCTGATATTCTGCAAGGAAAGGTCAACCATTAAGAAATGTACATAGTGATCGTGTGATTTTAGTGATGATCATTTAAATATATGTAAAGTTCATAGTGTAATAAGTGATATGACGTGTTGTGTGAAGAAGGAAGCAACAGCTTCGGCATGGAGAAACAGAGTGCAGTGTGTTTTGTAAGGCAAAAATTATGTAAAATGTGTGTGGAAAGTGTAAGAATGCCTTGCTAATTTGCAAATTATGGCGGGCATTACTGGAAGAAATGCGTGGTTGGAGCCACCATATTAACCAATGTGAGTACCCAAAAACCATGATTTTGTAGTAATTATAGTCCACAGTATGTTTAGTGATTTCAAAATTTATAGAATATGCCAATAAGAGTCAATTTTAGGAGGTAGAACCTCAAGATATTAATGTTGTGTTGATTTTAGTCAAGTTGAGATGTCTTTGTACATCATTGAGTGGATAAATCGTTACCACTAATGTAAAAATGGCAATTCAGTTATATAGAAACTTAACGTAACGAACACGGATGTTCAGTTATTGAAAATGGTTACGTTGTGTCGGTTATGGTAATGTTTGTCAGTAACAATAATAATAATAATAATAATAATAAATGAATACACATCAGGGAAAAATGGTTGTAAGCAAAATATATATGCTAATTGGAATATTTATCTATCCAAGCGGTAATATTGTACGTGAAGGGTTAAGTAAAGGAATTTAATATCAGAGTATATTATGATAATGGAGATAAATAAGCAAGAATCTAGGAACTAGAAGGGTTTAATAGAGAATTGAATTTGCAGCTTGTTGTATAAGCTTGTAAGAGTAATTGATAAATTTATCTTACTAATTAAAGGACGGGATCATATCACCATGGTCACGGGAGCCAGGTAGTCTAATCGACGTGTGAAATCTCGTATAGCCTAGGGCATACAGAGATATTATTTGCCAGAGCGTATTTAGTGATGTACCCTAGCTCTGAGGATTGCTATGAAATGTTCCGGGTTCGAATTCAGTGTCGTATGGAAGGATAACAATGGAAACCTCAGCATGACACCTGATATCGACCGAGAACTAGCTATTGGATAAATTCAGCTCCTGGGAGTGAATTTTGACGGCAGGGTGTGCCTGACCGTGTCATTTAATAAGATGCCAGCTAGCCCAATTCGACCGGTGAATGATGAATCTCGTTCCTTCATATAATGTAAATGGACCTGTTGAGGCCAGTTGTTAATATATCCTAAGGTTAGGAATAAATTATTAAAGAAGTCCATACCCTATCTTGCATACAGTTTAGTTAAATCATATGGGATGTGTAGGTCAGTGAGACTGCACTATTGTATTTAAAGCCACAGGTTACTGCTTGGAGATAAAGAGAGAGGGAATATAGGAAGGGACGGAGCACGTGTTTTGTTACCGCCCGACTCAGTCCCATTGTATACATGAAGAACCGAGGGAGAGATGTTAAACGACCCTTGGAGCGTGACATTTAGAGTGGAAAGACTTTGAAACCCTGTTTGTAATAAAAATCATTGTTGTATTGTATAATGAATTTGTGTGGCTTGAAACACATTGATAATTAAGGATCATTCTGATAACTTACTACTTGGCAAACTTGAGTTGTTGAAAGTTGCATTTTTATACTGACATTGTCACTTCGTTCCGAAGGCGGACACTAGATGCCATAGGCTATGCCACGCAAGGGTAGCATAATATACCATCCGACACAGCGGTAACGGAATCTTTGAAATTGAACTCATGACGGCATACAGTGGAACTGCAGAAAGGGAACTGCAGAAAGGGGTATAATTACAAGTAACAGTGGAGTTGCAAGTAAATATGATGTGCAACCCATGAATTGGTTAATGCATGGTAAAGCATTTTGGTGGGAAGAGAGATACAGAACACAATTGTACGCATAATGTAAATTAGGATGTGTTGAGAGTAAACAATAAGATTGTGAAATTAATGTGGTCACAATAGGTGACATAAGATTGTAAGTACAGTTTATGTGTAATTTACCTGTGCATCAGCGCACTTGAGAATGAATTTGATGTTAATCTCATGGTAAATGAATGAATAAGCATTTGGATTTGCTAGGATAAAGTGCGAATATTAGTGGATTGAAGGAATAATTTTGCATTGTTTTGTGTTATATTGTTGTGATTGTGTTTTTGTTTGTTTGAAGCCATGATTTAGAGCTCAATTAAAGTCTTTAGAATAGAGGTGTGCTTTATTATTGTAGAGTTGATACCTTTTGGTCTCAGATCAAAAATATGCAACTGCTCAGTGGGTGAACGGTACACGCCTGAGGACTGATGCTGGCTGGAGGCAGAAGCATGTTTTTCATGGAAATTACTCACATGGGTACAGTATGCACGTAATTAACTTGCGTGCCTGCTTAGCACATGCGAGAAGCAATACACCGCGTCAAGGCAGCTCAACTTGCACGAGAATTTTGACGCTGGGAATCGCCAATTACATCGCTCGCATGATTTCGCAAAGTTGCTCCTTATTGTAAGACTTCGTGCGTTGAGAAAGACCCGTATATGTAGCCTACTTATATACGAGAGTGGCTCAGTGACGAAAACCGGTAGTTACCTGTAAATGCACCGATGTTCGTCATGTTAAGACAGATTTAGTCAAGAAAATATATACACCTTATAGGCTACATTTTGGTAAATTTAATCAACAAAAGCATTGCACCTAACCTCAAACACTTGGAAACTCTCGATATCGAAAATATTCATTCTAGGAAAAAATTACTTATTAAAAAACGTGTGTTTTAGCCCTAGTCCTCTGCACGATGTCTTTGGATTTTTCCCATATTCGTCACCCGTTTGCACCAAATGCCGTCACATTGTTAGTTTTCCTTGTCTGCTGTTTATAATGCATTTCTGTAAATTGTTACATAAAACACCGATTTATCGACTTGGAGGCTAACATTTACAATAAAACAGTACCAGTAATTAAGTTTTTTAATAAAAATGGAATATTAAAAAATAGACGGCAACGGGAAGCGGGATTGGTGAGTAGAAGAAATACGAGCAGGAAAATATCGTAATTCTGCTCTAAACAAGTGAGACCACGGCATAACAGCCCGGAAAATGACCATTCGCCGAGGCCTAACACCGATTGTTGCCATAGAAACCCTCTGAATTCGCCACTCATGTACATTTTTCTTCCAGGCAGTCTTTTGTACATCCGTGGGTTGAAGAAAGAGCCAGATGACCTCGTAGTTCCGCCCCTTAAAACAACAATAACTAACTAACTAAAAAAAGAAATATTTAAAATAAAATAAAAAGGACGGCATCGGGAAGTGGGAATGGTGGGTAGAAGACATACGGGCATGAAAATATCGTAATTCTGCTCTAAACACATTTATTAAAAGTTATTTTTGTATAAACTTAAAGTGCATTAGAAATACAATAATAATATTATTAATAATTGAAATTCGAACAATATAACCACAAGAACGTGTATTGATGTAGGCTCCGACCGGTGTTCAAGAGCAAATGGTCATTTTCCGGTCTGTTATGCCGTGTTTTTTTTTTTTTGACGGGGGATGGGAGGCGTAGTCACATAAAAAGTGAGACCAGACCATGGCATAACATAACGTCTGCGTTGTACAATCGCCGAGGGTCTGACAAGATAGACTGTAAGTCGTTTTCCACCAAATAACGGTACGTTTTAATTTGATGTTCTGTAATTGCAGCACGGTTTACTGTCAAATTTTGAGGGGTTCGTAAAGATATGCTTGGATTTCTTTTTAAGAAAGGTTCACACCATTTTCTCCCTAGCCTTCCATCTTTGAAAGGAGAGTCCCTCTTCAATTCATTTGTACGGCACTGGACGCTATTTTGCAAATCGTTCTTTGTTACCGGGAACCCCACGTTTCCTTTTCCCTTTGGACTAACACCCTTTGTTAAAAAGGAACTTGGCCCCATCTTCCTCTCTCTAGTTTTTAGGTAAGGTAAATGCACTAATTGTCGTCATGCTAAGGGAGATTTAGACAAGAAATCATATACACCGTACACATTTTGGTAAATTTAATCAACAAAAGCAGTGTACCTAACCTCAAACTCTACTCAAACACTAGGAAAGACCAAATATCAAAGATATTCGTTTTAGGAAAAATGACGTATTTTTTAAAAAAGTGTGTTTTTGCGCCAGTGTTCGGCACGATGTATTTGGATTTTTCCTATATTCGTCACCCGTTTGCACCAACTGCCGTCACATTGTTAATTTTCCTTGTCTGCTGTTTATAATGAATTTCTGTCAATTGTTGCGTAATACACCGATTTATCGACATGGAGGCTAACATTTACAAATAAAACAGTACCCGTAATTATGTTTTTTAATAAAATAGGAATATAAAAAAGACGCCAACGGGAAGCGGGATTGGTGGGTAGAAGAAATATGAGCAGGAAAATATCGTAATTCTGCTCTAAACAAGTGAGACCACGGCATAACAGCCCGGAAAATGACCGTTCGTCGAGGCCTAACACCCATTGTTGCCATAGAAACCGTCTGAATTCGCCACTCATGTACATTTTTCTTCCAGGCAGTCTTTAGTAGCTTAAAAAAACCTACATCCGTGGGTTGAAGTACGTGTGTGACATTAGGTAGTAAAGCGACCAAAACAATTCTATGATCCTCACAAAATGTACAAGTATGTATGGTCAAGTGTGAGAAGTGCCCGTCTATGAATAATGTCAGGGAGAGGAATCTCCTTCTCAACCAACCCAGGATGATCTCAAGGTCTTACTGAAGTACACCACACATCTCTTAAACTCCAGCAATTCTTCAAGGTTTATATTGCATCCCAGTTGGCTATGAAAGCCAATATTCCATCTTTTGGTACCTTTATAGGGATACGATAATGCTGAGGGTGCTCTAGTTCCACCAGCAAAGAAGTACTATAATATACAGGTCATAATGCATGGTCCTCTTAGGCTGTTCGCAATGGTATATACATGCACAGTGAGCTTTGATACATTTGAGATCAGTGCAAATGATGTGCACATTGTCTCTTTGCCCAGCGCACTTTGAGTCCGATCTCAGTGTTCTACTCGCGCTGTTAGTGTATGGTTTGTGCCGACAACAATGCAATGTGCGAGTGCCAAGAATAGTGACCAAAGAGGAGCTGGGCAGGTGTGGCAGAAGACTGTTAAGGGTATTTACATGATATATGTAGACTGTTCCCAAAATTTTCACATCCATACGACTGGTCATTTATACCAAGGGTCTGCTGAAAGAGTTTTATACATCTGAAAGAAACTCCGCACCAGACACTGCATAAACCTAGAAGAATTGCTGGAGTTTAATTTCTTGACCGTGAAAGTTAACATTCCACACATATTTTATCTCTATCTTCCAACCAAGAAATGGACATCATCTGCGGGTTATTCAATTCCAGACTAAAGGGAACAGAAGGAATTTGGGCAACATTAGGGGCATAATTCATCTTTATTGGGGCATCCTTTTTCATCATTGTAAGTCATATATACATACACACAAAAAATTAGACAAAACTTGCAGCACTGTAGTAGTGACATGTGATTCCATTTGTTTATCATGAGAGGTTCAACTGCATTAATCGAAAAGGTTATGGCATTTTAACTCATACATGATGAATAAATTTACTATACAGTATATAAAGAACTCTGAAAATGAGGTAGGAGCTAGATTCGCTCGCTCATGACAGCCAATAGAACAGAACATTGCCTAGATAACTGAACTTGCTAAGCTCGCTGTGCCGTATGAAATCTTTATTTCTATCCACGCACGAAAATAATAACTTATTCAATTATTTTGATGATCCTATGTTACAGAGCTAAAACTTTTGAAGCTGACTGTCCTAAGCTTGTGACGCTACGATCAGCTGCTCAGGAGTTAACATCTGCACATGAACTGGAGGGACAAATTGAGTGAGAAAGATTACATTGAAATATTTAGGTTTGCCGGGGAAATACAAACTTGAGTGGCAGTATTGGTGTATCAATGCAGTGTACAGTAGTGAAATTTTAAGATGTGCTGCGAGCTGAAATATTGAATTGATAACTATGTCCCTTTGGAAGTCGAGTGGCAGCAGACAGTTTTACACAGCAGGATGACAAATACTACAAATTTCCGAGTGTATGGCTTTTTAAAGAAGCTTTCGAATTCAAAAGTGTGTGTGTTTTTGTAATTGAAGTGAGGAAACTCACCTCTTCTCAGTTTTACCTCAAAAGGCATATTGTACCGTGTTCTAAACCAGACCAAAACTACATTTCTTGACTGAGCCATGAATCGAATCTGGATGTCATGCGCGACAGCTAACAAGGGGAGGATACGATGCATGGGTCACCGATTCTAACCATCTTCAGTACACGTGTGGGCCATGGCCAGGCATATACCAGGTGCAAGTAGTGTACCCGTTCGTCCTGGGGATGCGATGACCCATCTGCTATAACATCACATCCCTGGAGTTCCAGGACAGAGCGGAGTTAAATGAACCTCTAGTCAAATAAGGAATGTGTCGGAAATTCAGCTGAGATCTCGAAAATGCAGTGGGTTTCACGAGACAAAGTATCTCTAGGGTCGTTACGGGCTTAAGTTAATAAAAATAATTCAAATATAAATGGGCGCCATCAACTGAATTCCTAGCAAAACCACTTCCTTTCCGGATAAGCCTTACTCAAGACAAGGAAAGAAAAAGGAACATCACACCATCATCAGATCACCACTAAGATAAAAACAAATTTATTTTACTTTGATAGTCAGACAGACATTTTAAATATAATTCCTACCTAAGAGTATGGTCGAATGCAAAGTTAAATAGTCATTGTCCAAAAATCGAACCATCTCCTTTCTAATGCAAAATCATCTTAATCCACATAACAAGAAAAATGTATAAAGTTCTCTTGGGTTCTCAGGATCACTGTAGCACTATGTCTTTCGTCACTGACATTTGTGAAACCTGAGACCTAATCCTCTTTAATTTAACATCAATGTGGATTTAATTAAGTTATTAATCTGCCTAAACATACACATATAATAATCACTCATATTAAATATCACATAAATTATGGTTTGCATGGTATAATTTGAACGTAGAACATGTTAAACAAATGTTCCTAAACATTGAATAATTAATTTACATTATTTACATCGTCATTAATCTCTTATCTGTGAATTACAGAAAATTCAAATTCTCATCGGTCATCATCATCATTATTATCAAAATTAAATATTTCTCACATTAATTCTCACTTCAAAATTCTAAATATTCCTGTCAGAATCGTTAATTCATCACCATTACATCATTTAAATTCACATTTCAAGTTGCAATTCCTTCCAATTATCTCTCAATTAAATTTGTTTAATTCCATAAAAATTCATTCATCATCAGCTTCTTTAATTAATTATCACCTTCTAATTCAGTTATTCATCATCATTACAATCGTCTAATAATTCATTTCAATCAGTTTAATTTATTCAATCATTAATTCATCCACTTATTTAATTCATCGATTTATTCAAAATTTTAATTTATCAAATTATTTAAATTTCAATCATCTGGTTATTTAGTTTTATTATTTCATCTAGTCATTCTGATTTTTATTTCATTAGGTCAGATCGTTAATATGCTTAAATCTCAGATTATTATTTCATTAATTATTATTTTCAGAAAATCTTGTATTATCAACTTCATTTATTTGTTTAATTTCCTAACAAATTGTTTAATAAGGTTTATAGAACGTTGTCTTACAGTTTTATTACTTCCAAGTTATATCTCGTATTTAATTTATCATGCCAAAATATATTATTGTCTCCACGACATCACGTTGGATCTAACTATCCACAACGATATTATATTTCTTCAATATTTCAAATATCACATTTGAATATAAGAATTACTCCAAAAAACTCCATAAATATTCAGCACATACAGCATGAATCTCAACAATAACGCTAGACTGGGTACGACGACCTCATGTCTGCCTCAAAATACATTATCAACGTTGCAACTATCAAATGGCAAATTCCACAAAATGCCTATCACAAACTCCACTTAACCACGTTGCATGATCTACAAAAATATATAAATGGCTTCAAATTATTAACGCACATAATCTCCAATGACTGTAATTACTCTGATCACATCTAGACAACTCCTTAAACAATTAGAAAAATATTACTTTAGTAATTTAAGATTTGCTTTCAAATAGCATAAATTCTCTTTCACAAGTTTCAATAATTCACATCGCAGAAAAACACCAATGTGCTATAATCTCTCATATCAAAATCTGCAATACTGATCTGCCTTAAAATAATTATGACCATTAATGATTAATCTTACAAGATTCAATTACTTTAAATCCTTCTCAAAGGTATCAAACACAATTACAAAAATCATCAAAGCATCAGCTGTAATAGCTGTTAAACTGAAATTACTCTCAAAAGAGTATAGCAACAAAATATTGGATTGGCAAACAAGAATTACTAAATGCAATCCTGTTGACATTTATCGTTACTTTATTTAACAAAATCTCGACTGATATGTTACTAGTAGTTCCTTGTTTAATTCACTTACATCTCGTGTACATTCGGATGATAAAATGAGTCCCTCAATGGCGAGTAAGATGTGTAACCACCGTACAATCGTATAAATACGAAGGACCTCGCCCCGTCGACTTGGATGATAGTTCCCTGAACGATGGGTAAGGTGAGTAACCACCATACAATCGTATAAATACGAAAGACCCCATCTCGTAGAATTATATGGGTGAATGTACCAGAAAGGAATCAACAAGTTTCTAGTTGTCATATAAAAGCGACGTTCATTCACTAAAGTGAATAACTTCTTAATATCTCCAAACAATCCAATGGAAAAAAATCCCTACTGATGAATAATACACACTCGCTAGTATGCAATGAACTGACGAAGTAGTTTCTGATAATCAATTGCAGATCACGAGTTAGAAATACTCGTTACACAAAAAAAATTATTCATGAAAAATATCCTAGCTGGAAAAATGTCTAAAAGATCAAACATCTGCTTAATAAAGCCAAACAACGGTGAGAATTTCGTATAATGATGCCTGCCATATCATATGGTCACTCCATATTCTAGCAAATTCGAAGTATATAAATTCAAACCATGTCTTAATAATCAAATCACTCCTATTAGAAAAATATACATGTGTGCCCAGTATTCATGAAAATAATCGAATCAGGTAGTTAGAACTCTTACAGTACCTTTCATTATCAGTTGTAATATAATTTCCAAGATCGTCGATTTTCCCTACCTAAAAATTTCTCGTAAGATCGGCGTGAATATCATTTCATCCATGAAATGATGATTTCCTTCGAAATCCCAAGCGAATCAGCTGTTGGACTCCTCTCGTCAGGAATCGAATCCATCGCTCTGTGGTGCCATCTTGTCTCTATTCACGTTTACTCGGTCATGTTGAACCTCGAATTACCCATAGCGGATATCGTCCAACTCCTTCTCGAAAAGTTCATGGAAACAGCGGACCCCCTACTCCTCTTCTGAGATACGCCACTGTTCCGATAAATGTTCAGTTTGAGAATTGTAAGTCCACTCTCAACTTACTGCAAAGTTCCACTTGAGTAAAATAAAAATTTTACTAGATAGTGTTCAAGATTACGATACACCCTGTATCTGTACGTAATATGCAACTCATGAAAATGGCATAAGATAAAAATCTTATAAATGCACGATATAATGTTCATCAGAGCCTATGCTAAACATTCAGTTTACTTGGAATAGTAAAAGTCGCTTTGAATGTGTTATACAGGGTGTTACAAAAAGGTACGGCCAAACTTTCAGGAAACATTCCTCACACACAAAGAAAGAAAATATGATATGTGGACATGTGTCCGGAAACGCTTAATTTCCATGTTAGAGCTCATTTTATTACTTCTCTTCAAATCACATTAATCATGGAATGGAAACACACAGCAACAGAACGTACCAGCGTGACTTCAAACACTTTGTTAAAGGAAATGTTCAAAATGTCCTCCGTTAGCGAGGATACATGCATCCACCCTCCGTCGCATAGAATCCCTGATGCGCTGATGCAGCCCTGGAGAATGGCGTATTGTATCACAGCCGTCCACAATACGAGCACGAAGAGTCTCTACATTTGGTACCGGGGTTGCGTAGACAAGAGCTTTCAAATGCCCCCATAAATGAAAGTCAAGAGGGTTGAGGTCAGGAGAGCGTGGAGGCCATGTAATTGGTCCGCCTCTACCAATCCATCGGTCACCGAATCTGTTGTTGAGAAGCGTACGAACACTTCGACTGAAATGTGCAGGAGCTCCATCGTGCATGAACCACATGTTGTGTCGTACTTGTAAAGGCACATGTTCTAGCAGCACAGGTAGAGTATCCCGCATGAAATCATGATAACGTGCTCCATTGAGCGTAGGTGGAAGAACATGGGGCCCAATCAAGACATCACCAACAATTCCTGCCCAAACGTTCACAGAAAATCTGTGTTGATGACGTGATTGCACAATTGCGTGCGGATTCTCGTCAGCCCACACATGTTGATTGTGAAAATTTTCAATTTGATCACGTTGGAATGACGCCTCATCCGTAAAGAGAACATTTGCACTGAAATGAGGATTGACACATTGTTGGATGAACCATTCGCAGAAGTGTACCCGTGGAGGCCAATCAGCTGCTGATAGTGCCTGCACACGCTGTACATGGTACGGGAACAACAGGTTCTCCCGTAGCACTCTCCATACAGTGACGTGGTCAACGTTACCTTGTACAGCAGCAACTTCTCTGACGCTGACATGAGGGTTATCGTCAACTGCACGAAGAATTGCCTCGTCCATTGCAGGTGTCCTCGTCGTTCTAGGTCTTCCCCAGTCGCGAGTCATAGGCTGGAATGTTCCGTGCTCCCTAAGACGCCGATCAATTGCTTCGAACGTCTTCCTGTCGGGACACCTTCGTTCTGGAAATCTGTCTTGATGCAAACGTACCGCGCCACGGCTATTGCCTCGTGCTAATCCATACATCAAATGGGCATCTGCCAACTCCGCATTTGTAAACATTGCACTGACTGCAAAACCACGTTCGTGATGAACACTAACCCGTTGATGCTACGTACTTTTGTGCTTGATGCTCGTACTGTAGAGCAATGAGTCGCATGTCAACACAAGCACTGACGTCAACATTACCTTCCTTCAAATGGGCCAACTGGCGGTGAATCGAGGAAGTACAGCACATACTAACGAAACTAAAATGAGCTCTAACATTACGTCAACATTACCTTCCTTCAAATGGGCCAACTGGCGGTGAATCGAGGAAGTACAGTACATACTAACGAAACTAAAATGAGCTCTAACATGGAAATTAGGCGTTTCCGGACACATGTCCACATAACATATTTTATTTCTTTGTGTGTGAGGAATGTTTCCTGAAAGTTTGGCCGTACCTTTTTGTAACACCCTGTATAACAGCATGGTTATAAGGTTATTTGTGAAAGCCTGTGCTCGAACAGCGTCGAAATGAAGCTTGAAATAAAGTCTTCAAATACGATCAGTGTGGTTTTGAAATACCCCGGCTATCTACAATTGTCTCCTCGGCCAGGTCGCCTGGATCAACGACCCGCGCGGCCTTCGCTGCTCGGTGATACGAGAACTGTCGCCTACACTTGCCGTGATGGTTTACGTAAGTTGCGTGACCTTCAATGCCCGTCTCGCTGTGCTATAGAGCTGCTCTGTACTGCCCGTCTCCCAGGGCCCAACTGACCCGCTAGTGCTGCGTTCTTGCTTTTTGTGCTCCGCTCGGCACGTGGCTCATTCTCCCCACCACAGTGCTCCTACGTCAAGAACATAGTCTCGAACCCGAATCATCTCGGCTGTTCTGTTATAAAATAACTTATTTCCATAAAATTATTTCCACATATAATGCATGTTATATATCCTCTTCTAAGTTGTTTTGATTGCTATAATTCCATATATGTTTCAATAAAGCTTCACATCTTTATCCATAATTCTATCTTCTTACAGATTTCAATGCCTCCTTGATTCACGACCTCCTACGTCATCTTGGCTTTCTTCTTGACGCGATCGATGCGCTATCTTTTCCGATTGCTTTCCAAAACCTCAACTACAGCTTAATGTCTCCTGGCGTAGCCGATAGCCTAAAATAGGTATCGGGTACAGTAGTAAGGTGTGCTTTTCAGCTTTTTCCGAGAAATTAATTTTTCGCAATTGCAGTGCGGCGTACATGTGCGTTGTACGCTAGCAAGAAGCCAAAGAGCGCGTGGTGCAGCGGTATGAGCCCTGCTTCGTAAACGCGGGATCGCTGGACTGAATTCCACTGGTGAGCCGTTGCAGTGTAATTAGGCTATGCTAGCCACTACACCACAAAGTGGTCCCCGATAAATAAAAACTGATTCAATCTCTGTATTTGTATTTCCTCGTTACTAAGAATGACATGGTGTGTAGATTATGTCACGTTAAATAATGATGTTTCATTTGAGGGGCTTGGCCATCTTGGTCATTTAGCCCCGTTACTTAGATGTGTGTATAGAATTTGCTTGATAATCTGTGGTGTCTATTTTAGAGTGTGTGCAATTGTAATTCAGGTGAGGAATGGGAAGGAGGCAGCCGTGTCATTTAGGTTAGGAACCACCCCAATATTTGTCTGGAGTAGACATGGGAAACCATGGGATACTCTTCCAGGATGGCTGAAGTGAGAATTCAACCCACTTCTTTTCAGGTTTGCTTCACAATGCTGACTGTACCTCTTTCCAGCCCTCAGATCAGAATTAAATTGCATGGCTGGGCCGGAAAACAAACCCGCACCTCTTGGGCAATAGCCAAGAATGCTAGTCGCTACACCTGGAGGTGGACTTGTGCACGTATAACTTTTGTGACATCGTATAACAATATCTGCCTCATATTGCAATAGTAAAATTGTGCGCACTCCGTTGTAAGCATGGTTATTCATAGGATTAGGTCTTCCATCTCATACATGCACATACATTTGAAGCGGCTTGTGTTTAAAGGGAAGGCCATGTGTATACGGTGAGCATAGAGCGGAGTCTTCTCTTCGTTTCTCTCGCCAGTCTCTATGCAGCAACAGTGCTCATTAGGACCCACGCTACTGGACGACATGATCACAGTTGTTCTGTTTGATATAGGCAATGAGGAGAGGGGGGTGGCAGCGCAGCGGTCAAGCTGTTGGCCTCTCACCAAGGTGGACCGGGTTCGATTCCTGGTCAATGCATGTGAGATTTTCGAAGCGAAATGCCATGTCCCGTGGTTCTGATTCCACGTAAAAAGGAGGTCGCGAGGCTCATGATCACATGATTAACGATCAAGTAAAACTAAAAGCTTCCTTCCTTTTTTACTTTTGGTATAGGCAAACGTTCTGGACGTTAATATAGCCTACGGTACGCGTTCTACCCCTTGCTAACATGTATTGCTCATGCTTTTCGAGTAATGCTATTCCCTCAACCTCCATCCTCTACCTACAGCACATAAGAATTCAGGGGCGATTTCTCCGAGCATGGTACGCTTGCTGCGCAAGTGCAATTTTTTTTTTAAAATCCAGGCGAGATTTAAAAAATTACAATATGTACCATATCTGTAATAGATCTGCGTTAAACGAATCGCATGTTGCATATATCTTGGCGAGTACAGCGAGGCTTACTAGTGTCTTAGGAGCTTCAGCGGAGCTGTCGACACAGCGAGAAATGTATGCGTGCACAGGTTCCTTCTGTCCAAGGCCGACTGTGAGCTGACACGTTTGTAATGTGTAGTTGAAAGCTACAGCTGAGAGCTACAGAAAGCTACTACATTGAAAGCACAAGGATTTTGCGAGTTTCCTAGTGTTTGAGGTTAGGTACAGTGCTTTTGTTTATTAAATTTACCAAAATGTATAAGGTGTATATATTTTCTTGACTAAATCTGTCTTAACATGACGACCATTGGTGCATTTACGGTATGTGGGAACGTTAGTGGTTCGAATCCAACTGTGGGCAGTCCTGCAGATGGTTTTCGGTGGTTTCCCATTTGCACACTGTGCACATGCTAGGGCTGTACCTTAATACAGGCCACGGCCACATCCTTCCGGATCTAGCCATCTTCTGCCCCATTGTCACCATACGACCGATCTCTGTCGGTGCGACGTACAGTAAATCAAATTGTACCTAGGCTAATAATAATTTTAATAAGATTATTCCCCACCCCTCATCTCTGATACACCTTTGGCTTCTGGGAAGGATGTAATACGTCGAGGATAGTAGCAAACATATGTTCCTGCAACGGAAGAAATTAAAAATTGTATACACATACTCTTGCCGCATCATTGTACGAAGAACGTGTTGTGACCCGTCAACTTTATTCTGTGAACTCGAACGATGTTCAGTACGCAGTTTGTATAATCTGAGGAGATGTGTGCATCGAATCATCGCACAAACACAGATTGTGGCTGTCTCCACATTACAGATACAGTTTGAAGGGGTTATATGCTCAAACTATACAGCAGTGCATAGCAAACACAGCACGAGCCGGTACCGCCTAGCACAATGCTCGAACACAACTTTCTTGAGGTTTCTGGGCTCATAAGAGCATGCCGAAAGGTCACGGCGCGCACAAAAGTTAGAACTCTGACGTCATCTGTTCGTGCAGCTCGAGCCGAGCTCAAGAACATCACTATCTATACCCCACCCACCATCCCAAATTATAACATGACTTATATAGTAAAAATTCCAGCTGTTTCTGCCATTATCAGCGTTACAACAGTATTGCCAACCCCATGCATACGGTACTAATTGTATAGATGGTCTTCCGTCCAGATGAATGTTCTGTCAACCGTGCCCAGCTAGCTTCTTGCGACCATTCTAACCTTCGTTTAGTCCAATCCAAAGGTTTTTGACAATGGTTACAGTCTAACGTGTCCAGAACATTGGTTACAGCCTAATGCGCCCAGATTCTAGCTTCCAGCCGCAGACGAATGGGTTTTGCCTAGTGGTGGTGTATTTTATATCTTCTGTAGGCAGTTTGTATATTCTGGGGAGACATGTGCATCGAATCATCAATGTTCTTTTTTTTTTCAACCGTGCCCCGCAAGCTTCCCGTGACCATTCTAACCTTCGTTTAGTCTAATCCAATGATTTTTGACAATGGTTACAGTCTAACATGTCCAGTTCAATGGTTGCAGCCTAATGTGCCCAGATTCCGGTTTCCAGCCGCAGACGAATGGGTTTTGCCTAGTGGTGGTGTATTTTATATCTTACATGTTGGGCACACTGCCGAAACATCAATGTCTCGTCATGTGTTGCTCAGCTGGAGTGAGCAACATGGCTGCCATAGTTTAAATTTAACGAGAATGAAACATATATAATTACGTAATTTAGCACATATTTCCAGTATATTAGTCATAATGAATGGCAATTTCAATAGGTATTGTCCCCTGGAAACCCTGAAAATGTAGGAAAATCATATATTATCATTCACCATCTAACTGAAACTGTTCAAGTCAGGTTCCTGTGTCCTGCACTGCTAATCAAACTATTTATTGAGTGTTGCTAACAAAATGACTTAGGCTGATAATTGAAATGCACCACCAAAATCTTCTTTTTTTCAGATTATAATTTAGGATGTCTCAATAATTGGGAATATAGGCCTATTGTGTTGACAGACAGAAAATTCGCAATATCAATACTGCCAACCGGACACTAACAATTTGGGGCGTGATGCTGCAGTGATCAATTGCCTCTCAGCAAGGCAATTCCCGGGCAACGCCTATTCTCAAATGTTATATTGTATCTTAACAAGCAAAACACTTTACTGGTGATTTTTGCATATGCCAATTTTCAGTACGATACCTCGGCTTAATAACATACGCTGTATACACAAGGAATGAGTCAAAATTTAAGGTTTGATAAAACGAATATTTAAAAAAAATCCCTTTGGAAAAGTGAATAAAATAACGGCAAATCGTATTCATAAATAAAACTTACAGGCTGTTTCGTATAAATCTTCTCCTCTGAAACTCTAGTTAGTTGGTTATTGGGGTTTCAATGGACTGAACTACGATGTCATCTGCCCCTTAAACTCTTACCTCGGCTCTTCTGCGTCTGTCTGAAAAGAAAGGAAATATTGTAAACACGCTCCCTAATGAATAAAATAAGCGTTCAGTACATGTTGGAAAGCAAAACTTTTACTTACTTTTGGTTATAAATAATATTCAACTCCAGCCTTCATTTCCTTACGCAATGGCGGTCCGACCGCAGCATTTCAACAGATCGAACGGTCACGTGATGTTTGTCACGTACAGGCAGCGGAAAGGAAAATACACATGGAACGGGTATGTCAGAATGTAACACGTATGCACATAATTAACTCGCGTACCTGCTTAGCACATGCAAGAAGCAAGACAGCTCACGTCCCACGAGATGTTTGGCGCTGGGAATCACCTATTACATCGCATGCATGATTTCGCTAATTTGCTCCTTATCGGCAACGAAGATATGACGAATCTCGTAAGACTTCGTGAATTAATAAAGACCCGTTGACACGCTTATTTTTTGTACTTATATGCGAGAGTGACGACGACTGGCTCAGTGACGAAAACCGGTACAGTTACCTTACATGAGATTAATAAAAAAAATATTACAAAAAGAAACTGGCTGCGTGGCTCAGGGGTAACGTTCTTGCTTGCTGGGCCCAAGGTTGTAATTCGTATCCTGGCGCAGTCGGTTGGAATTTGTGGGTGCGCAAAAAGCTGAAAAGCGCACCTTACTACGTGCACCTGGTATATGCCTGGCCATGGCCCACACGTGTACTGAAGATGTTTAGAATCGGTGACCCATGCATCGTATCCTCCCCTTGTTAGCTGTCGCCCATGACATCCAGATTCGATTCATGGCTCAGTCAAGAAATGTAGTTTTGGTCTGGTTTAGAACACGGTACAATATGCCTTTTGAGGTAAAACTGAGAAGAGGTGAGTTTCCTCACTTCAATTACAAAAACACACACACTTTTGAATTCGAAAGCTTCTTTAAAAAGCCATACACTCGGAAATTTGTAGTATTTGTCATCCTGCTGTGTAAAACTGTCTGCTGCCACTCGACTTCCAAAGGGACATAGTTATCAATTCAATATTTCAGCTTGCAGCACTCCTTAAAGCTTCACTACTGTACACTGCATTGATACACCAATACTGCCACTCAAGTTTGTATTTCCCCGGCAAACCTAAATATTTCAATGTAATCTTTCTCACTCAATTTGTCCCTCCAGTTCATGTGCAGATGTTAACACCTGAGCAGCTGATCGTAGCGTCACAAGCTTAGGACAGTCAGCTTCAAAAGATTTAACTCTGTAACATAGGATCATCAAAATAATTGAATAAGTTATTATTTTCGTGCGTGGATAGAAATAAAGATTTCATACGGCACAGCGAGCTTAGCAAGTTCAGTTATCTAGGCAATGTTCTGTTCTATTGGCTGTCATGAGCGAGCGAATCTATCTCCTACCTCATTTTCAGAGTTCTTTTTATATACCGTATAGTAAATTTATTCATCATGTATGAGTTAAAATGCCATAACCTTTTCGATTAATGCAGTTGAACCTCTCATGATAAACAAATGGAATCACATGTCACTACTACAGTGCTGCAAGTTTTGTCTAATTTTTTGTGTGTATGTATATATGACTTACAATGATGAAAAAGGATGTCCCAATAAAGATGAATTATGCCCCTAATGTTGCCCAAATTCCTTCTGTTCCCTTTAGTCTGGAATTGAATAACCCGCAGATGATGTCCATTTCTTGGTTGGAAGATAGAGATAAAATATGTGTGGAATGTTAACTTTCACGGTCAAGAAATTAAACTCCAGCAATTCTTCTAGGTTTATGCAGTGTCTGGTGCGGAGTTTCTTTCAGATGTATAAAACTCTTTCAGCAGACCCTTGGTATAAATGACCAGTCGTATGGATGTGAAAATTTTGGGAACAGTCTACATATATCATGTAAATACCCTTAACAGTCTTCTGCCACACCTGCCCAGCTCCTCTTTGGTCACTATTCTTGGCACTCGCACATTGCATTCTTGTCGGCACAAACCATACACTAACAGCGCGAGTAGAACACTGAGATCGGACTCAAAGTGCGCTGGGCAAAGAGACAATGTGCACATCATTTGCACTGATCTCAAATGTATCAAAGCTCACTGTGCATGTATATACCATTGTGAACAGCCTAAGAGGACCATGCATTATGACCTGTATATTATAGTACTTCTTTGCTGGTGGAACTAGAGCACCCTCAGCATTATCGTATCCCTATAAAGGTACCAAAAGATGGAATATTGGCTTTCATAGCCAACAGGGATGCAATATAAACCTTGAAGAATTGCTGGAGTTTAAGAGATGTGTGGTGTACTTCAGTAAGACCTTGACTTCATCCTGGGTTGGTTGAGAAGGAGATTCCTCTCCCTGACATTATTCATAGACGGGCACTTCTCACACTTGACCATACATACTAGTACATTTTGTGAGGATCATAGAATTGTTTTGGTCGCTTTACTACCTAATGTCACACACGTACTTCAACCCACGGATGTAGGGGTTTTTAAGCTACTAAAGACTGTCTGGAAGAAAAATAGTATCTCAAGTTACAAAGAAAAACAAAGTTGTTATTTTACTCTCTACCATGCATGACACTGGGACAATAGACGAATCCTCAAACAAGTCACACATAATTCTGGACTATAATGCAACTAAAGGGGGAGTAGATACGGTGGATCAGATGTGTTCATCATACACAGTGGATAGGATTACGAAGAGATGGCTTTTGGTGCTCTTTTATGCTGTGATGAATATGGCCGGGATAAATGCTCAAATTGTTTTTCAGTTCAATGAGGGCAACCCGAAAGACAGGAGGAGGGTCTTCCTCCGAAATTTAGCTCTGCAACTGATGAAAGAGCAGATGAGTAGTCGCGCTATGATGCCAAGCATACCTGCTGATATAAAGAAATTTCTCATCAAATACCGTACGGAAACTGCAGAGGAACCTGTGCAATATAACCAGAAAAAGCGAGGAAGATGTCAAATATGTGGACGATCTAAGAATGTCAATACGACCATCATGTGTGATCAGTGCAGAAAGTTTGTTTGTAAGAAGCATGCCAAGATAAACTATCTCTGTGAAAGTTGTGTTCTCCCGAGTAACGATGTCTAAAAACTAAAAGAAATTCTCTTCCCTAATGTATATTATTATTCTGTAAATAATACATTTGCCTAGTTACCCTAGCATATTACTAGCATAATTGAAGCGGTTTTCTAACTCAATCACATTATAACCTACTTAAGAACGTCCCTAAATAAGTATGCAGGTATAAATCCACAGCAAGTCAACATTTAAATTTAAAAAAAACGCATGGCGCACAAAGTGCGCCACGCGCCTGCTCATGTTACAAAAATGGGCGCGCCTGCCGGAGGGTTAATTATGAAGCTGATTTTTTTTCTTGAAGGGGAGCTCCGATCTGCGATTTGAAAATTGCTATGTACTCTGTCGAGTAGCAGAATTGAGATTAATTCATCGCTAAATTTTAATTTCAAAAACATAAAAGTTGCTGTTTTCATTTTAAATATCTGATCACAATTTAAAAAAAAGCGGGTAATAAGAAAGTTGAGTTTTATTCACTGATTTCAAAGCCGTATCGAAAACCTAAATCGGTTAAATAGAATCGTCGGGATCACTTGGGGAACTTTGTGAATAAGAGTGTAACTACTTGGAACAAAAGGCGTGGTAGCCTATAGTAGAACAAGGTCGGAGTGAGCGAGGGGAGGGAGAGGGGAGCCAAAGTCAAGTGAGAGAGCGATGTCCTTACCTGATGGTATGGGATTCCTGAGCATCTAGTCCGATGTTGTGATTGACTGTGGCTGTGATGGCTAATTCTGAATGATTGTCCAGTTCTGGATATTTCTGAGTGATCATTTGATATCTTACCTGTTAGTACTTACGACTTCTAGTTTTCTATGTTGTTTTTCCTGTTTTTAGTTCATAGATCCCTTTAATTACTTTTTACTCAATTTATTTTACCTGCAACAGTATTATTATTAGTGTTCGTTAGGTGTTCTATTTTTGGCACTTTATTTTTGGGACAGTATCTCTGGTAGAACAGATACATGTACGATGTACATATAGGTACGACCATGGGCGCCCATAGGATTGTTTCCAGGGGGGGGGGGGCAAGTTAATATTCTCGTTTCATTGCCTACCTGACATCCTCATCCCCCCCCCAACACACACAAAAAGGAGGTTTCATTTCTTACTTACCTCGTGAAATTCATTAGTTGAATGCTCTGAAATCATTGGCTACTTTGTGGCAAGTATGGGAGGAATGTTTTCTTTGAGTTTTTGTCCGTTAACGTTCGCTTTTCTTCGTGATTCAACGTCGTAATGTTCAGTTCTTAAAAACAGGAAAAAACTAGTGGTATCGACAAAAATAAAAATAAAGTACCGTAGTTCATTAAAATGGTATCGTTAATCCAGTTCGCCAACTTTCTAAATAACTGGACATATTTTCACATGATCCCAAATCACTAAGTTAAACTGTGGAAATATCCCAACATCTGAATCAGCCCAATTATTTAAATAGCACTGTTTCCTATACGGTAGGCTACGGTATCTAGTTTGTACTGGCCATTACAGCAGATCGTCACGTCTTTCCTCTTCGAAACAACCAATCGGAAATACTTCGCATTGCTCTTATTAGAATCATGAAACACTTGTAGCCCACGAACTGATTAACTCGAGCCTATGGTTTTAGTAAAAATTAGTTTTGTCAATAAAAATATTTCGCCTGATTATTACTAACCACTTTTTTTTTTTTTTTTTTTTTTTTTTTTTTGTCGTGTAGCCTCCTGAGAGGCCGAGTGCAGGTCTTTCTAGTCGACGCCCGTGGGCGACCTGCGCGTCGGGATGAGAGATGGAATGGATGAAGATGAATGAAACTGGGCAAGGATGTGGAAGGAAGCGGCCGTGGCCTGTCAGAAGGTACTGTCCCAGCATTTGCCTGGTGTTGAAAATGGGAAACCACGGAAAACCATTTCAAGGACAGCTGACGGTGGGGCTCGAACCCACGCGTCTACCGAGTCAGCAGAGAGCTTGGCCCCTTGACCTAACGCAGCGCTTTAGCCCGCGTAGCCACTACTGTCGGTTTTTTTTAAAGTAAAATGGATATAAACCACTATATCACGTACTCCTTACTACCATTATTCGCATTCTCGACTGAAATAAGAGGAATGGTGATATAGGAATGGTGATACGAACGTAAACAAACCACTTCTTTCAATGTGTAATTGAGCCTTATGCTCAAGCTTTTCTCTGTTTATGAAAATAATAGACGATACAATAAAACTGACAGATATTGTACAATTCCGTGGAGTTTTATAAAATTAACAAGTGGATATATTTCGCAGTATTATTGTACCTGTGACGGAAATAATATACTGTCTAACCAATCTAATACAAATACTTTTTGAGTTTTTAAAATCTATGTGTGTTAAGGCTACCCTTAAAGACGGGAAAATTAACCTTTTTATATTCAATAACTGGCATTGTTGTAAATGTTGTTGCTTTATTTGTAAACAGGTTTAAACCCCTCCCCTTGTACCTGACTCGGAGTGAAATTCCGGTTTATGAAATAACGTGTCATTAGGCGAGTGTGTATAAGTAATGTTATTTCAGAGTAACCATACCGTAGTTTTGAGATGAGTGCCCCGGAACATGAAACATGATACGTACGTGGTATTTCACTGAAGGTAGTGTAGAAAATATCGTAGGTCTACTAGGGATGGCTGCTGTCAGTGTCGGCAATCAAATTTAGAATATTTAGGTAACCACTCGTCATCGTGGAGCTTAAATTGAGGTACTCAACTAAACAGATGGGCTTAAAGATCAAATTACTAGATTCTGTCCTTTCTTACAATGCATGCCACGTATGGATTTACATTGCTGCCCCCGACTTGGAATATGCAGATTTATTAAAGTTGTAACCTTCCCAGGTCACAACGGATCGAACCCTTACTTTCGGGACGTACGATTTTCATACTCGTCCACATAGTTTTATTTGATGCCTTTTTATGTTTTATAATTATGTAATGATGTGTATAATATCATGTGATTTATTTCCGATTAATTTGTTTAGGTTTTAAGGGATTGTAATTGGCAGGATCTGAGTCTAGTTATATGTGAATATTTTAACATTGGAATAATCTTCAGTCAGAGAGTCTGGAATTGTGTGCAAGAACCAAGAAGTAGGCTTGTTGTCACCTGGGTTTTTCACTCGCAAGCTCAAGTGCATGATGACTCATGCAGGTAGGAGGCTTGGCAACCCTGTGCTAGGGGTGTGTCTAGGGTATTTTGAAGACCAAGAAGGCACTCCTTATATGGTAATGTTTTGTTTTGATTGGCTGGACCCGTGACGGAAGCCAGGGAAGCGAGTGATTTGTGGAGGGGAGATGAATGTTATTAGGACTTAACGAAGCTGTGAGGGCGACTCATTCTTAGGACTCCGTGGGGAGTAGTACTCATTCTTTGGGCCGCATGTAGAGTGGTGTACTCATTATTTGGACTCCGTGTGGAGTGGTTCGTATTCTTGGTAAGTCTCCGTGAGGGAGTCGAACTTGTATTTTAGACTTGTGTGTTTTTGGTGGAGAAGGAAGGTATTTCAGACGATCACAAGTTTGTGTACGATGTGCAATTACTGAGTTGCTGGCTATACATTCTCAAGGGAATTATGAGTCTAGTTTCAAACAAATAGTCTAGATTGTTTGTCTCGATTCGCATGAAGTATTGTAAACTAACGTCTGTATACCGAAATTCTGAGACCATAGCGGTAAATTGTTATACGACAAATACTAGTAAATATGCTATGTATTAGTAAACTCAGGAGCGAACTAGATGCGATAATCCAACACACGGATTTAAAGCATCTTTGTATAATCAGATCCACGAAACTAGATATATCGTTGGATGCTGACCATCAAAGTAATAATGTTTATAGTTGAGAGGCTTGCGTGTGAAATATATAGTAATTGTGCTGCGAGTAAGTAGGAGTGATTCTCTGGGAGCAACTAATCCCTGAATCAGTAAAGTTAAGTCCTCACAGCTGAAGTCAACGCCTGTACGTACCAGTCACCATTATTTCCGAGGGTCATCAATATGTCATAAGTGTGCCTGTGTGAATCTGATAGGGAGTGTTAGATAGTCTGTACGACAAGGATCCTGCGAAGTGTTTTTCATGTCTGGTATCAGAATATATTGTAAATTTTACCAGATCTATAGTGCTTTTATGTATGAGGTAACCAGTGTGGTTAAGAGTGGATGTTTATTGCTGTTGCTCATACCGTTTAGGTGTTAAACCCTCACGCAACCCGTGAAGCTGAACAGTTACAAAGTTTCCATAACATATGAGGCTGTTTCTTCGCTTGAGTGTGTATTTAAACTATGAGTGGCATACACTATAAATATGCGTTTGCTAAAATTACACATTTAAAGAAATAATACAAAGAATGTACATTAAATTTTAACAGATATCATACACAACCATTGAGCAAAAACAATTATTTAAATACCGGTAACAAGTTTGGAATTTCCTCGTTGGTACAATTTCACATTCAAGTCAGATCAACAGCAAGAACACCAAGGTGACTAAGACGATCCTTCATTTATGTCCTTAAATAATCAACAATGCCAAAGTATATTCTCTTGTGCAGGGCTTAAACTTAATCAACTTGACGTTTAATGACCAAGCAGTTTTGTACAGTTTTCCAGAAATGTTTCCGCCCTAAAACCTGCCGTCTTGGCAGTTGCAAGTTAGTCCCCCCGTCAATACGGGTCTGAATACAGTAAATTATCCAATATTTTAAGCTCGACCTTACAGGACCAGTGTTTTTTACTAGTCAGCATAGAAAAGCTTATTTTAGGCGTTAAGATACGCTAGCGATGTTGCAATGTCTAAAAATATCTCCAGAACGTGCTTTTCATATCGACACTGCCGAAGTGAGGTGTCAAAAGTAGTAGCCACTCAAGATAGTGATGACGAAACATACGGTACCGGTACGGTATTTAACACTAGGCATAACCGTATTGAAATTTGTTACCTAGATGTTAGGCCCCTTTAAACATCAATTATCATCATCATCATCCATTGGTGGCAGAGTGCATGGCATCATTAGAACCATATTTTTATTTAAAAATTGTAAATACATATTACGTCAGCAACATTACAGATTTTTGTTGTTGTAACAGTTGTCAGTTGACTATTTGTGACTTCCATTTATGGAATAAACTGGTGTGACAATGATCAATCTTATTTCAACATTCTCGGAAATCCAGTGTCCCTAAGGGCGCCCACGATATTACCCCATGCATGAGTACCAAATGGCCGAACAGCCCCACTTAAAGCTTGAATATTCTAAGAACAATTCTTAGTGAGCACCCACAAACTGAGAGTAATCAACATGTAAAATTTCAGTTTCATAGCCCTTGTGGTTACAAAGATACGATGATTAACGAGTGAATACCTCCTTTTTGGATTATATATAATCGGACAAGATTGCATTACTTACCTTTAAATGAAATATAAATCCATTCGTAGACGAAGCACACAAAATTAATAAATAATACTGTAAGCACACAGACATGGTCTAGGTGGCCGTTCGTAGTGAACACAATACACACGAATGGAATGTAGGCTACGGGCATATAAATTACAATATTCCTTTGTAATATTACTCAAGTGTCTAATTTAAATCGAAAGCACACCAGCACTAATGCATAACTGACATAATATGTAGGATGATTTTAACCTTCCGGTGGGTGCTACTGATCTTATCTCATATTCGTCAACATATTCGTCAACTACCTTTCAGCAGTTACGTCTTTCCACATGACATTCAAGTCCATATCGGCCAGTTGTCAATTACCCTTCTACACATTTGCTGTTATGCAAAAGTGATATGCGAGGCAGATTGCACATGATCGAGCACCATTACGTAATAGACTATGTAGAGAACGAATGAGTGTATTCACTAATTGAAGCAAAACTACTCTTCAGCAATTATTGTTATTTTTTAAAATTCTGATTCCTGAGGTGTGCCAGACAGGCTTATTGCGCCCACTGCCACTATACAGTATTTAATGTTTGGCCTGTCGGAATGTTAAATATCTGAAGTATTAATATTTAGAACAAATTAATTAGAACACTGTAAGCACTTTTGCAAAAAATGTTCTCAGTCTGATTTTCATATAGTTTTATTTTTCAAGGATCCAGGGGGGGGATGCCCCCCTGCCCCCCTGCCCCCCCTGCCCCCCCCCCCCCCCCGTATGGGCGCCCATGGGTACGACTGATGGAGACCATTACTGTCATCAAGTGCAGTTAGTTTTACATTTTAGGTGAAAAATTGGAGCCACCACCAAAACTGATACAAGGCAGGACTGGCATGCAAAACGAAATGTATTATCAATTTAAATTAGCGGCGCGAAATTAAATTGTTCAAAGGAATAAATGTTCACTCCTGGCGCGAAATAAAATTAGTAACAGAATTTTAATTTCGCTGCAGGGGCGAAATAAAATTAATTAGTCATTTAATTTCGCTTCCGGCGCGAAATAAAATGCATTACTGACTTTTAATTTCACTCCCGGCGCGAAATAAAATTCGTACCAGACTTTTAATTTTGCTCCTGGCGAGAAATAAAATTTATTATAAGACTTTTCATTTCGCTCTGGCGTGAAATATAAACCGTTAGTCTTTTAAATTCGCTTCCGGTGCGAAATAAAAAAAACATCACAGACTTTCAATTTCACTCCGGGCACGAAATAAAATTCGTCACAGACTTTCAATTTCGCTCCCGGTTCGAAATAAAATTCATTACAGACTTTTAATTTCGCTTCCGGCTCGAAATAAAGTTCATTGCCGACTTTTAATTTCGCTCCCGGCTCGAAATAAAATTCTTTACAGACTTTTAATTTTGATCCTGGCGTGAAATAAAATTTGTTATAAGAATTTTCATTTCGCTCATGGCACGAAATGAAAACCGCTACAGTCTCTTAATTTTGCTCCCGGCGCGAAATAACATTTTTTTTACGACTGTTAATTTTGCTCCTGGTATGACAAAAATATCTGGCCCCATGGTGTTGTGGGTAGCGTGCCTGCCTCTCACCTGGAGACCCCGGGTTCGATTCCCGGCTCCGTTAGTGATTTTAGAAACGGACGTGCGGGTTGGATACGGGTGCACTCAGCCTCGTGAGTAGCTGCCTGAAAGTCACGGAAACCAAGATTAACGGCCGAGGGAACCCGATTCACTGACCAATATCTGCAGACCTAATGGCTGGGCAGCGGTCGCTTGGTAGGCCTAGGCCCTTCATGGCTTGTAGTGCCACGGTTTATTTTAATGACACAAAATTCCCAAACAGCATTCAGTATCACCTCTGGCGTGAATTTAAAATGCATGGAATATTTCATTTCATGTCTGAAATTAAATCTGGTCTGACAAGCGAAACAAAATGGCTGTGGACGCGTAAACATTTATATTTCCCCGTGATCGCGATATTCGGATGCGTAATGATATTGATTGTCAGCGCGAAAATTAAAATGGAAGCAAAATTTAATTCAAAGCACAATAACATAGTGAAAAGTGACGCAAAACTAATTGCAGTGCGAAACGAAATACTGGGGGGGGGGTTGATTTCGTGCCATGGTCAGTATAAATGCGCTGAGGGTAAGAAGGAAGTAGTAAGGAATGCCAAGGCCCCCCCCCCCCCCCGAAATTTCTGGATGTGTAAGAATAAAGAATGTAGAAATGAGAGGAATAACCCCTCACCCCTGTTGTTCGAGTAACGCTCCTCCGAAACAGAACTCCATATACGCCGCGGTACTACCACAGACGATTTTCTGTTATTTGTAACTCTTCAGTCAGTCAACATTAATGTACCCGATAACTGGGTGGGGTGCAACGTATATAAGCTGTAAGTAACACTCCTGAAAAAAAAATACATGTATTATATTTAAGATCACTAAAATTGCTGTATTATAATAGTGATCATAAACAAATACATGTAATATTTTCCATGGTGTTATTTACATATTACTGTACGGTATATACATTGTACCCCGCCCAGTTATTGGGCAAATTAGTGTTTACTGACTGAAGAGTTACAATTGACAATTTGCATTGTAATGGGAGTTCTTCACTTATCTTGTATGTCTGTCCGCACAGCACATTCGTCTTCTTGTTCGCTATGGAACAAGTAGAGGTACTTGTTGCCCCATTGTACACAAAGTATTGCGTTATGAACGTCAGGGAGGGCCAGCCACGAGTCCGAGGTGCAGTCAACGACGATGGTGATGTTGATGCCATAGCACTGACTTTCTCCTACACTGGAGTGATGACTATTGTACGACTCACGTTGCTGTTGCAGCCCAGCAGATTGTGCAGGCGGTGTACGGCAAGACTGCTACTACTGCGTTACATGCAGTCAGATGTTGGATCTATCAGCGCGCGTAAAATCATGTTGGCAGCAATGGCATGTATGTGTTGGTCAGAAATAATCTGAAATGTTATGATCCATTGTTGTGCCAATTTTGGATGGAATCCATTTGTTTGTATAGAAATTACATGCATTTTAGAATTAAACTTATCATCAGGCTTACAATCATGTTAGCAGCATTGACATATATTAGTTACTCCAAATTAATCTAGAATGTCAGGTACTATACGTGTGCAAAGTTTAGAGTTGTTGGCTTTCATACTTTCTGATATATTGATATTAGGGTAAAAAAAAGGAGAGACAGCAATTATCAACAGTTGGCAGCCCTGGTTGCTCTTAAGAATACTCATAGTCATATCTGTTTATGTACGCATAGTGCATACGAAATTTGATTGGAATACAAATGATAGTATAGAGGTTACATGTATTTAAAAATTGGTCCTATCAGTAGGCTTAGAAGTATGTTGGTAGCTCTGACGTATATTAGTTACTCTAAATTGATCTAGAATTTTAGGTACTATACGTGTGCATAGTTTAAAGGTGCCGGTTGCATACTTTCTGATATATTTGTATTTGGATAGAAACATAGAGAGAGCATTTATTAACAGTTGGCAGCCCTGGTGGCTCTTAAGAATACGCTCAGTCATATCTGTTTATGTACACATAGTAATTACGAAATTTGGTTGAAATCCAATTGATAGTGTAGAAGTTATATGAATTTTAAAATTTGACCTATCAGCAGGCTTAGAATCATTTTGGCAACATTGTCATGTATGGCCTCCTGAAAATTAAACTGAAATATTATCTAGGCCTATATATGTGCCAATATGTACCTTCCAAGATATCCAACATGGAGCTCAAATTTCAATTGCGGTTTTTCAGCAGTTGGTAGCACTGACATAATTTTGATATACATGGACTTGAGATATTCAGGTATAGATCTTTACTCATACCAAATTTGGTTTTGATTGCTTCAGCCGTTTAGGAGTTGATAGGGGGTGGGGGTGGTGGGGGGGGGGAGTTAGGGGGGTACATAGACAGACAGACAGACAGACATTTGCCCAGATTGATCTCATAAGTCTACTTTTTCCTCATTTTTGCAAAATGTGAGAAGTAGGCTAAAATACAATACCCTATCATGGTAAGCACTTCCGAGTGTATATTAACCTCGCGGCTAAACTCAGAACCTAACACGACGTAGGTCGCTAATTGACACTTCCACTCTTTCTACTCTATGGAGTTCTCCAACCCAAAATGTATCAAAATGGTGCCATTCTCAATCGATGATGCCGTTTGTAATATATAAACGACATCCGAATAACGTTATTAGCCCGAATAACCGTATTGGGGGAATATTTTTCGAGAGATGTATTCAAATGACGTTATTTCTAGTGAGCACTACCATTTCGTTCCTGCGATAACCGATATCCGAATAACGTTATTAGTCCGAATAACGATATTGGAGGAATAATTTTCGAGAGATGTATTCAAATAACGTTATTTCTAGTGAGCACTACCATTTCGTTCCTGCGATAACCAATATCCGAATAACGTTATTAGTCCGAATAACGGTATTGGGGGAATATTTTTGGAGAGATCTATTCAAATAACGTTATTTATAGTGAGCACTACCATTCCGTTCCTGAGATAACCAATATCCGAAGAACGTTATTAGTCCTAATAACGGTATTGGGGGAATATTTTTCGAGATATGTATTTCGATAACGTTATTTCAGGCGGGCACTACCATTTCGTTCCTGCGTTAACCGATATTCGAATCGCGTTATCAGTCCAAATAACAATATTAGGACATTTTTTTCGAGATATGTATTCCGATAACGTTATTTCAGGCGGGCACTAGTATTTCGTTTCTGCGATAACCTATATCCGAAGAACGTTATTAGTCCGAATAACGGTATTAGGGGATATTTTTCGAGAGACTTATTAAAATAACGTTATTTCTGTCGGACAATACTATTTCGTTTCTACGATAACCAATATCAGAATAACGTTATAAGGACCAATAACGTTACCATGCGATACTAATGACGTCCGGATATGAAACGTAACGACCACAATGTGACCAAGACCCATTTTGTTATATAATCTACCCAAACAACCATTTTCGTTATGTTAAGTTATGAAGCCTTGGATCGTCAATACGATCTGCAAGGAGAACTCCCCAATGTACTGCTTGGCGGGATAGTTCAGGGTGTGAGTGTGTAAGGAGGGGTAATTTAATTATTACGCTATGCGCGATATCGGTGCCCAGCGGTCTAATGAAAGTCGTAAGCAGGCGAGCTAGTAGTGAGCCTGCTAGTGTCAGCGCTGTGCTGTGACGCTCTGCTGACGTCACGAAGCAATTAAATAATAGCTAATGCTAGATCCTACCAATCGGGGAAGCTAAGAGGGTAGGATCTTATCAGCTAATTAAATAAAGAAAAAGACCAGTGAGTTCTATTATGTTTGAATTTAATGAGTACTTCGAATTTGAAGTACTCTGGCTAATAGCAGTGCAGTTAATAAAAATAAATAATTATTACAATCCAAGCACAGGGGGATGGGAGTGTAGTATGACTGTGTGTGTAGTGATCGCTTGAGACACTTACCCTTCGGCTTCCAGCATCGATTCGGCACGTAGGTAACACTGAGACAGACTGATCCGGAGGCCTGACCTCCCGGAGTTTTTATAGAAGTGTCGCGCTGTGTTTGCGGAATTCGCACATTTCTTCCATGTCATAGCCCTCTCTGGGGTCGTTGGCTGGGACACGAGGCTACCTGAGTTCATGGAGCTGATAATTTATTGGATGTATAATTCTGTAAATGTATTTGTAGATTTCTGAAGTAAGTGTGTGGCATTTGTTTTTTTTTTCGGGGGTATTAGTGTTAGGGGATGATGGTGGCGTACCCTAAGGGTACAACAATATTAATTCCAGCCTTGAGGTTAGATATGGAGGATATTGGTTTGATATTCAGTTGATGAAGATAGTCTGTAATGACTGAGTTGGGCAAAATAGGACAAACATTTGATAGTATCACTCGTTTGTTTGGAACTATTAGTGGACATAGGGAAAGGTCAATGTTGTTGATGTTGATTACAGGGTGGTTTAAGGATAATTCTTGAACAAGATTTTTATTCGATAGGAATATGCAGATTCTCGAATTAGAAATGCGAGATACATAACGTATGTTATCAGGACTAGTTATTTTACCAACTGTGAGGATATAATCCTTTAATGGGATTCCGTCATGTGCGTCTATGATAATTGCTTGTTCTTTACTAGGGGTTGATTGAATAGGGATGTAGTCTGAGAAAGTTCGAGCCAGATAGCACTCGTGTAGTACTGGGTAGGCGCAAGGCGATCGTCCTGTGTTTCCCCCAGTCAGCTACGAGGAATGTATAGATTGTGACCGAGTTTTCTAAGCTAAAGTAAATTATATCTTCTCTAATTTTACTCCAAGACAATATTAATTAATTCAATAGGTATATCCTCTAATATATTATGAACGATTTTCAGCGTTTAAGCGTTAAAAAGCTGTAAAATGAGCTACGGACTAGAGGCGCTAAAACTAGTGGGAGGAGGGAAGAATTAGTAGGCTACAGCGGTAATAACAAAATTCTAACACGCTTTATTATTCAAATTATGAATAGGAGTCAGCATGCTTGAGTATTGTAGGCCTATATTGATAAATAGCCTATATCTCCATAAGACTTAAATCATAAATAGAGATTTCCCGGTCAATGCATGTGAGATTTTCAAAGTGAAATGCCTTGTCCTGTTCGGATTCCACGTAAAGAGGAAGTCCTCTGTGCCTTATGATCTCTAGATTAACGGTCACGTAAAACTATAATCTTCCTTTTATAAATAGAGATTTAAATATTCACTGGCTCCCCTTGCTTATAGACTTCGATTCGTGTATTTTTTTGGTTGATAGCGTACATGAAACGGTCTTGTTTTAAGGTAAACATAATCAAAGAAAGTTGATACCGGTATTGTTAACCTCAAAATGCATCGCAACGTTTGGTTCTTTTGTAATTTGTCAATTTCTTAATACAAATCGTTTCCATACCCCTTGCAAACGACTTAGGGGTACAGTATTTAAAAAGTTTGAGAATCGCTGTTTTAAGGCCATGAACTGTTTCCATTCATCTGGCTAACTTAGGCCTAAGACTCAAGAATGTAGAAGTCAGTCACTACCGGTACCACATTCTCCGTCGGGCAGATGTTAAGTTGACGATTAATTCTGATTTCAAGAAACCAACCATAATACGTTTTTGACTGTTAATGTTGTGACATTTATTCTTGAAGTAATTGTCCGAGTATTGATGCCTTTGAAAATGGGAGTCACAAATGTTACATTCACTTCTTCCTGTATATTGACGAGTTCTTCCCGTACCGTACTTCAATGGAGATAATTTATGCAGATTCCGATATTGTAGGCTTATCGTGGTAAACTGGCAATTTTCTTGTGTATGGCCTCTTCCTTATTTTGTTGTGTTCGTGGTCCACGGAAAAAGCGATGGAACAGTGCCCGGTTTTAATCTTGCTCTCTCACCTTCAAGTACAAACGCATACATTCAGTGGTTGTTATCGATATGTCTATTAGTTTATAGGTAGGAATTATTTCCCTCTGTGAATCACACTTGCCCAACACAGTTTTCCTGAAGTCATCGAGTTGAAAACGATGGGAACACACTTTAATATTTTCGGTCAGATTTTCTTCACCGAAATGTTTCCTTCTAATAGCATGTAACCATTTCTTCCTCCTTTCTTTATTTTGTGAAAATTGGTGACACGAAATCGGATTTCCCTGATTTTTGCAAAGAGGAACACAGCAATAGCTCGGCATAGTCACGAAAATAGCAATTTAAACCACTTAAATTCGTGGATATTAGCGGCATGAGAACACAGGAGACAAATGAAGAGCGCCTTGCGCTTACCCAGTACAACTGCAGTGCGCTCTATCGGTGCTAGTTCTATACATCCCTATTACGGATGCGTAACTTGGAAGGGATTTCTTTGGTACATTGTAGAACGAACTATTACCAGGGTTATGTGATGGTTCGATGCCATTACTAGTAGCCATTCTTGAGTAGCGAAGGGCTTTGGACAAGCCTCGCTGAATTACGTTTTTCAATTGTCGACTTTTGTTGATTTGATCTGGCACTCGTAAAACATAAAATGATATTTTTTCACTCTATATTAACAGTATATCACAATCCTGTGTTCAATTACATGAGTAGACTCGTTGTACTCACAATTAACCTGGAAAACTTCCCAATTGAAGTCCTGCATCCAATCACTGCCTTCGTAATGTACAGGCCGTATTGTAGCTCCGGTGACGTCACCCAAAGAGGCGATCAGCAATCTCAGTTAGACCCGCGCAATGCAAGCAAACATCGTAGTTATGCGATACAACTTGTATTTCAGTTAAGAAATATTGACGAATGTTGCATTAATATAACAAACGAAAACCTTAACACTGTGATCTTTCGAAATATAGTAAATAAGGCCGACATAATTTCAGGAGAGGTAGGTTTAAAACGAGATAAAAACGGTCAAAGCATAACGATTGTCTTACTTGTGAGTCCACCTAACAAATATTATTATGAATTAATAAAAGCATGGAAACAACGAACGTACAAAAAATAAAATGTATAATAATATAAAGCATTACCTCCATACATCTAGGTGTCCATAAATACGGCAGCTTTCCTGTTTTTCTTCTTGGAACTTCCGGCATTATCCTTTCAAGATCGTTTTGAGCCACTTTCTTCCACACAAACATTTGTTTGAATTCTACTATAGTTATTTAGGAATATCACTGCCTTCGTAATGTAACAGGCCGTACTGTAGGAAGCGCGCGAAGACAATCAGCTGATCGATTAAGGCGAATGTTCCGAGTTGTATTTGTAAGTGTAATGCGAAGTTATTGGATGCTTTTTGTGAATTATTGGGGTTGTTCAGAGTCAGTTATTTATTTTTAAGTACCGTATGTTAAATGCCTTTTTTTCTTTCTAAATTATCATAATTTATCACATCAAGATGCACATAAATAGCTGTAATATTGAAATAGTGAGGCTATGCCGTTTAGGTTAGGTATGCTATCTCCACGTATGGAGTCGAGTTAATTCAGAGGATATATTGCTCATTGTTGTATATAATAATTGAATATTTACTGTATAGCACCGTTTTGTGTAAATATAATGTGCTGTGTGTAGAAGTGTGTGTGAAAACAAGCAAGTGTCACTATGCCAAGAACTTGTTGTGTGCCAGGATGCAAATCCAACTACACGGGTGGATATACACCAATATTTTCATTTCCTTCCGACGAGGAAACAGTTAACCTATGGAAGAGGAAAATACCAAGGGAAAATTTATCAGTTACTAGGAATACGGGAGTATGCATCATTCATTTTCCTGAAGATCAAATTGTGAGAGAAATCAGAGCAACCCGTGCTGATGGTGAGTCCTGCTTTTGTCTTTCTTGTTGTTGTTGTTGTTGTTATTCAGATTTATAGTAGTGAGTCGTACGTATGTGATACAGAACAAGCTTACAAGTAATTAAAAGGATAGTAACTGAGCCTGAATTTGTAGTGTTCCTTGGGTAGGGAATATTGAGAATAAGCCGCCCTTTTCCCCATGAAGCTAAGTAAGATTAAAAGACAGCTTAAAATATAGAACTAAATGTAGTTTATAAATCCTAACCTTCGTTAAATGATTTTGGCATTATTTTAACACTGAAAAATTAATCTATTGCTAGTAAGAATGATGATCATCTTGTAGACAACAACAAATGGGTAAACGTTTTTGCTTAGGTTCTGAACTGGTGGTACCACGCAAGAAATTGGATCTGACAAGTGATGCCGTGCCATCAATATTTCCAAATTTACCAAAGTACCTTACTGCAGACAATCGTGTTCATCGTAAAGATCCAGAGGAAAGAAGGAAATTTTATATTGAGAACGAAAATAGGAAATATACTCAGTGGCTGTCAGAAGATGAAATTTCAAATTTAGATCAGATTTTAAATAATGAATCAAAGTATAGTCATTTAGATTGGATTGTCAAAGGTAAAAATGAGGAATTGTATTTTATGGATGTAGATTTCAGTGAATGTGCGTCCCTTAAAAGAACTGTGACCATTGATAAAGAGTTAAAAGTTAGCATTATTGTTGATGGTATAAATATTGAGGTAGGGCAGTTTTCATGTATTTTAGGCCCAGAGCTTTTATGTAACTCTTACTCTAAACTGGTTAATTTGTTAACAGCAGTAAACACTCTTGAAGGTAAAGATGTTACAATTAAGGATAAAATTAGACATATCCAGGCTGTTCTTAAAGAGTGTGTTGATGTTTGTGAAGAAAGCAGAATGAAAGCTGCACTGAATTTCATTAGTGAACAGCTTGCACTACAAATTTCCAATCAGAGGAGATATTCTGTTGATACTTTAGTTTTTGCCTGCAGCTTTTTTTATTCATTTCCTGCTGTTTACAGATTTCTGAGGAATTTGGAAATTCTTGTGCTGCCACATCCCTCTTATCTCAAAACGTTCACTTTATCTTGCATTAGTTCTGATGTTAATGGTTCACTTAAGAAATATCTGAAAGTAAAATGTGATGCCCTGGAAGCCCATGAAAAACTGGTATGTCTGTTGTTAGATGAAATATATGTTAAACCAAAAATTACATACAAAGGCAACAAAATTGTTGGCATGGCAAGGAATTCATTGGACCTGACATCAGCAACCACTGTTCAGACATTCATGATTAAATCTATTTTGTCAAAACAGAAAGATGTAGTAGCTTTACTGCCAGTAAAAAATGTGGATGCTGATTTTCTCTATCAGTCAGTAATAAATGTTTTGCACACACTTCATGAAGCAGGCTATGAGGTTGTTGCTGTTATTGCAGACAATGCTAAGGTTAATGTTAAGTGTTACAAACTGTTAAGTAGTGATAGTGTGATCCATCCTTTTATCACTAACCCTTGTGACAGTCAGAAGAAGTGCTTCTTACTCTTTGATACAGTACATCTATTGAAGAATTTAAGAAACAATTGGTTAAACGAAAGGGATAGTACTTTCATCTACCCATCAATGAACGATGTTAACACAATTCAGTTGTGTAAATTTCAGGATGTCAGAAGAATTTATCAGGACCAGAAGCTTCATCTTGTAAAACACGCTCCATGACTTTCCTTTCGAGTGTGCTATCCAAACAGTTTTGAACGACAAAATGTTAATTATGCTGTAGCGCTTTTTGATGATAAAACTATTGCTGCATTGTCCACTATCCAGGGTGCCGAGGGTACAAAAGACTGGTTGCAAATGATCAGGAAGTGGTGGATGATTGTTAATGTGAAACATCCTGAGAAGGGGATTCGTTTAAGAGAGAAATATGCTGAGCCTATTAGAAACATGGATCAGGAAAGTGTTCGATATTTGTATTCTTTTTGCTCCTGGCTCAAAAGCTGGAATGATATTGTTATCATTGACTCTCCCAAAAGTTGTGGAAAGCTCAGTAGGGAGACATTTTCAGCTTTGTTACATACCACTGAGACCTTGCTTGAATTATGTAAATACCTTCTGAATGATCTGAAGTTGCATTATGTCTTGTTAGGAACTTTTCAAACTGATGACTTGGAACAACGATTTGGAAAATATAGGCAGATGAGTGGCTGCAACTACAACGTTTCAGTTCAGCAGATAATAGAATCTGAGAGGAAAATAAAAGTTACAAATTTACTGAAGTTAAAGTCCAGGCAAGCAATTTTCAATGTTACTGAGATGATCAAAGACATTAATGCAGCTTCAGACCAGGACATATCCAATGAATTCCTTTTGTCTGCTAAATATGACAATGTTATAAACGAAAGTGAGGAAATTGAAATGGAATCCTCTACTTTAGAAATAATAATATTTCTAGCTGGCTACGTTAGCTTTAAAGTCTCTCTCAGATGTGAATGTTTGATGTGTAAGTCAACTTTAATTACAGCTTCATACTTAGTGTGTGAATTACCCCCTGAAGTGAGTTATTTAAACCATTTAAATCGTGGAGGTTTGAAGTATCCATCTAGTTTCTCACTTGAAATTGGAATTCAGGCATATAACATTTTTGAAGTTCTTGTTTCTGATAGTTACAAAATGTTATTTTTATATTCTGATGACCCAAAATCTGTGTGTAATCATCTGGTACTAGAAGCAATGCAACTCAGTTCCTCTGCAATTGTATGTGAATGTGGAAAAACATTAGCATATCTTGCTGGCCGGTGTGTTAACATTTGGGCGAACGTATTCCTAAATAACTATACTAAAAATCAAACAAATGTTTGTGTGGAAGAAAGTGGCTCAAAACGATCTTGGAAGGATAATGCCTGAAGTTCCAAGAAGAAAACCAGGAAAGCTGCTGTATTTATGGACAACTAAATGTATGGAGGTAATGTCATATATTATTATTATTATTATTATTATTTTTGTACGTTCGTTGTTTCCATGCTTTTATTAATTCATAATAAGATTTGTTAGGTGGCGCACAAGTAAGGCAATCATTATGCTTTGACTGTTTTTATCACGTTTTAAACCTACTTCTCCTGAAATTATGTCGGCCTTATTTACTACATTTTAAAAGATCACAGTGTTAAGGTTTTCATTTGTTATATTAATGCAACATTCGTCAATATTTCTTAACTAAAATACAAATTGTATCGCATAACTACGATGTTTACTTGCATTGCGCCGGTCTAACGGAGCTAGCTGATCGCCTCTTTGAGTGACGTCACCGGAGCTACAATACGGCCTGTACATTACGAAGGCAGTGGGAATATGTTCGCCCAAATTAGTTCTACATTTTAAGCTGTAAAGGCAGCTTATTCTCAATATTCCCTACCCATGGAACACTTCAAATTCAGGCTCAGTTACTATCCTTTTAATTACTTGTAAGCTTGTTCTGTATCACATAAAACTCACTACTATAAATCTGAACAACAACAACAACAAGAAAGACAAAAGCAGGAATCACAATCAGCACGGGTTGCTCTGATTTCTCTCCCAATTTGATCTTTAGGAAAATGAATGATGCATACTCCCGTATTCCTAGTAACTGATAAATTTTCCCTTGGTATTTTCCCCTTCCATAGATTAACTCTTTCCTCGTCGGAAGGAAATGAAAATATTGGTGTAACCGTGTAGTTGGATTTGCATCCTGGCACACAACAACTTCTTGGCATAGTGACACTTGCTTGTTTTCACACACACTTCTACACACAACACATTGTATTTACCCAAAACAGTGCTATACAGTAAATATTCAATTATTATATTCAAGGAGACATAATATCCTCTGTATTAACTCAACTCTCCACGTGGAGATAGCATACCTAACCTAAACGGCATAGCCTCACTATTTCAATTACAGTTATTTATGTGCATCATGATGTGATAAATTACGATAATTTAGAAAAAGGGCATTTAACATACTTAAAAATAAATAACTGAGACTCAACAACCCCAATTATTCGCAAAAAGCTTCCAATAACTTAGCATTACACTCACAAAACAACTCGTAACATTCGCCTTAATCGATCAGCTGATTGCCTTCGCGCGCTTCCTACAGTACGGCCTGTTACATTACGAAGGCAGTGATCCAATCAATTCGAGAATAAATCAGCGCACTTAATAAACTCGACTGAACTCGTTCACTGCCACTTGGATTCCTCATAATAAATCTAACTTGATATTAACAGCGAGTTCCCTAATTACGTCATGATATCGTGAAATTCTACCTGCTCCACTCGGGCGCTAATGTCGCATGTATCCATACATGATATCGTTAACTTCTACCTGTTCCACTCGGGCGCTAATGTCGCATGTATCCATACAATAAGTAGAAGGGGATTCTGTGCACATAATTTTATTAAAACTTCTCAAAGAATGGATTACTTTGAGACTGAAATGCTCATGCACAATCAACAGTCATTTTGCTAATGACACTGTCATGTCAACATCTGTTTGAATGACAACGAATACTGTATACGAAAGACAACTAATTTCACGAAGATGTCGCTACAGTCGAATGTTGGAACCGCCATTTTGTATTGTGTATCCGATCTTTCTGTTATATAGTCTTTGGTCTCAGCAGCTACAAACTGTCTTTTTTTCGTTTCATCATGCGTCCTTATAGGTTGTGTGCTCAATCAGTACAATGAATCATATTATGATGAATGCGAGGCGACACTCAATTACAAATGTTATAAAGATTAAAGGTGATGGTAATTGTCTGTTCAGGTCATTGGCATATTGTGAGTACAACAATCAGAGTTTATTTACACAGGTTAGAAAGCGAATTGTAAAACATGTTACAGACAAGTGGAATAACTATTCTTCCTTTATTGTTCGCAACAGCGATATATACGAAACTGCTATCAATACGAGCGATGATTACAAAATGTATATGTCTATGAATGGTGTTCATGGAGGTCATGTTGAGTTAGTTGTCGCTGCTCAAGTTTGCAAAATGGATATTTATTCGTGGATTACTACTGTCGTATGGAAGGTGACTGGTTGAAATATATACGTCATCAACAAACGAAGTTACGAGTTGATACATATGCCGGTTTAGCAGACGCCTTGCATGTACGAGCAGAAAATGAAAATCTCAGAGTCAGTCGTATTGTAGTTTGGCCATCTTCTTTTACAGGTAGCCCAAGGAAAATAATGCAAAATTATCAGGATACGATGGCGATAGTGAGGAAGTTTGGAAAGCCAGATTTATTCATTAAGTTCACCTATAATGCGGGCTGGCCAGAAATACTTAACAGCATTCATCTCTGGGAAACGGCTAATAATAGGCCTGATATTGAAGTGAGAGTTTTCCATTGCAAAGTAAAGGAATTGATACGATTGATTAATGTTAAGGAAATTTTCGGTAAAAGCATATCTATATACAGTGGAATTTCAAAAACGAGGTCTCCCGCACATCCATTTACTCTTAACATTAACGGAAGATTGTAAGTTTCGAGAAATTTCTGACATTGACAGTGTGGTGTCAGCCGAAATACCAGATCTCGAGGATGAAGCGCTATACGAGTTGGTAAGGCGTCATATGGTACATGGTCCTCGCGGATCTTTGAATCCTGCTTCAGTCTGTATGAAAGATGGCGTATGTAAGAAAGATTTCCCTAAACATTTTCATGGAAGAGAGCCGAGATAATGCCAATGGTTATCCTTCATATAGGAGAAGAAATAATGGACGGATTATTATAAAAACAATTCGAGGCATTGACATTGAAGTCGATATTCGATTCATTGTTCCCTACAATCCATTTCTTTTACTTTACGTGCAAGCTCATATTAATGTTGAAATATGCTCAAGTGTTCGGAGTGTTAAATACATCCACAAATATCTTATATATTAAAATCCACAAGTATGTGTATAAAGGTCGTGACTGCTGCGTTGTTAAAATATGTCCTGAAGGCGAAACGGTGAACTACGATGAAATTACTTCTGTCCTAAATGCTAGATATGTTAGTCCAACAGAAGCTGCATTCAGGATATTTTCATTTCACATGCATGAACAGTCACATTCTATCGAGCGATTACCAGTCCACTTGCCAGGCTTACAAAATATCTATTTTAAAAATGATAACGCTCCTGATATTTTACATCAAGCGCAGTTGAGCATCACGGAATTACAAGCGTGGTTCAAGTTAAATCAAGATTCGCAAGTCAGAAGTCCGTATATATATATATATCCTGAAACACCAGTACATTACGTCTGGAAGAAGAGCAACTGCCAGTGGCAAAAAAGAAAAAATGTTTCAAAAACTATAGGCAGAATGTATAATGTTTCGCCTACAGAAAGAGAAAGGTATTATTTACGCCTGTTATTGCTTCACGTTATAGGTGCTACCAGCTTCCAGGATCTACGAACTTACAAAGCAGTTGTCTATTCCACTTTTAAAGAAACAGCTAAGGAGCGAGGTTTGCTGATTGACGATTCTGAATGGCAGCGTTGTTTGGCAGAAGCATCACAATTTCTGATGCCTTCTCAGTTACGACAACTGTTTTCTTACATATGTATCTTTCAGACCCCTTCAAATGTAAGATAGTTATGGGACATTTTCAAAAATTCATTATCAGAAGATTATCTGCAGTTTCACGAACCTAACATTGCATATCATTTCACTCTTATTATTGATAATTTCCCTTAGACAAATTTACCAATGAATTATCCAAAACTTAATGAGGATCAATTAAGTCGGATGATAAGCCAAGCAAATGGAAACCAAACGGCTATAATTACAGAAATTTTGGGGTTAGTACAAAACAGCAATGAAAGGATGAGTAATGCATATTTCATTGACGGTCCAGGGGGCACCGGGAAAACATTTCTTTACCAATGCTTGATTCACAGTTGCACAAATTTGGGGTTAAATATAGTTTATGTTGCAAGGACTGGTATTGCAGCAATGTTACTACCTCAGGGGCGCACTGTACAAAGCCAGTTCAAGTTACCTCTACATTTACATGAAAGTTCTGTATCAGGAATAAAAGTTAACAGCAAGGAAGCTTTTTATATTCGTTCAGCAAAACTTATCATCTGGGATGAAGCCTCTAAGCTAATAAGCACACGTTGATGTGTGTAAATCGGTTGCTCAAGGACATCATGAATAACGACGAGCCTTTTGGAGGAAAAATTATCATATTAGGTGGAGATTTTAGGCAGGTATTGCCTGTTGTGCCTCACGCATCTAAAGCAGCATCAGTCCAAATGTCAGTAAGGTTCTCTCCTTTGTGGCCATTATTCAAAATGTTTAAACTCAACAAAAATATGCGAGCGGATACAGATCAACGTGACTTTGCAAACTTCTTCATACAAATTGGTAACGGTGAATACCCTCACGTCGATGGAGAAAATTCAGAATTAGTCCCACGCTGAAAAATATTTCACGCCTTTCAAAAATAGTGATTTTAGCACCTAAAAATGAACATTGTAAAGAATTCAATGACAAAGAATTAGACCTAATCCCAGGATCATCGAGAACGTACATCAGTGTGAATAATTTGATTACTGAAGATGAGAGTGAACTTCTACAATTCCCAATAGAATTTTTAGACAGCATAGGCATAAGTGGATTGCCACCTCATATCCTTAGACTAAAAGAAGGCTCAATTGTGATTTTGTTGAGAAATATTAATGTTACCCAAGGTCTGTTGAACGGTACTAGACTGTTGGTTTGGAAGATGCATGACAATTGCTTACACCAGGAAATTATTACTGGCGTAAATGTTGGAAACAATGTCCTACTCCCTTGCCTTGACCTTATGCCATCAGATACTTATATGCCATCAGATACTTCTATGCCATTTTCCTTCAAAAGGAGGCAGTTTCCAGTACATTTGGCTTTTTATTTAACTATCAATAAAGCTCAAGGTCAAACACTAGATCAAGTAGGCATTTATTTACCTCAACCGGTGTTTAGCCACGGACAACTTTACTGTATGCCGCACTATCGCGAGCAAACTCCTTTCATGACGTAAAATTTCAAATAGAACCAAAAGGCAATCGAACAGCAAATGTCGAATGGAAGGAAGTACTATTAGAATTTTGAAACGAATGTTGCGGAGGAGCACAGATCTCAGCAAACGGGGCACAGATTAAATAACAATTATACAAGGACGTCCGCATCCCTAATACGATAACTGTACTGTGGTAATGGTAAAAAAATACTATTGTCCTACATCGGTGATTACTATCCTACATCCTGTTATTTCATTCCCTCAGTTCTATAACAAAGATATACTCAATCAAATTTACAGCTTAATAAATATTAATTCCTTCTGTGTGAGTTATCTTTTAATTTCTCATCAATCGCCTTTACTTACTATTCTATCTGCAGGGATGGAGCCGATAGCTGTCTTTACAGAGATGTGCAAATTATTAGATTCGATGTCAGTTTTCCAAAAGGCATTTTTACTTTTCACGGTTTAATGCACTAAGTATGTTTACAAGGCGATGAAATTACTTCAAATGTTTAACCAAGACTCCTCATTATATTTTCATTTAAGAAACTCAAATTAAAATGATTTTTTAGAATTTCCACTAACAGAGGAGCCTTGCAAATGCAAAATGCCACACGTTTCGTTTTTATTACTTCACTCTACTTTAAGTGTGAATTTAGGGCGGAGGGATTTGGGGTCTTTTAACTCATGAACGCTATTGAACTATTCAAAGATTCATGCACTATGCATTGAAATCACCTGACTTGAATTCTAAAGTCAATGAAAAATTGAAAATGGACCCAGCTCAGATATCCCTTGGAATCCAATAATCTGAAAGTTTCCAGACGCAATTCCTTATGGGAAAAGGTGTAATTCCACGGGAGAGGAAACACTACTAAGTAGGACAACAAAAGAATTTGGTCAATAAAATCATTTTGAATAAAAGTTATTACGACTAATTAAAATTATTTATTTAATTCTATTAATTTGCATACCTCTATATGTTATCCAAGAGTTACATCTCTAAATTCAAATATAAGAGACCCATCTTTTATTTTAAATTTATACCATTGTTCATAAGTAGACAAAACACCAAATTGTACCGCTGTAGCCTTTAATTGTGTGGATATCTCTTTTTACTTAGTATAAAACAAAGTTCCCAATTCTTGGATGTAACGGGTAATCTCGAGAGCAACTTGATGGATTTTGATGCGGTTTTCACCATTCTGTAAAGGATAACTCTTGTGCGCTGGGATGCCATTGCTCATAATATCTGATGCCTTACTAAAACAAAATGAAAGAAAGCACGAGCAACTTGAAATATACATGCCAACATCACGGGATTTCATATTAAGAACTATGAGGAAATGTGTCACAAGTTCAAAGTTTACTACGGAATTAGCCCACAGCAATGCTCTGTTTATATGGAAAAGTGACACAATTCAAAATATGTCGCAGTAGGATATTATTATATTGGAGAAAAATGTCTTAACTAAAAATAATTTTCGACGATGAAAAAAAGATGTGTTGTGTTAGGCTTACCTTATCATGAAAAACGGCTTAACTCGAAATATGACACTTTTCTTGATAATAAACTATAATAATATTGTCACAACTTGAGATATGACTTTCTTCTCGACACAGCTGCGATGTTCGCGCTTCCGCTCCCAGACCTCAAGTGAGATGTGACGTTATTCAAGATAACAGCCAGTCGTGATTTTTCCGGCGGAAAAACGACATTACTCCCCTCTGGCGGTCAATTTTATAGATAGCGTTATGACGTTTTTCTATATAAAAATATGCAGTGGGAGCAACGTGTTCCACTTCTTAACTCAAAATTGCACTTTTTTGACTTGTGTCACTTTTCTTGTGTACCATCGACTGCTGTTCACCTCGGCCTGACGTCCGTGCGCCTGTTAAGCTTACGCAGGGTAAATAGTGGGACACACACACATAGGACAGGCAGACACCCACACATTTGATCTCATAAGTCTACTTCATCATTTACCCAAAAGCGACGGTACCGTAAATGTCCGTTCAAGTCACTAGCATGAAGACATGCAAATGTCATATGGACAGAAGTGCTGTAGGATTGTTAAAGTGAATGCTGCGGAGCAGCACGGGTCTTCTAGTTTTATTTATAACTATTAATAGATGTGGATCAACAATCCGTTAGTCCTTTGTTCCTATTATACTTACAATCAGGATTCAAATCCGTACAATAGGTATTTTGTTAGACCTTTATAATTTAGTCTTTTTCAATCCCTTATTCTTGTCTTTCTGAATATTCTTATTAGACCTTTCATTCATCAGCCTTGTTAGTCAAAAAAGCAAAATAAATAAAAATAATAACTTCATATGTTTCCAAAGTTTTTTTAACCTATAGCTAGAGGTGTTAGAAAGTGTTTTTATTTTTTGAAGATTTGTGGATTTAAAATTCAAAAGGTGGTGTTTTGTGTTTTTATTATTTTTTCGGGGGATGACTTGTTAAAATTTGGAAAGCGATAGGGTTTGTACAATAAGTGCATTTAAAAATGTAAACAATTAAGTTAATAAATCAAAGTAAAAAACAAAACAGCAGGGTAAACCGTTAAACATGGCTATGGAAAAATGAGTTAATACTTATATGGAAGTCACATTTTTATTTTACATTCACCATCTCGAAACACATTTCAGTGAATAGCTTTTTCAGTTTTATCCAAATACTGCAATGAAATCATTGGAAGTAGATCATAGTTAAAGTCTCAGCATTTGCAGCTGTCAATTGTCGCCTCCTATCACTTACTATGAGACTGTATTTCGAAAATGACCTTTCAGAATCCACATTTGAACAAGGATACCACACACACTTTAATGCAGCTGTTGCATAGTCTCGGTGAGCAGGCCTTAATCCCATGAGGATCTCTGGAACATTCACATTATCTTCATGACGCAGTTGGTTCTTGATTGCAGTCAGGTAAATGCTGTGAGCCTCTAAAAACTGTTGAGACTCCATCTGCTTAAGAAATGGGGCATTCTTCTTAAATTGGAGCAGTTCTGATGGAGATACGTTCTTAGGTGCATGCCGAGGATCAAACAATGACCCGATGGCTTCTACAGTCTTCCTGGCTGGATCCGTGGTCCTTAAAGTCCTGACTTTCACTAGAGCTGACTGGGCAACACACGTAAGCTTGGACTTAAACACTATCTGCATCTTTTGAGGAAGTTGTTCCAAGTTCTGGAGGATCGTATGATTGAACACTCCACCATCGCCTAATAGCTTGAGCTTCACCTCAAGGTCATCTAGCTTCCCAGCCAGTAAGTGAATTGTTGGGTAACTAGATCCCTCCAAGATACGAAGCAAGTCCACAAGAGAGGCACCAACAACAGAAACATACAATGCTTGTAATTTTATCATTTGTATTGTTGAATTTGATGCTTGTTGGAAAAATTTGAACCCAGAATTTGAATCTTCCAATGTTTTGAAAAATACTACCAGATCTTCCACATGAGTGGCCATATAGGTGCAGCCTTAAACCATGAATTCCATATTGTACATACAGGCATTGGGAAAGCTAGAATTGCATTCTCTTCTTCTGTGATTTCATATTTATCCCTTAGAAATGCAACGTAATTGCTTTTTTTTTCGCGTATTTAAAAAGGCATTCTTTGTCTTTACTATAGACATGTTCAATTCGTCCAGCTTGTTTTCAAATATGCAGCCGATAAGATTGACTTTATGAGCCCAGCACTGGACATGACTTAATTCTTCAATCAATCCTTGAAGAGTAGTTACACATTTTGTCATGTAGCGTGCTGAGTCCGGAACTACTGCCACTACACTCCCCGTTCAATTTCATAGGAATTCAAGGTGTCGAATATAGCATTGGAGCAATTTACGCTATTGGCAGAATGTAGAACAACAGAGGCAGCCAGATGGGTGTTCATTTCCGTTGATGGTACTGATGGACGAAAAAGAATGTTGAAAACACACCTGCCATTCTTGGCAGTTGTTTCGTCACGTCTTGGTTTTTATATCTTCCCTAATTTCTTCCCTCCTTCTTTCGCCAATCATGGGGATGTATTTCTGACGAATCTGATTTGCTGATGGTAAATCTCCACTTCCGCGAACGTACTTATTCAACCAAGTACGAATAGCAGGATTGTCTAGTTTCTCTACTGGTATATTAGCTTTCACAAACGCAGTAGTAGTGTCCAAAATAAACCCTTCTTTCATATCCTTCACACGACTAGTATTTGATAATGTTTCTTTCAAGGTGGCCGCTCTAGGAACACTAACTTCAAGACGCGAATTTTCTCGGCGTTTTGAATGCTTCTCCGATTTGCAATGCATCTTTCCTGCGATAATCTAACCGACAATCACAATATTTGCGCATAAGAATGCCACAAGAAATTATAAATCCTTCATTCTTATATTATTTAAGTCTGTCTGTGGCAGAAACTGCTACCTTCGGCATTTTTAACCTCAACTGAGCGATGCCCAGTAACAAACACTGTTATCACGCGGTTGACTGTAGTCACACGCCAGTATAAAGTCGTAACAACACGCAAATTTATTTCTGAATTCGTGTCATAATATTTAAATTACGTCGCGTCTGATCTTCCTCTACTGCAAAGTTCGGAACTACTACGACGAACACGTGGTCGCCAACTGATTCACGCAAATAACACACTAGCTTCGATGATAACTCACAATTTGTGCACTTTTTATTAAATTATATAGAATTCGCTACTATGAATTACACTCGCTACCGATGTAACAGGAGGCAAACGTAGTTTACAATATGAACAACTATCACATAACCATTTGGAGGTAGTCGGCCAAACTATTCACGCCGCGAGACAACAGCTGTTTACCACAGCGCTAAAATCCAACGAGTAACGAGAATATCGACAGTATATCGTAATATGACGTATATCGTACGTAGTATTACCGCTCGCGAAACTATACAATCGATCATTCTCGAATTGAACACCAACCAAATTCGATTATCGGCTTGTGGACAAGAATGTTCGGATTGGTGTGGGGAAAAAACATGAAAAATGATTTTTATTTCGCAGATTGCGGCATTTGTGGTGTTATTCACAAAATTCGCGTTATTTCGCGATTTAATTTCACTCCTGGGCAGCACGAAACATGTAAATACGTGAAAATAAAACATCCTAACCCCTAAATATGACTTTTCGTTTTTACGCTAATTAACAAAAACTAACACCTCTACCTATTGGCTTTCTTATTTTTATCCTTTTTAATCTTTTAATATTGTCTGACGATTAATTTGAACATAACATATTACTTTTCATTATTTCCTGAGTTTCTACTTAACAATGGCATTCCCTTGAGATACTCACGTGAGGTCCAGCGCCAGATGCTGAGGACATATCCTACCCCTCTCTTCGTAACATGACATGTTTTATAATGTCTACTATGTAGTCTTTGTCTTAATAATATATCGGATATGAGCGAATGATAAATCTACTGACATCTTGAGTAATCGCAATACTGATGGCAAACACTAGTTGTTGTCAGATTATAAAATCAGCAACTATATTTCTAAAGGAAATTAACGGGAAAATAATTATGAAACAGTTACTGGTACTTTTCACACAAAGTAACTTTAACTGTAACTTCATTACTATTTTTGGTAAGTAATGGTAACTACAGGGTGGCGCACGAAATGTGACACCATTTTTTTTTCTGAATAGAAAACTTTACTGTCAAGACAAACTCAAAGTAACATATACTACCATGGAGTACACTGTGTGGAGATTTATTTTAATGCAGCTCGTGCTCAATATGTCCACCATTTAGATTCCTAATTTCCTTAAACGAACACTCATGTTAGCGAAAACCCTACGGCACATGTTTTCCGTGAGTTCACTGCAAGCTTGAAGAATAAGGCATCTGAGCTCCATTAAATCATGTGGACGTTTCGGAAAATTGTTTCCTTTAGGAACCCCCAGAGAAAGAAGTCACATGGGTTGAGGTCTGGCCTTTTGGGGGGCCAAAATTGTCCGTCATTGAAACGATCCGGAAATCTGAGTGAAATGACCCGCATGTCGAAACGCTCGTGCAAGGAATCCAACACAATGCTTGCAGTGTGTGGCTTTGCTCCATCTTGCATGAACCACTGTGTGTTGAAGGGCAACGCAATAGCAAGAAGCTGTGGAACGAAGTTATTGCGGAGCATGCTTGAATGACGCTCACTGTTCTCAGTTTCTTCGAAGAACAAAGGTCCAATAAGTCCGTGGCTGGAAATTGCGGCCCACACTGTAATTCTCGGAGCATAATGTTGTCGTTCATGAAGCACTTGCGCCCAAAAGTGTACATTTTGTTTGTTAATCACACCGTTCAAATGAAAATACGCTCGTCCGAAAACCAAACGTTGTTGAGAGTTTGTTCCCTATCCTCTGCCCAGCGAGCAAACAGTAGTCTCTGCCGCTTGTGTTCTGCCATGAGCTTCTGAGCAGAGGTCATCTTGTACGGGTACATCTGGAGGTCACTTTTAAGAATCCGTTGAACGGAGCGTCTGGATATGCCCAGTTGCACTGCTACCTTTCTACACGATTTGCCGGGGCTTATCTGTACAGCAACTCGTTCCACTTCAATTTTCTCCGGCGAACAAAGAGGCCATGTTAGAAACACTGGTCACCTGGCGACGGTATTGTGAATTACGCGTCATTTCATAACTCATTTGTTTCTCCAAGCTCCACTGCTACTACTGTTTAGATGGTCAACGGGATATCTAGTGCGACTTTAAAATTATGTACGAAACAAATGGTGACACATTTCCTGCGCCACCCTGTATATAGTCGACTTTTATGGTGTATTCTGGAGCAGGCTGAACTGCTATGCTCAAACCAGGCCGAACTCTTCAGATTTTTAAGAGCGTTAAAATCCTTCAGTATGCCTTCCTTCGGAGGGGAAGAAAAGCCGGCGGGCCCTTGGCATGAAAAAGATCCCTCCACAGACCAAACTTGTGTGAAGCTAATTGGTAATTTGGTTTAGAAACGCTCTATCAAGTTCCAACGTTCACCACTGTGTGGCATCTGGTAGCCAAACTTCATTCATTTCATCTCTCATTAACTCCTCTCGTGAGGTTGGCATCAGGAAGGGCATCCAGCCGTAGAAACCATTTCATCGCATCTCAACCCAACAAACGGGATTAATAAGGGATGGACATAGATAGAGAGAATAGTTAACTCTCGATTATCCGTGCTCGTTTTTGCCTAGGTAAAAATAGTTGAGAATACAAACATTTCTCTGTTATTGATACTTCCTTTTATTTAGAAACCTAACTACTTGACATTTCTAACTGTCTAGTTTTGGATCATAATTAAATGTTACATGATTGTGTGTAACTGTATTATATCTGCGATCGAGGTCCATATGAGCCTAGGATATCAAGAAACCCTCAACTATCCAGTCTGGTTGTGCAACATCCCTCAGCTACGAGAATGTTCTTACAGTGATCAGTAGTCAACAAAGTGACTACTAGTAAGACCCCTTACCAATAGGTAGTTCTGTGAGCAGATTCCGCTGCAAGTTAAGGGACTTAAGTGCCGAAACCTCCCCAATCTGGCATGGTAAGTGAGTAATGATCTCTATACATGGATCGCTGATGGCAGCTCTGCGCTGCACGAGAAAGTACGCCAGGTTGAGCGCGCGGTCCGCCATGTTGGGGTACCCATTCTCGAGCCCTCTTTATGGGGAAGCAATGATAATCTAGTCAATTTTAAATCGTAATTAATGGTGATTTGGAACAAATAAAAATATAGAGATATGTTCCCTCATAGCAAAAGGGCATTGGGATTATTGACACGTCATTCCGAGGTCAGTAAATCTCCGGAATAGCAATAAAAATGAATGCATAATAACGGTTGACAAATATCAACTTAGGTCCTGAGTACACGCAATTAGCGATCAGTAACAGAGTAACGAGTGAAAAACAATTTCTGGAAACATTCTTGTAAATTGTAGGCCTATATATATGCCACGAAATTATGCATTCTTCGAATGATGTACCGGTACCTATAAACGTAGCTCACTATACAGGCCTAGATTCGACATATCGTAATCGGTGCTTGGTAATGCTTGGCAACAACAGCAACAACTCCATAAACCCATCCCCTCACTTCTCTCCTTCTCACCAACACTTCCCCCAAGTAATCCCAGCACTCTACATCAAATACCACAGATTTAATCACGCTAGCAGCACAATAAACTTAATAATAACAGGAAGGAAATCAAAGCCAAAAATGCACTTTAAGCCAAACCAATTACACTCCTCAGCTCCACATGAAACTTAACACAACTAAAAACCTACTCAAAATATACTCTCCCCACCGTTTTACAACTATTAAGCGAACTATTCGCACCCAGAACTGAAAACCCCTGAAATGGGATCAAATTTAAAAACGCAATGGCCTAGCCCGATCACGTCTGCTTTAGCAACACCGCATATGTATACTTAACTTCACAATAACTTCAAAATTACGGCTAAAGTGACCTATCTGCCCGAGAAGTAAAGGTATTACCGGCTTGCCTGGGATGATGGGTCACCAAACCGGTACTTAAACCTAAGATTTAACGCCTTAAATAACCAAATTCAGCCCATTTTACAACTACAAGAAACACAAAATATTTAATGCCAGTATATACGCATGTATAACATCAAACTACCAGTAACCAATCACCGAGCAGGATTCGCAATATTGCACCATGCGCTCGCTGCCATCTTGCTATACCTGCCATCGCCTATTCGGCTTACTGCTGCCTTAGCTACCAGCCATCCATGTATAGAGATCAGTGTAAGTGAGTTATTTCGTTACAGTTCAGCCCGGGTCTTGATTCTATTCGGGAAGGGACGATAGTCTGTTGCTGGAAACGGGTAACACTTCGAGAGGGCAACAAGTATCACCAACTAATTAAGTTATATCTTTACCAAGTTATTTTTACCAATACAGAAAACATTTTCATACAACAAACAAGAAGTTCCGTGACGAACTAAAGAGCCTACTTTTCTTAAATTTTAAGATTAATGCCAATCTATATAGACCTATCTAGAATAATGACGAAATTAAGTTGGTAATATCGAAATTTCTAATTAGTTCGAAATACTGTATACCTGGCATAATGTAACCTAATAGAGAACTACAGTTGGCAGCCCTGGTGACTGAATATATTCTTAGTTCCATCTCTTGAGGTACAGAATACAAAATTTGCTTGAAGTCCAATGGATAGCATGGACGTTACATGCAGTTAAACATTGGATCTAACGGCGTGCCTAAAATCATGTTGGCAACAATGACATACATGTATTGGTCAGAAATAATCTGAAATAATATGATCTATTTTTGTGTCAATTTTGAATGAAATCCATTAGTTACTATAGAAGTTACATGCATTTTAAAATTGTACCTATCAGCAGGCTTATAATCATGTTGGCAGCACTGGCATAGGCCTATATTAGTTACTCCAAATTAATCTAGAATGCCAGGTACTATACGTGTTCAAAGTTTAGAGCTACTGGCTTGCATGCTTTCAGATATATTGATATTAGGGTAACAAAAATAGAGACAGTATTTATTTACAGTTGGTAGCCCTGGTTACTCTTAAGAATCGGCATAGTCATATCTGTTACGGAACACATACCAGACACGAAATTTGGTTGAAATCCAAAAGATAGTATAGAAGTTACATGTATTTAAAGTTGGACCTCTCACCAGGCATATAATCATGTTGGTAGCACTGACGTATATGAGTTACTCCAAATTAATATAGATTGTCAGGTACAGGGAGGCATGGAGAACTGCATCAAACCAGTCAAAAGACTGAAGACTCAATCATCATCATCATCATCAGGTACTATACGTGTGCATAGTTTAAAGCTGTCGGCTTGCATACTTTCTGATATATGGATATTTGGATTTTTAAAAATGAGAGCATTTATTAACAGTTAGTAGCCCTGGTGGCTCTTAAGAATACGCTCAGTCATATCTGTTTATGTACACATAACACATACGAAATTTGGTTGAAATTCAATTGATAGTATAGAAGATATATGTATTTAAAATTTGGACCTATCAGCAGGCTTCTAATCATTTTGGCAACACTGCCATGTATGGCCTCCTGGAAATTAAACTGCAATATTATTATCTATACGTGTGCCAATTTTGAAATAGCTCCCATTCATACCTTCCAAGGTATCCAACATGGAACTCAAATTTCAATTGCGATTTTTCAGTAGATGGTAGCATTGACATCATTTTCAAATATGGGCGTGAGATATTCAGGTATAGATCTTTACTCCTACCTAATTTTGTTTCGATTGCTGCAGCCGTTTAGGAGTTGATAGGGGGGGGGGCACACACAGGCCGACAGACAGACACACATTTGCCCGATCTCATAAGTCTACTTTTTCCTAATTTTTGCAAAGTGTGAAAAGTAGGCTAAAAATATGTTCTTTTCTACACTGTCATGCATATTAGAAATGAGGATCTGTCTTTTAGCAGTTTAGTACTTCCCAAATTCTTCTGTTACAAGTTCCACCTAGAGACAATGAAGTGAATCATAATTCATGGTAAAAATGAGCTCAATTTTCTTCTCTGTGCATAATAAATTTAAGCTGACTATTCGATTTATAGGTCATTCTTTCAAATTGGACCAATGATTTGATTGAAACCAGCACAAAGCACCACTGACCTTTTATTACTTTTGTTCACCAACAAAGGATTAGCAGCTTTATGCTCCATTTCATTGATTTCTTTACAAGCTTACATTCTGCCATTCTTTTGTCAACAAATCGGAAGTTTCTGAATACATTGGAGAAACAGTCAAATGGAAATGCAATATAATATAGACACAGCAATTTAAGGGTTTGTGCTAAACATATTGGTGAAATAGTCACTAGTGCTCTTGAAATCCTCTAGATGAGTGCCCAAGCAACTTTGATATCAAAAGTACTTGTTACATTGCCAATGATAATTCAATCTTGGCAATGAATAAAAATTACACTTAAGTGTTGAACGTTATAGCACCTAGGCCTATAACTTGCACCAACCTGTGACAATAGTCCTGTACTATCAACATTGATGCGCAATGCATGACAGTGACCCTATTGTCCTTCGAAATAGTCCCCTCCCGTAACTATACAATGCGATACATGTCCTGGAAAGTTTGCAAGATGGCGTCCTTTGGAATGGTGTTCAAAAGCCTCGTCACGTTGCGTTCGGTAAATAAAGTCAGAACGGTCGACCTGGCAACGCAACGTGTAAGACCTGTTTGACACAGTGCGTGTTTAGAAGGATGAATTTATGCAACCAACCATGCACACCTGTTTGACACAGTGCATGTTTAGAAGGATGAATTTATGCAACCTACCATGCACACCTGTTCGGCGGGTGGCAATGAGAAGGATGCATTTATGCAATCTACCATGCACACCTGTTCCGCGGGTGGCAGTGAGAAGGGTGAATGTTCAGAGGAATGGAATGGGGCGACGGGCGACGAGACCGGGTGTCTGAGGTACGACCCCAAAATCAAGCGTCAAAGTATGGAGTGGCGGGGTCCAGGTCCAGGGTCATCGAAAAGCACTGAAGGGCCAGAGGTTTTCGGACATCCAACGTAATGTGACGACCCAACTGAAGGCTATCCCTAAAGAGTTTCCAGGACTTGTACAGACATTCTCAGAAGTGCATAACAATCCATGGGGATTACTTCGAAGGACAGTAACTGCTGTTTCAGGCAAGCCAACAATCCGTTCGTAATATAGACCCATTCACGAACTTTTCCGTCAGAGGTTGTATTACACTTTTAAGCCATTGTATTGAAGGCAATACTTAGCTAACCTCATCTTGCATTAGCACCCGAGTCATATTTTACATCATGATCATGCAGATCAAAGGAACTTTCATTGAGGTCTCAGGGAACAAACTTACATTTTCGCAATTTACATGTACAGTATTTCGAGTTGGCGTAATGTTGCTCATAAAGAGGGAACCACTTAACAATTTACTAACGAAAGATGGCCGAGTGACTAGCATTCTTGGCTGTCACCATGGAGGTCTGGGTTTGATTCCCGGCCCTGCCAAGAAATGTAATTGTTGGCATAGGAATCACTCAGCCTTATGAGGCAGAAATGAGAAGGTGTGAGTTTGATTCCTACCTTAGCCATCCTGGAAGTATTATTCCATGGTTTCTCACTTTAATACCAGGTCAATTCTGGGATGGTACCTAAATTCAGGTCATGCCACATCCTAGCCTCAATTAAAAATACATACCCTAGTAGGCTGTAACCATCACAATAACACAGTTTGTCAGACAAATTCCACACACCTAAGTATACGATGCTACATGATCACTATGTCACAAAACCCCTAAATGAACCAACAACAGTAAATTTCAGCTTAGGGGCAGATGACATTAAAACAACAATAACCAACTAAACTTCATATGTCAAATTATCACTAGGGAACAGCCATTTTGTTGTCTTAGATCTGTGACTTGTTCTTAACTAATTTTTGGTCTCTGAATTCAAAAATGTTAGCAGTTTTTCTCTATCACGTCAAGTTTTTAAACTACAGGATACTCCTTCTTTAACCTATAAGTCATACAAACTGGGCATACAAAGGAAAATAAAGTGGGTACTAACCAAACGTATTAGAATATTAGAATATTTTATTCATTCATTCAAACGTTATTAAACGTTAAATTGTATTTATACAAATAATTTAAAAAAAAGATATTAGGGTACACATTTTCGCTTATAACTTTTCCTACAATGTTCAACCTGGGGACATTCACGCTTGATGCTCCAACAGTAATCACCCGTCATACTGACATCCCATCTACCTTGATACCTTGCCTCCATGACCTACAAATCTTGGTGGAATCTCTCACCCTGTTCATCGCTAACAACACCAAGATTTTCTGGAAAGTTAGCAAGATGGCTATGTAAGAAATGCAGTTTGATACTCATGTTACAGCCAAGCTTTTTAAAGCTCTCTAAGAGTTGTTGAACAATTTCGACGTAATTCTGGGCTCATGTATTTCCTAGAAAGTCCTTGACAATACTTTTGAATGCCAATCAAGCATTCTTTTCAAGTTCGGTCATTGTTTCTATGAAACGTTCATGTTTAATAAGTTGCTGAATCTGTGGCCCATCAAAGACACCAGCCTTTATCTTCTCATTTGACAAGCTAGGAAATGCCGAAATGATATACTTAAAACAGTCCCCTTCAGTTGACAAACCTCTAACAAATTACTTCAAGAGACCTAGTTTTATAAGCAAAGGCGAAAATATAATGTTTTTTCTTCGCCAAGTGGCTGACTTACAATGTTTGGATCAGCAGGTTTCAGGTCAGATCTTGGCGGCCACTTTGACTGCACCCAATGCTTCTCACGAGCTCTGCTGTCTCACATACACAGAAAACACGGATACTTGGTATATCCACGTAATCGCATGCGCAACAACTGTAGAAAAAAACTTGACGTGATAGGAAAAAACTAATTACAGTTTTGGAATCAGCATGTCAATTTACCTATAAAACAGCCTAAAAATCGAAGTCAACAGAATTTAAGTTACAAATTGTTCCCCTGTGTTATTATTGACCACCTCACGGTGTAGCAGCTGTCGCCCTGGAGGTCTGGGTTCAATTCCTTCCTATGCCAAGAAATGTAATTCTGGTCTGAGGGCTGGAACGGGGTACACTCAGCTTCGTGAGGCAGAACTAAGAAGAGGCGGGTTTCATTGTCACCTCAGCCATCCTAGTTTCCTGATGCTTGTACAGGTTATAACTAAGACACCTACGCAAAGCACAGCAGTCCAGGAACCAGAATGGTATAAGAGCACCATACCTAAAGCCCTGCGTGGATGTTTGGAGTAAATTTGCGGATAGGTTTTAGAATCCAATCCGAACTTGTTGAATAGCATTACTGGAACCCGGATGTTTATGACATTGCCTGTCATATTTTACAGTTATATTCTTTCATGACAAATGCAAGATGTTGATTGAAATAATGTCATTAAGCATAATTAACACTCCGAACTGTAAAGGGTTGCAATTCTGGCTGTGATTTAATCATAGCACATTACATACATAGAAGAACAAGTGCAATATGCAAGCCATATGTACTCCAACTAGTCTTCGATTTGTCTTAAGAATGACACTGAAATTATATTTCAAAATTGTGTGTGTGTTCTATATTTGTGTACGTAGATTTGATGGAAATGACCATAAGGAAGAACTTTATACTCGGAAACGAGTTACAGCCAACGCTGAAATTTATGAGACAAAATAACACGCAGAATTATCCTTCACCTGGTGTTGACCATGTGTAAAACTAGTGGGCAGCATGGGCTACTCTCAAATAAACGTTTTGTTCATTGTAATTTAAAAAAATATATAGAACAAATGTGTGCTTTCATCTCTTGTTTGTTTTCTTACCCAATCTCCTTTGCATTGCAATAAAATTCGTGGTTTAGGGTGACGGTGGTGGGGTGGGTGGCAGGCGGTATGGTAGGTGAAAAGTGAGGTTATGGCAATATAGTAGGCCTATGTGCATTTGGACAGTTTTCTTTATATTCATCAAACATCCCAACAATTCTGAAGAGTAAGAGATCAATTTTTAATCAGCCTAAAGGTGAATTAAGCTCTAGAAAAGTACAGTATAACTGTGTCCTTCATGACAAGTCTATTGCCAACATTGATCAAAACTTATTATTTTGCTATCTGGACGTATATGTCCGCGTCTAGTGAAAGGCGCAGTTATGTTCGTATTATTTTAATCAATAATCAATAACTCTTCGCAGAACATACTGTTCAATTGCGTGTAATAAAGGCGACATTCATATGGCTTTTTACTTTTTATGTTGCCAGACTTGGTAGAGCAGAACATAGCCTCAGGCGGTGCGATCTCTCGGCAATTTTATAACCAAAAGTGACCAATCTCTCATACAGTGAGATTCTTTTCCTGGAGCGGGGCCAGCGGCCAGCCCAGGCGGGCGCACGCCTACCGCCAGCCAACCAAATTCGGGCCGCATTAACTTCAACCTAACGAGGCGAGCTAACCAGGGTCACTAAACTTTCATCAACGAGGGTGTGAAGTGTCAGCACACATAAACAGCTTCCTGCAAGATTTAATTAAAGAAGCACATATGTTTTTGATGTGTAACATCTTTCCGCTCGGTTGCTGGATAGTTTTGTGGGAGTGATTTTGAAAATTGGGGACAGAAGTGGGTTGGAACGATCGAGCTGGCAGTGGTGGATCAAACGGAGGTATGCACTGCCCGCTCGATCGATCAAACGGAAGTGTACTAGCTGGCAGTGGTGGAAAACGGAAGTATGTACTGCCCGCTCGTTCGATCAAACGGAAGTTTACTAACTGGCAGTGGTGGACAACGGAAGTATGCACTGCCCGCTCGATCGATCAAGCGGAAGTGTACTAGCTGGCAGTGGTGGACAACGGAAGTATGCACTGCCCGCTCGATCGATCGAATGGAAGTGATGAATGAATGTGTGAGTGAGTGAGTGGTATTTGACAAATAGATAGTAGATAGTGTGAAGTCTTTGTTGCGGCTTCGGTGGCGTAGTCGGTAGCATGCTGAGCTTCTATGCACAAGATAGCGGGTTCAAAGCCGGCCGAAGCCGTCGGATTTTTTAAGAGCGTTAAAATCCCTCAGTATGCCTTCCTTCGGAGGGGAAGTAAAGTTGGTGGTCCCATGTCACAGATTTATGGCATGTTAAAGAACCTTCCACTAATTGCACCTGTGTGAAGCTAAATTAGATAGGTTAAGAATGTAAACAACGCTCTTAGGTTTCTACGTTCGTTGCCAAGAGCCGACTGTGGTGGTGTCTAGTAGCGAAGTTCTGAACTTGGCCTAGTAGTCGTTGACGGTGGCGCTTGGTGGTAAAAGTAGGAACTATTTGAAAAATCATAAGTTGCAGTACTTAAATGAAAAAACATAACACACACTATTACAGTCATCACAATTAACACCGGTTATCAGACAGATTCTACACACATCCAAAGTACACGGGGCTACATGACCGCGTTGTCGCAGCCCCTAAACTAAGGAGCCAGCCGAAGACTTTGTTATGCTAAACTCGGTTGACAGTGCTGTGTGAGCAGTTGAGTAACTAACGGGATTTCAAGTAAAGATCCTCATTTTCTATACCGGTAGTGCAGAGCGCAACTGGCATCCAGACGGCCGTGTCTCGACTTGAGCTATGTTGCCATGGAAACTATCTGCCTTGCCATTCCTTCATGAGTATATTTTATGATTTGATTAGCCTGTGCTTGAGTGTAAAAGGGCCGAAATCAGAAGAATGAGAAAGACTATCGAAAATTCATGTAGCCAGCGGTTCCTTCTGGGTCCAAAACTATGTGTATGCAAAATTTGGTTGAGATTGGTGGAACGGTGTGGATTTGTATACGGAACAGACCCACCCACATACATACATACACACAGACTTTCACTTTTATATATAAGAAAATTGTAGTTTTGTCTAAAGTTAGGTTTGTTTTTCTTACCTTTTCTAAACTTTTAGCCGGCACCATGCTGGATAAACGTTTAGCCAAACTTAAACGCAACAATTGTTTCTTTCACGTAACTTCTACTAGTTACAATATTCTCACTAAAAACTTAAAGGGCTTTCTAGCTCTGTCTATATTAAGGGCAATTGATCCCCCTCTTAGGGATCCATCCTCATCGGGGAATAAAAATATCCCAGTATATCCAAATCTCTCCGGCATTTCAAAATGCTTCTTAAAATATTCACTTTTTTGTGAGGAAAAGAAATAATTCAATTTCCTTTTGTCTACACTTGTTTGCCAGTGAACTGCGTTCCCACATAATACCCGAATTCCAGTTCGGAAGGGAAAGTGCACTCAGCGCTTGTTTGCCGGCTACCTCAGCTAATTCTTTCGCATCACTATACTTGTTTATAAGTTCTAGGTGATACACACTCTTAGTTGCTCGATGCTAAGCAAGACTGTGTTTTCTCTAGTAGTTTCATTCATCAAGTTATTAGTGGTCTTTCCCTAATCAAAACTTCTTTGAAAAATAACCTATCAACAATTAAAATCAAGGTTGGCATTTGCATTCACAAGCCTTAATCTTCTCCAACTATTATTTCCTGTTTTTTAGTATTAAAAAAAAAATAAAGGTATTTTTGGGTTCGCTTCTTTTTTTTTTTTCAAAAAATCTGTTTCTATCCTCAAGCCCTTTCCTTTTTCATATCATCTTCCCTCCGGTAGTGTTTAAGCTTCGGCTTGACCTACCAATGAGGAGGAAGAGGATAAGGATAATGAAAATAAGCAGGATGATGAAGAAGAGGAGAAAAGGAGGATCAGTAAAAGGATGAGAAGCATGATGAGGAAAAGAAGGAAAATAATAAGTACAGAGAGAAGCAGAATAATGAGTAGGAGAAGGGAAAGGAGGAGGTACATCTTTGTTTCTTTAAGAATATTTTCACTCTCTACTCGCATCACACAATGCAGTAAGTAGCCTAGTAATCTAAAGCGTTAATAATACGTAAAAAAGGATAACTATGGCGAATGTATATTTTCAAGGCTTTCAGATTTCCTGGAATACTTTGTTTCAGGTTCAAAATTATAACGTTATGTTATCATTCTTAAAATTCTTGTACTATTGATTATGATGTTCCTCAAAATAATTATTAATATTTAAGTTGTAATTATTACAGTATAAGGAACACCTATAAGTATTTTGACATCTTTCGAAATGAAATCCCATTCAATTGCCTCCTTATAATATTTGAGTTTAGGAGGTGGGGTGGAGGGACGGACTTGCATGATTTCTATTTTTATTACTGGTGGAAATACCCGGTCTTTGAATGATCTACTATATATATTCACGTTTTCATTATAGATATTTTATTAGCAATAAAAGCTCTGCACAAAATCTGTTGTATTCATTTGTGACAAAAAGAAAAAAAAGACGAAGCACGCTAATCAACGAACTACTATGGTTTTACAAACTAAATAACTCTGACTTTTGTAACCCATCTCAGGAAGACTTTCGTAAGGATATGTGGCGGACCCTAGTGTACGAACTTAGTATTACTGTATATAAACTTAAAACTCTTTGGATGTTTCAAATTGCTGTGTGAAACTTCTTCCTTTTTTAGTCTTTGCCGTTTATCGATTGTTACATTTCTACTTGTCTTCATAGACGGTTAAGATCAAAGAGAATATAATACCAGAGTCCCAGCTCCCTTGTTAAATAATTTTCTTAAATCCGCCCATAATCCGGCTTCAAAAAAACAATCATTTCTCTTCGGTAGGGGAAACATAAGGAACTAAATCCCTAAGATATCAGCTTATTTTTATGAATATTACACAGAGCTAGTCCGTTCGTGGATCAATTAACATTAATAGCTACTACCTTCGACAATATTAGCTCTGACAAAATGTATCACAAGCAATCAACAATATACTGATACATTATGGAATTTGTTGTCCACTTTGTAATGTTGGTAGTGAACGTACTTATGCAGCTATATATTTTGATAATTATAATAATGTATTGACGTTAGTTCATCAACTATTCACCGTAAAAATCAATTATCTAACACGTTTTATAAGTTGAATGCTATAAAATGAAATATCGAGTCATGTCTACTAACATAACCTCCAAATTCCAGAACATCCCATACCCGCCCCCCTCCCCTTTTTCGCCCTAACCTACATAACCTCCAAATCTGACTATAGAATAATATAATCACCCCCACCCCCTACCTGCTATCCTACACAGGTTCCAAATTCCTGTTTGAACCCCATGACCCTCTTGGAAATGTGATATGAGAAGGAAGGAGAAAGATAAATGAAAACCATAGGTGATTGAAACATTTTTTTTATTTTTTTATTATTATTTTGCAATACACAATGTAGAAATAAAATAATTGTATAGGTCTAGTATAGAAAGAACGACACTATTGAAATTGCGTTCTCGTCCATTTCTGCTCTTGCAACTTGCTGTTCACCTGGATCCAGTGGACAGATCTGTAAAATACAAACATCAAGCAATAAATACAATAGATGTGGAATGTAACTTATAAGACAATAGACATGGAAAAATGCAGGCTAAGCTTCTCAAGGAAATATTCTGTAAATGGGCATGGAGGATTTCAGTTATTTCAGCGATCTCTTTTGACTGCAATCCAATATTCTTGTTGTACATTTATTAATTTTCATCATTAATTCTTTCCTCAAGACAGAATCCATACCATTTAAAAACTCATTCAAATCCTCTGGTGTGTCAGCTAAGATGACGATATCAGCAAATCTCAGAGTTGAAATTATTTCTCCTTGAATCTTTACTCCTACTTTGAATTTTTCTCCAATTTCCTTCATTGCTTGTTTAATGTATAGATTGAAAATGCCGGCCCAGTGGTGTTGGGGTCCGGAGGCCCCGGGTTCGATTCCCGGCTCTGTCAGGGATTTTAGAAACTGACGTGAGTGCTGGAACAGGGTGCACTCAGCCTCGTGAGGACAACTGAGTAGCTGCCTGACAGTGAGGCAGCGCCCCGATCACAAAAACCAAGATTAACGGCCGAGGGGACCCGATGTGTTGATCACGCATCACCCCAATATCTGCAGGCCAAATGGCTGGGCAGCGGTCGTTTGGTAGGCTTAGGCCCTTCATGGGCTGTAGAGTCAGTTATTATTATTATATAGATTGAAAAGTATGGGTGATAAGTTGCAGCCTTGCCTTACACCTTTCTGAATACCAGCTTCTCTCTCATGTCCTTACGCTCGAATAACTGCATATCCTAAGGAGCACAAAACGTGCTACACCTTAAAACAGTAGGCCTATTGGTATGGCACAAAAGTACAGTATATTGAAAGGTAAGTGATTAGTCCCTTGTTCATAAATTTACATGTGTCAAAATTGTTTGGTATCCTTTAAACATGAGTCACTTTCAGTGATCTCAGGAGTAGCCTACATATTGAGACTCATGTCCTAAAGGTCCTGGGTTTTATTGCAAACAAATAATTAATTCTAGTCTGTTTGGAACATGCAAAATTGAGACGTGTTTGGCTTAGTTCACACCACAATCATCGACTCAAATGATGGTTCCTAAATTAAGGCCATGACTGCCTCCTTCCCAATCCTAGTCTCATCTACAAATATGCATATACCACTACATACAACCTATACATACAGTTACCGGGAAGGTAGCTCTGTACTTCCCCATCCCACTCTCCCGGTATACTACTGAAACTTAAAACATTTGCCACACCGAGTGTGTCTGTTTCTGATTGTGACAATCTACTGTCACAAACGTCGATGTTCTCAGATAGAGAAGTATTCGGCTTGCTTCCTGCACCACTCTACACCTACCTCCTACCTCTCAAGGTCAAGTGCACAGCTGAATGCTGGCATCTGTACACAAGTTGATATGGCTAATGGTGGCAACATTCAAGCAGCAACAACAACAATACTTGATAACATGGTTTTGCAGCAGACACCAATGTCCATCCAAGTTAAAACAGCTCACTGATAATTTGTTCTGAAACAGTTATTTCAATGCTCCCAATAGTAGGCATTTATGTTGTTTTGACAACCTTGACATGAACATTTTCAGGAATACTGTATGCCAGCCATCCTAGTTTCTTATCTGGGTGACACATTAGTTATGCAGTTACAAGCTGAGGTATCTATGACATAAATGTCAAGAAATATGGATCCATAGTAAGTTACAACTATTGTATTATGTAACATATCAACGTGAATATTTAACGGCTGGAGAAAAATATAATTCGATAATAAAATAACATCCAAGTAGGCATTCAAACAATTGGCCTCAATAAGTAAGCATCAAAGTTTGATCATACCAACATGTATTTCTCATTTCAATAGCCTGGGACATAGTGTTCATCAGCCCGAGGAACTCGGGTGTATCACTTTTCTGTGATGAGTGTAGTAGTATATGTAAATGTATTTGGGACAAGGATGAAATAGTGCCCCAGGATTTGAAATAAGGTACGGTACAATCCCAGCATTTGTCTCAAGGGAGTGTCGAAATTTCACATTTATGATAGCCTCTATCAATGCCAGGATAAACCGTTGATTTCTCGACTTACTGCAGGTGCCTATCACGACCACAGTGCATGACTTAACGAGCATGGCTGCGCTGCAGGATGTCATTCCAACTGAATGGTATCAGAAATTGAAAGAAAAAAAGATTTTTAAACGTTTCTAAAGACTGTCATCGGCTCTAAGAATATGTCATTAATTGTGGAGTTTACCAGAACCGGAACCAAACGAGAACGTGGTAGATTATTGAGCATATACCATTCACTTACTTTCTGGGAGTCATTAAGAATTGAAAATACTGTCAAATATCACTGCTTCATACTAAATAAACTGTCAAATATCACTAATATACAGTCAAGAAGGTTTTTATTTGTAGCTCGTTCGCCGACGGCAGATGTTTGTGGCCAAAAAATCGACGTCATATTGCGTTGCTAACATGTCACACAACACACATAACTTTGTAATTATGTGAAAAAAGAAATAATCGGCACAACCATGGGCTTGGATAAAGATTATTGATGCATGACTACCCCCACTGTGCGTGACAAAAACCAGGGGTGAGATCTTACTTACCTAACAATTATTGGTCTAGGCGAAAACCATTGGTCAGATGGATGCGATATAGTACCTAATGCGTGGGGTTGGCAACACTGTACACGATGCTAAAAATGGCGGAGTCAGCTGGAATTTCATCTCTATAGGTCGTGATCCTATTTGGCATGGCTGGGTGAGTTACAGACAGCGGAGGAGTAAACATCTATTACTATAGGCCTATCATCTCCAGATCCCACTACTACAGGTGAAATGAAATGAAAATCCACAACCTGCTTCCAGTCTCCGACCGGGTCAGGAATGGAATGAATGAAGCCCCCATCTAGCGGCGAGGATATGAAATGTGCCGGCTGCCGAAGCCTGTCGCACTCCTCTGGGGCAATGATTAAACGAATGACAGATGAAATGAAATGATAGTGGAGAGTGTTGCTGGAATGAAATTGTGACAGGGAAAACCGGAGTACCCGGAGAAAAACCTGTCTGCCTCCGTTTTGTCCAGCACATATCTCACATGGAGTGACCGGGATTTGAACCACGGACCCAGCGGTGAGAGGCCAGCGTGCTGCCGCCTAAGCCACGGAGGCTCACTACTACAGGTATCTTGGCTAATTTCAGTAGTTTAAGAATTTTTTACTTCGGTTCAGGTAAACTCCACTCTTAACGAATATGTCTCCGATATAATCATTATTAGAGTTGAAAACTCTAGGAAAACAGACTGTTACTGAACCCGAAAGATTCATCACTCCATGGAAGTGTTCCATATGCCTCACCGCTGACTAGCATACACATTGCTGCAAGTGCCCTTCAACCCAGAGGCAGAAGTGATAGCCAGCTAAGGATGCAAGTGAAATAATGTCCTCTTCGGACTAAACAGGATGAAAGCAAAGACAGTAGGCCTACAGATAAGGGTTTACTAGCATTATTAGTTAGAATCACACAGGTTAATTCCTTAGGAAGCAAAGAGGACAGGTGAATGGTTTAGGCCTACAGGTTCTCATTCTCTCTCACAGTGAATCTTTAGTTAGTAAGTTATTGTTGTTTTAAGTGGGCGGAACTACGAGGTCATCTGCCCCTACAGTGAACCATTGCCATACACAAATGCCAGCCATGTAGTACTGCTCAAATAAGCACTATACAAACTTACATGATAGAATGAGACCTGCAGAATTATATTATTGGTATAACACACTCCAGAAAATTGGATCGAGAGCATTTCAAAACTACAACTGGCGGCGTTCCAGATATGAGGGTTTAGGTTATATTAATCTTCCACATGACTGACACGCCACAGTTCATCACTAAACAGCATGTACATTTCATTACAAATGACATAATTGCTCATATTTTCCTCCATCTTTTCTTTTGCTCACGAATCAACATTATTAAAACATCCACACCATTTACAAATATCTTTAAATAAAACAACCTGCCGTAGTCTGCCATCTTGTAAAAAAAACGAAATGATAATCGGCAGCAAGGGTTGCCATCATAGTATTAATATAAACAGGTGCAATTCTTTACATATAACTGAATCTTTGCAATTATATGAGACACTGTAATGATGTTTATGATTATATGCAATCAACTTCTAAAATTCATAACAATAGATTTTGTTTTTAAGGAGTTTAATCTAAGTCTAAAACATAATACGGTTGTAATCCTGTTAGTATCAGTGTAAGCCAATCACATTTAAGACATAAAAAACAGAGCGCTAGGTCTACCAACACACATCGTCCGTTCGTGCTATTACGTTTCCAAAGTTGCATAACCGGAGCGTGATAAAAAAACCAGGCCCAAAATAAGGTTTAGCCAATCCCATCTAACTTACGACGGCCTGGTTAAGATATTGATAATATAAGCCAACTATTGGCTACACTGCGTTTCTGCTGAACGGCTGAAAGCAACGGGAAACTGTAGCCGTAATACTCTTTCCGAGGATATGCACCTCTCCATGCATAATTAGACTACATGTAATGATGGCCTCCTCCCTTGTAAAATTCCAATCCGTTCGGGTCTCCGGATGGGGACTAATCAAGAGGGGATTAACATTACAGAAGTGACAAAGAGGAAATCTGACATTCTTCGGATCAGAGCGTGGAATGTTAGTAATCTGCTGGGAAGTGGAAGGTTAGAAAACTTATAAAGGGAAATGGTTAGGTTGAGGTTGGATTTGGTTGGGATTAGTGAAATGCGCTGGCAGGAAGAACAGGGCTTTTGGTCAGGAGATTATAGGGTCATTAGCACTAAATCAAACAATGGCCAAGCAGGGGTTGGTCTCATATTGAGTAGGAAACTTGGACAGTGGGTGGAATATTATGAGCAATAGAGTGAACGGATTATTGTAGCAAAAATCAATACAAAACCTACGTGCACCACAGTGATACAAGTTTATATGCCTACCAGTCAAGATGATGATGAAGATGTTGAAAAGGTCTACGAAGAAATAGATGGCATTCTGAGGTATATCAAGGGTGATGAAAATGTTATAATAATGGGAGATTGGAATGCTGTGGTAGGAAAAGGAAGAGAAGGGAAGAGAGTAGAAGATTTCGGATTAGGTGGAAGGAATGATCGAGGAAGCAGACTGATGGAACTCGGCACCGAGCATGAGTTGGTCATAGCTAACACCTTATTCAATAACCACAATAGAAGGATATACACATGGATGAGACCAGGAGATACAGGGCGTTACCAAATCGATTTCATTATGGTGAAGCAGAGGTTTAGAAACCAGATTTTGGATTGTAAATCATATCCCGGTGCTTACATAAACTCTGACCACAATCAGGTTATGAAATGCAGATTAAAGTTGAAAAAACTGAAGAAAAGTCAAAAGCCATAAAGGTGGGCAATAGACAGACTGAGAGAGATGGATGTAAACGAAAGATTCAAGAAGAGTATATAGGAAGGACTAATGAAAATCCCTAAACAAACTTCAATTGCAGACGAATGGACACTTTTGAAGAATGAAATAACAAAATCCGCAGAAGAAAACATTGGTAGGAAAGAAAGAATAGGTAGAAAACCGCGGATCACACAGGATATACTAGAATTGATGGATGAAAGGCGGAAACACAAGAATGTAAGAGATGAAAAGGGGAAAGCAGAATACAGACGTCTCAGAAATGAAGTTAACAAGAAGTGCATGGAAGCGAAAGAAGAACGGTTGAAGGAGAAATGTGCAGGTATGGAAAATTGTCTGAAATCAGGAAAAGTAGACACGGCTTATCAAAGGATTAAGAATACTTTAGGGGAAAAGAAGACTAAGTGCTGTAATATTAAGGACACAAATGGAAAGCCTCTAACAGACAGGGAAGAAAAGGTTGACAGATGGAAAGCTTACATAGAGTGTTTGCATAAGGGAAAGGAGATTGAAAATCATGTAATGGAAAGGGAAGAGGATGCGAAAGAAGATTTAATATTGAGATAAGAATTTGACAGAAGCAGGAACAAAGCACCAGGCATAGATGATATATCGATTGAGTTGCTACGCTGCATAGGAGATGAAGGTCTGATAAGGTTATATCACTTGGTGTGTAGGATTTATGAGACTGGTGAGGTACCCTCTGATTTCAAGAAGAATGTTATCATCCCTATACCGAAGAAAGTGGGAGCTGACAGATGTGAAGATTATCGTACAATCAGCTTGATTACTTATGCTTCAAAGATCCTGTCTAGAATAATTTACAAGAGGATGGAAAGCCAGATAGAAACGGAGTTGGGTGAAGACCAGTTTGGTTTCAGGAGAAATGTAGGAACCAGGGAAGCTGTACTAAGTCTCAGGCTGATTTTGGAAGGTAGAATAAGGAAAGTTAAGAGAACGTTCGTGGCATTTGTAGACTTAGAAAAGGCTTTTGATAACGTTCATTGGACTAAATTGTTTGACATTTTGAAAACGATTGGAATAAAGTACAGGGATAGAAGGGTGATGTACAATCTATACAGAAACCAGACAGCAGCCATTAGAGCTGAAGGACTTGAGAGAGAAGCTGGTATTCAGAAAGGTGTAAGGCAAGGATGCAACTTATCACCCATACTTTTCAATCTTTACATTGAACAAACAATGAAGGAAATTGGACAAAAATGTAAAGTGGAGAGAAATAATTTCTACTCTGAGATTTGCCGATGACATAGTCATCTTGGCCGACACGCCTGAGAATTTGTATGAGTATTTGAATGGTATGGATTCCGTCTTGAGGAAAGGATTCATGATGAAAATTAATAAATGTAAAAAAAGATATTTGAATGCAGCCGAAATAAATCAGAATCCTCTATGGACATCAAATTGGCAGGTGAAAAACTAAAGGAAGTAGGAGACTTATGTTACTTAGGAAGCAAAATAACTAGTGATGGACGAAGCAAAGAGGATATAAAAGTAGGTTAGCTCAGGCAAGGAAAGCATTTCTACAGAAAAGGAATCTGTTGACATCGAATATAGATTTAGGTATTAGGAAGTCATTTTTGAAGGCCTTTGTCTGGAGCGTGGCACTCTAGGGAAGTGAAACTTGGACTATTGGTGCAGCAGAAAAGAGGAGAATTGAAGCGTTTGAAATGTGGTGTTACAGGAGAATGATGAAGATCAGATGGGTAGATAGGGTTACAAACGAAGAGGTATTAAGACGAGTGGGAGAGGAGAGATGTTTCTGGCGTCTGCTAATGAAGAGAAGAGATAGGTTGGTAGGACACATACTAAGACACCCAGGAATTGCAAGCTTGGTTATGGCAGGAAGGGTCGGGGACAAGAACTCTAGGGATAGACCAAGGTTAGAAAATGTTAAACAGATTGCCTCGAATGTAGGGTGTGGTAGCTATGTAGAGATGAAACGATTAGCTCAGGACAGGGAGGCATGGAGAGTTGCATCAAACCAGTCAAAAACCTGAAGACTCAAACAACAACACATTTCTAATAAGTAAAAGCTGTTCCTCGTGTTTCAATAAACATATTCATGGATCTCTACAATTAACCACCTAAATCCATATTGGTGAACCCGACGTGATTTTCAATGCCACGAAACACATGATTGGTTAGTGAAGTGAAAATATGAATAACACCGGCGATAACACTAATCATGCGTCAACTTCAGCAGGGAGAAAAGCGGAACTCACGCGGATTTCAGTGAGGATCCCACCGATCTGGAAGAAAAACATAAAGGTATGGTTCCTACATTCACTACGTTAGGTATAAAAAGCGAATCCACGAAATTCAATCATGTCATTGCTTCGTTAGAAGCGGATGTCGCGGAGTTAAGTTAATTTCAGACTTTTTGACCGACCATTATCTGTCACTCCGTTCGCAGATCTTAAAACTAGACTAATCTAGGAATTCAAAGATTCAGAGAATAGAAAAGTGACAAAACTTTTAATAGAATTAGAACTAGGTGACAAGAAGCCAACTCAGTTGTTGCGAGAGATGAGAACTTTAGCCGGCATGCAGGTTAAGGACGATTTTTGAAGACCATATTTATGCAGTGGCTTCCCATTACAGCACGTTCCATATTAGCGACTAGTAAAAATGACCTTGACATCATAGCCACTATGGCTGACAAAATTGTTGTATTTCCACCACCTGGGTCGAATATGTATGCAGCACCATCACCTAGTGTGATAGGTAAAGTAAACGATTCCGGTACCGATCGTATATCAAGACTGGAAGCGCAGAAGTCTGAATTAACGTCTACCATCAATGAATTACAAACAATGTCACGTTCTTCAAGGAGTAGTTCAATATCTTCAGGATCCTCACGAACTAGATCACAAGTCAGGTCGAGGTCGGACCAACGTTTTAACCCTAATGGAGCACTATGCTGGTACCACTTCAATTATCGCCACAAGGCTAAGAAGTGTCAGAGCCCATGCTCATACCAACCACCTTCCATCCAGCATTTTAGTCCACGCAGTCAGTCAAACTTAAACGCTCCACACTAGAGGCGGCAGGTGATCGGGGACATATTTCACTCCGCATATTCATTGCAGACAGAAACAGCGGCTGCAGATATTTAGTGGATACCGGGGCGGACATTTCTGAAATTCCCCCTTCGGATAGTGATCGCCGAAAAACAGCAGACCGTAAACTTTATGCAGCAAATGGCGCCAGTATTAATACTTACGGTGAACTCTATTAAAACTCAACCTGGGTCTACGACGCAAGTTCACGTGGAATTTCTTCGTCGCAGATGTACAATCACCAATCATTGGAGCCGACTTCATACACCATTACACTCTTTTATTAGATTTAAAGTACAGGCGACTCATTGACTCGGTGACTTCGACAACAACATCTGGCACACTGATTAAGGTATCAGGAATAGAATCAGTTCATGTTATGCTACCTGACCACCAATATGCTGAAATTCTGAAGACATTTCCTAACTTACTTCATGAAAACATTAATTTTGACATCACAAATACAACTGTTTCTCACACCATTATCACCGAGGGACATCCGGTAGCGGCAAGGGCGCGACGACTACCTCCAGACGAATTGAGGACAGCCAAGGCAGATTTCCAGCAGATGATTAACATGAGAATCTGCCAACCTTCACAGAGCGCCTGGGCAAGTTCCCTCCATTTAGTTCCAAAGAAAGAAAGTTCCTGGAGGCCTTGTGGAAACTACCGCACACTCAACTATATCACCAAGCCAGATAGGCACCCTATTCCTAACCTCCAAGATTTCAACAGTCAATTGGATGGGAAACGAATATTTTGAGAGATAGATCTAGTCAGAGCCTACCACCACATCCCTGTACATCCAGACGATATTCCCAAGACAGCAGTGATAACTCCATTTAGTTGAATTTTTAAGAATTCCCTTTGGACTCCGAAATGCGGCCCGAACTTTTCAAAGATACATCGACACTATACTGAGAGACCTAGAGTTTGTATACTGTTACATAGATGCCATTCTCGTGACATCACAAGATGAAGAAGAACACAAGAAACACCTTCAGTTGCTGTTCGAATGCCTCAGTACGTTCAACATCAGAATTAACCTGAGCAAATGTATCTTCAGTACCACAAAAGTACCATTCTTGGGCTATATGATATATGAAGATGGAATCAGGCCACTCCCAGAACGAGTACAAACCATTGTCAACTATCCACTACCTGCAACAGTTAAAGAACTGCGTCGATTCCTTGACCTCATTAATTTTTACCGAAGAACCCTTCCAGACTCTGCCACAAAACAAGCAGAAATTTTGAATATACTCGGTGTCGCTAAAATGAATGATAACAGGAAGATAGAGTGGAAAGAAAACCTTCGGCAAGACTTTGACCTCCTTAAAAACAGCCTGGCAAACTCAGCATTTCCAGCTCACCCATCTTCAAATTTATCGCTAATTTTGAAAGTTGACGCCTCAGATTTTGCCATCGGTGCATCTCTACAGCAAACAAAAGACGATACTTTGCAGCCATTAGCATTCTTCTCCAAGAAACTGACAGGCGCAGAGAAGAACTACTCAAACTACGAGAGAACTCCTCGCTGCATACTCTGCTGTAAAGCATTTTCAGTACATGCTAGAAGGACGTGATTTTCCTATTTATACCGACCACAAGCCACTCACCTTCATGTTCAAGCAACGTTCAGAAAGAGCTCCCCACGTCAGATCCGACAATTCAATTTCATTAGACAGTTCATCACAGATATACGTTACACTACTGGAAAGGAGAACATCGCAGCTGACGCTTGTTCACGAATTACTTCGATCACTATACCTCCAACTATCACAATGGAAAAAAAATCGCAGAGAGTCAATAATCTGACGAAGAACTTACACACCTTAAGAATTCAACGTCACTTGCACTTCAAACAATAGTGTTTCGAAATAGTGTTTGTGACAGGTTTGAAAATACCTCTACAGCTCCGACAAGCAATTTTCACCTCCATACACAATCTATCACACCCTGGAATTCAAGCTACCATCAATTTAGTCAGAAAGCACTTCATTTGGCCATCACTAAAGAAGGACCTGAAGAAATGGACATCAGCATGTATAGGCCCTACCTTGCCAACGAAGCAAAGTCTCGAGACAAACCAGCAGTGCAATAGAACGGTATCCTTCAACTACAACAAGGTTCAGTCATATTAACGTCGACATCGTTGGACCCTAACCTCCATCGCAAGGATATCGCTACTTACTAACAATTATCGATTGCTTCTCACGTCGGCCGGAAACAGTTCCACTGTTTGACATCACAGCGGAAACAGTTTCATTTGCCATTCTGTCAACGTGGATATCTCGTTTCGGCGTGCCTCACATAATAACTACCGACCGTGGACGACAATTTGAATGTCAACTGTTCAAATGCCTTACTACCGCACTGGGCATTGTCCACATCAAAACTACCGCATATCATCCTGCTGCAAATGAACAAATTGAACGCTGGCACCGCCATTTAAAGTCTGCGTTAAAATCACAGATGTCTGGCGACTGGGTTTTGAATCTTCCCCCAGTCTTGTTAGGTCCTCGCTCGTACATCACTCCACAAGTTGATGCCACACCAGCTCAGATGACTTACGGTTTGGCAATCAGGTTACCGGGGACATTTCTCAATGAAAAGAAATTAGTAACTGACATCCCAACTATCGTTTTCAAATTGAAGGAACAGATGAAGAGCCTTAAGCCAGTTCCCACCGAACATCACGGCCACAAGACGATTTTCATACACCCAGAACTGATGACAAGCAAGTTCGTCTTCGTTTGACATGATGCTCTGAGAACACCCCTACAGCCATCATTTGATGGGTCACACCCAGTACTGTCTCGCGGTGACAAGCACTTCGACGTAAAGATGTCAACAGGCAAACAAACTATTAGTATTGACAGATTGAAACCTGCCTTCATTCTAATACCTGACAACGTGGAGGACACGTCACAAGAAACCGCTATGGACATTCCATTGCGTTCCACATCAAGGACTGTACGCTTCCGGAAGACAACACCTGGCACACAGGCTTGTGCACCTTCGCCACGGCCCACCACCTTGGATCGAAATGTCGTCTTCCTGGACGCTGTCACTGCGGAGGGAGTGTGTAGCGGACCCTTGTGTACGAACTTAGTATTTCTGTATATAAACTTAAAACTGTTTGGATGTTTCAAATTGCTATGGTTAACTTCTTCCTTCTTTAGTCTTTGCCTTTTGTCGATTATTACAATTCTAATGAGTAAAAGCTGTACCTCGTGTTTCAATAAACATCTTTATGGATCTCTACAATTAACCACCTAAATCCATAGACATATCCCTTGATGAATTAAAATAAATTAAAATTTTATCGGACAAATATCTCTTCAATTTAGGATGAGAAGTACAGGGTCTTTCATATAAAATAAGAGCGCCAAGCGGCGGCTTTGTTAACCGCTGCTGCGGTCACCTTGACCGAGCTTTTGGTGCTTCAAGGCCCCCTGCTTTAAACGTGTGTACAATCCTATATGATGCAGCGGCCTTGCTAGCGTGTGTAAAATGCTGAAATCTTACTATAGTTAGTTAGTTGGTTATTGTTGATGAAACCGAAACCCCTATAGTATTGAAAGCGCGCGCATAGTACATACGATGGCTGTTTTTTTTTTTTTTTCAAGTTCCGATGGACTGTATAAAAATAACAGAATGGCATTACCAAACTTGACCTTGCAATAAGCATGCAGGTGCTCAGTCGCCAGTCTAAACCTCAAGTGCTAACATGATGAGACAGTTATCATTGCAACATCGTATTTTTTTATGTAAAACTTATTTTAGGTACGAGTCGGCTCGGCGGATACGTGATGCATTTGTTCAACAATTTCCTGATGAAGTGCCACCTTCACTAGCACAGATTCACGTAATTGCAAATAAGTTTGACAATACTGGCTCGGTGCTCAATAAAAAACATGCCCACACACGAACAGTTTTAACAGAGATGACATTGGCGAGAATCTTGAACGGTCTCCGAATAAATCACTCACAAAATTAGCACAAGTAGAGGTTTCGGTTTCATCAACAATAACTAACTAACTAACTAAAGTAAGATTTCAGCATTGTACACACGCTAGCAAGGCCGCTGCATCATATAGGATTGTACACACGCTTAAAGCAGGGGGCCTTGGCGCGCCAAAAGCTGGGACAAGGTGACCGCGGCAGCAGTTAACAAAGCCGCCGCTTGGCGCTCTTATTTTATATGAAAGACCCTGTACATGGGTTTCATCACCCGAAAGCCACGAAAAGAAAATGTAATTAATGTAATGCATAACTCTTCTACATATTTTAATTGTCAAATATTCTTTTCATATAGGTTTAAAACTGGAAAGAGAAACATTTCGACTGAAAGCCACGGCAAAATCTTAAAAAGTCCGGTTAATAATGCTGTGAAATACTAAACCATTATTAAGCCCCATGCGGATCGTTTGGCGGTGGTATTTTTTGGAACCGGCCGCGGTAGCCGAGAATGCTAACGCACTACATCTTGCCTCGCTAGCATCGGGAGAGCGTGGGTTTGAAGCCCATTTCGGTTGTCCTGAAAATTGCTTTCGTGATTTCCCATTTTCACCACCAGGCAAATGCCGGGACAGTTCCTTTCAATAGGTCCGATTTCCTTCCAAAATCCCTTCCCTGATCTGTCATGAAAAGAAAATACATGGTGATTGGTTGAATTAATAAAATAAAATTATTCTTAAGCCCCCGAAAAAGATAGTATTATTCTAATAAACTACTGTATATAACTGTCACCAGGCACACTCACAAGGACCCTCGCACACCACAGGCTAATAAAACAATGAACTATATATAATAAACAATGTAACTGTCACCAGGCAGACTCACATGGACCCTCGTACACCACATGCTAATGAAACAATGAACTATATATAAAAAACAAAGTAATTTTTACCAGACACTCTCACATGGACCCTCGCACACAACAGGTTAATGAAACAATGACCTATATCTAATAAACAATGTAACTGTCACCAGGCACACTCACATGGACCCTCGTACACCACAGGATAATGAAACAATGAACTATATCTAATAAACAATGTAACTGTTACCAGGCACACTCACATGGACCCTCGTACACCTCAGGCTAATGAAACAATGAACTATATCTAATAAACAATGTAACTGTCACCGGGCACACTCACATGGGCCCTCGTACACCACAGGCTAATGAAACAATGAACTGTATTTAATAAACAACGTAACTGTCACCGGGCACACTCACATGGACCCTCGTACACCACAGGCTAATGAAACAATGAACTGTATCTAATAAACAATGTAACTGTCACCAGGCATACCCACATGAACCCTCCCCCATCACATTCTAATGAAACAATGAACTATCCTATATATATATAAAAAAAAGGATGTTCGTCTTTTATGCGTTCATAAACCATTCATCCGATTGCGATCTAATTTTGGTGAGTTGTTGTGCTCAATCCTGGAAAAGTTATAGGCGTAGTAAATCCAATTTACAATAGATGGCGCGCGAGTCGCTTCAACAAAATGGCGTGCGTTTGTTTCAAGAAAGTCCCACATGAGTTCATACACCATTCATCCCATTGCGATGAAACTTGGATGAGATGATCTGTACACTTCAGGTAAGGTTTATGGCTGAGTAAATCCACTCAACAATAGGTAGCGCACGAGTAGATTAAACAAATGAGCGACGACGGGCGGAGTGTTTCAACAAAGTCCTGTATGCGTTCACATACCATTCGTCCGATAGCGATGAAACTTGGGTGAGAGGTTGTGTACTCTACAGGCAAGGTTTCTAGCTTAGTAAATCCATGTTATAATAGGTAGCGGACGAGTAGATTCAACAAATGAGTGACGACGTGCAAAGCGTTTCAACAAAGGCCCGTATGCGTTCATATACTATTCGTCTGATAGCGATGAAACTAGGGTGAGATATTGTGTACACTTCAGGGAAGGTTTCTGGCTTAGTAAATCCACTTAAAAATAGGTATCGCACAAGTAGATTAAACAAATGAGCGATGACGCGCGAAGTGTTTCAACACAGTCCCGTATGCGTTCATATACCATTCGTCCGATAGCGACTAATCTTGGGTGAGTTGTTGTGCACGCTTCAGGGAAAGTTTCAGGCTCAGTAAATCCATTTTACAATAGGTAGCGCACGAGTAGATTCAACAAATGAGCGAAGACGCGCGAAGCGTTTCAACAAAGTCCCGTATGCGTTCATATACCATTCGTCCGATAGCGATGAACCTTGGGTGAGATGTTGTGTACACTTCAGGGAAGGTTTCTGGCTTAGTAAATCCACTTTACAATAGGTATCGCACAAGTAGATTCAACAAATGAGCAACGGCACGCGAATCGTTTAAACAAAGTCCCGTATGCGTTCATATACCATTCTTCCGATTGCTATGAAACTTTGGTGAATTGTTATGAACACTCCAGGAAAGGTTTCTGACATAGTAAATCCTGTTTACAATAGGTAGCGCACGAGTAGATTCAACAAATGAGTAACGGCGCGCGCATCGTTTTAAAAAAATCCGTATGCGTTCATATACCATTCATGCGATTGCAAGGAAATTTGGTGAAATGTTGTTTCCACTCCCGCGAAGATTTCTGATTTAGTAAATCCATTTTACAATTGATAGCGCACGAGTAGATTCAACTAATGTGCGACAGCGCGTGAATCGTTTCAACCAAGTCCCGTAAATGTTCTAACTATTCATCCGATTGTGATAAAACTTTGGTGAGTTGAGTACAGTCCTGCGAAGATGTATGAATTAGTAAATGCATTTTTCAGTGGGTGGCGCACAAGTAGATTCAACAAATTAGTGACGGCGCGCGAATCGTTTAAACAAAATCCCGTATGCGTTCATATGCTATTCATCCGATTGCGATGAGACTTTGATGAGTTGTTGTGTACACGCCAGGGAAGGTTTTCGAACTAGTAAATCCATTTTACAATAGGTAGCGTACGAGTATATTCAAGAAAAGGGTGACCGCGTTCGAATCGTTTGAACAAAGTCCCGTATGCGTTCATATACTATTCATCTCATTGCGATGAAACTTTGTTGAGTTGTTGAGCACGCTCCCATGATTTCTTTTGAGATAGTAAGTCGATTTTACAATAGTTTAGAGGTGGTTTTACGGAAAAACAAAAAAATTTTGGGAATCCAAAGCACTTCAAGAAAAGAAAGTTACAACGCCAACACTTTCTTTGATTGGCATTGCAACGCAGGCCGGGTGCAGCTAGTATCTAATAAAAATGTGAAATATCTCTATGACTTCGTAATATGAGAAAAATCGAATCCATTCTAATTTAATACTAATCTTTGAATAATGGCCAAAGATTTATGTTAGTAATGGTTTATGATAGCACCAACCATTGACCAATGGGGTGGGAAAAAGTTTATTTTTTTAGAGAAAAAAAATAGATGTTTATAGGCACAATATCAAAACAATTTAAAATGGTAAATATTTCTCTTTAGCTAAAATTTTGTCTGAAAGAATTTTTGATATGACCCACCGTTACACCAAGGGATTAGAAGCTTTATATTCTGTGGAAGCTCAAAGAGAATTTAGAGGAGATTCCAGTATCAGGAATTAAGATCCAAGGAATAATACCCAATAAAATATCTCTGTGTAAAACACAATTATACTTATGTATTACGATTGGAGGACATGATTTTCGACATGTGTTCGTTGTAATGAAGGACATGGCTTTTGACATGATATTGGGAGCAGATTTCATTCAGAAATACCAAGCAGTGATAGATATGAAGACAGAGACGATTAAATTCAAGAATACCGAAGAGATTAACTTCGAGGGAAAAGAAGAGGAAGACATCGAGGGAGATGCTCAATGGTCTCTGATTTTTCATGAAGCTGAAGGAAGAGAAGTCTACACTGAGAAGGAGTCCCCAGAGCTAGGGAAAATTTTGGAAGAATATCAAGATATTTTTGACATTGAACCTGGTGAAATTGAAGATTTTGAATATTGTGGAAGTAAACAATAATGGAAGCTATGAAGTAGCCAATACACGAACTGGTAACATCGTGGGAACTTATAATGCATCGAATTTGAAGATCTATTATTCAAGAACCAGATGATTTAATGTGTAGATAGGAAAAATAATTTTTTTTTCAATTTTTATTTTTTGCTAGGTGTGGGGTGGATGTGCCCAACTCTAGGAATGGGTATTCCAAGTTTCAGACACCTAGATATCAAGGGAAAGGCTGTAGCCGCTTTTGAAAGTTCAGATATTTGAATATCGCGCTACTTTGCTTCTCGAAGCATTTCGAAGGATTTTACCGATAGTTGGATGGCAAATGACGTAGCGAGTCATAGCAGAGGTGGAGGCTATTTATTGATTAAATAGTTAACTATGGAGCAGAGACTTGAGACTGGGATCAGATTACTGGCACGGCCAAATGAAAGAGAACGCAATTAGTATCAAGTAAATCGGACCAGGGATTCAAGAGATATGAGGATTTCTAGATATCAGGCGATGACGCGTGACCCTGACCGTTTTGAATAAAAGCCAGCTGGAGCAGGCATGGTTAGCTCACTTCAACACAAGCACTTGCAGAGCAAGTTGCGTCTACGCTGAGCCAAGGCACATGGTTGCCGCATCTACGCAGAAGTTCTTTTCAAATCGTGATAGTCACGAGAAGTGCTGCGCAAACGAGTTGGAACTTAGTAAGTTTCTGGTGAGGAGAATCACTGAGGTGATTGTTTTTCTACAGACATTGGTGGAAATATTTATATTTCCAAAAAGGACATATGCTAGACTTGGTCTAGAAAATAGTATTTTGTCACAGTCCAATAGTAACTTAATACTTGGATGTTTAAATCCATTTGCAAGTCAGTTTTCATTTTTGTAACTAGTTAACCACTTCGATCTGTCAGTACACTGAAGACTAGTCTATAACGGTGGCGTTCATTAGTCTACGCAAGGGAAACTGCAAGTTGTCTAGCGCATGGCAGATGGTGATATACAAACCATGCCCAGGGAACGATCTTCAGAACAGCCGTTAATTGCTTAGACTGTCAATGTTTTTCTTGTACTGATGAGATTACAGTGCGTTATGTTACAACTGACATATTTAAGAAGAGATCACTTAGATCTGACCCTATTTCAACAAACTGTTATGGCTTTGATAGAAGCTCATACTAAAATGGAACCACTGTTTATTAAAACGTCAAAAGATACTACCACTATGTCTGACTAGACGATTTGTGGGTCTACAATGGCGGCCGATACAAGGATTATACGTGCTTGTCCGATAGGGCATGTCTATGGATAAATCTGGTACAGACCAGGTTTACTACACTTCAAGACCATCAAGAAATGTAAGCCACATTTGAATTATTTTATGCTTAGCTAATTGGAACAAACTATTTTTCTGCAGATGACCAACACATTTTTTTCGTCGTATTTAAAGCTTGTAATGATTTACGCAAGACTTGTTAGAGTTATTCTGAGCATTTTCAGCACTCAGAACAGTTTAGGATCGATGACCGAGCATTTTGAGCATTTATTTGAATTTTTCATATTTTTGGGAAATCACGGTAATCAGCCGATGTAACTGTAAAAGTTAAATTTATTTTTGTTGAGGAATGGATATTTTTTTTCCATATTCGAAGGTTCGAACATGTGGATTCTCACATAATGAGATGATAATTAAACATATTTAAAATGATATAAATAATAATAATAATAATAATCCACTAATAATAATAATAATAATTTTCATACATTTTCTAAATAATTCTTGGATATTATATTATCTAATAATCATATGTATTGAGAAAGAGCCTATGAAGTAGTTTAAACATTTCTAGTTTGGAACAGGAGATTTTCCGAAGGAGAGTGGTTAGCGCAAGCCCGCATTCAACCAACATTTCAGTTCTGGTTGAACAGTTGATATTTGCTATGAGCAAAGTATATGTTTCATATAACACGGAGAGGCATGAAACGGGAAGCAATTGATATTTGTATCAAATAGGATATTGTTGTATTTATATAAAATCATGACGTAAATACACTTCGAAAGTGAAATAATGCTTTTCATATGTATGGTAAATTCACGGGTTGAACTGAATGGTAAAATAAAATAAACTTGTCAGTTTATTAATCTTCCAGTGTTGATAACAAGCAGAGGCTTGATTTATTGTATAAATTTTGGGAAGATAATTTATGTGTGTGAAGTAGTTGAAATGCCATTCCCAGGTGCGCAGGTTTAAGTCGCAGGAATGAAGGTTTTTTCGAGCATCAATCAAATAGCAGGTTCGATGGCTCAGGTTTATAGTAGGAGTATTGGAACCACACATTTCGTCGTATGAATAACCCGAAGGTTATTTCTTTGAAACCATCAGTTCTTATTTCAACCTTGTTTACGAATTCCATTTAGACTTTGATTTTGCTAGAACCCGGATTTGTCATGATAGTAGTTTATTCTTCTACAGAGGAAGACCTTTGCCGTTGTTGTTGTTGTTATAATATTGTGTTCTTACACGAATAGTAGAATGGGCCACTGCCAATTTAAAATAATTCTTTAACCACGAATAATTTGAAGGATATTTTCAATCCTAGTGCCATGAACTAAATGAATTCATTATAAAACTACAATTCTAATTTCCGCATTCTGTCGAAGAATTGCAAGTTGTAAAAGTTGCTAAAAATGGCCATAAATATAAATATTTTTATAATAATGTTTCCAAGTGGAAAATCTAATAGTTGAATGGTTCAACCATTTATTGATCAAGTTGATGATTCAGAAATCATATGTTTTGTTTGGAACTTGAAGTTCAGAATCGAGTCACTTCTCGAATGTTAAATGTCAGAAGAACAATTAATTGTTGTTGTGCTTCGCACAGTTCTTCGATGCTATGCTCAAGGTCAAATACTTTTCAGATGTTATTAATATGTGTTAATAATTTGTGTTGCTTCGATGATGATGATAATATTTTCAACGATATATTTTTTGAAAACTGGAAAACAAGTGAAAATTTAGAATTCTATAAACATTTATTCTACGAGTGATTAACGTCATGTAAATAGTCAAACAGTGATCTACGTTATTTCCAGTATGGACAATTCATTTTGAACTGGAATTAAATGTTAATAATTTTGGAACACAGTCCACAGGACTATTAATCGGACTTGTGTTTCCAAAAAGTTTGTCAAATGTGTTTGGAAGATTTCTGTATATTGTGTGTAAATAAGTGTGTGGATCGCCACACGTGGATGATGCTGCTTTGAGCATTCTTGCAGTCAGATTTTAACTTTAAATAAACTGAGATAATTTTACCAGATGTGTTTCTCCCAATTAAATCTCCTTCTATCCTTATTGTTGCATTGAGCCAAAAATCAGTAAAGCATTTTTATAAATTTGATGTCGTTTTTGCGATTTGCTTTAACCCATCTGGCGCTCCGGGATATTTTGATTCTCGTGCTGACTGATTATTGGTAAATGCATATGTGGTCATACGGACTCCGGTCTAAACGGGCACATAAAATAAGATAGAGAGAGAAATGGCTTCGAACGTGGGTCCCGATTTAGACAGGGTCAATCGCATGCCGATTTGAAATTGTGATAATTTTTATAGAAATATTTTGGGAGTTGAGAGATGTCTGGTTTGGATGAATAAATTAGTAGGAAACCCAATTAGTGGGGAAAATTAAAAATTTAACTGGTTAATAATTAGAATGGGTTTGATTATTTTGATAATGGCTTAACCATTAGGGCGTCAAGTAAATTCAGTAGTAAACGTTCGATGACTGGATATACACATTATTAGAATCCAGGTGGAGGATATTTGAGAACTTGCATATTTTTCTTGTGATATTGTGGTAAATGTAATTCGTAAAAGTAGAGAATTTTGTTTTTCCATCACGTCCATATTAGGACAAATCTCATTTTATTATAGTGTTCCAATTAGCTATTCATATTTCTTGTTCTAGTTATAAGCTTGTGTTTGCCACTGTTGTATACCCCTAAGTTTTGAATAATAATTGAAATTATGGAAGAAATGATGAGGATGATGAGGAGTTTGGAGGAGAGTTCGAAAGAGGCTGGACGGCGTGTAGCCGCTATTATGAAAGAAAATACTGAGGCTTTAGAAAAGAAACTTAAAGAAAATTCTGATTCTTTAGAAAGTAAACTTAAAGAAAATTCTGATTCGTTAGAAAATAAACTTAAAGAAAATTTGAATGATAAACTTAAAGAAAATTCTGATTCTTTGGAAAATAAACTTAAAGAAAATTCTGATAAACTCAAAGAAAATTCCGATTTGTTAGAGAGCAGGTTAAAAGATAACTTAAAGGAAAATTTAAACAGTAAATTTAATTCAATGGAAAGTAAATTTAAAGAGAATTCTGAAATTTTGAAAATGACACTTGAAAGTAAAATGAATAAATTATGCGATAAAACACATGAGCTCGAAACTTCATTAGCTACTAACGCATGTTTAATGGACGAAAAATTTCGCGATGCCGATCTTCGATCCCAAAGCTTAGCTGATAGGATAGAACATGGTCTTAGGAAAGTTGGTGAAGACATGGTCAACCTGGAAGTCAGAGTGAAGAAGGAGAGTAACGAGATGGGAATTCTAGTTGTTCAACGTTTAACGGAACAATTCAAGGAACTTGTCATGGGAGAAATAAGAGAAGGTGTGATTAGTGAATTGCAAACTGAAATCAAAACCACAGTTGTCAATGAAATTAAAGACACACTCAAGCTGGAGAATCAAGAGGGAATCAAGGAGATTAGGGAATCTTTGTCATCCCATATTGAAGTAATTGCCAAGGATATTCAAGCAACTCAGAAGGACATATCAGATATGACAGGGTCATTGAAAAGTCATGAGGCTGTTATGAACCAGATATCCATTGATGTTAAAGACAATTGTAAAGAGACCGAAGCAATCAAGAAGATGGCAGAAGAAAACCAGAAGGAACTTGAGGCTATGAAAACTCAAATAAAGGATGAGAAACAGTCAGATCATCTGTTGAAAATGCCGAATGTAAGGGGAAAGGAACAGATACAGATAAATCTAGGAGCAGCTAGAGAGACTGATAGACAGGATGAGGTCAGGACAGTATTTCAATCCAACCCCATAACTGTATTTAAGAACATAGAAGATAAGCCTTCTAAATTTTCAGGGCGAGATTCTGTAACACCCGTGGAATTTTTGAGAGAAGCAGGTGATTACCTGAAAGATTCTAAGATCCCTAAAGAAAGACAGATCCGAGTGATAGGGAAGTTCTTGGAAGGTCCCGCACTTTTGTGGTTCAGAGCATTTAGGTCCACTCTAACTACTTTTGAGGAGTTTTCTCGTGGGCTATTGAAGAAGTTTTGGTCCCCGGAAACCTAACAGCAAGTTAGAGCAGAGTTATATTCGAAGAGATTCTCGACGTCACAACCTACTCGATACTCTACGTACTTTTCTGGACAGCTGTCTAAACTTCAACATTTAGATCCGCCAATGCCAGATAACGAGTTGATTACTGCATTGATACGTCAATTTCCAGCAGACGTCCAGAGGACTTTGATCGCTGCTGATATCTATAATATGGAACAATTTGATGAAGTATTACAGAAGCTGGATCATACAAACGCTCAATTCTTCCATCAGAAGGGAGCAAAGAATAACAACGCTGTGTATGCTGTTATGGCTGACAGTTATTCTCAGACACCTCGAGAGATTCGAGAGGAGCGAGAAGAGAAATCGCCGAGGGAAGATTCCAATAAGAGAGGATGGAACCAATACAGTAACAGATACAGTTACAAACCATATGTGAGACCAGATGGTGGTAATCGATACAACACTCGATGGAGAAGACCACGAGATACTCAAGGAAGGTACCAGGAAAGAAGATCCTATGGTAGAAACAACTATAATAATAGAGGGAATGTAGATACTCGTCAGTCCAATGAAGAATTTAACAAGGACACGAGGAAAAATTTGGAAGCAAGACACCAAGATAACTTGCAATTTGTGGAGCAGAGGCCCAATAATCCAGGTCCATCGGGAACACAACAATCCCGGGGGAATGGTAATGAAAAAAAAAAAAAAAACTTCGAATTCACAGTAGAAGATAGAATTTTGAATACTTTCACTTCCAGAATTATTAAATGGCAAGCAGAGGATGATGATTTAATTCAACAGAATGACGAACGAAAAGAAATGGGTACGAGCATTAGAATGCCAATCATTTCATGCGAAGTTTTTGGTATGCCTGTCGATACTTTGATCGATACTGGGGCTATGCTTTGTCTGGTGAGTGAGAAGCTTTATATTCTGTGGAAGCTCAAAGAGAATTTAGAGGAGATTCCAGTATCAGGAATTAAGATCCAAGGAATAATACCCAATAAAATATCTCTGTGTAAAACACAATTATACTTATGTATTACGATTGGAGGACATGATTTTCGACATGTGTTTGTTGTAATGAAGGACATGGCTTTTGACATGATATTGGGAGCAGATTTCATTCAGAAATACCAAGCAGTGATAGATATGAAGGCAGAGACGATTACATTCAAGAATACCGAAGAGATTAACTTCGAGGGAAAAGAAGAGGAAGACATCGAGGGAGATGCTCAATGGTCTCTGATTTTTCATGAAGCTGAAGGAAGAGAAGTCTACACTGAGAAGGAGTCCCCAGAGCTAGGGAAAATTTTGGAAGAATATCAAGATATTTTTGACATTGAACCTGGTGAAATTGAAGATTTTGAATATTGTGGAAGTAAACAATAATGGAGGCTATGAAGTAGCCAATACACGAACTGGTAACATCGTGGGAACTTATAATGCATCGAATTTGAAGATCTATTATTCAAGAACCAGATGATTTAATGTGTAGATAGGAAAAATAAATTTTTTTTCAATTTTTATTTTTTGCTAGGTGTGGGGTGGATGTGCCCAACTCTAGGAATGGGTATTCTAAGTTTCAGACACCTAGATATCAAGGGAAATGCTGTAGCCGCTTTTGAAAGTTCAGATATTTGAATATCGCGCTACTTTGCTTCTCGAAGCATTTCGAAGGATTTTACCGATAGTTGGATGGCAAATGACGTAGCGAGTCATAGCAGAGGTGGAGGCTATTTATTGATTAAATAGTTAACTATGGAGCAGAGACTTGAGACTGGGATCAGATTACTGGCACGGCCAAATGAAAGAGAACGCAATTAGTATCAAGTAAATCGGACCAGGGATTCAAGAGATATGAGGATTTCTAGATATCAGGCGATGACGCGTGACCCTGACCGTTTTGAATAAAAGCCAGCTGGAGCAGGCATGGTTAGCTCACTTCAACACAAGCACTTGCAGAGCAAGTTGCGTCTACGCTGAGCCAAGGCACATGGTTGCCGCATCTACGCAGAAGTTCTTTTCAAATCGTGATAGTCACGAGAAGTGCTGCGCAAACGAGTTGGAACTTAGTAAGTTTCTGGTGAGGAGAATCACTGAGGTGATTGTTTTTCTACAGACATTGGTGGAAATATTTATATTTCCAAAAAGGACATATGCTAGACTTGGTCTAGAAAATAGTATTTTGTCACAGTCCAATAGTAACTTAATACTTGGATGTTTAAATCCATTTGCAAGTCAGTTTTCATTTTTGTAACTAGTTAACCACTTCGATCTGTCAGTACACTGAAGACTAGTCTATAACGGTGGCGTTCATTAGTCTACGCAAGGGAAACTGCAAGTTGTCTAGCGCATGGCAGATGGTGATATACAAACCATGCCCAGGGAACGATCTTCAGAACAGCCGTTAATTGCTTAGACTGTCAATGTTTTTCTTGTACTGATGAGATTACAGTGCGTTATGTTACAACTGACATATTTAAGAAGAGATCACTTAGATCTGACCCTATTTCAACAAACTGTTATGGCTTTGATAGAAGCTCATACTAAAATGGAACCACAGTTTATTAAAACGTCAAAAGATACTACCACTATGTCTGACTAGACGATTTGTGGGTCTACAATGGCGGCCGATACAAGGATTATACGTGCTTGTCCGATAGGGCATGTCTATGGATAAATCTGGTACAGACCAGGTTTACTACACTTCAAGACCATCAAGAAATGTAAGCCACATTTGAATTATTTTATGCTTAGCTAATTGGAACAAACTATTTTTCTGCAGATGACCAACACATTTTTTTCGTCGTATTTAAAGCTTGTAATGATTTACGCAAGACTTGTTAGAGTTATTCTGAGCATTTTCAGCACTCAGAACAGTTTAGGATCGATGACCGAGCATTTTGAGCATTTATTTGAATTTTTCATATTTTTGGGAAATCACGGTAATCAGCCGAAGTAACTGTAAAAGTTAAATTTATTTTTGTTGAGGAATGGATATTTTTTTTCCATATTCGAAGGTTCGAACATGTGGATTCTCACATAATGAGATGATAATTAAACATATTTAAAATGATATAAATAATAATAATAATAATAATCCACTAATAATAATAATAATAATTTTCATAAATTTTCTAAATAATTCTTGGATATTATATTATCTAATAATCATATGTATTGAGAAAGAGCCTGAAACGTTATCTACTTAGGCTGGGATGACAAGTGAAACGGTATTTACTTTGCTCCACGTTGAGCGTACAAATGAAACAGTAATTAGTGCCCCATGATGGTAGCGACAAATGAAACGTTTTTGCTAGCCCACACTGTTGGGTGAGAAATGTAACTGTTTACCTTTGCCTAAGCTATGTTGTTTTAATGGGCGCCAAGACCTCAATGCAATGTTGAAATCTAAATTTGTATTTAACAACGTCTAGCTCTGGCAGAACACATTCAAGACTCTATTCACTCAGATCGTGGTATGATTTGATCATTAACCCAACAAACAATTGTATCAGGAGAAGGAATTGGTCTATATCTAATGCTACCTACTGAAAGCAAAGATTGCATTGTAAAAGAAATGAATTTATTATATATAACAAGTATAGCAAAATTAATAATAATAATAACTATAAAATTTAAATTGGAGCGTTGTGATTTTAATATTACCGATAGAAAATTACGTGAAAACGGAGTCTGATAAATTGATTTTACTCTTATTTCCAAGCTATGAAGTTACTGAATTATGAAATATAAAACAAAGAAAAATGAGAGATTGCGTATTTCTGCGTCATTAGCGCTTACCCCTGGAAATTGCCAAAGCATTTCCCTCGTTCTTGATGATGCTGTGTGCTTCCCACAGTCTCCTGGACGTCGCCATCTTCTTCGTTATTTGTTGATATTCTGGTAGATTAGATAATTCTATGGTCCGTACATCGGACCCAAACTCTCGTAAAACCGCACTGGTTACGTTTTACAAAAGTTCGTCGCTAACTCCACTGAACATCGGAGCGACACGCACTTGCGACCGTACACTGCAAGTTCTACACAGATTGTCCGCGTTTCACGGAACATCGGAGCGTCCCCCGCGTATAACCATCCTCCGCAAGTATTTCACAGATTGTCCTTGTCTCACGGCGCGTCGAACGTTATATCCACACGCCGGCTCCCCACTCTTCAGTCCCAACTAGCTTACGTCGTCTCCCCTGATTGGCTGAGCACGCCGCCACTTCCCCTCCTCCGGTTCATTACACTCCGCGGGCGAGAGGGAGAAGTCGTATTCCGTTTCAACAATTCGTCTTTTCTAGACCTTGCGTAATACTTCTCGACAGGAATCAGCTTGCATTTGAATTCCCAGTGAGTCATGTCTCTCAAATACCCTAACTGACAAAACTCCATAAAATTCCGTAATCAGATAATTTTCTATGATATCGTCGTTCGTAATAATTTGCTTGATAGCGTTTTCTAAGACATAGAAAACCTATCTGTACGCTTATAATTTTTATAAAATGCTCCGAAAATATCTAAATAATCATTATAATAAATTAATAATAATAATAAATTAACATGAAAAATTATCTTGGCTGAACAATTTGCCGCGTAAATAAATATAGAATGGCTTCCTACTGACTTATGCCAGTTGCATAAAACCCCTCGAAAAACACGTTACATATTCGCCTCGGATCATCGGATGATTTACCGTGACGACGGTCCATTATCCGATTATCCCAGACACGTTAATAAACCCCATCCAAAATACATATTACATAAATGAAATCACCCTAAATTACAGATATATACACTCATATTTTTTCTTCACGCACTTTGCGTCAAAGTTTGTTGTCACTATGGATTGCACTTTGCAACCAGTCCAATGTTTTACATATGGAATAGTGTTCCACGGATATTTCCGCCTCTCAAATTTCTCTATGTTGGAGAAATAGACATAATTAATGTGTGAGCACTATGTATTTATGATGTCATATCACACGCATTGAAGGTGTTCTGATATATTTATATCACCATAGAACTTCCTAATTTCACTGGAGGTCCCCTCCTTATGGTGACATTTAATTCCACTTATCACTGAGCACACGATCACACTATTGTGGCAGCGCCTCGTGACCATAATACTTAATCTCTCTTTAAAGTAGATTAAATTAATATTGACTTCTGAAAAAAAATACAGTAAATGCGCATTACATATAACACCAAATATTTCTGTGCCGTAATCGCCCTGTCTTGTTAAGTTCCCGTAGACCATATTCTACTTCATACTAGTTCTCAACACAGACCATTTCTCCTCACACAAATAATACCATTATACAAATTGCCTTAAATTACACACTTACAAATCTTACATGGCGAGGCCGTAAACAGAAATCACGTGTGCTGATATGTATGAGTTTCATGAAGGACTGTCTCGCATTCTGATGGCCCATCTTTTATCTCGTGGACGCCTTAAGCTAACAAGCCCTATACAAGCGCTCCCCCATCTCTTGGAGATAAATGGGAACCCATCAGCGCTGCCAAAATGGCCTTGGTGCATCGAGACAATTTAGTGCTCAACAGCATCCGACAATCCCGTCATATTTCCCTGTACCTTAAAAACTCTCATTTACTTACATACTACCCCCCTGTGTGACTTATGATACGCCTGCCTGGAAGACCATCTCCTCCCACGCACCAAATACCACACTTACTCATTTGATAGGCTGGCTCGCCAGCTAAACACACTCACTTTATGACACATATTTTCGTAGACTATGTATATTATACTTCCCTTATAATCTGTTTCCCTTACTATCCTCCAGCACATATGCTGTTTTGCCAATACGTTTGGAAACTATAAATGTTACTCCGTCACCTGCTTCCAACCTTGCCAGTGGCTCCCTTAAATGAACGTCATCAAGTTGCTCTACCTAGCATATTTCTCATTGTCTGTAACGATGCCCTGTTGCTACTGTCCACACATGCACATATTAAAATACCGTCCTCTGCTTTAACCACATAGATAATCCCTACATAAATTAGTGTCCCTCGATAGCATGTCTGCAAGAATGTTATCTTTACCTTTAATATATTTTACTGTGAATTCGTATTCCTGCAGAGCAAGAATCCACCTACTAACTCTGTTAGAACTGAGTTTACAAGTTCTCATATACAGTAATGCATGGTGATCTGTGTGGATCTCAAATTTCCCCCCTACTAAATACATTCTAAATTTCCCTAAACTGAAAACAATACCTAAAAGCTCTAACTCAGTAATCGTGTATCTTTTCTCTGCTGCAGTCAGTCCTCGCGAGGCTAAAGATACAATGCACAGATTACCCTCATCATCTCTCTGACATAATACTCCAGCAATGCCTATATGTGAAGCATCTGTCATAACCACATATTCCTTATCTTTTAAAGGATATTTCAGCACTACAGCTTTCTCAAAACCTTCCTTTAGCGCTCTAAAAGCCTGATCATGCTTGGACTCCCATCTCCACCGAGTCCCACTTTTAAGCAATTCCCTGAATGGTTCTACCAACCCTGAGTATTTAAGAACGAACCTCCTGAAAAAGTTGCAAATTCCCAGGTAAGTTTTTAACTGTTTAACATTCTGTGGCACCTCTGCGTTAAGTATCTTATTAACCCTACTTTCTTCTGGTGTTACACCTCTACTCGACACTCTATGACCTAAAAATGTCACTTCTGACTGACAGAATGACGACTTAGACAGCTTCAAAGTGAACCCTGCCTGATCTAACTTCTGAAAAACTATATTTAAATGACGTAGATGCTCCTCAAAACTGCGTGAACTAATTACCATATCATCTATGTAAATGGTTACAAACTCTCCTGTGTCATCCCCTAATGCGATGTTTAAAGCCCTAATTAAAGCTGCTGAACTACTCTTTAACCCATAAGGTGTTCTACAAAATTGATAAAGGTTATATTTATGACTAAAAGCTGTAAATGGTCTATCTTCGTACATAAGTGGCACTTGCCAAAAACTGGAACTCAAATCTACACAAGTGAAATACTTCTTCCCCTCAAATATTTGCATTAATTCTTCTATTGACATAGATTTCAGCTGATCTGAACTAATTCTACTGTTAACCAAACGAGCGTCTAAACAAATACGAACAGTGCCGTCGGTCTTGGGTACCGTTATCAAAGAATTAACATATGGACTGTTCGAGTGCTCAATAATCCCATCTTCAAGCATCTGGTTAATTTGTGCCTCAACTGCACTCTGATAAGCGAAAGGTACAGGATATCTATGTCCTGTGAATACTGACCTATCAATAACGTTCAATGAATGTGTATAGCAATTGGCCATACCAATGCGATCCTCAAAAACTCTCCTATTACACCATAACACATCATAGAGCCGAACACACTGTTCATCCTCTATATTTCCCTGAAATGCAGCCTCACGTAACGAGTCCTCTAGACTTCCGTTCGTAATCACACTGCCCACAAAACATGGAGAACCCCGCTCTACGGCTGGCGATATCTCATTTAAAGTACAAATCACACCTACAATACTACTCCTCTGAATATGGTCATTGAACGCTACTTCTACTTCAGAATCTCCCCATTTAAATTTCAAACTCCCTACATCATAACATAAGTTACCAGACACTCTACTTAGCCACTCTGAACCCAAGATAACACTGAATACTAAATTTGGAATTACAAGACAAATCTGCTTCTCTACATGATTATTAATTTTAATGTCTACTAAAACTTGCTTAGAAATTACTTTAGACCTCTTCCCAACAGCTGTGATAACAAAAGTGCTTTTAATTGGCATCTCCTCAAAATTTACTCCAGTTCCTTTCATTTTATCATAAAATGCACTACTTATGCAACTCTTCATACAACCACTATCAATTAAAACATCTGTGTACGCCTCGGACACGTTAAATTTAACTATGGGGCTCTTACTAACCACTTCCTGAATAATACCTTCATCATTTAGTTCATGTAATAATTCATTTCTTACATTTAGGTCATAGGGTTCCTGTATAATTGTATGGACAGGGCATGCTACAGACTGAGATTCTGACCTTACTTCGCAGCCTGGTTCGCGTTTAAAGCACCGCTACAGCTGGCCGTAGTACTACTAACTACTAAACTGGTCTGGTTGTTCTGGGCTGTGTTGTTATTGTTTGGCTGTATATTACTACCACTAGGCTGTCCTCTTCCTTGACCCCTATTCTGGTTGTAATTATTGTCATTATAATTTCTCCCTTGATTTCCCCTGAAATCATTGTTTCTCCCTTGATTTCCCCTGTAATCATTGTTCCTCCCTTGATTTCCCCTGAAATCATTGTTCCTCCCTTGATACTGACTACCATAGCCATTTCCTCTGTTCTGATTTAGCTGATTATTATTATTTCTATTTTGAGCGTTGGCCCCTTCGCCACCGTTCCCTTGAACTTCCTGATGCCTGGCTTCATTAGGTCTATTATTATTATTACCCTGGTTCCGATTGAAATTGTCCTCATAACCCCCTCTCCCTAGTGCATCAAATGTGCTTAACAGATTTTCTACTTGTGATATAGTCTTTACATTCTGGATACAAGCAGCCTCCTTGATCCTATAGGGAAAGTGCCTAAGTAGCAACCTCACCACATCACTTTCCTCCTTCAAGCCATCCAGATATTTACACACTAATACCTGCCCTAAAAAGTATTCGGTCATGGTGGAGCTTCCTTTAGGGTGATATTTACCACACACTACTCCCTCACGATGCTGCGACTGAATAACCTCATTCCAGAACTTTTCACAGAATTTCATTTTAAAATCATTAATATCAGTAAACTTGTCTCTGTAGACAGCAAACCAATTCCTCGTTTCCCCCACAAACACTTGTTCTAAAATTTCAACTACCTGGCACCACTCAATACTACCATTTTCCAACCTTTCCCCAAATTTATTTTCTATAGTGTTCATGAACTCCATTGGGCACCCCTGTCGATTGCTGAACTTACCCAGTTCTACCTCCCTGTGTGTGCTATTCACAAAAACTGGCCTATTCTGACTATTTTCTTGCCTGATCCTAGCTTTTAATTTTAATTCTAATTCTGCGATTTTCTCCTCAGCCTTCCTCTCAATACTGTTTACTGTTAATTTAATGTTTCCTTCTGATTCTTCTACTTTATCATATAGCTTTGCTTGTTTCTCCTCAATCTTGCTAATGCTCTCCCTATTACTCTCTCTTAGATCATTTACTTCTGCAACTATTTGTGAGTGAACTTTCTCAATTCTACCCCCCAGCTGTTCCTTAACCTCTTTAGTAGCTACCTGAATTTTGTCAATTTCTCCCCCCAATTGCTTTTTGACCTGCTGTGTTTCCAGTTGCACTAGTTCTTTTAAATTTTCAGCCTGTGTACTGATTCTAATTTCCAACTCCTCCTGTACTTTTCCTAATTTTCTGTCTACATCTGCAATAATCTCTTTAGCCTTTTCTTCCATCACCCCCCTGATCTCACCTCTAATCAGTTCGAATTTGTCACTCATTTCCCTACTGTTTTGTTCTAATTTAGCATTTAAAGTTTCATTTCTCTCTCTATTTTCCCTATTGTTTTGTTCTAATTTAGCATTTAAAGTTTCAGTACTCTCTCTATTTTCCTTACTGTTTTGTTCTAATCTGGCGTTTAAACTATCGCTCAATTCCCTATTACTCTCTTTATTTTCCCTACTGTTTTGTTCTAGTTTAGCGTTATTCTGTTCTAACTTTGCATTTAAAGCTTCTGTACTTTCTTTATTTTCCCTACTATTTTGTTCTAATTTAGCATTTAAGGCATCACTACTAACTTTGTTCTGATACATAAACTCGAGAAGTAAAGTTTTTAATTCTGGTTGGCCGCCTACACTCCCTGTTTCAGTATCGGGATTTACCTCCGCTACCCCGGTACTACCATCACTCGACATACTGCTCGTATCATCACTCTCCCGTTGATGACCACTACGTAACCTCATCTGTCTTTCTTTCTCATCCCCCATAATGATATACACTGATACAGACAAATAACCCCCAAAATACAGGCACAGAAATATATACCCTTCTCCTTCCACAAATGTTATTAGGTTTTCAGCCCCAAGTTGTCGGCGACAAATTGAAACGTTATCTACTTAGGCTGGGATGACAAGTGAAACGGTATTTACTTTGCTCCACGTTGAGCGTACAAATGAAACGGTAATTAGTGCCCCATGATGGTAGCGACAAATGAAACGTTTTTGCTAGCCCACACTGTTGGGTGAGAAATGTAACTGTTTACCTTTGCCTAAGCTATGTTGTTTTAATGGGCGCCAAGACCTCAATGCAATGTTGAAATCTAAATTTGTATTTAACAACGTCTAGCTCTGGCAGAACACATTCAAGACTCTATTCACTCAGATCGTGGTATGATTTGATCATTAACCCAACAAACAATTGTATCAGGAGAAGGAATTGGTCTATATCTAATGCTACCTACTGAAAGCAAAGATTGCATTGTAAAAGAAATGAATTTATTATATATAACAAGTATAGCAAAATTAATAATAATAATAACTATAAAATTTAAATTGGAGCGTTGTGATTTTAATATTACCGATAGAAAATTACGTGAAAACGGAGTCTGATAAATTGATTTTACTCTTATTTCCAAGCTATGAAGTTACTGAATTATGAAATATAAAACAAAGAAAAATGAGAGATTGCGTATTTCTGCGTCATTAGCGCTTACCCCTGGAAATTGCCAAAGCATTTCCCTCGTTCTTGATGATGCTGTGTGCTTCCCACAGTCTCCTGGACGTCGCCATCTTCTTCGTTATTTGTTGATATTCTGGTAGATTAGATAATTCTATGGTCCGTACATCGGACCCAAACTCTCGTAAAACCGCACTGGTTACGTTTTACAAAAGTTCGTCGCTAACTCCACTGAACATCGGAGCGACACGCACTTGCGACCGTACACTGCAAGTTCTACACAGATTGTCCGCGTTTCACGGAACATCGGAGCGTCCCCCGCGTATAACCATCCTCCGCAAGTATTTCACAGATTGTCCTTGTCTCACGGCGCGTCGAACGTTATATCCACACGCCGGCTCCCCACTCTTCAGTCCCAACTAGCTTACGTCGTCTCCCCTGATTGGCTGAGCACGCCGCCACTTCCCCTCCTCCGGTTCATTACACTCCGCGGGCGAGAGGGAGAAGTCGTATTCCGTTTCAACAATTCGTCTTTTCTAGACCTTGCGTAATACTTCTCGACAGGAATCAGCTTGCATTTGAATTCCCAGTGAGTCATGTCTCTCAAATACCCTAACTGACAAAACTCCATAAAATTCCGTAATCAGATAATTTTCTATGATATCGTCGTTCGTAATAATTTGCTTGATAGCGTTTTCTAAGTCATAGAAAACCTATCTGTATGCTTATAATTTTTATAAAATGCTCCGAAAATATCTAAATAATCATTATAATAAATTAATAATAATAATAAATTAACATGAAAAATTATCTTGGCTGAACAATTTGCCGCGTAAATAAATATAGAATGGCTTCCTACTGACTTATGCCAGTTGCATAAAACCCCTCGAAAAACACGTTACATATTCGCCTCGGATCATCGGATGATTTACCGTGACGACGGTCCATTATCCGATTATCCCAGACACGTTAATAAACCCCATCCAAAATACATATTACATAAATGAAATCACCCTAAATTACAGATATATACACTCATATTTTTTCTTCACGCACTTTGCGTCAAAGTTTGTTGTCACTATGGATTGCACTTTGCAACCAGTCCAATGTTTTACATATGGAATAGTGTTCCACGGATATTTCCGCCTCTCAAATTTCTCTATGTTGGAGAAATAGACATAATTAATGTGTGAGCACTATGTATTTATGATGTCATATCACACGCATTGAAGGTGTTCTGATATATTTATATCACCATAGAACTTCCTAATTTCACTGGAGGTCCCCTCCTTATGGTGACATTTAATTCCACTTATCACTGAGCACACGATCACACTATTGTGGCAGCGCCTCGTGACCATAATACTTAATCTCTCTTTAAAGTAGATTAAATTAATATTGACTTCTGAAAAAAAATACAGTAAATGCGCATTACATATAACACCAAATATTTCTGTGCCGTAATCGCCCTGTCTTGTTAAGTTCCCGTAGACCATATTCTACTTCATACTAGTTCTCAACACAGACCATTTCTCCTCACACAAATAATACCATTATACAAATTGCCTTAAATTACACACTTACAAATCTTACATGGCGAGGCCGTAAACAGAAATCACGTGTGCTGATATGTATGAGTTTCATGAAGGACTGTCTCGCATTCTGATGGCCCATCTTTTATCTCGTGGACGCCTTAAGCTAACAAGCCCTATACAAGCGCTCCCCCATCTCTTGGAGATAAATGGGAACCCATCAGCGCTGCCAAAATGGCCTTGGTGCATCGAGACAATTTAGTGCTCAACAGCATCCGACAATCCCGTCATATTTCCCTGTACCTTAAAAACTCTCATTTACTTACATACTACCCCCCTGTGTGACTTCTGATACGCCTGCCTGGAAGACCATCTCCTCCCACGCACCAAATACCACACTTACTCATTTGATAGGCTGGCTCGCCAGCTAAACACACTCACTTTATGACACATATTTTCGTAGACTATGTATATTATACTTCCCTTATAATCTGTTTCCCTTACTATCCTCCAGCACATATGCTGTTTTGCCAATACGTTTGGAAACTATAAATGTTACTCCGTCACCTGCTTCCAACCTTGCCAGTGGCTCCCTTAAATGAACGTCATCAAGTTGCTCTACCTAGCATATTTCTCATTGTCTGTAACGATGCCCTGTTGCTACTGTCCACACATGCACATATTAAAATACCGTCCTCTGCTTTAACCACATAGATAATCCCTACATAAATTAGTGTCCCTCGATAGCATGTCTGCAAGAATGTTATCTTTACCTTTAATATATTTTACTGTGAATTCGTATTCCTGCAGAGCAAGAATCCACCTACTAACTCTGTTAGAACTGAGTTTACAAGTTCTCATATACAGTAATGCATGGTGATCTGTGTGGATCTCAAATTTCCCCCCTACTAAATACATTCTAAATTTCCCTAAACTGAAAACAATACCTAAAAGCTCTAACTCAGTAATCGTGTATCTTTTCTCTGCTGCAGTCAGTCCTCGCGAGGCTAAAGATACAATGCACAGATTACCCTCATCATCTCTCTGACATAATACTCCAGCAATGCCTATATGTGAAGCATCTGTCATAACCACATATTCCTTATCTTTTAAAGGATATTTCAGCACTACAGCTTTCTCAAAACCTTCCTTTAGCGCTCTAAAAGCCTGATCATGCTTGGACTCCCATCTCCACCGAGTCCCACTTTTAAGCAATTCCCTGAATGGTTCTACCAACCCTGAGTATTTAAGAACGAACCTCCTGAAAAAGTTGCAAATTCCCAGGTAAGTTTTTAACTGTTTAACATTCTGTGGCACCTCTGCGTTAAGTATCTTATTAACCCTACTTTCTTCTGGTGTTACACCTCTACTCGACACTCTATGACCTAAAAATGTCACTTCTGACTGACAGAATGACGACTTAGACAGCTTCAAAGTGAACCCTGCCTGATCTAACTTCTGAAAAACTATATTTAAATGACGTAGATGCTCCTCAAAACTGCGTGAACTAATTACCATATCATCTATGTAAATGGTTACAAACTCTCCTGTGTCATCCCCTAATGCGATGTTTAAAGCCCTAATTAAAGCTGCTGAACTACTCTTTAACCCATAAGGTGTTCTACAAAATTGATAAAGGTTATATTTATGACTAAAAGCTGTAAATGGTCTATCTTCGTACATAAGTGGCACTTGCCAAAAACTGGAACTCAAATCTACACAAGTGAAATACTTCTTCCCCTCAAATATTTGCATTAATTCTTCTATTGACATAGATTTCAGCTGATCTGAACTAATTCTACTGTTAACCAAACGAGCGTCTAAACAAATACGAACAGTGCCGTCGGTCTTGGGTACCGTTATCAAAGAATTAACATATGGACTGTTCGAGTGCTCAATAATCCCATCTTCAAGCATCTGGTTAATTTGTGCCTCAACTGCACTCTGATAAGCGAAAGGTACAGGATATCTATGTCCTGTGAATACTGACCTATCAATAACGTTCAATGAATGTGTATAGCAATTGGCCATACCAATGCGATCCTCAAAAACTCTCCTATTACACCATAACACATCATAGAGCCGAACACACTGTTCATCCTCTATATTTCCCTGAAATGCAGCCTCACGTAACGAGTCCTCTAGACTTCCGTTCGTAATCACACTGCCCACAAAACATGGAGAACCCCGCTCTACGGCTGGCGATATCTCATTTAAAGTACAAATCACACCTACAATACTACTCCTCTGAATATGGTCATTGAACGCTACTTCTACTTCAGAATCTCCCCATTTAAATTTCAAACTCCCTACATCATAACATAAGTTACCAGACACTCTACTTAGCCACTCTGAACCCAAGATAACACTGAATACTAAATTTGGAATTACAAGACAAATCTGCTTCTCTACATGATTATTAATTTTAATGTCTACTAAAACTTGCTTAGAAATTACTTTAGACCTCTTCCCAACAGCTGTGATAACAAAAGTGCTTTTAATTGGCATCTCCTCAAAATTTACTCCAGTTCCTTTCATTTTATCATAAAATGCACTACTTATGCAACTCTTCATACAACCACTATCAATTAAAACATCTGTGTACGCCTCGGACACGTTAAATTTAACTATGGGGCTCTTACTAACCACTTCCTGAATAATACCTTCATCATTTAGTTCATGTAATAATTCATTTCTTACATTTAGGTCATAGGGTTCCTGTATAATTGTATGGACAGGGCATGCTACAGACTGAGATTCTGACCTTACTTCGCAGCCTGGTTCGCGTTTAAAGCACCGCTACAGCTGGCCGTAGTACTACTAACTACTAAACTGGTCTGGTTGTTCTGGGCTGTGTTGTTATTGTTTGGCTGTATATTACTACCACTAGGCTGTCCTCTTCCTTGACCCCTATTCTGGTTGTAATTATTGTCATTATAATTTCTCCCTTGATTTCCCCTGAAATCATTGTTTCTCCCTTGATTTCCCCTGTAATCATTGTTCCTCCCTTGATTTCCCCTGAAATCATTGTTCCTCCCTTGATACTGACTACCATAGCCATTTCCTCTGTTCTGATTTAGCTGATTATTATTATTTCTATTTTGAGCGTTGGCCCCTTCGCCACCGTTCCCTTGAACTTCCTGATGCCTGGCTTCATTAGGTCTATTATTATTATTACCCTGGTTCCGATTGAAATTGTCCTCATAACCCCCTCTCCCTAGTGCATCAAATGTGCTTAACAGATTTTCTACTTGTGATATAGTCTTTACATTCTGGATACAAGCAGCCTCCTTGATCCTATAGGGAAAGTGCCTAAGTAGCAACCTCACCACATCACTTTCCTCCTTCAAGCCATCCAGATATTTACACACTAATACCTGCCCTAAAAAGTATTCGGTCATGGTGGAGCTTCCTTTAGGGTGATATTTACCACACACTACTCCCTCACGATGCTGCGACTGAATAACCTCATTCCAGAACTTTTCACAGAATTTCATTTTAAAATCATTAATATCAGTAAACTTGTCTCTGTAGACAGCAAACCAATTCCTCGTTTCCCCCACAAACACTTGTTCTAAAATTTCAACTACCTGGCACCACTCAATACTACCATTTTCCAACCTTTCCCCAAATTTATTTTCTATAGTGTTCATGAACTCCATTGGGCACCCCTGTCGATTGCTGAACTTACCCAGTTCTACCTCCCTGTGTGTGCTATTCACAAAAACTGGCCTATTCTGACTATTTTCTTGCCTGATCCTAGCTTTTAATTTTAATTCTAATTCTGCGATTTTCTCCTCAGCCTTCCTCTCAATACTGTTTACTGTTAATTTAATGTTTCCTTCTGATTCTTCTACTTTATCATATAGCTTTGCTTGTTTCTCCTCAATCTTGCTAATGCTCTCCCTATTACTCTCTCTTAGATCATTTACTTCTGCAACTATTTGTGAGTGAACTTTCTCAATTCTACCCCCCAGCTGTTCCTTAACCTCTTTAGTAGCTACCTGAATTTTGTCAATTTCTCCCCCCAATTGCTTTTTGACCTGCTGTGTTTCCAGTTGCACTAGTTCTTTTAAATTTTCAGCCTGTGTACTGATTCTAATTTCCAACTCCTCCTGTACTTTTCCTAATTTTCTGTCTACATCTGCAATAATCTCTTTAGCCTTTTCTTCCATCACCCCCCTGATCTCACCTCTAATCAGTTCGAATTTGTCACTCATTTCCCTACTGTTTTGTTCTAATTTAGCATTTAAAGTTTCATTTCTCTCTCTATTTTCCCTATTGTTTTGTTCTAATTTAGCATTTAAAGTTTCAGTACTCTCTCTATTTTCCTTACTGTTTTGTTCTAATCTGGCGTTTAAACTATCGCTCAATTCCCTATTACTCTCTTTATTTTCCCTACTGTTTTGTTCTAGTTTAGCGTTATTCTGTTCTAACTTTGCATTTAAAGCTTCTGTACTTTCTTTATTTTCCCTACTATTTTGTTCTAATTTAGCATTTAAGGCATCACTACTAACTTTGTTCTGATACATAAACTCGAGAAGTAAAGTTTTTAATTCTGGTTGGCCGCCTACACTCCCTGTTTCAGTATCGGGATTTACCTCCGCTACCCCGGTACTACCATCACTCGACATACTGCTCGTATCATCACTCTCCCGTTGATGACCACTACGTAACCTCATCTGTCTTTCTTTCTCATCCCCCATAATGATATACACTGATACAGACAAATAACCCCCAAAATACAGGCACAGAAATATATACCCTTCTCCTTCCACAAATGTTATTAGGTTTTCAGCCCCAAGTTGTCGGCGACAAATTGAAACGTTATCTACTTAGGCTGGGATGACAAGTGAAACGGTATTTACTTTGCTCCACGTTGAGCGTACAAATGAAACGGTAATTAGTGCCCCATGATGGTAGCGACAAATGAAACGTTTTTGCTAGCCCACACTGTTGGGTGAGAAATGTAACTGTTTACCTTTGCCTAAGCTATGTTGTTTTAATGGGCGCCAAGACCTCAATGCAATGTTGAAATCTAAATTTGTATTTAACAACGTCTAGCTCTGGCAGAACACATTCAAGACTCTATTCACTCAGATCGTGGTATGATTTGATCATTAACCCAACAAACAATTGTATCAGGAGAAGGAATTGGTCTATATCTAATGCTACCTACTGAAAGCAAATATTGCATTGTAAAAGAAATGAATTTATTATATATAACAAGTATAGCAAAATTAATAATAATAATAACTATAAAATTTAAATTGGAGCGTTGTGATTTTAATATTACCGATAGAAAATTACGTGAAAACGGAGTCTGATAAATTGATTTTACTCTTATTTCCAAGCTATGAAGTTACTGAATTATGAAATATAAAACAAAGAAAAATGAGAGATTGCGTATTTCTGCGTCATTAGCGCTTACCCCTGGAAATTGCCAAAGCATTTCCCTCGTTCTTGATGATGCTGTGTGCTTCCCACAGTCTCCTGGACGTCGCCATCTTCTTCGTTATTTGTTGATATTCTGGTAGATTAGATAATTCTATGGTCCGTACATCGGACCCAAACTCTCGTAAAACCGCACTGGTTACGTTTTACAAAAGTTCGTCGCAAACTCCACTGAACATCGGAGCGACACGCACTTGCGACCGTACACTGCAAGTTCTACACAGATTGTCCGCGTTTCACGGAACATCGGAGCGTCCCCCGCGTATAACCATCCTCCGCAAGTATTTCACAGATTGTCCTTGTCTCACGGCGCGTCGAACGTTATATCCACACGCCGGCTCCCCACTCTTCAGTCCCAACTAGCTTACGTCGTCTCCCCTGATTGGCTGAGCACGCCGCCACTTCCCCTCCTCCGGTTCATTACACTCCGCGGGCGAGAGGGAGAAGTCGTATTCCGTTTCAACAATTCGTCTTTTCTAGACCTTGCGTAATACTTCTCGACAGGAATCAGCTTGCATTTGAATTCCCAGTGAGTCATGTCTCTCAAATACCCTAACTGACAAAACTCCATAAAATTCCGTAATCAGATAATTTTCTATGATATCGTCGTTCGTAATAATTTGCTTGATAGCGTTTTCTAAGACATAGAAAACCTATCTGTACGCTTATAATTTTTATAAAATGCTCCGAAAATATCTAAATAATCATTATAATAAATTAATAATAATAATAAATTAACATGAAAAATTATCTTGGCTGAACAATTTGCCGCGTAAATAAATATAGAATGGCTTCCTACTGACTTATGCCAGTTGCATAAAACCCCTCGAAAAACACGTTACAAGCCTATGAAGTAGTTTAAACATTTCTAGTTTGGAACAGGAGATTTTCCGAAGGAGAGTGGTTAGCGCAAGCCCGCATTCAACCAACATTTCAGTTCTGGTTGAACAGTTGATATTTGCTATGAGCAAAGTATATGTTTCATATAACACGGAGAGGCATGAAACGGGAAGCAATTGATATTTGTATCAAATAGGATATTGTTGTATTTATATAAAATCATGACGAAAATACACTTCGAAAGTGAAATAATGCTTTTCATATGTATGGTAAATTCACGGGTTGATCTGAATGGTAAAATAAAATAAACTTGTCAGTTTATTAATCTTCCAGTGTTGATAACAAGCAGAGGCTTGATTTATTGTATAAATTTTGGGAAGATAATTTATGTGTGTGAAGTAGTTGAAATGCCATTCCCAGGTGCGCAGGTTTAAGTCGCAGGAATGAAGGTTTTTTCGAGCATCAATCAAATAGCAGGTTCGATGGCTCAGGTTTATAGTAGGAGTATTGGAACCACACATTTCGTCGTATGAATAACCCGAAGGTTATTTCTTTGAAACCATCAGTTCTTATTTCAACCTTGTTTACGAATTCCATTTAGACTTTGATTTTGCTAGAACCCGGATTTGTCATGATAGTAGTTTATTCTTCTACAGAGGAAGACCTTTGCCGTTGTTGTTGTTGTTATAATATTGTGTTCTTACACGAATAGTAGAATGGGCCACTGCCAATTTAAAATAATTCTTTAACCACGAATAATTTGAAGGATATTTTCAATCCTAGTGCCATGAACTAAATTAATTCATTATAAAACTACAATTCTAATTTCCGCATTCTGTCAAAGAATTGCAAGTTGTAAAAGTTGCTAAAAATGGCCATAAATATAAATATTTTTATAATAATGTTTCCAAGTGGAAAATCTAATAGTTGAATGGTTCAACCATTTATTGATCAAGTTGATGATTCAGAAATCATATGTTTTGTTTGGAACTTGAAGTTCAGAATCGAGTCACTTCTCGAATGTTAAATGTCAGAAGAACAATTAATTGTTGTTGTGCTTCGCACAGTTCTTCAATGCTATGCTCAAGGTCAAATACTTTTCAGATGTTATTAATATGTGTTAATAATTTGTGTTGCTTCGATGATGATGATAATATTTTCAACGATATATTTTTTGAAAACTGGAAAACAAGTGAAAATTTAGAATTCTATAAACATTTATTCTACGAGTGATTAATGTCATGTAAATAGTCAAACAGTGATCTACGTTATTTCCAGTATGGACAATTCATTTTGAACTGGAATTAAATGTTAATAATTTTGGAACACAGTCCACAGGACTATTAATCGGACTTGTGTTTCCAAAAAGTTTGCCAAATGTGTTTGGAAGATTTCTGTATATTGTGTGTAAATAAGTGTGTGGATCGCCACACGTGGATGATGCTGCTTTGAGCATTCTTGCAGTCAGATTTTAACTTTAAATAAACTGAGATAATTTTACCAGATGTGTTTCTCCCAATTAAATCTCCTTCTATCCTTATTGTTGCATTGAGCCAAAAATCAGTAAAGCATTTTTATAAATTTGATGTCGTTTTTGCGATTTGCTTTAACCCATCTGGCGCTCCGGGATATTTTGATTCTCGTGCTGACTGATTATTGGTAAAATGCATATGTGGTCGTACGGACTCCGGTCTAAACGGGCACATAAAATAAGATAGAGAGAGAAATGGCTTCGAACGTGGGTCCCGATTTAGACATGGTCAATCGCATGCCGATTTGAAATTGTGATAATTTTTATAGAAATATTTTGGGAGTTGAGAGATGTCTGGTTTGGATGAATAAATTAGTAGGAAACCCAATTAGTGGGGAAAATTAAAAATTTAACTGGTTAATAATTAGAATGGGTTTGATTATTTTGATAATGGCTTAACCATTAGGGCGTCAAGTAAATTCAGTAGTAAACGTTCGATGACTGGATATACACATTATTAGAATCCAGGTGGAGGATATTTGAGAACTTGCATATTTTTCTTGTGATATTGTGGTAAATGTAATTCGTAAAAGTAGAGAATTTTGTTTTTCCATCACGTCCATATTAGGACAAATCTCATTTTATTATAGTGTTCCAATTAGCTATTCATATTTCTTGTTCTAGTTATAAGCTTGTGTTTGCCACTGTTGTATACCCCTAAGTTTTGAATAATAATTGAAATTATGGAAGAAATGATGAGGATGATGAGGAGTTTGGAGGAGAGTTCGAAAGAGGCTGGACGGCGTGTAGCCGCTATTATGAAAGAAAATACTGAGGCTTTAGAAAAGAAACTTAAAGAAAATTCTGATTCTTTAGAAAGTAAACTTAAAGAAAATTCTGATTCGTTAGAAAATAAACTTAAAGAAAATTTGAATGATAAACTTAAAGAAAATTCTGATTCTTTGGAAAATAAACTTAAAGAAAATTCTGATAAACTCAAAGAAAATTCCGATTTGTTAGAGAGCAGGTTAAAAGATAACTTAAAGGAAAATTTAAACAGTAAATTTAATTCAATGGAAAGTAAATTTAAAGAGAATTCTGAAATTTTGAAAATGACACTTGAAAGTAAAATGAATAAATTATGCGATAAAACACATGAGCTCGAAACTTCATTAGCTACTAACGCATGTTTAATGGACGAAAAATTTCGCGATGCCGATCTTCGATCCCAAAGCTTAGCTGATAGGATAGAACATGGTCTTAGGAAAGTTGGTGAAGACATGGTCAACCTGGAAGTCAGAGTGAAGAAGGAGAGTAACGAGATGGGAATTCTAGTTGTTCAACGTTTAACGGAACAATTCAAGGAACTTGTCATGGGAGAAATAAGAGAAGGTGTGATTAGTGAATTGCAAACTGAAATCAAAACCACAGTTGTCAATGAAATTAAAGACACACTCAAGCTGGAGAATCAAGAGGGAATCAAGGAGATTAGGGAATCTTTGTCATCCCATATTGAAGTAATTGCCAAGGATATTCAAGCAACTCAGAAGGACATATCAGATATGACAGGGTCATTGAAAAGTCATGAGGCTGTTATGAACCAGATATCCATTGATGTTAAAGACAATTGTAAAGAGACCGAAGCAATCAAGAAGATGGCAGAAGAAAACCAGAAGGAACTTGAGGCTATGAAAACTCAAATAAAGGATGAGAAACAGTCTGATCATCTGTTGAAAATGCCGAATGTAAGGGGAAAGGAACAGATACAGATAAATCTAGGAGCAGCTAGAGAGACTGATAGACAGGATGAGGTCAGGACAGTATTTCAATCCAACCCCATAACTGTATTTAAGAACATAGAAGATAAGCCTTCTAAATTTTCAGGGCGAGATTCTGTAACACCCGTGGAATTTTTGAGAGAAGCAGGTGATTACCTGAAAGATTCTAAGATCCCTAAAGAAAGACAGATCCGAGTGATAGGGAAGTTCTTGGAAGGTCCCGCACTTTTGTGGTTCAGAGCATTTAGGTCCACTCTAACTACTTTTGAGGAGTTTTCTCGTGGGCTATTGAAGAAGTTTTGGTCCCCGGAAACCCAACAGCAAGTTAGAGGAGAGTTATATTCGAAGAGATTCTCGACGTCACAACCTACTCGATACTCTACGTACTTTTCTGGACAGCTGTCTAAACTTCAACATTTAGATCCGCCAATGCCAGATAACGAGTTGATTACTGCATTGATACGTCAATTTCCAGCAGACGTCCAGAGGACTTTGATCGCTGCTGATATCTATAATATGGAACAATTTGATGAAGTATTACAGAAGCTGGATCATACAAACGCTCAATTCTTCCATCAGAAGGGAGCAAAGAATAACAACGCTGTGTATGCTGTTATGGCTGACAGTTATTCTCAGACACCTCGAGAGATTCGAGAGGAGCGGGAAGAGAAATCGCCGAGGGAAGATTCCAATAAGAGAGGATGGAACCAATACAGTAACAGATACAGTTACAAACCATATGCGAGACCAGATGGTGGTAATCGATACAACACTCGATGGAGAAGACCACGAGATACTCAAGGAAGGTACCAGGAAAGAAGATCCTATGGTAGAAACAACTATAATAATAGAGGGAATGTAGATACTCGTCAGTCCAATGAAGAATTTAACAAGGACACGAGGAAAAATTTGGAAGCAAGACACCAAGATAACTTGCAATTTGTGGAGCAGAGGCCCAATAATCCAGGTCCATCGGGAACACAACAATCCCGGGGGAATGGTAATGAAAAAAAAAAAAACTTCGAATTCACAGTAGAAGATAGAATTTTGAATACTTTCACTTCCAGAATTATTAAATGGCAAGCAGAGGATGATGATTTAATTCAACAGAATGACGAACGAAAAGAAATGGGTACGAGAATTAGAATGCCAATCATTTCATGCAAAGTTTTTGGTATGCCTGTCGATACTTTGATCGATACTGGGGCTATGCTTTGTCTGGTGAGTGAGAAGCTTTATATTCTGTGGAAGCTCAAAGAGAATTTAGAGGAGATTCCAGTATCAGGAATTAAGATCCAAGGAATAATACCCAATAAAATATCTCTGTGTAAAACACAATTATACTTATGTATTATGATTGGAGGACATGATTTTTGACATGTGTTCGTTGTAATGAAGGACATGGCTTTTGACATGATATTGGGAGCAGATTTCATTCAGAAATACCAAGCAGTGATAGATATGAAGACAGAGACGATTAAATTCAAGAATACCGAAGAGATTAACTTCGAGGGAAAAGAAGAGGAAGACATCGAGGGAGATGCTCAATGGTCTCTGATTTTTCATGAAGCTGAAGGAAGAGAAGTCTACACTGAGAAGGAGTCCCCAGAGCTAGGGAAAATTTTGGAAGAATATCAAGATATTTTTGACATTGAACCTGGTGAAATTGAAGATTTTGAATATTGTGGAAGTAAACAATAATGGAAGCTATGAAGTAGCCAATACACGAACTGGTAACATCGTGGGAACTTATAATGCATCGAATTTGAAGATCTATTATTCAAGAACCAGATGATTTAATGTGTAGATAGGAAAAATAAATTTTTTTTCAATTTTTATTTTTTGTTAGGTGTGGGGTGGATGTGCCCAACTCTAGGAATGGGTAATCCAAGTTTCAGACACCTAGATATCAAGGGAAAGGCTGTAGCCGCTTTTGAAAGTTCAGATATTTGAATATCGCGCTACTTTGCTTCTCGAAGCATTTCGAAGGATTTTACCGATAGTTGGATGGCAAATGACGTAGCGAGTCATAGCAGAGGTGGAGGCTATTTATTGATTAAATAGTTAACTATGGAGCAGAGACTTGAGACTGGGATCAGATTACTGGCACGGCCAAATGAAAGAGAACGCAATTAGTATCAAGTAAATCGGACCAGGGATTCAAGAGATATGAGGATTTCTAGATATCAGGCGATGACGCGTGACCCTGACCGTTTTGAATAAAAGCCAGCTGGAGCAGGCATGGTTAGCTCACTTCAACACAAGCACTTGCAGAGCAAGTTGCGTCTACGCTGAGCCAAGGCACATGGTTGCCGCATCTACGCAGAAGTTCTTTTCAAATCGTGATAGTCACGAGAAGTGCTGCGCAAACGAGTTGGAACTTAGTAAGTTTCTGGTGAGGAGAATCACTGAGGTGATTGTTTTTCTACAGACATTGGTGGAAATATTTATATTTCCAAAAAGGACATATGCTAGACTTGGTCTAGAAAATAGTATTTTGTCACAGTCCAATAGTAACTTAATACTTGGATGTTTAAATCCATTTGCAAGTCAGTTTTCATTTTTGTAACTAGTTAACCACTTCGATCTGTCAGTACACTGAAGACTAGTCTATAACGGTGGCGTTCATTAGTCTACGCAAGGGAAACTGCAAGTTGTCTAGCGCATGGCAGATGGTGATATACAAACCATGCCCAGGGAACGATCTTCAGAACAGCCGTTAATTGCTTAGACTGTCAATGTTTTTCTTGTACTGATGAGATTACAGTGCGTTATGTTACAACTGACATATTTAAGAAGAGATCACTTAGATCTGACCCTATTTCAACAAACTGTTATGGCTTTGATAGAAGCTCATACTAAAATGGAACCACAGTTTATTAAAACGTCAAAAGATACTACCACTATGTCTGACTAGACGATTTGTGGGTCTACAATGGCGGCCGATACAAGGATTATACGTGCTTGTCCGATAGGGCATGTCTATGGATAAATCTGGTACAGACCAGGTTTACTACACTTCAAGACCATCAAGAAATGTAAGCCACATTTGAATTATTTTATGCTTAGATAATTGGAACAAACTATTTTTCTGCAGATGACCAACACATTTTTTTCGTAGTATTTAAAGCTTGTAATGATTTACGCAAGACTTGTTAGAGTTATTCTGAGCATTTTCAGCACTCAGAACAGTTTAGGATCGATGACCGAGCATTTTGAGCATTTTTGAGGAATGGATATTTTTTTTCCATATTCGAAGGTTCGAACATGTGGATTCTCACATAATGAGATGATAATTAAACATATTTAAAATGATATAAATAATAATAATAATAATAATCCACTAATAATAATAATAATAATTTTCATAAATTTTCTAAATAATTCTTGGATATTATATTATCTAATAATCATATGTATTGAGAAAGAGCCTATGAAGTAGTTTCAACATTTCTAGTTTGGAACAGGAGATTTTCCGAAGGAGAGTGGTTAGCGCAAGCCCGCATTCAACCAACATTTCAGTTCTGGTTGAACAGTTGATATTTGCTATGAGCAAAGTATATGTTTCATATAACACGGAGAGGCATGAAACGGGAAGCAATTGATATTTGTATCAAATAGGATATTGTTGTATTTATATAAAATCATGACGTAAATACACTTCGAAAGTGAAATAATGCTTTTCATATGTATGGTAAATTCACGGGTTGAACTGAATGGTAAAATAAAATAAACTTGTCAGTTTATTAATCTTCCAGTGTTGATAACAAGCAGAGGCTTGATTTATTGTATAAATTTTGGGAAGATAATTTATGTGTGTGAAGTAGTTGAAATGCCATTCCCAGGTGCGCAGGTTTAAGTCGCAGGAATGAAGGTTTTTTCGAGCATCAATCAAATAGCAGGTTCGATGGCTCAGGTTTATAGTAGGAGTATTGGAACCACACATTTCGTCGTATGAATAACCCGAAGGTTATTTCTTTGAAACCATCAGTTCTTATTTCAACCTTGTTTACGAATTCCATTTAGACTTTGATTTTGCTAGAACCCGGATTTGTCATGATAGTAGTTTATTCTTCTACAGAGGAAGACCTTTGCCGTTGTTGTTGTTGTTATAATATTGTGTTCTTACACGAATAGTAGAATGGGCCACTGCCAATTTAAAATAATTCTTTAACCACGAATAATTTGAAGGATATTTTCAATCCTAGTGCCATGAACTAAATGAATTCATTATAAAACTACAATTCTAATTTCCGCATTCTGTCGAAGAATTGCAAGTTGTAAAAGTTGCTAAAAATGGCCATAAATATAAATATTTTTATAATAATGTTTCCAAGTGGAAAATCTAATAGTTGAATGGTTCAACCATTTATTGATCAAGTTGATGATTCAGAAATCATATGTTTTGTTTGGAACTTGAAGTTCAGAATCGAGTCACTTCTCGAATGTTAAATGTCAGAAGAACAATTAATTGTTGTTGTGCTTCGCACAGTTCTTCGATGCTATGCTCAAGGTCAAATACTTTTCAGATGTTATTAATATGTGTTAATAATTTGTGTTGCTTCGATGATGATGATAATATTTTCAACGATATATTTTTTGAAAACTGGAAAACAAGTGAAAATTTAGAATTCTATAAACATTTATTCTACGAGTGATTAATGTCATGTAAATAGTCAAACAGTGATCTACGTTATTTCCAGTATGGACAATTCATTTTGAACTGGAATTAAATGTTAATAATTTTGGAACACAGTCCACATGACTATTAATCGGACTTGTGTTTCCAAAAAGTTTGTCAAATGTGTTTGGAAGATTTCTGTATATTGTGTGTAAATAAGTGTGTGGATCGCCACACGTGGATGATGCTGCTTTGAGCATTCTTGCAGTCAGATTTTAACTTTAAATAAACTGAGATAATTTTACCAGATGTGTTTCTCCCAATTAAATCTCCTTCTATCCTTATTGTTGCATTGAGCCAAAAATCAGTAAAGCATTTTTATAAATTTGATGTCGTTTTTGCGATTTGCTTTAACCCATCTGGCGCTCCGGGATATTTTGATTCTCGTGCTGACTGATTATTGGTAAAATGCATATGTGGTCGTACGGACTCCGGTCTAAACGGGCACACTACGGGGTGACCGTGTCCGCCCCGTAATCAAGGCGTATGCCTCTGGCAACCACTTATGGGGCGTTTCTAACAGGGTAAGATAGAGCCTTCGTGTCCCGTACTGCCGCCTGCTAAATTAATGTGGTGTGTGCGTGCCTGAAGGGCTAATCTCGCGCCGCGCTGCCCTGTGAACGTCTGGGGGGGGGGGGAGGTGTTGTGCCGTTTGGCCTATGTGGCGTGTGGGGGTGGAAAGCGATACTTTCCTCCCTCCCTGTGTATTTTGTGTATGGACGGGCCTAGTGCACTGAGGTGTGCAGGCTGTATCTGGAGGGGTTGGAATCAACACCCTTCTGTGTGTGTGTGTCCTGAGGGGGTTGGTGCCAATGTTTGTGGGGGTTCGGGAATGATTGACCTTCGCACTGCCGCTATAGGTCGTGTAGGTGTGTGTGCCTGCAATGATTTGGAGGATGGCCTGGCCGGCTCCTGTTCTAGGGCCATGGCGTCCTCCTTCCCCTTTGTGTTGTTAGTTATGTTAGTTGTGTCGATAGGAACATATTCTACCAATTATGTCTAGCTATATGGGTGTGTCGGATGTGAAACTCCGTATGGGTTAGTGTCTGCGTCTGTATCCACGGTCTTGGTTTCGAATTCGCCCTTTCATGCGTAGTTAGGCCTGTTCGCCCTGTGGACATGTATGACCTGGTGTCGCATCTTGTGGTGAATGTCTGGATGCCGTGCTGGTTTTGCGCCCGCTTACCCGTCTGGCTATTCAGGTCATTCCACCGCCGATTTCGGGTCTCAGACCTCGTCGTGGCGTACGCCTCTGGTGTCCTTCCAGGTAGGCCTCTATGTTCCTGGTAATGTGATCGCACGCGGGTCATCTCCTGTTCTCCCTGTCCGTCCTAAATGTCTGTGTGGACGCACCTGGCGGTATACGCTGGGGTGCGTGCATTGTAATTACAGGGGTGTGTGCTGATTCGTGTTGCCTTGTCTGAGTGATGGTCATGGGCCTAGATATTCCTATCTTCGTGTGTGGCTGCCTCGAGGGTGTGTGGCGAAATGTGCGCTTTCCCGTGGTGTATTCCCCCCTGGGGTTGTATAGCGCTCGCCTCCATGTTGTTGGGGTATTAGCGTGTATATTATGATGTACCCCTCGACGTACCGTCGAGGTTGGTGGCAACACCCTCTGACCCCCTGGCTTGAGGGGGTTGGTGCTTGTGTTCGCCTGGTTTCTGGGATGGTTTCCCATCGAACCGGCATTGTGGGTCGTGTAGGTGTTCGTGAAAGTAGTGTGATGGAGATTGGAGTGGCAGGCTTCTGTTTACGGGCCACGGCCTCCTCCATCGCCTTCGTGTTGTGTTGTGTAGAAATTGGCAACTGTGAGATTTTTCTGTGAGTGTTTGAATGTCCTCTGTTGACTTTACGGGCTTTATCGCCGCTAATTCAAATATCACGTTATTGCCCTGTATTTCGGTGTAGGCTTCCCAGATTTCTGCATATTCCTGGGCAAGAACTTTTGCCTGCTCGGCTACCTTTGTTCCGTATGTGCCTATACTGACGTGTTGCTCCCTGAGCTTGTGATACTCTTGAAACATGGCATCATGCTGCAGGTGCAATCGTCAGTGTGTGCGGTTAAGTTGTTTCCTAATTGTAGGGATTTTAGCCATAATTTTGTTATTCTCGGCCCTGCTCCGTGGCCGGGCAAGTACCCTGATGATCCTCATGTATTGGGAGTGTAGGAGCTCCTGGTATCTCCTCAGGTAGTCTTGTTTCCCTGAGATTCTCTTGTGCCACGAGATCAGATCCTGATACCCCGCAATCTTCTTGAGCATGGTCAAGCGGTACAATGGGGCCATTTTGTATGTAAGGTGGTTAATGAAATGGGTATAAGTGTTAGTGTATTAAATGTATAAGTGTATTCTGGGGGTCGTGTACTAATAACGTACTATGCTCACACAAAAAGAAATTCCTTTAACTTGTGGCTCTTTATCTGGTCTTACAATCTGTTTCAATAGCTTCCCTGGGGGGCTAGACAAAATTTCTCTAAATTATCTTGCTTTCAAATGTATCAGTATTACGCTCACATAAATAAAATCCCTCGCTTGTTGCTCTTAGAAAAAAATCCTTAAATTATCCCTCTTAAATTTTTTCTTCCTTTTCACTCGCTTGGCATATGAGAGGTTTTGCTACTGTGAGTATCCTATGGGGTGGGTGGGAAGGCTAATATAACCTACTGTGGCCCACGTTAAAAACTATGTTGTGTAGCTCCAAGAAAAAAATCCTACTTGCTTAGCTGCTTCAGGTACTGGAATCGATAGTTCCAGGGCTTGTTGTTTAAGACCCTTTTCTAAATGGGAACTAGCAGCGCCTCTACCACTTTTGTTCTGACCTGAAATAGGGGTAGGTCGAACAAGGGTGTAAATGTGGGAATTTAGGGGGTGTGGTCCAAATGGTGTGAGTTTCCGCGAAGTTGCGGAAACTACGAATAAGAGTATGTGAAAGAGTGTTGGGGGGATGTGGTAAGCTCTATTAAAATGGGGAGCGTTATTTAAGGGGTGCCTGATCGAGAGCTAATCGCTAATCGCTGAGCGCGCAGTTACGCTCGGCAGTCTGAGCACTTTCAAGGTTACTTACAATGAGAATGGCAGGCACAGCAATTCTATAATTAATGGTGGACACTGGCAATTAAGGATGTCAGGTGGGGAAGTAAGAGGTAAAACAAAGGGGTGTGAATAACTGTTTCCAATGAGTCTGTAATAACTGTGGTTACTGGTTTGTTGATACAAGTAATGGTATTTGTGTGTTCCTCTGATTAGGAACTGTGTAGGCAATGTTATAAATGCAACAAGTGTTCAGGTGTCAAAATGGGGAAGGAATGTAAAATACAAGTTCAGGATTCTGAGTCACACTTACCACTGGCTGGACGTTGCGGTGTAGATGGGCTAGGCCTTCGGCACACAACAGATATTTGGCCCGTTGAGGACGTCCCTTTTATCCTTTGAAAGTGCTGAGTAGGTGTTTCTTCATTTGTGTTGATGTCCCAGATACCTCCAGTGTATGTGTACGTGAGTGATGCAAGCTATTGGCTAACCAGCTGTAGTTAGTGGTGCCCTGCTTGCGGTGTTCAGAAAATGTTTTGGATGTGCTGTGCTTCCAGCTTGCGGTAGTTTTGGGTAAAAGAGGGTGTAAGCTGTTGGGATAGAAGCGTAGTATTTGTTGAGTGGTTATTGGAGTATTTGTAGACTCCTGTAGTTGTGTAGCTTGTAGATGTGCAGGTCCAGTGGCGTGGGACACCTCTCTTTTGGGGGCGCGTAAGGTCCTAAGGGTGTAGGCTCCCTTGGGCCTTAACAATAAATAATCTAGAGCAACGAGTTTACCTTTCTCACAGGGTTGGAGACAATATTACTTGAAGATTAGACATCACTGATATCAACTTATATGTTATCTCATTTCGGGAATAGGACTGATACCAGCACAAACCATACTAAGAGCATTATGATAAAATGAGATATTCAATATAATTTATGCACACAAATTATACATCAAATTAATACAGTTCATTCCCTTGCTCTTCCTTCTCTGATGCAGTTAAGCAGTTGCTCCCCATCACTTACTGTTACAGTTTTACTCACCTGACTGTCCTGCATGAGGGCATCGAGTACCCCATCGACGTTTATACAAGTATATACTCTCTGGGAGGAGCCTATTTCCAACAGTCCACATCTGCATTCCTCAAGTCATTGACAAACATGAAAAGAAAAAAAAAAAAAAAAAAAACAACGATTAAATGAGTCTGTAATAACTGTGGTTATTGGTTTGTTGATACAAGTAATGGTATGTGTGTGTTCCTCTGATTACGAACTGTGAAGGCAACGATATAAATGCAACAAGTGTTCAGGTGTCAAAATGGGGAAGGAATGTAAAATACAAGTTCAGGATTCTGAGTCACACTTACCACTTGCAGGACGTCGCGGTGTAGATGCGCTAGGCCTTTGGCACACAACAGATATTTGGCCCGTTGAGGACGTCCCCTTTATCCTTTTGGAAGTGCTGAGTTGGTGTTTCTTCATTTGTGTTGATGTTCCAGATACATCAGTGATGCAAGCTATTGGCTAACCAGCTGTAGTAAGTGGTGCCCTGCTTGCGGTGTTCAGAAAATGTATTGGATGTGCTGTACTTCCAGCTTGGGGTAGTTTAGGGTAGAAGAGGGTGTAAGATGTTGGAATAGAAGCGTAGTATTTGTTGAGTGGTTATTGTAGTGTTTGTAGACTCCTGTAGATATGTAGCTTGTAGATGTGCAGGTCCAGTGGCGTGGGACACCTCTGTCTTGGGGGTGCGTAAGGTGCTAAGGATGTAGGCTCCCTTGGGCCTTAACACGACCTCGTCGATGTTTAGTTTGGGTCCTCACAAACTGGTATGAGAGTTAAGGGTGGTTTCGTCTTCTTCTAATTCTTCTTGCTGGTCTTCCTCCTCTTCTTTGACCTTCTGTTCTTCTTGGTCCGTGGATGAAGTGTCGTCTGTAGTCGTGTAGTTCCTCGGTGTGTCGGGGTAGTGTGATCTCAGAAAGGGTAGGGTGTAAGGGTTGGAACAATGTTTGTTATACATGCGCGTATCAAGTTATTAAATATTACATACGTGTTATAGTCACGATTCAATTATAAACTATACATATTATGGATTATATAAACAAAGCAATTTTGTGACGTATCTGTCGTATTGGATCGTGCAAAGAGGAAAAAACATCGTTTAGTGGATATAGCAATCGAGCTAGAAGAAAAAATTGCTCTTTGCATTCACCTGGTATAAAGTATTAATGCATAGTGTATGAAAGAATGAAGGTAAAAAGAAACAAGTAGTTCCGTGAAGAACTATACAGCCTATTTTCATATATCCTACTTATGTTAATTGCCTCTATCTACATACAAAATTTCAGTTTGATTGCTGTAATAGATTCGTAGATATTGAGAACCGACTAAATATTTCGGAAGGTCGCCATGTTGGATTTTGTATATGTAGGTCATAGAGTTATGTACTGTTAAATGAAGATTATTGTGTACGTGTAGCATTCAAACTTCAATCGCATGATTAGGACACATGAAGTAACAAGGAGATTTTAAAATTTCACACAGCTGTCATCTTGTGGTTATGGAAACAATTGAAATAAATTAGATGCCAGTGGATTAACATTTGTATAAGGATTTCCTGTACCAAGTTTCACTGCACTCGAATGGTTAAATTGCGAGAAACGTCCATGTGAATATTTATAATTCGCGTCGCCGCCATGTTGGATTTTTGATCACCAAGCTAATTAAAGTCCCATAGGTGAACTTAAGTTCATAGCCCCTATGAACATAAAAAATTCAGTTTGATTGCTGTAATAGATTCGTTGATATTCAGAGCCGTCTAAATATTTCGGAAGGTCGCCATGTTGGATTGTTAAATGTATAGGCCATAGAGTCATGTACCATTAAAGGAAAATTATTGCGTAGGTTCATTATTCAAACTTTTACTTCGATCGCTTGATTCCGCCACAAGAAATATAAACTTAATTTTAAAATTCGCACAGCCGCCATCTTGAGGTTATGTAAACAATTGAACTGAATTAGATACCAGTGCATTACTATGTGTATAAACATTTCCTGTACCAGATTTCATTGCGTTTGGAACATTAAATCGTGAGAAAAGTCTATTGAAAATTTTCAAATTCGCTTGGCCGCCATGTTCATTTTGTAGTTAACTGGTTTTTGAAGGTCTCATAGATGAACTGCAAGTAGTGCCCTTTATCTCCGTACACAATTTCAGGGTGATACCGCTAATAGTTTCGGAGATATAGAATGCCGGTGAAATATTTCGCACATCCGCCATCTTGTGGTTATCTAAACAATTGAACGAAGTTAGATGTCGGTGCATTACAATGTGTATAATCATATAATGTACCAAGTTTTATTGCGTTTGATTGGTTAAATCGCGAGAAACGTCTATTTAAAAGTCGCGAATTCGCGTGGCCGCCATGTTGGTTTTGTAGTTACCAGTTTTTCAAAAGTCACATAGGTGAATTTCTAGTAGCTCCCTTTATCACCGTAAAATATTCCAGGGTGATATGGGGAATAGTTTCGGAGATATTGAATGCTGGTGAAATATTTCGCACAGCCGCCATGTTGGATTGGTGAGACGTAACAAAATTTGAAGGGCTCGGTCGAGGTCGCCCGGAATAGTGCTATGAACATACCGAGTTTCATTGAAATCGCTCCAGCCGTTTAGAATTTATTAGGGACACACACACACACCTCACACACACCTCACACACACGGACAAAAGGTGATCTCATAAGCCTATTTTTTCAAAATTGAAAATTGGCTAAAAGTAGGTGCCTTGGGGTATACATTTAAGGGTGTGTTTTAAAATAAGTATATTGTGTGGGGAGAAATAGGACACCTTCACAATTTTTTTGATAAAGAGAATGAAAAGGAAAATACATGTGTTTAAATGTGTAAGAAAGTATCTAATGTTATCCTATACCTGTGTACAATATTCTATGTTGTGTGTACAATAGTGGCAATGACAATGGTGAAGCCATAATGACGTAGTAATGTAGCCCATTCTGGCATAATAATATTTTCATGCAAATAATAGTGATATTACTGATAATCATACAAACAATAATCATAAACATGGTTCTGATACCTCTGTTATAAAGTAGTTTACAATTCTTATCTGGCTATTTCGCCATACCTTTTTTCTTATGCACGCTACTATCTATACCCTACTTATATGCTATTTGGCAGTTAATCTATTATAGTTTAGTGGCTAGGCTGCTAGTGTACCTCTATCCTGTGAATCATCCTCTGTGGGCGAATGGATCCACACTTGACAGTGAAAGTCGCTGCCACAAATTGGTTACGGGTCTCAGTGTCGTATATCACGTCACATCTTTGACGCTGTGTCCTGTATCTGTCAGTTGGCCTGATACACCACAGGTATCAACCCTTACTGTGCAGATTTACCTTGTCTCCGAGTGTTATTGTAAAAGAAGGTGATGAATGTGTTGCATTGAGATAAGGTGAGTACAAAATAAAGAATAAAGGCAGTGTGTTGTGCTGGAACGGAAAAAAACATGTTGCTGCTGTAATGCAGTGAAATCATCTTTGTCAGTATCATATACATGGTGTCGCCATCTGTAAATTGGAGAAAAATAACATATATTTGTTAGTGTAGCTTCCATATCGCCTCTTGTGTCGGCGTATTTGTTTTTCTGAAATGAAAATCATAATTAATATCGTCTGTCGATATATTCACTCCTCAGTCGTCATTGACGTACGTTCGCCTTGTTCTCTGTCTGGCGCCTTCTTATTTTATCTTATTCTATCTCCGGCTAGATTTTTAGCTTAGCTTACTTATTCTAATTACAGGTATTGTGTTTTTCTTGTGTATTTGTGTATTTGTGTGTGAGTGTGCATAAAGTGTAATAATGTGTTCTCTCGTGTGTGACCTTGGTCTACCTTAGTCTACCTTTATCATGATCATTTTTGGTTTGTTTTCCTCGGTGCTGCAGTGTTGGAGCTCATGTCTGAAATATAAATGCATATTATTTAAATACTCTTGGCCAAATGTATAGTACTTTATCGCTCGGCGCTGTGATCGGTCAGCTTCGGTTGCTGTACCGTGTTGTCGCATATCTTGCGCGCATCGTGCAGCGCTATTTTAGGGGTCATCTGGCCTTCAGTGCCACCGCCCTTGGTGCGCCTATCGCTGTTTTTCGCTTGTGTTGTCGGACTTACCCCTTTAACGTGACGGTTTTCGGGTGCCGAATGCGCTATGTCGCGTTCGTGTCATATGGATTTTTCGTTATCGGGCTTGCCCTGTAAACGTAATAGTTTGCAGGTGCCGAACGCGCTATGTGGCGTTCACATCGCCTAGTATTTTCACTATCATTGGGCTTACCCTACCAACTTTAGTGGATTTATGGTGCCAGAAAATTTACTTGTCTTGGTTCATCGAGGAATACTACCTCGCGGAATACGCTTTATTGGGCCTTTCTCGGCGGTCGATTACCGAACATTTACTCCCTACCCGCTATTCAAAATAGGCCATATTATTAATATTCATCTGGTCTTAATGCCAGGAAATGCATATATTTTAGTTACTCGCGGAATATTACGTCGCGGAGTAGTGTAGTCTACGCTATATCGCCGTATTGTCGTCGTCTGGTCGGGCTTACTGTCGCCGTTTTGTTCGGGCTTACCTCTGCCATCTTTAATGGTCCTACTGGTGCCGAGCCCATTATGTATTTTTGGGCTTACCTCTGCCATTTTGAATGGTCTTACTGGTGCCGAAAAAGTGTGTCTTATATCTAATCACATACTAATCTATATCTAAAAAAATTATGCCAAAAAGAATAAAGTGCCGAAATATCCCTTGTAAGTTACCGTTTCGCAACGGTAGCTTACTTAATTTACTTGTATCTAGCTACCCCTGAAATAGGCAGTAGTTAAAATTTTTACCGGGGCGAATGCCTGGGCAGTGAGCATTCTGATGACACCGTAAGTCCTCAGAATCGCCAGACCGAAGTCCTTTTGCATTCCGCCCCCTTATATACTAGACTGTCGACTTCCCCCCTTAATAACTAAGTGTGTATGTGAATAGGCCTGTGTATGCATTGCTAAATGGCAAGCATTTCATCCGGGATATCCATGGCATTATAGCCGCGTTATAAATCATTTTACGGGTGTCCCCGCGCTAGTCAATTATTGGCCATTTTTGGGAGGCCCAATCCCCTCTGAGTGTCGCTACCTCTCATATACAACTTGGGGTACGCTTACCCGACATTTAGACTCGCGGGTCGCTATCCGACATTTGTGGGCTGTACGGAATGTAGTTATGTGTGTATATATACACATAAATTATATATAAACTTTTGAACTGATGGTGGTTTTGGGGTCTGGGGGATGTGAAACGCGAAGATGTGTCGAAATTTTCCGGAAGTCGAAATATGGTACCCATTGCAATAGTTAGCTTTCTAATGAAATCTACCTAAAAGCCTAGGGAAAATTTTCTAGCTTGATGGCACATTTTAAGCCGATACATGGCGAAATATGAACAGCACCGTAAAAACCCATTTCGTTGTCGTTTCCCAACGAGGCTTGAGACATTACAAATATATGCCGCAATGAAAACACAAACAATCGCGGGCAATGCATAAAATAAATTCTTTAGCGTGCCGACACTTGATACATACCGGGAGGTATTGCAGCCTACGGATACACAAACAAAAACATCACACGGAATTGCTGACTATAAACCAACAGGCTCACGGAAGACAAACAGTTGCCACAGCGCATTTACATAATTACAAGGCGGCGTCAGATTTCGAATCTCGGGGCGTCAGTTTTTACTTGGAATCCGGACCTCTGGTCTTGCGTAACCCCTGTGATCTGTGTCTGCACGTGTTAGCTGCTATTACTGTATGTGTCCATGTGTGACCTCTAGTAGTGTGCTTCGCAGCAATGTATCATCGAGTAACCTAATCCTTGCTACGCCTGTTCACTATTTCCCCGTGTTTGTAGTGTTAATCCCCGTGCCTTGCACCCTACTCCACTTTTGTTCATAATTTGGGTATCCTGTCTGTAGTACTGCGCTTTAATGCCATGTGGGCTGTACGCGACAAGGTATTGTGTAGGCTTTGTGGATTCTGCATATGTACTGTGCCGGGTCTGTCCCTTGTATCTTAATTTCGGGATTTTTCTGGCGTGCAAACTGGTGCGATTGATTATGGCTTTACTGTCGTAGCAGAGTGCTGTTAAACCTTGCTAGCTATCTCTCCTGCTGTAGTGTTCGTGCGTCGGCTTTGGCTAATTCAGCGCTAGCTCAAGTTACCGTGTTATAGCAACCACTCTTGACAGCCTGGTCGCTCGCTTTCTGCATGTTTATATTCTCAACGTGCAGAGCAATCACGTTTATGAGCTGACCTAGCTAATGGTGTCGGCCTTTCTAACACTTCATGGAAAAAAACCTCCTGCTCCACACATTGGTGGTGTGATTTAGATGGAGCATGGAAACATGTGATATATAAAAAAAGTCCTCTCGGCACGCCGGAAGGCGGAGGTAGATTTCAACGGACAAACTTGGGGATAGGCGAAAATAGGCAGAATATGCAGGTTTTCGTAGAAGGATCAGACCTCATTTATTGCGAGAAGGTATTTTATAATTGGAGCTTAATTAACTTTGTTTTTCGTCATGTTATGCTTATTTTAAACATTTTATTGTCTTATGGGAACGGTAACCTTCTTGTCATTTGGGGTCCATTTTTATACTTGTGGTCACACTGTCCTTATGCAAGGTTTCGACACTGATGTGTAACTATGTAACGGTCTGTTACTTCTTCACGCAAAATTATATCTCCCGCAGAGATTTTGGTTGGTTCCTCAGTTTAGGGGCTGCGACAACGCGGTCATGTAACCCCGTGTACTTAGGGATGGCTGTATTAGTCTGTAATTCAGGTAAGGACTGCAGACGGTCAATTTCAAGCAGTAGTTCCTAATGTTGCTACCAGGTACTACCGTCAACGACACCTACCTGTGAACTTGGCTACTAGATGCCACCGCAGCCAGCAACTCGCAACGAACGTTGGAACTTCCCCTCCAAAGGAAAGCATACTGAGGGATTTTTAGCGCTCTTAGAAAATCCGACGACTTCGGCCGGCTTTGAACTCGCGACCTTGGGCATAGACATTCAGCATGCTTGCTACCAGTTACGTCGCCGAAGCCGCTTCACACTTAGTCAGATGGAATTCTGAATATGATCTCGTGCAAGTGCGTTATCTTGGCAACGTCTGATGGCTCATCCCTCATCAATTTAGTAGTGTTGCCATGGCAACCACTGATAGCTCTTGGCATTTTCTTATAATTCCGAAATCATTTTTCTCATCCCTTGGCATAATGGTGGGTCATATCAAAAATTCTTTCAGACAAAATTTTAGGTAATTATTAGGGGAATATTGTCCATTTTGTACGGTTTTGATATTGTGCCTATTAAGAGAGATATGATTAATGTTTCCCGAAAAACCAACTTTTTCCCACCCCTTTGGTCAATGGTTGGTGCTATAAAAAAACTCTTCAAACATAAATTTTTGGGCTATATCCGACACATAGTATGAACGTTGAACGGATTCGATATTTCACATATTAAGAGAGTTATAGCAATATTTCACTTTTTCGAAAAAAGCCCCCCATTTTCACCCCCTTCGACCGATTTAGCCCAGTAACGAACTCGACCGAGATTTTATAGGTATACATATTCGGTAAAATATTCAAAGTGATTGGTGCAAAATTACGGCAGTTATCGTGTCCACAAGAAACTGATATGCATATATATACACACATATACATACATAAATTATATATAAACTTTTGAACTGACGGTGGTTTTGGGGTCTGGGGGATGTGAAACGCGAAGATATGTCGAAATTTTCCGGAAGTCGAAACATGGTACCCATTGCAATAGTTAGCTTTCTAATGAAATCTACCTCTGGTTGGTTCCTCAGTTTAGGGGCTGCGACAACGCGGTCATCTAACCCCGTGTACTTTGGGTGAGTGTAGAATCTGTCTGATAAACGGTGTGAATTGTAATGGCTGTAGTAGTCTTAATTCAGGTAAGGACTGCAGACGGTCAATTTCAAGCAGTAGTTCCTAATGTTGCTACCAGGTACTACCGTCAACGACACCTAGCTGTGAACTTGGCTACTAGATGCCACCCCAACCAGCAACTCGCAACGAACGTTAGAACTTCCCCTCCAAAGGAAAGCATACTGAGGGATTTTAGCTCTCTTAGAAAATCCGACGACTTCGGCCGGCTTTGAAACCGCGACCTTGGGCATAGACATTCAGCATGCTACCAGTTACGTCACCGAAGCCGCTTCACACTTTGATGAAAATACTGAATCTGATCTCGTGCAAGTGCGTTGTCATGGCAACGTCTGATTGCTCATCCCTCATCAATTTAGTAGTGTTGCCATGGCAACCTCTGATAGCTCTTGGCATTTTCTTATAATTCCGAAATCATTTTTCTCATCCCTTGGCATAATGGTGGGTCATATCAAAAATTCTTTCAGACAAAAGTTTTAGGTAATTATTAGGGGAATATTGTCCATTTCGTACGGTTTTGATATTGTGCCTATTAAGAGAGATATGATTAATGTTTCCCGAAAAACCCACTTTTTCCCACCCCTTTGGTCAATGGTTGGTGATATAAAAAAACTCTTCAAACATAAATTTTTGGGCTTTATCCGACACATAGTATGAACGTTGAACGGATTCGATATTTCACATATTAAGAGAGTTATAGCAATATTTCACTTTTTCGAAAAAAGCCCCCCATTTTCACCCCCTTCTACCTATTTAGCCCAGTAACGAACTCGACCGAGATTTTATAGGTATACATATTCGGTAAAAAGTGATTGGTGAAAAATTACGGCAGTTATCGTGTCCACAAGAAACTGATATATATATACTTTTGAACTGACGGTGGTTTTGGGGTCTGGGGGATGTGAAACGCGAAGATATGTCGAAATTTTCCGGAAGTCGAAACATGGTAGCCTACCCATTGCAATAGTTAGATTTCTAATGAAATCTACCTCTGGTTGGTTCCTCAGTTTAGGGGCTGAGACAACGCGGTCATCTAACCCCGTGTACTTTGGGTGAGTGTAGAATCTGTCTGATAAACGGTGTGAATTGTAATGGATGTATTAGTCTGTAATTCAGGTAAGGACTGCAGACGGTCAATTTCAAGCAGTAGTTCCTAATGTTGCTATCAGGTACTACCGTCAATGACACCTAGCTGTGAACTTGGCTACTAGATGCCACCCCAACCAGCAACTCGTAACGAACGTTGGAACTTCCCCTCCAAAGGAAAGCATACTGAGGGATTTTAGCGCTCTTAGAAAATCCGACGACTTCGGCCGGCTTTGAAACCGCGACCTTGGGCATAGACATTCTGCATGCTACCAGTTACGTCACCGAAGCCGCTTCCCACTTAGTCAGATGTCAAAGTCAACCCCTGGCACCATCCAGCCCATGACGGGCTAAGGCCGACCAAGCGACCGCTGCCCAGCCATTTGGCCTGCAGATATTGGGGTGACGCGTGATCAGCGCGTCGGGTCCCCTCAGCCGTTAATATTGGTATTCGTGATCAGGGTGCTGTCTCACTGTCAGACAGCTACTCAATTGTCCTCACGAGGCTGAGTGCACCCCGTTCCCACCCTCACGTCAGTTTTAAAATCTCTGACGGAGCCGGGGATCGAACCCGGGGCCTCCGGGTGAGGGGCAGGCGCGCTACCCCAACACCACGGGCCCGGCTTAGTCAGATGGAAATACTGAATCTGATCTCGTACAAGTGCGTTGTCATGGCAACGGCTCATCCCTCATCAATTTAGTAGTGTTGCCATGGCAACCTCTGATAGCTCTTGGCATTTTCTTATAATTCCGAAATCATTTTTCTCATCCCTTGGCGTAATGGTGGGTCATATCAAAAATTCTTTCAGACAAAAGTTTTAGGTAATTATTAGGGGAATATTGTCCCTTTTGTACGGTTTTGATATTGTGCCTATTAAGAGAGATATGATTAATGTTTCCCGAAAAACCCACTTTTTTCCACCCCTTTGGTCAATGGTTGGTGCTATCAAAAAACTTATTTGACATAAATTGTTGGCACTTATCCGACACATATTATGAACTTTGAATGGATTCGATATTTCACGTATTAAGAGAGTTATAGCGAAATTTCAATTTTTCGAAAAAAGCCCCCCATTTTCACCCCCTTCGACCGATTTTGCCCATTAACGAACTCGACCGAAATTTTATAGGGATACATATTATGTAAAAAATTCAAAGTGATTGGTGCAAAATTACGGCAGTTATCGTGTCCACAAGAAACTGATATACATATATATTTACATATAATACATACATAAATTATAAACTTTTGAACTGACGGTGGTTTTGGGGTCTGGGGGATGTGAAACGCGAAGATATGTCGAAATTTTCCGGAAGTCGAAACATGGGACCCATTGCAATAATTAGCTTTCTAATGAAATCTACCTAACACTGTGTTTATCCGGAGTGTACCCCTGTCTCTGTTGTGTCTGTCTGTGTAATAAAAGTGTAAAAGAACCTACTGCTACACACGTTTGTGTTGTGAATGATATTAAGGATATAACATCTGAAATTCCTGATATACATATAACATACATGCATAAACACTTGTAAATATAGAAAAAATATCCTGACATCTATTGGCATTAACAAATTCACAAAGAAATTTGATACAATGGTCCGGTTAGCTCAAAACAGTTGCCAGCGTTTCGCCCCAGTGTACCAATGGGCCCTTCAGTTGGTTATGGTACACCTCACCAAGACGCGTGGCTAGTACATACTGTGAAGGCCGCTGCAAGGCACAAATGTTGCCACGAGCAGCGCCAATGTACTATGGAAGTCAATACTTCCTTTCAAAAATAATGTTAGCTTACCTAGCTTATCCATATTGGAAATATCTGTTCCCGTAGGAAACAGGATGTAAAATTGTCCGATTGAGCTATGTACATTAACAAATTCACAAAGAAATTTGATACAATGGTCCGGTTAGCTCAAAACAGTTGCCAGCGTTTCGCCCCAGTGTACCAGCTAACCGGACCATTGTATCAAATTTCTTTGTGAATTTGTTAATGTACATAGCTCAATCGGACAATTTTACATCCTGTTTCCTACGGGAACAGATATTTCCAATATGGATAAGCTAGGTAAGCTAACATTATTTTTGAAAGGAAGTATTGACTTCCATAGTACATTGGCGCTGCTCGTGGCAACATTTGTGCCTTGCAGCGGCCTTCACAGTATGTACTAGCCACGCGTCTTGGTGAGGTGTACCATAACCAACTGAAGAGCCCATTGGTACACTGGGGCGAAACGCTGGCAACTGTTTTGAGCTAACCGGACCATTGTATCAAATTTCTTTGTGAATTTGTTAATGTACATAGCTCAATCGGACAATTTTACATCCTGTTTCCTACGGGAACAGATATTTCCAATCTATTGGCATCACACTTTACAGATATATGTCTGTCATGTGGACCCCTGGAAGGGTTTGCCAGTGTTCTAGGGATGTTGTATAGTTTATGTGCGTGTGGGGCAGTGTCTTGCCAAGTGACTTGTAATTGTCCGGCCCTAACTCGCCGTTTGTGTAAGTGTTTGTCTCTAGACGGTCGTGGGTTTGAGCCTGCCGCATGGCCTATTTAAATATTAGGCCGCGTACATTTCTATTGCTCTGGACCGGAGATGTCCATTCTGGCGAATAATTATCATGTAATTTGTCTATCCTATGGCGTATAACGCCGTTATTTAGCGTCCAAACGCTACCGTTCTACGGGGTGACCGTGTCCGCCCCGTAATCAAGGTGTATGCCTCTGGCAACCACTTATGGGGCGTTTCTAACAGGGTAAGTTAGAGCTTTCGTGTCCCGTACTGCCGCCTGCTAAATTAATGTGGTGTGTGCGTGCCTGAAGGGCTAATCTCGCGCCGCGCTGCCCTGTGAACGTCTGGGGGGGGGGGAGGTGTTGTGCCGTTTGGCCTATGTGGCGTGTGGGGGTGGAAAGCGATACTTTCCTCCCTCCCTGTGTATTTTGTGTATGGACGGGCCTAGTGCACTGAGGTGTGCAGGCTGTATCTGGAGGGGTTGGAATCAACACCCTTCTGTGTGTGTGTGTCCTGAGGGGGTTGGTGCCAATGTTTGTGGGGGTTCGGGAATGATTGACCTTCGCACTGCCGCTATAGGTCGTGTAGGTGTGTGTGCCTGCAATGATTTGGAGGATGGCCTGGCCGGCTCCTGTTCTAGGGCCATGGCGTCCTCCTTCCCCTTTGTGTTGTTAGTTATGTTAGTTGTGTCGATAGGAACATATTCTACCAATTATGTCTAGCTATATGGGTGTGTCGGATGTGAAACTCCGTATGGGTTAGTGTCTGCGTCTGTATCCACGGTCTTGGTTTCGAATTCGCCCTTTCATGCGTAGTTAGGCCTGTTCGCCCTGTGGACATGTATGACCTGGTGTCGCATCTTGTGGTGAATGTCTGGATGCCGTGCTGGTTTTGCGCCCGCTTACCCGTCTGGCTATTCAGGTCATTCCACCGCCGATTTCGGGTCTCAGACCTCGTCGTGGCGTACGCCTCTGGTGTCCTTCCAGGTAGGCCTCTATGTTCCTGGTAATGTGATCGCACGCGGGTCATCTCCTGTTCTCCCTGTCCGTCCTAAATGTCTGTGTGGACGCACCTGGCGGTATACGCTGGGGTGCGTGCATTGTAATTACAGGGGTGTGTGCTGATTCGTGTTGCCTTGTCTGAGTGATGGTCATGGGCCTAGATATTCCTATCTTCGTGTGTGGCTGCCTCGAGGGTGTGTGGCGAAATGTGCGCTTTGCCGTGGTGTATTCCCCCCTGGGGTTGTATAGCGCTCGCCTCCATGTTGTTGGGGTATTAGCGTGTATATTATGATGTACCCCTCGACGTACCGTCGAGGTTGGTGGCAACACCCTCTGACCCCCTGGCTTGAGGGGGTTGGTGCTTGTGTTCGCCTGGTTTCTGGGATGGTTTCCCATCGAACCGGCATTGTGGGTCGTGTAGGTGTTCGTGAAAGTAGTGTGATGGAGATTGGAGTGGCAGGCTTCTGTTTACGGGCCACGGCCTCCTCCATCGCCTTCGTGTTGTGTTGTGTAGAAATGGACAACTGTGAGATTTTTCTGTGAGTGTTTGAATGTCCTCTGTTGACTTTACGGGCTTTATCGCCGCTAATTCAAATATCACGTTATTGCCCTGTATTTCGGTGTAGGCTTCCCAGATTTCTGCGTATTCCTGGGCAAGCGCTTTTGCCTGCTCGGCTACCTTTGTTCCGTATGTGCCTATACTGACGTGTTGCTCCCTGAGCTTGTGATACTCTTGAAACATGGCATCATGCTGCAGGTGCAATCGCCAGTGTGTGCAGTTAAGTTGTTTCCTAATTGTAGGGATTTTAGCCATAATTTTGTTATTCTCGGCCCTGCTCCGTGGCCGGGCAAGTACCCTGATGATCCTCATGTATTGGGAGTGTAGGAGCTCCTGGTATCTCCTCAGGTAGTCTTGTTTCCCTGAGATTCTCTTGTGCCACGAGATCAGATCCTGATACCCCGCAATCTTCTTGAGCATGGTCAAGCGGTACAATGGGGCCATTTTGTATGTAAGGTGGTTAATGAAATGGGTATAAGTGTTAGTGTATTAAATGTATAAGTGTATTCTGGGGGTCGTGTACTAATAACGTACTATGCTCACACAAAAAGAAATTCCTTTAACTTGTGGCTCTTTATCTGGTCTTACAATCTGTTTCAATAGCTTCCCTGGGGGGCTAGACAAAATTTCTCTAAATTATCTTGCTTTCAAATGTATCAGTATTACGCTCACATAAATAAAATCCCTCGCTTGTTGCTCTTAGAAAAAAATCCTTAAATTATCCCTCTTAAATTTTTTCTTCCTTTTCACTCGCTTGGCATATGAGAGGTTTTGCTACTGTGAGTATCCTATGGGGTGGGTGGGAAGGCTAATATAACCTACTGTGGCCCACGTTAAAAACTATGTTGTGTAGCTCCAAGAAAAAAATCCTACTTGCTTAGCTGCTTCAGGTACTGGAATCGATAGTTCCAGGGCTTGTTGTTTAAGACCCTTTTCTAAATGGGAACTAGCAGCGCCTCTACCACTTTTGTTCTGACCTGAAATAGGGGTAGGTCGAACAAGGGTGTAAATGTGGGAATTTAGGGGGTGTGGTCCAAATGGTGTGAGTTTCCGCGAAGTTGCGGAAACTACGAATAAGAGTATGTGAAAGAGTGTTGGGGGGATGTGGTAAGCTCTATTAAAATGGGGAGCGTTATTTAAGGGGTGCCTGATCGAGAGCTAATCGCTAATCGCTGAGCGCGCAGTTACGCTCGGCAGTCTGAGCACTTTCAAGGTTACTTACAATGAGAATGGCAGGCACAGCAATTCTATAATTAATGGTGGACACTGGAAATTAAGGATGTCAGGTGGGGAAGTAAGAGGTAAAACAAAGGGGTGTGAATAACTGTTTCCAATGAGTCTGTAATAACTGTGGTTACTGGTTTGTTGATACAAGTAATGGTATTTGTGTGTTCCTCTGATTAGGAACTGTGTAGGCAATGTTATAAATGCAACAAGTGTTCAGGTGTCAAAATGGGGAAGGAATGTAAAATACAAGTTCAGGATTCTGAGTCACACTTACCACTGGCTGGACGTTGCGGTGTAGATGGGCTAGGCCTTCGGCACACAACAGATATTTGGCCCGTTGAGGACGTCCCTTTTATCCTTTGAAAGTGCTGAGTAGGTGTTTCTTCATTTGTGTTGATGTCCCAGATACCTCCAGTGTATGTGTACGTGAGTGATGCAAGCTATTGGCTAACCAGCTGTAGTTAGTGGTGCCCTGCTTGCGGTGTTCAGAAAATGTTTTGGATGTGCTGTGCTTCCATCTTGCGGTAGTTTTGGGTAAAAGAGGGTGTAAGATGCTGGGATAGAAGCGTAGTATTTGTTGAGTGGTTATTGGAGTATTTGTAGACTCCTGTAGTTGTGTAGCTTGTAGATGTGCAGGTCCAGTGGCGTGGGACACCTCTCTTTTGGGGGCGCGTAAGGTCCTAAGGGTGTAGGCTCCCTTGGGCCTTAACAAAAATAATCTAGAACAACGAGTTTACCTTTCTCACAGGGTTGGAGACAATATTACTTGAAGATTAGACATCACTGATATCAACTTATATGTTATCTCATTTCGGGAATAGGACTGATACCACCACAAACCATACTAAGAACATTATGATAAAATGAGATATTCAATATAATTTATGCACACAAATTATACATCAAATTAATACAGTTCATTCCCTTGCTCTTCCTTCTCTGATGCAGTTAAGCAGTTGCTCCCCATCACTTACTGTTACAGTTTTACTCACCTGACTGTCCTGCATGAGGGCATCGAGTACCCCATCGACGTTTATACAAGTATATACTCTCTGGGAGGAGCCTATTTCCAACAGTCCACATCTGCATTCCTCAAGTCATTGACAAACACGAAAAAATTAAAAAATAAATAAACAACACAAAAAACAACGATTAAATGGAAATAAAGTCAAACATTAATGTTGATTTTAACCATAAATATCGTGTTTCAGAACATCTCACACAATCCATTTGATGCGCTTCTCCAAGAGGAATTCGAAATCAACAAAATCTCTTGTTTGTAAAAAATGACAGATGTCGACTTTTAGAAATAGAGAAATATTTTTAGATGATCATGTAGTTATTTAAATGTCTTAGGACTCGTATTTGTTGATTAAAGTGTGATGCTGATACAATAGGCATTTAAATGCAATTCTGCATCATGTGCCTCGGTAATTATGATGGCTGTACTAGTGTGTGTATTTGTAAATTGGGGTAGGATTGGGATGGAGACGGCCGTGGCCCTAGGTTAGGAACAATCTCAGTATCTGCCTGAAATTTTTTAGCATAATTATTACTGTCATAGAAAGTCTGACAAAGTTTCGAACGCTCAAGAGGTTTCTTTGAGATGCTGACGTGGATTTGCCTTCCTTCAGGAAATCGCCCTCCCTGTTCTTCCTTACATCATATACTAGAACCAATCAGTCAACGTGGGAGATGCATGTCGGGGTACGGGGTTCCTTACCTGGCAAAATATTGAGCTTTCCAACATTTACCGACATCCCTTCAGCAGAATAATACTGGCACATTCAGGAACACTACCTTCGTCAAAATTAATTTACCCCCGGGGAACAATCGCCGTGTGGAAAGCAATTATTTCTTCTCTCCATGACGTCTACGCTCCTCTTCGGCACCTGGAAGAGAAACTGTTACACGCCAAGGATTTTAATTGCATCCAACGTTTGGAAGACACTGCTCGTCAACACAGGAGCAGCTCTAATTGCGCTCTTCGTCTCCATCAAACTGATTGATGAGGTCCATACATTGCACGTGCCCTTACCCCTTTATACCTCTCTCCGGCATGACCCATCTTTCCGCTTTGATCGTATTAATGCGTCGGACTCTCTTCTCCAACCCAGGTGATACGAGGTCACACTTGTCAGCTTTAACAACCATTATGATGTCCTGCGCACTTTCCATTTTCCCCATCGTATATTCTTTATTGCCCGGGGCTGCTGGAAATTGATCTGTTCCCTACTGCAAGACGAAGAGTCCCGCCACATATTTCGACACCACTGGACCAATGGGTCCTACGTCGCAAGGCATATCATGATTGCACGGAAAAGTAGGATCACCTAATGAAACCGCGTATTCGCAGAATCTTCAGGACTCGGTCATATGAGCGAGCCGAAGGTAAACGTTATACCACTGAATTATATTATTCCGTCTGAACCGTTTTCGCTCATTATCAACTTCGGCCCTTTACTTTTCTATCTCTTGTGCGAACTATGTCAATTATTCTCTCTTCTTCTCGATTATTACTTGCCAAAGTAACTGAGCAGATCTGTGGATATTTCTTTTGTTACCGATCTGGTTCGTTATAGTAAATCGATCGATTCGTGATTTGTGGTTCCTCTCTTTACTTTATGCAACTCCGTTACCAGAGACAACACCTCGTTTGTCTCTGGGCTGTTCTTCTGTTTTTCTAATTTAGGGTGAACGTATTTTTCTGAGCTACCGGCATTTTCGGTATGCCCTTCTCCCTTTTTCTTTTTCCTTTTTATTAATATTTTTCATTTATCATTGAGAAATGCTCGATCCTGACGTGATTTAATTAAATATTTGTTCCTTTTATCTTTATTATGTGAGATTTGCTTCACATCCATGTCATCAAGGTAAGGTCTCGAAACACTGTATTTCTTCGTTGTGTATGTGTGTGTGTGTATCTTTCCTGTGGATAATACTATGGTGCATTGCCATGTATGTTCACCATGTGTATATTTTGTTTCATTTGAGTGCAGTCGTTTCCTCCTTTACCTTCGTACCTTGTTTCTATGATTACGTATGTCATTATGTCTATCTGATTGTCCCTTTTGTGTTACTTCCGTTCGCTGCACTCGCCTTTACTTCTATTACCTTACCGTATCTTGATGAATTTAATATACTATATACTGGTATTCAGTTTAATTGTTGATTGTTTTGTCGTCACGTACTTAGTTCATCACGTCTGTCTTAAGAGTATTTGCTCTATTAAATTTGTCCCTGGTAATCCCCAATTTCTTTATATCTTCTAGCCTATTCAGAATACCGTACACTTCTTACTCGGTACGTCCTTTTTTCCTGACTCCCTTGTCTAGCCTCTCAATCTTTTATTTCCGAACTTAATTTTGCACTGTGTGTGCATGCTAATTCACTAACCTACCCCTCTCTCTCTCTCTCCCTCTTATGTCTATGACATAAACTTCACGCACATTCCCGCATTCAACTTAACTAACGTAATCTCATGTCTAACAACTCTGAATGTATCGCTTCCTCGTCTGCATATTATTGCCATATTTTTTATGAATACACTACTGTGATCCTTATTATATCTACGTGGTGTCTGAGTTCATTCATTCCTTAGATCTTCTGCGTATTTATTTACTTCTGCTACATTTGTTCTAGACTAGGCCCATGGTCCATTGTATGTACGGTATCATATTGAACTTGCATCCACTGCTAACTTAATGTACGCCTTTGATAGATTTCTCTCCTTTTCAATCTCACTATTCACCTTCCCCCGCTCCTGTTGCATAGGCCCGGCGCAGGATTAAGGTAGTCGTTTCCACTGCTGCTATAACATCACGTCCTCTGTCATCTCCAACAACGCCACGTTAACCTATCAGGCCTCCAACTCTCGTCGAACACCTTCACTGTTTGTGTTTATACTGACGGCGTTCGCATGTCCGTTCGATCTGACCATGATCTGGACACTTGTACTACGCTTCTGGATACCTACCGTGCAGTGTCGAACGAGATGCCAAATTCTAGTACTGTTTATAGGCGATATAACGTAAATAACCACATATTTCAATGGTTGATCTGCCATATTAGTTGCACTAGACGGCGATATTATTTAAGTTGCGCCTGATGGTGATTTTATTTACGTTGTGCCCAACTGAGGATTAATAGAGGTCACAAAATCCCACTGAAGTAACAGTGTGTAAATGAAACATGCCCAAAGTTGGATTACAATGGGGAGTACGGATTCAAAAGCAAACAAGACAGTATTTAAGTTGAGAGCATTCCTCTTCTTTATTTTATCATGTATTTTATACATTTTGCTGTGCAATTAACAATGTGTAAGCAGGTTAGTGAACAGTGCACATTCTCGGGAGTATTACGTCACGGTGAACAAGTAATTTCAGATTCATAATGAAATGTTCATTAACAAATGCATCTTAAATAGCTATATATGAACAGAATTCTTCTATGGTGCGCGTATGTACAATATTTGTTCTTAACCGGCTAGTGCTAAATATAAAGCTAAAATACACAGTCGACAACTTCAAGTTAACATGGTCGACTGCTGTCAGGTGTCATCTGCACCTGAAACACGTGAAAATCGAGTCCAAGTTAGTTGTTGTCTGGAAACATTAGGGCACAGAGAAGGAGGAGAATCATTAAGTCCAGCAATGTAGTATCCTGTTACTGTATTTATATTATGCTAAAACATTAACCATATTTGGATATTGCTTGGTATACGTATTAACTTCGTTATCTTATTAAAACTGGCTTACACTGCTAATACTCAATATTTATCCGTTTTAATACTCGCAAGGACCAGTTATTTGTCTATTGATATTATTATTTTAAGGAGAGGAACAGTGAGGTCATATGCCCCGTGTAACCAACACTTTACTCAAAGGCGAAACCCACGGTCACCACGCCTACGACGGGGAGCTGAAACACGTAGGAAGATCAGTTGTTCGAATTCAGGCACTAAAAGAGGTCATCCTGAGTGTGGTTTACCCCCGAGTTTTCTACACTCCCTTCAAACAAATGCTGGGATGGTACCAGATTTTAAGTCCCAGGGCACATACCCCGATCTTGATCCTAAATTTTACACTCCCGCGCTTATTAGAAAAATAGGAATTCTGAGCAATTATGGTTACTAACAAAATAATTTAGAACGCAAATGTTTCAAACGCTTGCCACGGTGGAAGTTGACCAATCAAAGGGCTTTCAGACGTTAACACATAAAAGGTACTGTCAACAAAAAATGCAACACTTGCGCAAGAATTGGTTAAAATTCTGACTTGTTACAAAGTATAATTATGAAATATGTTGCTTAATAATGAATGATTGATTGTTGTTGAGTTAAGGGGAGGAACATCGAGGTCATCTTCCCCTAGCTTAATAATGGTGATCAGAGTTGTACATAAGTGTTATATGCATATCTGCCCAACTTACGTAAGCCTAAGTGAGCGGGAACTGATGATCGAAACCTCCCATTTGTGTGAAAATTGTTTTATTAATTCAAGTATTTATTTGAAGCATGAGGAAATTATTGTAACTCCCCACCACTCGTGTTGACCGACTGAAGAGTTGCTTGGGCTTCTAATATTTCAATCGTTACACACACACACACTACTACGGTCATTATGGAAACAAGTTTTTGCAAATTCAACGCACACCCAAGTACAAGAGGCTGATGATAACATGTACAAGCCCCAGACAGTTAACAGCAACAAACTCAAAGGTGGTTTATGGTGGAAACAACTCTGGTAGCGCTTATTGTTCTTTTAATCTGGGACAACCATGCAGTTGTGTTGTGAGGCGTGCACTATGTTCCTGCTAATAGCAAATACATTATCTTTGTTACATATCGAAATAAAATACACAGAGGAAAAGTGATTATCTTGTAAATTAAGAAAATTGATACAAGTTTGTTAACAGATCCCTATATCTCTCTTATTTATTCATTTACTTATTTAGCGTATGGCGTTTAGTGCCGGGAGTGTCCGAGGACATGTTCAGCTCGCCAGAGGCTGTAGCTGCTTCAATGCGGACACCCATGGGGTAAGTTAGTTAGTTAGTTATTGTTGTTTTAAGGGGCGGAACTACGAGGTCATCTGCCCCTCTTAACACAGATTAAAGAATACAAATTTTGAATTGAATTTAAAATTTTGAGGTGGACATCTAAATTTAAAAAGACCAAAAATTAATAAAACAAAAACAAACAATTAAATAAAAATTTTTAAAAAAATATATAAAAATAAACAAAAATTACGGAAAAAACAAAACATTATCATTCAAAAACGAACAAGTCGTTGAGTCAAAGTTCACTGGAAAATTTAGATTGCTGGCCCTAACCCACTCTCACTTATAAAGCGGATAACGCGATCAGCAGCCACCGCGTCATCGGCTAATATAAGTTTGAGTGTCGTCTGCAAACCAAGGTTTCTTCGTAAGTCAGCAAGATCCACACACTCGGTGAAAATGTGGGCCACGGTGAATACGGCTCCACAGGTACAAAGTGGGGGGTCTTCCCTTCTCATTAGGTACGAGTGGGTGGATCTTGTATGACCTATCCTTAGCCTACACAAAATGACGGACTCTCTCCGGGCCCGGAAGGAGCTCCGCCAAACGCGAGTAGTTCCCTTGATCGCTCTCAGTTTACTGGGCAGTGGGTCAGCTAGCCACTGACTCTCCCAAAAAGCCAGAACTTGTAGGCGTAACTGAGAGCGAATATCTCTAGCGGGTACCTCCATTGGTCGAGGTGGTAGTGATACCGCCTCTTTTGCAGCTTGATCTGCTAACTCATTTCCCGCAATTCCCATGTGGCTTGGAAGCCACAGAAAGGTGATTCGAGTGTCAGCGTGGCACAGCCCGGCTAGTAGGTCGTGGATTCGCTGCACTAGGGGGTGTTGCGGGAAACATGTAGCAATTGACTGCAACGAACTCAAAGAGTCGGTACACACGAGAAAGTGGATTCGAGCATCCCGTAGTGCAAACTGCAGAGCTTCATAGATGGCAACGAGCTCCGCAGTAAACACACTACAGGCCTCAGGCAAAGAGATCTTGGTATTTGCACCATCAATAACGTAAGCACAACCCACCCTCTCGTCCACCTTCGAACCATCCGTGTATAGAATGCCAGCGTCCGGAAATTGGTGAACTATGCTGTGGAACTGCCTCCGGTAAACGGAGGCATCCGTGTTCACCTTAGGACCTCGGTGCAGATCTAACCGAATTTCCGGACGCGGGACTTGCCACGGAGGCACCTCGCTAGATGTCCGGATCATACAGGGACCTACAGCCACTCCTATTTCGGTACACGAGCTATCAAGTCTAATACCAACCGGCCGAGTGGCACGAGGCCGGTTGGCGTACCCCTGGTGGTTTTGGGTACCGAAGAGAGCTTGATAGGTCGGGTGTTGCGGCATTTGACGCACATTGGCAGCATATGCTAACAGCATATGTTGGCGTCTATAATTTAAAGGTGGAACTCCCGATTCGGCGAGTAGGCTGGGTATCGGGCTGGTCCGGAAGGCACCGGTAGCCAGCCTAACGCCACTATGGTGGATACTGTCCAGCATTTTCAAGGTTGCCGGCCTTGCTGAACCGTATGCCGCAGAACCATAGTCTAGCCGGGACAGGACGAGGGCTTGGTAGAACCGTAGCAGCACCGCACGGTCAGCCCCCCACGTAGTGCCACTAAGAAACCTGAGCATGTTCAGTTTCCTGAGACATGTCATTTTCAATTGCCGTATATGGTGCTGCCACGTTAACTTGCTGTCAAAATGGAGCCCCAGGAAGCGATAAGTGTCAACCAACGGCAACGCAGCATCCCTGAGATGTAGTTCAGGGTGTAAATGTAGCCTCCGTAGCCGACAAAAATGGACGACGGAGGTTTTCGCTGCTGAAAAACGAAAACCCCGGTCGTGAGCCCACCTGTCGACCCGGTTGATGGCTAGCTGCAATTGTCGTTCCACGACTGCCATACTTCCAGAGCTGTAATGCAGAGCTAAATCGTCTACATACAGCGATGGAACTACCGCGGACCCGGCGGCGGCAACAATGCCATTAATGGCAATCGCGAACAAGGTGACACTCAGCACTGAACCCTGAGGAACTCCATTTTCTTGGGTATAGTACTGCGATAATGTCCTACCGATCCTTACACGGAAGAGTCGGACGGACATGAAATTCGCAATGAAAGTCGGTAAGTTACCACGGAGTCCCCACTTGTGAAGGGTGGAAAGGATCCCGTAGCGCCATGTGGTGTCGTAGGCTTTCTCGAGGTCAAAGAAAACCGTGACTAGGTGCTGCTTTCGGAAAAAAGCCTCCTGTATGGCGCTCTCAAGTCGCACCAGATGGTCAGTGGTGGACCTATGAGAGCGAAATCCACATTGGTACTCAGACAGGAGACCTTTATCCTCCAAGAACCACACCAGTCGACGGTTCACCATCTTTTCGAGCAGCTTACATAGGCCATTTGTCAAACAAATGGGCCTATAGCTGCTTACAAACTTGGGATCCTTTCCAGCCTTGGGAATCGGTATCACGATCCCCTCTCGCCATTGAGATGGAAACTCCCCTTCAATCCATATACGATTGAAGAGGATCAACAGTTTTTTAATACTGGATTCGCACAGATGTTTTAACATTTGATTATGTATGTTATCCGGTCCAGGAGCCGTATCCCTGCACAGTGCAAGCGCACTGCGCAGTTCCCATTCAGAGAATGGTACATTATAGGACTCCGAAGCAGCAGTGGCAAAGGACAAGGGGTGAGTCTCTGCCTCCCGCTTCAGAGTCGAAAATGTAGGATCGTAACTCCCGGAGGAGGATACATCGGAGAAGTGCGAGCCAATGCTGTTGGCAATGGCGAGATGGTCCGTGATGATGTCTCCATTGATGGACACTCCGGGTATCGATAGTGATGTCGGGTGTCCGGAGATCCGACGAAGCTTAGTCCACACTTGAGATGAAGGAGTATGCGCCGTCATGGACGACACATACTTTTCCCATGTCGATTTCTTACTCTCCCGAATCAGATATCGGGCTCTAGCACGCATCCTTCTGAAGGTGATAAGGTTGGCCATAGTGTTTTGCCTCCGATAGCATCTGAAAGCACGTCGACGATCTTTAATGGCTGCTGCAATCTCGGCTGTCCACCAAGGGACAAGCTTCCGGCGTGAGTTGCCGGATGAGGAAGGTATTGTTTCCTCAGCAGCAGTCAAAATACCATTCGTTATGTGAATGGTATGATCGTCGACACTCTCAAAGATATCTTCGGCAAACACCGCACGCGCCGTGAAAGTTGGCCAATCAGCCCGACGGAGAAGCCATCGACTTGGTAACTCGATGGCTCTCTCGTTCGGAAGAGTAACGATAATTGGAAAATGGTCACTATTACAAAGGTCATCGTGTACACCCCACTGTAGCAGGGGAACCAGCGCACGACTGCACAGGGTAATATCGATACTTGAATAAGTACCGTGTGCAATAGAGAAGTGCGTAGGCTCCCCTGTGTTCAACAGACACAGGTCCAGCCGCCTGATCAGCCTCTCAAAATCTCTCCCTTTACCGCTAGTGGTAGCGGAGCCCCAGATGGTGTTGTGGGCATTAACATCTCCCAGAAGGAGAAAAGGAGGGGGGAGCTGAGAGACTAGATCCACCAGCTGGTCGTAATCCGGCTGAGAATCAGGCGGGATATACACGTTACATACTGTTGCCATTACTGGCAACGAAGTACGAACTGCAACTGCCTCTAGCTGAGTACGCAACGGCACCTCTTCACTAAAGAGGCTAGAGTGGACGAGAGTGCAGACGCCACCAGCGGCCACAGCTCCGTCCATCCGGTCTTTAGAGAAGAGTTTGAAGTGACGCATTGTTGTCTCATGTCCAGGACGAAACCTGGATTCCTGAAGACAGACAATGGTAGCCGAAAACGAAGATATTAATTGTCGTAACTCAGCGAGATGAACAGAATAGCTATTACAGTTCCATTGTAATAGTGCCATGGTGTGGACTTAAGTAGAAGTGGGTCTTCTACTTATGCTTGACCGTTTGCCACCCTTCCCCATCTCTAGTTGGAGATGATGGGGCAGGAGAGCACACCTCAATCTCCACATCTCCGTCCGAAGACGAAGAAAATGGAGCGGGCGCTCTCCTGGGTTGCGCGCGGTCGTCGTCGGACCTCACGAGTCTCGCTCTTGGGGAAGAGCGAGAGCGGTGTCGAGGGACTTTCTCCCGGTCCGAAGACTGGGTGTCTGTCCCCGACACGCCCCGAAGAGATTTCTTCTTGGATCGGCGCCGACGTGTGTTTGGGGAAGTAGATGGTCCCTTCCCCACAGACGCCGGGTCCTTATAAAACAAGGTCGCTCCTGCTGGCACCGCTCCACTGGTAGTGGTGGGAGCGGGATGGCCAGCAGATACGTGAGCAGCCCTGCCTTTAGGAGAGGAAGAGAAACGGCGCTGAACCGTTCCCCTCTCCTCCGCCGATCTATTTTCTTTTCTATAGGGGAGTTCCTCCATACGGACGGGCTTGCCTTCAGCAGGCTTCGCTCCCTTGGTGGTAGTGGGAGCGGATTGGCCAGCAGAGACATTAGCCACCCCGTCAGCAGGAGGGCGAGAGAGACGGCGACGAACCGTCTCCCTCTTCTCCCCTATATTTTTCGTATTAGGTGGGCTGGAAGAAGGACCAGTCTTCTTTCCCCCTTTAGCTGGGGAAGACTTGTTCGCCGACCGTTTCGGAGAAGAAGAGGACTTCTTCTTTAGGTGTTAAAACCGGCGCCTTCTTAACCGTGGCCGAAGAAGGATTTGGGACCTCCTTCGGGCTGACAGTGCTCGCTGGTACAGCGAGGGGAGATTTCAAGCTCGTGCTAAAAGAGGACATCGAGGGTACTGCACTGGAAACTTTAACGGCAGGGGTGATTGAGGGCGTCGCTGCAGCTGCAAACGATACCCGAAATTCGGGGGCATTCATACCCATGGGGTAAGCTACAAGTTCCGTTCAATTTTAAGTAGTTCCAGATGTCACTGTCACCTAGTGGTGAACGTTGGAACTTTGATAGAGCGTTTCAATGAAATCTAACCTACAATTTAGCTTCACACAAGTTTAATTAGTGGAAAATTCTTTAACATGCCATAAATCTATGACATGTGACCGCCGGATTTACCTCCCCTCCGAAGGAAGACATACTGAAGGATTTTAACGCTCTTAAAAATCCTACGTTCGGCCGGGCTTAAACCCACGATCATGGGCATAGAAGCTCAGCATGCTACCGACTAGGCCACCGAAGCTGCTTATATATCTCTAATATAACAGTACACAAGTATATGCTGTAGCTATTTATAAGGTAGGTATTTTAAGAAATTGGGTTCATTACAACTTTGGTCTGTTAATAGCTGCTTCAATATTTGTTTTCACAATATACTATGGTTTAACCAGGGTAGCGCAGGTTGTTTAGACAGAGATCATGAATGCTCACCTTTCTATCCACGAGTGGGGCAAGTGGTGCGTCTGCGTACTCGTTCAGTCACTCCACTTCGTCGACCAGAAGAATTCACGGAAACGTTGAGCGCAGCATCTGTTCACAAAGGAACCATATGATTACTTATTGAATTTCTGTAATAGCAGGCTAAGTGAATTGATTCCCTTCTCCGAGCACTTAATAAATTAATGTACGAAATTAAATAGGTAATTCCTCGGGAGTGATGAACCAATATCCTATACTTTCACTTAGCTAATATAATATGATTGTTATACCGGTATCTTATTTGATATTCCAGGAGTCATTACCAATTGAAATTCCACTGAAATATGTGATAAATTACGTAAATATCTGACAGTAGTCGTTATTTATTGTTTATTCAATGACGGTAATTGTCATTGCTAGTCGTTGCTCCTCTGCTACTGAAAGATCTGCATTATGCGTTTTCATTTGTTATCGAGACGTCATATCACCATTACCAATGTATGGTACACAAAATACACAACACAGGTCAAGCGTAGCGAGAAACTATTGGCTTACGAAGCGGAGTGAGATACTATTGGCCTCTGTCGGGCCGAAAATTACTGCTTATCCTTCAAGCAAGAGGGTCTGGGGCCTTAGCCCCAGGTTAAGTTTGTTTTTGTATGTAAAGCCTTATTAACACACAGAATTTAACACGAATGCATCGTTTAAACCTTAGGAACACAACGGGGTGAACAAATCGAGTGCAGCATAAAACAAACACCAACCGGGCCTGGCAAAATGTTATTTATCCTATAAATCACGCCCACAATGCACAACACAACTGAAATTTCATTATACTTATATAAGCAGTGTTATAAAAAGGGGATGGCGGGTGGGGTATAAACAGCGGAGGAGAAATCAACTATTAGGACAGCATTTCCACAATTATTATTCATCATTACACAAGGTCATTCGGCTAATTTAAGTAGTTTTGTACTTGGTCACCACTACCGAAGTGTTAGCATTAAATGTACATCATAGGCAATACGTGGACATCTTATTGTTCAGGTGAATGCTCTCCATGGTGCATGGTATACAGCAATCACTAAGGTTAAGTTCTACGTTATAAAATTCGTTTGAATAGTTAACGGATTGAGAAAATATTTCGTTTTCATAATTTTGTCACGTCACTAAGCTACCTGCCTTACGTCTCATTGACAGCGCGTACAGTGTATGCATATTTAAACTAGAGCTGGGTTAGTTCTATTTCCAACGTTTGGTAAGTTTACCAATGGTCTTTCAATATTTGGTAGGTCACCTCGTCTCAGACTAACCCCAGGCATTCCACCAACTGGTAGACTACTATCTATGCGGGGTAGTCGACCAGGTCTGAGCAGCAAGCGTAATAAACCACGTGATCTTCCTTTCAGACCTGATAACCTGTCTAGTGCACCTAAATAAATGCAATCTGTATCAGTAATAGAAGAAACTGGAGCATATTTTTGTGAACTATGACTGATTACCCTAACAATATTAATACTATGTTGATCTACGCCATGATGGAACCAGAGACACTAAGGATAAGTGAATTATTGCGTCTTTATTGTGGAGAAATAATTCATTACTTTCCCTTAGAAAGAGGGCAGCAAAAGTCTTTGATTATTTTTTGCTCAGGATACATTTATAAATTCAATTTATTACAGTAGATTGCTGATATCAAATCTCAAAAAATATCACGCAAAATATTCTGATGAAAATTAAAATACTGTAATTTGGGTTTGGTCTGCATATTAAGGAACATTCACCAAAACAAAACAAAAAAAACAAAACAAAACAAAACAACTTTTTTTAGAGAATATTCGAGATGGGGTATAATTTAAGAATGTTCGTAACGAAATTCCCTGGTTGGCTCAATATTAATTGTATTTCTGACTTATGGAATTTCATATTATAGCCAAATCACCTTTTCCGTGGTCCTTGAGGAGAGCTTTCTGAAGCTCCTTCAGATCTTCAGGATCTTCTAATGCATCTTTCTTTAACTTGACCTTGTCTTTCTTGCCGGAACATATCTCCTCCAACTGCAATATTAAACATTGATCAGTGATTGATCAATTTTATACATTCACTTAATGATCAAACTTTGAGCCACTCACCGCCTCTTCGAATGCCGGCTTAAATGAACTCAAATCTACTCCAGTTTGATTAGAGAGGGTTTTGATTAGATCATCAACGCTCTTATCTGGATTGTCAGGGGTCGGAACGAAGCCTCTAGGTTGCGGCCGATCTGAACTATGAAACAAAAGTATTATAAATGGTTATATGTTTAGTTTCTCTGAGATTACCTGGTGAAACTCACAACTCTGGGTGACACATACTAAGTTTTGTTCATAAAGAATGTGAATCAATTTTGCCAAAGTCACGTGCGTTAAGTTAAATGCGAATGTTGGGTTGTGTAGTATTGTGTGCTCGAATGACTTTCTGATTCTTCCTTTAGACGTTTAAAGATGTGATAAGTCATTAAGACTATCCTGTTTATTCTTATTCTTCTTCTTGCTATAAAGTAAAAATGGTGTTATAATAAAAGGATAAGATAAAAATAGGTATCATTTAAAGATAATGAGCAGCAATTCGCGTTTGCCTAGGTGGGGGAGGAGAGCTCCTCAGCTCTAACATATTTCCTTAAGTTTCTACGTACTGTGGATGGTTTGCTTCTAGATCATGGTTAATCTTTCGTCAGATCTATTCTCCAACATCGTCTCACAGCTCTATTGTACGTTACTACGTTACTAACAGCGATTTTATATTTCAAGGTTAAGATCATACATTTATTCTCCATCATTGATAAAGCTGGATAGCCAACATTAGCCATTTCTTGAGAATGTACGGTAATTATTTATAACAAAGTCTTTTGGCGAGTATTTTGTACAATCTCTTCTGTTACGAGATCTGAATGATAGTTACATGCCTTTCTGTTCCCCAGCTATGAGACTACCTACATTCTGTACAAATATATACATGTGTAGTCTATTATAAATGATTGTTATAATTATCCTCTTTCTAAAATTATATTGTACAATCCACCTACTTACCATCTAGATATTTATCGACCAAATCATCCACTATTTCTTTAACAGTATCCGTGTCTGAGAGAACCTCAGGAATGCAGGTGGCCAAATCATCGTCTTCACAAATATCTGCCAGCTGTAACAGAATTTGATTTTCAAAGTAACTCCAATTCTGGGAATGTCTATAGTATCATGTCAAGCCACATCCATAATCCTCAACTCAAATTCAAATTCTTCATCATCCCACAGATCTCCTAATTTAGGAGCCAGGGCGTCCTTCATCTCATCCATTGTTTTCTTGGCTGGTTCGTTCTTTGGATCATCGAGGTCTGGTAAAGCTACTGGCTTCCCATCACGCTTTGGTATCCTGCGGCCATCTGGTGACGCACGGGGTCTTCCTCGCCGTCCTGTTGGTAATTCACTAGGCCTTAGCCTACCTGGTGGCCGACCACGTGGTCCACGTGTGTTTGGAGAGTCCGTTGACGCTCCTGGTAAATCCGGCAGACTATCCACTGCATCTAAGGGCACGGGATATATAAATCAGTACCAGTGGTGGTGGTGGTGATGGTGATTGAGGATAATTGTATTTTGAAGGGGTGAAACGTCGAGTTCATCCACCCTATAAATATGTCTGGGTGTGTGAAATGTGTTATCATTTAGCTTCTAAAATTTATTGACGGTTGCTTAAATTGAACAAATGATCAACCGATGCAGATCTACGCCATGGTGGAACAAGATACATTAAGGATGAGTGAATATTAGTTCATTACTTGCCTTAGAAGCAGGGCAACAATAGTCGTTGATCATTTATCCTTTTGGAGTATTTTCCAAATTCAATTTATTTCAGTAGATTGCTGATATCAAATCACAAACAATATCACACAGAATATTCTGCTGTACTGTGGTATATTCAAATACTCTAATTTGGGTTTGTTTTGCATATTAAGGAACATCCACCAAAACAAAAAAGTATTTTTTAGAGTACATTCGCGATGGGATATATTTTAAGAAAGTTCGAAAAAAAATTCCCTGGTTGGCTCAATATTAATTGTAATTCTGACATATTGGAATTTCATATTACTGTTAAATTACCTTTCCCGTGGTTCTTGAGGAGAGCTTTCTGAAGCTCCTTCAGATCTTCAGGATCTTCTAATGCATCCTTCTTGCACTTGACCTTGTCCTTCCTGCCGGAACTTATCTCCTCCAACTGCAATATTAAACATTGATCAGTGATTGATCAATTCTAATACATTCACTAAAAGATCAACCTTTGAGCCACTCACCTCCTCTTCTAATGCTGGCTTAGATAGACTTAAATCCACTCCAGTTTTATTAGTGAGGGCTTTGATTAGATCATCAACGCTCTTATCATGATTGTCTGGGGTCGGAACGAAGCCTCTAAGGTTGCGGCTGATCTGAAATATGAAACAAAATTATTATCAATGGTTATATGATTAGTTACTCTAAGTTTACCTGGTGAAACTCACAACTCTGGGTGACATATAGTAAGTCTTGTTCATCAAGAAAGTGAAACAATTATGCCGAAGTTATGTGCGTTAAATTAAATGCGAATGTTGAGTTTTGTAGATTTTTGTGCTCGAATGAGTTTCCGATTCTCCCTTCAGACGTTTACAGATGTGATAAGTAGGGATAGGAATTTTTCGGTGATTTCAGAGTGAAGAAAGCGGTATTTTAAAGTGGCAAATTCGGTGTTTTCAAGTGCACTTTTCGGTACTTTCAAAATGTTAAATTTTAGGCGGTATTTTTTAAATATCATGGATAACATAACGCATTTCAGTCATCCTTCAAAGTATACTTCAGTGAAGAGATCCAAATTCTCTTGTGACAAACGGTAATACGTATCACTTAACGTGCTAGTGTAAGCTGAAAAACCAAAGTTTCACAGTTAGCGTTTGAACAGGGTATCAAAATGGTTTTCAGCACAGATTCTGAGAACTTTGGAAATACAAATGTCATTCCTTGCAAAACTCGAACAATGTCTGTCTTGGTCCTGTCGTGCATTTGCCTCTTGATTAAAGTTTGCAGTTCGTTGTATCCTCTAATGACCTCACTTTTTTCCAGTGTTCCACAGAATGACAACTTCTTAATTTTCTTTGCAAGGTCCTCATTGATGTTCATTGGCACTATTTCTGCTGGATCAAACACACACATTTGTAAATCTTGTTGCCAGGGTCAACGGATCTCAGGCTGATTAATATTCTAAGAGCATGGGACCCAGCGTTTACTAAAACTGGATGTATTTTCTCTCCTTTTAACTCATTTCCACAACCCTCCAACAGCTCCTTAATGTTTGTACCGTAATTCCCAGAAACAGCAAGTTTAAAGGCTTGCTGAATTCTCCGTAGATGTCCATCTAGAAGGTGAACAGTCTGATAAGACTGGGATGAGTTTAGTGATGTCTGTGCCAAATTCTTTGAATCTCAAGTATTTCGTCATGTGAAACATTGTTCAGGAAATCAACACCACAGTTATCAGTCCCTACTACTTCATTCATAAATTGCACGATATCTTTCAAGTACTCTTGACAGGTACACTACAGAATGAAACCAAGAAGACCACCTGGTTAAGACTGGTTCAGGAAACAGTGGCACATTTGGATATGGATACTTGCCATCTAGATATTCATGTCTGAAAGGTGCACTATATGACGCCACGCGTCGAGTAGTTACTAGGATGAAGGGGGAGGTGACCTTGCTGTTCTGGTCCTTAAAACCTCAATAAGTTAGTAACTTACCAGGATGAGATTGATAAAGTTTGCTGTATGCAGAAAGCGAGGTCGCTATCTACCGTTAAGTTTCCGATCATTCAGTGTTTGTTGGATGCTCTCCATGCAGTCAAGTCATGAGAGAAAATTACCGCTACTACACTCGCACAAAAACAAGCCTTTGTCAGCTTCTGTGACGACGATATTTTAAATCGGCAAGGTGGTCTCACTACGATGACATTAGGGCAAAACCTGGATGAATGCCAAGATGCAGAAGAAAGTGACATTCAGTAGTTAGACTTCCATAAAGACGATCATGGTTTCAGACATGAAAGCGATGAGGATATTGTACGGAATTTGACTGTCGGTGAGGTAAACTGAGATCCAGTGCATGTCAAGTGAAGGAGTGATGCAACGGAATTCCCGAAAGTTCCCACAGTCAAGCTAGTGTGTCTATAGTCACACTTATCTCTTATATAGAAAATCGAGATGAATTTTCGTTCTCATATATTGTTTTCTTCAGAATTGTACAATCTAAAACTAGAAAAATTAAACTATCTAAGAAACAAAAAGTGATTACAGTCATTTCTCTTAGTTTTTAATATTGGTGTAGGCCTAATCTTCGTAGTGATTTCTTACAATACTATGTTATAATAGTACATTATGCAACGAGCCTATAATGGCAATAATTAAGACACGAGTAAGTTTATAAAACGAGCGTATGCGAGTCTTATAATTTCCATACGAGTGTCTTAATTACTATTATAGGCGAGTTGCATACGACTTTATGTTCGACAATAATTATTATAACTATTTCATGTTCGAACATAAATATTCATAAATATCTGTAGAGATTTCACCAGTTTTATGTACTGAACAGAGCGCATGAGACGCAGAGAATGCCTTGTATTTGACCATGGCCTCCTCGATTACCCTACTATGACACTAGGCCAGGCAGTGACATTTAAATTAGAAGGCCGTGGAACTCAGTGCATCTAATTATCTAATTGGTCAAACAACTGTTTCTTGAGCTCTGATTGGTGGGAGGAACTGTTCCACAATGCAAAATAGTGTTATAATGAGCCTCATTATAGTACCGTTTTCTGACATATATTAGTCAGGGTCGAACATAAAGTATTATAATTATTTTTTTCTGCGTGTACTTAAAATACATTTCAATATTTTAACCAATAGTTTTCTTTTTGCCTGGCTTAAAAACATTATTGCAGATAATTCACGGCTTTCAAAAAATCGCGGAAATTTGTGCATTAACAAACGAAAAAGGCTAAAATTCGCGTTTTCATGCGAAATTCGCGAAAATTCGCGTTTTATGCTAAATTCGCGAAAATTCGCGAGCTCAAAATCATTTATTTTTGCCATTTTTAGGGTTATTATAACACATTATCACCTGTGTATGACTTCTTTTAAAAATTCGCGAAATTCGCGATCGCGAATTTTTCCTATCCCTAGTGATAAGTCATTAAAGCTATTCTGTTTATTCTTACAGGTTTACCTTGTTAATAATGGCGTTGTAATAAAACTATAAGTTACATTTAGCGATAATGTGCTGCAATTCGTGTTTGCCTAGAAAGGGGAGGAGATCATCTCGGCTCTAATATCTTTCCTTAAGTTCCTACGTACTGTAGATGGCTTACTTCTAGATCATAGTTAATCTTTCGTCATCTCCATTCTCCCACTTTGTGTGAGAGCTCTATTGTGCATTACTACGTTACTAACAGAGATTTTATATTTCAAGGTTAAGAGCATAACTTTATTCTCCATCGTTGATAAAGCCGGAAAGGCAACATTAGTGATTTCTTGAGAATGTACGATATTTATTTATATTAAACTTGCTTGGCGAATATTTTGGACAATATCTTCTGTTACGAGTTCTGAATGATAGTTACATTCCTTTCTGTTCCCCAGCTATGAGACTACCAACATTCTGTACAAATATATACATGTGTAGTCTATTATAAATGATGGTTATACTTATATAATTTCTAAAATTATATTGTACAATCCACCTACTTACCATCTAGATATTTATCGACTAAATCATCCACTATTTCCTTAACAGTATCCTTGTCGGAGAGAACCTCAGGGATGCAGTTGGCCAAATCATCGTCTTCACAAATATCTGCCAGCTGTAACAGAATTTGATTTTCTAAGTAACTCCAATCCTGGGAATGTATATAGTATCATGTCAAGCCACATCCATAATCCTCACCTCAAATTCAAATTCTTCATCATCCCACAGATCTCCTAATTTAGGAGCCAGGGCGACCTTCATGTCATCTATTGCTTTCTTGGCTGGTTCGTTCTTCGGATCATCGAGGTCTGGTAAAGCTTCTGGCTTCCCAACTCGCTTTGGTTTCCTGCGGCCATCTTGTGATGCACGGGGTCTTCCACGCCTTCCTGTTGGGAGTTCACTAGGCCTTCGCCTAACTGTTGATCGACCACGAGGTCCACAAGGTGTATGGAGAGTCTGTTGATGCTCCTGGTAACTCCGGTAGACTATCCACTGCATTAAAGGACACATGATATATAAATCAGTACCAGCGGTGGTGGTGATTGGGGTAGATTGTATTTTTAAGGGGTGAAACATCGAGTTCATCCACCCTATAAATATGTCTTGGTGTGTGAAGTGTGTTATCATTTAGCTTGTAAAGCTCCTTAACGGTTGCTTAAAGTGACCAAAGTATAACCAATGTAGATCTACGCCATGGTGGAAACAGAGACACTAAGGATCAGTGAATTATTTCGCCTTTGTTGTGGAGAAATAGTTCATTATCTTCCCTTAGAAGCAGGGCAGCAATAGTCGTTGATCATTTATCGGTTTGGAGAATTTTCCAAATTCAATTTATTTCAGTATTTTGCCGATATCAAATCACAATCAATATCATGCACAATATTCTCCTGTACCGTGGTACATTCAAATAATGTAATTTGGGTTTCTTCTGCATATTAAGGAACATTCAACAAAACAAAAAAGTCCTCTCGGCACGCCGGAAGGCGGAGGTAGATTTCACCGGACAAACTTGGGGATAGGCGAAAATAGGCAGAATATGCAGATTTTCGTAGAAGGATCAGACCTCATTTAATGCAAGAAGGTATTTTATAATTGGAGCTTAATTAACTTTGTTTTTCGTCATGTTATGCTTATTTTAAACATTTTATTGTCTTATGGGAACAGTAACCTTCTTGTCATTTGGGGTCCATTTTTATACTTGTGGTCACACTATCCTTATGCAAGGTTTCGACACTGATGTGTAACTATGTAACGGTCTGTTACTTCTTCACGCAAAATTATATCTACCGCAGAGATTTTGGTTGGTTCCTCAGTTTAGGGGCTGCGACAACGCGGTCATGTTACCCCGTGTACTTTGGGATGGCTGTATTAGTCTGTAATTCAGGTAAGGACTGCAGACGGTCAATTTCAAGCAGTAGTTACTAATGTTGCTACCAGGTACTACCGTCAACGACACCTAGCTGTGAACTTGGCTACTAGATGCCACCGCAACCAGCAACTAGCAACGAACGTTGGAACTTCCCCTCCAAAGGAAAGCATACTGAGGGATTTTTAGCGCTCTTAGAAAATCCGACGACTTCGGCCGGCTTTGAACTCGCGACCTTGGGCATAGACATTCAGCATGCTACCAGTTACGTCATCGAAGCCGCTTCACACTTAGATGGAAATCTGAATCTGATCTCGTGCAAGTGCGTTATCTTGGCAACGTCTGATGGCTCATCCCTCATCAATTTAGTAGTGTTGCCATGGCAACCACTGATAGGTCTTGGCATTTTCTTATAATTCCGAAATTATTTTTCTCATCCCTTGGCATAATGGTGGGTTATATCAAAAATTCTTTCAGACAAAAGTTTTAGGTAATTATTATGGGAATATTGTCCATTTTGTACGGTTTTGATATTGTGCCTATTAAGAGAGATATGATTAATGTTTCCCGAAAAACCCACTTTTTCCCATCCCTTTGGTCAATGGTTGGTGCTATAAAAAAACTCTTCAAACATACATATTTGGGCTTTATCCGACACATAGTATGAATGTTGAACGGATTTGATATTTCACATATTAAGAGAGTTATAGCAATATTTCACTTTTTCGAAAAAAAAGCCCCCCATTTTCACCCCCCTTCGACCGATTTAGCCCAGTAACGAACTCGACCGAGATGTTATAGGTATACATATTCGGTAAAAAATTCAAAGTGATTGGTGCAAAATTACGGCAGTTATCGTGTCCACAATAAACTGATATACATATATACATATACATACATAAATTATATATAACTTTTGAACTGACGGTGGTTTTGGGGTCTGGGGGATGTGAAACGCGAAGATATGTCGAAATTTTCCGGAAGTCGAAACATGGTACCCATTGCAATAGTTAGCTTTCTAATGAAATCTACCTCTGGTGTGTTCCTCAGTTTAGGGGCTGCGACAACGCGGTCATCTAACCCCGTGTACTTTGGGTGAGTGTAGAATCTGTCTGATACACGGTGTGAATTGTAATGGCTGTATTAGTCTTAATTCATGTAAGTACTGCAGACGGCCAATTTCAAGCAGTAGTTCCGAATGTTGCTACCAGGTACTACCGTCAACGACACCTAGCTGAGAACTTGGCTACTAGATGCCACCCCAACCAGCAACTCGCAACGAACGTTGGAACTTCCCCTCCAAAGGAAAGCATACTGAGGGATTCTAGTGCTCTTAGAAAATCCGACGACTTCGGCCGGCTTTGAAACCGCGACATTGGGCATAGACATTCAGCATGCTACCAGTTACGTCACCGAAGCCGCTTCCCACTTTGTCAGGCGGCTTCGGTGGTGTAGTCGGTAGCATGCTGAGCTTCTATGCCCAAGATACCGGGTTCAAACCCGGCCGAAGCCGTCGGATTTTTTAAGAGCGTTAAATATCCCTCAGTATGCCTTCCTTCGGAGGGGAAGTAAAGCCGGCGGTCCCATGTCATAGATTTATGGCATGTTAAAGATCCTTCCACTAATTGCACCTGTGTGAAGCTAAATTGGATAGGTTAAGAATGTATGCAACGCTCTTAGGTTTCTATGTTCGTTGCCAAGAGCCGACTGCGGCGGCGTCTAGTAGCTCAGTTCTGAACTTGGCCTCGTAGTCGTTGACAGTGGCGCTTGGCGGCAAAAGTAGGAACTATCTGAAAAATTGTTAGTTGCAGTACTTAAATTAACAAACAGATAACACACACTAATACAGTCATCACAATTAACACCGGTTATCAGACAGATTCTACACACACCCAAAGTACACGGGGCTACATGACTGCGTTGTCGCAGCCCCTAACCTTTAGAACCAACCAACCAACCACTTAGTCAGATGGAAATACTGAATCTGATCTCGTGCAAGTGCGTTGTCATGGCAACGTCTGATGGCCCATGCCTCATCAATTTAGTAGTGTTGCCATGGCAACCACTGATAGCTCTTAGCATTTTCTTATAATTCCGAAATCATTTTTCTCGTCCCATTGCGTAATGGTGGGTCATATCAAAAATTCTTTCAGACAAAAGTTTTAGGTAATTATTAGGGGAATATTGTCCATTTTGTACGGTTTTGATATTGTGCCTATTAAGAGAGATATGATTAATGTTTCCCGAAAAAAACACTTTTTTCCACCCCTTTGGTCAAGGGTTGGTGCTATCAAAAAACTTATTTGACATAAATTTTTGGCACTTATCCGACACATATTATGAACTTTGAATGGATTCGATATTTCACGTATTAAGAGAGTTATAGCGAAATTTCACTTTTTCGAAAAAAGCCCCCCATTTTCACCCCCTTCGACCGATTTAGCCCAGTAACGAACTCGACCGAGATTTTATAGGTATACATCTTCGGTAAAAAATTCGAAGTAATTGGTGCAAAATTACGGCAGTTATCGTGTCCACAAGAAACTGATATACATATATATATACATATATATATATATACATAAATTATATATAAACTTTTGAACTGACGGTGGTTTTGGGGTCTGGGGGATGTGAAACGCGAAGATATGTCGAAATTTTCCGGAAGTCAAAACATGGGACCCATTGCAATAGTTAGCTTTCTAATGAAATCTACCTAAAATGGACCTTTTCGTGTATATTCGCGATGGGCTATATTTTAGGAAAATTCTTTAAGTAATTCTCTGGTTGGATCATTATTAATTGTATTTCTGACATATTGGAATTTAATATTACAGTCAAATTACCTCTCCCGTGTTCCTTGAGGAGAGCTTTCTGAAGCTCCTTAAGATCTTCTGGATCTTCTAATGCATCCTTCTTGCACTTGACCTTGTCTTTCTTGCCGGAACATATCTCCTCCAACTGCAATATTAACATTGATCAGTGATTGATCAATTTTAATACATTCACTAAATGATCAACCTTTGAGCCACTCACATCCTCTTCTATGGCTGGCTTAGATGGACTCAAATCCACTCGAGTTTGATCAGAGAGGGCTTTGATTAGATCATCAACGCTCTTATCTGGATTGTCTGGGGTCGGAACGAAGCCTCTAGGTTGCGGCTGATCTGAAATATGAAACGAAATTATTATCAATGGTTATATGATTAGTTACTCTGAGTTTACCTGGTGAAACTCACAACTCTGGGTGACATATAGTAAGTCTTGTTCATCAAGAAAGTGAAACAATTTTGCCGAAGTCATGTGCGTTAAATTAAATGCGAATGTTGAGTTGTGTAGATTTTTGTACTCGAATGAGTTTCCGAATCTTTCTTCAGACGTTTACAGATGTGATAAGTCATTAAGGCTATCCTGTTTATTCTTACAGGTTTACCTTGTTATAAGGTTATAATGTGGTTGTAATAAAAGTATAGGATACATTTAACGATAATGTGCTGCAATTCACGTTTGCCTGGATGGTGGTGGAGAGCTTCACGACTCTAATATCTTTCCGTAAGTTCCTACGTACTGTAGATGGCTTGCTTCTAGATCATATTTAATCTTTCGTCATCTCTATTCTCCCACTTCGTTCCACAGCTCTATTGTGCGTTACTACTATATTAAGAGCGAATTTATGTTTCAAGGTTAAGATCATAGATTTATTCTCCATCATTAATAAAGCCGGAAAGTCAAGATTAGTGATTTCATTATAATGTATGGTATTTATTTATATCAGAGTCTCTTGGCAAATATTTTGAACAATCTCTTCTGTTACGAGATCTGAATAATAGTTACATTACGTTCTGTTCCACAGCTATGAGACTACCAACATTCTGAAGAAATATATACATGTGTAGTCTATTATAAGTGAAAGTTATATTTATCCACTTTCTAAAATTATATTGTACAATCAACCTACTTACCATCTAGATATTTATCGACTAAATCATCCACTATTTCTTTAACAGTATCCATGTCGGAGAGAACCTCAGGAATGCAGGTGGCCAAATCATCGTCTTCACAAATATCTGCCAGCTGTAACAGAATTAAATTTTCTAACTAACTCCAATCCTGGGAATGTCTATAGTATCATGGCAAGCGACATCCATAATCCTCACCTCAAATTCAAATTCTTCATCATCCCACAGATCTCCTAATTTCGGAGCCAGGGCATCCTTCATGTCATCTATTGCTTTCTTGGTCGGTTTCTTTATTCGGATCATCGAGGTCTGTTAAAGCTACTGGCTTCCCATCACGCTTTGGTTTCCTGCGACCATCTGGTGTTGCACGGGGTCTTCCACGCTGTCCTGTTGGGAGTTCACTAGGCCTTCGCCTACCTGGTGACCGACCACGTGGTACACGGGTGTTTGGAGAGTCTGTTGACTCAACCGGTAACACCGGTAGACTATCCACTGCATTAAAGGACACGTGATATATAAATCAGTACCAGCGGTGGTGGTGATTGGGGAAGATTGTATTTTTAAGGGGTGAAACGTCGAGTTTATCCACCCTATAAATATGTCTTAGTGTGTGAAGTGCGTTATAATTTTGCTTGCAAAGCTTCTTAACGGTTGCTTAAAGTGACCAAAGTATCAACCAATATAGATCTACGCCATGGTGGAACAAGAGACACTAAGGATGAGTGAATTATTTTGCCTTTGTTGTGGAGAAATAGTTCATTACCTTCCCTTAGAAGAAGGGCAGCAGTAGTAGTTGATAATTTATCGGTTTGGAGAATTTTCCAAATTCAATTTATTTCAGTAGATTGCTGATATCAAATCACAAACAATATCACGCAGAATATTTTGCTGTACTGTGGTATATCCAAAAGTCTAATTTGGGTTTATTCTGGATAATAAGGAACATTCACCAAAACCAAAAAGATTTTTTATAGTAAATTCGCGATGGGCTATATTTTAAGAAAGTTCGTAAAGAAATTCCCTGGTTGGCACAATATTAATTGTATTTCAGACATATTGGAATTTCATATTACAGTCAAATTACCTCTCCCGTGTTCCTTGAGGAGAGCTTCCTGAAGCTCCTCGAGATCTTCGGGATCTTCTAATGCATCCTCTTTGCACTTGACTTTGTCTTTCTTGCCGGAACATATCTCCTCCAACTGCAATATTAAACATTGATCAGTGATTGATCAATTTTAATACATTCACTAAATTATCAACCTTTGAGCCACTCACCTCCTCTTCTATGGCTGGCTTAGATGGACTCAAATCCACTCCAGTTTCAATAGAGAGGGCTTTGGTTAGATCATCAAGCACTTATCTGAATTGTCTGGTGTCGGACGAAGCCCCTAGGTTGCGGCTGATCTGAAATATGAAACGAAAATATTATCCATGGTTATAGGATTAGTTTCTCTGAGTTTACCTGGTGAAACTCACAACTCTGGGTGACATATAGTACGTCTTGTTCATCAAGAAAGTGAAACAATTATGCCGAAGTTATGTGCGTTAAATTAAATGCGAATGTTGAGTTTTGTAGATTTTTGTGCTCGAATGAGTTTCCGATGTGCTAAGTCATTAAAGCTATTCTGTTTATTCTTACAGGTTTACCTTGTTAATAATGGCGTTGTAATTAAACTATAAGTTACATTTAGCGATAATGTGCTGCAATTCGCGTTAGCCTAGAAAGGGGAGGAAAGCATCACGGCTCTAATATCTTTCCTTAAGTTCCTACGTACTGTAGATGGCTTACTTCTAGATCATAGTTAATCTTTCGTCATCTCCATTCTCCCACTTTGTGTGAGAGCTCTATTGTGCATTACTACGTTACTAACCGCGATTTTATATTTCAAGGTTAAGAGCATAAATTTATTCTCCATCTTTGATAAAGCCGGAAAGACAACATTAGTGATTTCTTGAGAATGTACGGTATTTATTTATATCAAACTTGCTTGGCGAATATTTTGTACAATATCTTCTGTTACGAGTTCTGAATGATAGTTACATTCCTTTCTATTCCCCAGCCATGAGACTACCAACATTCTGTACAAATATATACATGTGTAGTCTATTATAAATGATTGTTATATTTATCTACTTTTTAAAATTATATTGTACAATCCACCCACTTACCACCAAGATATTTATCGACTAAGTCATCCACTATTTCCTTAACGGTATCCGTGTCGGAGAGAACCTCAGGGATGCAGGTGGCCAAATCATCGTCTTCACAGATATCTGCCAGCTGTAACAGAATTTGATTTTCTAACTCCAATCCTGGGAATGTCTATAGTATCATGTCAAGCAACATCCATAATCCTCACCTCAAATTCAAATTCTTCATCATCCCACAGATCTCCTAATTTAGGAGGCAGGGCGTCGTTCATGTCATCTATTGCTTTCTTGGCTGGTTCATACTTCGGATCATCGAGGTCTGGTAAAGCTTCTGGCTTCCCATCTCGCTTTGGTTTCCTGAGGCCATCTGGTGACGCACGGGGTCTTCCACGCCTTCCTGTTGGGAGTTCACTAGGCCTTCGCTTAACTGGATATCGACCACTTGGTCCACGGGTGTATGGAGAGTCTGTTGACTCTCCTGGTAACTCCGGTAGACTATCCACTGCATCTAAGGACACGTGATATATAAATCAGTACCAGCGGTGGTGGTGATTGGGGAAGATTGTATTTTTAAGGGGTGAAACATCGAGTTCATCCACCCTATAAATATGTCTTGGTGTGTGAAGTGTGTTATCATTTAGCTTGTAAAGCTCCTTAAGGGTTGCTTAAAGTGTAACCAATGTAGATCTACGCCATGGTGGATACAGAGACACTAAGGATCAGTGAATTATTACGTCTTTGTTGTTGAGAAATAGTTCATTAGCTTCCCTTACAAGGAGGTTAGCAATAGTCGTTGATCATGTATCGTTTAGGAGTATTTTCCAAATTCAATTTATTTCAGTAGATTGCTGATATCAAATCACAAACAATATCACGCAGAATATTCTGTTGTACTGTGGTATATTCAAATACTCTAATTTGGGTTTGTTTTGCATATTAAAGAACATCCACCAAAACAAAAAAGTATTTTTTAGAGTATATTCGTGATGGGATATATTTTAAGAAAGTTCGTAAAGAAATTCCCTGGTTGGCTCAATATTAATTGTAATTCTGACATATTGGAATTTCATATTACTGTTAAATTACCTTTCCCGTGGTTCTTGAGGAGAGCTTTCTGAAGCTCCTTCAGATCTTCAGGATCTTCTAATGCATCCTTCTTGCACTTGACCTTGTCTTTCCTGCCGGAACTTATCTCCTCCAACTGCAATATTAAACATTGATCAGTGATTGATCAATTCTAATACATTCACTAAAAGATCAACCTTTGAGCCACTCACCTCCTCTTCTATGGCTGGCTTAGATGGACTTAAATCCACTCCAGTTTTATTAAAGAGGGCTTTGATTAGATCATCAATGCTCTTATCATGATTGTCTGGGGTCGGAACGAAGCCTCTAGGTTGCGGCTGATCTGAAATATGAAACGAAATTATTATCAATGGTTATATGATTAGTTACTCTGAGTTTACCTGGTGAAACTCACAACTCTGGGTGACATATAGTAAGTCTTGTACATCAAGAAAGTGAAACAATTTTGTCGAAGTCATGTGCGTTAAATTAAATGTGAATGTTGAGTTGTGTAGATTTTTGTATTCGAATGAGTTTCTGATTCTTCCTTCACACGTTTACAGATGTGATAATTCATTAAAGCGATCCTGTTTATTCTTACAGGTTTGGTTGGTTGGTTGGTTCCTTAGTTTAGGGGCTGCGACAACGCGGTCATGTAGCCCCGTGTACTTTGGGTGTGTGTAGAATCTGTCTGATAACTGGTGTTAATTGTGATGACTGTATTAGTGTGTGTATCTGTTTTTTAAATTCAAGTAGGGACTGCAACTTTGAATTTTCAAATAGTTCCTACTTTTGCCGCCAAGCGCCACCGTCAACGACTACTAGGCCTAGTTCAGAACTAGCTACTAGACGCCACCGCAGTCGGCTCTTGGCAACGAACGTAGCAACCTAAGAGCGTTGTTTACATTCTTAACCTATCCAATTTAGTTTCACACAGGTGTAATTAGTGGGAAGATCTTTAACATGCCATAAATCTATGACATGGGACCGCCGGCTTTACTTCCCCTCCGAAGGAAGGCATACTGAAGGATTTTTAACGCTCTTAAAAAATCCGACGACTTCGGCCGGGTTTGAACCCGCTATCTTGGGCATAGCAGTTCACCATGCTACCGACTATGCCACCGAAGCCGCTAACCTCTTACAGGTTTACCTTGTTATAAGGTTATAATGTGGTTGTAATAAAACTATAGGATACATTTAACGATAATGTGCTGCAATTCGCGTTTGCCTGGATGGTGGTGGAGAGTTTCACGGCTCTCATATATTTCCTTAAGTTCCTAGGTATTGTAGATGGCTTGCTTCTAGATCATATTTAATCTTTCGTCATCCCTATTCTGCCACTTCGTTTCAAAGCTCTATTGTGCGTTACTACGATATTAACAGCGAATTTATGTTTCAAGGTCAAGATCATGGATTTATTCTCCATCATTAATAAAGCCGGAAAGTCAACATTAGTGATTTCATTAGAATGTACGGTTTTATTTATATCAGAGTCTCTTGGCGAATATTTTGAACAATCTCTTCTGTTACGAGATCTGAATGATAGTTACATTCCTTTCTGTTCCCCAGCTATGAGAATACCAACATTCTGTACAAATATATACATGTGTAGTCTATTATAAATGAATGTTATATTTATCCACTTTCTAAAATTACATTGTACAATCCACCTACTTACCATCTAGATATTTATCGACTAAATCATCCACTATTTCTTTAACATTATCCGTGTTGAAGAGAACCTCAGGAATGCAGGTGGCCAAATCATCGTCTTCACAAATATCTGCCAGCTGTAACAAAATTAAATTTTCTAACTAACGCCAACCCTGGGAATGTCTATAGTATCATGGCAAGCAACATCCATAATCCTCACCTCAAATTCAAATTCTTCATCATCCCACAGATCTCCTAATTTAGGAGCCAGGGCGTCCTTCATGTCATCTATTGCTTTCTTGGCCGGTTCGTTCTTCGGATCATCGAGGTCTGTTAAATCTACTGGCTTCCCATCACGCTTTGGTTTCCTGCGGCCATCTGGTGACACACGGTGTCTTCCACACTGTCCTGTTGGGAGTTCACTGGGGCTTCGCCTACCTGGTGACCGACCACGTGGTACACGGGTGTTTGGAGAGTCTATTGACCCTCCTGGTAACTCCGGTAGACTATCCACTGCATCTAAGGACACGTGATCTATAAATCAGTACCAGCGGTGGTGATGATTGGGGAAGATTGTAGTTTTAAGGGGAGAAACGTCGAGTTTATCCACCCTATAAATATGTCTTAGTGTGTGAAGTGCGTTATAATTTAACTTGTAAAGCTTCTTAAGGGTTGCTTAAAGTGACCAAAGTAACAACCAATATAGATCTACGCCATTGTGGAACAAGAGACACTAAGGATGAGTGAATTATTTCGCCTTTGTTGTGGAGAAATAGTTCATTACCTTCCCTTAGAAGAAGGGCAGCAGTAGTAGTTGATAATTTATCGGTTTGGAGAATTTTCCAAATTCAATTTATTTCAGTAGATTGCTGATATCAAATCACAAACAATATCACGCAGAATATTTTGCTGTACTGTGGTATATCCAAAAGTCTAATTTGGGTTTCTTCTGGATAATAAGGAACATTCACCAAAACCAAAAAGATTTTTATAGTAAATTCGCGATGGGCTATATTTAAGAAAGTTCGTAAAGAAATTCCCTGGTTGGCACAATATTAATTGTATTTCAGACATATTGGAATTTCATATTACAGTCAAATTACCTCTCCCGTGTTCCTTGAGGAGAGCTTTCTGAAGCTCCTTCAGATCTTGGGGATCTTCTAATGCCTCCTCCTTGCACTTGACCTTGTCTTTCTAGCCGGAACATATCTCCTCCAACTGCAATATTAAACATTGTTCAGTGATTGATCAATTTCATACATTCACTTATTGATCAAACTTTGAGCCACTCACATCCTCTTCTAAGGCTGGTTTAGATGCACTCAAATCCACTCCAGTTTGATTAGAGAGGGCTTTGATTAGATCATCAACGCACTTATCTGGATTGTCTGGGGTTGGAACGAAGCCTCTAGGTTGTGGCTGATCTGAAATATGAAACGAAAACATTATCAATGTTAAATGGTTAGTTTCTCTGAGTTTACGTTGTGAAACTCACAACTCTGGGTGACATGTGGTAAGTCTTGTTCATCGAGAATGTGAAACAATTTTGCCGAAGTCATGTGCGTTAAATTAAATGCGAATGTTGAGTTGTGTATTTTTTTGTGCTCGAATGAGTTTCCGATTTTTCCTTTAGACGTTTAAAGTTGTGATAAATCATTAAGAGTATCCTGTTTATTCTTACAGGTTTGCTATGTTATAAGTTTATTATGGTGTTATAATAAATGTATTAGCTTAAATAAGGTTACATTTAACGATAATGTGCTGCAATTCGCGTTTGCCTAGGTTGGGGAGGAGAGCTCCACAGCTCTAATATCTTTCCTTAAGTTCCTACTTACTGTAGATGGATTGCTTCTAGGTCATAGTTAATCTTTCGTCAGCTCTATTCTCCCACTTCGTCTCAGAGCTCTATGGTGCGTTACTACGTTACTATCGGAGATTTTATATTTCATGGCTGAGAGCATAAATTTATTCTCCATCATTGATGAAGCCGGAAAGTCTACATTAGTGATTTCTTGAGAATGTACGGTATTTATTTACATCAAAGTCTTTTGGCGAGTATTTTGTACAATCTCTTCTGTTACGAGATCTGAATGATAGTTACATGCCCTTCTGTTCCCCAGCTATGAGACTACCTACATTATGTACAAATATATACATGTGTAGTCTATCATAAATGATTGTTATAATTATCCTCTTTCTAAAATTATATTGTACAATCCACCTACTTACCATCTAGATATTTATCGACCAAATCATCCACTATTTCTTTAACAGTATCCGTGTCTGAGAGAACCTCAGGAATGCAGGTGGCCAAATCATCGTCTTCACAAATATCTGCCAGCTGAAACAGAATTTGATTTTCAAATTTACTCCAATCCTGGGAATGTCTATAGTATCATGACAAGCAACATCCATAATCCTCACCTCGAATTCAAATTCTTCATCATCCCACAGATCTCCTAATTTAGGAGCCAGGGCATCCTTCATCTCATCTATAGCTCTCTTGGCTGGTTCGTTTTTCGGATCATCGAAGTCTGGTGAAGCTTCTGGCTTCCCATCTCGCTTTGGTTTCCTGCGGCCATTTGGTGACTCACTGGGTTTCCTACGCCGTCCTGTTGGTAGTTTACTAGGCCTTAGTCTACCTGGTGAATGACCACGTGGTCCACGTGTGTTTGGAGAGTCTGTTGACGCTCCTGGTAACTCCGGTAGACTATCCACTGCATCTAAGGACACGGGATATATAAATCAGTACCAGCGGAGGTGGTGATTGGGGAAGATTGTATTTTTAAGGGGTGAAACATCGAGTTCATCCACCCTATAAATATGTCTTGGTGTGTGAAGTGTGTTATCATTTAGCTTGTAAAGCTCCTTAACGGTTGCTTGAAGTGACTAAAGTATAACCAATGTAGATCTACGCCATGGTGGAAACAGATACACTAAGGATCAGTGAATTATTTCGCCTTTGTTATGGAGAAATAGTTCATTATCTTCCCTTAGAAGCAGGGCAGCAATAGTCGTTGATCATTTATCGGTTTGGAGAATTTTCCAAATTCAATTTATTTCAGTAGATTGCTGATATCAAATCACAATCTATATCACACACAATATTCTGCTGTACCGTGGTACATTCAAATAATGTAATTTGGGTTTCTTCTGCATATTAAGGAACATTCAACAAAACAAAAAAGGACCTTTTCAAGTATATTCGCGATGGGCTATATTTCAAGAAAATTCTTTAAGTAATTCCCTGGTTGGCTCAATATTAATTGTATATCTGACATATTGGAATTTAATATTACAGTCAAATTACCTCTCCCGTGTTCCTTGAGGAGAGCTTTCTGAAGCTCCTTAAGATCTTCAGGATCTTCTAATGCATCCTTCTTGCACTTGACCTTGTCTTTCTTGCCGGAACATATCTCCTTCAACTGCAATATTAAACATTGATCAGTGATTGATCAATTTTAATACATTCACTAAATGATCAAACTTTGAGCCACTCACCTCCTCTTCTATGGCTGGCTTAGATGGACTCAAATCCACTCGAGTTTGATCAGAGAGAGCTTTGATTAGATCATCAACGCTCTTACCTGGATCGTCTGGAGTCGGAACGTAGCCTCTAGGTTGCGGCTGTTCTGAAATATGAAACGAGAGTATTATCAATGGTTATATGATTAGTTACTCTGAGTTTACCTGGTGAAACTCACAACTCTGGGTGACATATAGTAAGTCTTGTTCATCAAGAAAGTGAAACAATTTTGCCGAAGTCATGTGCGTTAAATTAAATGCGAATGTTGAGTTGTGTAGATTTTCGTACTCGAATGAGTTTCTGAATCTTTCTTCAGACGTTTACAAATGTGATAAGTCATTAAGGCTATCCTGTATATTCTTACAGGTTTACCTTGTTATAAGGTTATAATGTGGTTGTAATAAAACTATAGGATACATTTAACGATAATGTGCTGCAATTCGCGTTTGCCTGGATGGTGGTGGAGAGCTTCACGACTCTAATATCTTTCAACGATATTAACAGGGAATTTATGTTTCAAGGTTAAGATCATAGATTTATTCTCCATCATTAATAAAGCCGGAAACTCAACATTAGTGATTTCATTAGAATGTATGGTATTTATTTATATCAGAGTCTCTTGACGAATATTATAAATTAAATTAAGGTTATATTTATCCACTTTCTAAAATTATATTGTACAATCCACCCACTTACCATCAAGATATTTATCGACTAAATCATCCACTATTTCCTTAACAGTATCCGTGTCGGAGGGAACCTCAGGGATGCAGATGGCCAAATCATCGTCTTCACAAATATCTGCCAGCTGTAACAGAATTTGATTTTCTAACTAACTCCAATCCTGGGAATGACTATAGTATCATGTCATGCAACATCCATAATCCTAACCTCAAATTCAAATTCTTCATCATCCCACAGATCTCCTAATTTAGGAGCCAGAGCATCCTTCATGTCATCTATTGCTCTTCTTGGCTAGTTCGTAGTTCGGATCATCGAGGTCTGGTAAAGCTTCTGGCTTCCCATCTCGCTTTGGTTTCCTGCGGCCATCTGGTGACGCACGGGGTCTTCCACGCCTTCCTGTTGGGAGTTCACTAGTCCGTCGCCTAACTGGTGACCGACCACGTGGTCCACGGGTGTTTGGAGAGTCTGTTGACTCCCTTGGTAACACCGGTAGACTATCCACTGCATCTAAGGACACGTGATCTATAAATCAGTACCAGCGGTGGTGGTGATTGGGGAAGATTGTAGTTTTAAGAGGTGAAACGTCGAGTATATCCACCCTATAAATATGTCTTAGTGTGTGAAGTGCGTTATAATTTAGCTTGTAAAGCTTCTTAATGGTTTCTTAAAGTGACCAAAGTATCAACCAATATAGATCTACGCCATGGTGGAACAAGAGACACTAAGGATGAGTGAATTATTTCGCCTTTGTTGTGGAGAAATGGTTCATTACCTTCCCTTAGAAGAAGGGCAGCAGTAGTAGTTGATAATTTATCGGTTTGGAGAATTTTCCAAATTCAATTTATTTCAGTAGATTGCTGATATCAAATCACAAACAATATCACGCAGAATATTTTGCTGTACTGTGGTATATCCAAAAGTCTAATTTGGGTTTCTTCTGGATAATAAGGAACATTCACCAAAACCATAAAGATTTTTATAGTAAATTCGCGATGGGCTATATTTTAAGAAAGTTCGTAAATAAATTCCCTGGTTGGCGCAATATTAATTGTATTTCAGACATATTGGAATTTCATATTACAGTCAAATTACCTCTCCTGTGTTCCTTGAGGAGAGCTTTCTGAAGCTCCTTCAGATCTTGGGGATCTTCTAATGCCTCCTCCTTGCACTTGACCTTGTCTTTCTAGCCGGAACATATCTCCTCCAACTGCAATATTAAACATTGTTCAGTGATTGATCAATTTCATACATTCACTTATTGATCAAACTTTAAGCCACACACCTCCTCTTCTAAGGCTGGCTTAGATGGACTCAAATCCACTCCAGTTAGATTAGAGAGGGCCTTGATTAGATCATCAACGCACTTATCTGGATTGTCTGGGGTCGGAACGATGCCTCTAGGTTGCGGCTGATCTGAAATATGAAACGAAAACATTATCAATGTTAAATGGTTAGTTTCTCAGAGTTTACGTTGTGAAAGTCACAACTCTGGGTGACATGTGGTAAGTCTTGTTCATCGAGAATGTGAAACAATTTTGCCGAAGTCATGTGCGTTAAATTAAATGCGAATGTTGAGTTGTGTATTTGTTTTGTGCTCGAATGAGTTTCCGATTTTTCCTTTAGATGTTTAAAGATGTGATAAATCATTAAGAGTATCCTGTTTATTCTTACAGGTTTACCATGTTATAAGTTTATTATGGTGTTATAATAAATGTATTAGTTTAAATTAGGTCACATTTAACGATAATGTGCTGCAATTCGCGTTTGCCTAGGTGGGGGAGGAGAGCTCCACAGCTCTAATATCTTTCCTTAAGTTCCTACTTACTGTAGATGGTTTGCTTCTAGGTCATAGTTAATCTTTCGTCAGCTCTATTCTCCCACTTCGTCTCAGAGCTCTATGGTGCGTTACTACGTTACTATCAGAGATTTTATATTTCATGGTTGAGAGCATAAATTTATTCTCCATCATTGATGAAGCCGGAATGTCAACATTAGTGATTTCTTGAGAATGTACGGTATTTATTTACATCAAAGTCTTTTGGCGAGTATTTTGTACAATCTCTTCTGTTACGAGATCTGAATGATAGTTACATGCCTTTCTGTTCCCCAGCTATGAGACTACCTACATTCTGTACAAATATATACATGTTGAAACTGTTTTGGCCCTCACGTTGGGTGCCAAATGAAACGTTAATTAGCCCACACGTTGAGCGACAAATGAAACGTTAATTAGTGCCCCATGTTGGTAGCGACAAATGAAACGTTTTGGCTGCCCCTAACGTTGGGAGAAAATGTAATTGTTTACCTTTGCCTAAGCTATGTTGTTTTAATGGGCGCCAAGACCTCAATGCAATGTTGAAATCTAAATTTGTATTTAACAACGTCTAGCTCTGGCAGAACACATTCAAGACTCTATTCACTCAGATCGTGGTATGATTTGATCATTAACCCAACAAACAATTGTATCAGGAGAAGGAATTGGTCCATATCTAATGCTACCTACTGAAAGCAAAGATTGCATTGTAAAAGAAATGAATTTATTATATAAAACAAGTATAGCAAAATTAATAATAATAATAATAACTATAAAATTTAAATTGGAGCGTTGTGATTTTAATATTACCGATAGAAAATTACGTGAAAACGGAGTCTGATAAATTGATTTTACTCTTATTTCCAAGCTATGAAGTTACTGAATTATGAAATATAAAACAAAGAAAAATTAGAGATTGCGTATTTCTGCGTTATTAGCGCTTACCCCTGGAAATTGCCAAAGCATTTCCCTCGTTCTTGATGATGCTGTGTGCTTCCCACAGTCTCCTGGACGTCGTCATCTTCGTAGAAATTTGATGATATTCTGGTAGATTAGATAATACTATGGTCCGTAAATCGAACCCAAACTCTCGTAAAACCGCACTGGTTACGTTTTACAAAAGTTCGTCGCTAACTCCACTGAACATCGGAGCGACACGCACTTGCGACCGTACACTGCAAGTTCTACACAGATTGTCCGTTCCACGGAACATTGGAGCGTCCCCCGCGTATAACCATACTCCGCAAGTATTTCACAGATTGTCCGCGTCCCACGGAACATCGGAGCGACTCCCGCGTATATCCACACTCGGCAAGAACCATACAGATTGTCCTCGTCTCACGGCGCGTCGAACGATATATGCACACGTTGGCTCCCCACCATGGTACCGTCTTCCAGCTTACGTTGTCTCCGCTGATTGGCTGAGCACGCCGCCACTTCCCCTCCTCCGGTTCATTACACTCCGCGGGCGAGAGGGAGAAGTCGTTTTCCGTCCCAACAATTCGCCTCTTCTAGACCTTGCGACCCAAGATTGCGTCATGCTTCTCGACAGGAATCAGCTTGCATTTGAATTCCCAGTGAGTCACGTCTCTCGATATACCCTAACTGACAAAAACTCCGTAAAATTCCGGAATCACATAATTTTCTATGATATCGTCGTTCGTAATAATTTGCTTGATAGCGTTTTCTAAGACATAGAAAACCTATCTGTATGCTTATAATTTTTATAAAATGCTCCGAAAATATCTAAATAATAATTATAATAGATTAATAATAATAATAAATTAACATGAAAAATTATCTTGGCTGAACAATTTGCCGCGTAAATAAATATAGAATGGCTTCCTACTGACTTATGCCAGTTGCATAAAACCCCTCGAAAAACACGTTACATATTCGCCTCGGATCATCGGATGATTTACCGTGACGACGGTCCATTATCCGATTATCCCAGACACGTTAATAAACCCCATCCAAAATACATATTACATAAATGAAATCACCCTAAATTACAGATATATACACTCATATTTTTTCTTCACGCACTTTGCGTCAAAGTTTGTTGTCACTATGGATTGCACTTTGCAACCAGTCCAATGTTTTACATATGGAATAGTGTTCCACGGATATTTCCGCCTCTCAAATTTCTCTATGTTGGAGAAATAGACATAATTAATGTGTGAGCACTATGTATTATGATGTCATATCACACGCATTGAAGGTGTTCTGATATATTTATATCACCATAGAACTTCCTAATTTCACTGGAGGTCCCCTCCTTATGGTGACATTTAATTCCACTTATCACCGAGCACACGATCACACTATTGTGGCAGCGCCTCGTGACCATAATACTTAATCTCTCTTTAAAGTAGATTAAATTAATATTGACTTCTGAAAAAAAATACAGTAAATGCGCATTACATATAACACCAAATATTTCTGTGCCGCAATCGCCCTGTCTTGTTAAGTTCCCGTAGACCATATTCTACTTCATACTAGTTCTCAACACAGACCATTTCTCCTCACACAAATAATACCATTATACAAATTATCTTAAATTACACACTTACAAATCTTACATGGCGAGGCCGTAAACAGAAATCACGTGTGCTGATATGTATGAGTTTCATGAAGGACTGTCTCGCATTCTGATGGCCCATCTTTTATCTCGTGGACGCCTTAAGCTAACAAGCTCTATACAAGCGCTCCCCCATCTCTTGGAGATAAATGGGAACCCATCAGCGCTGCCAAAATGGCCTTGGTGCATCGAGACAATTTAGTGCTCAACAGCATCCGACAATCCCGTCATATTTCCCTGTACCTTAAAAACTCTCATTTACTTACATACTACCCCCCTGTGTGACTTCTGATACGCCTGCCTGGAAGACCATCTCCTCCCACGCACCAAATACCACACTTACTCATTTGATAGGCTGGCTCGCCAGCTAAACACACTCACTTTATGACACATATTTTCGCAGACTATGTATATTATACGTCCCGTATAATCTGTTTCCCTTACTATTCTCCAGCACATATGCCGTTTTTCCAATACGTTTGGAAACTATAAATGTTTCTGCGTCACCTGCTTCCAACCTTGCAAGTGGCTCCCTTAAAGGAACGTCCTCACGTTGCTCTACCTACCATATTTCTCAGTGTCTGTAACGATGCCCTGTTGCTACTGTCCACACATGCACATATTAAAATCCCGTCCTCTGCTTTAACCACAGGATAATCCCTACATAAATTAGTGTCCCTCGATAGCATGTCTGCTAGAATGTTATCTTTACCTTTAATATATTTTACTGTGAATTCGTATTCCTGCAGAGCAAGAATCCACCTACTAACTCTGTTAGAACTGAGTTTACAAGTTCTCATATACAGTAATGCATGGTGATCTGTGTGGATCTCAAATTTCCCCCCTACTAAATACATTCTAAATTTCCCTAAACTGAAAACAATACCTAAAAGCTCTAACTCAGTAATCGTGTATCTTTTCTCTGCTGCAGTCAGTCCTCGCGAGGCTAAAGATACAATGCACAGATTACCCTCATCATCTCTCTGACATAATACTCCAGCAATGCCTATATGTGAAGCATCTGTCATAACCACATATTCCTTATCTTTTAAAGGATATTTCAGCACTACAGCTTTCTCAAAACCTTCCTTTAGCGCTCTAAAAGCCTGATCATGCTTGGACTCCCATCTCCACCGAGTCCCACTTTTAAGCAATTCCCTGAATGGTTCTACCAACCCTGAGTATTTAAGAACGAACCTCCTGAAAAAGTTGCAAATTCCCAGGTAAGTTTTTAACTGTTTAACATTCTGTGGCACCTCTGCGTTAAGTATCTTATTAACCCTACTTTCTTCTGGTGTTACACCTCTACTCGACACTCTATGACCTAAAAATGTCACTTCTGACTGACAGAATGACGACTTAGACAGCTTCAAAGTGAACCCTGCCTGATCTAACTTCTGAAAAACTATATCTAAATGACATAGATGCTCCTCAAAACTGCGTGAACTAATTACCATATCATCTATGTAAATGGTTACAAACTCTCCTGTGTCATCCCCTAATGCGATGTTTAAAGCCCTAATTAAAGCTGCTGAACTACTCTTTAACCCATAAGGTGTTCTACAAAATTGATAAAGGTTATATTTATGACTAAAAGCTGTAAATGGTCTATCTTCGTACATAAGTGGCACTTGCCAAAAACTGGAACTCAAATCTACACAAGTGAAATACTTCTTCCCCTCAAATGTTTGCATTAATTCTTCTATTGACATAGATTTCAGCTGATCTGAACTAATTCTACTGTTAACCAAACGAGCGTCTAAACAAATACGAACAGTGCCGTCGGTCTTGGGTACCGTTATCAAAGAATTAACATATGGACTGTTCGAGTGCTCAATAATCCCATCTTCAAGCATCTGGTTAATTTGTGCCTCAACTGCACTCTGATAAGCGAAAGGTACAGGATATCTATGTCCTGTGAATACTGACCTATCAATAACGTTCAATGAATGTGTATAGCAATTGGCCATTACAATGCGATCCTCAAAAACTCTCCTATTACACCATAACACATCATAGAGCCGAACACAATGTTCCACCTCTATATTTCCCTGAAATGCAGCCTCACGTAACGAGTCCTCTAGACTTCCGTTCGTAATCACACTGCCCACAAAACATGGAGAACCCCGCTCTACGGCTGGCGATATCTCATTTAAAGTACAAATCACACCTACAATACTACTCCTCTGAATATGGTCATTGAACGCTACTTCTACTTCAGAATCTCCCCATTTAAATTACAAACTCCCTACATCATAACATAAGTTACCAGACACTCTACTTAGCCACTCTGAACCCAAGATAACACTGAATACTAAATTTGGAATTACAAGACAAATCTGCTTCTCTACATGATTATTAATTTTAATGTCTACTAAAACTTGCTTAGAAATTACTTTAGACCTCTTCCCAACAGCTGTGATAACAAAAGTGCTTTTAATTGGCATCTCCTCAAAATTTACTCCAGTTCCTTTCATTTTATCATAAAATGCACTACTTATGCAACTCTTCATACAACCACTATCAATTAAAACATCTGTGTACGCCTCGGACACGTTAAATTTAACTATGGGGCTCTTACTAACCACTTCCTGAATAATACCTTCATCATTTAGTTCATGTAATAATTCATTTCTTACATTTAGGTCATAGGGTTCCTGTATAATTGTATGGACAGGGCATGCTACAGACTGAGATTCTGACCTTACTTCGCAGCCTGGTTCGCGTTTAAAGAACCGCTACAGCTGGCCGTAGTACTACTAACTACTAAACTGGTCTGGTTGTTCTGGGCTGTGTTGTCATTGTTTGGCTGTATATTACTACCACTAGGCTGTCCTCTTCCTTGACCCCTATTCTGGTTGTAATTATTGTCATTATAATTTCTCCCTTGATTTCCCCTGAAATCATTGTTTCTCCCTTGATTTCCCCTGTAATCATTGTTCCTCCCTTGATTTCCCCTGAAATCATTGTTCCTCCCTTGATACTGACTACCATAGCCATTTCCTCTGTTCTGATTTAGCTGATTATTATTATTTCTATTTTGAGCGTTGGCCCCTTCGCCACCGTTCCCTTGAACTTCCTGATGCCTGGCTTCATTAGGTCTATTATTATTATTACCCTGGTTCCGATTGAAATTGTCCTCATAACCCCCTCTCCCTAGTGCATCAAATGTGCTTAACAGATTTTCTACTTGTGATATAGTCTTTACATTCTGGATACAAGCAGCCTCCTTGATCCTATAGGGAAAGTGCCTAAGTAGCAACCTCACCACATCACTTTCCTCCTTCAAGCCATCCAGATATTTACACACTAATACCTGCCCTAAAAAGTATTCGGTCATGGTGGAGCTTCCTTTAGGGTTATATTTACCACACACTACTCCCTCACGATGCTGCGACTGAATAACCTCATTCCAGAACTTTTCACAGAATTTCATTTTAAAATCATTGATATCAGTAAACTTGTCTCTGTAGACAGCAAACCAATTCCTCGTTTCCCCCACAAACACTTGTTCTAAAATTTCAACTACCTGGCACCACTCAATACTACCATTTTCCAACCTCTCCCCAAATTTATTTTCTATAGTGTTCATGAACTCCATTGGGCACCCCTGTCGATTGCTGAACTTACCCAGTTCTACCTCCCTGTGTGTGCTATTCACAAAAACTGGCCTATTCTGACTATTTTCTTGCCTGATCCTAGCTTTTAATTTTAATTCTAATTCTGCGATTTTCTCCTCAGCCTTCCTCTCAATACTGTTTACTGTTAATTTAATGTTTCCTTCTGATTCTTCTACTTTATCATATAGCTTTGCTTGTTTCTCCTCAATCTTGCTAATGCTCTCCCTATTACTCTCTCTTAGATCATTTACTTCTGCAACTATTTGTGAGTGAACTTTCTCAATTCTACCCCCCAGCTGTTCCTTAACCTCTTTAGTAGCTACCTGAATTTTGTCAATTTCTCCCCCCAATTGCTTTTTGACCTGCTGTGTTTCCAGTTGCACTAGTTCTTTTAAATTTTCAGCCTGTGTACTGATTCTAATTTCCAACTCCTCCTGTACTTTTCCTAATTTTCTGTCTACATCTGCAATAATCTCTTTAGCCTTTTCTTCCATCACCCCCCTGATCTCACCTCTAATCAGTTCAAATTTGTCACTCATTTCCTTACTGTTTTGTTCTAATCTGGCGTTTAAAGTTTCATTACTCTCTCTATTTTCCCTACTGTTTTGTTCTAATTTAGCATTTAAAGTTTCAGTACTCTCTCTATTTTCCTTACTGTTTTGTTCTAATCTGGCGTTTAAACTATCGCTCAATTCCCTATTACTCTCTTTATTTTCCCTACTGTTTTGTTCTAGTTTAGCGTTATTCTGTTCTAACTTTGCATTTAAAGCTTCTGTACTTTCTTTATTTTCCCTACTATTTTGTTCTAATTTAGCGTTATTCTGTTCTAACTTTGCATTTAAGGCATCACTACTAACTTTGTTCTGATACATAAACTCGAGAAGTAAAGTTTTTAATTCTGGTTGGCCGCCTACACTCCCTGTTTCAGTATCGGGATTTACCTCCGCTACCCCGGTACTACCATCACTCGACATACTGCTCGTATCATCACTCTCCCGTTGATGACCACTACGTAACCTCATCTGTCTTTCTTTCTCATCCCCCATAATGATATACACTGATACAGACAAATAACCCCCAAAATACAGGCACAGAAATATATACCCTTCTCCTTCCACAAATGTTATTAGGTTTTCAGCCCCAAGTTGTCGGCGACAAATGAAACGGTTTTGGCCCTCACGTTGGGTGCCAAATGAAACGTTAATTAGCCCACACGTTGAGCGACAAATGAAACGTTAATTAGTGCCCCATGTTGGTAGCGACAAATGAAACGCTTTGGCTGCCCCTAACGTTGGGAGAAAATGTAATTGTTTACCTTTGCCTAAGCTATGTTGTTTTAATGGGCGCCAAGACCTCAATGCAATGTTGAAATCTAAATTTGTATTTAACAACGTCTAGCTCTGGCAGAACACATTCAAGACTCTATTCACTCAGATCGAGGTATGATTTGATCATTAACCCAACAAACAATTGTATCAGGAGAAGGAATTGGTCCATATCTAATGCTACCTACTGAAAGCAAAGATTGCATTGTAAAAGAAATGAATTTATTATATAAAACAAGTATAGCAAAATTAATAATAATAATAATAACTGTAAAATTTAAATTGGAGCGTTGTGATTTTAATATTACCGATAGAAAATTACGTGAAAACGGAGTCTGATAAATTGATTTTACTCTTATTTCCAAGCTATGAAGTTACTGAATTATGAAATATAAAACAAAGAAAAATTAGAGATTGCGTATTTCTGCGTCATTAGCGCTTACCCCTGGAAATTGCCAAAGCATTTCCCTCGTTCTTGATGATGCTGTGTGCTTCCCACAGTCTCCTGGACGTCGTCATCTTCGTCGAAATTTGATGATATTCTGGTAGATTAGATAATTCTATGGTCCGTAAATCGGACCCAAACTCTCGTAAAACCGCACTGGTTACGTTTTACAAAAGTTCGTCGCTAACTCCACTGAACATCGGAGCGACACGCACTTGCGACCGTACACTGCAAGTTCTACACAGATTGTCCGTTCCACGGAACATCGGAGCGTCCCCCGCGTATAACCATACTCCGCAAGTATTTCACAGATTGTCCGCGTCCCACGGAACATCGGAGCGACTCCCGCGTATATCCACACTCGGCAAGAACCATACAGATTGTCCTCGTCTCACGGCGCGTCGAACGATATATGCACACCTTGGCTCCCCACCATGGTACCGTCTTCCAGCTTACGTTGTCTCCGCTGATTGGCTGAGCACGCCGCCACTTCCCCTCCTCCGGTTCATTACACTCCGCGGGCGAGAGGGAGAAGTCGTTTTCCGTCCCAACAATTCGCCTTTTCTAGACCTTGCGACCCAAGATTGCGTCATGCTTCTCGACAGGAATCAGCTTGCATTTGAATTCCCTGTGAGTCATGTCTCTCAAATACCCTAACTGACAAAACTCCGTAAAATTCCGTAATCAGATAATTTTCTATGATATCGTCGTTCGTAATAATTTGCTTGATAGCGTTTTCTAAGACATAGAAAACCTATCTGTATGCTTATAATTTTTATAAAATGCTCCGAAAATATCTAAATAATAATTATAATAGATTAATAATAATAATAAATTAACATGAAAAATTATCTTGGCTGAACAATTTGCCGCGTAAATAAATATAGAATGGCTTCCTACTGACTTATGCCAGTTGCATAAAACCCCTCAAAAAACACGTTACAATGTGTAGTCTATTATAAATGATTGTTATAATTATCCTCTTTCTAAAATTATATTGTACAATCCACCTACTTACCATCTAGATATTTATCGACCAAATCATCCACTATTTCTTTAACAGTATCCGTGTCTGAGAGAACCTCAGGAATGCAGGTGGCCAAATCATCGTCTTCACAAATATCTGCCAGCTGAAACAGAATTTGATTTTCAAATTTACTCCAATCCTGGGAATGTCTATAGTATTATGACAAGCAACATCCATAATCCTCACCTCAAATTCAAATTCTTCATCATCCCACAGATCTCCTAATTTAGGAGCCAGGGCGTCCTTCATCTCATCTATTGCTCTCTTGGCTGGTTCGTTTTTCGGATCATCGAAGTCTGGTGAAGCTTCTGGCTTCCCATCTCGCTTTGGTTTCCTGCGGCCATTTGGTGACTCACTGGGTTTTCTACGCTGTCCTGTTGGTAGTTTACTAGGCCTTCGTCTACCTGGTGAATGACCACGTGGTCCACGTGTGTTTGGAGAGTCTGTTGACGCTCCTGGTAACTCCGGTAGACTATCCACTGCATCTAAGGACACGGGATATATAAATCAGTACCAATGGTGGTGTTGGTGGTGGTGGTGATTGGGGAAGATTGTATTTTTAAGGAGGTAAACGTCGAATTCATCCACCCTATAAATATGTCTCGGTGTGTGAAGTGTGTTATCATTTAGCTTGTAAAGCTTCTTAACGGTTGCTTAAATTGGCCAAAGGTTCAACCAATGCAGATCTACGCCATGGTGGAAATAGAGACACTAAGGATGAGTGAATTATTACGTCTTTGTTGTTGAGAATTAGTTCATTACCTTCCCTTACAAGGAGGTTAGCAATAGTCGATGATCATGTATCGTTTAGGAGTATTTTCCAAATTCAATTTATTTCAGTAGATTGCTGATATCAAATCACAAACAATATCACGCAGAATATTCTGCTGTACTGTGTTCTAATTTTGCATTTAAAGCTTCTGTACTTTCTTTATTTTCCCTACTGTTTTGTTCTAATTTTGCATTAATCTGTTCTAATTTTGCATTATTCTGTTCTAATTTTGCATTTAAGGCATCACTACTAACTTTGTTCTGATACATGAACTCGAGAAGTAAAGTTTTTAATTCTGGTTGGCCGCCTACACTCCCTGTTTCAGTATCGGGATTTACCACCGCTACCCCGGTACTACCATCACTCGACATACTGCTCGTATCATCACTCTCCAGTTGATGACCACTACGTAACCTCATCTGTCTTTCTTTCTCATCCCCCATAATGATATACACTGATAAAGACAAATAACCCCCAAAATACCGGCACAGAAATATATACCCTTCTCCTTCCACAAATGTTATTAGGTTTTCAGCCCCAAGTTGTCGGCGACAATGTAACGTTAATTAACGCTCCTTGTTGGTAGCGACAAGGGTAGCAGTTTGGCTAGCCCACACGTTGAACAACAAGTGTAACGGTTTGACTGCCCCTAACTGTTGGGAGATAAATGTAACTGTTTACCTTTGCCTAAGCTATGTTGTTTTAATGGGCGCCAAGACCACAACGCAATGTTGAAATCTAAATTTGTATTTAACAACGTCTGGCTCTGGCAGAACACCTTCAAGACTCTATTCACTCAGATCGTGGTATGATTTGATCATTAACCCAACAAACAATTGTATCAGGAGAAGGAATTGGTCTATATCTAATGCTACCTACTGAAAGCAAAGATTACATTGTAAAAGAAATGAATTTATTATATAAAACAAGAATAGCAAAATTAATAATAATAATAAGATTAAAATTTAAATTGGAGCGTTGCGATTTTAATATTACCGATAGAAAATTACGTGAAAACGGAGTCTGATAAATTATTGATTTTACTCTTATTCCCAAGCTATGAAGTTACTGAAATATGAAATATAAAACAAAGAGAAATGAGAGATTGCGTATTTCTGCGTCATTCGTGCTTACCACTGGAAATTGCCAAAGCATTTCCCTCGTACTGGATGATGCTGTGTGCTTCCCACAGTCTCCTGGACGTCGTCATCTCCGTCGATATTTGATGATATACTTGTAGATTTGGTGGCTTTATGGTCCTAACATTGGAGCCATACCCTCGTACAACCAAACTGGTTAAGTTTTAAACAGATAGTTCTCCACTCCACGGAACATCGGAGCGACACACACTTGCAACCGAACTAGTCAAGTCTTTCACAGATTGTCCTCGTTCCACGGCGCGTCGAACGATATATGCACACGTCGGCTCCCCACCTCGTTACCGACCTCCAGCTTATGTGGGCTCCACTGATTGGCTGCTCCCCACGCTCTACTTCCCCTTCTCTGGCTCATTACACACGGCGCGCGGATGATGAAGTCGATTTCCGTTCCAACTATCCGCCTTTTCTTGACGCTGCAACCCCGCTTGCGTAATACTTCTTGACAAGAATCAGCCTGTATTTGAATTCCCAGTGAGTCATGTCTCTCATAATATCCTAAATGACGAAACTCCGTAAAATCCCGTAATCACATAATTTTCTATGATATTGTCGTTCGATATAATTTGCTTGATAGTGTTTTCTAAGACATAGAAAACCTATCTGTATGCTTATAATTTTTATAAAATGCTCCGAAAATATCTTAATAATAATTATAATAAATTAATAATAATAATAATAAATTAACATGAAAAATTCTCTTGGCTGAACAATTTGCCACGTAAATAAATATAGAATGGCTTCCTACTGACTTATACCAGTGGCATAAAAACCCCTCGAAAAACACGTTACATATTCGCCTCGGATCATCGGATGATTTACCGTGACGACGGTCCATTATCCGATTATCCCAGACACGTTAATAAACCCCATCCAAAATACATATTACATAAATGAAATCACCCTAAATTACAGATATATACACTCATAATTTTTCTTCACGCACTTTGCGTCAAAGTTTGTTGTCACTATGGATTGCACTTTGCAACCAGTCCAATGTTTTACATATAGAATAGTGTTCCACGGATATTTCCGCCTCTCAAATTTCTCTATGTTGGAAAAATAGACATAATTAATGTGTGAGCACTATGTATTTATGATGTCATATCACACGCATTGAAGGTGTTCTGATATATTTATATCACCATAGAACTTCCTAATTTCACTGGAGGTTCCTTCCTTATTGTGAAATTAATCCCATTTATCACTGAGCACACGATCACACTATTGTGGCAGCGCCTCGTGACCATAATACTTGATCTCTCTTTATAAAAGATGAAATTAATATTGACTTCTGAAAAAAAACAGTAAATGCGCATTACATATAACACCAAATATTTCTGTGCCGTAATCGCCCTGTCTTGTTAAGTTCCCGTAGACCATATTCTACTTAATACTAGTTCTCAACACAGACCAGTTCTCCTCACACAAATAATACCTTTGTACAAATTACCTTAAATTACACACTTACAAATCTTACATGGCGAGGCTGTAAACAGAAATCACGTGTGCTGATATGTATGAGTTTCATGAAGGACTGTTTCGCCTTCTGATGGCCCATCTTTTGTCCCGTGGACGCCTTAAGCAAAAATACCCTGTACAAGCGCTCACCCATCTCTTGGGGACAAATGGGAATTCACCAGCGCTACCAAATTCTGGCCTTGGTGTATCGAGACATTTTAGTGCTCAAGAGCATCCGACAATCCCGTCATATTTCCCTGTACCTTAAAAACTCTCATTTACTTACATACTACCCCCCCTGTGTGACTTCTGATACGCTTGCCTGGAAGACTAACTCCTCCCATGCACCAAATACCACACTTACTCATTTGATAGGCTGGCTCGCCAGCTAAACATCCTCACTTTATGACACATACTTTCGGAGACTATGTATATTATACGTCCCGTATAATCTGTTTCCCTCACTATTCTCCAGCACATATGCTGTTTTCCCAATACGTTTGGAAACTATAAATGTTTCTGCGTCACCTGCTTCCAACCTTGCCAGTGGCTCCCTTAAATGAACGTCATCACGTTGCACTACCTACCTATTTCTCAGTGTCTGTAACGATGCCCTGTTGCTACTGTCCACACATGCTAACCCTACCTTCCTATGGTGTCACACCTCTACTCGACACTCTATGACCTAAAAATGTCACTTCTGACTGACAGAATGACGACTTAGACAGCTTCAAAGTGAACCCTGCCTGATCTAACTTCTGAAAAACTATATTTAAATGACGTAGATGCTCCTCAAAACTGCGTGAATTAATTACCATATCATCAATGTAAAAGGTTACAAACTCTCCTGTGTCATCCCCTAATGCGATGTTTAAAGCCCGAATTAAAGCTGCTGAACTACTCTTTAACCCATAAGGTGTTCTACAAAATTGATAAAGGTTATATTTATGACTAAAAGCTGTAAATGGTCTATCTTCGTACATAAGTGGCACTTGCCAAAAACTGGAACTCAAATCTACACAAGTGAAATACTTCTTACCCTCAAACGTTTGCATTAATTCTTCTATTGACATAGATTTCAGCTGATCTGAACTAATTCTACTGTTAACCAAACGAGCGTCTAAACTAATACGAACTGTGCCGTCGGTCTTGGGTACCGTGATCAAAGAATTAACATACGGACTGTTAGAGTGCTCAATAATCCCATCTTCAAGCATCTGGTTAATTTGTGCCTCAACTGCACTCTGATAAGCGAAAGGTACGGATATCTATGTCCTGTGAATACTGACCTATCAATAACGTTCAATGAATGTGTATAGCAATTGGCCATACCAATGCGATCCTCAAAAACTCTCCTATTACACCGTAACACATCATAGAGCCGAACACACTGTTCATCCTCTATATTTCCCTGAAATGCAGCATCACGTAACGAGTCCTTTAGACTACCGTTCGTAATCACACTGCCCACAAAACATGAAGAACCCCGCTCTACGGCTGGCGATATCTCATTTAAAGTACAAATCACACCTACAATACTACTCCTCTGAATATGGTCATTGAACGCTACTTCTACTTCAGAATCTCCCCATTTAAATTTCAAACTCCCTACATCATAACATAAGTTACCAGACACTCTACTTAGCCACTCTGAACCCAAGATAACACTGAATACTAAATTAGGGATTACAAGGCAAATCTGCTTCTCTACATGATTATTAATTTTAATGTCTACTAAAACTTGCTTAGAAATTACTTTAGACCTCTTCCAAACAGCTGTGATAACAGAAGTGCTTTTAATTGGCATCTCCTCAAAATGTACTCCAGTTCCTTTCATTTTATCATAAAATGCACTACTTATGCAACTCTTCATACAACCACTATCAATTAAAACATCTGTGTACGCCTCGGACACGTTAAATTTAACTATGGGGCTCTTACTAACCACTTCCTGAATAATACCTTCATCATTTATTTCATGTAACAATTCATTTCTTACATTTAGGTCATAGGGTTCCTGTATAATTGTATGGACAGGGCATGCTACAGACTGAGATTCTGACCTTACTTCGCAGCCTGGTTCGCGTTTAAAGAACCGCTACAGCTGGCCGTAGTACTACTAACTACTGAACTGGTCTGGTTGTTGTGGGCTGTGTTGTCATTGTTTGGCTGTATATTACTACCACTAGGCTGTCCTCTTCCTTGACCCCTATTCTGGTTGTAGTTCATCATCATCATCATCTTGCACAGTTTCCAGCCACTGGCCGGGTCTGTTTGGAACACAAGCCTCTCCAACGTCTTCTGTCTTCCCACCATCTCTCAGCCTCCACCCTTGTCCAGTCTTCTCCTCTCTTCTTCACGCTTTCTTCCACCCCCTTCAGCCACCTGTCTCTCGGTCTTCCCCTCGGTCTCTTTCCTTCCCACTTCGTCTCATGTACTCTCCTGGGTATCCTCTTCTCCTCCATTCGTTTTACATGTCCATACCATCTAAGTCTAGATTTCTCTATACCATCCTGTAATGGTCCCTCCTTCATTAATTCTCTGGTCCTCTCATTTCTTATTCTGTCCATCTTTGTAGCTCCAATACTGCTTCTCAAGAACCTCATCTCACTGGCCTGTATTTTGCTCTTCTCTTGTTCTTATTTAGTTCTTTCTCATACAGTATATAGTCGACCACCGACTTCCTGGTCAAGTCATCACTGTACCATGTGATTGTGTGGCTCTCTCTTTTCTTAAACAAGGAGTTCCCAACTAGCAGGCTGTTCCTCTGGCAGAAGTCCAACAGTCTCTTTCCTTCCTCATTTCTTCCGCCCCAACCCTCTGGTCCTAGAACACTCTCATAACCTTGTCTTTCTCTTCCTACATGGGCATTGAGGTCCCTCATAACAATCATATTTCTTCCTACCAGCTGCTTCTGCAATTCCTCTTCAAACTCCTCCTTCTCTTCAGAGGCGCAGCCTACTTGTGGAGCATACACTTGCACTATTTCTATGGTCTCTCCCCTCAGTGCTACTTTCACTTTCATCATCCTATCACTTATTCTCCTCACTTCTTCTTTTAAACCATCTCGTACTACTACTCCCACTCCATTCCTCTTTCCCTCTTCGTTCCCACTCCAGTAGAGTCTATAGCCTTTTCTCAGTACTCTCCTTCCTTCCCCTTTCCACTTTGTTTCTGCCAATCCCAATAAATCCAACTTCCTTCTTTCCATCATATCTGTACCATATAAAATAATTTATATAGGCCAGACACCCCCGAAAGGGATTTTCGAGACAAGGCTCGTTGAGTGGAGGGAACCCAAATTTTTCCAGGGCCGTGGCTGAATGGTCGCTGGAAGAATAACGTAATGAACAAGATTTTGTTTTAAAATATTAAAATATATATATTGAGAATAAATAAATTAATACAATCTTGACAGTTGAACATAATTATGAAAACCCTCCTAAGAAAGAGTGGGAGAAACCCCTTACTAAGGAGGTTTTGGCTAGGCCAAGTACGCGCGGGAAACCACGGAAAACTAAGAAACAAAATCAAACCAAAATATATTAATAGAATGAAAAATAACCAGATAAGGCCGGATAACTTACAAGGTCGTGTACATCAGTACACTCTGTGGCAACCGACCACAAGATCATCATAATATTGTTAAGCACCAAGCCAAAAGAAACTTCGGAAACTCAAGAGGAAATATTAATTTCACTCAAAAACGCGGGGACACTCATTAGTGAAACAGCATACATGCACACGGTGACAAGAGAATAAAATCAACTTAATTAAAGCTTGATAATGCGAATTTTCCCAAGATGGCGTCACTACCCACGCTATCTCCAAACATAGGCATGAACTAAAAACTCAAGAATTCTGGCGAACAGAAAGCTTACACCAAGAAAAATCAATTTCCACCACACGACATTTCATAAGGCGCGATTTTAACAAGAATTAAAATCAACTAATCTCAAAAGACTGCCGAAAATCTTCATTAATACGGAGCGGAACTCAAACACGTCGAACGCACGGCCATGCTGCCAAGCAACTCCTTTTAATAATAATCGAAAACAAACTAGTAACGAAAAACAAAGGACCGTCACTAGCTATTAACATAGTTCCCACCAAAAGAACATAGGTTCTTCAACAGAAATAGGAATACATTGTTACATATTAATCTTAAGCTAAAACCTAATTTACTTTGACACCACTAAAAAAAAAACGGCAGCAAGCATTTAAAGGAAGAAAATTAATTTAACAAGTTGGAACCAACATTGCGCAATGTTTCGGCCCGTTTTAAAATAAAATATTTATATCATAGTAAATGATGCCAAGAAGATTAGCTAATGAAGGCTTGCTTGCAATGCCAAGAAAACTAAAGTCTTTCTTATCCCTAAGTGGGTCAAGCGAATCACCACGACACAATGATTCGATTAAAATCTAAATATATGAAGAAAATGTAATTGAAAATAATTAAGGTTCAAACAAAATATCGTTTTGCAAATAATTATATCAAGGTCCACTCATACCTTTGAGCGCGGCCGGGGCCGGAGCCCAGCCACAAACGTCCACTTACGAATCAAGTCATTTTAAGAGTCCCTGAGCGTCACTTTTGGCGACAAGCAGCAGCCCGCCGGAGCGTCCTTGCGCATGCGCGCAACTCACGTAGTGCTGCCGAAGGTAGATAGTGGCAGAATTCGAACTAAATTAACAAGCGAAGACATAGAATGTTTCTGCAGGTTAACCAACGTAATTTCCCACACAAGACGCCTTTTAAATGGCCGAAAACACACCAGTTTGCAATTTATGTTGGCAATTAAAGAGCGGGAAGGTTCGTGGTGCTAATTGGTCACACGGCCACTACTCAGGTTTAAATTTGAATAGAGCGGCAATTTCAGTACATGAATGTTCATAATAATTGCCGCAGGAGACAATCATGGCTAATGGAATTTCTATTGTCGTCAACAAACATTATTAGACAATATAGTTTATAGGAAGATTTCACTTTAGGACCTTTAGGGAATGTTTTATTTCCTCTTCTTGGGGTCCAAATCATTTTAGTGACCACTGGGTCAGAAACAAGGCATAGGGTTTAAGTGACCCCTGGGCTTAGAACTGGGTCCAGAGTATATTTTCCACAAGCAGGGTTGGCAAGAGTTCGGGCAGGGGTATAAGTGCAGATGCAATCGGCACAGCCTGCCACCACGAGACGTCTACCAGGGGTGACGAGAGAGGGCAGACGAGCGTTTGGAAGATCCATGCATGATTTGGTTTGGGCTCACCAACTGACAGTCACAACCTGTCACAGCTGTTCCATCTCCTGAGCGTGATACCAGATGTCTCCAACATCGACCAGCAAGGCTGCAGAACCAGATACCAGATGACAGCGGCTCGAAAGAAGGCGACAGTAACCCGTGCACTGGCTACTATCCCGTTTATTTGAGGAGCATTCCCCTCATCATGGACAGACTGCAACATAATCAAAACAGCAGAAGAGGGCACCAACACTTAAATTTCTCTCACAGGACTCTTCTTCTCAGCCGACCTTGTCACCATTTATTTGTCACAATTCGCGTACGAAGCACACGAGTATTTACTTTGTTTACTCTCATGACTTGACTATTCAGGTAAGAGACTTAATAGTTTGAACCTTGGCCTTGAAGAATAAGTTAAAATTTAGTTAACAAATTTAAGAATATTAAGAAAAGAACATCACAACACGATGTTCGGGAAGCTAGCTGGTTCCCCAACCAAAATCCTAACGATTACACTATAGCTTTTACTATTATCATTGACGGGAGCAATCAGACCCATAATGTTACCCCTCAGAACATGGTGACATGGCAGATGAGAACAGACAAGGATAACAAAACCGTCCGAGCCAGCTCCAGACTTGAGACTACTCATATCAATTACATTAATTAAAAATATTTAAACTTCAGATAACAGAAATCAGACTGCATACCAAACTACACTCGCTCATTCATCTTAGCTGCTTAAGGACAAAACACACACTCCACTCACAGCACGAGATAAGAAAACAGAACATGCTCACCATTCAACGTCAACACAACTACCGAACAAGAGTACTTTTTCAGAACCCATTCATTACCTACGTTTCACCAGCAACAACAGTGATCTTCTAGAAAAACCAGACACACCCATGGCACCAACTTCAATGAACAGCTATAAGCCTTACCACATCACGAACAATGTCGACTGAAATCGCTCTGCTCACCCAATGCAACCACTCGACTAAGCAACCCAGGTCATCCTATTCCCGAATGAGTTGATCACAACTCTATCCCTTACACTCAACCAAAGAAGACAGTTACACGACTGTTATCCAAATACAAGGTTATCAAGAAGAAAGACCTGAGACGGTGAGAACGCCTATAGCAGACTTTCGTCAACAAGGAAAAGAAAGTAATTGTCGACGAAACTAACACTGTCATGTCGCACTTAACTTCCCACACCATCAGGTTCAGCGAGCAGCTCAACTCCACTTCTTACAACCAACCTCCACGGTACCATGGTGCTCAAGTTCGACCAAAATCACAACTCCAGTCTTTACTGGCAACTCACTCCGACAATACAGTTCAGTACTCTAGCAGTTCCAACAACAATGAGCAACATTCGTCACCATTTACCATCTACCAGTTCCCGAGACGAGACCCTCCAAGAACTACATCTTACTACTCAATGACTGGCAGTAACCTCGAGATCACCAGCCTCACGTTCTCCTGCAGCTTTACAGTACGACAGGTGAGTTCGAAATATGCGTCTTCTCTCTGCATCCTCCAATAAGACAGTTACTTCTGTCGGAAATGACAAGACTTTATATGGACCAGTATATTTGGGAAGTAACTTTCCTGAGACCTTATTTCCAGGGGTTTTCTTCCAGAAATTCTTGACAAACACCAAATCATTCACCTTAAACTTCCCTTGAACTCGACCCTTGTTATAACGAACAGCGAGTTTGTCGTGAGACACCTTAATCGCTTCCTTAGCCTCCTTCCATATTTCTTTTACTCTTTCAGGCGACGGCTGATCAGGTAACAAATCATTCAACGACCACAGATTAGTCAATGACGAGTTTGGTGCGAACGCACATATTAAGGAGAACGGTGTTTTTCCATGCGATTCATGATCCGCCGTATTGAACGCATAAGCCAACCAATGCAGCGATGAATCCCACCTTGCATGGTTGTCCCTATGATAAGCAATGAGAGCAGCTCTCAAATTCCTATTTACTCTTTCCGCCAAACTGGGGTTTGGGTAATACGGACTCGTAGTTATATGAGAGATAGAGTAATCAAAACAAAAGTTTTTCATTTGAACGGATGTGAAAGTCTTAGCATTGTCTGAAACAAGATACTGACACGGACCAAAAGATGTGAAAATACTCTGCAAACATTTAATCACAGAAGAAGAATTACTAACCTTAGTGGGAAAAATCCAACAGAATCTAGAAAAGCCATCGACACAAACCAACGCGAACCTATTACCAACCTTGGATCTCGGAAAAGGCCCAACGAAATCCACGTACAGCCGTTCCATGGGTCTTGACGCGGGCTCAGATGATAGAAACCCCACCTTGCTCGAGACTGCTGGTTTACTTATATTACATGAACGACATCCTAGCACAAACTTTCGAATATCACGATCCATTTGTTTCCAAGTGAAAGATTTACGGATCTTTTGCCGAGTCTTAAATATCCCCAGATGACCTCCCACTGGAGATTCGTGAAAATACCGAAGCATACCATCAACCAACTGAACCGGCAACACAACTTTAGGTTTCCTGTCGTGTCTAGCAACACAACACAATACTCCAGAACGCAGAAAATAAGGATGAACAGTCTCTCCATTTGACAATTTACTGATGATCCCTTCTAAATTAGGATCCTCTCTCTGGTGAACAGCAATGTCCTTGAAAAGTAATGGTGAGTTGTTCAGCATGTGCTGAGCGGAATTAGCTCCCACCACTATATTACTCTCAGCTACAGTATCAACTCCCTTCTTGCCTAACGGAACTTCTTCATACATCCTACTCAGAGAATCTGCCACCACATTTTCAGAACCTTTGATATGGCGCACTTTAAACTTGAACGATGATATACGTGTTGCCCACCTTGCAATGCGACCAGTTTTCCTCGGCCTTGCTAACACCCAACTCAGTGCTTGATTATCAACCTCTAACTCAAATTCCACATGCTCGATGTACAACTTAAATTTTTCTAACGCGAACATCACTGCTAGTCCCTCCAATTCATAGACAGAATACGAAGATTCAGGTTTAGTTAAGGTCCGAGATGCGAAAGCAATCGCCCTCCTACCATCATCCCCTTCTTGAAGTAAAACAGCGGCAACAGCTCCCAGTGAAGCATCGGTCTGAACGATAAAGGTTTTGTTAAAATCAGGGACAGCCAGTACAGGTGCGTTACACAATGCATCCTTGAGATCGTCAAATGCAGCTTGCTGCGACTCGCCCCACACAAACGGAACATTCTTCTGTCTCAACTGATTCAACGGAATGGCACGACGAGCAAAATCTGGGACGAATTTTCTAAAGAAATTTATCATGCCCACAAACCGAGCTACCCCCTTAACATTGACAGGTACCTTGTAGTCTCTGATACTCTGCGTACGAGATGGATCGACAGACACTCCCTTGGCTGACACAATGTGTCCCAAGAACGAGATCTCTGACTTAGCAAAGGAAGTCTTAGAAATTTTCACAGTTAACCCAGCGTTTTTGAGTCTCTCAAACACTTCTCTTAAGTGACGAACATGATCCTCGAAATTTTTACTGAACACCACCACATCGTCTAAATAGTGGTACAAAAACTTAAATTTTACGCCAGAGAAAACACGATCCAATAACCTGCTCAGAACAGCTCCTCCAGTACTCAGACCGAATGGTAACCTATTATACTCGAACAAATTCCAGTCCGTGGCGAACGCAGTCAAATGCTTAGATTCTTCAGCCAACGGTATCTGATTATATGCTTGTGTTAAATCAAGCAGCGAAAAGAAACGCGCATCTTTAAACCAACAGAAGCAGTTGTGTAAATCCGGCAAAGGTATGGACTCTTGAACCACTTTCTTATTGAGTCTCCGATAATCGACCACCGGCCGAAAACCACCGTCAGGTTTCGGAACCAAAAACATCGGCGAAGAGTATGCGGAAATTGACGGACGAATAACACCGTCAGCCAGCATCTTATCAATAATCCTTTTTAATTCTGCCATCTTGGGTGGACTCAACCGATAAGGCGGATGACGAACAGGAATGTCATCTTCAACAATTATTTTGTATGACATTAAATTGGTAACACCTAGTTTATCAGTAAATACCTCAGGATACTCTGAACACAATTTTCTAATAACACAAGCTTGACCGTCGGAAAGATTTCCCAAATCTAGGTCATCAACCCCAAAACTTGCCTCATCCTCAACTTTCTCGTCCACGTCCACATGACCGGTTCTAATATCATATCTTTCGGAAGCCGAGAATTTCAACTTAATCTCAGGACAAAAGTTAAACCAAAACGATTCTCTCCCCACATCTAATGTCATTCCAGAATGAGACATAAAATTTGCCCCTAAGATTACAGGACAAGACAACTTAGCAATAATCCAAAACGGAAACTTCCAAGTAAAATTGTGGATGCGAATTTTCAACTTAACCGAACCAAGAATATCTAACGAAGAATTATTTGCTGACACAAGTTTAACGTCCACCTTGGACAATGCCGGAAACTTACAAATCCCTTTCATGGCCTGGTACCAATCTTCACTCATTAACGATACCGCGCTACCCGAGTCAAGCAAGGCACTCACATTAGCATCATTCACAAGAATCCCGATCACAGGAGAAGGTAATAACGAATTTAAAGATATTTTTGCACAATTTTCCTGACCAACCTTAGATTCACAAACAGTACCTGACATCGATAAAACCTCATCAGCACGGTCACGATGCCAGTTCTCCTCATGTCAATTTTGTCTGTAATTACACTCTCGATCAGAATGACCACTTCCACCACAACGGTCACAATGAATAACATTGACTCCTTCACGAACTGTGGCACTCTGTCCAACAATCACACCTCCTCTATCCTGACCATTCTGCACCCGAGCATTTCCATCACGACCCTGATTCTGAGGCGCTCTCACTTCACGATTTCTATCCTGCCCACCTGGAGGACGAGTATTTCCCCAACGGTTATTCCTACCTTGAAATCTATTATTATTATTCCAACGAGGTGACATTTCCTTCGGCCTATTACGATTTAACTGACTCACATGACCTCTCTGCGATTCATTCTGTATAACAGACTCAGCATGGACTACTACCTCATTCAACTCCGACACAGTTCGAGCACGGTATCCTACCCTCAATACGGACCTATACTCGGGAGTAATGCCATCCAATATGTGAGAAACAATTTCTCTTTCAGTGAAGTTGACAGAAAATACCTTCGCAAACTTAAGAATATCTTCCACGTAAGAAGTCAACGACTCCCCAACACACTGCAGACGGTAAAAATGTTGGTGTTCAATCGGACCTATCGATCTTGATGGCACAAAATTTTCCAAAACCAACCCAATAAAAACCATAATTCTAGTATTCTTTGACATTGCTTCAACCACCATTTTCCTCATCAGTCCACTAGTAAGCGGAAACATTAATTGATATATTTGGGCGTCCGTTACATCGAAAACCTCAGCATATTCTTCAATTTCAACTAACTCTCTCAAAAACATAATAATTCCGTCAGTGGTGTCCATACTCATATTTCTCAACTTTGCCACACAAGCTGTCAACGGATGAGCCAAATTCCCAAAATTTTTCTCCGTGAACACAGAACGACCCGAATTTCCTTCTCTCGAATCACCAAAACTTGCCAATCCTTCTCCACGTCTCACTCGATCAACAGTTCGATGATCGAAATCACCGCGATCATAGAAATTGAATCTGTCCCTTGACCTTAGGTTACGCCCTTCTTCTGATGACGATAAAGGAACTCTCTGACCATCCGATACAGTAGATCGATCAACTCTACTAACAGTAAGCCTATCCGTCCTAGGCAACTCTCTCATATCACTCCGATCAGCCAAATTAAGACGTCTACGCACACTATCACTACTGGATACCGAACACACAGGTCTAGAATTTGCATTTGAATAAGAATGCTTAACACCACCATACGAATTACTCATAGTATAGACAGGAAGTACATTACCTACGTTCACAGATCTGGCACTGGCAACACTACCCACAGCTTCGTTTCTTAACAACGAACGACGTTCATACATGTTGGGCCTAGCATCAAATTCAGCGCTCCTGTCGTCAGCACGACCACCATACACTCGAGAGGAAGTTGGCACTCCTAACCTAACATCTGACAACACAGAAGTTTCCCTAACTAAATTCAACTCAGCTGGATACGCCTCCCCAAGACTCAACTGATTTATCCGTGTCACTTCACTATTTACTACCGACCTCATAGCAGAATCACGAGTACTTTCCTTTCCGAACTCAACTTCACTCCGACCATTTCTACGTACAGGCACCTTGATAACATTAACAGGTTGCTTAAATACAGGATTCGCCACGGTAGCACAATTCATACCATCACCATCTACAGCCACTGCATCAACTACCGGATACAAATGTGAACCAGGTACTACAATACCATTACGTTGCACTACACTAGCTACATCAACATTTCTATCTCTGAGAGAGTGAGGTACATCACCATTTCCTTCTCCAACAACTGCCCTAACTGTACTCCGATCACCACCATCAATACTAGACTGACTTCGATCATCCAACAACTGATTAACACTTTTAAAATCTTCAGATGTAAACACAGGATCTGATTCATCAAAAACCTTTTCAGCACATTTAACGATATTTATTTCAGCCTCAATGATCTCTTCTAACTCCTCATCTGACCTATGAACTGAGACGACAAAAATGTCCTCGCAACGTGTAAACAGATAACGCAGCCTAGCCCGCAGTCTATCATACTGAGATGAAGTACCATACTCTTCCAAGAAGAATAAATTAACTATACTACCACACAAATCTACCTTATATTTCATCTGGAACTTACTCAGGTGGAGTTCTGCATCCTGCTCGAAGTTTGGCAATTCCACAGGAACGTCAAGATTCTCATTCAGCCTCTCACGAGCCAACACCAAGTCTGACGGCACCACTATGCCTCTAATTTGTAGCTCATAAGCTACTTCATCCTCATACAGATATTTGGGATCAGGAACATATCTCTCCGCCATGATAAAGAAGAAACAAACACACGTATTAGAATATAATCCAATCAGAGCCCTACCTACTGAAATTTTAGAACTAGTTTCTCTTGTTCAACTGCCAATTGATTTAATATTTTCACTGAATAACCTTTGCATCACCTTAGCTTGAAAGCACACTTTAACCATTACGACAGCCTTCCAACGACCACCAGCACGAAACTTACAGAGGGAGCTACCATTTTTTTTTATTTTAACATTAAGGTGCATGACAAAATCAGCCGGTTTTCAGAAAATCGAAACCACTGCGATGCTAACATAACTTCTGTACCATATAAAATAATTTATATAGGCCAGACACCCCCGAAAGGGATTTTCGAGACAAGGCTCGTTGAGTGGAGGGAACCCAAATTTTTCCAGGGCCGTGGCTGAATGGTCGCTGGAAGAATAACGTAATGAACAAGATTTTGTTTTAAAATATTAAAATATATATATTGAGAATAAATAAATTAATACAATCTTGACAGTTGAACATAATTATGAAAACCCTCCTAAGAAAGAGTGGGAGAAACCCCTTACTAAGGAGGTTTTGGCTAGGCCAAGTACGCGCGGGAAACCACGGAAAACTAAGAAACAAAATCAAACCAAAATATATTAATAGAATGAAAAATAACCAGATAAGGCCGGATAACTTACAAGGTCGTGTACATCAGTACACTCTGTGGCAACCGACCACAAGATCATCATAATATTGTTAAGCACCAAGCCAAAAGAAACTTCGGAAACTCAAGAGGAAATATTAATTTCACTCAAAAAACGCGGGGACACTCATTAGTGAAACAGCATACATGCACACGGTGACAAGAGAATAAAATCAACTTAATTAAAGCTTGATAATGCGAATTTTCCCAAGATGGCGTCACTACCCACGCTATCTCCAAACATAGGCATGAACTAAAAACTCAAGAATTCTGGCGAACAGAAAGCTTCCACCAAGAAAAATCAATTTCCACCACACGACATTTCATAAGGCGCGATTTTAACAAGAATTAAAATCAACTAATCTCAAAAGACTGCCGAAAATCTTCATTAATACGGAGCGGAACTCAAACACGTCGAACGCACGGCCATGCTGCCAAGCAACTCCTTTTAATAATAATCGAAAACAAACTAGTAACGAAAAACAAAGGACCGTCACTAGCTATTAACATAGTTCCCACCAAAAGAACATAGGTTCTTCAACAGAAATAGGAATACATTGTTACATATTAATCTTAAGCTAAAACCTAATTTACTTTGACACCACTAAAAAAAACGGCAGCAAGCATTTAAAGGAAGAAAATTAATTTAACAAGTTGGAACCAACATTGCGCAATGTTTCGGCCCGTTTTAAAATAAAATATTTATATCATAGTAAATGATGCCAAGAAGATTAGCTAATGAAGGCTTGCTTGCAATGCCAAGAAAACTAAAGTCTTTCTTATCCCTAAGTGGGTCAAGCGAATCACCACGACACAATGATTCGATTAAAATCTAAATATATGAAGAAAATGTAATTGAAAATGCAATGGTACCCCCTCTTTTCCTATCCCTCAACGCTACACTATACTCGTTCAGCTCGACAGACTACTTAGAGGGCCTGCCAACCTGAAAGAAACTTACCAACGGCGGCCTCGAGACATCCTTTGCGGGACTTGATGGGCTTGCCTCGGTGGCCGGAGTTGACGACACACTCGGGGGACCCCCTCAGATGTACAAGAGAGGCAGCATGTCGCTTTTATCCACTAGGTGAAAAGTGGAAGACTTACCTGGTGAGGTTTCATTCCACCGCAGCTGTCTTGAGGGTGAGGATTGGACTTTAGGGCATAATGAAGTCTAAATCAAAATATAAAAGGGGCCTGTATTGTATAAAAATCAAAAATATACAAAATAGGAACAACATTTGGTTATAAACGAGGGTTTCATGAGAAATTGGTACTTGAGTGGACGGTAAACGCCGTTGACCTCGCGTGGTACGACACCACTTGACATGCTTTTAGGAACAAAATTGAGTAACGAACAGGTACACAGAAAAGGTAATATCTTACAATTACAAATATCCTTAGTCAAAATTAATGTACAAAATCTTAACTAGTAAACGAGAGCACACGAATGCCCAGAACTAAACATGAAATGCCACGGCGAAATGGTTGTGCAATATCGACATAATTTTTCAAGTAACACCCGGAATGGAAATAAGTTACCAACATACATACCAACGCGTCCGGAATTACGTAAGAGGAAAAGAAAACTAAATCAAAGGAGAACTACATTACAAATGACTAACTCCCGAAAAACGGAGCAGACAGTCTCACACCACCATCATGGGACCAGACGCGAACTCGACTCACAATGGCAGACACATAACGGGACGCCTAGGCTGGTTGCACCATAAGGGCGCTACTCCCAAAATTTGGGATTTGAACCAATCCCATAGGTAAAGCAGAAAATACAGCGATTAGAAATTCAAAAGTGAAACGCACAAGGGCGTAAGGGAGGAAAACCAAAGCAAGGCGTTACATAACCTACAACTTGCACGTGGACATAAGGTGATGCAACTACCAGGAACAGGCCCCCTTAAAACTAAAATAATAAAATACTACATGGCTGTAATTGGGAAAATTCCAAGGAGCGTGATCACAGGAAAATAAATAAATTTGGAACCCAAACAAAGACCCACACGGTTACGCAACAAAGATAATCCACGCCTGAAAACCAGAAAGATTTCCCACCATGAAAACAGCTTCCAAAAAGGAAAAATTGATGAACAATTCAGATTTTAAACAGTGAGAGACATCAACCCAATATCCGACCGAAGGACAACCTGTCGCGCCATTACCACGAGGCCAATAACAACACGAAAATTTACACACGAGGAAAACCGAAACACAAATCAAAATATTGCCACTGACCAGTTAAAACGAAAATATCACGCTTCCCAGAATACACCCAAAATACAACTGCATTATTCAACTAATAAATTGAACTATGACTAAAGCCACCGGACTTGGTGACTGGTACCTGTCTTTTCGACCTCGGGGGATCCGAGACCCCCCCCCCGAGCCAAGTGTCCTTCTTGATGGTCAACAGGTAAGAGAGACTTACCCACGCTAAAACTCAGTACATATATCAAGACACTAAGATTTGTGACAAAGCAAGTTGTTGTAGCCACACACGCACACACGAATCCCCCGACTTCTTGAACGTAGTTCATAAGACAATTCCGTGTTCGCTTCCGTGAGAGTTGGCATCCCTGGACGATCGCCATACGCACGTCACTTGTCATCTACGGCTGTCGATACATCGCGTGATGGTTAGAGTTTGGAACAATCGATACAGGCAATGTTGACATATTTTAAATACGTAAATCCAATGTTTATTTTGAGGTTAGGGAACACATTAATTCCAGAACCAGTGCACATCAGGTCGAGAGTGTACCTCGCGTGTTTGGACTGCGAGAGAGATGTTGCAGACATGAGGATTCATTTCACAAGGTCTTCACAGGTCGAAATTGCGACTGTCAGCACAGGCCATAACTTTCTTCAGATTTTGGGTAAGTGAAGGAATTTATGAGGCGTTCGCCTCAACAGGAGAAACAGGGACGGGTGAAATTTGGCAGGAAGGAATATCTTAGGTTAGGTATACTTTTATGTCGGCTCAGTGGCGTAAAATACGTCAGAGAAAATAATTAAGGTTCAAACAAAATATCGTTTTGCAAATAATTATATCAAGGTCCACTCATACCTTTGAGCGCGGCCGGGGCCGGAGCCCAGCCACAAACGTCCACTTACGAATCAAGTCATTTTAAGAGTCCCTGAGCGTCACTTTTGGCGACAAGCAGCAGCCCGCCGGAGCGTCCTTGCGCATGCGCGCAACTCACGTAGTGCTGCCGAAGGTAGATAGTGGCAGAATTCGAACTAAATTAACAAGCGAAGACATAGAATGTTTCTGCAGGTTAACCAACGTAATTTCCCACACAAGACGCCTTTTAAATGGCCGAAAACACACCAGTTTGCAATTTATGTTGGCAATTAAAGAGCGGGAAGGTTCGTGGTGCTAATTGGTCACACGGCCACTACTCAGGTTTAAATTTGAATAGAGCGGCAATTTCAGTACATGAATGTTCATAATAATTGCCGCAGGAGACAATCATGGCTAATGGAATTTCTATTGTCGTCAACAAACATTATTAGACAATATAGTTTATAGGAAGATTTCACTTTAGGACCTTTAGGGAATGTTTTATTTCCTCTTCTTGGGGTCCAAATCATTTTAGTGACCACTGGGTCAGAAACAAGGCATAGGGTTTAAGTGACCCCTGGGCTTAGAACTGGGTCCAGAGTATATTTTCCACAAGCAGGGTTGGCAAGAGTTCGGGCAGGGGTATAAGTGCAGATGCAATCGGCACAATATCCACTATCTCCTCCACCTTCCCCGTCAGCGTTCCTAGGTTTAAAGTTCCAAATCTTAGTCCGTGTGTACAGCCGTGTCATCGTCTATTAAATCCATCATGTCCGAGGCTCGTTCCATTTTTGAAAGCATTCGGTTTCAACCACTACTGGCTTGCTGGGCCTATCGTAGCTTCACCAGAGCCCCGTTAGCCGTCACTTTTCAGGGTTCCTGTAGGACCTTCACAGCTACCGTAACGGTCCCAGGGCACACGAAGTCCCCACTGTACTTCGCCCCTACAGGCAATCCCCTACTTTGTGCCGTTGCCCGTCTCCCACGACGTGGACGAGTGGTTGGACTTATGGGAGACCTGGTTGTAATTATTGTCATTATAATTTCTCCCTTGATTTCCCCTGAAATCATTGTTTCTCCCTTGATTTCCCCTGTAATCATTGTTCCTCCCTTGATTTCCCCTGAAATCATTGTTCCTCCCTTCATACTGATTACCATAGCCATTTCCTCTGTTCTGATTTAGCTGATTATTATTACTTCTATTTTGAGCGTTGGCTCCTTCGCCACCGTTCCCTTGAACTTCTTGATGCCTGGCTTCATTAGGTCTATTATTATTATTACCCTGGTTCCGATTGAAATTGTCCTCATAACCCCCTCTCCCTAGTGCATCAAATGTGCTTAACAAATTTTCTACTTGTGATATAGTCTTTACATTCTGGATACAAGCAGCCTCCTTGATCCTATAGGGAAAGTGCCTAAGTAGCAACCTCACCACATCACTTTCCTCCTTCAAGCCATCCAGATATTTACACACTTACCTGCCCTAAAAAGTATTCGGTCATGGTGGAGCTTCCTTTAGGGTTATATTTACCACACACTACTCCCTCACGATGCTGCGACTGAATAACCTCATTCCAGAACTTTTCACAGAATTTCATTTTAAAATCATTAATATCAGTAGACAGCAAACCAATTCCTCGTTTCCCCCACAAACACTTGTTCTAAAATTTCAACTACCTGGCACCACTCAATACTACAATTTTCCAACCTCTCCCCGAATTTATTTTCTATAGTGTTCATGAACTCCATTGGGCACCCCTGTCGATTGCTGAACTTACCCAGTTCTACCTCCCTGTGTGTGCTATTCACAAAAACTGGCCTATTCTGACTATTTTCTTGCCTGATCCTAGCTTTTAATTTTAATTCTAATTCTGCGATTTTCTCCTCAGCCTTCCTCTCAATACTGTTTACAGTTAATTTAATGTTTCCTTCTGATTCTTCTACTTTATCATATAGCTTTGCTTGTTTCTCCTCAATCTTGCTAATGCTCTCTCAATTACTCTCTCTTAAATCATTTACTTCTGCAACTATTTGCGTGTGGACTTTCTCAATTCTACCCCCCAGCTGTTCCTTAACCTCTTTAGTTGCTACCTGAATTTTGTCAATTTCTCCCCCCAATTGCTTTTAGACCTGCTGTGTTTCCAGTTGCACTAGTTCTTTTAAATTTTCAGCCTGTGTACTGATTCTAATTTCTAACTCCTCCTGTACTTTTCCTAATTTCTTGTCTACATCTGCAATGATCTCTTTAACCTTCTCTTCCATTACTCCTCTGATTTCTCCTCTAATCTGCTCCATTTTCACACTAATTTCCTTGTTGTTCTTATCTAATTTTGCATTATTCTGTTCTAATTTTTTATTTAAAGCTTCTGTACTTTCTTTATTTTCCCTACTGTTTTGTTCTAATTTTGCATTATTCTGTTCTAATTTTGCATTTAAAGCTTCTGTACTTTATTTATTTTCCCTACTCTTTTGTTCTAATTTTGCATTATTCTGTTCTAATTTTGCATTTAAGGCATCACTACTAACTTTGTTCTGATACATGAACTCGAGAAGTAAAGTTTTTAATTCTGGTTGGCCGCCTACACTCCCTGTTTCAGTATCGGGATTTACCACCGCTACCCCGGTACTACCATCACTCGACATACTGCTCGTATCATCACTCTCCAGTTGATGACCACTACGTAACCTCATCTGTCTTTCTTTCTCATCCCCCATAATGATATACACTGATAAAGACAAATAACCCCCAAAATACCGGCACAGAAATATATACCCTTCTCCTTCCACAAATGTTATTAGGTTTTCAGCCCCAAGTTGTCGGCGGAAAGGCAACATAAGTGATTTCTTGAGAATGTACGGTATTTATTTATATCAAACTATTTGGCGAATATTTTGGACAATATCTTCTGTTACGAGTTCTGAATGATAGTTACATTCCTTTCTGTTCCCCAGCTATGAGACTACCAACATTCTGTACAAATATATACATGTGTAGTCTATTATAAATGATTGTTTTATTTATCTACTTTCTAAAATTATATTGTACAATCCACCCACTTACCATCAAGATATTTATCCACTAAATCATCCACTATTTCCTTAACAGTATCCGTGTCGGAGAGAACCTCAGGGATGCAGGTGGCCAAATCATCGTCTTCACAAATATCTGCCAGCTGTAACAGAATTTGATTTTCTAAGTAACTCCAATCCTGGGAATGTCTATAGTATCATGTCAAGCAACATCCATAATCCTCACCTCAAATTCAAATTCTTCATCATCCCACAGATCTCCTAATTTAGGAGCCAGAGCGTCCTTCATGTCATCTATTGCTTTCTTGGCTGGTTCGTTCTTCGGATCATCGAGGTCTGGTAAAGCTTCTGACTTCCCATCTCGCTTTGGTTTCCTGCGGCCATCTGGTGACGCACGGGGTCTTCCACGCCTTCCTGTTGGGAGTTCACTAGGCCTTCACCTAACTGGTGATCGACCACGTGGTCCACAGGTGTATGGAGAGTCTGTTGACTCTCCTGGTAACTCCGGTAGACTATCCACTGCATCTAAGGACACGTGATATATAAATCAGTACCAGCGGAGGTGGTGATTGGGGAAGATTGTATTTTTAAGGGGTGAAACATCGAGTTCATTCACCCTATAAATATGTCTTGGTGTTTGGAGTGTGTTATCATTTAGCTTGTAAAGCTCCTTAACGGTTGCTTGAAGTGACCAAAGTATAACCAATGTAGAACTAGGCCATGGTGGAAACAGATACACTAAGGATCAGTGAATTATTTCGCCTTTGTTGTGGAGAAATAGTTTAACTTCCCTTAGAAGCAGGGCAGCAATAGTTGTGGATCATTTATCGGTTTGGAGAATTTTCCAAATTCAATTTTTTTCAGTAGATTGCCGATATCAAATCACAATCTATATCACACACAATATTCTGCTGTACCGTGGTACATTCAAATAATGTAATTTGGGTATCTTCTGCATATTAAGGAACATTCAACAAAACAAAAAAGGACCTTTTCGAGTATTTTCGCGATGGGCTATATTTCAAGAAAATTCTATAAGTAATTCCCTGGTTGGCTCAATATTAATTGTATTTTTGACATATTGGAATTTAATATTACAGTCAAATTACCTCTCCCGTGTTCCTTGAGGAGAGCTTTCTGAAGCTCCTTAAGATCTTCAGGATCTTCTAATGCATCCTTCTTGCACTTGACCTTGTCTTTCTTGCCGGAACATATCTCCTCCAACTGCAATATTAAACATTGATCAGTGATTGATCAATTTTAATACATTCACTAAATGATCAACCTTTGAGCCACTCACCTCCTCTTCTATGGCTGGCTTAGATGGACTCAAATCCACTCGAGTTTGATCAGAGAGGGCTTTGATTAGATCATCAACGCTGTTATCTGGATTGTCTGGGGTCGGAACGTAGCCTCTAGGTTGCGGCTGATCTGAAATATGAAACGAGAGTATTATCAATGGTTATATGATTAGTTACTCTCAGTTTACCTGGTGAAACTCACAACTCTGGGTGACATATAGTAAGTCTTGTTCATCACGAAAGTGAAACAATTTTGCCGAAGTCATGTTCGTTAAATTAAATGTGAATGTTGAGTTGTGTAGATTTTTGTACTCGAATGATTTTCCAATTCTTTCTTCAGACGTTTACAGATGTGATAAGTCATTAAGGCTATCCTGTATATTCTTACAGGTTTACCTTGTTATAAGGTTATAATGTGGTTGTAATAAAACTATGGATACATATAACGATAATGTGCTGCAATTCGCGTTTGCCTGGATGGTGGTGGAGATCTTCACGACTCTAATACCTTTCCGTAAGTTCCTACGTACTGTAGATGGCTTGCTTCTAGATCATATTTAATCTTTCATCATCTCTATTCTCCTACTTCGTTTCACAGCTCTTTTGTGCGTTACAACGATATTAACAGCGAATTTATGTTTCCAGGTTAAGATCATAGATTTATTCTCCATCATTAATAAAGCCGAAAACTCAACATTAGTGATTTCATTAGAATGTATGGTATTTATTTATATCAGAGTCTCTTGACGAATATTTTGAACAATCTCTTCTGTTACGAGATCTGAATGATAGTTACATTACTTTCTGTTCCCCAGCTATGAGACTACCAACATTCTGAAGAAATATATACATGTGTAGTCTTCTTCTTTTCGTTTGGGCCTTCTGAGGACCACGGGGCTCGTTTTGACTTGTTGTAAGGAATTTATGTTTCTTCTTAGCCCAGGCAGCTTTCATCTACTGGCTGTGTGTCTGCTTTCTTTCCTGTGTCCACTTGGGTCTGGTAGTCCCTGTACTCTTCTGCTGGTGAGAGACACTGGAAAGACACCATGTTGAATCATCTGTCGGAATTGTGATCGATCCTGTATGTTTTTTGATGAAATTCCAAGTTGCTGTAGGTCTGACTTCACTGTGGTGATCCATTTGTTTTTAGACGCTTTCCCTCTTCCTGTCGTGGTGAAGATCTGGCTGGTAAGTCTATCTGGACCCATGCGTGTCAGATGTCCGTAGAAAGCTAATTGTCTCTTCCTCATGGATGTGACGATATCTTCTTGATAGATCTCATTGTTTTGCCTGATCCTGTAAGTACCACCCTCTTCCCTTATTGGTCCTAAAATCCTTCTAAGTATTTTCCGTTCCTTGAGCTCTAGTTTCGTGTGTGGGCCTTTCCGGTTCATCAGGAGACACTCAGAGGCATATAGAACGGAAGGTCTTACTACTGATTTGTAATGTAGAAGTTTAAGGTTCTTAGAAAGGCACTTGGATGTGTAGATGATCTTACAGGAGTGGTAGACCCTTTCCAGTTTCGTGCATCTAGTGTCTATTGCTAAGGTCTCACTCTCGTTTGCTGGAATCCACTCCCCTAGGTACTTCACTGCAGGAACTTTTTGAATTGCGGTGTCTTTCACAAGAATAGTAGATGGGGCTCCCTTTATATTTGTCATGAACACTGTTTTTTGTATATTGACCTTCAAGCCAGTTTTAGCTGCTATGTTATAGAGGCTCTGTAGTTGGTGAGTAGCTTCTTCTATGTTGTTCGCTAACAAGGTAAGGTCATCGGCAAAGGCCAGGCAAGGTACATTGAGATTGCCTTTCTTGCACCCAATTTGCAGTCCTGTTCCTGATGGTAACGTGGTAGTCCATTCCCTGATGATCTTCTCAAGTACACAATTGATGAGAATACAAGAAATGCCATCACCTTGTCTAACTCCTGTTTGGATAGAGAAGCTGTCTGAGAGTTCACCTCTGAACTTGACTTTGGAGGTCGTAGTCTTCAGTGTAGCCTGGATTAGTCTGGTGGTCTTCGCATCCAGTCCTAATTCCCATAGAGTGGAGAAGAGGGTCTGTCTGTCTATTGAATCATACGCCTTCTGGAAATCCAATAGTATGACTACCCATCGATGTCCGCCGCAATTCTTGTACCTTAAGATTGTCTTGAGGTTCCGTATTTGCTCCATGCATGATCTATTTGCACGAAAACCGGCCTGATATTCACCTAGTTGGGAATCTAGTTGACTATTAACTCTGGTTAGCAAGGCTTTAGATATTATCTTGTATGTGACAGATATTAGAGATATGCCTCTGTAGTTATCAAGGTCAATCCTACTACCTTTCTTGTGTAGTCTATTATAAATGAATGTTATATTTATCCACTTTCTAAAATTATATTGTACAATCCACCTACTTACCATCTAGATATTTATCGACTAAATCATCCACTATTTCTTTAACAGTATCCGTGTCGGAGAGAACCTCAGGAATGCAGGTGGCCAAATCATCGTCTTCACAAATATCTGTCAGCTGTAACAGAATTAAATTTTCTAATTAACTCCAATCCTGGGAATGTCTATAGTATCATGGCAAGCGACATCCATAATCCTCACCTCAAATTCAACTTCTTCATCATCCCACAGATCTCCTAAGGAGCCAGGGCGTCCTTCATGTCATCTATTGCTTTCTTGGCCGGTTCGTTCTTCGGATCATCGAGGTCTGGAAAAGCTACTGGCTTCCCTTCACGATTTGGTTTCCTGCGACCATCTGGTGATGCACGGGGTCTTCCACGCTGTCATGTTGGGAGTTCACTAGGCCTTCGCCTACCTGGTGACCGACCACGTGGTACACGGGTGTTTGGAGAGTCTGTTGACTCTCCTGGTAACACCGGTAGAGTATCCACTGCATCTAAGGACACGTGATATATAAATCAGTACCAGCGGTGGTGGTGATTGGGGAAGATTGTATTTTTAAGGGGTGAAAGGTCGAGTTTATCCACCCTATGAATATGTCTTAGTGTGTGAAGTGCATTATAATTTAGCTTGCATAGCTTCTTAACGGTTGCTTAAAGTGACCAAAGTATCAACCAATATAGATCTACGCCATGGTGGAACAAGAGATACTAAGGATGAGTGAATTATTTCACCTTTGTTTTGGAGAAATAGTTCATTACCTTCCCTTACAAGCAGGGCAGCAGTAGTAGTTGATCATTTATCGGTTTGGAGAATTTTCCAAATTCAATTTATTTCAGTAGATTGCTGATATCATATCACAAACAATATCACACAGAATATTCTGCTGTACTGTGGTATATCCAAATACTCTAATTTGGGTTTCTTCTGGATAATAAGGAACATTCACCAAAACCAAAAAGATTTTTTATAGTAAATTCGCGATGGGCTACATTTTAAGAAAGTTCGTAAAGAAATTCCCTGGTTGGCACAATATTAATTGTATTTCAGACATATAGGAATTTCATATTACAGTCAAATTACCTCTCCCGTGTTCCTTGAGGATAGCTTCCTGAAGCTCATTCAGATCTTCGGGATCTTCTAATGCACCCTCTTTGCACTTGACTTTGTCTTTCTTGCCGGAACATATCTCCTCCAACTGCAATATTAAACATTGATCAGTGATTGATCAATATTAATACATTCACTAAATGATCAACCTTTGAGCCACTCACCTGCTCTTCTATGGCTGGCTTAGATGGACTCAGATCCATGCCAGTTTGATTAGAGAGGGCTTTGGTTAGATCATCAACGCACTTATCTGGGATGTCTGGGGTCGGAACGAAGCCTCTAGGTTGCGGCTGATCTGAAATATGAAACGAAAATATTATCAATGGTTATAGGATTAGTTTCTCTGAGTTTACCTGGTGAAACTCACAACTCTGGGAAACATATAGTAAGTCTTGTTCATCAAGAAAGTGAAACAATTATGCCGAAGTTATGTGCGTTAAATTAAATGCGAATGTTGAGTTTTGTAGATTTTTGTGCTCGAATGAGTTTCCGATTCTTCCTTCAGACGTTTACAGATGTGATAAGTCATTAAAGCTATTCTGTTTATTCTTACAGGTTTACCATGTTAATAATGGCGTTGTAATAAAACTATAAGTTACATTTAGCGATAATGTGCTGCAATTCGCCTTTGCCTAGAAAGGGGAGGAGAGCTTCACGGCTCTAATATCTTTCATTAAGATCCTACGTACTGTAGATGGCGTACTTCTAGACCATAGTTAATCTTTCGTCATCTCTATTCTCCCACTTTGTGTGAGATCTCTATTGTGTGTTACTACGATATAAACAGCGAATTTATATTTCAAGGTTAAGAGCATACATTTATTCTCCATCATTGATAAAGCCGGAAAGACAACATTAGTGATATCTTGAGAATGTACGGTATTTATTTTTATCAAACTTGCTTGGCGAATATTTTGTACAAAATCTTCTGTTACGAGTTCTGAATGATAGTTACATTCCTTTCTGTTCCCCAGCTATGAGACTACCAACATTCTGTACAAATATACCGTATACATGTGTAGTCTATTATAAATGAATGTTATATTTATCCACTTTCTAAAATTATATTGTACAATCAACCCACTTACCATCAAGATATTTATCGACTAAATCATCCACTATTTCCTTAACAGTATCCATGTCGGAGAGAACCTCAGGGATGCAGATGGCCAAATCATCGTCTTCACAAATATCTGCCAGCTGTAACAGAATTTGATTTTCTAAGTAACTCCAATCCTGGGAATGTCTATAGTATCATGTCATGCAACGTCCATAAACCTCACCTCAAATTCAAATTCTTCATCATCCCACAGATCTCCTAATTTAGGAGCCAGAGCGTCCTTCTTGGCATCTATTGCTCTTCTTGGCTGGTTCGTAGTTCGGATCATCGAGGTCTGGTAAAGCTTCTGGCTTCCCATCTCGCTTTGGTTTCCTGCGGCCATCTGGTGACGCACGGGGTCTTCCACGCCTTCCTGTTGGGAGTTCACTAGGCCTTCGCCTAACTGGAGATCGACCACGTGGTCCACGGGTGTATGGAGAGTCTGTTGACTCTCCTGGTAACTCCGGTAGACTATCCACTGCATCTAAGGACACGTGATATATAAATCAGTACCAGCGGTGGTTGTGATTGGGGAAGATTATATTTTTAAGGGGTGAAACATCGAGTTCATCCACCCTATAAATATGTCTTGGTGTGTGAAGTGTGTTATCATTTAGCTTGTAAAGCTCCTTAACGGTTGCTTAAAGTGACCAAAATATAACCAATGTAGATCTATGCCATGGTGGAAACCGAGACACTAAGGATCAGTGAATTATTTCGCCTTTGTTGTGGAGAAATAGTTCATTACCTTCCCTTAGAAGCAGGGCAGCAATAGTCGTTGATCATGTATCCATTTGGAGAATTTTCCAAATTCAATTTATTTCAGTATTTTGCCGATATCAAATCACAATCAATATCACGTACAATATTCTGCTGTACAGTGGTACATTCAAATAATGTAATTTGGGTGTCTTCTGTATATTGAGGAACATTCAACAAAACAAAAAAAGGACCTTTCCGAGTATATTCGCGATGGGCTATATTTCAAGAAAATTCTATAAGTAATTCCCTGGTTGGCTCAATATTAATTGTATTTTTGACATATTGGAATTTAATATTACAGTCAAATTACCTCTCCCGTGTTCCTTGAGGAGAGCTTTCTGAAGCTCCTTAAGATCTTCAGGATCTTCTAATGCATCCTTCTTGCACTTGACCTTGTCTTTCTTGCCGGAACATATCTCCTCCAACTGCAATATTAAACATTGATCAGTGATTGATCAATTTTAATACATTCACTAAATGATCAACCTTTGAGCCACTCACCTCCTCTTCTATGGCTGGCTTAGATGGACTCAAATCCACTCGAGTTTGATCAGAGAGGGCTTTGATTAGATCATCAACGCTGTTATCTGGATTGTCTGGGGTCGGAACGAAGCCTCTAAGTTGCGGCTGATCTGAAATATGAAACGAGAGTATTATCAATGGTTATATGATTAGTTACTCTGAGTTTACCTGGTGAAACTCACAACTCTGGGTGACATATAGTAAGTCTTGTTCATCAAGAAAGTGAAACAATTTTGCCGAAGTCATGTGCATTAAATTAAATGCAAATGTTGAGTTGTGTAGATTTTTGTACTCGAATGAGTTTCCTATTCTTCCTTCAGACGTTTACAGATGTGATAATTCATTAAGGCGATCCTGTTTATTCCTACAGGTTTACCTTGTTATAAGGTTATAATGTGGTTGTAATAAAACTATAGGATACGTTTAAAGATAATGTGCTGCAATTCGCGTTTGCCTGGATGGTGGTGGAGAGCTTCACGACTCGAATATCTTTCCGTAAGTTCCTACGTACTGTAGATGGCTTGCTTCTAGATCATATTTAATCTTTCGTCATCTCTATTCTTCCACTTCGTTTCACAGCTCTATTGTGCGTTACTACGATATTAACAGCGAATTTATGTTTCAAGGTCAAGATCATAGATTTATTCTCCATCATTAATAAAGCCAGAAAGTCAACATTAGTGATTTCATTAGAATGTACGGTATTTATTTATACCAGAGTCTCTTGGTGAATATTTTGAACAATCTCTTCTGTTACGAGATCTGAATGATAGTTACATTCCTTTCAAATCCCCAGCTATGAGACTACCAACATTCTGTACAAATATATACATGTGTAGTCTATTATAAATGAATGTTATATTTATCCACTTTCTAAAATTATATTGTACAATCCACCTACTCACCATCTAGATGTTTATCGACTAAATCATCCACTATTTCTTTAACAGTATCCATATCGGAGAGAACCTCAGGAATGCAGGTGGCCAAATCATCGTCTTCACACATATCTGCCAGCTGTAACAGAATTAAATTTTCTAACTAACTCCAATCCTGGGAATGTCTATAGTATCATGGCAAGCAACATCCATAATCCTCACCTCAAATTCAAATTCTTCATCATCCCACAGATCTCCTAATTTAGGAGATGTCATCTATTGCTTTCTTGGCCGGTTCGTTCTTCGGATCATCGAGGTCTGGTAAAGCTACTGGCTTCCCATCACGCTTTGGTTTCCTGCGGCCATCTGGTGACGCACGGGGTCTTCCACGCTGTCCTGTTGGGAGTTCACTGGGCCTTCGCCTACCTGGTGACCGACCACGTGGTCCACGGGTGTTTGGAGAGTCTGTTGACTCTCCTGGTAACTCCGGTAGACTATCCACTGCATCTAAGGACACGTGATATATAAATCAGTACCAGCGGTGGTGGTGATTGGGGAAGATTGTATTTTTAAGGGGTGAAACGTCGATTTTATCCACCCTATAAATATGTCTTAGTGTGTGAAGTGCGTTATAATTTAGCTTGTAAAGCTTTTTAACGGTTGCTTAAAGTGACCAAAGTATCAACCAATATAGATCTACTCCATGGTGGAACAAGAGACACTAAGGATGAGAATTATTTCGCCTTTGTTGTGGAGAAATAGTTCATTACCTTCCCTTACAAGCAGGGCAGCAGTAGTAGTTGATCATTTATCGGTTTGGAGAATTTTCCAAATTCAATTTATTTCAGTAGGTTGCTGATATCAAATCACAAACAATATCACACAGAATATTATGCTGTACTGTGGTATTTCCAAATACTCTAATTTGGGTTTCTTCTGGATAATAAGGAACATTCACCAAAACCAAAAAGATTTTTTTATAGTAAATTCGCGATGGGCTATATTTTAAGAAAGTTCGTAAAGAAATTCCCTGGTTGGCACAATATTAATTGTATTCAGACATATAGGAATTTCATATTACAGTCAAATTACCTCTCCCGTGTTCCTTGAGGAGAGCTTTCTGAAGCTCCTTCAGATCTTCGGGATCTTCTAATGCATCCTCCTTGCACTTGACCTTGTCTTTCTTGCCGGAACATATCTCCTCTAACTGCAATATTAAACATTGTTCAGTGATTGATCAATTTCATACATTCACTTATTGATCAACCTTTGAGCCACTCACCTCCTCTTCTAAGGCTGGCTTAGATGGACTCAAATCCACTCCAGTTTGATTAGAGAGGGCTTTGATTAGATCATCAACGCACTTATCTGGATTGTCTGGGGTCGGAACGAAGCCTCTAGGTTGCGGCTGATCTGAAATATGAAACGAAAATATTATCAATGGTTATAGGATTAGTTTCTCCGAGTTTCCCTGGTGAAACTCACAACTCTGGGTGACATATAGTAAGTCTTGTTCATCAAGAAAGTGAAACAATTATGCCGAAGTTATGTGCGTTAAATTAAATGTGAATGTTGAGTTTTGTAGATTTTTGTGCTCGAATGAGTTTCCGATTCTTCCTTCAGACGTTTACAGATGTGATAAGTCATTAAAGCTTATCTGTTTATTCTTACAGGTTTCCCATGTTAACAATGGCGTTGTAATAAAACTATAAGTTACATTTAGCGATAATATGCTGCAATTCGCGTTTGCCTATAAAGGGGAGGAGAGCTTCAAGGCTCTAATATCTTTCATTAAGTTCCTACGTACTGTAGATGGCTTACTTCTAGATCATGTTTAATCTTTCATCATCTCTATTCTCCCACTTTGTGTGAGAGCTCTATTGTGCGTTACTACGATATTAACAGCGAATTTTTATTTCAAGGTTAAGAGCATAAATATATTCTCCATCATTGATAAAGCCGGAAAGACAACATTAGTGATTTCTTGAGAATGTACGGTATTTATTTATATCAAACTTGCTTGGCGAATATTTTGTACAATATCTTCTGTTACGAGTTCTGAATGATAGTTACATTCCTTTCTGTTCCCCAGCTATGAGACTACCAACATTCTGTACAAATATATACATGTGCAGTCTATTATAAATGATTGTTTTATTTATCTACTTTCTAAAATTATATTGTACAATCCACCCACTTACCATCAAGATATTTATCGACTAAATCATCCACTATTTCCTTAACAGTATCCATGTCGGAGAGAACCTCAGGGATGCAGGTGGCCAAATCATCGTCTTCACAAATATCTGCCAGCTGTAACAGAATTTGATTTTCTAAGTAACTCCAATCATGGGAATGTCTATAGTATCATGTCAAGCAACATCCATAATCCTCACCTCAAATTCAAATTCTTCATCATCCCACAGATCTCCTAATTTAGGAGCCAGAGCGTCCTTCATGTCATCTATTGCTTTCTTGGCTGGTTCGTTCTTCGGATCATCGAGGTCTGGTAAAGCTTCTGACTTCCCATCTCGCTTTGGTTTCCTGCGGCCATCTGGTGACGCACGGGGTCTTCCACGCCTTCCTGTTGGGAGTTCACTAGGCCTTCACCTAACTGGTGATCGACCACGTGGTCCACAGGTGTATGGAGAGTCTGTTGACTCTCCTGGTAACTCCGGTAGATTATCCACTGCATCTAAGGACACGTGATATATAAATCAGTACCAGCGGTGGTGGTGGTGATTATGGAAGATTGTATTTTTAAGGGGTGAAACATCGAGTTCATCCACCCTATAAATATGTCTTGGTGTGTGAAGTGTGTTATCATTTACCTTGTAAAGCTCCTTAACGGTTGCTTAAAGTGACCAAAGTATAACCAATGTAGATCTACGCCATGGTGGAAACAGAGACACTAAGAATGAGTGATTTATTTCGCCTTTGTTGTGGAGAAATAGTTTAACTTCCCTTAGAAGCAGGGCAGCAATAGTCGTTGATCATTTATCGGTTTGGAGAATTTTCCAAATTCAATTTATTTCAGTAGATTGCCGATATCAAATCACAATCAATATCACTCACAATATTCTGCTGTACCATGGTACATTCAAATAATGTAATTTGGGTTTCTTCTGCATATTAAGGAACATACAACAAAACAAAAAAAGGACCTTTTCGAGTATATTCGCGATGGGCTATATTTGAAGAAAATTATTTTAGTAATTCCCTGGTTGGCTCAATATTAAATGTATTTCTGACATATTGGAATTTAATATTACAGTCAAATTACCTCTCCCGTGTTCCTTGAGGAGAGCTTTCTGAAGCTCCTTAAGATCTTCAGGATCTTCTAACGCATCCTTCTTGCACTTGACCTTGTCTTTCTTGCCGGAACATATCTCCTCCAACTGCAATATTAAACATTGATCAGTGATTGATCAATTTTAATACATTCACTTAAATGATCAACCTTTGAGCCACTCACCTCCTCTTCTATGGCTGGCTTAGATGGACTCAAATCCACTCGAGATTGATCAGAGAGGGCTTTGATTAGAACATCAACGCTCTTATCTGGATTGTCTGGGGTCGGAACGAAGCCTCTAGGTTGCGGCTGATCTGAAATATGAAACAAAATTATTATCAATGGTTATATGATTAGTTACTCTGAGTTTAGCTGGTGAAACTCACAACTCTGGGTGACATTTTTTTTTTGAGTCGTTTCGGCCATCAATGGACCACGATGTTCTTCACTCATATGATCACTGTAAAGCTTGTTTCCTTGTCTGCCAGTAGATCTTCATTCTTGACGAATGTTCAGCTCTCCTTTCTTCCGTCCACTTGCAGTGAGGGCGAGGCATCACAGATGTTAAAGGGTGTAGATTACTGGTTGATTTAACCGCCTTTCTGAACAGGTTCCTATCCCAAACCAGAACTTGATTGATTCGAGCTTCTGTTAGGTCCCTTTTAACTTGCATCGACCATTTACAATAGGATTTTTTTTAGAGATTGATGAGTGGATTCGATATGAAAGTCGATGATGCTCCATCCGCTCCAAATGTCCAAAGAAAGACATTCTCCTTTTTCTCATCACACTCACCAAATCTTCTATATGTTCAAATAATTCATTGTTATGTCTTCTTCTGTAAGTACCATTATCATTAACAGGTCCTAATATTTTCCTTAGAATTTTCCGATCCTTAAGTTCTAATTTTCTCAATGGGCCTATGTTTGTCATCTGTAAGCATTCTGCAGCATACAGTGCTGACGGCCTAATTACTGAATTATAATGACAAAGTTTGACATTCCGGGACAAGCTTTTATTTTTGTAAATGTTTTTGCAGGTTTGAAGGGCACCTTCCAATTTGTTACATCTGCTCTCAATGGCAGCTATTTCTGAATTATTAGGGGTAATCCATTTGCTTAGGTATTTAAATTTTCGGACTTTTTTGATTTTTTGCAGACCAATCGTGATGAATTTTGAGGCATCTTTGACATTTGTGATAAAATTAGTTTTATGGAAGGCCACTTTAAGTCCAGTTTTAGCAGCTATGATTTGTAGTTTATTAAGTTGGTCAGTGGCCTCTTCCATTGAATTAGCGAACAAAGCAATGTCATCTGCAAAAGCGAGACAGTTTATATTCAGGTCTTCTTTTTTATAACCAATTCGAATACCATAATTATTTGGTAAGATTGTTAACCATTCACTTATAATTTTTTCCAAGACACAGTTGAACAGCAACGGTGATCCCAGATCACCTTGTCTACAGCCAGTCTTGATTGCAAAGGCTTCGGACAATTCACCACGAAATTTGACCTTAGAAATGGTGTTTTCTAAGCTTGCTTTGAACAAATTAATTGATTTATTGTCTAGGCCAAACTCACGTAAGGTGTTAATTATTGTGTCTCTATGAATGCAATCATAAGCCTTTTGAAAGTCCACAAAAATCACAACATAAGGTTTTGATCGTACCGTACAGTAGGAAATTATGGTCTTAATGTTATGAATTTGTTCAGGACAGGATCTTGATTTCCTGAACCCAGCTTGATATTCCCCTTACTGACGGTCTAATATCGGTTCTGCTCTGTTCAGAAGAGCCCTTGCAAATATTTTGTACGTTACCGATACCAGTGAAATACCTCTATAATTATTTGGGTCGGATTTATCCCCTTTCTTATGTATAGGATGAATGATGGCAGAAGTCCAATCCTCCGGCAACTTTTCACTATGCCATATTTCTTCAATGGTTTTCTGGAGACAAATGATGGAGTCATTATCTGCATATTTCCATAATTCAGCCACAATACTATCCTCCCCAGAGGCTTTATTATTTTTTAGCGCCTTGATGATTTGTGTTATTTCTTCGACGGAGGGTGGTGAACTGTCGTGGTATGCAACGCTAGGATAGAAAGCAAGTTGTTCAGTAGGTATGTCCGTGTTCAAAAGGGTTTCAAAATATTCTCCAAAAGCTTTAGCACAGTCTTTATTATTGAGATTAAGTTTACTATCAGAACCTCGGATGTGAAGAGTAGGGGCGACGTATTTGGACAGTTGGTGTTTAAAAGTTTGATAGAAATCCCTTGTTTTGTGCCTTTGAAAATCATCTTCAATTTGAATAATTTGAGATTTGTGGAAATTTCTTTTTGCCAATTTTAAAATTTTACAAGTTTCTTTCCTGATGCAGAGAAAGTTCTCAAGGTTCACATCGTCTTTCTTGTTATTCCACTTGATCCAAGCTTTTCTTCTTTCCTCTATTGCGTGATCACATTGACCGTTCCACCATGGATGCTTGCGCGTTCTATCAAGAGGAATGGATTCCGAAGCCGCAGTAACAATGGCGTTCCTTAAAGTAAACCATGTTCCATCTTTTGGTTCGTTGTGGAGTGTTTCCGCAAAAGTGCTGTTATTTGACTTCAGACCACCGATGTTGTACTTTTGCGTTTTCATTCCCTTTTCAACATTCACTCTATTGTTCCTAAACGGAATACCTTTCATTTTAATAAGGGACAGATAATGATCTGAATCTACATTCGCATTACGCAGGACCTTCACATTTTGGATTTCATATAGTAAGTCTTGTTCATCACGAAAGTGAAACAATTTTGCCGAAGTCATGTGCGTAAAATTAAATGCGAATGTTGAGTTGTGTAGACTTTTGTACTCGAATGAGTTTCCGATACTTTCTTCAGACGTTTACAGATGTGATAAGTCATTAAGGCTATCCTGTTTATTCTTACAGGTTTACCTTGTTATAAGGTTATAATGTGGTTGTAATAAAAGTATAGGATACATTTAACGATAATGTGCTGCAATTCGCGTTTGCCTGGATGGTGGTGGAGAGCTTCACGACTCTAATATCTTTCCGTAAGTTCCAACGTACTGTAGATGGCTTGCTTCTAGATCATATTTAATCTTTCGTCATCTCTATTCTCCCACTTCGTTTCACAGCTCTATTGTGCGTTACTACGATATTAACAGCGAATTTATGTTTCAAGGTTAAGATCATAGATTTATTCTCCATCATTAATAAAGCCGGAAAGTCAACATTAGTGATTTCATTAGAATGTACGGTATTTCTTTATATCGGAGTCTCTTGGCGAATATTTTGAACAATCGCTTTTGTTACGAGATCTGAATGATAGTTACATTCCTTTCTGTTCCCAGTTATGAGACTACCAACATTCTGAACAAATATATACATGTGTAGTCTATTATAAATGAGTGTTATATTTATCCACTTTCTAAAATTATATTGTACAATCCACCTACTTACCATCTAGATATTTATCGACTAAATCATCCACTATTTCTTTAACAGTATCCGTGTCGGAGAGAACCTCAGGAATGCAGGTGGCTAAATCATCGTCTTCACACATATCTGCCAGCTGTAACAGAATTTGATTTTCTAAGTAACTCCAATCCTGGGAATGTCTATAATATCGAGGCAAGCAACATCCATATTCCTCACCTCAAATTCAAATTCTTCATCATCCCACAGATCTCCTAATTTAGGAGCCAGAGCGTCCTTCATGTCATCTATTGCTTTCTTGGCTGGTTCGTTCTTCGGATCATAGAGATCTGGTAAAGCTTCTGGCTTCCCATCACGCTTTGGTTTCCTGCGGCCATCTGGTGACGCACGTGGTCTTCCACGCTGTCCTGTAGGGAGTTCACTAGGCCTTCGCCTATCTGGTGACCGACCACGTGGTACACGGGTGTTTGGAGAGTCTGTTGACCCCCTTGGTAACACCGGTAGACTATCCACTGCATCTAAGGACACGTGATATATAAGTCAGTACCAGCGGTTGTGGTGATTGGGGAAGATTGTATTTTTAAGGGGTGAAACGTCGAGTTTATCCACCCTATAAATATGTCTTAGTGTGAGAAGTGCGTTATAATTTAGCTTATAAAGCTTCTTAACGGTTGCTTAAAGTTACCAAAGTATCAACCAATATAGATCTACGGCATGGAGGAACAAGAGACACTAAGGATGAGTGAATTATTTTGCCTTTGTTGTGGAGAAATAGTTCATTACCTTCCCTTAGAAGCAGGGCAGCAGTAGTAGTTGATCATTTATCGGTTTGGAGAATTTTCCAAACTCAATTTATTTCAGTAGATAGCTGATATCAAATCACAAACAATATAACGCAGAATATTCTGCTGTACTGTGGTATATCCAAATACTCTAATTTGGGTTTCTTCTGGATAATAAGGAACATTCACCAAAACCAATTTTTTTTAATAGTAAATTCACGATGGGCTATATTTTAAGAAAGTTCGTAAAGAAATTCCCTGGTTGGCACAATATTAATTGTATTTCAGACATATCGGAATTTCATATTACAGTCAAATTACCTTTCCCGTATTCCTTGAGGAGAGCTTCCTGCAGCTCCTTCAGATCTTCGGGATCTTCTAATGCATCCTCTTTGCACTTGACTTTGTCTTTCTTGCCGGAACATATCTCCTCCAACTGCAATATTAAATATTGATCAGTGATTGATCAATATTAATACATTCACTAAATGATCAACCTTTGAGCCACTCACCTCCTCTTCTATGGCTGGCTTAGATGGACTCAAATCCACTCCAGTTTGATTAGAGAGGACTTTGGTTAGATCATCAACGCACTTATCTGGGACTGGGATGTCTGGGGTCGGAACGAAGCCTCTAGGTTGCGGCTGATCTGAAATCATCATTATCATCATCATCATTTCCCCTTATCCAGCTCCTGCCGGGTCGGGGTATTTATGGCACTTCTCCACTTTCCTCTTTCCTTCCACAATTCTTCTTCCACGATCTTGTCCCAGTCCAGATTTCTTTTTCTCACACTGTTCTTCACTGAATCGATCCACCTTGTTCTAGGTCTTCCCCTTGCTCTCTTACCCTTGCACTTGGCCTCCAGCATCTGTCTTGGTATTCTATTTTCCTCCATCCTCTTTACATGTCCAATCCACCTTAGTTTATTCTTCTCAATTCTCTCATTTAGTTTTCTCATCCCAACTTCCTTCCTAACATCTTCATTCCTCACTCTGTCTTTCCTTGTCTTACCTATCATACTTCTTAGGAATTTCATTTCACTGGCTTGGATTCTACTCTCTTGCCTGCTCGTCAGGGTCCAAGTCTCAGCTGCATAAGTTAATATGGGTACATAGTACATTTTATACATTACCTCCTTGCTTTTCCTTGGTACTTCCTTATCCCAAACAAGTTTTCTTACACTTTGATAGAATGCATTGCTCTGCTGTACCCTCCTGCCAATCTCCATGTCCAACCTACCAGTTTGCATCAATTCACTTCCTAGGTATTTGAACGTGTCCACAATTTCCAAACTCTGACTTCCAATTTTCACAGTGCCCTTTCCTTGTCTTCCCCTCTTGTCATCACCATGGTCTTGCTTTTCAGGCCATACTTCTGAATATTTTCGTTCAGTGCATCTAGTTGTTTTTGCACTTCTTCGGTGTTCCTTCCCCAGACCACAATATCATCTGCAAATAACAGTAACTTCATTTCTTTATGTCCATATGCTTCCTTTGTTTCCTTTACAATTTCATCCATTACCATTATGAATAACAGAGGTGACAGCACACTCCCCTGTCTTAGTCCAGTCTTGTTCCTAAACCAATCTGTCTTTCCAACTGGGGTCAGTACCCTGCTAACACAGTTGTTGTACATTGCTTGCACCATTTCCAACATTTCTCTTCCCAGTCTCTTCTTAACCATGGTTTCCCATACCTTCTCTCTGGGGACACTATCATATGCCTTTTCTAGATCTATGAAAGTCATGATCAAATCCTCTCCATATTCCCAGTTCTTTTCCATCACCTGCCTCAAGCTAAAGATTGGGTCCACTGTGGATCTTCCACTCCTGAAGCCATACTGTTCCTCTTGCAACTCTCCTTCCACCTTTCTTCTCATTCTTCTTTCTAATATCCTTTCCAGTATTTTTACTATCTGTGATATGAGGGTGATCCCTCTATAGTTATCACACACATTCTTGTCCCCTTTCTTAAACACTGGTATTATTAGCCCTTTCTCCCAGTCTTCTGGTACACATTTCCGTTTCCACACACACTTTAGCAGTCGATACAGCCATTGCATACCAACAGGTCCAGCAGCCTTTATCATTTCTACACTGATTTCATCCACCCCTGTTGCTTTTCCCATCTTCATTTTCTGTACTGCTAATTCCACCTCCAGCATTGTTATATCATCTTCTGTTATAGAGGCGTCAGGCTGTGTCACTTCGATCTCACCAGTACAATTGCTCACATTCAATAGCTTATCGAAATACTCCTTCCATCGTCCCTTTATCTCCTCTGGGTGTGTTAACAACTCTCCATCTTCCTTTTTCACCAGCTTTGTATGAACTCTTTCTTTCCTCTTACTTCTTAGAAGCCCATACAGCATCCTTTTACTGCCACTTACATCTGTTTCCATTCTTCGTGTAAATTCTTCCCAACTTTTCTTCTTTTCTTCTCCTACCACTTTCTTACACCTCCGTTTGCTGTCGTGATACTTCCTTTTGCTTTCTTCTGTTTGATCTCGGTTCCATTCTTTCCATGCAGACTTCTTTTCTTTCACTGCTTTCCTCACTTCCGCATTCCACCACGGTGTCTCCTTCTCTTTCACTCTTGTTGACGTCCTACAACAAGCACTCTCTGCTGCACCAGCAAATGCCTTTTTAAAGTGGGACCATTCCTCTTCTACATTTTCCACTTCAGTAACTGGGATTTGTTGCTTCAATCTCTCCTGAAAATCTTCCTGTACGGCTTTGTCTTTCAATTTCCATACTTTTATTTTACTTTCTCTGATCTCCTTTAGGTTTTCCAATTTTCCCCATCTAAATTTTGCCACCAACAGCTCTATGGTCCCCATCAAATGCTTCTCCTGGTAAAGCTGTCACATCCATCAGCTTTCTGCGATTTGTCCTTTCCACCAGGAAGTAGTCAATTACTGATTTTGTTCTTCTATCACCCCACCCATATCTCGTAATTTTCCTGCTGTTTTTCTTCCGAAACCATGAATTACCTACTATCAGTCCATTCCTTTCACAAAAGTTTACAAGTTCATCTCCTTCCCGGTTCTTTTTCCCATATCCATATGGTCCAACGACTTCTTCCTTTCCTTGTCTCTCGTTTCCGACTGTGCATTCATGTCTCCCATGATCACCACTTCTACATCTGAGATTACTCTTTCTACATCCTCCAGGAATACTTCAATATCTTCTTCTCTGTTTCCAGTCTGTGGTGCATACACTTGTATGAAGTCCATCACGTCATTCTTCATCTTCATTCTAATTTTCATTATTCAGTCACTCACACACTCTACCACTTCAACATACTCCTCCAGTTGTTTCGAGGTTATCAGTCCCACGCAATTTTTTGCCTCTTGGCCACCACTCCAGTAACTTATAATGTATATCCTTTCCTCAATTTCTTCCTTCCTTTACCTTTCCATTTCACTTCACTCAGCCCCATCATTCCAACCTTCTCCCTCTCCATGAAGTCTACCACCTCCTCCACCTTGCCTGTCAGGGTCATGACATTCATGATTCCCACGAAAATATTATCAATGGTTATAGGATTAGTTTCTCCGAGTTTCCCTGGTGAAACTCACAAATCTGGGTGACATATAGTAAGTCTTGTTCATCAAGAAAGTGAAACAATTATGCCGAAGTTATGAGCGTTAAATTAAATGCGAATGTTGAGTTTTGTAGACTTTTGTGCTCGAATGAGTTTCCGATTCTTCCTTCAGACGTTTACAGATGTGATAAGTCATTAAAGCTAATCTGTTTATTCTTACAGGTTTACCATGTTAATAATGGCGTTGTAATAAAACTATAAGTTACATTTAGCGATAATGTGCTGCAATTCGCGTTTGCCTAGAAAGGGGAGGAGAGCTTCACGGCTCTAATATCTTTCATTAAGTTCCTACGTACTGTAGATGGCTTACTTCTAGATCATTGTTAATTTTTCCTCATCTCTATTCTCCCACTTTGTGTGAGAGCTCTATTGTGCGTTACTACGATATTAACAGCGAATTTATATTTCAAGGTTAAGAGCATACATTTATTCTCCATCATTGATAAAGCCGGAAAGACAACATTAGTGATATCTTGAGAATGTACGGTATTTATTTATATCAAACTTGCTTGGCGAATATTTTGTACAATATCTTCTGTTACGAGTTCTGAATGATAGTTACATTCCTTTCTGTTCCCCAGCTATGAGACTACCAACATTCTGTACAAATATATACATGTGTAGTCTATTATAAATGATTGTTTTATTTATCTACTTTCTAAAATTATATTGTACAATCCACCCACTTACCATCAAGATATTTATCGACTAAATCATCCACTATTTCCTTAACAGTATCCGTGTCGGAGGGAACCTCAGGGATGCAGGTGGCCAAATCATCGTCTTCACAAATATCTGCCAGCTGTAACAGAATTTGATTTTCTAAGTAACTCCAATCATGGGAATGTCTATAGTATCATGTCAAGCAACATCCATAATCCTCACCTCAAATTCAAATTCTTCATCATCCCACAGATCTCCTAATTTAGGAGCCAGAGCGTCCTTCATGTCATCTATTGCTTTCTTGGCTGGTTCGTTCTTCGGATCATCGAGGTCTGGTAAAGCTTCTGACTTCCCATCTCGCTTTGGTTTCCTGCGGCCATCTGGTGACGCACGGGGTCTTCCACGCCTTCCTGTTGGGAGTTCACTAGGCCTTCACCTAACTGGTGATCGACCACGTGGTCCACAGGTGTATGGAGAGTCTGTTGACTCTCCTGGTAACTCCGGTAGACTATCCACTGCATCTAAGGACACGTGATATATAAATCAGTACCAGCGGTGGTGGTGGTGATTATGGAAGATTGTATTTTTAAGGGGTGAAACATCGAGTTCATCCACCCTATAAATATGTCTTGGTGTGTGAAGTGTGTTATCATTTACCTTGTAAAGCTCCTTAACGGTTGCTTAAAGTGACCAAAGTATAACCAATGTAGATCTACGCCATGGTGGAAACAGAGACACTAAGAATGAGTGATTTATTTCGCCTTTGTTGTGGAGAAATAGTTTAACTTCCCTTAGAAGCAGGGCAGCAATAGTCGTTGATCATTTATCGGTTTGGAGAATTTTCCAAATTCAATTTATTTCAGTAGATTGCCGATATCAAATCACAATCAATATCACTCACAATATTCTGCTGTACCATGGTACATTCAAATAATGTAATTTGGGTTTCTTCTGCATATTAAGGAACATACAACAAAACAAAAAAAGGACCTTTTCGAGTATATTCGCGATGGGCTATATTTGAAGAAAATTATTTTAGTAATTCCCTGGTTGGCTCAATATTAAATGTATTTCTGACATATTGGAATTTAATATTACAGTCAAATTACCTCTCCCGTGTTCCTTGAGGAGAGCTTTCTGAAGCTCCTTAAGATCTTCAGGATCTTCTAACGCATCCTTCTTGCACTTGACCTTGTCTTTCTTGCCGGAACATATCTCCTCCAACTGCAATATTAAACATTGATCAGTGATTGATCAATTTTAATACATTCACTTAAATGATCAACCTTTGAGCCACTCACCTCCTCTTCTATGGCTGGCTTAGATGGACTCAAATCCACTCGAGATTGATCAGAGAGGGCTTTGATTAGATCATCAACGCACTTATCTGGATTGTCTGGGGTCGGAACGAAGCCTCTAGGTTGCGGCTGATCTGAAATATGAAACGAGAGTATTATCAATGGTTATATGATTAGTTACTCTGAGTTTACCTGGTGAACTCACAACTCTGGGTGACATAAAGTAAGTATTGTTCATCAAGAAAGTGAAACAATTTTGCCGAAGTCATGTGTGTTAAATTAAATGCGAATGTTGAGTTGTGTAGATTTTTGTACTCGTATGAGTTTCCGATTCTTCCTTCAAACGTTTACAGATGTGATAATTCATTAAGGCGATCCTGTTTATTCTTACAGGTTTACCTTGTTATAAGGTTATAATGTGGTTGTAATAAAAGTATAGGATACATTTAACGATAATGTGCTGCAATTCGCGTTTGCCTGGATGGTGGTGGAGAGCTTCACGACTCTAATATCTTTCCTTAAGTTCCTACGTATTGTAGATGGCTTGCTTCTAGATCATATTTAATCTTTCGTCATCTCTATCCTCCCACTTCGTTTCACAGCTCTATTGTGCGTCACTACGATATTAACAGCGAATTTATGTTTCAAGGTCAAGAACATAGATTTATTCTCCATCATTAATTAAGCCGGAAAGTCAACATTAGTGATTTCATTAGAATGTACAGTATTTATTTATATCAGAGTCTCTTGGTGAATATTTTGAACAATCTCTTCTGTTACGAGATCTGAATAATAGTTACATTACGTTCTGTTCCCCAGCTATGAGACTACCAACATTCTGAACAAATATATACATGTGTAGTCTATTATAAATGAATGTTATATTTATCCACTTTCTAAAATTATATTGTACAATCCACCTACTTACCACCTAGATATTTATCGACTAAATCATCCACTATTTCTTTAACAGTATCCGTGTCGCAGAGAACCTCAGGAATTCAGGTGGCCAAATCATCGTCTTCACACATATCTGCCAGCTGTAGCAGGATTAAATTTTCTAACTAACTCCAATCCTGGGAATGTCTATAGTATCATGGCAAGCAACATCCATAATCCTCACCTCAATTTCAAATTCTTCATCATCCCACAGATTTCCTAATTTAGGAGCCAGGGCGTCCTTCATGTCATCTATTGCTTTCTTGGCCGGTTCGTTCTTCGTATCATCGAGGTCTGGTAAAGCTACTGGCTTCCCAACATGCTTTGGTTTCCTGCGGCCATCTGGTGACGCACAGGGTCTTCCACGCTGTCCTGTTGGGAGTTCACTGGGCCTTCGCCTACCTGGTGACCGACCACGTGGTCCACGGGTGTTTGGAGAGTCTGTTGACTGTCCTGGTAACTCCGGTAGACTATCCACTGCATCTAAGGACACGTGATATATAAATCAGTACCAGCGGTGGTGGTGATTGGGGAAGATTGTATTTTTAAGGGGTGAAACGTCGACTTTATCCACCCTATAAATATGTCTTAGTGTGTGAAGTGCGTTACAATGTAGCTTATAAAGCTTCTTAACGGTTGCTTAAAGTGACCAAAGTATCAACTAATATACATCTACGCCATGGAGGAAAAAGAGACACTAAGGATGAGTGAATTATTTCGCCTTTGTTGTGGAGAAAATTACCTTCCCTTACAAGCAGGGCAGCAGTGGTAGTTGATCATTTATCGGTTTGGAGAATTTTCCAAATTCAATTTATTTCAGTAGGTTGCTGATATCAAATCACAAACAATATCACACAGAATATTCTGCTGTACTGTGGTATATCCAAATACTCTAATTTGGGTTTCTTCTGGATAATAAGGAACATTCACCAATACCAAAAAGATTTTCTGTAGTAAATTCGCGATGGGCTATATTTTAAGAAAGTTCGCAAAGAAATTCCCTGGTTGGCACAATATTAATTGTATTTCAGACATATAGGAATTTCATATTACAGTCAAATTACCTCTCCCGTGTTCCTTGAGGAGAGCTTTCTGAAGCTCCTTCAGATCTTCGGGATCTTCTAATGCATCCTCCTTGCACTTGACCTTGTCTTTCTTGCCGGAACATATCTCCTCCAACTGCAATATTAAACATTGTTCAGTGATTGATCAATTTCATACATTCACTTATTGATCAACCTTTGAGCCACTCACCTCCTCTTCTAAGGCTGGCTTAGATGGTCTCAAATCCACTCAAGTTTGATTAGAGAGGGCTTTGATTAGATCATCAACGCACTTATCTGGATTGTCTGGGGTCGGAACGAAGCCTCTAGGTTGCGGCTGATCTGAAATATGAAACGGAACATTATCAATGTTAAATGGTTAGTTTCTCTGAGTTTACGTTGTGAAACTCACAACTCTGGGTGTCATGTCGTAAGTCATGTTCATCGAGAATGTGAAACAATTTTGCCGAAGTCATGTGCGTTAAATTAAATGCTAATGTTGAGTTGTGTAGATTTTTGTACTCGTATGAGTTTCCGATTCTTCCTTCAGACGTTTACAGATGTGATAATTCATTAAGGCGATCCTGTTTATTCTTACAGGTTTACCTTGTTATAAGGTTATAATGTGGTTGTAATAAAAGTATAGGATACGTTTAACGATAATGTGCTGCAATTCGCGTTTGCCTGGAAGGTGGTGGAGAGCTTCACGTCTCTAATATCTTTCATTAAGTTCCTACGTACTGTAGATGGCTTACTTCTAGATCATAGTTAATCTTTCGTCATCTCTATTCTCCCACTTTGTGTGACAGCTCTATTGTGCGTTACTACGTTTTAAACAGCGAATTTATATTTCAAGGTTAAGAGCATAAATTTATTCTCCATCATTGATAAAGCCGGAAAGACAACATTAGTGATTTCTTGAGAATGTACGGTATTTATTTATATCAAACTTGCGTGGCGAATATTTTGTACAATATCTTCTGTTACGAGTTCTTAATGATAGTTACATTCCTTTCTGTTCCCCAGCTATGAGACTACCAACATTCTGCACAAATATATACAAGTGTAGTCTATTATAAATGATTGTTTTATTTATCTACTTTCTAAAATTATATTGTACAATCCACCCACTTACCATCAAGATTTTTATCGACTAAATCATCCACTATTTCGTTAACAGTATCCGTGTCGGAGAGAACCTCAGGAATTCAGGTGGCCAAATCATCGTCTTCACACATATCTGCCAGCTGTAACAGAATTAAATTTTCTAACTAACTCCAATCCTGGGAATGTCTATAGTATCATGGCAAGCAACATCCATAATCCTCACCTCAAATTCAAATTCTTCATCATCCCACAGATCTCCTAATTTAGGAGCCAGGGCGTCCTTCATGTCATCTATTGCTTTCTTGGCCGGTTTGTTCTTCGGATCATCGAGGTCTGGTAAAGCTACTGGCTTCCCATCACGCTTTGGTTTCCTGCGGCCATCTGGTGACGCACGGGGTCTTCCACGCTGTCCTGTTGGGAGTTCACTGGGCCTTCGCCTACCTGGTGACCGACCACGTGGTCCACGGGTGTTTGGAGAGTCCGTTGACTCTCCTGGTAACTCCGGTAGACTATCCACTGCATCTAAGGACACGTGATATATAAATCAGTACCAGCGGTGGTGGTGATTGGGGAAGATTGTATTTTTAAGGGGTGAAACGTAGACTTTATCCACCCTATAAATATGTCTTAGTGTGTGAAGTGCGTTACAATTTCGCTTATAAAGCTTCTTAACGGTTGCTTAAAGTGACCAAAGTATCAACCAATATAGATCTACGCCATGGAGGAACAAGAGACACTAAGGATGAGTGAATTATTTCGCCTTTGTTGTGGAGAAATAGTTCATTACCTTCCCTTACAAGCAGGGCAGCAGTGGTAGTTGATCATTTATCGGTTTGGATAATTTTCCAAATTCAATTTATTTCAGTAGGTTGCTGATATCAAATCACAAACAATATCACACAGAATATTCTGCTGTACTGTGGTATATCCAAATACTCTAATTTGGGTTTCTTCTGTATAATAAGGAACATTCACCAAAACCAAAAAGATTTTTTATAGTAAATTCGCGATGGGCTATATTTTAAGAAAGTTCGTATAGAAATTCCCTGGTTGGCACAATATTAATTGTATTTCAGACATATAGGAATTTCATATTACAGTCAAATTACCTCTCCCGTGTTCCTTAAGAAGAGCTTTCTGAAGCTCCTTCAGATCTTCGGGATCTTCTAGTGCATCCTCCTTGCACTTGACCTTGTCTTTCTTGCCGGAACATATCTCCTCCAACTGCAATATTAAACATTGTTCAGTGATTGATCAATTTCATACACTCACTTATTGATCAACCTTTTAGCCACTCACCTCCTCTTCTAAGGCTGGCTTAGATGGAATCAAATCCACTCAAGTTTGATTAGAGAGGGCTTTGATTAGATCATCAACGCACTTATCTGGATTGTCTGGGGTCAGAACGAAGCCTCTAGGTTGCGGCTGATCTGAAATATGAAACGAAAACATTATCATTGTTAAATGGTTAGTTTCTTGAGTTTACGTTGTGAAACTCACAACTCTGGGTGACATATAGTAAGTCTTGTTCATCACGAAAGTGAAACAATTTTGCCGAAGTCATGTGCGTTAAATTAAATGCGAATGTTGAGTTTTGAAGATTTTTGTGCTCGAGTTTCCGATTCTTCCTTCAGACGTTTACACATGTGATAACTCATTAAAGCTAATCTGTTTATTGTTACAGGTTTACCAGGTTAATAATGGCGTTGTAATAAAACTATGAGTTACATTTAGCGATAATGTGCTGCAATTCGCGTTTGCCTAGAAAGGAGAGGAGAGCTTCACGGCTCTAATACGAGGCACGTCCAGAAGGTAAGTTCCGTTTGGTAATAAAATGAAATTGTGTACAGATACAGAAAAATTATTTATTGCACAACATTCTACACCTCTTAAACTACTTTTCCACATAACTGCCGAACTTTTGCAGGCATTTGTCATAGCGTGGCACAAGTTTTTGGATACCTTGCTTCTTCATAGAAGTTTGCCGCCTGTATCTTCAACCAGTTGGAAACTTCTTTCAGCTCGTCGTCATTGTTGAAGTGTTGACCGCCAAGGAAAGACTTGAGATGTGTGAACAGATGAAACGATCACTAATTCATGAAATTGTTACCGAAAAACTGAATTTTCGTAAACTTTGCCGACGTTGGGTACCAAAGATTCTTACGGAGCAACACAAAACAAAACGGATGGGTAGTGCTCCTTCAGTTTTTGACCCGTTGCAATGAAGGCGGCGACACAGATGCGGAACTGCGCTCAACGGAACGTATAACTAGTTGAAGACACAGGCGGCACACGTCTATGAAGAAGGTATACAAAAACTCGTGCCACGCTACGACAAATGCCTGCAACATTTCGGCAGTTATGTGGAAAAGTAGTTTAAGGGTTGTAGAATTTTGTGCAATAAATAATTTTTCTGTATCTGTACACAATTTAATGTTATTACCAAACGGAACTTACTTTCTGGACGTACATCGTATCTTTCATTAAGTTCCTACGTACTGTAGATGGCTTACTTCTAGATCATACTTAATCTTTCGTCATCTCTATTCTCCCACTTTGTGTGAGAGCTCTATTGTGCGTTACTACGATATTAACAGCGAATTTATATTTCAAGGTTAAGAGCATAAATTTATTCTCCATCATTGATAAAGCCGGAAAGACAACATTAGTGATATCTTGAGAATGTACGGTATTTATTTATATCAAACTTGCTTGGCGAATATTTTGTACAATATCTTCTGTTACGAGTTCTGAATGATAGTTACATTCCTTTCTGTTCCCCAGCTATGAGACTACCAACATTCTGCACAAATATATACATGTGTAGTCTATTATAAATGATTGTTTTATTTATCTACTTTCTAAAATTATATTGTACAATCCACCCACTTACCATCAAGATATTTATCGACTAAATCATCCACTATTTCCTTAACAGTATCCATGTCGGAGAGAATCTCAGTGATGCAGATGGCCAAATCATCGTCTTCACAAATATCTGCCAGCTGTAACAGAATTTGATTTTCTAAGTAACTCCAATCCTGGGAATGTCTATAGTATCATGTCAAGCAACATCCATAATCCTCACCTCAAATTCAAATTCTTCATCATACCACAGATCTCCTAATTTAGGAGCCAGAGCGTCCTTCATGTCATCTATTGCTTTCTTGGCTGGTTCGTTCTTCGGATCATCGAGGTCTGGTAAAGCTTCTGGCTTCCCATCTCGCTTTGGTTTCCTGCGGCCATCTGGTGACGCACGGGGTCTTCCACGCCTTCCTGTTGGGAGTACACTAGGCCTTCACCTAACTGGTGATCGACCACGTGGTCCACGGGTGTATGGAGAGTCTGTTGACTCTCCTGGTAACTCCGGTAGACTATCCACTGCATCTAAGGACACGTGATATATAAATCAGTACCAGCGGTGGTGGTGATTGTGGAAGATTGTATTTTTAAGTGGAGAAACATCGAGTTCATCCACCCTATAAATATATCTTGGTGTGTGAATTGTGTTATCATTTAACTTGTAAAGCTCCTTAACGGTTGCTTAAAGTGACCAAAGTATAACCAATGTAGATCTACGCCATGGTGGAAACACAGACACTAAGGATGAGTGATTTATTTCGGCTTTGTTGTGGAGAAATAGTTCATTACCTTCCCTTAGAAGCAGGGCAGCAATAGTCGTTGATCATTTATCGGTTTGGAGAATTTTCCAAATTCAATTTATTTCAGTAGATTGCCGATATCAAATCACAATCAATATCACGCACAATATTCTGCATTACCGTGGTACATTCAAAAAATGTAATTTGGGTTTCTTCAGCATATTAAGGAACATTCAACAAAACAGAAAAAGGACCTTTTCGAGTATATTCGCGATGGGCTATATTTTAAGAAAATTCTTTAAGTAATTCCCTGGATGGCTCAATATTAATTGTATTTCTGACATATTGGATTTTAATATTACAGTCAAATTACCTCTCCCGTGTTACTTGAGGAGAGCTTTCTGAAGCTCCTTAAGATCTTCAGGATCTTCTAATGCATCCTTCTTGCACTTGACCTTGTCTTTCTTGCCGGAACATATCTCCTCCAACTGCAATATTAAGCATTGATCAGTGATTGATCAATTTTAATACATTCACTAAATGATCAACCTTTGAGCCACTCACCTCCTCTTCTATGGCTGGCTTAGATGGACTCAAATCCACTCGAGTTTGATCAGAGAGGGCTTTGATTAGATCATCAACGCTCTTATCTGGATTGTCTGGGGTCGGAACGAAGCCTCTAAGTTGCGGCTGATCTGAAATATGAAACGAAAGTTTCAATGGTTATATGATTAGTTACTCTGAGTTTACCTGGTGAAACTCACAACTCTGGGTGACATATAGTAAGTCTTGTTCATCACGAAAGTGAAACAATTTTGCCGAAGTCATGTGCGTAAAATTAAATGCGAATGTTGAGTTGTGTAGACTTTTGTACTCGAATGAGTTTCCGATACTTTCTTCAGACGTTTACAGATGTGATAAGTCATTAAGGCTATCCTGTTTATTCTTACAGGTTTACCTTGTTATAAGGTTATAATGTGGTTGTAATAAAAGTATAGGATACATTTAACGATAATGTGCTGTAATTCGCGTTTGCCTGGATGGTGGTGGAGAGCTTCACGACTCTAATATCTTTCCGTAAGTTCCTACGTACTGTAGATGGCTTGCTTCTAGATCATATTTAATCTTTCGTCATCTCTATTCTCCCACTTCGTTTCACAGCTCTATTGTGCGTTACTACGATATTAACAGCGAATTTAAGTTTCAAGTTTAAGATCATAGATTTATTCTCCATCATTAATAAAGCCGGAAAGTCAGCATTAGTGATTTCATTAGAATGTACGGTATTTATTTATATGAGAGTCTCTTGGCGAATATTTTGAACAATCGCTCTTGTTACGAGATCTGAATGATAGTTATATTCCTTTCTGTTCCCCAGCTATGAGACTACCTACATTCTGTACAAATATATACATGTGTAGTCTATTATAAATGAGTGTTATAATTATCCTTTTTCTAAAATGTTATTGTACAATCCACCTACTTACCATCTAGATATTTATCGACCAAATCATCCACTATTTGTTTAACAGTAACCGTGTCTGACAGAACCTCAGGAATGCAGGTGGCCAAATCATCGTCTTCACACATATCTGCCAGCTGTAACAGAATTTGATTTTCTAACTCCAATCCTGGGAATGTCTATAATATCGAGGCAAGCAACATCCATAATCCTCACCTCAAATTCAAATTCTTCATCACCCCACAGATCTCCTAATTTAGGAGCCAGAGCGTCCTTCATGTCATCTATTGCTTTCTTGGCTGGTTCGTTCTTCGGATCATCGAGATCTGGTAAAGCTTCTGGCTTCCCATCACGCTTTGGTTTCCTGCGGCCATCTGGTGACGCACGTGGTCTTCCACGCTGTCCTGTAGGGAGTTCACTAGGCCTTCGCCTATCTGGTGACCGACCACGTGGTACACGGGTGTTTGGAGAGTCTGTTGACCCCCTTGGTAACACCGGTAGACTATCCACTGCATCTAAGGACACATGTTATATAAATCAGTACCAGCGGTTGTGGTGATTGGGGAAGATTGTATTTTTAAGGGGTGAAACGTCGAGTTTATCCACCCTATAAATATGTCTTAGTGTGAGAAGTGCGTTATAATTTAGCTTATAAAGCTTCTTAACGGTTGCTTAAATTTACCAAAGTATCAACCAATATAGATCTACGCCATGGTGGAACAAGAGACACTAAGGATGAGTGAATTATTTCACCTTTGTTGTGGAGAAATAGTTCATTACCTTCCCTTAGAAGCAGGGCAGCAGTAGTAGTTGATCATTTATCGATTTGGAGAATTTTCCAAATTCAATTTATTTCAGTAGATAGCTGATATCAAATCACCAACAATATCACACAGATTATTCTGCTGTACTGTGGTATATCCAAATACTCTAATTTGTGTTTCTTCTGGATAATAAGGAACATTCACCAAAACCAAAATGATTTTTTAAAGTAAATTCACGATGGGCTATATTTTAAGAAAGTTCATAAAGAAATTCCCTGGTTGGCACAATATTAATTGTATTTCAGGCATATTGGTATTTCATATTACAGTCAAATTACCTCTCCCGTGTTCCTTGAGGAGAGCTTCCTGAAGCTCCTTCAGATCTTCGGGATCTTCTAATGCATCCTCTTTGCACTTGACTTTGTCTTTCTTGCCGGAACATATCTCCTCCAACTGCAATATTAAACATTGATCAGTGATTGATCAATATTAATACATTCACTATCCTCAGCGGGGGGTCCCTGGCAAGGAGTAACATCCTGCAAACCCTAACGCTGGACTTTGAGCGGGATCGTGACGCGTCGGCAGGTGGCGGATAGCCGGCACCTGTCTGGTTGCGACAGTTGACCACTGACGAGCCGGGCAGGTGTTTCTCTGAATATATTGAATAAGAGATCGTGGACCACCTCCCCAACCCCAAGGTGTTAAGTGTGGCTTGCCTTAATCCGTGCCGAAGGGGTGCATGGCACATGGGTGATGTGTCCTTAACGGAGCCTCAGGGAAACTGGGCGACCTCCCTGAGAAAGCAGCCTTGCTCGGACAACCGGAGCTCTGTCTGAGTGGACTATTTATTTCTCCGATACTCGTGGGACCCAAATGGAGAACCAAGAAACAACCTCAAGCGAAAGCTCAACCAAGACATTACAAGGAATGGACTCGTCCATAGACTTGTCAACATCAGAAGACTCCACAATGGAGGTGACTGAAACAACTCCAGGAAATGGTGGCAGTACCAGGTACGTCAGGAACTGGGATCAAACCTAAGAAACTCTCTGGAGCACAATGGAAGAAACTAATGAGGGAAAGGAAGATGAAAGAAGGGACCTGGACGGAGAACAAACCGTTCAGGAGCAAAGAGACCTCAACCTCAACTCAAAAAAGACCACGCTCTGAATCAAGCACCCCAAAGCAGCGAGAACCTAAGCATCGAAGGAATGAACTATCTCAACCTTTGAGCTACAGGGACGCTGCTAAAGGTATCAAGGTAGCCGTAATGGCTAAAAACCAACAACTTAACCAGGAGAAAGCAGAACTGGTGAAAAGGAAAATTCTGGAAATGTTGGATGACAACCCTGAACAGGTGTCACCACAATTTCTAGATAACAAATTCTCACAGGGTATCCTTTGGATGACCTGTTAGAATGAACAAACAAAACACTGGTTATCCGGAGCTATAGGCAGACTTGGCAGCCCTTGGGAGGGATTGGAGTTACAAGTTGTAGACTCCAAAGACCTTCCAAGGAGGCCAAGGGTCCTAGTCTGGGTACCAGTAACAAATGATGTGGAAACCATTAAAAAGAGACTGAAGGCACAGAATTCAGGACTTGAGGTAGGTGAATGGCATCTTATGAGCCAAAAGGTGACCGAGAAAGGCCAAACTTTGGCATTCTCGGTGGACCTCGACTCTTATGAAAAGCTAGAAGCCAAACAATTTAAGGTCTTCTGCGGCCTAAGTCAGGTTACCTTTAAACCACTAAAAGGTAAACCCAGACCCAAGGGCACGAATGAGAGTGGTCCAGATAAATCTTCAGCATAGCAGGGCTGCCTCGGCAGCACTGTGTGTGATGATGAGAGACTGTGACCTGGCTCTCATTCAGGAACCCTGGGCTGTAAAAGGCAAAATAAAGGGACTGGGAGGAGTTGGAGGCGAACTGATTTTCAGTCGGACAAACCAGACTCCCAGAACCTGTATACTTGCCAAAAAAGGAATCAAGATACTGCCGCTGATGGATTTCTGTTCCAGAGACCTCACGACAGTAGCTATCCAGACATCTTCAAAGTAAGGGTCAAGGAAAATCATCCTTGGATCCGCATACCTTCCCTATGACGATGAGCAGCTACCACCTACCAAGGAAGTAATGGACTTGGTAGCAAGGTGTGAAAAAGAAGGTGAACACCTAATCTTAGGATGCGACGCCAACTCACACAACCTGGCCTGGGGTAGCACCAACAACAACCCCAGAGGTGAGTCCTTGTTAGAATTCATTCTGGAACGTAATTTGAACTTAATGAATAAAGGAAATAAACCAACCTTTGTTATTAAAAACAGAAAGGAGGTTATTGACATAACTTTCTCTACCCCCTATATAGGGAGTAGAGTAAGTGAATGGCATGTATCTGAGGAAGTAAGTTGTTCAGACCACAGATATATAATATTCGACATGGCGGGATTAGAACGACAAACAGAATATTACAGAAATCCCCGGAGAACTGACTGGGGCAGCTTCAAAAGAGAACTAGCTCAGAATCTCGGGGGAATAAATAAAAACTTCAAAAGTACAGAAGAAGTTGAAATTGTTGCAGAACAATTACAGGAAGCAATAATTTCAGCCTACAAAGAAACCTGCCCTCTGGTAGCCAGGCAGTCCAACAGGAATATCCCCTGGTGGAGTAAAGACCTAGCAGACCAGAGAAAACAGGTAAGAAGACTGTTCAACGCAGCAAAAAAATCAGGAAAATGGGAGGAATATAGGAGATCCCTTACTGATTACAACAAAGCCTTAAGATTGGCAAAGAGAGAGTCTTGGAGAAGGTACTGCACGGAGATAGATGAGACTCCGGAATGTGCCAGACTTCAAAGAATTCTCTCTAAAGAAAGCCGAAGCAGCATAAACTCACTCCAAAGAGATAATGGAGAATACACCCGAACTGCGGAAGAGACCATGAAAGAACTATTTCATGTACACTTCCCAGGGTCGGAAATCATAGAAGAACCTCCCGGAGGCTGGGGCAGCCTGGAACTGGAGTTTCCATCTTGGAAAACTGACAGGAGAGACTGGGAAACAGCTAAGAAGGTGGTTAACTATGAAACTCTAAAATGGGCAATCTTCTCATTTAAACCGTATAAATCCCCAGGAAGTGATGGAATAATGCCCATCATGCTCCAAGAAGGCTACCAAATGCTTGCAAGGATTATGATTAAAATACTTAGAGCTAGTTTAGCCCTAGGTTATATACCAATGGGGTGGAGACACTGTAGGGCGGTATTCATACTGAAATGGTCTCTTAGTGCCCCATGTTGGTAGCGAAATGAAACGTTTTTGCTAGCCCACACTGTTGGGTGAGAAATGTAACTGTTTACCTTTGCCTAAGCTATGTTGTTTTAATGGGCGCCAAGACCTCAATGCAATGTTGAAATCTAAATTTGTATTTAACAACGTCCAGCTCTGGCAGAACACATTCAAGACTCTATTCACTCAGATCGTGGTATGATTTGATCATTAACCCAACAAACAATTGTATCAGGAGAAGGAATTGGTCTATATCTAATGCTACCTACTGAAAGCAAAGATTGCATTGTAAAAGAAATGAATTTATTATATAAAACAAGTATAGCAAAATTAATAATAATAATAACTATAAAATTTAAATTGGAGCGTTGTGATTTTAATATTACCGATAGAAAATTACGTGAAAACGGAGTCTGATAAATTGATTTTACTCTTATTTCCAAGCTATGAAGTTACTGAATTATGAAATATAAAACCAAGAAAAATGAGAGATTGCGTATTTCTGCGTCATTAGCGCTTACCCCTGGAAATTGCCAAAGCATTTCCCTCGTTCTTGATGATGCTGTGTGCTTCCCACAGTCTCCTGGACGTCGTCATCTCCGTCGAAATTTGATGATATTCTGGTAGATTAGATAATTCTATGGTCCGTACATCGGACCCAAACTCTCGTAAAACCGCACTGGTTACGTTTTACAAAAGTTCGTCGCTAACTCCACTGAACATCGGAGCGACACGCACTTGCGACCGTACACTGCAAGTTCTACACAGATTGTCCGTTCCACGGAACATCGGAGCGTCCCCCGCGTATAACCATACTCCGCAAGTATTTCACAGATTGTCCTCGTCTCACGGCGCGACGAACGATATATTCACCTGTCGGCTCCCCCACTCTTCAGCCGGCTTCAGCTTGCGTGGTCCTCACTGATTGGTTGAGCACGCCGCTAGTTCCCCTCCTCTGCCGCATTACACTCGGCGCGCGAGAGTTCCGTTTCGACAATTCGTCTTTTCTAGACCTTGCGACCCAAGATTGCGTCATGCTTCTCGACAGGAATCAGCTTGCATTTGAATTCCCTGTGAGTCATGTCTCTCAAATACCCTAACTGACAAAACTCCGTAAAATTCCGTAATCAGATAATTTTCTATGATATCGTCGTTCGTAATAATTTGCTTGATAGCGTTTTCTAAGACATAGAAAACCTATCTGTATGCTTATAATTTTTATAAAATGCTCCGAAAATATCTAAATAATAATTATAATAAATTAATAATAATAATAAATTAACATGAAAAATTATCTTGGCTGAACAATTTGCCGCGTAAATAAATATAGAATGGCTTCCTACTGACTTATGCCAGTTGCATAAAACCCCTCGAAAAACACGTTACATATTCGCCTCGGATCATCGGATGATTTACCGTGACGACGGTCCATTATCCGATTATCCCAGACACGTTAATAAACCCCATCCAAAATACATATTACATAAATGAAATCACCCTAAATTACAGATATATACACTCATATTTTTTCTTCACTCACTTTGCGTCACAGTTTGTTGTCACTATGGATTGCACTTTGCAACCAGTCCAATGTTTTACATATGGAATAGTGTTCCACGGATATTTCCGCCTCTCAAATTTCTCTATGTTGGAGAAATAGACATAATTAATGTGTGAGCACTATGTATTTATGATGTCATATCACACGCATTGAAGGTGTTCTGATATATTTATATCACCATAGAACTTCCTAATTTCACTGGAGGTCCCCTCCTTATGGTGACATTTAATTCCACTTATCACTGAGCACACGATCACACTATTGTGGCAGCGCCTCGTGACCATAATACTTAATCTCTCTTTAAAGTAGATTAAATTAATATTGACTTCTGAAAAAAAATACAGTAAATGCGCATTACATATAACACCAAATATTTCTGTGCCGTAATCGCCCTGTCTTGTTAAGTTCCCGTAGACCATATTCTACTTCATACTAGTTCTCAACACAGACCATTTCTCCTCACACAAATAATACCATTATACAAATTATCTTAAATTACACACTTACAAATCTTACATGGCGAGGCCGTAAACAGAAATCACGTGTGCTGATATGTATGAGTTTCATGAAGGACTGTCTCGCATTCTGATGGCCCATCTTTTATCTCGTGGACGCCTTAAGCTAACAAGCCCTATACAAGCGCTCCCCCATCTCTTGGAGATAAATGGGAACCCATCAGCGCTGCCAAAATGGCCTTGGTGCATCGAGACAATTTAGTGCTCAACAGCATCCGACAATCCCGTCATATTTCCCTGTACCTTAAAAACTCTCATTTACTTACATACTACCCCCCTGTGTGACTTCTGATACGCCTGCCTGGAAGACCATCTCCTCCCACGCACCAAATACCACACTTACTCATTTAATAGGCTGGCTCGCCAGCTAAACACACTCACTTTATGACACATATTTTCGTAGGCTATGTATATTATACGTCCCGTATAATCTGTTTCCCTCACTATTCTCCAGCACATATGCTGTTTTCCCAATACGTTTGGAAACTATAAATGGGCCCTCGTAGAGATAAAAGAACTTGGACATGACTTTCTCTAGCTTATTTGACTGTTTCGGCACTCTAAGTAAGACTCTGTCTCCCGGCTCGAATAGGTCAAATTTAGTTTCTTTTTGTTGGCGAATTCTCTTTTGTGCTGACTTAGATAAATTATGTTTCGCCAACTGGACAATGTAATCCATCCCCGGTTGCTTACCCTCATTTAATCCCAACACCCTCGGTAGTTCATTTTGTGGTCTTTTTCCGAAGTGAACTTCGTATGGCGTCAATTTCGTGCTCTCATGCTGGACAGAATTCAGCCAAGTCTCGACCTTGGGAAGATGTCCAACCCAGGCCGCATGCTTGTCATGCACTAGAGTCCGAAAAAGACGAGCCACTTCCCTTAATGGACGCTCTGCAGAATTACCCTGAGGGTACCTTACAGAGGAATGAACGTGTGTTATACCAGCTTCCTGCATACTGGTTCTCCATTTCTTTGCAGTAAACTGTGGTCCACTGTCAGATAGTATCCTGAGAGGAAGGCCAAACTCAGGTACATACTTATTAATGATCAGACGGCTACACGCTAGTCCCGTGGCTTTCCTTATCGGATATAGCTTGACATACTTACTAAAAGCGTCAATAACTATAAAAATGTATTCGTAGCCGTACTGTCCTTTAACGATCGGGCCTAATAAATCCACACACAGTAGTTCGCCGGGACTACTGGTGAGAACTGCAGATCTCTCCCCCACTAAATATTTAACTGGATATTTACTCCTTTGACAGGTGTCACACTTAGCTAAAATCCTCCTAACGTCCCTTCCCATTTTACTCCAAATGAAGTCACGACCGATTTCATAGAAGACCTTGGCAGCACCAAAGTGTCCTAATTCCCTATGAATGAACCAAATTAGCTCCTCCCGCAAAGTGGCAGGAACACATATTGCCCACCGATTATTCCTACATTTCCTTGCAAGAAGCCCATCCTGCATCTTGTACGTGAACCGTCCTACTTTCACATACTCTTCTTCACCTATTTCCAACCTAGCCAGTGGCTCCTTTAACTTAACGTCATCACGTTGCTCCACTAGCATATTTCTCAGTGTCTGTAACGATGCCCTGTTGCTACTGTCCACACATGCACATATTAAAATACCGTCCTCTGCTTTAACCACAGGATAATCCCTACATAAATTAGTGTCCCTCGATAGCATGTCTGCAAGAATGTTATCTTTACCTTTAATATATTTTACTGTGAATTCGTATTCCTGCAGAGCAAGAATCCACCTACTAACTCTGTTAGAACTGAGTTTACAAGTTCTCATATACAGTAATGCATGGTGATCTGTGTGGATCTCAAATTTCCCCCCTACTAAATACATTCTAAATTTCCCTAAACTGAAAACAATACCTAAAAGCTCTAACTCAGTAATCGTGTATCTTTTCTCTGCTGCAGTCAGTCCTCGCGAGGCTAAAGATACAATGCACAGATTACCCTCATCATCTCTCTGACATAATACTCCAGCAATGCCTATATGTGAAGCATCTGTCATAACCACATATTCCTTATCTTTTAAAGGATATTTCAGCACTACAGCTTTCTCAAAACCTTCCTTTAGCGCGCTAAAAGCCTGATCATGCTTGGACTCCCATCTCCACCGAGTCCCACTTTTAAGCAATTCCCTGAATGGTTCTACCAACCCTGAGTATTTAAGAACGAACCTCCTGAAAAAGTTGCAAATTCCCAGGTAAGTTTTTAACTGTTTAACATTCTGTGGCACCTCTGCGTTAAGTATCTTATTAACCCTACTTTCTTCTGGTGTTACACCTCTACTCGACACTCTATGACCTAAAAATGTCACTTCTGACTGACAGAATGACGACTTAGACAGCTTCAAAGTGAACCCTGCCTGATCTAACTTCTGAAAAACTATATCTAAATGACATAGATGCTCCTCAAAACTGCGTGAACTAATTACCATATCATCTATGTAAATGGTTACAAACTCTCCTGTGTCATCCCCTAATGCGATGTTTAAAGCCCTAATTAAAGCTGCTGAACTACTCTTTAACCCATAAGGTGTTCTACAAAATTGATAAAGGTTATATTTATGACTAAAAGCTGTAAATGGTCTATCTTCGTACATAAGTGGCACTTGCCAAAAACTGGAACTCAAATCTACACAAGTGAAATACTTCTTCCCCTCAAATGTTTGCATTAATTCTTCTATTGACATAGATTTCAGCTGATCTGAACTAATTCTACTGTTAACCAAACGAGCGTCTAAACAAATACGAACAGTGCCGTCGGTCTTGGGTACCGTTATCAAAGAATTAACATATGGACTGTTCGAGTGCTCAATAATCCCATCTTCAAGCATCTGGTTAATTTGTGCCTCAACTGCACTCTGATAAGCGAAAGGTACAGGATATCTATGTCCTGTGAATACTGACCTATCAATAACGTTCAATGAATGTGTATAGCAATTGGCCATACCAATGCGATCCTCAAAAACTCTCCTATTACACCATAACACATCATAGAGCCGAACACATTGTTCCACCTCTATATTTCCCTGAAATGCAGCCTCACGTAACGAGTCCTCAAGACTTCCGTTCGTAATCACACTGCCCACAAAACATGGAGAACCCCGCTCTACGGCTGGCGATATCTCATTTAAAGTACAAATCACACCTACAATACTACTCCTCTGAATATGGTCATTGAACGCTACTTCTACTTCAGAATCTCCCCATTTAAATTTCAAACTCCCTACATCATAACATAAGTTACCAGACACTCTACTTAGCCACTCTGAACCCAAGATAACACTGAATACTAAATTTGGAATTACAAGGCAAATCTGCTTCTCTACATGATTATTAATTTTAATGTCTACTAAAACTTGCTTAGAAATTACTTTAGACCTCTTCCCAACAGCTGTGATAACAAAAGTGCTTTTAATTGGCATCTCCTCAAAATTTACTCCAGTTCCTTTCATTTTATCATAAAATGCACTACTTATGCAACTCTTCATACAACCACTATCAATTAAAACATCTGTGTACGCCTCGGACACGTTAAATTTAACTATGGGGCTCTTACTAACCACTTCCTGAATAATACCTTCATCATTTAGTTCATGTAATAATTCATTTCTTACATTTAGGTCATAGGGTTCCTGTATAATTGTATGGACAGGGCATGCTACAGACTGAGATTCTGACCTTACTTCGCAGCCTGGTTCGCGTTTAAAGAACCGCTACAGCTGGCCGTAGTACTACTAACTACTGAACTGGTCTGGATGTTCTGGGCTGTGTTGTTATTGTTTGGCTGTATATTACTACCACTAGGCTGTCCTCTTCCTTGACCCCTATTCTGGTTGTAATTATTGTCATTATAATTTCTCCCTTGATTTCCCCTGAAATCATTGTTTCTCCCTTGATTTCCCCTGTAATCATTGTTCCTCCCTTGATTTCCCCTGAAATCATTGTTCCTCCCTTGATACTGACTACCATAGCCATTTCCTCTGTTCTGATTTAGCTGATTATTATTATTTCTATTTTGAGCGTTGGCCCCTTCGCCACCGTTCCCTTGAACTTCCTGATGCCTGGCTTCATTAGGTCTATTATTATTATTACCCTGGTTCCGATTGAAATTGTCCTCATAACCCCCTCTCCCTAGTGCATCAAATGTGCTTAACAGATTTTCTACTTGTGATATAGTCTTTACATTCTGGATACAAGCAGCCTCCTTGATCCTATAGGGAAAGTGCCTAAGTAGCAACCTCACCACATCACTTTCCTCCTTCAAGCCATCCAGATATTTACACACTAATACCTGCCCTAAAAAGTATTCGGTCATGGTGGAGCTTCCTTTAGGGTTATATTTACCACACACTACTCCCTCACGATGCTGCGACTGAATAACCTCATTCCAGAACTTTTCACAGAATTTCATTTTAAAATCATTAATATCAGTAAACTTGTCTCTGTAGACAGCAAACCAATTCCTCGTTTCCCCCACAAACACTTGTTCTAAAATTTCAACTAACTGGCACCACTCAATACTACCATTTTCCAACCTTTCCCCGAATTTATTTTCTATAGTGTTCATGAACTCCATTGGGCACCCCTGTCGATTGCTGAACTTACCCAGTTCTACCTCCCTGTGTGTGCTACTCACAAAAACTGGCCTATTCTGACTATTTTCTTGCCTGATCCTAGCTTTTAATTTTAATTCTAATTCTGCGATTTTCTCCTCAGCCTTCCTCTCAATACTGTTTACTGTTAATTTAATGTTTCCTTCTGATTCTTCTACTTTATCATATAGCTTTGCTTGTTTCTCCTCAATCTTGCTAATGCTCTCCCTATTACTCTCTCTTAGATCATTTACTTCTGCAACTATTTGTGAGTGAACTTTCTCAATTCTACCCCCCAGCTGTTCCTTAACCTCTTTAGTAGCTACCTGAATTTTGTCAATTTCTTCCCCCAATTGCTTTTTGACCTGCTGTGTTTCCAGTTGCACTAGTTCTTTTAAATTTTCAGCCTGTGTACTGATTCTAATTTCCAACTCCTCCTGTACTTTTCCTAATTTTCTGTCTACATCTGCAATAATCTCTTTAGCCTTTTCTTCCATCACCCCCCTGATCTCACCTCTAATCAGTTCAAATTTGTCACTCATTTCCTTACTGTTTTGTTCTAATCTGGCGTTTAAAGTTTCATTACTCTCTCTATTTTCCCTACTGTTTTGTTCTAATTTAGCATTTTAAGTTTCAGTACTCTCTCTATTTTCCTTACTGTTTTGTTCTAATCTGGCGTTTAAACTATCGCTCAATTCCCTATTACTCTCTTTATTTTCCCTACTGTTTTGTTCTAGTTTAGCGTTATTCTGTTCTAACTTTGCATTTAAAGCTTCTGTACTTTCTTTATTTTCCCTACTATTTTGTTCTAATTTAGCGTTATTCTGTTCTAACTTTGCATTTAAGGCATCACTACTAACTTTGTTCTGATACATAAACTCGAGAAGTAAAGTTTTTAATTCTGGTTGGCCGCCTACACTCCCTGTTTCAGTATCGGGATTTACCTCCGCTACCCCGGTACTACCATCACTCGACATACTGCTCGTATCATCACTCTCCCGTTGATGACCACTACGTAACCTCATCTGTCTTTCTTTCTCATCCCCCATAATGATATACACTGATACAGACAAATAACCCCCAAAATACAGGCACAGAAATATATACCCTTCTCCTTCCACAAATGTTATTAGGTTTTCAGCCCCAAGTTGTCGGCGACAAATGAAATGGTCTCTTAGTGCCCCATGTTGGTAGCGAAATGAAACGTTTTTGCTAGCCCACACTGTTGGGTGAGAAATGTAACTGTTTACCTTTGCCTAAGCTATGTTGTTTTAATGGGCGCCAAGACCTCAATGCAATGTTGAAATCTAAATTTGTATTTAACAACGTCCAGCTCTGGCAGAACACATTCAAGACTCTATTCACTCAGATCGTGGTATGATTTGATCATTAACCCAACAAACAATTGTATCAGGAGAAGGAATTGGTCTATATCTAATGCTACCTACTGAAAGCAAAGATTGCATTGTAAAAGAAATGAATTTATTATATAAAACAAGTATAGCAAAATTAATAATAATAATAATAACTATAAAATTTAAATTGGAGCGTTGTGATTTTAATATTACCGATAGAAAATTACGTGAAAACGGAGTCTGATAAATTGATTTTACTCTTATTTCCAAGCTATGAAGTTACTGAATTATGAAATATAAAACCAAGAAAAATGAGAGATTGCGTATTTCTGCGTCATTAGCGCTTACCCCTGGAAATTGCCAAAGCATTTCCCTCGTTCTTGATGATGCTGTGTGCTTCCCACAGTCTCCTGGACGTCGTCATCTCCGTCGAAATTTGATGATATTCTGGTAGATTAGATAATTCTATGGTCCGTACATCGGACCCAAACTCTCGTAAAACCGCACTGGTTACGTTTTACAAAAGTTCGTCGCTAACTCCACTGAACATCGGAGCGACACGCACTTGCGACCGTACACTGCAAGTTCTACACAGATTGTCCGTTCCACGGAACATCGGAGCGTCCCCCGCGTATAACCATACTCCGCAAGTATTTCACAGATTGTCCTCGTCTCACGGCGCGACGAACGATATATTCACCTGTCGGCTCCCCCACTCTTCAGCCGGCTTCAGCTTGCGTGGTCCTCACTGATTGGTTGAGCACGCCGCTAGTTCCCCTCCTCTGCCGCATTACACTCGGCGCGCGAGAGTTCCGTTTCGACAATTCGTCTTTTCTAGACCTTGCGACCCAAGATTGCGTCATGCTTCTCGACAGGAATCAGCTTGCATTTGAATTCCCTGTGAGTCATGTCTCTCAAATACCCTAACTGACAAAACTCCGTAAAATTCCGTAATCAGATAATTTTCTATGATATCGTCGTTCGTAATAATTTGCTTGATAGCGTTTTCTAAGACATAGAAAACCTATCTGTATGCTTATAATTTTTATAAAATGCTCCGAAAATATCTAAATAATAATTATGATAAATTAATAATAATAATAAATTAACATGAAAAATTATCTTGGCTGAACAATTTGCCGCGTAAATAAATATAGAATGGCTTCCTACTGACTTATGCCAGTTGCATAAAACCCCTCGAAAAACACGTTACAATACCTAAACCTGGGAAAGTTATAGACCGGGCTAAGTCCTACAGACCTCTCACACTCATGTCTTTTATTCTAAAAACTCTAGAAAAAATGCTTGACCGACACATCAGGGATGATGCATTGGCTGAGAGACCTCTGCACCGGAACCAGTATGCTTATCAAGCCGGTATGTCAACAGAGACAGCTCTTTTCCAAGTAGTACAAAGACTGGAAAAAACTCTGGTTGGGAGCTTTTCTGGACATAGAAGGAGCCTTCGACAATACCTCCTTTAAATCAATGATCACTGCTGCCCGAGAGCGAGGACTAGATGAAACCTCTTGCAGGTGGATCGAAGCCATGCTTAAAAGCAGAGTGATACACACAACATGTATGGAAAGCAGTCTGTCTGCAAAGGTTACGGGGGGATGTCCTCAGGGAGGGGTCTTATCCCCTCTGCTGTGGAACCTCGTTGTGGATGGACTGCTTAAAAAGGTAAGTCAGCTAGACTTTAATATCTTTGGCTATGCTGACGACATCGTCATTATAGTTCAAGGAAAATTTGCTAACACCGTTAAGGAACGAATGCAAATGGCACTGAACGTTGTATATAATTGGACAGAAAATGAGGGGCTTAAAATAAGCCCTCACAAAACAGCCATTGTCCCATTCACCAGAAGAAGAAATCCGAAGGAAACTAACTCCCTGCTTCTAAAAGGTGAAGAAATTAAAATGAAGGGAGAGGTTAAATACTTAGGAGTAATTCTTGACTCCAAGTTGACCTGGAACCAGCATTTGAACAAAATTTACAATAAATTTGTAACCTCCTTCATGACTGTAAGGAGGATGTATGGAAATACGTGGGGACTAAAACCTAAGATGATACACTGGTTGTATACTAGGGTACTGAGACCCTCGATAACATATGGTGCACTGGTATGGTGGACCAAGGTGCAAAATAAAACAACTCTGGTACAGTTGGGAAGAATTCAAAGACAAGTCTGCCTAGCAATTTTTTTTTTTTTTTTTATTCAATTAATTCCAAAGAGCCATAGGCTCGTACAGAGGAATTGTACAGTAATATGTGTGTTTACACACCAAGGAAGAAAATTCTGAAGGTAACACAAATTGATGAATAAGGACATAGGCCTATTATAAGGTTGATACCATATCTAAGATTGTTTAGACCAAGGTCCCTTAAAATGATAAGCACTTAGGATTTTTAATCTTATACATAACTTAACTTATTTGATGTATTAAGATGCATCGAATTTTTCCCACAATACTTCCATAGTTTTCCTCTTAAATACCGACAAAGTTGGTGCACTTTTTACTTCATCAGGAAGTTTATTATATGACTGTGATGCAGAGAACTTGAAACTATTTCTACCATATTTAGAAGAGTGAATGATATATAAGGCTACGTCCTTCGCATGCCTAGTTCCATAAGAATGATTGTCTGAGTTCAAGATGTAGGGAGAGCTATAGAGTATTGTGTTGTGTTTAATCTTGTATATTAGCATAGCTGCTCGGAGTTCTGCACTTATGCTGAGGGGTAGAATTTTACTTTTGATGTACAGATCTTTTACTGGAGTGCAGTAAGGAAGGTTAAATATGTTTCTAATGGCCCTATTCTGAATAGTCATTAAATCATTCAGTGTGGATTTCCTGCAGTGAGCCCAAATAACATTTAAATATTGGAGCTTGCTATGTACAAGTGAATAGTAGATTTGTTTTACAAGGTTTAGGGGAATAAGATACCGAAGTTTCCTTAGGATCCCTACTACAGGTGAGAGTTTCTTAGCAATTCGTTCAACGTGTTCAATCCAGGTCAGGTGTTTGTCGATGATTAGACCTAAATACTTTGCCTGATTAACCTCTTTTATTTCAATATTATTTATATATATTTTGTCATGTGTGATTTCTTTCATGCTTTGTTTTGAAATTACCATGTAATTGGTCTTCTGTAGGTTCATTGTTAATTTATTGGCCTGGAACCATTGTGAGAGAGTATTTATATCTTGTTGCACATTTTGTATGATTTCAATTATGTCTTTCCCAGTGTAGAAGATATTTGTATCATCTGCATACAGTTTGATATGCCCTCTCAAATTACATTCCACAATATCATTTATATACATTAAGAATAATGTAGGTCCAAGTATAGATCCTTGTGGAACGCCATGAGTTATATATTTTCCTGAACTTATGCATTTATTCAAAGCTACATGCTGCTTTCTTCCAATAAGGTAGCTTTGGAACCATTTTAGAGCTATACCTCGGACACCAGCATTTTCTAATTTTGACAACAGTATTTTATGATCTACTGTATCAAAGGCTTTTGTGAGATCAATAAATAACCCAACTGCCATATTATTTTTGTCAATAGTTTCTTGTAGCATTGTTATTAGGTCAATAGTTGCTGCCTCAGTACTAGATTTTTCCCTGAATCCATATTGCATATTATGAAAGAATGTATTCTTGTTCAGAAATGAAAGCAATCTTGTTTTTACCACTTCTTCCAGAATTTTTGAAACTACCGATAAAATAGAAACAGGTCTATAATTATTTGGATTTCTTTTGTCACCACCCTTAAATATAGGAACTACTTTGGCCACTTTTAAGTCATCTGGTATCATGCCAGTAACTAAGGACTCATTAATCATTTCAACCAAGATTTTAATAAATGATTGCATATTGTTTTTAATGAAATTTGTCTTGATCCTATCTAAGCCACAGCTCTTTTTATTCTTTAAATTTGTGATGATGGACTTGACCTCTGCTTCATCTGTTGGATATAAGTAGAGGGAATTTGACTGCTTGTGGTCCTTACTGAGGATTTCCTTCTGTTCAGGAATAGCTTTTGCTAGACTTCCAGCAATGTTTGTGAAGAACAAGTTGAATGATTCGCATAGCTCTTGATTGTCTGTGATAATTTTGTTGTCTATTTCAAGTGAAGTGCATGTCTCAACTGTTGGTTTTTTGTTGTGTATGATTTCTTTGATAGTCTCCCAAGTTTTTTTGGAATTGTTTCCATATGTTCTGAATTTTTCTGAGTAGTAATTTGACTTTAGTCTTCTTTTTAAGTTTGTTACACTATTCCTGCATCTACAGTATTCTTGGTTCATATCATTATTATTTTTGTGAAGGGGATTTTTGAGCTTTGCATGCAGAGTGTCTCGTTGTTTTATAAGTGTAAGGAGTTCAGCTGTGACCCATGGTAAGTTAGTAGTCTGTCTTTTATTGTTAGTTTTGTTTGTTATTTTCCTTTGACTATGCCTGTTCCTTAGATTCAATTGTTTGATGAAAGAGTTATATAGAGAGTTAACAGTACTGTTTGCATCATTATGGGAATCAGCGTTTATAGATATATTAGTTTCAGGAGTGTGTTGCCTATCCCAAGAGTCCTCGTGTGTTGTTGATTTTACCGGAGCATTTAAAACTACCCCCACAGCGGCTATGGAGGCCTTACTAGACCTGGCCCCTCTTGACATTCTGATCAAAGGGGAAGCTAGGATGGCATTACATAGGCTGAAACAGGGTAAAGCTGGAAATATTCCTGATCCACAATCAGGAATAACATCAATAACAAAAATTGTAGAAGATCCCATACTTGAAATGCGATCAGACTACACTCCTACACAATACAACTTCAATAAAACATTTGAAGCAATAATTGAAACAGACTCTTGGAAAACAAAACCCGAGCATCCCGAGGAAACTCTGATCTGGTTCACAGACGGGTCAAGAGACGACTCAGGAGCAGGCTCGGGAGTATATGGAATGAGACCAGGAAAAAGCATCAGCTTTCCCCTGGGAAAATATCCCACGGTATTCCAGGCAGAAGTTTATGCAATACTACAATGCATATATGAAAATATGAAAAGATCTTATACAAATAAGAAGATTATTATATACTCAGACAGCCAGGCAGCACTGAAGGCTTTAAAAAGCCCTAAAGTGAACTCAAGACTGGTGGAAGAATGTCTTAATGCCCTAACTAAACTGGGGGAACATAACAGCATCAAACTGATATGGGTCCCAGGACACAAGGGCATTGAAGGAAACGAAAAAGCCGATGAACTCGCCCGGAAGGGAGCGGCAACAATCTTTTATGGACCAGAGCCGGCTCTAGGAGTACCTAAATGCTCCATAAGAGAAGCTATTAAAGACTGGATCAAAAAAGAACATAGGGATAGATGGAAAACTAACCCTGGTATGAAACATGAGAAAATGTTCATCAATGAACCATGTAAGAAAACAGCTGGAAAATTACTCAAATGTAAAAAAATTCAGGTAAGATACATAGTGGCTCTTCTCACGGGCCATGCTCCCGTGAAAAAGCACCTAAACAAAATGGGCATAATCAAAGGAAACCTAGACTGCAGACTTTGTGGGAAGGAAACGGAGACAGCCCATCACATAATCTGCTCTTGCGAAGCTCTAGATCGCAGAAGATTCAATCTTTTTGGGAGACCGACAATTGAACCAAAAGAAATCAAAACAGAGTCCATCATGGGACTGTACCATCTTATCAAAGACACAGGGATAATGGACTGGTGCTGAGTACACAGGGCAGTACAATAAGCCTTTAGGCTGCAGTACATCCGGAGCTTAGCTGACGGGCCCTTGGTATATTAAAAAATAAAAAAAATAAAAAATACATTCACTAAATGATCAACCTTTGAGCCACTCACCTCCTCTTCTATGGCTGGCTTAGATGGACTCAAATCCACTCCAGTTTGATTAGAGAGGGCTTTGGTTAGATCATCAACGCACTTATCTGGGATGTCTGGGGTCGGAACGAAGCCTCTAGGTTGCGGCTGATCTGAAATATGAAACGAAAATATTATCAATGGTTATAGGATTAGTTACTCTGAGTTTACCTGGTGAAACTCACAACTCTGGGTGACATATAGTAAGTCTTGTTCATCAAGAAAGTGAAACAATATTGTCCGAAGTCATGTGCGTTAAATTAAATGCGAATGTTGAGTTGTGTAGATTTTTGTACTCGAATGAGTTTCCGATTCTTCCTTCAGATGTTTACAGATGTGTAAGTCATTAAGGTGATCCTGTTTATTCTTACAGGTTTACCTTGTTATAAGGTTATAATGTGGGTGTAATAAAACTATAGGATACGTTTAACGATAATATGCTGCTATTCGCGTTTGCCTGGATGGTGGTGGAGAGCTTCACGGCTCTAATATCTTTCCTTAAGTTCCTACGTATTGTAGTTAGTTAGTTAGTTATTGTTGTTTTAAGGGGCGGAACTACGAGGTCATCTGCCCCTCTTAACACAGATTAAAGAATACAAATCTTGAATTGAATTTAAAATTTTGAGGTGGACATCTAAATTTAAAAAGACCAAAAATTAATAAAACAAAAACAAACAATTTAAAAAAAGTATATAAAAATAAACAAAAATTACGGAAAAAAACAAAACATTATCATTCAAAAACGAACAAGTCGTTGAGTCAAAGTTCACTGGAAAATTTAGATTGCTGGCCCTAACCCACTCTCACTTATAAAGGGGATAACGCGATCAGCAGCCACCGCGTCATCGGCTAATATAAGTTTGAGTGTCGTCTGCAAACCAAGGTTTCTTCGTAAGTCAGCAAGATCCACACACTCGGTAAAAATGTGGGCCACGGTGAATACGGCTCCACAGGTACAAAGTGGGGGGTCTTCCCTTCTCATTAGGTACGAGTGGGTGGATCTTGTATGACCTATCCTTAGCCTACACAAAATGACGGACTCTCTCCGGGCCCGGAAGGAGCTCCGCCAAACGCGAGTAGTTCCCTTGATCGCTCTCAGTTTACTGGGCAGTGGGTCAGCTAGCCACTGACTCTCCCAAAAAGCCAGAACTTGTAGGCGTAACTGAGAGCGAATATCTCTAGCGGGTACCTCCATTGGTCGAGGTGGTAGTGATACCGTCTCTTTTGCAGCTTGATCTGCTAACTCATTTCCCGCAATTCCCATGTGGCTTGGAAGCCACAGAAAGGTGATTCGAGTGTCAGCGTGGCACAGCCCGGCTAGTAGGTCGTGGATTCGCTGCACTAGGGGGTGTTGCGGGAAACATGTAGCAATTGACTGCAACGAACTCAAAGAGTCGGTACACACGAGAAAGTGGATTCGAGCATCCTGTAGTGCAAACTGCAGAGCTTCATAGATGGCAACGAGCTCCGCAGTAAACACACTACAGGCCTCAGGCAAAGAGATCTTGGTATTTGCACCATCAATAACGTAAGCACAACCCACCTTCTCGTCCACCTTCGAACCATCCGTGTATAGAATGCCAGCGTCCGGAAATTGGTGAACTATGCTGTGGAACTGCCTCCGGTAAACGGAGGCATCCGTGTTCACCTTAGGACCTCGGTGCAGATCTAACCGAATTTCCGGACGCGGGACTTGCCACGGAGGCACCTCGCTAGATATCCGGATCCTACAGGGACCTACAGCCACTCCTATTTCGGTACACGAGCTATCAAGTCTAATACCAACCGGCCGAGTGGCACGAGGCCGGTTGGCGTACCCCTGGTGGTTTTGGGTACCGAAGAGAGCTTGATGATGGCTTGCTTCTAGATCATATTTAATCTTTCGTCATCTCTATTCTCCCACTTCCTTTCACAGCTCTATTGTGAGTTACTACGATATTAACAGCGAATTTATGTTTCAAGGTCAAGACCATAGATTTATTCTCCATCATTAATTAAGCCGGAAAGTCAACATTAGTGATTTCATTAGAATGTACCGTATTTATTTATATCAGAGTCTCTTGGCGAATATTTTGAACAATCTCTTCTGTTACAAGATCTGAATGATAGTTACATTCCTTTCTGTTCCCCAGCTATGAGACTACCAACATTCTGTACAAATATATACATGTGCAGTCTTCTTCTTCTGCTTCTGCTTTTACGGCCTCATTGGACCACTTCAGTCAATCATTTCTTGGTCCTCTTCTTCAGTAAGTTTCCTTTCCGAGTCGCCCAGTAGCTCTTCATTCGCTCTGATCTTCTCAGGCGTTCCTCATCTGTAAAAACCCTTTTTACTGTATTACGTTTGTCTATTTTAGCCTGAAGTCTTATTTTTATATCTCTCAATTTTTTTTAATTTTGTTGTTTTGTTTTGCAAGTCATCCAAGGTTATTTCAAATTCTTTCATATCTTCTCTAATTTCCTTAATCCATCTACTTGTTGTTTCATATTCCAAAGTTTCACTACAATTTTTCTAGATAACCTGGTTTTTGGTGTCCTCATGATGTGACCAAAGAAAGAAAGCCGTTTCTTCCGAATAGTATCAGTGATGGGCTCCAGTTCTCTGTATACCACTTCATTTGGTACTATCCGCCACTGTCCATCTTTCTGATATTTTTTATTTATGCATGTTCTAGCTATTCTTCTTTCTACTTTTAAAATTTTGTCGATTCTGTTTTTCTGAGTAACTTTAAAAAGAGTTTCACTTCCATAGGTCACCTGTGGTTGAACCACCGTCTTGTAATGTTTTAATTTTGTTGCGATTGATAGACATTTTCTTTTATATGTAGACCATGTTAATTTTTGGGCTTTTATCATTTTATTAGTTCTTTCTTGCCATGCAGGTTTCTCATCCAAGTTGTAAGTTATAATTTCTCCTAAGTATTTAAATTACTTCACTATTTTAACTTTCTTGTTATTTACTGTTATGTGATTGATTACAAGTGGATTTGCTACCATTATCTCTGTCTTTTCAAATGATATCTGAAGTCCAATTTTTTGTGCTATATTTTGTAGGCTTATTATTTGATTTTTGGCTTCTTGAATATTATTAGCCAGTAACGCTAAGTCATCTGCGAATCCCAAGCAATTTAAGTCTATTTGATCTTTCTTGGTTCCAATTCTTATGTTCCTAGGATTTTCCCTGTACCATTCCCTCATTACATTGTAACTTTATTTAGTGCCCCATGTTAGTAGCGACAAATGTAGCAGTTTGGCTGGCCCTAACTGTTGGGTGATAAATGTAATTGTTTACCTTTGCCTAAGCTATGTTGTTTTAATGGGCGCCAAGACTTCAACGCAATGCTGAAATCTAAATTTGTATTTAACAACGTCTAGCTCTGGTAGAACACCTTCAAGAATCTATTCACTCAGATCGTGGTATGATTTGATCATTAACCCAACAAACAATTGTATCAGGAGAAGGAATTGGTCTATATCTAATGCTACCTACTGAAAGCAAAGATTGCATTGTAAAAGAATTGAATTTATTATAAAAAACAAGTATAGCAAAATTAATAATAATAATAAGTTTAAAATTTAAATTGGAGCGTTGCGATTTTAATATTACCGATAGAAAATTACGTGAAAACGGAGTCTGATAAATTGATTTTACTCTTATTTCCAAGCTATGAAGTTACTGAAATATGAAATATAAAACAAAGAGAAATGAGAGATTGCGTATTTCTGCGTCATTTGCGCTTAACACTGGAAATTGCCAAAGCATTTCCCTCGTACTGGATGATGCTGTGAGCTTCCCACAGTCTCCTGGACGTCGTCATCTCGGTCGGTATTTGATGATATTCTGGTAGATTAGATAATTCTATGGTCCGTACATCGGACCCAAACACTCGTACAACCACACTGGTTAAATTTTACAAATGTTAGTCCTCCACTCCACGGAACATCGGAGCGACTCCCGCGAGCAACCGTACTCGTTAAGTTCTACACAGATTGTCCTCGTCCCACGGAACATCGGAGCGACTCCCGCGTGCAACCACACTCGGCAAGAACTACACAGATTGTCCTCGTTCCACGGCGCGTCGAACGATATATGCACCCGCCGCATCCCCTCTCTTCATCCGACTTCTAGCTTGCGTGGTCTCCACTGATTGGCTGCTCCCCACTACTTCCCCTTCTCAGGCTCATTACACACGGCGCGCGAATGATGAAGACGATTTCCGTTCCAACCATCCGCCTTTTCTTGACGATGCGACCCAGCCTTGCGTAATACTTCCTGACAAGATTAAGCTTGTATTTGAATTCCCAGTGAGTCATGTCTCTCAATATATCCTAACTGACGAAAACTCCGTAAAATTCCGTAATCACATAATTTTCTATGATATTGTCGTTCATAATAATTTGCTTGATAGCGTTTTCTAAGACATAGAAAACCTATCTGTATGCTTATAATTTTTATAAAATGCTCCGAAAATATCTTAATGATAATTATAATAAATTAATAATAATAATAAATTAACATGAAAAATTCTCTTGGCTGAACAATTTGCCGCGTAAATAAATATAGAATGGCTTCCTACTGACTTATGCCAGTGGCATAAAACCCCTCGAAAAACACGTTACATATTCGCCTCGGATCATCGGATGATTTACCGTGACGACGGTCCATTATCCGATTATCCCAGACACGTTAATAAACCCCATCCAAAATACATATTACATAAATGAAATCACCCTAAATTACAGATATATACACTCATAATTTTTCTTCACGCACTTTGCGTCAAAGTTTGTTGTCACTATGGATTGCACTTTGCAACCAGTCCAATGTTTTACATATAGAATAGTGTTCCACGGATATTTCCGCCTCTCAAATTTCTCTATGTTGGAGAAATAGACATAATTAATGTGTGAGCACTATGTATTTATGATGTCATAACACACGCATTGAAGGTGTTCTGATATATTTATATCACCATAGATCTTCCTAATTTCACTGGAGGTCCCTTCCTTATGGTGAAATTTAATCTCACTTATCACTGAGCACACGATCACACTATTGTGGCAGCGCCTCGTGACCATAATACTTGATCTCTCTTTATAAAAGATGAAATTAATATTGACTTCTGAAAAAAAAAACAGTAAATGCGCATTACATATAACACCAAATATTTCTGTGCCGTAATCGCCCTGTCATGTTAAGTTCCCGTAGACCATATTCTACTTAATACTAGTTCTCAACACAGACCCGTTCTCCTCACACAAATAATACCATTATACAAATTGCCTTAAATTACAAATCTTACATGGCGAGGCCGTAAACAGAAATCACGTGTGCTGATATGTATGAGTTTCATGAAGGACTGTCTCGCCTTCTGTTGGCCCATCTTTTGCCTCGTGGACGCCTTAAGCAAAAATACCCTGTTCAAGCGCTCACCCATCTCTTGGAGGCAAATGGGAATTCACCAGCGCTACCAAATTCTGGCCTTGGTGTATCGAGACATTTTAGTGCTCAAGAGCATCCGACAATCCCGTCATATTTCCCTGTACCTTAAAAACTCTCATTTACTTACATACTACCCCCCTGTGTGACTTCTGATACGCCTGCCTGGAAGACCAACTCCTCCCACGCACCAAATACCACACTTACTCATTTGATAGGCTGGCTCGCCAGCTAAACATCCTCACTTTATGACACATACTTTCGGAGACTATGTATATTATACGTCCCGTATAATCTGTTTCCCTCACTATTCTCCAGCACATATGCTGTTTTCCCAATACGTTTGGAAACTATAAATGTTTCTGCGTCACCTGCTTCCAACCTTGCAAGTGGCTCCCTTAAATGAACGTCATCACGTTGCTCTACCTACCTATTTCTCAGTGTCTGTAACGATGCCCTGTTGCTACTGTCCACACATGCACATATTAAAATACCATCCTCTGCTTTAACCACAGGATAATCCCTACATAAATTAGTGTCCCTCGATAGCATGTCTGCAAGAATGTTATCTTTACCTTTAATGTATTTTACTGTGAATTCGTATTCCTGCAGAGCAAGAATCCACCTACTAACTCTGTTAGAACTGAGTTTACAAGTCCTCATATACAGTAATGCATGGTGATCTGTGTGGATCTCAAATTTCCCCCCTACTAAATACATTCTAAATTTCCCTAAACTGAAAACAATACCTAAAAGCTCTAACTCAGTAATCGTGTATCTTTACTCTGCTGCTGTCAGTCCTCGCGAGGCTAAAGATACAATGCACAGATTACCCTCATCATCTTTCTGACATAATACTCCAGCAATGCCTATATATGAGCATCTGTCCTAACCACATATTCCTTATCTTTTAACGGATATTTCAGCAGCTTTCTCAAAACCTTCCTTCAGCGCTCTAAAAGCCTGATCATGCTTGGACTCCCATCTCCACCGAGTCCCACTTTTAAGCAATTCCCTGAATGGTTCTACCAACCCTGACTATTTAAGAACGAACCTCCTGAAAAAGTTGCAAATTCCCAGGTAAGTTTTTAACTGTTTAACATTCTGTGGCACCTCTGCGTTAAGTATCTTATTAACCCTACTTTCTTCTGGTGTTACACCTCTACTCGACACTCTATGACCTAAAAATGTCACTTCTGACTGACAGAATGATGACTTAGACAGCTTCAAAGTGAACCCTGCCTGATCTAACTTCTGAAAAACTATATTTAAATGACATAGATGCTCCTCAAAACTGCATGAACTAATTACCATATCATCAATGTAAATGGTTACAAACTCTCCTGTGTCATCCCCTAATGCGATGTTTAAAGCCCTAATTAAAGCTGCTGAACTACTCTTTAACCCATAAGGTGTTCTACAAAATTGATAAAGATTATATTTATGACTAAAAGCTGTAAATGGTCTATCTTCGTACATAAGTGGCACTTGCCAAAAACTGGAACTCAAATCTACACAAGTGAAAAACTTCTTCCCCTCAAATGTTTGCATTAATTCCTCTATTGACATAGATTTCAGCTGATCTGAACTAATTCTACTGTTAACCAAACGAGCGTCCAAACAAATACGAACTGTGCCGTCGGTCTTGGGTACCGTGATCAAAGAATTAACATATGGACTGTTAGAGTGCTCAATAATCCCATCTTCAAGCATCTGATTAATTTGTGCCTCAACTGCACTCTGATAAGCGAAAGGTACAGGATATCTATGTCCTGTGAATACTGACCTATCAATAACGTTCAATGAATGTGTATAGCAATTGGCCATACCAATGCGATCCTCAAAAACTCTCCTATTACACAATAACACATCAGAGCCGAACACACTTTTCATCTTCTATATTTCCCTGAAATGCAGCATCACGTAACGAGTCCTTTAGACTACCGTTCGTAATCACACTGCCCACAAAACATGGAGAACCCCGCTCTACGGCTGGCGATATCTCATTTAAAGTACAAATCACACCTACCATACCACTCCTCTGAATATGGTCATTGAACGCTACTTCTACTTCAGAATCTCCCCATTTAAATTTCAAACTCCCTACATCATAACATAAGTTACCAGACACTCTACTTAGCCACTCTGAACCCAAGATAACACTGAATACTAAATTTGGAATTACAAGACAAATCTGCTTCTCTACATGATTATTAATTTTAATGTCTACTAAAACTTGCTTAGAAATTACTTTACACCTCTTCCCAACAGCTGTGATAACAAAAGTGCTTTTAATTGGCATCTCCTCAAAATTTACTCCAGTTCCTTCCATTTTATCATAAAATGCACTACTTATGCAACTCTTCATACAACCACTATCAATTAAAACATCTGTGTACGCCTCGGACACGTTAAATTTAACTATGGGGCTCTTACTAACCACTTCCTGAATAATACCTTCATCATTTAGTTCATGTAATAATTCATTTCTTACATTTAGGTCATAGGGTTCCTGTATAATTGTATGGACAGGGCATGCTACAGACTGAGATTCTGACCTTACTTCGCAGCCTGGTTCGCGTTTAAAGAACCGCTACAGCTGGCCGTAGTACTACTAATTACTGAACTGGTCTGGTTGTTCTGGGCTGTGTTGTCATTGTTTGGCTGTATATTACTACCACTAGGCTGTCCTCTTCCTTGAGCCCTATTCTGGTTGTAATTATTGTCATTAAAATTTCTCCCTTGATTTCCCCTGAAATCATTGTTTCTCCTTTGATTTCCCCTGTAATCATTGTTCCTCCCTTGATTTCCCCTGAAATCATTGTTCCTCCCTTGATACTGATTACCATAGCCATTTCCTCTGTTCTGATTTAGCTGATTATTATTATTTCTATTTTGAGCGTTGGCCCCTTCGCCACCGTTCCCTTGAACTTCCTGATGCCTGGCTTCGTTAGGTCTATTATTATTATTACCCTGGTTCCTATTGAAATTGTCCTCATAACCCCCTCTCCCTAGTGCATCAAATGTGCTTAACAAATTTTCTACTTGTGATATAGTCTTTACATTCTGGATACAAGCAGCCTCCTTGTTCCTATAGGGAAAGTGCCTAAGTAGCAACCTCACCACATCACTTTCCTCCTTCAAGCCATCCAGATATTTACACACTAATACCTGCCCTAAAAAGTATTCGGTCATGGTGGAGCTTCCTTTAGGGTTATATTTACCACACACTACTCCCTCACGATGCTGCGACTGAATAACCTCATTCCAGAACTTTTCACAGAATTTCATTTTAAAATCATTGATATCAGTAAACTTGTCTCTGTAGACAGCAAACCAATTCCTCGTTTCCCCCACGAACACTTGTTCTAAAATTTCAACTACTTGGCACCACTCAAAACTACCATTTTCCAACCTCTCCCCAAATTTATTTTCTATAGTGTTCATGAACTCCATTGGGCACCCCTGTCGATTGCTGAACTTACCCAGTTCTACCTCCCTGTGTGTGCTATTCACAAAAACTGGCCTATTCTGACTATTTTCTTGCCTGATCCTAGCTTTTAATTTTAACTCTAATTCTGCGATTTTCTCCTCAGCCTTCCTCTCAATACTGTTTACTGTTAATTTAATGTTTCCTTCTGATTCTTCTACTTTATCATATAGCTTTGCTTGTTTCTCCTCAATCTTGCTAATGCTCTCTCTATTACTCTCTCTTAAATCATTTACTTCTGCAACTATTTGCGAGTGGAGTTTACAATTCTACCTCCCAGCTGTTCCTTAACCTCTTTAGTAGCTACCTGAATTTTGTCAATTTCTCCCCCCAATTGCTTTTTGACCTGCTGTGTTTCCAGTTGAACTAGTTCTTTTAAATTTTCAGCCTGTGTACTGATTCTAATTTCCAACTCCTCCTGTACTTTTCCTAATTTTCTGTCTACATCTGCAATAATCTTTAGCCTTTTCTTCCATCACCCCCCTGATCTCACCTCTAATCAGTTCGAATTTGTCACTCATTTCCCTACTGTTTTGTTCTAATTTAGCATTTAAAGTTTCAGTGCTCTCTCTATTTTCCTTACTGTTTTGTTCTAATCTGGCGTTTAAAGTTTCATTACTCTCTGTATTTTCCCTACTGTTTTGTTCTAATCTGGCGTTTAATGTTTCATTACTCTCTCTATTTTCCCTACTGTTTTGTTCTAATTTAGCATTTAAGGCATCTGTACTTTCTTTATTTTCCCTACTGTTTTGTTCTAATTTAGCATTGTTTTGTTCCAGTTTTGCGTTGTTTTGTTCTAATTTAGCATTTATGGCATCACTACTAACTTTGTTCTGATACATGAACTCGAGAAGTAAAGTTTTTAATTCTGGTTGGCCGCCTACACTCCCTGTTTCAGTATCGGGATTTACCTCCGCTACCCCGGTACTACCATCACTCGACATACTGCTCGTATCATCACTCTCCAGTTGATGACCACTACGTAACCTCATCTGTCTTTCTTTCTCATCCCCCATAATGATATACACTGATACAGACAAATAACCCCCAAAATACAGGCACAGAAATATATACCCTTCTCCTTCCACAAATGTTATTAGGTTTTCAGCCCCAAGTTGTCGGCGACAAGTGTAGCAGTTTCTATAGCCCTCACGTTGAGCGACAAGTGTAACTTTATTTAGTGCCCCATGTTAGTAGCGACAAATGTAGCAGATTGGCTGGCCCTAACTGTTGGGTGATAAATGTAACTGTTTACCTTTGCCTAAGCTATGTTGTTTTAATGGGCGCCAAGACTTCAACGCAATGCTGAAATCTAAATTTGTATTTAACAACGTCTAGCTCTGGTAGAACACCTTCAAGAATCTATTCACTCAGATCGTGGTATGATTTGATCATTAACCCAACAAACAATTGTATCAGGAGAAGGAATTGGTCTATATCTAATGCTACCTACTGAAAGCAAAGATTGCATTGTAAAAGAATTGAATTTATTATATAAAACAAGTATAGCAAAATTAATAATAATAATAAGTTTAAATTTAAGGGCTCCAGGAAGAAACTTGGAGGGGTCCTCACACCACCAGAGTACCTGGACGAATGGGAGTGTGACGCGATGATGCAGACAATCAAGCATCAATAACACAAGAATTTCAGAAGGAGAGAAATTCTCATAGCCTCTCCACTCCAACTCCAAACATCAACCTGCCCGGGGTGTCCCCTGCTAAGCCGAGCAATCCATTGGAAGGTTGGGTAACCAACCCCAGCGGGAAACTGGGTCGGTGAACAGATGGGTGTTTGGGGGGCTGAGAATTTTATTTCTCAGCTGAATAGTAAGCCCGAAAAGTTGGAAACGGGTTGGCGTCAGGAAGGGCATCCGGCCATAAAACTAAATAGCCAAAACCGTACAAATATGACAAGTTCTACAAGCTTAGCCTCGGAAACTGCTAGGGCGTTCCCCGGAAGCGACGCGCAAGGATTCCGCCTGTCCCTTGTGAGAAATGAGCGAAGGCTACCGGGCCATGGGCGGGCCTGGCTAAAGAAGCAAGTCCAAATGAGAATTGGTACCCTGAATGTTGGATCTATGACTGGTAAAGGTAGAGAGGTTGTGGACCTAATGATAAGGAGAAGGATTGGAATCCTGTGTGTTCAAGAAACTAGGTGGAAGGGTAATAAAGCAAGAGAGCTTGGCTGTGGCTTTAAGTTGCTATACAGTGGAGCAAACAGTGCAGGTAGAAATGGTGTTGGAATTATCCTTTCAAATGACTTTGCCACCTGCCTGGTCAGTGTAAACAGAAGAAATGACAGAATAATGAGTGTGAAGCTGTGCCTTGGGGAGGAGTTCACAATTGTAGCTGCTTATGCTCCACAAGTTGGTTGTGAAGAGCAAGAAAAGGATGACTTCTGGAGAGACCTGGAAGAAGAACTTTCCAGCATACCAGCAAATGAAAAAGTATTTTTGGGTGGAGATCTGAATGGACATGTTGGAACCAGTATCGAAGAAGAAGGAATGAGAAGAGTACATGGAGGTTGGGGATTTGATGCGAGAAATGAAGAAGGCGAGAGAGTGATAAATTTTGCCTTGGCTTCAGATCTGGCAATTTGTAACACCTTCTTCCTGAAAAGCGAGAGGCATCTATTGACATACAAAAGTGGAGGACGGGAAAGCCGAATAGATTTCCTCTTGTGCAGAAGAATACATCTGAAGGAGGTAAAGAACTGCAAAGTCATACTAGGGGAAGACGTGACTCCACAGCACAGAGTGCTGGTGCTGGACTATGAATGCACAGGCATGAAGAAAAGAGCAGTACGGAAAATGACTCCAAGAATCAAATGGTGGAGATTAAAAGATCCAATTTTGGGAAGTGAATTCAAGGACAAGGTGCTCCAAGAAACACATTTAGTGGAGGGAGTTCAGAAATGGTGGACAGTAAATGCTGAGGCTATCAGGAAAGTTGGTGTGGAAGTTCTGGGTAAGACGTCTGGGAAAGGCGCTCCACTTGATAAAGAAACATGGTGGTGGAATGATGAGGTCCAGGATACGATCAAGGCGAAAAAACAAGCCAAGAAGGCCTGGGAAGAATCTGGAATGACCAAAGACAGAGAACACTACAGACAAGCAAACAAAGCTGCGAAAAGAGCAGTTGGAAGAGCAAAGGCAATGGCATGGAATGAAGTCTACGAAAATCTAGAGACCAAAGAAGGCGAGGCAAAGCTCTTCAGAATTGCTAAGGCACGGGACAGAGCATCAAAAGATCTTACCCACATCAAGCAAATAAAGAATGAACAAGGAATGGTAATTCGAGATGAGAACCAAATTAAGAAGAGATGGGAGGAGTACTTTGAAAAGCTGCTTAATGAGGAGAATAAAAGGCTTGTGTTTGAAGATGGTATTCAAAATTATAATTTAACAACTAACATTTGCAGGGTAGAGATTGTAACTGCTATGAAGAAAATGAAAAGTGGAAAAGCAACGGGCCCCGATGAAATCCCCGTAGAGGCCTGGAAATGCCTGGGAGAAGAGGGAATAGATATGTTGCTGAGCCTATTCCAACAAATATTTCAAGAGGAAATAATGCCCAACGAATGGCGGAAGAGTACCATAATTCCCATCTATAAAGAAAAGGGGGACATTCAGGATTGTGCAAATTACAGAGGAATAAAACTCATGTCGCACACTATGAAGATCTGGGAAAAAGTCATTGAAGGTAGGCTTAGGCAAGAGACAACAATAGCAGAAGAACAGTTTGGATTTATGCCAGGGAAAGGAACCACAGATGCCATTTTTTCTCTGAGACAGCTCATGGAAAAACACAGGGAAAAGAAGAAAGAATTGCATATGGTGTTCATAGATCTAGAGAAGGCTTATGATCGTGTCCCCCGTCAAGAAGTATGGAGATGCATGAGATTCAAGGGAGTACCAGAGAAGTATGTGTGCATTATCCAGGACATGTACCATGGGGCAAAGACGCAAGTTAGAAGCAGTGTAGGGCTAACGGGAAGCATACCAGTTGAAGTTGGTCTCCATCAAGGATCTGCACTGAGTCCCTATATCTTTGATCTGATAATGGATGTTATCTCTGAAAGCCTTAGAGAACCTGCTCCTTGGTGCATGCTATTTGCAGATGACATTGTACTATGTAGCACTAATCAAGAACAACTCGAACTTAAACTAGAACACTGGAGAAAAGCATTAGAGGACAGGGGTCTTAAAATCAGCCGGAATAAGACTGAATACATGTGCCTCGGTGGAAAGGGAAATGACAGTGTGAAGATGGACGTAAATCAGCTCCAAGCAAGTAATAGTTTCAAGTACCTTGGATCAACGGTATCTGACGATGGCAATCTAGACCTGGAAATTACCCACCGAATTCAGGTTGCCTGGTTAAACTGGAAAAGGTTGTCTGGTGTCCTCTGTGACAGGAGACTTAATGTCCAAGTAAAGGGGAGAGCCTATAAAAGTGTGGTGAGACCTGCCATACTATATGGAGCAGAAACTTGGCCAATAGTACAGTCGCAAAATAAACGGCTGGATGTAGCCGAAATGAAAATGCTGAGATGGATGTGTGGTGTTACTAGGAAAGACCACATCAAGAACAGCTTCATACGAGGAAGTCTCAAGGTATCATCAAGGAAAGTTCAAGAAAGGCGGTTGCTCTGGTATGGTCACATTAAGCGCAGGGATGAGACCTATGTGGGAAGAAGAGTGCTGGATCTTGAGCTGGAGGGCAGGAGGGAGAGAGGCAGACCTAGAAGAAGATGGATGGACTGCGTGCGGGAAGACTTCGCAGAAAAGCAGTTAACCGAAAACACCATTTGGGACCGAGGGAAATGGAAAAGACTTGCCAAAAACGTCGACCCCGCATGAGCGGGAAAAGATGAAGGAGAAGAAGAAGAATAAGTTTAAATTTAAATTGGAGCGTTGCGATTTTAATATTACCGATAGAAAATTACGTGAAAACGGAGTCTGATAAATTGATTTTACTCTTATTTCCAAGCTATGAAGTTACTGAAATATGAAATATAAAACAAAGAGAAATGAGAGATTGCGTATTTCTGCGTCATTTGCGCTTACCACTGGAAATTGCCAAAGCATTTCCCTCGTACTTGATGATGCTGTGAGCTTCCCACAGTCTCCTGGACGTCGTCATCTCGGTCGGTATTTGATGATATTCTGGTAGATTAGATAATTCTATGGTCCGTACATCGGACCCAAACACTTGTACAACCACACTGGTTAAGTTTTACAAAAGTTAGTCCTCCACTCCACGGAACATCGGAGCGACTCCCGCGAGCAACCGTACTCGTTAAGTTCTACACAGATTGTCCTCGTCCCACGGAACATCGGAGCGACTCCCGCGTGCAACCACACTCGGCAAGAACTACACAGATTGTCCTCGTTCCACGGCGCGTCGAACGATATATGCACCCGCCGCATCCCCTCTCTTCATCCGACTTCTAGCTTGCGTGGTCTCCACTGATTGGCTGCTCCCCACTACTTCCCCTTCTCAGGCTCATTACACATGGCGCGCGAATGATGAAGACGATTTCCGTTCCAACCATCCGCCTTTTCTTGACGATGCGACCCAGCCTTGCGTAATACTTCCTGAATTCCCAGTGAGTCATGTCTCTCAATATATCCTAACTGACGAAAACTCCGTAAAATTCCGTAATCACATAATTTTCTATGATATTGTTGTTCGTAATAATTTGCTTGATAGCGTTTTCTAAGACATAGAAAACCTATCTGTATGCTTATAATTTTTATAAAATGCTCCGAAAATATCTTAATAATAATTATAATAAATTAATAATAATAATAAATTAACATGAAAAATTCTCTTGGCTGAACAATTTGCCGCGAAAATAAATATAGAATGGCTTCCTACTGACTTATGCCAGTGGCATAAAACCCCTCGAAAAACACGTTACAACATATTCCAAAGCACAATTGAAAAGTAGAGGCGATAAACCATCTCCTTGCCTTAATCCTGTTTTAATCGTAAACGGTTCAGATATTTCTCCTCTGAATTTTACTTTAGATTTGGTGTTAGAGTTAGTTTTATAATTTTTATTAATTTGGGATGAAGTCCGAAATTCCTAAGTATTTTCAGCAATGAAGATCTATGTATACAATCATAAGCTTTTTTGAAGTCTACGAAGGTTATGACTTGCTGTTTTTGTCTACGTTTGTAGTAGTCCATTACTAATTTTAAGGTGATAATCTGTTCAGGGCAGCTTCGCCATGGCCGAAATCCACCTTGATATTCCCCTATTTCCAGTTCTAATTGATCTTTACAACGATTATATAGAATTCGTGACATGATTTTATATGTGATATCCAAAAGGGAAATTCCTCGATAGTTGTCAGGATTTGATTTTTCTCCTTTCTTGTGTAATGGATGTATTATAGCAGTAGTCCAATGGTCTGGCAGTTCTTCTTTGATCCAAATGTTCACTATGCATTGGTGTAATGAAATCTTTACTGGTTCTGCTGCATATTTCCACAATTCTGCAAATGTTTGATCTTCTCCACTCGCTTTGTAGTTTTTGAGCTCTCTCAGCGCTTTGTAGACTTCTTGGATTGTGGGTGGATTTATGTTTTCTGATGGTGTTTTAATAGTGGTGTCTGTATTTATTTGAAGCAGTTCTGGTGGATCTTCGCAATTTAGCAACTTGTTGAATGTTTCTGCTAAAATTTCTGTATTTCTTTTATTACTATGAGCTAACTCGCCAGTTTTGTCTTTTAACATTAATGTTGGTGGTTCATATCTTTGTAGTTGTTTGCTAAAAATTTTGTAGTAATCTCTTGAGTTTGTTTTCGCGCTATTTGTTTCGATCATCAGAAGTATATCCTTTTGGTATAGCCGTTTAACCCCTCGTATTATTTTTTGAGTTATCTTCCTTTGTTTTATGAGATCCAAGTGTGATTCATCTGTTTTTTGACTCTGATACCGTAACCAGGCTTGATGTCTACCTTCCACTGTATTATCACACTCATCGTTCCACCATTGGTGTTTCTTCCTTGGATTTATTGGGGCTACTTGTTCAGCTATTTGTTTCAATTCGGGAACTATTTCCTCTAGATCATCTGTTATTTTAATATATCTAGTCCGTTCTTTGTATCCCTTGTTATTTATTAGTTTATGAGGGTCGTATGTTCTCTTCTTTTTTAGGTGAGTTTTTTTCTTTATCAACGGGGTAAATTTAATTTTAATCTTTATCATGTAATGATCCGATCCAGTATCTGTTCCTCTCAGAACTTTCACATTGTAGATCTCCCTGTGATAGTTCTTATCCATACAAACATGATCTAGTTGCCATTCACCTTTTTTCCAATCTGGATGTTTCCAAGTTTTGAGTTTATTTGGTCTTCTCTTGAAGTAAGTTGATTTGGAGATCATATCATGGTTTCTGCAAAATTCCACCAGTCTTATGCCATTCCTGTTTGTTCTTCTCTGTGCTGGCCATTTTCCTATTATGTCTCTATATCTTTTTTCCTTTCCTAACTGGGCATTAAAGTCTCCAATTAAAATTTTGGTGTGACATTTATTTATGTTTGTTGCTGTCTGATCTAAAAGCTCCCAAAATCCCTCTACATCATCTTTGTGTTCTTTCTTATTATTTTTATCTTTAGTTGGGGCATGGGCATTTAGAATGGTATATGTTCTATTTGCAGCTTTTAGAGTTAGTGTCGAGAGCCTAGGGGATAATGCTTTAAATTCTATTATGGATTCAATTATTTTGAGATTGACTACAAATCCTGTTCCGAATTGTGGACATTGCTTCATTACTCTTTTTCCTGGAATTCCCTTGTAAATTCTATACCCTTGTGATTCTATTGGTTCCTGATTGGTGTTTCTCACTCCTTGAAGCCCGGTTATTAGAATCCCTTTGCGATCCATTTCGTCTGTCAAAATTTTGAGTTTTCCTGGCTGTATGATGGAATTTATATTGTGTGTTGCTATATAGTTTATCTGTCCTATCTTCAGTCTAAATTTGGGTTTTCTATCTGTCGGAGATATTTTTAGATGCACCGACTCATCTAGGGTATCTTTCAGGTGACTGCCCACCGTATCCGAATGCAGTCTAGGTGGATTATTCCTTAAAAGATTTCCTTCCATGTTTGACTTTCAAAGGTAGTCAACCTTGTATGGAGCAAGCTCCGAGTTACAACTGCGGTTGTTAACCGTAGAGGTTGTTGTGTGTTTGGTCCGCGAGAGCTATTTTATTTTGCTCAAGTCCGCCGGCAAGCCGGTGAGGACCCCCCTATCCGCCACCTGGGACGCGCCACGTCGGAGTATCACCTCTCCGCCTGCTACGACACCGTAGTCTATTATAAATGAATGTTATATTTATCCACTTTCTAAAATTATATTGTACAATCCACCTACTTACCATCTAGATATATATCGACTAAATCATCCACTATTACTTTAACAGTATCAGTGTCGGAGAGAACCTCAGGAATGCAGGTGGTCAAATCATCGTCTTCACAAATATCTGCCAGCTGTAACAGAATTTGATTTTCTAAGTAACTCCAATCCTGGGAATGTCTATAATATCGAGGCAAGCAACATCCATAATCCTCACCTCAAATTCAAATTCTTCATCATCCCACAGATCTCCTAATTTAGGAGATTAAATTCTATTATGGATTCAATTATTTTGAGATTGACTACAAATCCTGTTCCGAATTGTGGACATTGCTTCATTACTCTTTTTCCTGGAATTCCCTTGTAAATTCTATACCCTTGTGATTCTATTGCTTTCTTGGCCGGTTCGTTCTTCGGATCATCGAGGTCTGGTCAAGCTACTGGCTTCCCATCACGCTTTGGTTTCCTGCGGCCATCTGGTGATGCACGGGGTCTTCCACGCTGTCCTGTTGGGAGTTCACTGGGCCTTCGCCTACCTGGTGACCGACCACGTGGTCCACGGGTGTTTGGATAGTCTGTTGACTCTCCTGGTAACTCCGGTAGACTATCCACTGCATCTAAGGACACGTGATATATAAATCAGTACCAGCGGTGGTGGTGATTGGGGAAGATTGTATTTTTAAGGGGTGAAACGTCGAGTTTATCCACCCTATAATTATGTCTTGGTGTGTGAAATGCGTTATAATTTAGCTTATAAAGCTTCTTAACGGTTGCTTAAAGTGACCAAAGTATCAACCAATATAGATCTACACTATGGAGGAACAAGAGACACTAAGGATGAGTGAATTATTTCGCCTTTGTTGTGGAGAAATAGTTCATTACCTTCCCTTAGAAGCAGGGCAGCAGTAGTAGTTGATCATTTATCGGTTTGGAGAATTTTCCAAATTCAATTTATTTCAGTAGATAGCTGATATCAAATCACAACAATATCACGCAGAATATTCTGCTGTACTGTGGTATATCCAAAAGTCTAATTTGGGTTTCTTCTGGATAATAAGGAACATTCACCAAAACCAAAAAGATTTTTTATAGTAAATTCGCGATGGGCTATATTTTAAGAAAGTTCGTAAAGAAATTCCCTGGTTGGCACAATATTAATTGTATTTCAGACATATTGGAATTACATATTACAGTCAAATTACCTCTCCCGTGTTCCTTGAGGAGAGCTTTCTGAAGCTCCTTCAGATCTTCGGGATCTTCTAATGCCTCCTCCTTGCACTTGACCTTGTCTTTCTAGCCGGAACATATCTCCTCCAACTGCAATATTAAACATTGTTCAGTGATTGATCAATTTCATACATTCACTTATTGATCAAACTTTGAGCCACTCACCTCCTCTTCTAAGGCTGGCTTAGATGGACTCAAATCCACTCCAGTTTGATTAGAGAGGGCTTTGATTAGATCATCAACGCACTTATCTGGATTGTCTGGGGTCGGAACGAAGCCTCTAGGTTGCGGCTGATCTGAAATATGAAACGAAACCATTATCAATGTTAAATGGTTAGTTTCTCTGAGTTTACGTTGAGAAACTCACAACTCTGGGTGACATGTGGTAAGTCTTGTTCATCGAGAATGTGAAACAATTTTGCCGAAGTCATGTGCATTAAATTAAATGCGAATGTTGAGTTGTGTATTTTTTTGTGCTCGAATGAGTTTCCGATTTTTCCTTTAGACGTTTAAAGATGTGATAAATCATTAAGAGTATCCTGTTAATCTTACAGGTTTACCGTGTTATAAAGTTATTATGGTGTTATAATAAATGTATTAGGTTAAATTAGGTTACATTTAACGATAATGTGCTGCAATTCGTGTTTTCCTAGGTGGGGGAGGAGAGCTCCACAGCTCTAATATCTTTCCTTAAGTTCCTACTTACTGTAGATGGTTTGCTTCTAGGTCATAGTTAATCTTTCGTCAGCGCTATTCTCCCACTTTGTCTCAGACCTCTATGGTTCGTTACTACGTTACTATCAGAGATTTTATATTTCAAGGTTAAGAGCATAAATTTATTCTCCATCATTGATGAAACCGGAAAGTCTACATTAGTGATTTCTTGAGAATATACGGTATTTATTTACATCAAAGTCTTTTGGCGAATATTTTGTACAACCTCTTCTGTTACGAGATCAGAATGATAGTTACATGCCTTTCTGTTCCCCAGCTATGAGACTACCTACATTCTGTACAAATATATACATGTGTAGTCTATTATAAATGATTTTTATAATTATCCCCTTTCTAAAATGATATTGTACAATCCACCTACTTACCATCTAGATATTTATCGACCAAATCATCCACTATTTCTTTAACAGTATCCGTGTCTGAGAGAACCTCAGGAATGCAGGTGGCCAAATAATCGTCTTCACAAATATCTGCCAGCTGAAACAGAATTTGATTTTCAAATTTACTCCAATCCTGGGAATGTCTATAGTATCATGACAAGCAACATCCATAATCCTCACCTCAAATTCAAATTTTTCATCATCCCACAGATCTCCTAATTTAGGAGCCAGGGCGTCCTTCATCTCATCTATTTCTCTCTTGGCTGGTTCGTTTTTCGGATCATCGAGGTCTGGTAAAGCTTCTGGCTTCCTATCTCGCTTTGGTTTCCTGTGGCCATTTGGTGACTCACTGGGTTTTCTACGCCGTCCTGTTGGTAGTTTACTAGGCCTTCAACTACCTGGTGAATGACCACGTGGTCCACGTGTGTTTGGAGAGTCTGTTGACGCTCCTGGTAACTCCGGTAGACTATCCACTGCATCTAAGGACACGTGATATATAAATCAGTACCAATGGTGGTGTTGGTGGTGGTGGTGATTGGGAAAGATTGTATTTTTAAGGAGGTAAACGTCGAATTCATCCACCCTATAAATATGTCTCGGTGTGTGAAGTGTGTTATCATTTAGCTTGTAAAGCTTCTTAACGGTTGCTTAAATTGACCAAAGGTTCAACCAATGCAGATCTACACCACGGTCAAAATAGAGACACTAAGGATGAGTGAATTATTACGTCTTTGTTGTTGAGAAATAGTTCATTACCTTCCCTTACAAGGAGGTTAGCAATAGTCGTTGATCATGTATCGTTTTGGAGTATTTTCCATATTCAATTTATTTCAGTAGATTGCTGATAACAAATGACAAACAATATCATGCAGAATATTCTGCTGTATTATGGTAAATTCAAATACTCTAATTCGGGTTTGTTTTGCATATTAAGGAACATCCACTAAAACAAAAAAGTATTCTTTTAGAGTACATTCGCGATGGGCTATGTTTTAAGAAAGTTCGTAAAGAAATTCCCTGGTTGGCACAATATTAATTGTATTTCAGACATATAGGAATTTCATATTACAGTCAAATTACCTCTCCCGTGTTCCTTGAGGAGAGCTTTCTGAAGCTCCATCAGATCTTCGGGATCTTCTAATGCATCCTCCTTGCACTTGACCCTCTCTTTCTTGCCGGAACATATCTCCTCCAACTGCAATATTAAACATTGTTCAGTGATTGATCAATTTCATACATTCACTTATTGATCAACCTTGGAGCCACTCACCTCCTCTTCTAAGGCTGGCTTAGATGGTCTCAATTCCACTCCAGTTTGATCAGAAAGGGCATTGATTAGATCATCAACGCTCTTATCATGATTGTCTGGGGTAGGAACGAAGCCTCTAGGTTGCGGCTGATCTGAAATATGAAACGAAAATATTATCAATGGTTATAGGTTTAGATTCTCTGAGTTTACCTGGTGAAACTCACAACTCTGGGTGACATATAGTAAGTCTTGTTCATCAAGAAAGTGAAACAATTATGCCGAAGTTATGTGCGTTAAATTAAATGCGAATGTTGAGTTTTGTAGATTTTTGTGCTCGAATGAGTTTTTCGATTCTCCCTTCAGACGTTTACAGATGTGATAAGTCATTAAAGCTATTTTGTTTATTCTTACAGGTTTACCATGTTAATAATGGCGTTGTAATAAAACTATAAGTTACATTTAGCAATAATGTGCTGCAATTCGCGTTTGCCTAGAAAGGGGAGGAGAGCTTCACAGCTCTAATATCTTTCCTTAAGTTCCTACATACTGTAGGTGGCTTACTTCTAGATCATAGTTAATCTTTCGTCATCTCTATTCTCCCACTTTGTGTGAGAGCTCTATTGTGTGTTACTACGTTACTAACAGCAATTTTATATTTCCAGGTTAAGAGTATAAATTTATTTCCTTCATTGATAAAGCCGGAAAGACAACATTAGTGATTTCTTGAGAATGTATGGTATTTATTTATATTAAACTTGCTTGGCGAATATTTTGGACAATATCTTCTGTTACGAGTTCTGAATGATAGTTACATTCCTTTCTGTTCCCCAGCTATGAGACTACCAACATTCTGTACAAATGAGTAGTCTATTACAAATGATTTTTATATTTATATACATTCTAAAATTATATTGTACAATCCACCCACTTACCATCGAGATATTTATCGACTAAATCATCCACTATTTCCTTAACAGTATCCATGTCGGAGAGAACCTCAGGGATGCAGGTGGCCAAATCATCGTCTTCACAAATATCTGCCAGCTGTAACAGAATTTGATTTTCTAAGTAACTCCAATCCTGGGAATGTCTATAGTATCATGTCAAGCAACATCCATAATCCTCACCTCAAATTCAAATTCTTCACCATCCCACAGATCTCCTAATTTAGGAGCCAGGCGTCCTTCTTGTCATCTATTGCTTTCTTGGCTGGTTCGTTCTTCGGATCATCGAGGTCTGGTAAAGCTTCTGGCTTCCCATCTAGCTTTGGTTTCCTGTGGCCATCTGGTGACGCACGGGGTCTTCCACGCCTTCCTGTTGGGAGTTCACTAGGCCTTCACCTAACTGGTGATCGACCACGTGGTCCACGGGTGTATGGAGAGTCTGCTGACTCTCCTGGTAACTCCGGTAGACTATCCACTGCATGTAAGGACACGTGATATATAAATCAGTACCAGCGGTGGTGGTGATTGTGGAAGATTGTATTTTTAAGGGGTGAAACATTGAGATCATCCACCCTATAAATATGTCTTGGTGTGTGAAGTGTGTTATCATTTAGCTTGTAAAGCTCCTTAACGGTTGCTTAAAGTGACCAAAGTATAAACAATGTAGATCTACGCCATGGTGGAAACAGAGACACTAAGGATGAGTGATTTATTTCGCCTTTGTTGTGGAGAAATAGTTCATTACCTTCCCTTAGAAGCAGGGCAGCAATAGTCGTTGATCATTTATCGGTTTGGAGAATTTTCCAAATTCAATTTATTTCAGTAGATTGCCGATATCAAATCACAATCAATATCACGTACAATATCCTGCTGTACAATGGTACATTCAAATAATGTAATTTGGGTGTCTTCTGTATATTAAGGAACATTCAACAAAACAAAAAAAGGACCTTTTCGAGTATATTCGCGATGGGCTATATTTTAAGAAAATTCTTTAAGTAAATCCCTGGTTGGCTCAATATTAATTGTATTTCTGACATCTTCTTCTTCTTCTTTTCCCGGTTCCAGTGATCTGGGTCGGGGCGTGAATCAAGGACCTCCATCCGAGGCCTCGACTCGCACACTATCATATTTAGGCTATTTGTACGATGGGTTCGCCACACCCAAAGGTTGTATTTCTGACATATTGGAATTTAATATTACAGTCAAATTACCTCTCCCGTGTTCCTTGAGGAGAGCTTTCTGAAGCTTCTTAAGATCTTCATGATCTTCTAATGCATCCTTCTTGCACTTGACCTTGTCTTTCTTGCCGGAACATATCTCCTCCAACTGCAATATTAAACATTGATCAGTGATTGATCAATTTTAATACATTCACTTATTGATCAACCTTTGAGCAACTCACCTCCTCTTCTATGGCTGGCTTAGATGGACTCAAATCCACTAGAGTTTGATCAGAGAGGGCTTTGATTAGATCATCAACACTCTTATCTGGATTGTCTGGGGTCGGAACGAAGCCTCTAGGTTGCGGCTGATCTGAAATATGACGCGAAAGTATTATCAATGGTTATATGATTAGTTACTCTGAGTTTACCTGGTGAAACTTACAACTCTGGGTGACATATAGTAAGTCTCGTTCATCAAGAAAGTGAAACAATTTTGCCGAAGTTATGTGCGTTAAATTAAATGCGAATGTTGAGTTGTGTAGATTTTTGTACTCGAATGAGTTTCCGATTCTTTCTTCAGAAGTTTACAGATGTGATAAGTCATTAAGGCTATCCTGTTTATTCTTACAGGTTTACCTTGTTATAAGGTTATAATGTGGTTGTAATAAAAGTATAGGATACATTTAACGATAATGTGCTGCAATTCGCGTTTGCCTGGATGGTGGTGGAGAGCTTCACGACTCTAATATCTTTCCGTAAGTTCCTACGTACTGTAGATGGCTTGCTTCTAGATCATATTTAATCTTTCGTCATCTCTATTCTCCCACTTCGTTTCACAGCTCTATTGTGCGTTACTACGATATTAAGAGCGAATTTATGTTTCAATGTTAAGATCATAGATTTATTCTCCATCATTAATAAAGCCGGAAACTCAACATTAGTGATTTCATTAGAATGTAAGGTATTTATTTATATCAGAGTCTCTTGGCGAATATTTTGAACAATCTCTTCTGTTACGAGATCTGAATGATAGTTACATTACTTTCTGTTCCCCAGCTTTGAGACTACCAACATTCTGAAGAAATATATACATGTGTAGTCATCTTCTTCTTCTTTTTGTTTGGGCCTTCTGAGGACCACAGGGCTCGTTTTGACTTCTTGTAAGGAATTTATGTTTCTTATTAGCCCAGGCAGCTTTCATCTTCTGGCTGTGTGTCTGCGTTCTTTCCTGTGTCCACTTCGGTCTGGTAGTCCCTGTACTCTTCCTGCTGGTGAGAGACACTGGAAAGACACCATGTTGAATCATCTGTCGGAATTGTGATCGATCCTGTATGTTTTTTGATGAAATTCCAAGTTGCTGTAGGTCTCACTTCACTGTGGTGATCCATTTGTTTTTAGACGCTTTCCCTCTTCCTGTCGTGGTGAAGATCTGGCAGGTAAGTCTATCTGGACCCATGCATGTCAGATGTCCGTAGAAAGCTAATTGTCTCTTCCTCATGGATGTGACGATATCTTCTTGATAGATCTCATTGTTTTGCCTGATCCTGTAAGTACCACCCTCTTCCCTTATTGGTCCTAAAATCCTTCTAAGTATTTTCCGTTCCTTGAGCTCTAGTTTCCTCAGTGGGCCTTTCCAGTTCATCAGGAGACACTCAGAGGCATATAGAACGGAAGGTCTTACTACTGATTTGTAATGTAGAAGAATAAGGTTCTTAGAGAGGCACTTGGATGTGTAGATGCTCTTACAGGAGTGGTAGACCCTTTCCAGTTTCGTGCATCTAGTGTCTATTGCTAAGGTCTCACTCACGTTTGCTGCAATCCACTCCCCTAGGTACTTCACTGCAGGAACTTTTTGAAATGCGGTGTCTTTCACAAGAATAGTAGATGGGGCTCCCTTTATATTTGTCATGAACACTGTTTTTTGTATATTGACCTTCAAGCCAGTTTTAGCTGCTATGTTATAGAGGCTCTGTAGTTGGTGAGTAGCTTCTTCTATGTTGTTCGCTAACAAGGTAAGGTCATCGGCAAAGGCCAGGCAAGGTACATTGAGATTGTCTTTCTTGTACCCAATTTCCAGTCCTACTCCTGATGGTAACGTGGTAGTCCATTCCCTGATGATCTTCTCAAGTACACAATTGAAGAAAATACAAGAAATGCCAACACCTTGTCTAACTTTTAATTCACCGGCCGTGAAAGCCAATACACCAACTTTTTGGAAGCCTTCATAGGGAGGTTACGGCTGCTTGAGCTTTTGGTTCTCGCAGTCAAGGAGTGCAGTCGCACTCTATATAAAGGGAGGTATCGCGCAGTTCGATACTCCTGTGGGGGTCCGGGCAGGGACACCAAGAGCCCGCCGATGAGCCTAGCTTGGTGTCCTAGGCGAAACCCCACACAAGACACGGCACAAACCTAGAAGAATTGCTGAGTTTTAATTCACCGGCCGTGAAAGCCAATACACCAACTTTTTGGAAGCCTTCATAGGGAGGTTACGGCTGCTTGAGCTTTTGGTTCTCGCAGTCAAGGAGTGCAGTCGCACTCTATATAAAGGGAGGTATCGCGCAGTTCGATACTCCTGTGGGGGTCCGGGCAGGGACACCAAGAGCCCGCCGATGAGCCTAGCTTGGTGTCCTAGGCGAAACCCCACACAAGACACGGCACAAACCTAGAAGAATTGCTGAGTTTTAATTCACCGGCCGTGAAAGCCAATACACCAACTTTTTGGAAGCCTTCATAGGGAGGTTACGGCTGCTTGAGCTTTTGGTTCTCGCAGTCAAGGAGTGCAGTCGCACTCTATATAAAGGGAGGTATCGCGCAGTTCGATACTCCTGTGGGGGTCCGGGCAGGGACACCAAGAGCCCGCCGATGAGCCTAGCTTGGTGTCCTAGGCGAAACCCCACACAAGACACGGCACAAACCTAGAAGAATTGCTGAGTTTTAATTCACCGGCCGTGAAAGCCAATACACCAACTTTTTGGAAGCCTTCATAGGGAGGTTACGGCTGCTTGAGCTTTTGGTTCTCGCAGTCAAGGAGTGCAGTCGCACTCTATATAAAGGGAGGTATCGCGCAGTTCGATACTCCTGTGGGGGTCCGGGCAGGGACACCAAGAGCCCGCCGATGAGCCTAGCTTGGTGTCCTAGGCGAAACCCCACACAAGACACGGCACAAACCTAGAAGAATTGCTGAGTTTTAATTCACCGGCCGTGAAAGCCAATACACCAACTTTTTGGAAGCCTTCATAGGGAGGTTACGGCTGCTTGAGCTTTTGGTTCTCGCAGTCAAGGAGTGCAGTCGCACTCTATATAAAGGGAGGTATCGCGCAGTTCGATACTCCTGTGGGGGTCCGGGCAGGGACACCAAGAGCCCGCCGATGAGCCTAGCTTGGTGTCCTAGGCGAAACCCCACACAAGACACGGCACAAACCTAGAAGAATTGCTGAGTTTTAATTCACCGGCCGTGAAAGCCAATACACCAACTTTTTGGAAGCCTTCATAGGGAGGTTACGGCTGCTTGAGCTTTTGGTTCTCGCAGTCAAGGAGTGCAGTCGCACTCTATATAAAGGGAGGTATCGCGCAGTTCGATACTCCTGTGGGGGTCCGGGCAGGGACACCAAGAGCCCGCCGATGAGCCTAGCTTGGTGTCCCAGGCGAAACCCCACACAAGACACGGCACAAACCTAGAAGAATTGCTGAGTTTTAATTCACCGGCCGTGAAAGCCAATACACCAACTTTTTGGAAGCCTTCATAGGGAGGTTACGGCTGCTTGAGCTTTTGGTTCTCGCAGTCAAGGAGTGCAGTCGCACTCTATATAAAGGGAGGTATCGCGCAGTTCGATACTCCTGTGGGGGTCCGGGCAGGGACACCAAGAGCCCGCCGATGAGCCTAGCTTGGTGTCCTAGGCGAAACCCCACACAAGACACGGCACAAACCTAGAAGAATTGCTGAGTTTTAATTCACCGGCCGTGAAAGCCAATACACCAACTTTTTGGAAGCCTTCATAGGGAGGTTACGGCTGCTTGAGCTTTTGGTTCTCGCAGTCAAGGAGTGCAGTCGCACTCTATATAAAGGGAGGTATCGCGCAGTTCGATACTCCTGTGGGGGTCCGGGCAGGGACACCAAGAGCCCGCCGATGAGCCTAGCTTGGTGTCCTAGGCGAAACCCCACACAAGACACGGCACAAACCTAGAAGAATTGCTGAGTTTTAATTCACCGGCCGTGAAAGCCAATACACCAACTTTTTGGAAGCCTTCATAGGGAGGTTACGGCTGCTTGAGCTTTTGGTTCTCGCAGTCAAGGAGTGCAGTCGCACTCTATATAAAGGGAGGTATCGCGCAGTTCGATACTCCTGTGGGGGTCCGGGCAGGGACACCAAGAGCCCGCCGATGAGCCTAGCTTGGTGTCCTAGGCGAAACCCCACACAAGACACGGCACAAACCTAGAAGAATTGCTGAGTTTTAATTCACCGGCCGTGAAAGCCAATACACCAACTTTTTGGAAGCCTTCATAGGGAGGTTACGGCTGCTTGAGCTTTTGGTTCTCGCAGTCAAGGAGTGCAGTCGCACTCTATATAAAGGGAGGTATCGCGCAGTTCGATACTCCTGTGGGGGTCCGGGCAGGGACACCAAGAGCCCGCCGATGAGCCTAGCTTGGTGTCCTAGGCGAAACCCCACACAAGACACGGCACAAACCTAGAAGAATTGCTGAGTTTTAATTCACCGGCCGTGAAAGCCAATACACCAACTTTTTGGAAGCCTTCATAGGGAGGTTACGGCTGCTTGAGCTTTTGGTTCTCGCAGTCAAGGAGTGCAGTCGCACTCTATATAAAGGGAGGTATCGCGCAGTTCGATACTCCTGTGGGGGTCCGGGCAGGGACACCAAGAGCCCGCCGATGAGCCTAGCTTGGTGTCCTAGGCGAAACCCCACACAAGACACGGCACAAACCTAGAAGAATTGCTGAGTTTTAATTCACCGGCCGTGAAAGCCAATACACCAACTTTTTGGAAGCCTTCATAGGGAGGTTACGGCTGCTTGAGCTTTTGGTTCTCGCAGTCAAGGAGTGCAGTCGCACTCTATATAAAGGGAGGTATCGCGCAGTTCGATACTCCTGTGGGGGTCCGGGCAGGGACACCAAGAGCCCGCCGATGAGCCTAGCTTGGTGTCCTAGGCGAAACCCCACACAAGACACGGCACAAACCTAGAAGAATTGCTGAGTTTTAATTCACCGGCCGTGAAAGCCAATACACCAACTTTTTGGAAGCCTTCATAGGGAGGTTACGGCTGCTTGAGCTTTTGGTTCTCGCAGTCAAGGAGTGCAGTCGCACTCTATATAAAGGGAGGTATCACGCAGTTCGATACTCCTGTGGGGGTCCGGGCAGGGACACCAAGAGCCCGCCGATGAGCCTAGCTTGGTGTCCTAGGCGAAACCCCACACAAGACACGGCACAAACCTAGAAGAATTGCTGAGTTTTAATTCACCGGCCGTAAAAGCCAATACACCAATTTTTTGGAAGCCTTCATAGGGAGGTTACGGCTGCTTGAGCTTTTGGTTCTCGCAGTCAAGGAGTGCAGTCGCACTCTATATAAAGGGAGGTATCGCGCAGTTCGATACTCCTGTGGGGGTCCGGGCAGGGACACCAAGAGCCCGCCGATGAGCCTAGCTTGGTGTCCTAGGCGAAACCCCACACAAGACACGGCACAAACCTAGAAGAATTGCTGAGTTTTAATTCACCGGCCGTGAAAGCCAATACACCAACTTTTTGGAAGCCTTCATAGGGAGGTTACGGCTGCTTGAGCTTTTGGTTCTCGCAGTCAAGGAGTGCAGTCGCACTCTATATAAAGGGAGGTATCGCGCAGTTCGATACTCCTGTGGGGGTCCGGGCAGGGACACCAAGAGCCCGCCGATGAGCCTAGCTTGGTGTCCTAGGCGAAACCCCACACAAGACACGGCACAAACCTAGAAGAATTGCTGAGTTTTAATTCACCGGCCGTGAAAGCCAATACACCAACTTTTTGGAAGCCTTCATAGGGAGGTTACGGCTGCTTGAGCTTTTGGTTCTCGCAGTCAAGGAGTGCAGTCGCACTCTATATAAAGGGAGGTATCGCGCAGTTCGATACTCCTGTGGGGGTCCGGGCAGGGACACCAAGAGCCCGCCGATGAGCCTAGCTTGGTGTCCTAGGCGAAACCCCACACAAGACACGGCACAAACCTAGAAGAATTGCTGAGTTTTAATTCACCGGCCGTGAAAGCCAATACACCAACTTTTTGGAAGCCTTCATAGGGAGGTTACGGCTGCTTGAGCTTTTGGTTCTCGCAGTCAAGGAGTGCAGTCGCACTCTATATAAAGGGAGGTATCGCGCAGTTCGATACTCCTGTGGGGGTCCGGGCAGGGACACCAAGAGTCCGCCGATGAGCCTAGCTTGGTGTCCTAGGCGAAACCCCACACAAGACACGGCACAAACCTAGAAGAATTGCTGAGTTTTAATTCACCGGCCGTGAAAGCCAATACACCAACTTTTTGGAAGCCTTCATAGGGAGGTTACGGCTGCTTGAGCTTTTGGTTCTCGCAGTCAAGGAGTGCAGTCGCACTCTATATAAAGGGAGGTATCGCGCAGTTCGATACTCCTGTGGGGGTCCGGGCAGGGACACCAAGAGCCCGCCGATGAGCCTAGCTTGGTGTCCTAGGCGAAACCCCACACAAGACACGGCACAAACCTAGAAGAATTGCTGAGTTTTAATTCACCGGCCGTGAAAGCCAATACACCAACTTTTTGGAAGCCTTCATAGGGAGGTTACGGCTGCTTGAGCTTTTGGTTCTCGCAGTCAAGGAGTGCAGTCGCACTCTATATAAAGGGAGGTATCGCGCAGTTCGATACTCCTGTGGGGGTCCGGGCAGGGACACCAAGAGCCCGCCGATGAGCCTAGCTTGGTGTCCTAGGCGAAACCCCATACAAGACACGGCACAAACCTAGAAGAATTGCTGAGTTTTAATTCACCGGCCGTGAAAGCCAATACACCAACTTTTTGGAAGCCTTCATAGGGAGGTTATGGCTGCTTGAGCTTTTGGTTCTCGCAGTCAAGGAGTGCAGTCGCACTCTATATAAAGGGAGGTATCGCGCAGTTCGATACTCCTGTGGGGGTCCGGGCAGGGACACCAAGAGCCCGCCGATGAGCCTAGCTTGGTGTCCTAGGCGAAACCCCACACAAGACACGGCACAAACCTAGAAGAATTGCTGAGTTTTAATTCACCGGCCGTGAAAGCCAATACACCAACTTTTTGGAAGCCTTCATAGGGAGGTTACGGCTGCTTGAGCTTTTGGTTCTCGCAGTCAAGGAGTGCAGTCGCACTCTATATAAAGGGAGGTATCGCGCAGTTCGATACTCCTGTGGGGGTCCGGGCAGGGACACCAAGAGCCCGCCGATGAGCCTAGCTTGGTGTCCTAGGCGAAACCCCACACAAGACACGGCACAAACCTAGAAGAATTGCTGAGTTTTAATTCACCGGCCGTGAAAGCCAATACACCAACTTTTTGGAAGCCTTCATAGGGAGGTTACGGCTGCTTGAGCTTTTGGTTCTCGCAGTCAAGGAGTGCAGTCGCACTCTATATAAAGGGAGGTATCGCGCAGTTCGATACTCCTGTGGGGGTCCGGGCAGGGACACCAAGAGCCCGCCGATGAGCCTAGCTTGGTGTCCTAGGCGAAACCCCACACAAGACACGGCACAAACCTAGAAGAATTGCTGAGTTTTAATTCACCGGCCGTGAAAGCCAATACACCAACTTTTTGGAAGCCTTCATAGGGAGGTTACGGCTGCTTGAGCTTTTGGTTCTCGCAGTCAAGGAGTGCAGTCGCACTCTATATAAAGGGAGGTATCGCGCAGTTCGATACTCCTGTGGGGGTCCGGGCAGGGACACCAAGAGCCCGCCGATGAGCCTAGCTTGGTGTCCTAGGCGAAACCCCACACAAGACACGGCACAAACCTAGAAGAATTGCTGAGTTTTAATTCACCGGCCGTGAAAGCCAATACACCAACTTTTTGGAAGCCTTCATAGGGAGGTTACGGCTGCTTGAGCTTTTGGTTCTCGCAGTCAAGGAGTGCAGTCGCACTCTATATAAAGGGAGGTATCGCGCAGTTCGATACTCCTGTGGGGGTCCGGGCAGGGACACCAAGAGCCCGCCGATGAGCCTAGCTTGGTGTCCTAGGCGAAACCCCACACAAGACACGGCACAAACCTAGAAGAATTGCTGAGTTTTAATTCACCGGCCGTGAAAGCCAATACACCAACTTTTTGGAAGCCTTCATAGGGAGGTTACGGCTGCTTGAGCTTTTGGTTCTCGCAGTCAAGGAGTGCAGTCGCACTCTATATAAAGGGAGGTATCGCGCAGTTCGATACTCCTGTGGGGGTCCGGGCAGGGACACCAAGAGCCCGCCGATGAGCCTAGCTTGGTGTCCTAGGCGAAACCCCACACAAGACACGGCACAAACCTAGAAGAATTGCTGAGTTTTAATTCACCGGCCGTGAAAGCCAATACACCAACTTTTTGGAAGCCTTCATAGGGAGGTTACGGCTGCTTGAGCTTTTGGTTCTCGCAGTCAAGGAGTGCAGTCGCACTCTATATAAAGGGAGGTATCGCGCAGTTCGATACTCCTGTGGGGGTCCGGGCAGGGACACCAAGAGCCCGCCGATGAGCCTAGCTTGGTGTCCTAGGCGAAACCCCACACAAGACACGGCACAAACCTAGAAGAATTGCTGAGTTTTAATTCACCGGCCGTGAAAGCCAATACACCAACTTTTTGGAAGCCTTCATAGGGAGGTTACGGCTGCTTGAGCTTTTGGTTCTCGCAGTCAAGGAGTGCAGTCGCACTCTATATAAAGGGAGGTATCGCGCAGTTCGATACTCCTGTGGGGGTCCGGGCAGGGACACCAAGAGCCCGCCGATGAGCCTAGCTTGGTGTCCTAGGCGAAACCCCACACAAGACACGGCACAAACCTAGAAGAATTGCTGAGTTTTAATTCACCGGCCGTGAAAGCCAATACACCAATTTTTTGGAAGCCTTCATAGGGAGGTTACGGCTGCTTGAGCTTTTGGTTCTCGCAGTCAAGGAGTGCAGTCGCACTCTATATAAAGGGAGGTATCGCGCAGTTCGATACTCCTGTGGGGGTCCGGGCAGGGACACCAAGAGCCCGCCGATGAGCCTAGCTTGGTGTCCTAGGCGAAACCCCACACAAGACACGGCTCAAACCTAGAAGAATTGCTGAGTTTTAATTCACCGGCCGTGAAAGCCAATACACCAACTTTTTGGAAGCCTTCATAGGGAGGTTACGGCTGCTTGAGCTTTTGGTTCTCGCAGTCAAGGAGTGCAGTCGCACTCTATATAAAGGGAGGTATCGCGCAGTTCGATACTCCTGTGGGGGTCCGGGCAGGGACACCAAGAGCCCGCCGATGAGCCTAGCTTGGTGTCCTAGGCGAAACCCCACACAAGACACGGCACAAACCTAGAAGAATTGCTGAGTTTTAATTCACCGGCCGTGAAAGCCAATACACCAACTTTTTGGAAGCCTTCATAGGGAGGTTACGGCTGCTTGAGTTTTTGGTTCTCGCAGTCAAGGAGTGCAGTCGCACTCTATATAAAGGGAGGTATCGCGCAGTTCGATACTCCTGTGGGGGTCCGGGCAGGGACACCAAGAGCCCGCCGATGAGCCTAGCTTGGTGTCCTAGGCGAAACCCCACACAAGACACGGCACAAACCTAGAAGAATTGCTGAGTTTTAATTCACCGGCCGTGAAAGCCAATACACCAATTTTTTGGAAGCCTTCATAGGGAGGTTACGGCTGCTTGAGCTTTTGGTTCTCGCAGTCAAGGAGTGCAGTCGCACTCTATATAAAGGGAGGTATCGCGCAGTTCGATACTCCTGTGGGGGTCCGGGCAGGGACACCAAGAGCCCGCCGATGAGCCTAGCTTGGTGTCCTAGGCGAAACCCCACACAAGACACGGCACAAACCTAGAAGAATTGCTGAGTTTTAATTCACCGGCCGTGAAAGCCAATACACCAACTTTTTGGAAGCCTTCATAGGGAGGTTACGGCTGCTTGAGCTTTTGGTTCTCGCAGTCAAGGAGTGCAGTCGCACTCTATATAAAGGGAGGTATCGCGCAGTTCGATACTCCTGTGGGGGTCCGGGCAGGGACACCAAGAGCCCGCCGATGAGCCTAGCTTGGTGTCCTAGGCGAAACCCCACACAAGACACGGCACAAACCTAGAAGAATTGCTGAGTTTTAATTCACCGGCCGTGAAAGCCAATACACCAACTTTTTGGAAGCCTTCATAGGGAGGTTACGGCTGCTTGAGCTTTTGGTTCTCGCAGTCAAGGAGTGCAGTCGCACTCTATATAAAGGGAGGTATCGCGCAGTTCGATACTCCTGTGGGGGTCCGGGCAGGGACACCAAGAGCCCACCGATGAGCCTAGCTTGGTGTCCTAGGCGAAACCCCACACAAGACACGGCACAAACCTAGAAGAATTGCTGAGTTTTAATTCACCGGCCGTGAAAGCCAATACACCAACTTTTTGGAAGCCTTCATAGGGAGGTTACGGCTGCTTGAGCTTTTGGTTCTCGCAGTCAAGGAGTGCAGTCGCACTCTATATAAAGGGAGGTATCGCGCAGTTCGATACTCCTGTGGGGGTCCGGGCAGGGACACCAAGAGCCCGCCGATGAGCCTAGCTTGGTGTCCTAGGCGAAACCCCACACAAGACACGGCACAAACCTAGAAGAATTGCTGAGTTTTAATTCACCGGCCGTGAAAGCCAATACACCAACTTTTTGGAAGCCTTCATAGGGAGGTTACGGCTGCTTGAGCTTTTGGTTCTCGCAGTCAAGGAGTGCAGTCGCACTCTATATAAAGGGAGGTATCGCGCAGTTCGATACTCCTGTGGGGGTCCGGGCAGGGACACCAAGAGCCCACCGATGAGCCTAGCTTGGTGTCCTAGGCGAAACCCCACACAAGACACGGCACAAACCTAGAAGAATTGCTGAGTTTTAATTCACCGGCCGTGAAAGCCAATACACCAACTTTTTGGAAGCCTTCATAGGGAGGTTACGGCTGCTTGAGCTTTTGGTTCGCGCAGTCAAGGAGTGCAGTCGCACTCTATATAAAGGGAGGTATCGCGCAGTTCGATACTCCTGTGGGGGTCCGGGCAGGGACACCAAGAGCCCGCCGATGAGCCTAGCTTGGTGTCCTAGGCGAAACCCCACACAAGACACGGCACAAACCTAGAAGAATTGCTGAGTTTTAATTCACCGGCCGTGAAAGCCAATACACCAACTTTTTGGAAGCCTTCATAGGGAGGTTACGGCTGCTTGAGCTTTTGGTTCTCGCAGTCAAGGAGTGCAGTCGCACTCTATATAAAGGCAGGTATCGCGCAGTTCGATACTCCTGTGGGGGTCCGGGCAGGGAAACCAAGAGCCCGCCGATGAGCCTAGCTTGGTGTCCTAGGCGAAACCCTACACAAGACACGGCACAAACCTAGAAGAATTGCTGAGTTTTAATTCACCGGCCGTGAAAGCCAATACACCAACTTTTTGGAAGCCTTCATAGGGAGGTTACGGCTGCTTGAGCTTTTGGTTCTCGCAGTCAAGGAGTGCAGTCGCACTCTATATAAAGGGAGGTATCGCGCAGTTCGATACTCCTGTGGGGGTCCGGGCAGGGACACCAAGAGCCCGCCGATGAGCCTAGCTTGGTGTCCTAGGCGAAACCCCACACAAGACACGGCACAAACCTAGAAGAATTGCTGAGTTTTAATTCACCGGCCGTGAAAGCCAATACACCAACTTTTTGGAAGCCTTCATAGGGAGGTTACGGCTGCTTGAGCTTTTGGTTCTCGCAGTCAAGGAGTGCAGTCGCACTCTATATAAAGGGAGGTATCGCGCAGTTCGATACTCCTGTGGGGGTCCGGGCAGGGACACCAAGAGCCCGCCGATGAGCCTAGCTTGGTGTCCTAGGCGAAACCCCACACAAGACACGGCACAAACCTAGAAGAATTGCTGAGTTTTAATTCACCGGCCGTGAAAGCCAATACACCAACTTTTTGGAAGCCTTCATAGGGAGGTTACGGCTGCTTGAGCTTTTGGTTCTCGCAGTCAAGGAGTGCAGTCGCACTCTATATAAAGGGAGGTATCGCGCAGTTCGATGCTCCTGTGGGGGTCCGGGCAGGGACACCAAGAGCCCGCCGATGAGCCTAGCTTGGTGTCCGAGGCGAAACCCCACACAAGACACGGCACAAACCTAGAAGAATTGCTGAGTTTTAATTCACCGGCCGTGAAAGCCAATACACCAACTTTTTGGAAGCCTTCATAGGGAGGTTACGGCTGCTTGAGCTTTTGGTTCTCGCAGTCAAGGAGTGCAGTCGCACTCTATATAAAGGGAGGTATCGCGCAGTTCGATACTCCAGTGGGGGTCCGGGCAGGGACACCAAGAGCCCGCCGATGAGCCTAGCTTGGTGTCCTATGCGAAACCCCACACAAGACACGGCACAAACCTAGAAGAATTGCTGAGTTTTAATTCACCGGCCGTGAAAGCCAATACACCAACTTTTTGGAAGCCTTCATAGGGAGGTTACGGCTGCTTGAGCTTTTGGTTCTCGCAGTCAAGGAGTGCAGTCGCACTCTATATAAAGGGAGGTATCGCGCAGTTCGATACTCCTGTGGGGGTCCGGGCAGGGACACCAAGAGCCCGCCGATGAGCCTAGCTTGGTGTCCTAGGCGAAACCCCACACAAGACACGGCACAAACCTAGAAGAATTGCTGAGTTTTAATTCACCGGCCGAGAAAGCCAATACACCAACTTTTTGGAAGCCGTCATAGGGAGGTTACGGCTGCTTGAGCTTTTGGTTCTCGCAGTCAAGGAGTGCAGTCGCATTCTATATAAAGGGAGGTATCGCGCAGTTCGATACTCCTGTGGGGGTCCGGGCAGGGACACCAAGAGCCCGCCGATGAGCCTAGCTTGGTGTCCTAGGCGAAACCCCACACAAGACACGGCACAAACCTAGAAGAATTGCTGAGTTTTAATTCACCGGCCGTGAAAGCCAATACACCAACTTTTTGGAAGCCTTCATAGGGAGGTTACGGCTGCTTGAGCTTTTGGTTCTCGCAGTCAAGGAGTGCAGTCGCACTCTATATAAAGGGAGGTATCGCGCAGTTCGATACTCCTGTGGGGGTCCGGGCAGGGACACCAAGAGCCCGCCGATGAGCCTAGCTTGGTGTCCTAGGCGAAACCCCACACAAGACACGGCACAAACCTAGAAGAATTGCTGAGTTTTAATTCACCGGCCGTGAAAGCCAATACACCAACTTTTTGGAAGCCTTCATTGGGAGGTTACGGCTGCTTGAGCTTTTGGTTCTCGCAGTCAAGGAGTGCAGTCGCACTCTATATAAAGGGAGGTATCGCGCAGGTCGATACTCCTGTGGGGGTCCGGGCAGGGACACCAAGAGCCCGCCGATGAGCCTAGCTTGGTGTCCTAGGCGAAACCCCACACAAGACACGGCACAAACCTAGAAGAATTGCTGAGTTTTAATTCACCGGCCGTGAAAGCCAATACACCAACTTTTTGGAAGCCTTCATAGGGAGGTTACGGCTGCTTGAGCTTTTGGTTCTCGCAGTCAAGGAGTGCAGTCGCACTCTATATAAAGGGAGGTATCGTGCAGTTCGATACTCCTGTGGGGGTCCGGGCAGGGACACCAAGAGCCCGCCGATGAGCCTAGCTTGGTGTCCTAGGCGAAACCCCACACAAGACACGGCACAAACCTAGAAGAATTGCTGAGTTTTAATTCACCGGCCGTGAAAGCCAATACACCAACTTTTTGGAAGCCTTCATAGGGAGGTTACGGCTGCTTGAGCTTTTGGTTCTCGCAGTCAAGGAGTGCAGTCGCACTCTATATAAAGGGAGGTATCGCGCAGTTCGATACTCCTGTGGGGGTCCGGGCAGGGACACCAAGAGCCCGCCGATGAGCCTAGCTTGGTGTCCTAGGCGAAACCCCACACAAGACACGGCACAAACCTAGAAGAATTGCTGAGTTTTAATTCACCGGCCGTGAAAGCCAATACACCAACTTTTTGGAAGCCTTCATAGGGAGGTTACGGCTGCTTGAGGTTTTGGTTCTCGCAGTCAAGGAGTGCAGTCGCACTCTATATAAAGGGAGGTATCGCGCAGTTCGATACTCCTGTGGGGGTCCGGGCAGGGACATCAAGAGCCCGCCGATGAGCCTAGCTTGTTGTCCTAGGCGAAACCCCACACAATACACGGCACAAACCTAGAAGAATTGCTGAGTTTTAATTCACCGGCCGTGAAAGCCAATACACCAACTTTTTGGAAGCCTTCATAGGGAGGTTACGGCTGCTTGAGCTTTTGGTTCTCGCAGTCAAGGAGTGCAGTCGCACTCTATATAAAGGGAGGTATCGCGCAGTTCGATACTCCTGTGGGGGTCCGGGCAGGGACACCAAGAGCCCGCCGATGAGCCTAGCTTGGTGTCCTAGGCGAAACCCCACACAAGACACGGCACAAACCTAGAAGAATTGCTGAGTTTTAATTCACCGGCCGTGAAAGCCAATACACCAACTTTTTGGAAGCCTTCATAGGGAGGTTACGGCTGCTTGAGCTTTTGGTTCTCGCAGTCAAGGAGTGCAGTCGCACTCTATATAAAGGGAGGTATCGCGCAGTTCGATACTCCTGTGGGGGTCCGGGCAGGGAGACCAAGAGCCCGCCGATGAGCCTAGCTTGGTGTCCTAGGCGAAACCCCACACAAGACACGGCACAAACCTAGAAGAATTGCTGAGTTTTAATTCACCGGCCGTGAAAGCCAATACACCAACTTTTTGGAAGCCTTCATAGGGAGGTTACGGCTGCTTGAGCTTTTGGTTCTCGCAGTCAAGGAGTGCAGTCGCACTCTATATAAAGGGAGGTATCGCGCAGTTCGATACTCCTGTGGGGGTCCGGGCAGGGACACCAAGAGCCCGCTGATGAGCCTAGCTTGGTGTCCTAGGCGAAACCCCACACAAGACACGGCACAAACCTAGAAGAATTGCTGAGTTTTAATTCACCGGCCGTGAAAGCCAATACACCAACTTTTTGGAAGCCTTCATAGGGAGGTTACGGCTGCTTGAGCTTTTGGTTCTCGCAGTCAAGGAGTGCAGTCGCACTCTATATAAAGGGAGGTATCGCGCAGTTCGATACTCCTGTGGGGGTCCGGGCAGGGACACCAAGAGCCCGCCGATGAGCCTAGCTTGGTGTCCTAGGCGAAACCCCACACAAGACACGGCACAAACCTAGAAGAATTGCTGAGTTTTAATTCACCGGCCGTGAAAGCCAATACACCAACTTTTTGGAAGCCTTCATAGGGAGGTTACGGCTGCTTGAGCTTTTGGTTCTCGCAGTCAAGGAGTGCAGTCGCACTCTATATAAAGGGAGGTATCGCGCAGTTCGATACTCCTGTGGGGGTCCGGGCAGGGACACCAAGAGCCCGCCGATGAGCCTAGCTTGGTGTCCTAGGCGAAACCCCACACAAGACACGGCACAAACCTAGAAGAATTGCTGAGTTTTAATTCACCGGCCGTGAAAGCCAATACACCAACTTTTTGGAAGCCTTCATAGGGAGGTTACGGCTGCTTGAGCTTTTGGTTCTCGCAGTCAAGGAGTGCAGTCGCACTCTATATAAAGGGAGGTATCGCGCAGTTCGATACTCCTGTGGGGGTCCGGGCAGGGACACCAAGAGCCCGCCGATGAGCCTAGCTTGGTGTCCTAGGCGAAACCCCACACAAGACACGGCACAAACCTAGAAGAATTGCTGAGTTTTAATTCACCGGCCGTGAAAGCCAATACACCAACTTTTTGGAAGCCTTCATAGGGAGGTTACGGCTGCTTGAGCTTTTGGTTCTCGCAGTCAAGGAGTGCAGTCGCACTCTATATAAAGGGAGGTATCGCGCAGTTCGATACTCCTGTGGGGGTCCGGGCAGGGACACCAAGAGCCCGCCGATGAGCCTAGCTTGGTGTCCTAGGCGAAACCCCACACAAGACACGGCACAAACCTAGAAGAATTGCTGAGTTTTAATTCACCGGCCGTGAAAGCCAATACACCAACTTTTTGGAAGCCTTCATAGGGAGGTTACGGCTGCTTGAGCTTTTGGTTCTCGCAGTCAAGGAGTGCAGTCGCACTCTATATAAAGGGAGGTATCGCGCAGTTCGATACTCCTGTGGGGGTCCGGGCAGGGACACCAAGAGCCCGCCGATGAGCCTAGCTTGGTGTCCTAGGCGAAACCCCACACAAGACACGGCACAAACCTAGAAGAATTGCTGAGTTTTAATTCACCGGCCGTGAAAGCCAATACACCAACTTTTTGGAAGCCTTCATAGGGAGGTTACGGCTGCTTGAGCTTTTGGTTCTCGCAGTCAAGGAGTGCAGTCGCACTCTATATAAAGGGAGGTATCGCGCAGTTCGATACTCCTGTGGGGGTCCGGGCAGGGACACCAAGAGCCCGCCGATGAGCCTAGCTTGGTGTCCTAGGCGAAACCCCACACAAGACACGGCACAAACCTAGAAGAATTGCTGAGTTTTAATTCACCGGCCGTGAAAGCCAATACACCAACTTTTTGGAAGCCTTCATAGGGAGGTTACGGCTGCTTGAGCTTTTGGTTCTCGCAGTCAAGGAGTGCAGTCGCACTCTATATAAAGGGAGGTATCGCGCAGTTCGATACTCCTGTGGGGGTCCGGGCAGGGACACCAAGAGCCCGCCGATGAGCCTAGCTTGGTGTCCTAGGCGAAACCCCACACAAGACACGGCACAAACCTAGAAGAATTGCTGAGTTTTAATTCACCGGCCGTGAAAGCCAATACACCAACTTTTGGGAAGCCTTCATAGGGAGGTTACGGCTGCTTGAGCTTTTGGTTCTCGCAGTCAAGGAGTGCAGTCGCACTCTATATAAAGGGAGGTATCGCGCAGTTCGATACTCCTGTGGGGGTCCGGGCAGGGACACCAAGAGCCCGCCGATGAGCCTAGCTTGGTGTCCTAGGCGAAACCCCACACAAGACACGGCACAAACCTAGAAGAATTGCTGAGTTTTAATTCACCGGCCGTGAAAGCCAATACACCAACTTTTTGGAAGCCTTCATAGGGAGGTTACGGCTGCTTGAGCTTTTGGTTCTCGCAGTCAAGGAGTGCAGTCGCACTCTATATAAAGGGAGGTATCGCGCAGTTCGATACTCCTGTGGGGGTCCGGGCAGGGACACCAAGAGCCCGCCGATGAGCCTAGCATGGTGTCCTAGGCGAAACCCCACACAAGACACGGCACAAACCTAGAAGAATTGCTGAGTTTTAATTCACCGGCCGTGAAAGCCAATACACCAACTTTTTGGAAGCCTTCACAGGGAGGTTACGGCTGCTTGAGCTTTTGGTTCTCGCAGTCAAGGAGTGCAGTCGCACTCTATATAAAGGGAGGTATCGCGCAGTTCGATACTCCTGTGGGGGTCCGGGCAGGGACACCAAGAGCCCGCCGATGAGCCTAGCTTGGTGTCCTAGGCGAAACCCCACACAAGACACGGCACAAACCTAGAAGAATTGCTGAGTTTTAATTCACCGGCCGTGAAAGCCAATACACCAACTTTTTGGAAGCCTTCATAGGGAGGTTACGGCTGCTTGAGCTTTTGGTTCTCGCAGTCAAGGAGTGCAGTCGCACTCTATATAAAGGGAGGTATCGCGCAGTTCGATACTCCTGTGGGGGTCCGGGCAGGGACACCAAGAGCCCGCCGATGAGCCTAGCTTGGTGTCCTAGGCGAAACCCCACACAAGACACGGCACAAACCTAGAAGAATTGCTGAGTTTTAATTCACCGGCCGTGAAAGCCAATACACCAACTTTTTGGAAGCCTTCATAGGGAGGTTACGGCTGCTTGAGCTTTTGGTTCTCGCAGTCAAGGAGTGCAGTCGCACTCTATATAAAGGGAGGTATCGCGCAGTTCGATACTCCTGTGGGGGTCCGGGCAGGGACACCAAGAGCCCGCCGATGAGCCTAGCTTGGTGTCCTAGGCGAAACCCCACACAAGACACGGCACAAACCTAGAAGAATTGCTGAGTTTTAATTCACCGGCCGTGAAAGCCAATACACCAACTTTTTGGAAGCCTTCATAGGGAGGTTACGGCTGCTTGAGCTTTTGGTTCTCGCAGTCAAGGAGTGCAGTCGCACTCTATATAAAGGGAGGTATCGCGCAGTTCGATACTCCTGTGGGGGTCCGGGCAGGGACACCAAGAGCCCGCCGATGAGCCTAGCTTGGTGTCCTAGGCGAAACCCCACACAAGACACGGCACAAACCTAGAAGAATTGCTGAGTTTTAATTCACCGGCCGTGAAAGCCAATACACCAACTTTTTGGAAGCCTTCATAGGGAGGTTACGGCTGCTTGAGCTTTTGGTTCTCGCAGTCAAGGAGTGCAGTCGCACTCTATATAAAGGGAGGTATCGCGCAGTTCGATACTCCTGTGGGGGTCCGGGCAGGGACACCAAGAGCCCGCCGATGAGCCTAGCTTGGTGTCCTAGGCGAAACCCCACACAAGACACGGCACAAACCTAGAAGAATTGCTGAGTTTTAATTCACCGGCCGTGAAAGCCAATACACCAACTTTTTGGAAGCCTTCATAGGGAGGTTACGGCTGCTTGAGCTTTTGGTTCTCGCAGTCAAGGAGTGCAGTCGCACTCTATATAAAGGGAGGTATCGCGCAGTTCGATACTCCTGTGGGGGTCCGGGCAGGGACACCAAGAGCCCGCCGATGAGCCTAGCTTGGTGTCCTAGGCGAAACCCCACACAAGACACGGCACAAACCTAGAAGAATTGCTGAGTTTTAATTCACCGGCCGTGAAAGCCAATACACCAACTTTTTGGAAGCCTTCATAGGGAGGTTACGGCTGCTTGAGCTTTTGGTTCTCGCAGTCAAGGAGTGCAGTCGCACTCTATATAAAGGGAGGTATCGCGCAGTTCGATACTCCTGTGGGGGTCCGGGCAGGGAGACCAAGAGCCCGCCGATGAGCCTAGCTTGGTGTCCTAGGCGAAACCCCACACAAGACACGGCACAAACCTAGAAGAATTGCTGAGTTTTAATTCACCGGCCGTGAAAGCCAATACACCAACTTTTTGGAAGCCTTCATAGGGAGGTTACGGCTGCTTGAGCTTTTGGTTCTCGCAGTCAAGGAGTGCAGTCGCACTCTATATAAAGGGAGGTATCGCGCAGTTCGATACTCCTGTGGGGGTCCGGGCAGGGACACCAAGAGCCCGCTGATGAGCCTAGCTTGGTGTCCTAGGCGAAACCCCACACAAGACACGGCACAAACCTAGAAGAATTGCTGAGTTTTAATTCACCGGCCGTGAAAGCCAATACACCAACTTTTTGGAAGCCTTCATAGGGAGGTTACGGCTGCTTGAGCTTTTGGTTCTCGCAGTCAAGGAGTGCAGTCGCACTCTATATAAAGGGAGGTATCGCGCAGTTCGATACTCCTGTGGGGGTCCGGGCAGGGACACCAAGAGCCCGCCGATGAGCCTAGCTTGGTGTCCTAGGCGAAACCCCACACAAGACACGGCACAAACCTAGAAGAATTGCTGAGTTTTAATTCACCGGCCGTGAAAGCCAATACACCAACTTTTTGGAAGCCTTCATAGGGAGGTTACGGCTGCTTGAGCTTTTGGTTCTCGCAGTCAAGGAGTGCAGTCGCACTCTATATAAAGGGAGGTATCGCGCAGTTCGATACTCCTGTGGGGGTCCGGGCAGGGACACCAAGAGCCCGCCGATGAGCCTAGCTTGGTGTCCTAGGCGAAACCCCACACAAGACACGGCACAAACCTAGAAGAATTGCTGAGTTTTAATTCACCGGCCGTGAAAGCCAATACACCAACTTTTTGGAAGCCTTCATAGGGAGGTTACGGCTGCTTGAGCTTTTGGTTCTCGCAGTCAAGGAGTGCAGTCGCACTCTATATAAAGGGAGGTATCGCGCAGTTCGATACTCCTGTGGGGGTCCGGGCAGGGAGACCAAGAGCCCGCCGATGAGCCTAGCTTGGTGTCCTAGGCGAAACCCCACACAAGACACGGCACAAACCTAGAAGAATTGCTGAGTTTTAATTCACCGGCCGTGAAAGCCAATACACCAACTTTTTGGAAGCCTTCATAGGGAGGTTACGGCTGCTTGAGCTTTTGGTTCTCGCAGTCAAGGAGTGCAGTCGCACTCTATATAAAGGGAGGTATCGCGCAGTTCGATACTCCTGTGGGGGTCCGGGCAGGGACACCAAGAGCCCGCTGATGAGCCTAGCTTGGTGTCCTAGGCGAAACCCCACACAAGACACGGCACAAACCTAGAAGAATTGCTGAGTTTTAATTCACCGGCCGTGAAAGCCAATACACCAACTTTTTGGAAGCCTTCATAGGGAGGTTACGGCTGCTTGAGCTTTTGGTTCTCGCAGTCAAGGAGTGCAGTCGCACTCTATATAAAGGGAGGTATCGCGCAGTTCGATACTCCTGTGGGGGTCCGGGCAGGGACACCAAGAGCCCGCCGATGAGCCTAGCTTGGTGTCCTAGGCGAAACCCCACACAAGACACGGCACAAACCTAGAAGAATTGCTGAGTTTTAATTCACCGGCCGTGAAAGCCAATACACCAACTTTTTGGAAGCCTTCATAGGGAGGTTACGGCTGCTTGAGCTTTTGGTTCTCGCAGTCAAGGAGTGCAGTCGCACTCTATATAAAGGGAGGTATCGCGCAGTTCGATACTCCTGTGGGGGTCCGGGCAGGGACACCAAGAGCCCGCCGATGAGCCTAGCTTGGTGTCCTAGGCGAAACCCCACACAAGACACGGCACAAACCTAGAAGAATTGCTGAGTTTTAATTCACCGGCCGTGAAAGCCAATACACCAACTTTTTGGAAGCCTTCATAGGGAGGTTACGGCTGCTTGAGCTTTTGGTTCTCGCAGTCAAGGAGTGCAGTCGCACTCTATATAAAGGGAGGTATCGCGCAGTTCGATACTCCTGTGGGGGTCCGGGCAGGGACACCAAGAGCCCGCCGATGAGCCTAGCTTGGTGTCCTAGGCGAAACCCCACACAAGACACGGCACAAACCTAGAAGAATTGCTGAGTTTTAATTCACCGGCCGTGAAAGCCAATACACCAACTTTTTGGAAGCCTTCATAGGGAGGTTACGGCTGCTTGAGCTTTTGGTTCTCGCAGTCAAGGAGTGCAGTCGCACTCTATATAAAGGGAGGTATCGCGCAGTTCGATACTCCTGTGGGGGTCCGGGCAGGGACACCAAGAGCCCGCCGATGAGCCTAGCTTGGTGTCCTAGGCGAAACCCCACACAAGACACGGCACAAACCTAGAAGAATTGCTGAGTTTTAATTCACCGGCCGTGAAAGCCAATACACCAACTTTTTGGAAGCCTTCATAGGGAGGTTACGGCTGCTTGAGCTTTTGGTTCTCGCAGTCAAGGAGTGCAGTCGCACTCTATATAAAGGGAGGTATCGCGCAGTTCGATACTCCTGTGGGGGTCCGGGCAGGGACACCAAGAGCCCGCCGATGAGCCTAGCTTGGTGTCCTAGGCGAAACCCCACACAAGACACGGCACAAACCTAGAAGAATTGCTGAGTTTTAATTCACCGGCCGTGAAAGCCAATACACCAACTTTTTG